>OV050034.1:4026183-5368244 GCA_920105625.2 Clusia tigrina
ACCTTTCAAAGTTTACAACATACAAATGCTTGTAACTTTTTACTGGAAGTCATAAAACAAATGGTCCTAACTTCTATACGGTACGTCCTACACCTATCAAAGTTTGCAACATACAAATGCTTGTAACTTTTTACTGGAGCGTCATAAAACCTTGAAATTTTGTAACAATAAAGTACTCGAGCCTCTTGTCAATTTAAGCTATCGCTCAAAGCTATGCTACCCTTGAGTCCCAAATCAAACACTGACAAAACTTCAATTGGCCCTAACTTCTACACGGTACGTCCTACACCTATCAAAGTTTGCAACATACAAATGCTTGTAACTTTTTACTGGGGCGTCATAAAACATTGAAATTTTGTAACAATAAAGTACTCGAGCCTCTTGTCAATTTAAGCTATCGCTAAAAGCTATGTTACCCTTGAGTCCCAAATCAAACACTGAACAACTTCAAATGGCCCTAACTTCTATACGGTACGTCCTACATCTATCAAAGTTTGCAACATACAAATGCTTGTAACTTTTTACTGGAGCGTCATAAAACATTGAAATTTTGTAACAATAAAGTACTCGAGCCTCTTGTCAATTTAAGCTATTGCTTAAAGCTGTGCTACCCTTGAGTCCCGAATCAAACACTGATAAAGCTTCAAATGGCCCTAACTTCTATACGGTACGTCCTACACGTATCAAAGTTTGCAACATACAAATGCTTGTAACTTTTTATTAGAGCGTCATAAAACCTTGAAATTTTGTAACAATAAAGTACTCGAGCCTCTTGTCAATTTAAACTATCGCTCAAAGCTATGCTACCCTTGAGTCCCAAATCAAACACTGATAAAACGTCAAATGGCCCTAACTTCTATACGGTACGTCCTACATCTCTCAAAGTTTGCAACATACAAATGCTTGTAACTTTTTACTGGAGCGTCATAAAACCTTGAAATTTTGTAACAATAATGTACTCGAGCCTCTTGTCAATTTAAGCTATCGGTCAAAGCAATGCTACCCTTGAGTCCCAAATCAAACACTGATAAAACTTCAAATGGCCCTAACTTCTATACGGTACGTCCTACACCTATCAAAGTTTGCAACATACAAATGCTTGTAACTTTTTACTGGAGCGTCATAAAACATTGAAATTTTGTAACAATAAAGTACTCGAGCCTCTTGTCGATTGAAGCTATCGCTCAAAGCTATCGTACCCTTGAGTCCCAAATCAACCACTGACAAAACTTCAAATGGCCCTACCTTCTATACGGTGTGTCCTACACCTATCAAAGATTGCAACATACAAATGCTTGTAACTTTTTACTGGAGCGTCATAAAACCTTGAAATTTTGTAACAATAAAGTACTCGAGCCTCTTGGCAATTTAAGCTATCGCTCAAAGCTATGCTACCCTTGAGTCCAAAATCAAGCACTGACAAAACTTCAAATGGCCCTAACTTCTATACGGTACGTCCTACACCTATCAAAGTTTGCAACATACAAATGCTTGTAACTTTTTACTGGAGCGACATAAAACATTGAAATTTTGTACCAATAAAGTACTCGAGCCTCTTGTCAATTTAAGCTATCGCTCAAAGCTGTGCTACCCTTGAGTCCCAAATCAAACACTGATAAAGCTTCAAATGGCCCAAACTTCTATACGGTACGTCCTACACCGATCAAAGTTTGTAACATACAAATGCTTGTAACTTTTTAGTGGAGCGTCATAAAACCTTGAAATGTTGTAAAAATAAAATACTCGAGCCTCTTGTCAATTTAAGCTATCGGTCAAAGCTATGCTACCCTTGAGTCCCAAATCAAACACTGATAAAGCTTCAAATGGCCCTAACTTCTATACGGTACGTCCTACACCTCTCAAAGTTTGCAACATACAAATGCTTGTAACTTTTTACTGGAACGCCATAAAACCTTGAAATTTTGTAACAATAAAGTACTAGAGCCTCTTGTAAAGTTAAGTTATCGCTCAAAGCTATGCCATCCTTGAGTCCCAAATCAAACACTGAAAAACTTCAAATGGTCCTAACTTCTATACGGTACGTCCTACACCTATCAAAGTTTGCAACATACAAATGCTTGTAACTTTTTACTGGAGCGTCATAAAACCTTGAAATTTTGTAACAATAAAGTACTCGAGCCTCTTGTCAATTTAAGCTATCGCTCAAAGATATGCTACCCTTGAGTCCCAAATCAAACACTGACAAAACTTCAATTGGCCCTAACTTCTACACGGTACGTCCTACACCTATCAAAGTTTGCAACATACAAATGCTTGTAACTTTTTACTGGGGCGTCATAAAACATTGAAATTTTGTAACAATAAAGTACTCGAGCCTCTTGTCAATTTAAGCTATCGCTAAAAGCTATGTTACCCTTGAGTCCCAAATCAAACACTGAACAACTTCAAATGGCCCTAACTTCTATACGGTACGTCCTACATCTATCAAAGTTTGCAACATACAAATGCTTGTAACTTTTTACTGGAGCGTCATAAAACATTGAAATTTTGTAACAATAAAGTACTCGAGCCTCTTGTCAATTTAAGCTATTACTTAAAGCTGTGCTACCCTTGAGTCCCGAATCAAACACTGATAAAGCTTCAAATGGCCCTAACTTCTATACGGTACGTCCTACACGTATCAAAGTTTGCAACATACAAATGCTTGTAACTTTTTATTAGAGCGTCATAAAACCTTGAAATTTTGTAACAATAAAGTACTCGAGCCTCTTGTCAATTTAAACTATCGCTCAAAGCTATGCTACCCTTGAGTCCCAAATCAAACACTGATAAAACGTCAAATGGCCCTAACTTCTATACGGTACGTCCTACATCTCTCAAAGTTTGCAACATACAAATGCTTGTAACTTTTTACTGGAGCGTCATAAAACCTTGAAATTTTGTAACAATAATGTACTCGAGCCTCTTGTCAATTTAAGTTATCGGTCAAAGCAATGCTACCCTTGAGTCCCAAATCAAACACTGATAAAACTTCAAATGGCCCTAACTTCTATACGGTACGTCCTACACCTATCAAAGATTGCAACATACAAATGCTTGTAACTTTTTACTGGAGCGTCATAAAACATTGAAATTTTGTAACAATAAAGTACTCGAGCCTCTTGTCAATTTAAACTATCGCTCAAAGCTATGCTACCCTTGAGTCCCAAATCAAACACTGATAAAACGTCAAATGGCCCTAACTTCTATACGGTACGTCCTACATCTCTCAAAGTTTGCAACATACAAATGCTTGTAACTTTTTACTGGAGCGTCATAAAACATTGAAATTTTGTAACAATAAAGTACTCGAGCCTCTTGTCGATTGAAGCTATCGCTCAAAGCTATCGTACCCTTGAGTCCCAAATCAACCACTGACAAAACTTCAAATGGCCCTACCTTCTATACGGTGTGTCCTACACCTATCAAAGATTGCAACATACAAATGCTTGTAACTTTTTACTGGAGCGTCATAAAACCTTGAAATTTTGTAACAATAAAGTACTCGAGCCTCTTGGCAATTTAAGCTATCGCTCAAAGCTATGCTACCCTTGAGTCCAAAATCAAGCACTGACAAAACTTCAAATGGCCCTAACTTCTATACGGTACGTCCTACACCTATCAAAGTTTGCAACATACAAATGCTTGTAACTTTTTACTGGAGCGACATAAAACATTGACATTTTGTACCAATAAAGTACTCGAGCCTCTTGTCAATTTAAGCTATCGCTCAAAGCTGTGCTACCCTTGAGTCCCAAATCAAACACTGATAAAGCTTCAAATGGCCCAAACTTCTATACGGTACGTCCTACACCGATCAAAGTTTGTAACATAGAAATGCTTGTAACTTTTTACTGGAGCGTCATAAAACCTTGAAATGTTGTAAAAATAAAATACTCGAGCCTCTTGTCAATTTAAGCTATCGGTCAAAGCTATGCTACCCTTGAGTCCCAAATCAAACACTGATAAAGCTTCAAATGGCCCTAACTTCTATACGGTACGTCCTACACCTCTCAAAGTTTGCAACATACAAATGCTTGTAACTTTTTACTGGAACGCCATAAAACCTTGAAATTTTGTAACAATAAAGTACTAGAGCCTCTTGTAAAGTTAAGTTATCGCTCAAAACTATGCTACCCTTGAGTCCCAAATCAAACACTGAAAAACTTCAAATGGCCCTAACTTCTATACGGTACGTCCTACACCTATCAAAGTTTGCAACATACAAATGCTTGTAACTTTTTACTGGAGCGTCATAAAACCTTGAAATTTTGTAACAATAAAGTACTCGAGCCTCTTGTCAATTTAAGCTATCGCTCAAAACTATGCTACCCTTGAGTCCCAAATCAAACACTGAAAAACTTCAAATGGCCCTAACTTCTATACGGTACGTCCTACACCTATCAAAGTTTGCAACATACAAATGCTTGTAACTTTTTACTGGAGCGTCATAAAACCTTGAAATTTTGTAACAATAAAGTACTCGAACCTCTTGTCAATTTAAGCTATCGGTCAAAGCTATGCTACCCTTGAGTCCCGAATCAAACACTGATAAAACTTCAAATGGCCCTAACTTCTATACGGTACGTCCTACAACTTTCAAAGTTTGCAACATACAAATGTTTGTAACTTTTTACTGGAGCGTCATAAAACATTGAAATTTTGTAACAATAAAGTACTCGAGCCTCTTGTCAATTGAAGCTATCGATCGAAGCTATCCTACCCTTGAGTCCCAAATCAAAGACTGACAAAACTTCAAATGGCCCTACCTTCTATACGGTGTGTCCTACACCTATTAAAGATTGCAACATACGAATGCTTGTAACTTTTTACTGGAGCGTCATAAAAGATTGAAATTTTGTAACAATAAAGTACTAGAGCCTCTTGTAAAGTTAAGCTATCGCTGAAAGCTATGCCATCCTTGAGTCCCAAATCAAACACTGAAAAACTTCAATTGGCCCTAATTTCTACACGGTACGTCTTACACCTATCAAAGTTTGCAACATACAAATGCTTGTAACTTTTTACTGGGGCGTCATAAAACATTGAAATTTTGTAACAATAAAGTACTCGAGTCTCTTGTCAATTTAAGCTATAGCTCAAAGCTATGATACCATTGAATCCCAAATCAAACACTGACAAAACTTCAAATGGCCCTAACTTCTATACGGTACGTCCTACACCTATCAAAGTTTGCAACATACAAATGCTTGTAACTTTTTACTGGAGCGTCATAAAACCTTGAAATTTTGTAACAATAAAGTACTCGAACCTCTTGTCAATTTAAGCTATCGGTCAAAGCTATGCTACCCTTGAGTCCCGAATCAAACACTGATAAAACTTCAAATGGCCCTAACTTCTATACGGTACGTCCTACAACTTTCAAAGTTTGCAACATACAAATGTTTGTAACTTTTTACTGGAGCGTCATAAAACATTGAAATTTTGTAACAATAAAGTACTCGAGCCTCTTGTCAATTGAAGCTATCGATCGAAGCTATCCTACCCTTGAGTCCCAAATCAAAGACTGACAAAACTTCAAATGGCCCTACCTTCTATACGGTGTGTCCTACACCTATTAAAGATTGCAACATACGAATGCTTGTAACTTTTTACTGGAGCGTCATAAAAGATTGAAATTTTGTAACAATAAAGTACTAGAGCCTCTTGTAAAGTTAAGCTATCGCTGAAAGCTATGCCATCCTTGAGTCCCAAATCAAACACTGAAAAACTTCAATTGGCCCTAATTTCTACACGGTACGTCTTACACCTATCAAAGTTTGCAACATACAAATGCTTGTAACTTTTTACTGGGGCGTCATAAAACATTGAAATTTTGTAACAATAAAGTACTCGAGTCTCTTGTCAATTTAAGCTATAGCTCAAAGCTATGATACCATTGAATCCCAAATCAAACACTGACAAAACTTCAAATGGCACTAACTTATATACGGTACGTCCTACACCTATCAAAGTTTGCAACATACAAATGCTTGTAACTTTTTACTGGAGCGTCATAAAACCTTGAAATTTTGTAACAATAAAGTACTCGAGCCTCTTGTCAATTTAAGCTATCGCTCAAAGCTATGCTACCCTTGAGTCCCGAATCAAACACTGATAAAACTTCAAATGGCCCTAACTTCTATACGGTACGTCCTACAACTTTCAAAGTTTGCAACATACAAATGTTTGTAACTTTTTACTGGAGCGTCATAAAACATTGAAATTTTGTAACAATAAAGTACTCGAGCCTCTTGTCAATTGAAGCTATCGATCGAAGCTATCCTACCCTTGAGTCCCAAATCAAAGACTGACAAAACTTCAAATGGCCCTACCTTCTATACGGTGTGTCCTACACCTATTAAAGATTGCAACATACGAATGCTTGTAACTTTTTACTGGAGCGTCATAAAAGATTGAAATTTTGTAACAATAAAGTACTAGAGCCTCTTGTAAAGTTAAGCTATCGCTCAAAGCTATGCCATCCTTGAGTCCCAAATCAAACACTGAAAAACTTCAGTTGGCCCTAATTTCTACACGGTACGTCTTACACCTATCAAAGTTTGCAACATACAAATGCTTGTAACTTTTTACTGGAGCGTCATAAAACATTGAAATTTTGTAACAATAAAGTACTCGAGCCTCTTGTCGATTGAAGCTATCGCTCAAAGCTATCGTACCCTTGAGTCCCAAATCAACCACTGACAAAACTTCAAATGGCCCTACCTTCTATACGGTGTGTCCTACACCTATCAAAGATTGCAACATACAAATGCTTGTAACTTTTTACTGGAGCGTCATAAAACCTTGAAATTTTGTAACAATAAAGTACTCGAGCCTCTTGGCAATTTAAGCTATCGCTCAAAGCTGTGCTACCCTTGAGTCCCAAATCAAACACTGATAAAGCTTCAAATGGCCCAAACTTCTATACGGTACGTCCTACACCGATCAAAGTTTGTAACATAGAAATGCTTGTAACTTTTTACTGGAGCGTCATAAAACCTTGAAATGTTGTAAAAATAAAATACTCGAGCCTCTTGTCAATTTAAGCTATCGGTCAAAGCTATGCTACCCTTGAGTCCCAAATCAAACACTGATAAAGCTTCAAATGGCCCTAACTTCTATACGGTACGTCCTACACCTCTCAAAGTTTGCAACATACAAATGCTTGTAACTTTTTACTGGAACGCCATAAAACCTTGAAATTTTGTAACAATAAAGTACTAGAGCCTCTTGTAAAGTTAAGTTATCGCTCAAAGCTATGCCATCCTTGAGTCCCAAATCAAACACTGAAAAACTTCAAATGGTCCTAACTTCTATACGGTACGTCCTACACCTATCAAAGTTTGCAACATACAAATGCTTGTAACTTTTTACTGGAGCGTCATAAAACCTTGAAATTTTGTAACAATAAAGTACTCGAGCCTCTTGTCAATTTAAGCTATCGCTCAAAACTATGCTACCCTTGAGTCCCAAATCAAACACTGAAAAACTTCAAATGGCCCTAACTTCTATACGGTACGTCCTACACCTATCAAAGTTTGCAACATACAAATGCTTGTAACTTTTTACTGGAGCGTCATAAAACCTTGAAATTTTGTAACAATAAAGTACTCGAACCTCTTGTCAATTTAAGCTATCGGTCAAAGCTATGCTACCCTTGAGTCCCGAATCAAACACTGATAAAACTTCAAATGGCCCTAACTTCTATACGGTACGTCCTACAACTTTCAAAGTTTGCAACATACAAATGTTTGTAACTTTTTACTGGAGCGTCATAAAACATTGAAATTTTGTAACAATAAAGTACTCGAGCCTCTTGTCAATTGAAGCTATCGATCGAAGCTATCCTACCCTTGAGTCCCAAATCAAAGACTGACAAAACTTCAAATGGCCCTACCTTCTATACGGTGTGTCCTACACCTATTAAAGATTGCAACATACGAATGCTTGTAACTTTTTACTGGAGCGTCATAAAAGATTGAAATTTTGTAACAATAAAGTACTAGAGCCTCTTGTAAAGTTAAGCTATCGCTGAAAGCTATGCCATCCTTGAGTCCCAAATCAAACACTGAAAAACTTCAATTGGCCCTAATTTCTACACGGTACGTCTTACACGTATCAAAGTTTGCAACATACAAATGCTTGTAACTTTTTACTGGGGCGTCATAAAACATTGAAATTTTGTAACAATAAAGTACTCGAGTCTCTTGTCAATTTAAGCTATAGCTCAAAGCTATGATACCATTGAATCCCAAATCAAACACTGACAAAACTTCAAATGGCACTAACTTATATACGGTACGTCCTACACCTATCAAAGTTTGCAACATACAAATGCTTGTAACTTTTTACTGGAGCGTCATAAAACCTTGAAATTTTGTAACAATAAAGTACTCGAGCCTCTTGTCAATTTAAGCTATCGCTCAAAACTATGCTACCCTTGAGTCCAAAATCAAACACTGAAAAACTTCAAATGGCCCTAACTTCTATACGGTACGTCCTACACCTATCAAAGTTTGCAACATACAAATGCTTGTAACTTTTTACTGGAGCGACATAAAACATTGAAATTTTGTACCAATAAAGTACTCGAGCCTCTTGTCAATTTAAGCTATCGCTCAAAGCTGTGCTACCCTTGAGTCCCAAATCAAACACTGATAAAGCTTCAAATGGCCCAAACTTCTATACGGTACGTCCTACACCGATCAAAGTTTGTAACATAGAAATGCTTGTAACTTTTTACTGGAGCGTCATAAAACCTTGAAATGTTGTAAAAATAAAATACTCGAGCCTCTTGTCAATTTAAGCTATCGGTCAAAGCTATGCTACCCTTGAGTCCCAAATCAAACACTGATAAAGCTTCAAATGGCCCTAACTTCTATACGGTACGTCCTACACCTCTCAAAGTTTGCAACATACAAATGCTTGTAACTTTTTACTGGAACGCCATAAAACCTTGAAATTTTGTAACAATAAAGTACTAGAGCCTCTTGTAAAGTTAAGTTATCGCTCAAAGCTATGCCATCCTTGAGTCCCAAATCAAACACTGAAAAACTTCAAATGGTCCTAACTTCTATACGGTACGTCCTACACCTATCAAAGTTTGCAACATACAAATGCTTGTAACTTTTTACTGGAGCGTCATAAAACCTTGAAATTTTGTAACAATAAAGTACTCGAGCCTCTTGTCAATTTAAGCTATCGCTCAAAACTATGCTACCCTTGAGTCCCAAATCAAACACTGAAAAACTTCAAATGGCCCTAACTTCTATACGGTACGTCCTACACCTATCAAAGTTTGCAACATACAAATGCTTGTAACTTTTTACTGGAGCGTCATAAAACCTTGAAATTTTGTAACAATAAAGTACTCGAACCTCTTGTCAATTTAAGCTATCGGTCAAAGCTATGCTACCCTTGAGTCCCGAATCAAACACTGATAAAACTTCAAATGGCCCTAACTTCTATACGGTACGTCCTACAACTTTCAAAGTTTGCAACATACAAATGTTTGTAACTTTTTACTGGAGCGTCATAAAACATTGAAATTTTGTAACAATAAAGTACTCGAGCCTCTTGTCAATTGAAGCTATCGATCGAAGCTATCCTACCCTTGAGTCCCAAATCAAAGACTGACAAAACTTCAAATGGCCCTACCTTCTATACGGTGTGTCCTACACCTATTAAAGATTGCAACATACGAATGCTTGTAACTTTTTACTGGAGCGTCATAAAAGATTGAAATTTTGTAACAATAAAGTACTAGAGCCTCTTGTAAAGTTAAGCTATCGCTGAAAGCTATGCCATCCTTGAGTCCCAAATCAAACACTGAAAAACTTCAATTGGCCCTAATTTCTACACGGTACGTCTTACACCTATCAAAGTTTGCAACATACAAATGCTTGTAACTTTTTACTGGGGCGTCATAAAACATTGAAATTTTGTAACAATAAAGTACTCGAGTCTCTTGTCAATTTAAGCTATAGCTCAAAGCTATGATACCATTGAATCCCAAATCAAACACTGACAAAACTTCAAATGGCACTAACTTATATACGGTACGTCCTACACCTATCAAAGTTTGCAACATACAAATGCTTGTAACTTTTTACTGGAGCGTCATAAAACCTTGAAATTTTGTAACAATAAAGTACTCGAGCCTCTTGTCAATTTAAGCTATCGCTCAAAGCTATGCTACCCTTGAGTCCCGAATCAAACACTGATAAAACTTCAAATGGCCCTAACTTCTATACGGTACGTCCTACAACTTTCAAAGTTTGCAACATACAAATGTTTGTAACTTTTTACTGGAGCGTCATAAAACATTGAAATTTTGTAACAATAAAGTACTCGAGCCTCTTGTCAATTGAAGCTATCGATCGAAGCTATCCTACCCTTGAGTCCCAAATCAAAGACTGACAAAACTTCAAATGGCCCTACCTTCTATACGGTGTGTCCTACACCTATTAAAGATTGCAACATACGAATGCTTGTAACTTTTTACTGGAGCGTCATAAAAGATTGAAATTTTGTAACAATAAAGTACTAGAGCCTCTTGTAAAGTTAAGCTATCGCTCAAAGCTATGCCATCCTTGAGTCCCAAATCAAACACTGAAAAACTTCAGTTGGCCCTAATTTCTACACGGTACGTCTTACACCTATCAAAGTTTGCAACATACAAATGCTTGTAACTTTTTACTGGGGCGTCATAAAACATTGAAATTTTGTAACAATAAAGTACTCGAGTCTCTTGTCAATTTAAGCTATAGCTCAAAGCTATGATACCATTGAATCCCAAATCAAACACTGACAAAACTTCAAATGGCACTAACTTATATACGGTACGTCCTACACCTATCAAAGTTTGCAACATACAAATGCTTGTAACTTTTTACTGGAGCGTCATAAAACCTTGAAATTTTGTAACAATAAAGTACTCGAGCCTCTTGTCAATTTAAGCTATCGCTCAAAGCTATGCTACCCTTGAGTCCCAAATCAAACACTGATAAAACGTCAAATGGCCCTAACTTCTATACGGTACGTCCTACATCTCTCAAAGTTTGCAACATACAAATGCTTGTAACTTTTTACTGGAGCGTCATAAAACTTTGAAATTTTGTAACAATAAAGTACTCGAACCTCTTGTCAATTTAAGCTATCGGTCAAAGCTATGCTACCCTTGAGTCCCAAATCAAACACTGATAAAACTTCAAATGGCCCTAACTTCTATACGGTACGTCCTACACCTATCAAAGTTTGCAACATACAAATGCTTGTAACTTTTTACTGGAGCGTCATAAAACATTGAAATTTTGTAACAATAAAGTTCTCGAGCCTCTTGTCAATTGAAGCTATCGCTCAAAGCTATCGTACCCTTGAGTCCCAAATCAAACACTGACAAATCTTCAAATGGCCCTACCTTCTATACGGTGTGTCCTACACCTATCAAAGATTGCAACATACAAATGCTTGTAACTTTTTACTGGAGCGTCATAAAATATTGAAATTTTGTAACAATAAAGTACTCGAGCCTCTTGGCAATTTAAGCTATTGCTGTGCTACCCTTGAGTCCCGAATCAAACACTGACAAAACTTCAATTGGCCCTAACTTCTACACGGTACGTCCTACACCTTTCAAAGTTTACAACATACAAATGCTTGTAACTTTATACTGGAGCGTCATAAAACCTAGAAATTTTGTAACAATAAACTACTCGAGCCTCTTGTCAATTTAAGCTATCGCTCAAAGCTATGCTACCCTTGAATCCCAAATCAAACACTGACAAAACTTCAAATGGCACTAACTTATATACGGTACGTCCTACACCTATCAAAGTTTGCAACATACAAATGCTTGTAACTTTTTACTGGAGCGTCATAAAACCTTGAAATTTTGTAACAATAAAGTACTCGAGCCTCTTGTCAATTTAAGCTATCGCTCAAAGCTATGCTACCCTTGAGTCCCAAATCAAACACTGATAAAACGTCAAATGGCCCTAACTTCTATACGGTACGTCCCACATCTCTCAAAGTTTGCAAAATACAAATGCTTGTAACTTTTTACTGGAGCGTCATAAAACCTTGAAATTTTGTAACAATAAAGTACTCGAGCCTCTTGTCAATTTAAGCTATCGGTCAAAGCTATGCTACCCTTGAGTCCCAAATCAAACACTGATAAAACTTCAAATGGCTCTAACTTCTATACGGTACGTCCTACAACTATCAAAGTTTGCAACATACAAATGCTTGTAACTTTTTCCTGGAGCGTCATAAAACCTTGAAATTTTGTAACAATAAAGTACTCGAGCTCTTGTCAATTTAAGCTATCGCTCAAAGCTATGCTACCCTTGAGTCCAAAATCAAACACTGATAAAGCTTCAAATGGCCCTAACTTCTATATGGTACGTCCTACACCTATCAAAGTTTGCAACATACAAATGCTTGTAACTTTTTCCTGGAGCGGCATAAAAGATTGAAATTTTGTAACAATAAAGTACTCGAGCCTCTTGTCAATTTAAGCTTTCGCTCAAAGCTGTGCTACCCTTGAGTCCCAAATCAAACGCTGATATAGCTTCAAATCGCCCAAACTTCTATACGGTACGTCCTACACCGATCAAAGTTTGCAACATACAAATGCTTGTAACTTTTTACTGGAGCGTCATAAAACCTTGAAATTTTGTAACAATAAAGTACTCGAGCCTCTTGTCAATTTAAGCTATCGTTGAAAGCTATGCTATCCTTGAGTCCCAAATCAAACACTGAAAAACTTCAAATGGTCCAAACTTCTATACGGTACGTCCTACACCTATCAAAGTTTGCAACATACAAATGCTTGTAACTTTTTACTGGAGCGTCATAAAACCTTGAAATTTTGTAACAATAAAGTACTCGAGCCTCTTGTCAATTTAAGCTATCGCTCAAAGCTATGCTACCCTTGAGTCCCAAATCAAACACTGAAAAACTTCAAATGGCCCTAACTTCTATACGGTACGTCCTACACCTATCAAAGTTTGCAACATACAAATGCTTGTAACTTTTTACTGGAGCGTCATCAAACCTTGAAATTTTGTAACAATAAAGTACTCGTGCCTCTTGTCAATTTAAGCTATCGCTCAAAGCTATGCTACTCTTGAGTCCCAAATGAAACACTGAAAAACTTCAAATGGTCATAACTTCTATACGGTACGTCCTACACCGATCAAAGTTTGCAACATACAAATGCTTGTAACTTTTTACTGGAGCGTCATAAAACCTTGAAATTTTGTAACAATAAAGTACTCGAGCCTCTTGTCAATTTAAGCTATCGCTCAAAGCTATGCTACCCTTGAGTCCCAAATCAAACACTGATAAAACGTCAAATGGCCCTAACTTCTATACGGTACGTCCTACATCTCTCAAAGTTTGCAACATACAAATGCTTGTAACTTTTTACTGGAGCGTCATAAAACCTTGAAATTTTGTAACAATAAAGTACTCGAACCTCTTGTCAATTTAAGCTATCGGTCAAAGCTATGCTACCCTTGAGTCCCAAATCAAACACTGATAAAACTTCAAATGGCCCTAACTTCTATACGGTACGTCCTACACCTATCAAAGTTTGCAACATACAAATGCTTGTAACTTTTTACTGGAGCGTCATAAAACATTGAAATTTTGTAACAATAAAGTTCTCGAGCCTCTTGTCAATTGAAGCTATCGCTCAAAGCTATCGTACCCTTGAGTCCCAAATCAAACACTGACAAATCTTCAAATGGCCCTACCTTCTATACGGTGTGTCCTACACCTATCAAAGATTGCAACATACAAATGCTTGTAACTTTTTACTGGAGCGTCATAAAATATTGAAATTTTGTAACAATAAAGTACTCGAGCCTCTTGGCAATTTAAGCTATTGCTGTGCTACCCTTGAGTCCCGAATCAAACACTGACAAAACTTCAATTGGCCCTAACTTCTACACGGTACGTCCTACACCTTTCAAAGTTTACAACATACAAATGCTTGTAACTTTATACTGGAGCGTCATAAAACCTAGAAATTTTGTAACAATAAACTACTCGAGCCTCTTGTCAATTTAAGCTATCGCTCAAAGCTATGCTACCCTTGAATCCCAAATCAAACACTGACAAAACTTCAAATGGCACTAACTTATATACGGTACGTCCTACACCTATCAAAGTTTGCAACATACAAATGCTTGTAACTTTTTACTGGAGCGTCATAAAACCTTGAAATTTTGTAACAATAAAGTACTCGAGCCTCTTGTCAATTTAAGCTATCGCTCAAAGCTATGCTACCCTTGAGTCCCAAATCAAACACTGATAAAACGTCAAATGGCCCTAACTTCTATACGGTACGTCCCACATCTCTCAAAGTTTACAAAATACAAATGCTTGTAACTTTTTACTGGAGCGTCATAAAACCTTGAAATTTTGTAACAATAAAGTACTCGAGCCTCTTGTCAATTTAAGCTATCGGTCAAAGCTATGCTACCCTTGAGTCCCAAATCAAACACTGATAAAACTTCAAATGGCTCTAACTTCTATACGGTACGTCCTACAACTATCAAAGTTTGCAACATACAAATGCTTGTAACTTTTTCCTGGAGCGTCATAAAACCTTGAAATTTTGTAACAATAAAGTACTCGAGCTCTTGTCAATTTAAGCTATCGCTCAAAGCTATGCTACCCTTGAGTCCAAAATCAAACACTGATAAAGCTTCAAATGGCCCTAACTTCTATATGGTACGTCCTACACCTATCAAAGTTTGCAACATACAAATGCTTGTAACTTTTTCCTGGAGCGGCATAAAATATTGAAATTTTGTAACAATAAAGTACTCGAGCCTCTTGTCAATTTAAGCTTTCGCTCAAAGCTGTGCTACCCTTGAGTCCCAAATCAAACGCTGATATAGCTTCAAATCGCCCAAACTTCTATACGGTACGTCCTACACCGATCAAAGTTTGCAACATACAAATGCTTGTAACTTTTTACTGGAGCGTCATAAAACCTTGAAATTTTGTAACAATAAAGTACTCGAGCCTCTTGTCAATTTAAGCTATCGTTGAAAGCTATGCTATCCTTGAGTCCCAAATCAAACACTGAAAAACTTCAAATGGTCCAAACTTCTATACGGTACGTCCTACACCTATCAAAGTTTGCAACATACAAATGCTTGTAACTTTTTACTGGAGCGTCATAAAACCTTGAAATTTTGTAACAATAAAGTACTCGAGCCTCTTGTCAATTTAAGCTATCGCTCAAAGCTATGCTACCCTTGAGTCCCAAATCAAACACTGAAAAACTTCAAATGGCCCTAACTTCTATACGGTACGTCCTACACCTATCAAAGTTTGCAACATACAAATGCTTGTAACTTTTTACTGGAGCGTCATCAAACCTTGAAATTTTGTAACAATAAAGTACTCGAGCCTCTTGTCAATTTAAGCTATCGCTCAAAGCTATGCTACTCTTGAGTCCCAAATGAAACACTGAAAAACTTCAAATGGTCATAACTTCTATACGGTACGTCCTACACCGATCAAAGTTTGCAACATACAAATGCTTGTAACTTTTTACTGGAGCGTCATAAAACCTTGAAATTTTGTAACAATAAAGTACTCGAGCCTCTTGTCAATTTAAGCTATCGCTCAAAGCTATGCTACCCTTGAGTCCCAAATCAAACACTGATAAAATTTCAAATGGCCCTAACTTCTATACGGTATGTCCTACACCTATCAAAGTTTGCAACATACAAATGCTTGTAACTTTTTACTGGAGCGTCATAAAACATTGAAATTTTGTAACAATAAAGTACTCGAGCCTCTTGTCAATTTAGGCTATCGCTCAAAGCTATGCTACCCTTGAGTCCCAAATCAAACACTGACAAAACTTCAATTGGCCCTAACTTCTACACGGTACGTCCTACACTTATCAAAGTTTGCAACATACAAATGCTTGTAACTTTTTACTGGGGCGTCATAAAACCTTGAAATTTGGTAACAATAAAGTACTCGAGCCTCTTGTCAATTTAAGCTATCGCTAAAAGCTATGTTACCCTTGAGTCCCAAATCAAACACTGAACAACTTCAAATTGCCCTAACTTCTATACGGTACGTCCTACACCTATCAAAGTTTGCAACATACAAATGCTTGTAACTTTTTACTGGAGCGTCATAAAACATTGAAATTTTGTAACAATAAAGTACTCGAGCCTCTTGTCAATTTAAGCTATTGCTTAAAGCTGTGCTACCCTTGAGTCAATTACAATGTATATGTGTAGAAAATAAACGTTAAAATTTTGAATCAATTTAAAGTGTTAGTTTAGTTTAAAGAGTTGGCGTTAGAAAGTTGCCCTTGATTATTGAGTGTGCTGAATAGATCCATAACCGCTTGTTTCCGGCCCATCCCATAAGAGGGATAACTGATTGTTCCGGCCCACCCCATTCGAGCATCGGAGGAAAAGGAGGCTGCCGCCCGCCCCTAGAGATAAGTATATATTTGTTAAGTATACGCGTGTATACATAGCTATTATTAAGTATTCACGTGTATGTAGGTATTATTAACTATACGCGTATACATATGTATATATGTTATTTATTTAAGTACAAGTAGAATGTTTAGTGTGTTTAATTTTATGTTGAAAATGTTAGGCTAAGGCGGACAATATGGGGCGGGCTCGCTTGTCGTCGTAGAGGAGGATGCTAGGCAAAAATGTGAATTGAAATTTTTTTTGTAGTGTTGTCCCACCCGATGCAGTGTGGCGGGTTAAGGACCACGACCATTGCGGTGAGCTAGCCGTGGCCACCACACTGCATTATTCTAGTGGTGCGGTAACACTATCGCTCAAAGCTATGCTACCCTTGAATCCCAAATCAAACACTGATAAAACGTCAAATGGCCCTAACTTCTATACGGTACGTCCTACATCTCTCAAAGTTTGCAACATACAAATGCTTGTAACTTTTTACTGGAGCGTCATAAAACCTTGAAATTTTGTAACAATAAAGTACTCGAGCCTCTTGTCAATTTAAGCTATCGCTCAAAGCTATGCTACCCTTGAGTCCCAAATCAAACACTGATAAAACTTCAAATGGCCCTAACTTCTATACGGTACGTCCTACAACTATCAAGGTTTGCAACATACAAATGCTTGTAACTTTTTACTGGAGCGTCATAAAACTTTGAAATTTTGTAACAATAAAGTACTCGAGCCTCTTGTCAATTGAAGCTATCGCTCGAAGCTATCCTACCCTTGAGTCCCAAATCAAAGACTGACAAAACTTCAAATGGCCCTACCTTCTATACGGTGTGTCCTACACCTATTAAAGATTGCAACATACAAATGCTTGTAACTTTTTACTGGAGCGTCATAAAAGATTGAAATTTTGTAACAATAAAGTACTCGAGCCTCTTGTCAATTTAAGCTATTGCTGTGCTACCCTTGAGTCCTGAATCAAACACTGACAAAACTTCAATTGGCCCTAACTTCTACACGGTACGTCCTACACCTTTCAAAGTTTACAACATACAAATGCTTGTAACTTTTTACTGGAGCGTCATAAAGCCTAGAAATTTTGTAACAATAAACTACTCGAGCCTCTTGTCAATTTAAGCTATCGCTCAAAGCTATGCTACCCTTGAATCCCAAATCAAACACTGACAAAACTTCAAATGGCACTAACTTATGTACGGTACGTCCTACACCTATCAAAGTTTGCAACATACAAATGCTTGTAACTTTTTACTGGAGCGTCATTAAACCTTGAAATTTTGGAACAATAAAGTACTCGAGCCTCTTGTCAATTTAAGCTATCGCTCAAAGCTATGCTACCCTTGAGTCCAAAATCAAACACTGATAAAGCTTCAAATGGCCCTAACTTCTATATGGTACGTCCTACACCTATCAAAGTTTGCAACATACAAATGCTTGTAACTTTTTCCTGGAGCGGCATAAAAGATTGAAATTTTGTAACAATAAAGTACTCGAGCCTCTTGTCAATTTAAGCTTTCGCTCAAAGCTGTGCTACCCTTGAGTCCCAAATCAAACGCTGATATAGCTTCAAATCGCCCAAACTTCTACACGGTACGTCCTACACCTTTCAAAGTTTACAACATACAAATGCTTGTAACTTTTTACTGGAGCGTCATAAAACCTTGAAATTTTGTAACAATAAAGTACTCGAGCCTCTTGTCAATTTAAGCTATCGCTCAAAGCTATGCTACCCTTGAGTCCCAAATCAAACACTGATAAAACGTCAAATGGCCCTAACTTATATACGGTACGTCCTACATCTCTCAAAGTTTGCAACATACAAATGCTTGTAACTTTTTACTGGAGCGTCATAAAACCTTGAAATTTTGTAACAATAAAGTACTCGAACCTCTTGTCAATTTAAGCTATCGGTCAAAGCTATGCTACCCTTGAGTCCCAAATCAAACACTGATAAAACTTCAAATGGCCCTAACTTCTATACGGTACGTCCTACACCTATCAAAGTTTGCAACATACAAATGCTTGTAACTTTTTACTGGAGCGTCATAAAACATTGAAATTTTGTAACAATAAAGTTCTCGAGCCTCTTGTCAATTGAAGCTATCGCTCAAAGCTATCGTACCCTTGAGTCCCAAATCAAACACTGACAAATCTTCAAATGGCCCTACCTTCTATACGGTGTGTCCTACACCTATCAAAGATTGCAACATACAAATGCTTGTAACTTTTTACTGGAGCGTCATAAAATATTGAAATTTTGTAACAATAAAGTACTCGAGCCTCTTGGCAATTTAAGCTATTGCTGTGCTACCCTTGAGTCCCGAATCAAACACTGACAAAACTTCAATTGGCCCTAACTTCTACACGGTACGTCCTACACCTTTCAAAGTTTACAACATACAAATGCTTGTAACTTTATACTGGAGCGTCATAAAACCTAGAAATTTTGTAACAATAAACTACTCGAGCCTCTTGTCAATTTAAGCTATCGCTCAAAGCTATGCTACCCTTGAATCCCAAATCAAACACTGACAAAACTTCAAATGGCACTAACTTATATACGGTACGTCCTACACCTATCAAAGTTTGCAACATACAAATGCTTGTAACTTTTTACTGGAGCGTCATAAAACCTTGAAATTTTGTAACAATAAAGTACTCGAGCTTCTTGTCAATTTAAGCTATCGCTCAAAGCTATGCTACCCTTGAGTCCCAAATCAAACACTGATAAAACGTCAAATGGCCCTAACTTCTATACGGTACGTCCCACATCTCTCAAAGTTTGCAAAATACAAATGCTTGTAACTTTTTACTGGAGCGTCATAAAACCTTGAAATTTTGTAACAATAAAGTACTCGAGCCTCTTGTCAATTTAAGCTATCGGTCAAAGCTATGCTACCCTTGAGTCCCAAATCAAACACTGATAAAACTTCAAATGGCTCTAACTTCTATACGGTACGTCCTACAACTATCAAAGTTTGCAACATACAAATGCTTGTAACTTTTTCCTGGAGCGTCATAAAACCTTGAAATTTTGTAACAATAAAGTACTCGAGCTCTTGTCAATTTAAGCTATCGCTCAAAGCTATGCTACCCTTGAGTCCAAAATCAAACACTGATAAAGCTTCAAATGGCCCTAACTTCTATATGGTACGTCCTACACCTATCAAAGTTTGCAACATACAAATGCTTGTAACTTTTTCCTGGAGCGGCATAAAAGATTGAAATTTTGTAACAATAAAGTACTCGAGCCTCTTGTCAATTTAAGCTTTCGCTCAAAGCTGTGCTACCCTTGAGTCCCAAATCAAACGCTGATATAGCTTCAAATCGCCCAAACTTCTATACGGTACGTCCTACACCGATCAAAGTTTGCAACATACAAATGCTTGTAACTTTTTACTGGAGCGTCATAAAACCTTGAAATTTTGTAACAATAAAGTACTCGAGCCTCTTGTCAATTTAAGCTATCGTTGAAAGCTATGCTATCCTTGAGTCCCAAATCAAACACTGAAAAACTTAAAATGGTCCAAACTTCTATACGGTACGTCCTACACCTATCAAAGTTTGCAACATACAAATGCTTGTAACTTTTTACTGGAGCGTCATAAAACCTTGAAATTTTGTAACAATAAAGTACTCGAGCCTCTTGTCAATTTAAGCTATCGCTCAAAGCTATGCTACCCTTGAGTCCCAAATCAAACACTGAAAAACTTCAAATGGCCCTAACTTCTATACGGTACGTCCTACACCTATCAAAGTTTGCAACATACAAATGCTTGTAACTTTTTACTGGAGCGTCATCAAACCTTGAAATTTTGTAACAATAAAGTACTCGAGCCTCTTGTCAATTTAAGCTATCGCTCAAAGCTATGCTACTCTTGAGTCCCAAATGAAACACTGAAAAACTTCAAATGGTCATAACTTCTATACGGTACGTCCTACACCGATCAAAGTTTGCAACATACAAATGCTTGTAACTTTTTACTGGAGCGTCATAAAACCTTGAAATTTTGTAACAATAAAGTACTCGAGCCTCTTGTCAATTTAAGCTATCGCTCAAAGCTATGCTACCCTTGAGTCCCAAATCAAACACTGATAAAATTTCAAATGGCCCTAACTTCTATACGGTATGTCCTACACCTATCAAAGTTTGCAACATACAAATGCTTGTAACTTTTTACTGGAGCGTCATAAAACATTGAAATTTTGTAACAATAAAGTACTCGAGCCTCTTGTCAATTTAGGCTATCGCTCAAAGCTATGCTACCCTTGAGTCCCAAATCAAACACTGACAAAACTTCAATTGGCCCTAACTTCTACACGGTACGTCCTACACCTATCAAAGTTTGCAACATACAAATGCTTGTAACTTTTTACTGGGGCGTCATAAAACCTTGAAATTTGGTAACAATAAAGTACTCGAGCCTCTTGTCAATTTAAGCTATCGCTAAAAGCTATGTTACCCTTGAGTCCCAAATCAAACACTGAACAACTTCAAATTGCCCTAACTTCTATACGGTACGTCCTACACCTATCAAAGTTTGCAACATACAAATGCTTGTAACTTTTTACTGGAGCGTCATAAAACATTGAAATTTTGTAACAATAAAGTACTCGAGCCTCTTGTCAATTTAAGCTATTGCTTAAAGCTGTGCTACCCTTGAGTCAATTACAATGTATATGTGTAGAAAATAAACGTTAAAATTTTGAATCAATTTAAAGTGTTAGTTTAGTTTAAAGAGTTGGCGTTAGAAAGTTGACCTTGATTATTGAGTGTGCTGAATAGATCCATAACCGCTTGTTTCCGGCCCATCCCATAAGAGGGATAACTGATTGTTCCGGCCCACCCCATTCGAGCATCGGAGGAAAAGGAGGCTGCCGCCCGCCCCTAGAGATAAGTATATATTTGTTAAGTATACGCGTGTATACATAGCTATTATTAAGTATTCACGTGTATGTAGGTATTATTAACTATACGCGTATACATATGTATATATGTTATTTATTTAAGTACAAGTAGAATGTTTAGTGTGTTTAATTTTATGTTGAAAATGTTAGGCTAAGGCGGACAATATGGGGCGGGCTCGCTTGTCGTCGTAGAGGAGGATGCTAGGCAAAAATGTGAATTGAAATTTTTTTTGTAGTGTTGTCCCACCCGATGCAGTGTGGCGGGTTAAGGACCACGACCATTGCGGTGAGCTAGCCGTGGCCACCACACTGCATTATTCTAGTGGTGCGGTAACACTATCGCTCAAAGCTATGCTACCCTTGAATCCCAAATCAAACACTGATAAAACGTCAAATGGCCCTAACTTCTATACGGTACGTCCTACATCTCTCAAAGTTTGCAACATACAAATGCTTGTAACTTTTTACTGGAGCGTCATAAAACCTTGAAATTTTGTAACAATAAAGTACTCGAGCCTCTTGTCAATTTAAGCTATCGCTCAAAGCTATGCTACCCTTGAGTCCCAAATCAAACACTGATAAAACTTCAAATGGCCCTAACTTCTATACGGTACGTCCTACAACTATCAAGGTTTGCAACATACAAATGCTTGTAACTTTTTACTGGAGCGTCATAAAACATTGAAATTTTGTAACAATAAAGTACTCGAGCCTCTTGTCAATTGAAGCTATCGCTCGAAGCTATCCTACCCTTGAGTCCCAAATCAAAGACTGACAAAACTTCAAATGGCCCTACCTTCTATACGGTGTGTCCTACACCTATTAAAGATTGCAACATACAAATGCTTGTAACTTTTTACTGGAGCGTCATAAAAGATTGAAATTTTGTAACAATAAAGTACTCGAGCCTCTTGTCAATTTAAGCTATTGCTGTGCTACCCTTGAGTCCTGAATCAAACACTGACAAAACTTCAATTGGCCCTAACTTCTACACGGTACGTCCTACACCTTTCAAAGTTTACAACATACAAATGCTTGTAACTTTTTACTGGAGCGTCATAAAGCCTAGAAATTTTGTAACAATAAACTACTCGAGCCTCTTGTCAATTTAAGCTATCGCTCAAAGCTATGCTACCCTTGAATCCCAAATCAAACACTGACAAAACTTCAAATGGCACTAACTTATGTACGGTACGTCCTACACCTATCAAAGTTTGCAACATACAAATGCTTGTAACTTTTTACTGGAGCGTCATTAAACCTTGAAATTTTGGAACAATAAAGTACTCGAGCCTCTTGTCAATTTAAGCTATCGCTCAAAGCTATGCTACCCTTGAGTCCAAAATCAAACACTGATAAAGCTTCAAATGGCCCTAACTTCTATATGGTACGTCCTACACCTATCAAAGTTTGCAACATACAAATGCTTGTAACTTTTTCCTGGAGCGGCATAAAAGATTGAAATTTTGTAACAATAAAGTACTCGAGCCTCTTGTCAATTTAAGCTTTCGCTCAAAGCTGTGCTACCCTTGAGTCCCAAATCAAACGCTGATATAGCTTCAAATCGCCCAAACTTCTATACGGTACGTCCTACACCGATCAAAGTTTGCAACATACAAATGCTTGTAACTTTTTACTGGAGCGTCATAAAACCTTGAAATTTTGTAACAATAAAGTACTCGAGCCTCTTGTCAATTTAAGCTATCGTTGAAAGTTATGCTATCCTTGAGTCCCAAATCAAACACTGAAAAACTTCAAATGGTCCAAACTTCTATACGGTACGTCCTACACCTATCAAAGTTTGCAACATACAAATGCTTGTAACTTTTTACTGGAGCGTCATAAAACCTTGAAATTTTGTAACAATAAAGTAGTCGAGCCTCTTGTCAATTTAAGCTATCGCTCAAAGCTATGCTACCCTTGAGTCCCAAATCAAACACTGAAAAACTTCAAATGGCCCTAACTTCTATACGGTACGTCCTACACCTATCAAAGTTTGCAACATACAAATGCTTGTAACTTTTTACTGGAGCGTCATCAAACCTTGAAATTTTGTAACAATAAAGTACTCGAGCCTCTTGTCAATTTAAGCTATCGCTCAAAGCTATGCTACTCTTGAGTCCCAAATGAAACACTGAAAAACTTCAAATGGTCATAACTTCTATACGGTACGTCCTACACCGATCAAAGTTTGCAACATACAAATGCTTGTAACTTTTTACTGGAGCGTCATAAAACCTTGAAATTTTGTAACAATAAAGTACTCGAGCCTCTTGTCAATTTAAGCTATCGCTCAAAGCTATGCTACCCTTGAGTCCCAAATCAAACACTGATAAAATTTCAAATGGCCCTAACTTCTATACGGTATGTCCTACACCTATCAAAGTTTGCAACATACAAATGCTTGTAACTTTTTACTGGAGCGTCATAAAACATTGAAATTTTGTAACAATAAAGTACTCGAGCCTCTTGTCAATTTAGGCTATCGCTCAAAGCTATGCTACCCTTGAGTCCCAAATCAAACACTGACAAAACTTCAATTGGCCCTAACTTCTACACGGTACGTCCTACACCTATCAAAGTTTGCAACATACAAATGCTTGTAACTTTTTACTGGGGCGTCATAAAACCTTGAAATTTGGTAACAATAAAGTACTCGAGCCTCTTGTCAATTTAAGCTATCGCTAAAAGCTATGTTACCCTTGAGTCCCAAATCAAACACTGAACAACTTCAAATTGCCCTAACTTCTATACGGTACGTCCTACACCTATCAAAGTTTGCAACATACAAATGCTTGTAACTTTTTACTGGAGCGTCATAAAACATTGAAATTTTGTAACAATAAAGTACTCGAGCCTCTTGTCAATTTAAGCTATTGCTTAAAGCTGTGCTACCCTTGAGTCAATTACAATGTATATGTGTAGAAAATAAACGTTAAAATTTTGAATCAATTTAAAGTGTTAGTTTAGTTTAAAGAGTTGGCGTTAGAAAGTTGACCTTGATTATTGAGTGTGCTGAATAGATCCATAACCCCTTGTTTCCGGCCCATCCCATAAGAGGGATAACTGATTGTTCCGGCCCACCCCATTCGAGCATCGGAGGAAAAGGAGGCTGCCGCCCGCCCCTAGAGATAAGTATATATTTGTTAAGTATACGCGTGTATACATAGCTATTATTAAGTATTCACGTGTATGTAGGTATTATTAACTATACGCGTATACATATGTATATATGTTATTTATTTAAGTACAAGTAGAATGTTTAGTGTGTTTAATTTTATGTTGAAAATGTTAGGCTAAGGCGGACAATATGGGGCGGGCTCGCTTGTCGTCGTAGAGGAGGATGCTAGGCAAAAATGTGAATTGAAATTTTTTTTGTAGTGTTGTCCCACCCGATGCAGTGTGGCGGGTTAAGGACCACGACCATTGCGGTGAGCTAGCCGTGGCCACCACACTGCATTATTCTAGTGGTGCGGTAACACTATCGCTCAAAGCTATGCTACCCTTGAATCCCAAATCAAACACTGATAAAACGTCAAATGGCCCTAACTTCTATACGGTACGTCCTACATCTCTCAAAGTTTGCAACATACAAATGCTTGTAACTTTTTACTGGAGCGTCATAAAACCTTGAAATTTTGTAACAATAAAGTACTCGAGCCTCTTGTCAATTTAAGCTATCGCTCAAAGCTATGCTACCCTTGAGTCCCAAATCAAACACTGATAAAACTTCAAATGGCCCTAACTTCTATACGGTACGTCCTACAACTATCAAGGTTTGCAACATACAAATGCTTGTAACTTTTTACTGGAGCGTCATAAAACATTGAAATTTTGTAACAATAAAGTACTCGAGCCTCTTGTCAATTGAAGCTATCGCTCGAAGCTATCCTACCCTTGAGTCCCAAATCAAAGACTGACAAAACTTCAAATGGCCCTACCTTCTATACGGTGTGTCCTACACCTATTAAAGATTGCAACATACAAATGCTTGTAACTTTTTACTGGAGCGTCATAAAAGATTGAAATTTTGTAACAATAAAGTACTCGAGCCTCTTGTCAATTTAAGCTATTGCTGTGCTACCCTTGAGTCCTGAATCAAACACTGACAAAACTTCAATTGGCCCTAACTTCTACACGGTACGTCCTACACCTTTCAAAGTTTACAACATACAAATGCTTGTAACTTTTTACTGGAGCGTCATAAAGCCTAGAAATTTTGTAACAATAAACTACTCGAGCCTCTTGTCAATTTAAGCTATCGCTCAAAGCTATGCTACCCTTGAATCCCAAATCAAACACTGACAAAACTTCAAATGGCACTAACTTATGTACGGTACGTCCTACACCTATCAAAGTTTGCAACATACAAATGCTTGTAACTTTTTACTGGAGCGTCATTAAACCTTGAAATTTTGGAACAATAAAGTACTCGAGCCTCTTGTCAATTTAAGCTATCGCTCAAAGCTATGCTAACCTTGAGTCCCAAATCAAACACTGATAAAACGTCAAATGGCCCTAACTTCTATACGGTACGTCCTACATCTCTCAAAGTTTGCAACATACAAATGCTTGTAACTTTTTACTGGAGCGTCATAAAACCTTGAAATTTTGTAACAATAAAGTACTCGAGCCTCTTGTCAATTTAAGCTATCGGTCAAAGCGATGCTACCCTTGAGTCCAAAATCAAACACTGATAAAGCTTCAAATGGCCCTAACTTCTATATGGTACGTCCTACACCTATCAAAGTTTGCAACATACAAATGCTTGTAACTTTTTACTGGAGCGTCATAAAAGGTTGAAATTTTGTAACAATAAAGTACTCGAGCCTCTTGTCAATTTAAGCTATCGCTCAAAGCTGTGCTACCCTTGAGTCCCAAATCAAACGCTGATAAAGCTTCAAATCGCCCAAACTTCTATACAGTACGTCCTACACCGATCAAAGTTTGCAACATACAAATGCTTGTAACTTTTTACTGGAGCGTCATAAAACCTTGAAATTTTGTAACAATAAAGTACTCGAGCCTCTTGTCAATTTAAGCTATCGGTCAAAGCTATGCTACCCTTGAGTCCCAAATCAAACACTGATAAAGCTTCAAATGGCCCTAACTTCTATACGGTACGTCCTACACCTATCAAAGTTTGCAACATACAAATGCTTGTAACTTTTTACTGGAACGCCATAAAACCTTGAAATTTTGTAACAATAAAGTACTCGAGCCTCTTGTCAATTTAAGCTAACGCTCAAAGCTATGCTATCCTTGAGTCCCAAATCAAACACTGAAAAACTTCAAATGGTCCTAACTTCTATACGGTACGTCCTACACCTATCAAAGTTTGCAACATACAAATGCTTGTAACTTTTTACTGGAGCGTCATAAAACTTTGAAATTTTGTAACAATAAAGTACTCGAGCCTCTTGTCAACTTAAGCTATCGCTCAAAGCTATGCTACCCTTGAGTCCCAAATCAAACACTGATAAAACTTCAAATGGCCCTAACTTCTATACGGTACGTCCTACACCTATCAAAGTTTGCAACATACAAATGCTTGTAACTTTTTACTGGAGCGTCATAAAACATTGAAATTTTGTAACAATAAAGTACTCGAGCCTCTTGTCAATTTAAGCTATCGCTCAAAGCTATGCTACCCTTGAGTCCAAAATCAAACACTGATAAAGCTTCAAATGGCCCTAACTTCTATATGGTACGTCCTACACCTATCAAAGTTTGCAACATACAAATGCTTGTAAACTTTTACTGGAGCGTCATAAAATATTGAAATTTTGTAACAATAAAGTACTCGAGCCTCTTGTCAATTTAAGCTATCGCTCAAAGCTGTGCTACCCTTGAGTCCCAAATTAAACACTGATAAAGCTTCAAATCGCCCAAACTTCTATACGGTACGTCCTACACCGATCAAAGCTTGCAACATACAAATGCTTGTAACTTTTTACTGGAGCGTCATAAAACATTGAAATTTTGTAACAATAAAGTACTCGAGCCTCTTGTCAATTTAAGCTATCGCTCAAAGCTATGCTACTCTTGAGTCCCAAATCAAACACTGAAAAACTTCAAATGGTCATAACTTCTATACGGTACGTCCTACACCGATCAAAGTTTGCAACATACAAATGCTTGTAACTTTTTACTGGAGCGTCATAAAACCTTGAAATTTTGTAACAATAAAGTACTCGAGCCTCTTGTCAATTTAAGCTATCGCTCAAAGCTATGCTACCCTTGAGTCCCAAATCAAACACTGATAAAATTTCAAATGGCCCTAACTTCTATACGGTATGTCCTACACCTATCAAAGTTTGCAACATACAAATGCTTGTAACTTTTTACTGGAGCGTCATAAAACATTGAAATTTTGTAACAATAAAGTACTCGAGCCTCTTGTCAATTTAGGCTATCGCTCAAAGCTATGCTACCCTTGAGTCCCAAATCAAACACTGACAAAACTTCAATTGGCCCTAACTTCTACACGGTACGTCCTACACCTATCAAAGTTTGCAACATACAAATGCTTGTAACTTTTTACTGGGGCGTCATAAAACCTTGAAATTTGGTAACAATAAAGTACTCGAGCCTCTTGTCAATTTAAGCTATCGCTAAAAGCTATGTTACCCTTGAGTCCCAAATCAAACACTGAACAACTTCAAATTGCCCTAACTTCTATACGGTACGTCCTACACCTATCAAAGTTTGCAACATACAAATGCTTGTAACTTTTTACTGGAGCGTCATAAAACATTGAAATTTTGTAACAATAAAGTACTCGAGCCTCTTGTCAATTTAAGCTATTGCTTAAAGCTGTGCTACCCTTGAGTCAATTACAATGTATATGTGTAGAAAATAAACGTTAAAATTTTGAATCAATTTAAAGTGTTAGTTTAGTTTAAAGAGTTGGCGTTAGAAAGTTGACCTTGATTATTGAGTGTGCTGAATAGATCCATAACCGCTTGTTTCCGGCCCATCCCATAAGAGGGATAACTGATTGTTCCGGCCCACCCCATTCGAGCATCGGAGGAAAAGGAGGCTGCCGCCCGCCCCTAGAGATAAGTATATATTTGTTAAGTATACGCGTGTATACATAGCTATTATTAAGTATTCACGTGTATGTAGGTATTATTAACTATACGCGTATACATATGTATATATGTTATTTATTTAAGTACAAGTAGAATGTTTAGTGTGTTTAATTTTATGTTGAAAATGTTAGGCTAAGGCGGACAATATGGGGCGGGCTCGCTTGTCGTCGTAGAGGAGGATGCTAGGCAAAAATGTGAATTGAAATTTTTTTTGTAGTGTTGTCCCACCCGATGCAGTGTGGCGGGTTAAGGACCACGACCATTGCGGTGAGCTAGCCGTGGCCACCACACTGCATCATTCTAGTGGTGCGGTAACACTATCGCTCAAAGCTATGCTACCCTTGAATCCCAAATCAAACACTGATAAAACGTCAAATGGCCCTAACTTCTATACGGTACGTCCTACATCTCTCAAAGTTTGCAACATACAAATGCTTGTAACTTTTTACTGGAGCGTCATAAAACCTTGAAATTTTGTAACAATAAAGTACTCGAGCCTCTTGTCAACTTAAGCTATCGCTCAAAGCTATGCTACCCTTGAGTCCCAAATCAAACACTGATAAAACTTCAAATGGCCCTAACTTCTATACGGTACGTCCTACACCTATCAAAGTTTGCAACATACAAATGCATGTAACTTTTTACTGGAGCGTCATAAAACATTGAAATTTTGTAACAATAAAGTACTCGAGCCTCTTGTCAATTTAAGCTATCGCTCAAAGCTATGCTACCCTTGAGTCCAAAATCAAACACTGATAAAGCTTCAAATGGCCCTAACTTCTATATGGTACGTCCTACACCTATCAAAGTTTGCAACATACAAATGCTTGTAAACTTTTACTGGAGCGTCATAAAATATTGAAATTTTGTAACAATAAAGTACTCGAGCCTCTTGTCAATTTAAGCTATCGCTCAAAGCTGTGCTACCCTTGAGTCCCAAATTAAACACTGATAAAGCTTCAAATCGCCCAAACTTCTATACGGTACGTCCTACACCGATCAAAGCTTGCAACATACAAATGCTTGTAACTTTTTACTGGAACGCCATAAAACCTTGAAATTTTGTAACAATAAAGTACTCGAGCCTCTTGTCAATTTAAGCTATCGCTCAAAGCTATGCTATCCTTAAGTCCCAAATCAAACACTGAAAAACTTCAAATGGTCCTAACTTCTAAACGGTACGTCCTACACCTATCAAAGTTTGCAGCATACAAATGCTTGTAACTTTTTACTGGAACGCCATAAAACCTTGAAATTTTGTAACAATAAAGTACTCGAGCCTCTTGTCAATTGAAGCTATCGCTCAAAGCTATCCTACCCGTGAGTCCCAAATCAAAGACTGACAAAACTTCAAATGGCCCTACCTTCTATACGGTGTGTCCTACACCTATTAAATATTGCAACATACAAATGCTTGTAACTTTTTACTGGAGCGTCATAAAACCTTGAAATTTTGTAACAATAAAGTACTCGAGCCTCTTGTCAATTTAAGCTATCGCTCAAAGCTATGCTACCCTTGAGTCCAAAATCAAACACTGATAAAGTTTCAAATGGCCCTAACTTCTATATGGTACGTCCTACACCTATCAAAGTTTGCAACATACAAATGCTTGTAACTTTTTACTGGAGCGTCATAATAGATTGAAATTTTGTAACAATAAAGTACTCGAGCCTCTTGTCAATTTAAGCTATCGCTCAAAGCTGTGCTACCCTTGAGTCCCAAATCAAACACTGATAAAGCTTCAAATCGCCCAAACTTCTATACGGTACGTCCTACACCGATCAAAGTTTGCAACATACAAATGCTTGTAACTTTTTACTGGAGCGTCATAAAACCTTGAAATTTTGTAACAATAAAGTACTCGAGCCTCTTGTCAATTTAAGCTATCGGTCAAAGCTATGCTACCCTTGAGTCCCAAATCAAACACTGATAAAGCTTCAAATGGCCCTTACTTCTATACGGTACGTCCTACACCTATCAAAGTTTGCAACATACAAATGCTTGTAACTTTTTACTGGAACGCCATAAAACCTTGAAATTTTGTAACAATAAAGTACTCGAGCCTCTTGTCAATTTAAGCTATCGCTCAAAGCTATGCTATCCTTGAGTCCCAAATCAAACACTGAAAAACTTCAAATGGTCCTAACTTCTATACGGTACGTCCTACACCTATCAAAGTTTGCAACATACAAATGCTTGTAACTTTTTACTGGAGCGTCATAAAACCTTGAAATTTTGTAACAATAAAGTACTCAAGCCTCTTGTCAATTTAAGCTAACGCTCAAAGCTATGCTACCCTTGAGTCCCGAAACAAACACTGATAAAGCTTCAAATGGCCCTAACTTCTATACGGCACGTCCTACACCTATCAAAGTTGACAACATACAAATGCTTCTAACTTTTTACTGGAGCGTCATAAAACCTAGAAATTTTGTAACAATAGACTACTCGAGCCTCTTGTCAATTTAAGCTGTCGCTCAAAGCTATGCTACCCTTGAATCCCAAATCAAACACTGACAAAACTTCAAATGGCACTATCTTATATACGGTACGTCCTACACCTATCAAAGTTTGCAACATACAAATGCTTGTAACTTTTTATTGGAGCGTCATAAAACCTTGAAATTTTGTAACAATAAAGTGCTCGAGCCCCTTGCCAATTTAAGCTATCGCTCAAAGCTATACTACCCTTGAGTCGCAAATCAAACACTGATAAAACGTCAAATGGCCCTAACTTCTATACGGTACGTCCTACACCTATCAAAGTTTGCAACATACAAATGCTTTTAACTTTTTACTGGGGCGTCATAAAACCTTGAAATTTTGTAACAATAAAGTACTCGAGCCTCTTGTCAATTGAAGCTATCGCTCAAAGCTATCTTACCCTTGAGTCCCAAATCAAACACTGACAAAACTTCAAATGGTACTAACTTATATACGGTACGTCCTACACCTATCAAAGTTTGCAACATACAAATGCTTGTAACTTTTTAATGGGGCGTCATAAAACCTTGAAATTTGGTAACAATGAAGTACTCGAGCCTCTTGTGAATTTAAGCTATCGTTCAAAGCTATGCTACCCTTGAGTGCCAAATCACACACTGATAGAACTTCAACTGGCCCTAACTTATATACGGTACGTCCTACACCTATCAAAGTTTGCAACATACAAATGCTTGTAACTTTTTACTGGAGCGTTATAAAACCTTGAGATTTTGTAACAATAAAGTACTCGAGCCTCTTGTCAATTTAAGCTATCGCTCAAAGCTATCCTACCCTTGAGTCCCAAATCAAACACTGATAAAACTTCAAATGGCCCTAACTTCTATACGGTACGTCCTACATCTATCAAAGTTTGCAACATACAAATGCTTGTAACTTTTTACTGGAGCGTCATAAAGCCATGAAATTTTGTAACATTAAAGTACTCGAGCCTCTTGTCAATTTAAGCTATAGCTTAAAGCTATGATACCCGTGAGTCCCAAATCAAACACTGATAAAACTTCAATTGGCCCTAACTTCTATACGGTACGTCCTACACCTATCAAAGTTTGCAACATACAAATGCTTGTAACTTTTTACTGGAGCGTCATAAAACCTTGAAATTTTGTAACAATAATGTACTCGAGCCTCTTGTCAATTTAACCTATCGCTCAAAGCTATGCTACCCTTGAGTCCCAAATCAAACACTGATAATATATCAAATGGCCCTAACTTCTATACGGTACGTCCTACACCTATCAAAGTTTGCAACATACAAATGCTTGTAACTTTTTACTGGAGTGTCATAAAACCTTGAAATTTTGTAACAATAAAGTACTCGAGCCTCTTGTCAATTTAAGCTATCGCTCAATGCTATGCTACCCTTGAGTCCCAAATCAAACACTGATAGAACTGCAACAGGCCCTAACTTCTATATGGTACGTCCTACACCTATCAAAGTTTGCAACATACAAATGCTTGTAACTTTTTACTGGAGCGTCATAAAACCTTGAAATTTTGTAACAATAAAGTACTCGAGCCTCTTGTCAATTGAAGGTATTGCTCAAAGCTATCTACCCTTGAGTCCCAAATCAAACACTGACAAAACTTCAAATGGCCCTACCTTCTATACGGTACGTCCTACACCTATCAAAGATTGCAACATACAAATGCTTGTAACTTTTTACTGGAGCGTCACAAAAACTTGAAATTTTGTAACAATAAACTACTCGAGCCTCTTGTCAATTTAAGCTATCGCTAAAATCTATGCTACCCTTGAGTTCTAAATCCAACACTGATAAAACTTCAAATGGCCCTAACTTATATACGGTACGTCCTACACCTATCAAAGTTTGCAACATACAAATGCTTGTAACTTTTTACTGGAGCGTCATAAAACCTTGAAATTTTGTAACAATAAAGTACTCGAGCCTCTTGTCAATTTAAGCTATCGCTCAAAGCTATGCTACACTTGACTCCCAAATCAAATACTGATAAAACTTCAAATGGCCCTAACTTCTATACGGTACGTCCTACACCGATCAAAATTTGCAACATACAAATTTTTTTTTTTTTTTTTTTAATGTATATATTTTATTGAATCTTCTAAAATATCTTAGAACTAACAATAAATCTTCATAGTATGTATATTTAACATTTCACTTTTAAATTCATTTCAATCATTACCAACCTCCCAGTGCCAATGCTTTAAGGAGTTATGGTATATGACAAGAAGTAGCGCAATACTTAAATAATAGCGTAATGAATAAGCTTAAAATCTAATTTGTTGCTAAGCGCAGCACGTCCATCCTTTTCAGGCGGGTGTGTCCTTGATGCTGTAGTAGGCGCCTCGCTAATGCATTGGGATGCTTGTCTAGCTTTGCTAAGTAAGATTCAGCAAGTCGGGAAACTTCTTTAGTTACATACGGGATATGTAAATCTCTGTGGATGTTAATGTTTTTGATGTACCAAGGAGCATTGGTAATCATTCGAAGAATTTTCGATTGGGCTTTTTGCAGCTTTTCGACATTTGAGGGTGAAGCAGTACCCCAGAGTTGGATACCGTAGGTCCATATGGGCTTGATAATTACTTTATAGAGTAGAACTTTAAAGTCCAGTTTGAGCTTGGACTGCCTGTTCAAAAGCCAGTTTAGCTCATTTATTTTGAGTTTAATTTGAGTAATTTTTGCACTTATATGCTTTGCCCAAGTAAGTCTACGATCTAAATACATTCCTAGATATTTAGTTTCTGTCGCCTGAGGGATCGGCTTGGTGTTAATTTGCACAGGGGGGCAAGTACTCCTGCATAGAGTGAATGTGACATGAACGCATTTCGACTCATTGACTTTGATTCTCCAGTGGTCAAGCCATTCCTGAAGCATGTTGACGTGTACTTGGAGAAGTTTTGACGCCTCTTTCGGATTTGTGTGAGTACACAATATGGCTGTGTCATCGGCAAAAGTATAGGTGATAGTCTTGCCGTATGTTGGCATATCTGCAGTGAACAACGTATAGAGCAGGGGGCCTAATACGCTGCCTTGCGGTACTCCAGCTTGTATAGGGTATTCAACTGAGATGAAGCTTTTTTGTTTCACCACAAAGCGTCTACCTGAGAGATAGCTTTCGAGCAATGTGTAGATGTTAAGAGGTAACATACATTTCAGTTTGTGCAAGATTCCTTCGTGCCATACCCTATCAAATGCCTGAGTGATGTCGAGAAAAACTGCGGAACAGTATTGCTTCTTTTCGAACGTTTCTTGTATAGTGTTTACAATGCGATGAACTTGTTCGATAGTACTGTGTTTTTCTCTAAACCCAAACTGGTGGTTTGGTATAACATTAGACTGTTTGACAACGTCTTTAATACGCTTTATTAACAAACTTTCAAAGAGTTTTGAAAAAATTGATAGCAGACTAATTGGTCTGTAGGAAGAGACGCTTGTTGGGTCCTTTCCAGCTTTGGGAATCATGATAATTTGAGAAATTTTCCATGAGTAAGGAAAGAATCCAGTGCGCATTATAGCATTTAATATATGCAAGAGATGCATTGTGGCTATTGCTGGGAGCTCTTTTATCATTTGGCCCGTAATCAGATCACGCCCTGGAGATTTTTTGGCATTGAGTTGTTTGATAGCGTTTGTCAGCTCCTTTTTGGCAATCGAGATACCATTGACGCTAGGGATAGCATCAACCGCCTTTAGAGAACGGACGGAACTAGCAAGATTAGGGGTGAAAACTTGCTCCAAATGATTTGCGAATGCTATTCCCTTTTCTGCATCACTTCTTGCCCAGTTGCCGTTGGGAAGGCGTATTGGTGACTCCATTTGAATGGGTTTTTTCGAGTTTTTGGCCGTTCGCCATAGAGAATAGCTTGAGGCTTCTGTAGGACAGAGGGTCTCTACAAACTCGTGAAACTCGGAGGTTTCCTTTTCTTTTAGAAGGTGATGCAGTTTTTTAGTACATTCATTCAGTTTCTTCTTCAGAGAAGGTGATCTCTGCAATTGCCATTCTCTCCTAAGAGATCTTTTTTCGGAGAGGAGCTTCAGGATGTCTTGGGGAGTACACTCTTGTCGGGTTTGAGCTTTAGAACGTGGTGTAGCAATTTTTACTGATTGGGATAGCAATTGAGTGAAATTGAAAATAGCGGAGTTTATTTCCTGCTCAGACTTTAGGGAAGTCTTTATTTCAAGATGTGAACTTATGAACATCTTATATTTAAGCCAGTCTGTATTCTTGTAGTCGAAACTACCACTCACGTTTTTCTGATAGGAGTTTTCAGAAAAGATAGTTATTATTGTGGGAGTGTGATCAGAGGACAGCTCCAGAGAGGAATGCACAAGAGAGTGTACATTATTTATACCTCTAGTGATGGCGAAGTCAATAAGATCTGGAATCTTCTGTTTGTCGGATGGCCAGTATGTAGGCTTACCATTGGACAAGACATTAAGACCAAGAGCATTTATCGCAGAGAAGAGTTTTCTGCCTTTGGGAGTTACTAAACGTGAGCCCCAATGAGTATGCTTTGCATTAAAGTCTCCAGCAGCAATGAACTTAGCATCGAGAGTACTAAAGAATTGTTTGTACTGCTGCTCATCTATATTAAACCTGGGTGGGCAATAGATGGATGATACTGTCAAGCCTTTGACGTATTCTTCGAGCTGAATAGTCGTCGCTTGTAGATAATCGGTACAGTATCCTTGCAATGGGAAATGCTTTATTCTATTCTTGATCAGAATAGCTGTACCACCACGTGCTTTGCCACCGGGGTGTTTGGTGTCATAAACTTTGTATCCCGCTATCTGGAAACAGTTTTTCTGAGTAAGGTGAGTTTCAGAAATTAGCATCAAATCTATTGAGTTATCGTTGAGAAATAGTTTGAGCTCATTTTTGTGCTGACTTATGCCATTTGCATTCCAATGACAGATTTTCAGTGCGTTCATGGTTTAGTTAATAGGGATTGCAAAAGCATGTTCTGATTACGTATCATGTCTTGCATCATACTTTGCATTGAGTACATAAATTGCGTCATATTTGCGATGAACTCTTGTAAAGTCTTTTCAAGAGTACTCTCATCATTTTTTGGGTTTACTGGTGGGGTGCCTTTGAGAATATTTGCGTAAGATATACTTGAAGGCTGTGCTTCACGGGCAGAGATTTCGCGCAAAACTGTTACGGGAGGAACAGTTTTAACTTGTTTTGGCTGAGGTGCAAATTTCTTTTTTATATGAGCGTATACAGTGCAGCCTCTGTAGTTTGCAGTGTGATTTTCACCGTCTTTGGGCTTTGTGCAGTTTTGTGACATGTGGAGATCACCACAAACGACACATACACTGGGAAGTGTACAGTATTTTCTAGTGTGCCCAAATTCTTGGCAGTTCAGGCATTGAACTGGTCCAATTCGCTTGTGGGGTTCTTCTACAGAGATTTTTCTATGTAGAAGATAGCGAAGGTTGTAGATCGGGTGTGATTCGCCTTTTCTGAGGTTCGAGTCGACTGGCTGTAGCTCAACGCGAAAGAGCGGCAGTGGAATCTTATCTTTATTGCGTATGTTAAACACAGAGTTTGCTGTATAACCGTCTTGGGATAGGGCTTCTCTTATTTCGTTGACATCTACGTCAGCTTCGATTCCTCTAAGGACAACAACAATGCCTTTGCTGCTTTTAAGTTGGTAGGTGTAATAGTTTTTTTTCTCTGTGTCAAAGAGATTGACGACTTTGCGATAGCTTGATTCGATATATACTTGAATTTTGGTTTCATGTATTTTGCCTTTTAGTATTGGGACAACATGAAAGTTTTTAGCACCAATTAGAGTAGTTAGAGTATTTACGAGAGCGTTAGAATTGCGCTCCCTTAAATAAATTGGTGGGGGCTTTACCTCTTTTAGCACTTTCTGGGTAGAATTGTCTTCGGCATTTGCAAGAGGTGCAAACCTGTTAGAAGCGAGTGGATTCTTTTCAGTAGCAGAATCATTAGATTTAATCTGCTTTGCCGATTTTTGAGACAATTTTTGAGGACTCGACTTGCGCTTAACCACAATATAGCGGTCCATACCAGTCTGTATTGCCGAACCTTTTCCTTGGTTGACTGTAGCATGCATGTTGAGAGGTTCTAATGGTGAGAGAGAGTTGCTTTGCATACTCCACGGCAAAGTGTTTACCGACCCAGAGCCAACAATAAGCGTACTTACGTTTTTGCAGCAGTCGTTACTTACTGTAATGTGCTCAAGCTGAGAGCCAGGGTTAGCAGAGCCAGAGAGGGAGAGCTGTTTATGGGAGCAGTCAGACACTGAAAAACTGCGCTGCCTACCGCTGCTGTCGAATTGCGCTATAAGTGTATTAATTTCACTTGGCAAGAGGTCGCAACTGTTTTTATTTATTTTCACGCTGTTGTTATTGTTTTGTTGTGTTTGCACATCGGTTGTCTTCGTTGCCGTTGCTGCACTAGCTGAACGCGCGGGTGGCGACCGCAACATGTAATGTTTACAGGTCAGATTTTCGCGATTGTTTTTTTATTTTGTTCCTTGTTGTATGTAGTTATATTTATTAGTACTTTTTTGTTAGCCGGGTAGAGTTTTTGATTTTTTTTTGTTTCTGATGATGTTATTTTTTTGTTTTTAATTTTTGTTTTCGTTTTTTTAGTTCTTTTTCGTGGTTAAAGCTTAGAGCCGCGGAGAACACGTCTGCTCGCGACACGTTGGTAATGAATATGATAACTTTTTACTGGGGCGTCATAAATCCTTGAAATTTGGTAACAATAAAGTGCTCGAGCCTCTTGTCAATTTAAGCTATCGCTCAAAGCTGTGCTACCCTTGAGTCCCAAATGAAACACTGATAGAACTTCAAATAGCCCTAACGTCTATACGGTACGTCCTACATCTATCAAAGTTTGCAACATACAAATGCTTGTAACTTTTTAATGGGGCGTCATAAAACCTTGAAATTTGGTAACAATGAAGTACTCGAGCCTCTTGTGAATTTAAGCTATCGTTCAAAGCTATGCTACCCTTGAGTGCCAAATCACACACTGATAGAACTTCAACTGGCCCTAACTTCTATACGGTACGTCCTACACCTATCAGAGTTTGCAACATACAAATGCTTGTAACTTTTTACTGGAGCGTTATAAAACCTTGAGATTTTGTAACAATAAAGTACTCGAGCCTCTTGTCAATTTAAGCTGTCGCTCAAAGCTATGCCAGCCTTGAGTCCCAAATCAAACACTGATAAAACTTCAAATGGCCCTAACTTCTATACTGTACGTCCTACACGTATCAAAGTTTGCAACATACAAATGCTTTTAACTTTTTACTGGGGTGTCATAAAACCTTGAAATTTTGTAACAATAAAGTACTCGAGCCTCTTGTCAATTTAAGCTATCGCTCAAAGCTATCTACCCTTGAGTCCCAAATCAAACACTGACAAAACTTCAAATGGCCCTACCTTCTATACGGTACGTCCTACACCTATCAAAGATTGCAACATACAAATGCTTGTAACTTGTTACTGGAGCGTCACAAAAACTTGAAATTTTGTAACAATAAACTACTCGAGCCTCTTGTCAATTTAAGCTATCGCTAAAATCTATGCTACCCTTGAGTTCCAAATCCAACACTGATAAAACTTCAAATGGCCCTAACTTATATACGGTACGTCCTACACCTATCAAAGTTTGCAACATACAAATGCTTGTAACTTTTTACTGGAGCGTCATAAAACCTTGAAATTTTGTAACAATAAAGTACTCGAGCCTCTTGTCAATTTAAGCTATCGCTCAAAGCTATGCTACACTTGACTCCCAAATCAAATACTGATAAAACTTCAAATGGCCCTAACTTCTATACGGTACGTCCTACACCGATCAAAATTTGCAACATACAAATGCTTGTAACTTTTTACTGGGGCGTCATAAATACTTGAAATTTGGTAACAATAAAGTGCTCGAGCCTCTTGTCAATTTAAGCTATCGCTCAAAGCTGTGCTACCCTTGAGTCCCAAATGAAACACTGATAGAACTTCACATAGCCCTAACGTCTATACGGTACGTCCTACATCTATCAAAGTTTGCAACATACAAATGCTTGTAACTTTTTACTGGAGCGTCATAAAACCTTGAACTTTTGTAACATTAAAGTACTCGAGCCTCTTGTCAATTTAAGCTATGGCTCAATGCTATGCTACCCTTGAGTCCCAAATCAAACACTGATAGAACTTCAACTGGCCCTAACTTCTATATGGTACGTCCTACACCTATCAAAGTTTGCAACATACAAATGCTTGTAACTTTTTACTGGAGCGTCATAAAACATTGAAATTTTGAAACAATAAAGTACTCGAGCCTCTTGTCAATTGAAGCTATTGCTCAAAGCTATCCTACCCTTGAGTCCCAAATCAAACACTGACAAAACTTCAAATGGCCCTACCTTCTATACGGTACGTCCTACACCTATCAAAGATTGCAACATACAAATGCTTCTAACTTTTTACTGGAGCGTCATAAAAACTTGAAATTTTGTAACAATAAACTACTCGAGCCTCTTGTCAATTTAAGCTATCGGTCAAAGCTATGCTACCCTTGAGTCCCAAATCAAACACTGACAAAACTTCAAATGGTACTAACTTATATACGGTACGTCCTACACCTATCGAAGTTTGCAACATACAAATGCTTGTAACTTTTTACTGGGGCGTCATAAAACCTTGAAATTTGGTAAAAATAAAGTACTCGAACCTCTTGTGAATTTAAGCTATCGTTCAAAGCTATGCTACCCTTGAGGGCCAAATCACACACTGATAGAACTTCAACTGGCCCTAACTTCTATATGGTACGTCCTACACCTATCAAAGTTTGCAACATACAAATGCTTGTAACTTTTTACTGGAGCGTCATAAAACCTTGAAATTTTGTAACAATAAAGTACTCGAGCCTCTTGTCAATTGAAGCTATCGCTCAAAGCTATCTTACCCTTGAGTCCCAAATCAAACACTGACAAAACTTCAAATGGCCCTACCTTCTGTGCGGTACGTCCTACACCTATCAAAGATTGCAACATACAAATGCTTGTAACTTTTTACTGGAGCGTCATAAAACCTTGAAATATTGTAGCAATAAAGTACTCGAGCCTCTTGTCAATTTAAACTATCGCTCAAAGCTATGCTACCCTTGAGTCCCAAATCAAGCACTGATAAAACTTCAAATGGCCCTAACTTCTATACGGTACGTCCTACACCTATCAAAGTTTGCAACATACAAATGCTTGTAAATTTTTACTGGAGCGTCATAAAACCTTGAAATTTTGTAACAATAAAGTACTCCAGCCTCTTGTCAATTTAAGCTATCGCTCAATGCTATGCTACCCTTGAGTCCCAAATCAAACACTGATAGAACTTCAACTGGCCCTAACTTCTATATGGTACGTCCTACACCTATCAAAGTTTGCAACATACAAATGCTTGTAACTTTTTACTGGAGCGTCATAAAACCTTGAAATTTTGTAACAATAAAGTACTCGAGCCTCTTGTCAATTGAAGCTATTGCTCAAAGCTATGCTACCCTTGAGTCCCAAATCAAACACTGACAAAACTTCAAATGGCCCTACCTTCTATACGGTACGTCCTACACCTATCAAAGATTGCAACATACAAATGCTTGTAACTTTTTACTGGAGCGTCATAAAAACTTGAAATTTTGTAACAATAAACTACTCGAGCCTCTTGTCAATTTAAGCTATCGCTAAAATCTATGCTACCCTTGAGTTCCAAATCAAATACTGATAAAACTTCAAATGGCCCTAACTTCTATACGGTACGTCCTACACCGATCAAAATTTGCAACATACAAATGCTTGTAACTTTTTACTGGGGCGTCATAAAACCTTGAAATTTGGTAAAAATAAAGTGCTCGAGCCTCTTGTCAATTTAAGCTATCGCTCAAAGCTGTGCTACCCTTGAGTCCCAAATGAAACACTGATAGAACTTCAAATAGCCCTAACGTCTATACGGTACGTCCTACATCTATCAAAGTTTGCAACATACAAATGCTTGTAACTTTTTACTGGAGCGTCATAAAACCTTGAACTTTTGTAACATTAAAGTACTCGAGCCTCTTGTCAATTTAAGCTATGGCTCAATGCTATGCTACCCTTGAGTCCCAAATCAAACACTGATAGAACTTCAACTGGCCCTAACTTCTATATGGTACGTCCTACACCTATCAAAGTTTGCAACATACAAATGCTTGTAACTTTTTACTGGAGCGTCATAAAACATTGAAATTTTGAAACAATAAAGTACTCGAGCCTCTTGTCAATTGAAGCTATTGCTCAAAGCTATCCTACCCTTGAGTCCCAAATCAAACACTGACAAAACTTCAAATGGCCCTACCTTCTATACGGTACGTCCTACACCTATCAAAGATTGCAACATACAAATGCTTCTAACTTTTTACTGGAGCGTCATAAAAACTTGAAATTTTGTAACAATAAACTACTCGAGCCTCTTGTCAATTTAAGCTATCGGTCAAAGCTATGCTACCCTTGAGTCCCAAATCAAACACTGACAAAACTTCAAATGGTACTAACTTATATACGGTACGTCCTACACCTATCGAAGTTTGCAACATACAAATGCTTGTAACTTTTTACTGGGGCGTCATAAAACCTTGAAATTTGGTAAAAATAAAGTACTCGAACCTCTTGTGAATTTAAGCTATCGTTCAAAGCTATGCTACCCTTGAGGGCCAAATCACACACTGATAGAACTTCAACTGGCCCTAACTTCTATATGGTACGTCCTACACCTATCAAAGTTTGCAACATACAAATGCTTGTAACTTTTTACTGGAGCGTCATAAAACCTTGAAATTTTGTAACAATAAAGTACTCGAGCCTCTTGTCAATTGAAGCTATCGCTCAAAGCTATCTTACCCTTGAGTCCCAAATCAAACACTGACAAAACTTCAAATGGCCCTACCTTCTGTGCGGTACGTCCTACACCTATCAAAGATTGCAACATACAAATGCTTGTAACTTTTTACTGGAGCGTCATAAAACCTTGAAATATTGTAGCAATAAAGTACTCGAGCCTCTTGTCAATTTAAACTATCGCTCAAAGCTATGCTACCCTTGAGTCCCAAATCAAGCACTGATAAAACTTCAAATGGCCCTAACTTCTATACGGTACGTCCTACACCTATCAAAGTTTGCAACATACAAATGCTTGTAAATTTTTACTGGAGCGTCATAAAACCTTGAAATTTTGTAACAATAAAGTACTCCAGCCTCTTGTCAGTTTAAGCTATCGCTCAATGCTATGCTACCCTTGAGTCCCAAATCAAACACTGATAGAACTTCAACTGGCCCTAACTTCTATATGGTACGTCCTACACCTATCAAAGTTTGCAACATACAAATGCTTGTAACTTTTTACTGGAGCGTCATAAAACCTTGAAATTTTGTAACAATAAAGTACTCGAGCCTCTTGTCAATTGAAGCTATTGCTCAAAGCTATGCTACCCTTGAGTCCCAAATCAAACACTGACAAAACTTCAAATGGCCCTACCTTCTATACGGTACGTCCTACACCTATCAAAGATTGCAACATACAAATGCTTGTAACTTTTTACTGGAGCGTCATAAAAACTTGAAATTTTGTAACAATAAACTACTCGAGCCTCTTGTCAATTTAAGCTATCGCTAAAATCTATGCTACCCTTGAGTTCCAAATCAAATACTGATAAAACTTCAAATGGCCCTAACTTCTATACGGTACGTCCTACACCGATCAAAATTTGCAACATACAAATGCTTGTAACTTTTTACTGGGGCGTCATAAAACCTTGAAATTTGGTAAAAATAAAGTGCTCGAGCCTCTTGTCAATTTAAGCTATCGCTCAAAGCTGTGCTACCCTTGAGTCCCAAATGAAACACTGATAGAACTTCAAATAGCCCTAACGTCTATACGGTACGTCCTACATCTATCAAAGTTTGCAACATACAAATGCTTGTAACTTTTTACTGGAGCGTCATAAAACCTTGAACTTTTGTAACATTAAAGTACTCGAGCCTCTTTATTTAAGCTATGGCTCAATGCTATGCTACCCTTGAGTCCCAAATCAAACACTGATAGAACTTCAACTGGCCCTAACTTCTATATGGTACGTCCTACACCTATCAAAGTTTGCAACATACAAATGCTTGTAACTTTTTACTGGAGCGTCATAAAACATTGAAATTTTGTAACAATAAAGTACTCGAGCCTCTTGTCAATTGAAGCTATTGCTCAAAGCTATCCTACCCTTGAGTCCCAAATCAAACACTGACAAAACTTCAAATGGCCCTACCTTCTATACGGTACGTCCTACACCTATCAAAGATTGCAACATACAAATGCTTCTAACTTTTTACTGGAGCGTCATAAAAACTTGAAATTTTGTAACAATAAACTACTCGAGCCTCTTGTCAATTTAAGCTATCGGTCAAAGCTATGCTACCCTTGAGTCCCAAACCAAACACTGACAAAACTTCAAATGGTACTAACTTATATACGGTACGTCCTACACCTATCGAAGTTTGCAACATACAAATGTTTGTAACTTTTTACTGGGGCGTCATAAAACCTTGAAATTTGGTAAAAATAAAGTACTCGAACCTCTTGTGAATTTAAGCTATCGTTCAAAGCTATGCTACCCTTGAGTGCCAAATCACACACTGATAGAACTTCAACTGGCCCTAACTTCTATACGGTACGTCCTACACCTATCAAAGTTTGCAACATACAAATGCTTGTAACTTTTTACTGGAGCGTCATAAAACCTTGAAATTTTGTAACAATAAAGTACTCGAGATTCTTGTCAATTGAAGCTATCGCTCAAAGCTATCTTACCCTTGAGTCCCAAATCAAACACTGACAAAACTTCAAATGGCCCTACCTTCTGTGCGGTACGTCCTACACCTATCAAAGATTGCAACATACAAATGCTTGTTACTTTTTACTGGAGCGTCATAAAACCTTGAAATATTGTAGCAATAAAGTACTCGAGCCTCTTGTCAATTTAAACTATCGCTCAAAGCTATGCTACCCTTGAGTCCCAAATCAAGCACTGATAAAACTTCAAATGGCCCTAACTTCTATACGGTACGTCCTACACCTATCAAAGTTTGCAACATACAAATGCTTGTAAATTTTTACTGGAGCGTCATAAAACCTTGAAATTTTGTAACAATAAAGTACTCCAGCCTCTTGTCAATTTAAGCTATCGCTCAAAGCTATACTACCCTTGAGTCCCAAATCAAACACTGATAAAACTTCAAATGGCCCTAACTTCTATACGGTACGTCCTACACCTATCAAAGTTTGCAACATACAAATGCTTGTAACTTTTTACTGGAGTGTCATAAAACCTTGAAATTTTGTAAGAATAAAGTACTCGAGCCTCTTGTCAATTTAAGCTATCGCTCAATGCTATGCTACCCTTGAGTCCCAAATCAAACACTGATAGAACTTCAACTGGCCCTAACTTCTATATGGTACGTCCTACACCTATCAAAGTTTGCAACATACAAATGCTTGTAACTTTTTACTGGAGCGTCATAAAACCTTGAAATTTTGTAACAATAAAGTACTCGAGCCTCTTGTCAATTGAAGCTATTGCTCAAAGCTATGCTACCCTTGAGTCCCAAATCAAACACTGACAAAACTTCAAATGGCCCTACCTTCTATACGGTACGTCCTACACCTATCAAAGATTGCAACATACAAATGCTTGTAACTTTTTACTGGAGCGTCATAAAAACTTGAAATTTTGTAACAATAAACTACTCGAGCCTCTTGTCAATTTAAGCTATCGCTAAAATCTATGCTACCCTTGAGTTCCAAATCAAATACTGATAAAACTTCAAATGGCCCTAACTTCTATACGGTACGTGCTACACCGATCAAAATTTGCAACATACAAATGCTTGTAACTTTTTACTGGGGCGTCATAAAACCTTGAAATTTGGTACAAATAAAGTACTCGAGCCTCTTGTGAATTTAAGCTATCGTTCAAAGCTATGCTACCCTTGAGTGCCAAATCACACACTGATAGAACTTCAACTGGCCCTAACTTCTATACGGTACGTCCTACACCTATCAAAGTTTGCAACATACAAATGCTTGTAACTTTTTACTGGAGCGTCATAAAACCTTGAAATTTTGTAACAATAAAGTACTCGAGCCTCTTGTCAATTGAAGCTATTGCTCAAAGCTATCCTACCCTTGAGTCCCAAATCAAACACTGACAAAACTTCAAATGGCCCTACCTTCTATACGGTACGTCCTACACCTATCAAAGATTGCAACATACAAATGCTTCTAACTTTTTACTGGAGCGTCATAAAAACTTGAAATTTTGTAACAATAAACTACTCGAGCCTCTTGTCAATTTAAGCTATCGGTCAAAGCTACCCTTGAGTCCCAAATCAAACACTGACAAAACTTCAAATGGTACTAACTTATATACGGTACGTCCTACACCTATCGAAGTTTGCAACATACAAATGCTTGTAACTTTTTACTGGGGCGTCATAAAACCTTGAAATTTGGTAAAAATAAAATACTCGAGCCTCTTGTGAATTTAAGCTATCGTTCAAAGCTATGCTACCCTTGAGTGCCAAATCACACACTGATAGAACTTCAACTGGCCCTAACTTCTATACGGTACGTCCTACACCTATCAAAGTTTGCAACATACAAATGCTTGTAACTTTTTACTGGAGCGTCATAAAACCTTGAAATTTTGTAACAATAAAGTACTCGAGCCTCTTGTCAATTGAAGCTATCGCTCAAAGCTATGCTACCCTTGAATCCCAAATCAAACACTGACAAAACTTCAAATGGCACTATCTTATATACGGTACGTCCTACACCTATCAAAGTTTGCAACATACAAATGCTTGTAACTTTTTACTGGAGCGTCATAAAACCTAGAAATTTTGTAACAATAGACTACTCGAGCCTCTTGTCAATTTAAGCTGTCGCTCAAAGCTATGCTACCCTTGAATCCCAAATCAAACACTGACAAAACTTCAAATGGCACTATCTTATATACGGTACGTCCTACACCTATCAAAGTTTGCAACATACAAATGCTTGTAACTTTTTATTGGAGCGTCATAAAACCTTGAAATTTTGTAACAATAAAGTACTCGAGCCCCTTGTCAATTTAAGCTATCGCTCAAAGCTATACTACCCTTGCGTCGCAAATCAAACACTGATAAAACGTCAAATGGCCCTAACTTCTATACGGTACGTCCTACACCTATCAAAGTTTGCAACATACAAATGCTTTTAACTTTTTACTGGGGCGTCATAAAACCTTGAAATTTTGTAACAATAAAGTACTCGAGCCTCTTGTCAATTGAAGCTATCGCTCAAAGCTATCTTACCCTTGAGTCCCAAATCAAACACTGACAAAACTTCAAATGGTACTAACTTATATACGGTACGTCCTACACCTATCAAAGTTTGCAACATACAAATGCTTGTAACTTTTTAATGGGGCGTCATAAAACCTTGAAATTTGGTAACAATGAAGTACTCGAGCCTCTTGTGAATTTAAGCTATCGTTCAAAGCTATGCTACCCTTGAGTGCCAAATCACACACTGATAGAACTTCAACTGGCCCTAACTTATATACGGTACGTCCTACACCTATCAAAGTTTGCAACATAGAAATGCTTGTAACTTTTTACTGGAGCGTCATAAAACCTTGAAATTTGGTAGCAATAAAGTACTCGAGCCTCTTGTCAATTTAATCTATCGCTCAAAGCTATGCTACCCTTGAGTCTCAAATAAAACACTGATAGAACTTCAACTGGCCCTAACTTCTATACGGTACGTCCTACACCTATCAGAGTTTGCAACATACAAATGCTTGTAACTTTTTACTGGAGCGTTATAAAACCTTGAGATTTTGTAACAATAAAGTACTCGAGCCTCTTGTCAATTTAAGCTGTCGCTCAAAGCTATGCCAGCCTTGAGTCCCAAATCAAACACTGATAAAACTTCAAATGGCCCTAACTTCTATACTGTACGTCCTACACGTATCAAAGTTTGCAACATACAAATGCTTTTAACTTTTTACTGGGGTGTCATAAAACCTTGAAATTTGGTAACAATAAAGTATTGGAGCCTCTTGTCAATTTAAGCTATCGCTCAAAGCTATCCTACCCTTGAGTCCCAAATCAAACACTGATAAAACTTCAAATGGCCCTAACTTCTATACGGTACGTCCTACATCTATCAAAGTTTGCAACATACAAATGCTTGTAACTTTTTACTGGAGCGTCATAAAGCCATGAAATTTTGTAACATTAAAGTACTCGAGCCTCTTGTCAATTTAAGCTATAGCTTAAAGCTATGATACCCGTGAGTCCCAAATCAAACACTGATAAAACTTCAATTGGCCCTAACTTCTATACGGTACGTCCTACACCTATCAAAGTTTGCAACATACAAATGCTTGTAACTTTTTACTGGAGCGTCATAAAACCTTGAAATTTTGTAATAATGAAGTACTCGAGCCTCTTGTCAATTTAAGCTATCGCTCAAAGCTATGCTACCCTTGAGTCCAAATCAAACACTGATAATATATCAAATGGCCCTAACTTCTATACGGTACGTCCTACACCTATCAAAGTTTGCAACATACAAATGCTTGTAACTTTTTACTGGAGTGTCATAAAACCTTGAAATTTTGTAACAATAAAGTACTCGAGCCTCTTGTCAATTTAAGCTATCGCTCAATGCTATGCTACCCTTGAAACCCAAATCAAACACTGATAGAACTGCAACAGGCCCTAACTTCTATATGGTACGTCCTACACCTATCAAAGTTTGCAACATACAAATGCTTGTAACTTTTTACTGGAGCGTCATAAAACCTTGAAATTTTGTAACAATAAAGTACTCGAGCCTCTTGTCAATTGAAGGTATTGCTCAAAGCTATCGTACCCTTGAGTCCCAAATCAAACACTGACAAAACTTCAAATGGTCCTACCTTCTATACGGTACGTCCTACACCTATCAAAGATTGCAACATACAAATGCTTGTAACTTTTTACTGGAGCGTCACAAAAACTTGAAATTTTGTAACAATAAACTACTCGAGCCTCTTGTCAATTTAAGCTATCGCTAAAATCTATGCTACCCTTGAGTTCCAAATCCAACACTGATAAAACTTCAAATGGCCCTAACTTATATACGGTACGTCCTACACCGATCAAAATTTGCAACATACAAATGCTTGTAACTTTTTACTGGGGCGTCATAAAACCTTGAAACTTGGTAACAATAAAGTGCTCGAGCCTCTTGTCAATTTAAGCTATCGCTCAAAGCTGTGCTACCCTTGAGTCCCAAATGAAACACTGATAGAACTTCAAATAGCCCTAACGTCTATACGGTACGTCCTACATCTATCAAAGTTTGCAACATACAAATGCTTGTAACTTTTTTCTGGAGCGTCATAAAACCTTGAAATTTTGTAACAATAAAGTACTCGAGCCTCTTGTCAATTTAAGCTATCGCTCAAAGCTATGCTACACTTGACTCCCAAATCAAATACTGATAAAACTTCAAATGGCCCTAACTTCTATACGGTACGTCCTACACCGATCAAAATTTGCAACATACAAATGCTTGTAACTTTTTACTGGGGCGTCATAAATCCTTGAAATTTGGTAACAATAAAGTGCTCGAGCCTCTTGTCAATTTAAGCTATCGCTCAAAGCTGTGCTACCCTTGAGTCCCAAATGAAACACTGATAGAACTTCAAATAGCCCTAACGTCTATACGGTACGTCCTACATCTATCAAAGTTTGCAACATACAAATGCTTGTAACTTTTTACTGGAGCGTCATAAAACCTTGAACTTTTGTAACATTAAAGTACTCGAGCCTCTTGTCAATTTAAGCTATCGCTCAATTCTATGCTACCCTTGAGTCCCAAATCAAACACTGATAGAACTTCAACTGGCCCTAACTTCTATATGGTACGTCCTACACCTATCAAAGTTTGCAACATACAAATGCTTGTAACTTTTTACTGGAGCGTCATAAAACCTTGAAATTTGGTAAAAATAAAGTACTCGAGCCTCTTGTGAATTTAAGCTATCGTTCAAAGCTATGCTACCCTTGAGTGCCAAATCACACACTGATAGAACTTCAACTGGCCCTAACTTCTATACGGTACGTCCTACACCTATCAAAGTTTGCAACATACAAATGCTTTTAACTTTTTACTGGGGCGTCATAAAACCTTGAAATTTTGTAACAATAAAGTACTCGAGCCTCTTGTCAATTGAAGCTATCGCTCAAAGCTATCTTACCCTTGAGTCCCAAATCAAACACTGACAACACTTCAAATGGTACTAACTTATATACGGTACGTCCTACACCTATCAAAGTTTGCAACATACAAATGTTTGTAACTTTTTAATGGGGCGTCATAAAACCTTGAAATTTGGTAACAATGAAGTATTCGAGCCTCTTGTGAATTTAAGCTATCGTTCAAAGCTATGCTACCCTTGAGTGCCAAATCACACACTGATAGAACTTCAACTGGCCCTAACTTATATACGGTACGTCCTACACCTATCAAAGTTTGCAACATAGAAATGCTTGTAACTTTTTACTGGAGCGTCATAAAACCTTGAAATTTGGTAACAATAAAGTACTCGAGCCTCTTGTCAATTTAAGCTATCGCTCAATGCTATGCTACCCTTGAGTCCCAAATCAAACACTGATAGAACTGCAACAGGCCCTAACTTCTATATGGTACGTCCTACACCTATCAAAGTTTGCAACATACAAATGCTTGTAACTTTTTACTGGAGCGTCATAAAACCTTGAAATTTTGTAACAATAAAGTACTCGAGCCTCTTGTCAATTGAAGGTATTGCTCAAAGCTATCCTACCCTTGAGTCCCAAATCAAACACTGACAAAACTTCAAATGGCCCTACCTTCTATACGGTACGTCCTACACCTATCAAAGATTGCAACATACAAATGCTTGTAACTTTTTACTGGAGCGTCACAAAAACTTGAAATTTTGTAACAATAAACTACTCGAGCCTCTTGTCAATTTAAGCTATCGCTAAAATCTATGCTACCCTTGAGTTCCAAATCCAACACTGATAAAACTTCAAATGGCCCTAACTTATATACGGTACGTCCTACACCGATCAAAATTTGCAACATACAAATGCTTGTAACTTTTTACTGGGGAGTCATAAAACCTTGAAATTTGGTAACAATAAAGTGCTCGAGCCTCTTGTCAATTTAAGCTATCGCTCAAAGCTGTGCTACCCTTGAGTCCCAAATGAAACACTGATAGAACTTCAAATAGCCCTAACGTCTATACGGTACGTCCTACATCTATCAAAGTTTGCAACATACAAATGCTTGTAACTTTTTTCTCGAGCGTCATAAAACCTTGAAATTTTGTAACAATAAAGTACTCGAGCCTCTTGTCAATTTAAGCTATCGCTCAAAGCTATGCTACCCTTGAATCCCAAATCAAACACTGACAAAACTTCAAATGGCACTATCTTATATACGGTACGTCCTACACCTATCAAAGTTTGCAACATACAAATGCTTGTAACTTTTTATTGGAGCGTCATAAAACCTTGAAATTTTGTAACAATAAAGTACTCGAGCCTCTTGTCAATTGAAGCTATTGCTCAAAGCTATCCTACCCTTGAGTCCCAAATCAAACACTGACAAAACTTCAAATGGTCCTACCTTCTATACGGTACGTCCTACACCTATCAAAGATTGCAACATACAAATGCTTCTAACTTTTTATTGGAGCGTCATAAAAACTTGAAATTTTGTAACAATAAACTACTCGAGCCTCTTGTCAATTTAAGCTATCGGTCAAAGCTATGCTACCCTTGAGTCCCAAATCAAACACTGACAAAACTTCAAATGGTACTAACTTATATACGGTACGTCCTACACCTATCGAAGTTTGCAACATACAAATGCTTGTAACTTTTTACTGGGGCGTCATAAAACCTTGAAATTTGGTAAAAATAAAGTACTCGAGCCTCTTGTGAATTTAAGCTATCGTTCAAAGCTATGCTACCCTTGAGTGCCAAATCACACACTGATAGAACTTCAACTGGCCCTAACTTCTATACGGTACGTCCTACACCTATCAAAGTTTGCAACATACAAATGCTTGTAACTTTTTACTGGAGCGTCATAAAACCTTGAAATTTTGTAACAATAAAGTACTCGAGCCTCTTGTCAATTGAAGCTATCGCTCAAAGCTATGCTACCCTTGAATCCCAAATCAAACACTGACAAAACTTCAAATGGCACTATCTTATATACGGTACGTCCTACACCTATCAAAGTTTGCAACATACAAATGCTTGTAACTTTTTACTGGAGCGTCATAAAACCTAGAAATTTTGTAACAATAGACTACTCGAGCCTCTTGTCAATTTAAGCTGTCGCTCAAAGCTATGCTACCCTTGAATCCCAAATCAAACACTGACAAAACTTCAAATGGCACTATCTTATATACGGTACGTCCTACACCTATCAAAGTTTGCAACATACAAATGCTTGTAACTTTTTATTGGAGCGTCATAAAACCTTGAAATTTTGTAACAATAAAGTACTCGAGCCCCTTGTCAATTTAAGCTATCGCTCAAAGCTATACTACCCTTGAGTCGCAAATCAAACACTGATAAAACGTCAAATGGCCCTAACTTCTATACGGTACGTCCTACACCTATCAAAGTTTGCAACATACAAATGCTTTTAACTTTTTACTGGGGCGTCATAAAACCTTGAAATTTTGTAACAATAAAGTACTCGAGCCTCTTGTCAATTGAAGCTATCGCTCAAAGCTATCTTACCCTTGAGTCCCAAATCAAACACTGACAAAACTTCAAATGGTACTAACTTATATACGGTACGTCCTACACCTATCAAAGTTTGCAACATACAAATGCTTGTAACTTTTTAATGGGGCGTCATAAAACCTTGAAATTTGGTAACAATGAAGTACTCGAGCCTCTTGTGAATTTAAGCTATCGTTCAAAGCTATGCTACCCTTGAGTGCCAAATCACACACTGATAGAACTTCAACTGGCCCTAACTTATATACGGTACGTCCTACACCTATCAAAGTTTGCAACATAGAAATGCTTGTAACTTTTTACTGGAGCGTCATAAAACCTTGAAATTTGGTAACAATAAAGTACTCGAGCCTCTTGTCAATTTAATCTATCGCTCAAAGCTATGCTACCCTTGAGTCTCAAATAAAACACTGATAGAACTTCAACTAGCCCTAACTTCTATACGGTACGTCCTACACCTATCAGAGTTTGCAACATACAAATGCTTGTAACTTTTTACTGGAGCGTTATAAAACCTTGAGATTTTGTAACAATAAAGTACTCGAGCCTCTTGTCAATTTAAGCTGTCGCTCAAAGCTATGCCAGCCTTGAGTCCCAAATCAAACACTGATAAAACTTCAAATGGCCCTAACTTCTATACTGTACGTCCTACACGTATCAAAGTTTGCAACATACAAATGCTTGTAACTTTTTACTGGAGCGTCATAAAGCCATGAAATTTTGTAACATTAAAGTACTCGAGCCTCTTGTCAATTTAAGCTATAGCTTAAAGCTATGATACCCGTGAGTCCCAAATCAAACACTGATAAAACTTCAATTGGCCCTAACTTCTATACGGTACGTCCTACACCTATCAAAGTTTGCAACATACAAATGCTTGTAACTTTTTACTGGAGCGTCATAAAACCTTGAAATTTTGTAATAATGAAGTACTCGAGCCTCTTGTCAATTTAAGCTATCGCTCAAAGCTATGCTACCCTTGAGTCCCAAATCAAACACTGATAATATATCAAATGGCCCTAACTTCTATACGGTACGTCCTACATCTATCAAAGTTTGCAACATACAAATGCTTGTAACTTTTTACTGGAGTGTCATAAAACCTTGAAATTTTGTAACAATAAAGTACTCGAGCCTCTTGTCAATTTAAGCTATCGCTCAATGCTATGCTACCCTTGAGTCCCAAATCAAACACTGATAGAACTGCAACAGGCCCTAACTTCTATATGGTGCGTCCTACACCTATCAAAGTTTGCAACATACAAATGCTTGTAACTTTTAACTGGAGCGTCATAAAACCTTGAAATTTTGTAACAATAAAGTACTCGAGCCTCTTGTCAATTGAAGGTATTGCTCAAAGCTATCCTACCCTTGAGTCCCAAATCAAACACTGACAAAACTTCAAATGGCCCTACCTTCTATACGGTACGTCCTACACCTATCAAAGATTGCAACATACAAATGCTTGTAACTTTTTACTGGAGCGTCACAAAAACTTGAAATTTTGTAACAATAAACTACTCGAGCCTCTTGTCAATTTAAGCTATCGCTAAAATCTATGCTACCCTTGAGTTCCAAATCCAACACTGATAAAACTTCAAATGGCCCTAACTTATATACGGTACGTCCTACACCTATCAAAGTTTGCAACATACAAATGCTTGTAACTTTTTACTGGAGCGTCATAAAACCTTGAAATTTTGTAACAATAAAGTACTCGAGCCTCTTGTCAATTTAAGATATCGCTCAAAGCTATGCTACACTTGACTCCCAAATCAAATACTGATAAAACTTCAAATGGCCCTAACTTCTATACGGTACGTCCTACACCGATCAAAATTTGCAACATACAAATGCTTGTAACTTTTTACTGGGGCGTCATAAATCCTTGAAATTTGGTAACAATAAAGTGCTCGAGCCTCTTGTCAATTTAAGCTATCGCTCAAAGCTGTGCTACCCTTGAGTCCCAAATGAAACACTGATAGAACTTCAAATAGCCCTAACGTCTATACGGTACGTCCTACATCTATCAAAGATTGCAACATACAAATGCTTGTAACTTTTTACTGGAGCGTCATAAAACCTTGAACTTTTGTAACATTAAAGTACTCGAGCCTCTTGTCAATTTAAGCTATGGCTCAATGCTATGCTACCCTTGAGTCCCAAATCAAACACTGATAGAACTTCAACTGGCCCTAACTTCTATATGGTACGTCCTACACCTATCAAAGTTTGCAACATACAAATGCTTGTAACTTTTTACTGGAGCGTCATAAAACCTTGAAATTTTGTAACAATAAAGTACTCGAGCCTCTTGTCAATTGAAGCTATTGCTCAAAGCTATCCTACCCTTGAGTCCCAAATCAAACACTGACAAAACTTCAAATGGCCCTACCTTCTATACGGTACGTCCTACACCTATCAAAGATTGCAACATACAAATGCTTCTAACTTTTTACTGGAGCGTCATAAAAACTTGAAATTTTGTAACAATAAACTACTCGAGCCTCTTGTCAATTTAAGCTATCGGTCAAAGCTATGCTACCCTTGAGTCCCAAATCAAACACTGACAAAACTTCAAATGGTACTAACTTATATACGGTACGTCCTACACCTATCGAAGTTTGCAACATACAAATGCTTGTAACTTTTTACTGGGGCGTCATAAAACCTTGAAATTTGGTAAAAATAAAGTACTCGAGCCTCTTGTGAATTTAAGCTATCGTTCAAAGCTATGCTACCCTTGAGTGCCAAATCACACACTGATAGAACTTCAACTGGCCCTAACTTCTATACGGTACGTCCTACACCTATCAAAGTTTGCAACATACAAATGCTTGTAACTTTTTACTGGAGTGTCATAAAACCTTGAAATTTTGTAACAATAAAGTACTCGAGCCTCTTGTCAATTTAAGCTATCGCTCAATGCTATGCTACCGTTGAGTCCCAAATCAAACACTGATAGAACTTCAACTGGCCCTAACTTCTATATGGTACGTCCTACACCTATCAAAGTTTGCAACATACAAATGCTTGTAACTTTTTACTGGAGCGTCATAAAACCTTGAAATTTTGTAACAATAAAGTACTCGAGCCTCTTGTCAATTGAAGCTATTGCTCAAAGCTATCCTACCCTTGAGTCCCAAATCAAACACTGACAAAACTTCAAATGGCCCTACCTTCTATACGGTACGTCCTACACCTATCAAAGATTGCAACATACAAATGCTTCTAACTTTTTATTGGAGCGTCATAAAAACTTGAAATTTTGTAACAATAAACTACTCGAGCCTCTTGTCAATTTAAGCTATCGGTCAAAGCTATGCTACCCTTGAGTCCCAAATCAAACACTGACAAAACTTCAAATGGTACTAACTTATATACGGTACGTCCTACACCTATCGAAGTTTGCAACATACAAATGCTTGTAACTTTTTACTGGGGCGTCATAAAACCTTGAAATTTGGTAAAAATAAACTACTCGAGCCTCTTGTCAATTTAAGCTATCGGTCAAAGCTATGCTACCCTTGAGTCCCAAATCAAACACTGACAAAACTTCAAATGGTACTAACTTATATACGGTACGTCCTACACCTATCAAAGTTTGCAACATACAAATGCTTGTAACTTTTTACTGGAGCGTCATAAAACCTTGAAATTTTGTAACAATAAAGTACTCGAGCCTCTTGTCAATTGAAGCTATCGCTCAAAGCTATGCTACCCTTGAATCCCAAATCAAACACTGCCAAAACTTCAAATGGTACTAACTTATATACGGTACGTCCTACACCTATCAAAGTTTGCAACATACAAATGCTTGTAACTTTTTACTGGAGCGTCATAAAACCTTGAAATTTTGTAACAATAAAGTACTCGAGCCCCTTGTCAATTTAAGCTATCGCTCAAAGCTATACTACCCTTGAGTCGCAAATCAAACACTGATAAAACGTCAAATGGCCCTAACTTCTATACGGTACGTCCTACACCTATCAAAGTTTGCAACATACAAATGCTTTTAACTTTTTACTGGGGCGTCATAAAACCTTGAAATTTTGTAACAATAAAGTACTCGAGCCTCTTGTCAATTGAAGCTATCGCTCAAAGCTATCTTACCCTTGAGTCCCAAATCAAACACTGACAAAACTTCAAATGGTACTAACTTATATACGGTACGTCCTACACCTATCAAAGTTTGCAACATACAAATGCTTGTAACTTTTTAATGGGGCGTCATAAAACCTTGAAATTTGGTAACAATGAAGTACTCGAGCCTCTTGTGAATTTAAGCTATCGTTCAAAGCTATGCTACCCTTGAGTGCCAAATCACACACTGATAGAACTTCAACTGGCCCTAACTTATATACGGTACGTCCTACACCTATCAAAGTTTGCAACATAGAAATGCTTGTAACTTTTTACTGGAGCGTCATAAAACCTTGAAATTTGGTAACAATAAAGTACTCGAGCCTCTTGTCAATTTAATCTATCGCTCAAAGCTATGCTACCCTTGAGTCTCAAATAAAACACTGATAGAACTTCAACTAGCCCTAACTTCTATACGGTACGTCCTACACCTATCAGAGTTTGCAACATACAAATGCTTGTAACTTTTTACTGGAGCGTTATAAAACCTTGAGATTTTGTAACAATAAAGTACTCGAGCCTCTTGTCAATTTAAGCTGTCGCTCAAAGCTATGCCAGCCTTGAGTCCCAAATCAAACACTGATAAAACTTCAAATGGCCCTAACTTCTATACTGTACGTCCTACACGTATCAAAGTTTGCAACATACAAATGCTTGTAACTTTTTACTGGAGCGTCATAAAGCCATGAAATTTTGTAACATTAAAGTACTCGAGCCTCTTGTCAATTTAAGCTATAGCTTAAAGCTATGATACCCGTGAGTCCCAAATCAAACGCTGATAAAACTTCAATTGGCCCTAACTTCTATACGGTACGTCCTACACCTATCAAAGTTTGCAACATACAAATGCTTGTAACTTTTTACTGGAGCGTCATAAAACCTTGAAATTTTGTAATAATGAAGTACTCGAGCCTCTTGTCAATTTAAGCTATCGCTCAAAGCTATGCTACCCTTGAGTCCCAAATCAAACACTGATAATATATCAAATGGCCCTAACTTCTATACGGTACGTCCTACACCTATCAAAGTTTGCAACATACAAATGCTTGTAACTTTTTACTGGAGTGTCATAAAACCTTGAAATTTTGTAACAATAAAGTACTCGAGCCTCTTGTCAATTTAAGCTATCGCTCAATGCTATGCTACCCTTGAGTCCCAAATCAAACACTGATAGAACTGCAACAGGCCCTAACTTCTATATGGTACGTCCTACACCTATCAAAGTTTGCAACATACAAATGCTTGTAACTTTTTACTGGAGCGTCATAAAACCTTGAAATTTTGTAACAATAAAGTACTCGAGCCTCTTGTCAATTGAAGGTATTGCTCAAAGCTATCCTACCCTTGAGTCCCAAATCAAACACTGACAAAACTTCAAATGGCCCTACCTTCTATACGGTACGTCCTACGCCTATCAAAGATTGCAACATACAAATGCTTGTAACTTTTTACTGGAGCGTCACAAAAACTTGAAATTTTGTAACAATAAACTACTCGAGCCTCTTGTCAATTTAAGCTATCGCTAAAATCTATGCTACCCTTGAGTTCCAAATCCAACACTGATAAAACTTCAAATGGCCCTAACTTATATACGGTACGTCCTACACCTATCAAAGTTTGCAACATACAAATGCTTGTAACTTTTTACTGGAGCGTCATAAAACCTTGAAATTTTGTAACAATAAAGTACTCGAGCCTCTTGTCAATTTAAGATATCGCTCAAAGCTATGCTACACTTGACTCCCAAATCAAATACTGATAAAACTTCAAATGGCCCTAACTTCTATACGGTACGTCCTGCACCGATCAAAATTTGCAACATACAAATGCTTGTAACTTTTTACTGGGGCGTCATAAATCCTTGAAATTTGGTAACAATAAAGTGCTCGAGCCTCTTGTCAATTTAAGCTATCGCTCAAAGCTGTGCTACCCTTGAGTCCCAAATGAAACACTGATAGAACTTCAAATAGCCCTAACGTCTATACGGTACGTCCTACATCTATCAAAGATTGCAACATACAAATGCTTGTAACTTTTTACTGGAGCGTCATAAAACCTTGAACTTTTGTAACATTAAAGTACTCGAGCCTCTTGTCAATTTAAGCTATGGCTCAATGCTATGCTACCCTTGAGTCCCAAATCAAACACTGATAGAACTTCAACTGGCCCTAACTTCTATATGGTACGTCCTACACCTATCAAAGTTTGCAACATACAAATGCTTGTAACTTTTTACTGGAGCGTCATAAAACCTTGAAATTTTGTAACAATAAAGTACTCGAGCCTCTTGTCAATTGAAGCTATTGCTCAAAGCTATCCTACCCTTGAGTCCCAAATCAAACACTGACAAAACTTTAAATGGCCCTACCTTCTATACGGTACGTCCTACACCTATCAAAGATTGCAACATACAAATGCTTCTAACTTTTTACTGGAGCGTCATAAAAACTTGAAATTTTGTAACAATAAACTACTCGAGCCTCTTGTCAATTTAAGCTATCGGTCAAAGCTATGCTACCCTTGAGTCCCAAATCAAACACTGACAAAACTTCAAATGGTACTAACTTATATACGGTACGTCCTACACCTATCGAAGTTTGCAACATACAAACGCTTGTAACTTTTTACTGGGGCGTCATAAAACCTTGAAATTTGGTAAAAATAAAGTACTCGAGCCTCTTGTGAATTTAAGCTATCGTTCAAAGCTATGCTACCCTTGAGTGCCAAATCAAACACTGATAAAACTTCAAATGGCCCTAACTTCTATACGGTACGTCCTACACCTATCAAAGTTTGCAACATACAAATGCTTGTAAATTTTTACTGGAGCGTCATAAAACCTTGAAATATTGTAGCAATAAAGTACTCGAGCCTCTTGTCAATTTAAACTATCGCTCAAAGCTATGCTACCCTTGAGTCCCAAATCAAGCACTGATAAAACTTCAAATGGCCCTAACTTCTATACGGTACGTCCTACACCTATCAAAGTTTGCAACATACAAATGCTTGTAAATTTTTACTGGAGCGTCATAAAACCTTGAAATTTTGTAACAATAAAGTACTCCAGCCTCTTGTCAATTTAAGCTATCGCTCAAAGCTATACTACCCTTGAGTCCCAAATCAAACACTGATAAAACTTCAAATGGCCCTAACTTCTATACGGTACGTCCTACACGTATCAAAGTTTGCAACATACAAATGCTTTTAACTTTTTACTGGGGTGTCATAAAACCTTGAAATTTGGTAAAAATAAAGTATTGGAGCCTCTTGTCAATTTAAGCTATCGCTCAAAGCTATCCTACCCTTGAGTCCCAAATCAAACACTGATAAAACTTCAAATGGCCCTAACTTCTATACGGTACGTCCTACACCTATCAAAGTTTGCAACATACAAATGCTTGTAACTTTTTACTGGAGTGTCATAAAACCTTGAAATTTTGTAACAATAAAGTACTCGAGCCTCTTGTCAATTTAAGCTATCGCTCAATGCTATGCTACCCTTGAGTCCCAAATCAAACACTGATAAAACTTCAACTGGCCCTAACTTCTATATGGTACGTCCTACACCTATCAAAGTTTGCAACATACAAATGCTTGTAACTTTTTACTGGAGCGTCATAAAACCTTGAAATTTTGTAACAATAAAGTACTCGAGCCTCTTGTCAATTGAAGCTATTGCTCAAAGCTATCCTACCCTTGAGTCCCAAATCAAACACTGACAAAACTTCAAATGGCCCTACCTTCTATACGGTACGTCCTACACCTATCAAAGATTGCAACATACAAATGCTTGTAACTTTTTACTGGAGCGTCATAAAAACTTGAAATTTTGTAACAATAAACTACTCGAGCCTCTTGTCAATTTAAGCTATCGCTAAAATCTATGCTACCCTTGAGTTCCAAATCAAATACTGATAAAACTTCAAATGGCCCTAACTTCTATACGGTACGTCCTACACCGATCAAAATTTGCAACATACAAATGCTTGTAACTTTTTACTGGGGCGTCATAAAACCTTGAAATTTGGTAACAATAAAGTGCTCGAGCCTCTTGTCAATTTAAGCTATCGCTCAAAGCTGTGCTACCCTTGAGTCCCAAATGAAACACTGATAGAACTTCAAATAGCCCTAACGTCTATGCGGTACGTCCTACATCTATCAAAGTTTGCAACATACAAATGCTTGTAACTTTTTTCTGGAGCGTCATAAAACCTTGAAATTTTGTAACAATAAAGTACTCGAGCCTCTTGTCAATTTAAGCTATCGCTCAAAGCTATGCTACACTTGACTCCCAAATCAAATACTGATAAAACTTCAAATGGCCCTAACTTCTATACGGTACGTCCTACACCGATCAAAATTTGCAACATACAAATGCTTGTAACTTTTTACTGGGGCGTCATAAATCCTTGAAATTTGGTAACAATAAAGTGCTCGAGCCTCTTGTCAATTTAAGCTATCGCTCAAAGCTGTGCTACCCTTGAGTCCCAAATGAAACACTGATAGAACTTCAAATAGCCCTAACGTCTATACGGTACGTCCTACATCTATCAAAGTTTGCAACATACAAATGCTTGTAACTTTTTACTGGAGCGTCATAAAACCTTGAACTTTTGTAACACTAAAGTACTCGAGCCTCTTGTCAATTTAAGCTATCGCTCAATGCTATGCTACCCTTGAGTCCCAAATCAAACACTGATAGAACTTCAACTGGCCCTAACTTCTATATGGTACGTCCTACACCTATCAAAGTTTGCAACATACAAATGCTTGTAACTTTTTACTGGAGCGTCATAAAACCTTGAAATTTTGTAACAATAAAGTACTCGAGCCTCTTGTCAATTGAAGCTATTGCTCAAAGCTATCCTACCCTTGAGTCCCAAATCAAACACTGACAAAACTTCAAATAGCCCTACCTTCTATACGGTACGTCCTACACCTATCAAAGATTGCAACATACAAATGCTTCTAACTTTTTACTGGAGCGTCATAAAAACTTGAAATTTTGTAACAATAAACCACTCGAGCCTCTTGTCAATTTAAGCTATCGGTCAAAGCTATGCTACCCTTGAGTCCCAAATCAAACACTGACAAAACTTCAAATGGTACTAACTTATATACGGTACGTCCTACACCTATCGAAGTTTGCAACATACAAATGCTTGTAACTTTTTACTGGGGCGTCATAAAACCTTGAAATTTGGTAAAAATAAAGTACTCGAGCCTCTTGTGAATTTAAGCTATCGTTCAAAGCTATGCTACCCTTGAGTGCCAAATCACACACTGATAGAACTTCAACTGGCCCTAACTTCTATACGGTACGTCCTACACCTATCAAAGTTTGCAACATACAAATGCTTGTAACTTTTTACTGGAGCGTCATAAAACCTTGAAATTTTGTAACAATAAAGTACTCGAGCCTCTTGTCAATTGAAGCTATCGCTCAAAGCTATCTTACCCTTGAGTCCCAAATCAAACACTGACAAAACTTCAAATGGCCCTACCTTCTGTGCGGTACGTCCTACACCTATCAAAGATTGCAACATACAAATGCTTGTAACTTTTTACTGGAGCGTCATAAAACCTTGAAATATTGTAGCAATAAAGTACTCGAGCCTCTTGTCAATTTAAACTATCGCTCAAAGCTATGCTACCCTTGAGTCCCAAATCAAGCACTGATAAAACTTCAAATGGCCCTAACTTCTATACGGTACGTCCTACACCTATCAAAGTTTGCAACATACAAATGCTTGTAAATTTTTACTGGAGCGTCATAAAACCTTGAAATTTTGTAACAATAAAGTACTCGAGCCTCTTGTCAATTTAAGCTATCGCTCAAAGCTATACTACCCTTGAGTCCCAAATCAAACACTGATAAAACTTCAAATGGCCCTAACTTCTATACGGTACGTCCTACACGTATCAAAGTTTGCAACATACAAATGCTTTTAACTTTTTGCTGGGGTGTCATAAAACCTTGAAATTTGGTAACAATAAAGTATTGGAGCCTCTTGTCAATTTAAGCTATCGCTCAAAGCTATCCTACCCTTGAGTCCCAAATCAAACACTGATAAAACTTCAAATGGCCCTAACTTCTATACGGTACGTCCTACACCTATCAAAGTTTGCAACATACAAATGCTTGTAACTTTTTACTGGAGTGTCATAAAACCTTGAAATTTTGTAACAATAAAGTACTCGAGCCTCTTGTCAATTTAAGCTATCGCTCAATGCTATGCTACCCTTGAGTCCCAAATCAAACACTGATAGAACTTCAACTAGCCCTAACTTCTATATGGTACGTCCTACACCTATCAAAGTTTGCAACATACAAATGCTTGTAACTTTTTACTGGAGCGTCATAAAACCTTGAAATTTTGTAACAATAAAGTACTCGAGCCTCTTGTCAATTGAAGCTATTGCTCAAAGCTATCCTACCCTTGAGTCCCAAATCAAACACTGACAAAACTTCAAATGGCCCTACCTTCTATACGGTACGTCCTACACCTATCAAAGATTGCAACATACAAATGCTTGTAACTTTTTACTGGAGCGTCATAAAAACTTGAAATTTTGTAACAATAAACTACTCGAGCCTCTTGTCAATTTAAGCTATCGCTAAAATCTATGCTACCCTTGAGTTCCAAATCAAATACTGATAAAACTTCAAATGGCCCTAACTTCTATACGGTACGTCCTACACCGATCAAAATTTGCAACATACAACTGCTTGTAACTTTTTATTGGGGCGTCATAAAACCTTGAAATTGTAACAATAAAGTGCTCGAGCCTCTTGTCAATTTAAGCTATCGCTCAAAGCTGTGCTACCCTTGAGTCCCAAATGAAACACTGATAGAACTTCAAATAGCCCTAACGTCTATACGGTACGTCCTACATCTATCAAAGTTTGCAACATACAAATGCTTGTAACTTTTTACTGGAGCGTCATAAAACCTTGAACTTTTGTAACATTAAAGTACTCGAGCCTCTTGCCAATTTAAGCTGTCGCTTAAAGCTATGCTACAATTGAGTCCCAAATCAAACACTGATAAAACTTTAAATAGCCCTAACTTCTATACGGTGCGTCCTACACCTATCAAAGTTTGCAACATACAAATGCTTGTAACTTTTTACTGGAGCGTCATAAAACCTTGAAATTTTGTAACAATAAAGTACTCGAGCCTCTTGTCAATTTAAGTTATCGGTCAAAGCTATGCTACCCTTGAGTCGCAAATCAAACACTGATAAAACTTCAAATGGCCCTAACTTCTATACGGTACGTCCTACACCTATCAAAGTTTGCAACATACAAATGCTTGTAACTTTTTACTGGAGCGTCATAAAACCTTGAAATTTTGTAACAATAAAGTACTCGAGCCTCTTGTCAATTTAAGCTATCGCTCAAAGCTATGCTACCCTTGAGTCCCAAATCAAACACTGATAGAACTTCAACTGGCCCTAACTTCTATATGGTACGCCCTACACCTATCAAAGTTTGCAACATACAAATGCTTGTAACTTTTTACTGGAGCGTCATAAAACCTTGAAATTTTGTAACAATAAAGTACTCGAGCCTCTTGTCAATTGAAGCTATCGCTCAAAGCTATCCTACCCTTGAGTCCCGAATCAAACACTGACAAAACTTCAAATGGCCCTACCTTCTATACGGTACGTCCTACACCTATCAAAGTTTGCAACATACAAATGCTTGTAACTTTTTACTGGAGCGTCATAAAACCTTGAAATTTTGTAACAATAAAGTACTCGAGCCTCTTGTCAATTTAAGCTATCGCTCAAAGCTGTTCTACCCTTAAGTCCCAAATCAAACACTGATAAAGCTTCAAATGACCCAAACTTCTATACGGTACGTCCTACACGTATCAAATATTGCAACATACAAATGCTTGTAACTTTTTACTGGAGCGTCATAAAACCTTGAAATTTTGTAACAATAAACTACTCGAGCCTCTTGTCAATTTAAGCTATCGCTAAAATCTATGCTACCCTTGAGTCCCAAATCCAACACTGATAAAACTTCAAATGGCCCTAACTTCTATACGGTACGTCCTACACCTATCAAAGTTTGCAACATACAAATGCTTGTAACTTTTTACTGGAGCGTCATAAAACCTTGAAATTTTGTAACAATAAAGTACTCGAGCCTCTTGTCCATTGAAGCTATCGCTTAAAGCTATGCTACCCTTGAGTCCCAAATCAAACACTGATAAAACTTCAAATGGCCCTAACTGCTATACGGTGCGTCCTACCTCTATCAAAGTTTGCAACATACAAATGCTAGTAACTTTTTACTGGAGCGTCATAAAACCTTGAAATTTTGTAACAATAAAGTACTCGAGCCTCTTGTCAATTTAAGCTATCGGTCAAAGCTATGCTACCCTTGAGTCCCAAATCAAACACTGATAAAACTTCAAATGGCCCTAACTTCCATACGGTACGTCCTACACCTATCAAAGTTTGCAACATACAAATGCTTGTAAGTTTTTACTGGAGCGTCATAAAACCTTGAAATTTTGTAACAATAAAGTACTCGAGCCTCTTGTCAATTTAAGCTATCGCTCAAAGCTCTGCTACCCTTGAATCCCAAATCAAACATTGAAAAACTTCAAATGGCCCTAACTTCTATACGGTACGTCCTACACCTATCAAAGTTTGCAACATACAAATGCTTGTAACTTTTTACTGGAGCCTCATAAAACCTAGAAATTTTGTAACAATAAACTACTCGAGCCTCTTGTCAATTTAAGCTATCGCTAAAATCTATGCTACCCTTGAGTCCCAAATCCAACACTGATAAAACTTCAAATGGCCCTAACTTCTATACGGTACGTCCTACACCTATCAAAGTTTGCAACATACAAATGCTTGTAACTTTTTACTGGAGCGTCATAAAACTTGGAAATTTTGTAACAATAAAGTACTCGAGCCGCTTGCCAATTTAAGCTATCGCTTAAAGCTATGCTACCCTTGAGTCCCAAATCAAACACTGATAAAACTTCAAATGGCCCTAACTTCTATACGGTGCGTCCTACCTCTATCAAAGTTTGCAACATACAAATGCTTGTAACTTTTTACTGGAGCGTCATAAAACCTTGAAATTTTGTAACAATAAAGTACTCGAGCCTCTTGTCAATTTAAGCTATCGGTCAAAGCTATGCTACCCTTGAGTCCCAAATCAAACACTGATAAAACTTCAAATGGCCCTAACTTCCATACGGTACGTCCTACACCTATCAAAGTTTGCAACATACAAATGCTTGTAACTTTTTACTGGAGCGTCATAAAACCTTGAAATTTTGTAACAATAAAGTACTCGAGCGTCTTGTCAATTTAAGCTATCGCTCAAAGCTCTGCTACCCTTGAATCCCAAATCAAACATTGAAAAACTTCAAATGGCCCTAACTTCTATACGGTACGTCCTACACCTATCAAAGTTTGCAACATACAAATGCTTGTAACTTTTTACTGGAGCGTCATAAAACTTGGAAATTTTGTAACAATAAAGTACTCGAGCCGCTTGCCAATTTAAGCTATCGCTTAAAGCTATGCTACCCATGAGTCCCAAATCAAACACTGATAAAACTTCAAATGGCCCTAACTTCTATACGGTGCGTCCTACCTCTATCAAAGTTTGCAACATACAAATGCTTGTAACTTTTTACTGGAGCGTCATAAAACCTTGAAATTTTGTAACAATAAAGTACTCGAGCCTCTTGTCAATTTAAGTTATCGGTCAAAGCTATGCTACCCTTGAGTCCCAAATCAAACACTGATAAAACTTCAAATGGCCCTAACTTCTATACGGTACGTCCTACACCTATCAAAGTTTGCAACATACAAATGCTTGTAACTTTTTACTGGAGCGTCATAAAACCTTGAAATTTTGTAACAATAAAGTACTCGAGCCTCTTGTCAATTTAAGCTATCGCTCAAAGCTATGCTACCCTTGAGTCCCAAATCAAACACTGATAGAACTTCAACTGGCCCTAACTTCTATATGGTACGCCCTACACCTATCAAAGTTTGCAACATACAAATGCTTGTAACTTTTTACTGGAGCGTCATAAAACCTTGAAATTTTGTAACAATAAAGTACTCGAGCCTCTTGTCAATTGAAGCTATCGCTCAAAGCTATCCTACCCTTGAGTCCCGAATCAAACACTGACAAAACTTCAAATGGCCCTACCTTCTATACGGTACGTCCTACACCTATCAAAGTTTGCAACATACAAATGCTTGTAACTTTTTACTGGAGCGTCATAAAACCTAGAAATTTTGTAACAATAAACTACTCGAGCCTCTTGTCAATTTAAGCTATCGCTCAAAGCTATGCTACCCTTGAGTCCCAAATCAGACACTGATAAAACTTCAAATGGCCCTAACTTCTATACGGTACGTCCTACGCCTATCAAAGTTTGCAACATACAAATGCTTGTAACTTTTTACTGGAGCGTCATAAAACCTTGAAATTTTGTAACAATAAAGTACTCGAGCCTCTTGTCAATTGAAGCTATCACTCAAAGCTATCCTACCCTTGAGTCCCGAATCAAACACTGACAAAACTTCAAATGGCCCTACCTTCTATACGGTACGTCCACACCTATCAAAGTTTGCAACATACAAATGCTTGTAACTTTTTACTGGAGCGTCATAAAACCTTGAAATTTTGTAACAATAAAGTACTCGAGCCTCTTGTCAATTTAAGCTATCGCTCAAAGCTGTTCTACCCTTAAGTCCCAAATCAAACACTGATAAAGCTTCAAATGACCCAAACTTCTATACGGTACGTCCTACACCTATCAAAGATTGCAACATACAAATGCTTGTAACTTTTTACTGGAGCGTCATAAAACCTTGAAATTTTGTAACAATAAACTACTCGAGCCTCTTGTCAATTTAAGCTATCGCTAAAATCTATGCTACCCTTGAGTCCCAGATCCAACACTGATAAAACTTCAAATGGCCCTAACTTCTATACGGTACGTCCTACACCTATCAAAGTTTGCAACATACAAATGCTTGTAACTTTTTACTGGAGCGTCATAAAACTTGGAAATTTTGTAACAATAAAGTACTCGAGCCGCTTGCCAATTTAAGCTATCGCTTAAAGCTATGCTACCCTTGAGTCCCAAATCAAACACTGATAAAACTTCAAATGGCCCTAACTTCTATACGGTGCGTCCTACCTCTATCAAAGTTTGCAACATACAAATGCTTGTAACTTTTTACTGGAGCGTCATAAAACCTTGAAATTTTGTAACAATAAAGTACTCGAGCCTCTTGTCAATTTAATCTATCGCTCAAAGCTCTGCTACCCTTGAATCCCAAATCAAACATTGAAAAACTTCAAATGGCCCTAACTTCTATACGGTACGTCCTACACCTATCAAAGTTTGCAACATACAAATGCTTGTAACTTTTTACTGGAGCGTCATAAAACTTGGAAATTTTGTAACAATAAAGTACTCGAGCCGCTTGCCAATTTAAGCTATCGCTTAAAGCTATGCTACCCATGAGTCCCAAATCAAACACTGATAAAACTTCAAATGGCCCTAACTTCTATACGGTGCGTCCTACCTCTATCAAAGTTTGCAACATACAAATGCTTGTAACTTTTTACTGGAGCGTCATAAAACCTTGAAATTTTGTAACAATAAAGTACTCGAGCCTCTTGTCAATTTAAGCTATCGCTCAAAGCTATGCTACCCTTGAGTCCCAAATCAAACACTGATAGAACTTCAACTGGCCCTAACTTCTATATGGTACGCCCTACACCTATCAAAGTTTGCAACATACAAATGCTTGTAACTTTTTACTGGAGCGTCATAAAACCTTGAAATTTTGTAGCAATAAAGTACTCGAGCCTCTTGTCAATTGAAGCTATCGCTCAAAGCTATCCTACCCTTGAGTCCCGAATCAAACACTGACAAAACTTCAAATGGCCCTACCTTCTATACGGTACGTCCTAAACCTATCAAAGTTTGCAACATACAAATGCTTCTAACTTTTTACTGGAGCGTCATAAAACCTTGAAATTTTGTAACAATAAAGTACTCGAGCCTCTTGTCAATTTAAGCTATCGCTCAAAGCTGTTCTACCGTTAAGTCCCAAATCAAACACTGATAAAGCTTCAAATGACCCAAACTTCTATACGGTACGTCCTACACCTATCAAAGATTGCAACATACAAATGCTTGTAACTTTTTACTGGAGCGTCATAAAACCTTGAAATTTTGTAACAATAAACTACTCGAGCCTCTTGCCAATTTAAGCTATCGCTTAAAGCTATGCTACCCTTGAGTCCCAAATCAAACACTGATAAAACTTCAAATGGCCCTACCTTCTATACAGTGCGTCCTACCTCTATCAAAGTTTGCAACATACAAATGCTTGTAACTTTTTACTGGAGCGTCATAAAACCTGGAAATTTTGTAACAATAAAGTACTCGAGCCTCTTGTCAATTTAAGCTATCGGTCAAAGCTATGCTACCCTTGAGTCCCAAATCAAACACTGATAAAACTTCAAATGGCCCTAACTTCCATACGGTACGTCCTACACCTATCAAAGTTTGCAACATACAAATGCTTGTAAGTTTTTACTGGAGCGTCATAAAACCTTGAAATTTTGTAACAATAAAGTACTCGAGCCTCTTGTCAATTTAAGCTATCGCTCAAAGCTCTGCTACCCTTGAATCCCAAATCAAACATTGAAAAACTTCAAATGGCCCTAACTTCTATACGGTACGTCCTACACCTATCAAAGTTTGCAACATACAAATGCTTGTAACTTTTTACTGGAGCCTCATAAAACCTAGAAGTTTTGTAACAATACACTACTCGAGCCTCTTGTCAATTTAAGCTATCGCTCAAAGCTATGTTACCCTTGAGTCCCAAATCAAACACTGATAAAACTTCAAATTACCCTAACTTCTATACGGTACGTCCTACACCTATCAAAGTTTGCAACATACAAATGCCTGTAACTTTTTACTGGAGCCTCATAAAACCTAGAAATTTTGTAACAATAAACTACTCGAGCCTCTTGTCAATTTAAGCTATCGCTCAAAGCTATGCTACCCTTGAGTCCTAAATCAGACACTGATAAAACTTCAAATGGCCCTAACTTCTATACGGTACGTCCTACGCCTATCAAAGTTTGCAACATACAAATGCTTGTAACTTTTTACTGGAGCGTCATAAAACCTTGAAATTTTGTAACAATGAAGTACTCGAGCCTCTTGTCAATTGAAGCTATCGCTCAAAGCTATCCTACCCTTGAGTCCCGAATCAAACACTGACAAAACTTCAAATGGCCCTACCTTCTATACGGTACGTCCTACACCTATCAAAGTTTGCAACATACAAATGCTTGTAACTTTTTACTGGAGCGTCATAAAACCTTGAAATTTTGTAACAATAAAGTACTCGAGCCTCTTGTCAATTTAAGCTATCGCTCTAAGCTGTTCTACCCTTAAGTCCCAAATCAAACACTGATAAAACTTCAAATGGCCCTAACTTCTATACGGTACGTCCTACACCTATCAAAGTTTGCAACATACAAATGCTTGTAACTTTTTACTGGAGCGTCATAAAACTTGGAAATTTTGTAACAATAAAGTACTCGAGCCGCTTGCCAATTTAAGCTATCGCTTAAAGCTATGCTACCCTTGAGTCCCAAATCAAACACTGATAAAACTTCAAATGGCCCTAACTTCTATACGGTGCGTCCTACATCTATCAAAGTTTGCAACATACAAATGCTTGTAACTTTTTACTGGAGCGTCATAAAACCTTGAAATTTTGTAACAATAAAGTACTCGAGCCTCTTGTCAATTTAAGCTATCGGTCAAAGCTATGCTACCCTTGAGTCCCAAATCAAACACTGATAAAACTTCAAATGGCCCTAACTTCCATACGGTACGTCCTACACCTATCAAAGTTTGCAACATACAAATGCTTGTAACTTTTTACTGGAGCGTCATAAAACCTTGAAATTTTGTAACAATAAAGTACTCGAGCCTCTTGTCAATTTAAGCTATCGCTCAAAGCTCTGCTACCCTTGAATCCCAAATCAAACATTGAAAAACTTCAAATGGCCCTAACTTCTATACGGTACGTCCTACACCTATCAAAGTTTGCAACATACAAATGCTAGTAACTTTTTACTGGAGCCTCATAAAACCTAGAAGTTTTGTAACAATACACTATTCGAGCCTCTTGTCAATTTAAGCTATCGCTCAAAGCTATGTTACCCTTGAGTCCCAAATCAAACACTGATAAAACTTCAAATTACCCTAACTTCTATACGGTACGTCCTACACCTATCAAAGTTTGCAACATACAAATGCTTGTAACTTTTTACTCGAGCCTCATAAAACCTAGAAATTTTGTAACAATAAACTACTCGAGCCTCTTGTCAATTTAAGCTATCGCTCAAAGCTATGCTACCCGTGAGTCCCAAATCAGACACTGATAAAACTTCAAATGGCCCTAACTTCTATACGGTACGTCCTACGCCTATCAAAGTTTGCAACAATAAAGTACTCGAGCCTCTTGTCAATTTAAGCTATCGGTCAAAGCTATGCTACCCTTGAGTCCCAAATCAAACACTGATAAAACTTCAAATGGCCCTAACTTCCATACGGTACGTCCTACACCTTTCAAAGTTTGCAACATACAAATGCTTGTAACTTTTTACTGGAGCGTCATAAAACCTTGAAATTTTGTAACAATAAAGTACTCGAGCCTCTTGTCAATTTAAGCTATCGCTCAAAGCTCTGCTACCCTTGAATCCCAAATCAAACATTGAAAAACTTCAAATGGCCCTAACTTCTATACGGTACGTCCTACACCTATCAAAGTTTGCAACATACAAATGCTTGTAACTTTTTACTGGAGCCTCATAAAACCTAGAAGTTTTGTAACAATACACTATTCGAGCCTCTTGTCAATTTAAGCTATCGCTCAAAGCTATGTTACCCTTGAGTCCCAAATCAAACACTGATAAAACTTCAAATTACCCTAACTTCTATACGGTACGTCCTACACCTATCAAAGTTTGCAACATACAAATGCTTGTAACTTTTTACTCGAGCCTCATAAAACCTAGAAATTTTGTAACAATAAACTACTCGAGCCTCTTGTCAATTTAAGCTATCGCTCAAAGCTATGCTACCCGTGAGTCCCAAATCAGACACTGATAAAACTTCAAATGGCCCTAACTTCTATACGGTACGTCCTACGCCTATCAAAGTTTGCAACATACAAATGCTTGTAACTTTTTACTGGGGCGTCATAAAACCTTGAAATTTTGTAACAAGAAAGTACTCGAACCTCCTGTCAATTTAAGCTATCGCTCAAAGCTATGCTACACTTGAGTCCCAAATCAAACACTGATAGAACTTCAAATGGCCCTAACTTCTATACGGTATGTCCTACACCTATCAAAATTGGCAACATACGAATGCTTGTAACTTTTTACTGGAGCGTCATAAAACCTTGAAATTTTGTAACAATAAAGTACTCGAGCCTCTTGTCAATTTAAGCTATCGCTCAAAGCTATGCTACCCTTGAGTCCCAAATCAAACACTGATAAAACTTCAAATGGCCCTAACTTCTACACGGTACGTCCTACACCTATCATAGTTTGCAACATACAAATGCTTGTAACTTTTTACTGGAGCGTCATAAAACCTTGAAATTTTGTAACATGAAAGTACTCGAGCCTCTTGCCAATTTAATCTATCGCTTAAAGCTATTCTACCCTTGAGTCCCAAATCAAACACTGATAAAACTTCAAATGGCCCTAACTTCTATACGGTGCGTCCTACACCTATCAAAGTTTGCAACATACAAATGCTTGTAACTTTTTACTGGAGCGTCATAGAACCTTGAAATTTTGTAACAATAGAGTACTCGAGCCTCTTGTCAATTTAAGCTATCGGTCAAAGCTATGCTACCCTTGAGTCCCAAATCAAACACTGATAAAACTTCAAATGGCCCTAACTTCTATACGGTACGTCCTACACCTATCAAAGTTTGCAACATACAAATGCTTGTAACTTTTTACTGGAGCGTCATAAAACCTTGAAATTTTGTAACAATAAAGTACTCGAGCCTCTTGTCAATTTCAGCTATCGCTTAAAGCTATGCTACCCTTGAGTCCCAAATCAAACATTGAAAAACTTCAAATGGCCCTAACTTCTATACGGTACGTCCTACACCTATCAAAGTTTGCAACATACAAATGCTTGTAACTTTTTACTGGAGCCTCATAAAAGCTAGAAGTTTTGTAACAATACACTACTCGAGCCTCTTGTCAATTTAAGCTATCGCTCAAAGCTATGCTACACTTGACTCCCAAATCAAACACTGATAAAACTTCAAATGGCCCTAACTTCTATACGGTACGTCCTACACCGATCAAAATTTGCAACATACAAATGCTTGTAACTTTTTACTGGGGCGTCATAAAACCTTGAAATTTGGTAAGAATAAAGTACTCGAGCCTCTTGTCAATTGAAGCTATTGCTCAAAGCTATCCTACCCTTGAGTCCCAAATAACACACTGATAGAACTTCAAATGGCCCTAACTTCTATACGTTACATCCTACATCTATTAAAGTTTGCAACATACAAATTCTTGTAACTTTTTACTGGAGCGTCATAAAACCTTGAAATTTTGTAACATGAAAGTACTCGACCCTCTTGCCAATTTAAGCTATCGCTTAAAACTATGCTACCCTTGAGTCCCAAATCAAACACTGATAAAACTTCAAATGGCCCTAACTTCTATACGGTGCGTCCTACCTCTATCAAAGTTTGCAACATATAAATGTTGGTAACTTTTTACTGGAGCGTCATAAAACCTTCAAATTTTGTAACAATAAAGTACTCGATCCTCTTGTCAATTTAAGCTATCGGTCAAAGCTATGCTACCCTTGAGTCCCAAATCAAACACTGATAAAACTTCAAATATCCCTAACTTCTATACGGTACGTCCTACACCTATTAAAGTTTGCAACATACAAATGCTTGTAACTTTTTACTGGAGCGTCATAAAACCTTGAAATTTTGTAACAATAAAGTACTCGAGCCTCTTGTCAATTTAAGCTATCGCTCAAAGCTATCCTACCCTTGAGTCCCAAATAAAACACTGATAGAACTTCAAATGGCCCTAACTTCTATACGGTACATCCTACATCTATCAAAGTTTGCAACATACAAATGCTTGTAACTTTTTACTGGAGCGTCATAAAACCTTCAAATTTTGTAACAATAAAGTACTCGAGCCTCTTGTCAATTTAAGCTATCGGTCAAAGCTATGCTACCCTTGAGTCCCAAATCAAACACTGATAAAACTTCAAATGGCCCTAACTTCCATACGGTACGTCCTACACCTATCAAAGTTTGCAACATACAAATGCTTGTAACTTTTTACTGGAGCGTCATAAAACCTTGAAATTTTGTAACAATAAAGTACTCGAGCCTCTTGTCAATTTAAGCTATCGCTCAAAGCTCTGCTACCCTTGAATCCCAAATCAAACATTGAAAAACTTCAAATGGCCCTAACTTCTATACGGTACGTGCTACACCTATCAAAGTTTGCAACATACAAATGCTTGTAACTTTTTACTGGAGCCTCATAAAACCTAGAAGTTTTGTAACAATACACTATTCGAGCCTCTTGTCAATTTAAGCTATCGCTCAAAGCTATGTTACCCTTGAGTCCCAAATCAAACACTGATAAAACTTCAAATTACCCTAACTTCTATACGGTACGTCCTACACCTATCAAAGTTTGCAACATACAAATGCTTGTAACTTTTTACTCGAGCCTCATAAAACCTAGAAATTTTGTAACAATAAACTACTCGAGCCTCTTGTCAATTTAAGCTATCGCTCAAAGCTATGCTACCCGTGAGTCCCAAATCAGACACTGATAAAACTTCAAATGGCCCTAACTTCTATACGGTACGTCCTACGCCTATCAAATTTTGCAACATACAAATGCTTGTAACTTTTTACTGGGGCGTCATAAAACCTTGAAATTTTGTAACAAGAAAGTACTCGAACCTCCTGTCAATTTAAGCTATCGCTCAAAGCTATGCTACACTTGAGTCCCAAATCAAACACTGATAGAACTTCAAATGGCCCTAACTTCTATACGGTATGTCCTACACCTATCAAAATTGGCAACATACGAATGCTTGTAACTTTTTACTGGAGCGTCATAAAACCTTGAAATTTTGTAACAATAAAGTACTCGAGCCTCTTGTCAATTTAAGCTATCGCTCAAAGCTATGCTACCCTTGAGTCCCAAATCAAACACTGATAAAACTTCAAATGGCCCTAACTTCTACACGGTACGTCCTACACCTATCATAGTTTGCAACATACAAATGCTTGTAACTTTTTACTGGAGCGTCATAAAACCTTGAAATTTTGTAACATTAAAGTACTCGAGCCTCTTGCCAATTTAATCTATCGCTTAAAGCTATTCTACCCTTGAGTCCCAAATCAAACACTGATAAAACTTCAAATGGCCCTAACTTCTATACGGTGCGTCCTACACCTATCAAAGTTTGCAACATACAAATGCTTGTAACTTTTTACTGGAGCGTCATAGAACCTTGAAATTTTGTAACAATAGAGTACTCGAGCCTCTTGTCAATTTAAGCTATCGGTCAAAGCTATGCTACCCTTGAGTCCCAAATCAAACACTGATAAAACTTCAAATGGCCCTAACTTCTATACGGTACGTCCTACACCTATCAAAGTTTGCAACATTCAAATGCTTGTAACTTTTTACTGGAGCGTCATAAAACCTTGAAATTTTGTAACAATAAAGTACTCGAGCCTCTTGTCAATTTCAGCTATCGCTTAAAGCTATGCTACCCTTGAGTCCCAAATCAAACATTGAAAAACTTCAAATGGCCCTAACTTCTATACGGTACGTCCTACACCTATCAAAGTTTGCAACATACAAATGCTTGTAACTTTTTACTGGAGCCTCATAAAAGCTAGAAGTTTTGTAACAATACACTACTCGAGCCTCTTGTCAATTTAAGCTATCGCTCAAAGCTATGCTACACTTGACTCCCAAATCAAACACTGATAAAACTTCAAATGGCCCTAACTTCTATACGGTACGTCCTACACCGATCAAAATTTGCAACATACAAATGCTTGTAACTTTTTACTGGGGCGTCATAAAACCTTGAAATTTGGTAACAATAAAGTACTCGAGCCTCTTGTCAATTGAAGCTATTGCTCAAAGCTATCCTACCCTTGAGTCCCAAATAACACACTGATAGAACTTCAAATGGCCCTAACTTCTATACGGTACATCCTACATCTATTAAAGTTTGCAACATACAAATTCTTGTAACTTTTTACTGGAGCGTCATAAAACCTTGAAATTTTGTAACATGAAAGTACTCGACCCTCTTGCCAATTTAAGCTATCGCTTAAAACTATGCTACCCTTGAGTCCCAAATCAAACACTGATAAAACTTCAAATGGCCCTAACTTCTATACGGTGCGGCCTACCTCTATCAAAGTTTGCAACATATAAATGTTGGTAACTTTTTACTGGAGCGTCATAAAACCTTCAAATTTTGTAACAATAAAGTACTCGAGCCTCTTGTCAATTTAAGCTATCGGTCAAAGCTATGCTACCCTTGAGTCCCAAATCAAACACTGATAAAACTTCAAATATCCCTAACTTCTATACGGTACGTCCTACACCTATTAAAGTTTGCAACATACAAATGCTTGTAACTTTTTACTGGAGCGTCATAAAACCTTGAAATTTTGTAACAATAAAGTACTGGAGCCTCTTGTCAATTTCAGCTATCGCTTAAAGCTATGCTACCCTTGAGTCCCAAATCAATCATTGAAAAACTTCAAATGGCCCTAACTTCTATACGGTACGTCCTACACCTATCAAAGTTTGCAACATACAAATGCTTGTAACTTTTTACTGGAGCCTCATAAAACCTAGAAGTTTTGTAACAATACACTATTCGAGCCTCTTGTCAATTTAAGCTATCGCTCAAAGCTATGTTACCCTTGAGTCCCAAATCAAACACTGATAAAACTTCAAATTACCCTAACTTCTATACGGTACGTCCTACACCTATCAAAGTTTGCAACATACAAATGCTTGTAACTTTTTACTCGAGTCTCATAAAACCTAGAAATTTTGTAACAATAAACTACTCGAGCCTCTTGTCAATTTAAGCTATCGCTCAAAGCTATGCTACCCGTGAGTCCCAAATCAGACACTGATAAAACTTCAAATGGCCCTAACTTCTATACGGTACGTCCTACACCTATCAAAATTTGCAACATACAAATGCTTGTAACTTTTTACTGGAGCGTAATTAAACCTTGACATTTTGTAACAATAAAGTACTCGAGCCTCTTGTCAATTTAAGCTATTGCTCAAAGCTATCCTACCCTTGAGTCCCAAATAAAACACTGATAGGACTTCAAATGGCCCTAACTTCTATACGGTACATCCTACATCTATCAAAGTTTGCAACATACAAATGCTTGTAACTTTTTACTGGAGCGTCATAAAACCTTGAAATTTTGTAACATTAAAGTACTCGAGCCTCTTGCCAATTTAATCTATCGCTTAAAGCTATTCTACCCTTGAGTCCCAAATCAAACACTGATAAAACTTCAAATGGCCCTAACTTCTATACGGTGCGTCCTACACCTATCAAAGTTTGCAACATACAAATGCTTGTAACTTTTTACTGGAGCGTCATAGAACCTTGAAATTTTGTAACAATAGAGTACTCGAGCCTCTTGTCAATTTAAGCTATCGGTCAAAGCTATGCTACCCTTGAGTCCCAAATCAAACACTGCTAAAACTTCAAATGGCCCTAACTTCTATACGGTACGTCCTACACCTATCAAAGTTTGCAACATACAAATGCTTGTAACTTTTTACTGGAGCGTCATAAAACCTTGAAATTTTGTAACAATAAAGTACTCGAGCCTCTTGTCAATTTCAGCTATCGCTTAAAGCTATGCTACCCTTGAGTCCCAAATCAAACATTGAAAAACTTCAAATGGCCCTAACTTCTATACGGTACGTCCTACACCTATCAAAGTTTGCAACATACAAATGCTTGTAACTTTTTACTGGAGCCTCATAAAAGCTAGAAGTTTTGTAACAATACACTACTCGAGCCTCTTGTCAATTTAAGCTATCGCTCAAAGCTATGCTACACTTGACTCCCAAATCAAACACTGATAAAACTTCAAATGGCCCTAACTTCTATACGGTACGTCCTACACCGATCAAAATTTGCAACATACAAATGCTTGTAACTTTTTACTGGGGCGTCATAAAACCTTGAAATTTGGTAACAATAAAGTACTCGAGCCTCTTGTCAATTGAAGCTATTGCTCAAAGCTATCCTACCCTTGAGTCCCAAATAACACACTGATAGAACTTCAAATGGCCCTAACTTCTATACGGTACATCCTACATCTATTAAAGTTTGCAACATACAAATTCTTGTAACTTTTTACTGGAGCGTCATAAAACCTTGAAATTTTGTAACATGAAAGTACTCGACCCTCTTGCCAATTTAAGCTATCGCTTAAAACTATGCTACCCTTGAGTCCCAAATCAAACACTGATAAAACTTCAAATGGCCCTAACTTCTATACGGTGCGTCCTACCTCTATCAAAGTTTGCAACATATAAATGTTGGTAACTTTTTACTGGAGCGTCATAAAACCTTCAAATTTTGTAACAATAAAGTACTCGAGCCTCTTGTCAATTTAAGCTATCGCTCAAAGCTATGCTACACTTGAGTCCCAAATCAAACAGTGATAGAACTTCAAATGGCCCTAACTTCTATATGGTACGTCCTACACCTATCAAAATTTGCAACATACAAATGCTTGTAACTTTTTACTGGAGCGTAATTAAACCTTGACATTTTGTAACAATAAAGTACTCGAGCCTCTTGTCAATTTAAGCTATTGCTCAAAGCTATCCTACCCTTGAGTCCCAAATAAAACATTGATAGAACTTCAAATGGCCCTAACTTCTATACGGTACATGCTACATCTATCAAAGTTTGCAACATACAAATGCTTGTAACTTTTTACTGGAGCGTCATAAAACCTTGAAATTTTGTAACATGAAAGTACTCGACCCTCTTGCCAATTTAAGCTATCGCTTAAAACTATGCTACCCTTGAGTCCCAAATCAAACACTGATAAAACTTCAAATGGCCCTAACTTCTATACGGTGCGTCCTACCTCTATCAAAGTTTGCAACATATAAATGTTGGTAACTTTTTACTGGAGCGTCATAAAACCTTCAAATTTTGTAACAATAAAGTACTCGAGCCTCTTGTCAATTTAAGCTATCGGTCAAAGCTATGCTACCCTTGAGTCCCAAATCAAACACTGATAAAACTTCAAATATCCCTAACTTCTATACGGTACGTCCTACACCTATTAAAGTTTGCAACATACAAATGCTTGTAACTTTTTACTGGAGCGTCATAAAACCTTGAAATTTTGTAACAATAAAGTACTCGAGCCTCTTGTCAATTTCAGCTATCGCTTAAAGCTATGCTATCCTTGAGTCCCAAATCAATCATTGAAAAACTTCAAATGGCCCTAACTTCTATACGGCACGTCCTACACCTATCAAAATTTGCAACATACAAATGCTTGTAACTTTTTACTGGAGCGTAATTAAACCTTGAAATTTTGTAACAATAAAGTACTCGAGCCTCTTGTCAATTTAAGCTATCACTCAAAGCTATGCAACCCTTCAGTCCCAAATCAAAAACTGATAAAACTTCAAATAGCCCTAACTTCTATACGGTGTGTCCTACACCTATCAAAGTTTGCAACATACACATGCTTGTAACTTTTTACTGGAGCGTCATAAAACATTGAAATTTTGTAACAATAAAGTACTCGAGCCTCTTGTCAATTTAAGCTATCGCTCAAAGCTATGCTACCCTTGAGTCCCAAATCAAACATTGAAAAACTTCAAATGGCCCTAACTTCTATACGGTACGTCATACACCTATCAAAGTTTGCAACATACAAATTCTTGTAACTTTTTACTGGAGCGTCATAAAACCTTGAAATTTTGTAACAAGAAAGTACTCGAGCCTCTTGTCAATTTAAGCTATCGCTCAAAGCTATGCTACACTTGAGTCCCAAATCAAACACTGATAAAACTTCAAATGGCCCTAACAACATACAAATGCTTGTAACTTTTTACTGGAGCGTCATAAAACCTTGAAATTTTGTAACATTAAAGTACTCGAGCCTCTTTCCAATTTAAGCTATCGCTTAAAGCTATGCTACCCTTCAGTCCCAAATCAAAAACTCATAAAACTTCAACTAGCCCTAACTTCTATACGGTGTGTCCTACACCTATCAAAGTTTGCAACATACACATGCTTGTAACTTTTTACTGGAGCGTCATAAAACATTGAAATTTTGTAACAATAAAGTACTCGAGCCTCTTGTCAATTTAAGCTATCGCTCAAAGCTGTGTTACCCTTGAGTCCCAAATCAAACACTGATAAAGCTTCAAATGGCCCTAACTTCTATACGGTACGTCCTACACCTATCAAAGTTTGCAACATACAAATGCTTGTAACTTTTTACTGGAGCCTCATAAAACCTAGAAATTTTGTAACAATACACTACTCGAGCCTCTTGTCAATTTAAGCTAACGCGCAATGCTATGCTACCCTTGCGTCCCAAATCAAACACTGATAAAACTTCAAATGGCCCTAACTTCTATACGGTACGTCCTACACCTATCAAAGTTTGCAACATACAAATGCTTGTAACTTTTTACTGGAGCGTCATAAAACCTTGAAATTTTGTAACAATAAAGTACTCGAGCCTCTTGTCAATTTAAGCTATCGCTCAAAGCTATGCTACCCTTGAGTCCCAAATCAAACACTGATAAAACTTCAAATGGTCCTAACTTCTATACGGTACGTCCTACACCTATCAAAGTTTGCAACATACAAATGCTTGTAACTTTTTACTGGAGCGTCATAAAACCTTGAAATTTTGTAACATTAAAGTACTCGAGCCTCTTGCCAATTTAAGCTATCGCTTAAAGCTATGCTACCCTTGAGTCCCAAATCAAACACTGATAAAACTTCAAATGGCCCTAACTTCTATACGGTGCGTCCTACAACTATCAAAGTTTGCAACATACAAATGCTTGTAACTTTTTACTGGAGCGTCATAGAACCTTGAAATTTTGTAACAATAAAGTACTCGAGCCTCTTGTCAATTTAAGCTATCGGTCAAAGCTATGCTACCCTTGAGTCCCAAATCAAACACTGATAAAACTTCAAATGGCCCTAACTTCTATACGGTACGTCCTACACCTATCAAAGTTTGCAACATACAAATGCTTGTAACTTTTTACTGGAGCGTCATAAAACCTTGAAATTTTGTAACATTAAAGTACTCGAGCCTCTTGCCAATTTAAGCTATCGCTTAAAGCTATGCTACCCTTCAGTCCCAAATCAAAAACTGATAAAACTTCAAATGGCCCTAACTTCTATACGGTACGTCCTACACCGATCAAAATTTGCAACACATGCTTGTAACTTTTTACTGGGGCGTCATAAAACCTTGAAATTTTGTAACATTAAAGTACTCGAGCCTCTTGCCAATTTAAGCTATCGCTTAAAGCTATGCTACCCTTGAGTCCCAAATCAAACACTGATAAAACTTCAAATGGCCCTAACTTCTATACGGTGCGTCCTACCTCTATCAAAGTTTGCAACATACAAATGCTTGTAACTTTTTACTGGAGCTTCATAAAACCTTGAAATTTTGTAACAATAAAGTACTCGAGCCTCTTGTCAATTTAAGCTATCGCTCAAAGCTATGCTACCCTTGAGTCCCAAATCAAACATTGAAAAACTTCAAATGGCCCTAACTTCTATACGGTACGTCCTACACCTATCAAAGTTTGCAACATACAAATGCTTGTAACTTTTTACTGGAGCCTCATAAAACCTAGAAATTTTGTAACAATACACTACTCGAGCCTCTTGTCAATTTAAGCTATCGCTCAAAGCTGTGCTACCCTTGAGTCCCAAATAAAACACTGATAGAACTTCAAATGGCCCTAACTTCTATACGTTTTATCCTACATCTATCAAAGTTTGCAACATACAAATGCTTGTAACTTTTTACTGGAGCGTCATAAAACCTTGAAATTTTGTAACATTAAAGTACTCGAGCCTCTTGCCAATTTAAGCTATCGCTTAAAGCTATGCTACCCTTGAGTCCCAAATCAAACACTGATAAAACTTCAAATGGCCCTAACTTCTATACGGTGCGTCCTACCTCTATCAAAGTTTGCAACATACAAATGCTTGTAACTTTTTACTGGAGCGTCATAAAACCTTGAAATTTTGTAACAATAAAGTACTCGAGGCTCTTGTCAATTTAAGCTATCGCTCAAAGCTATGCTACCCTTGAGTCCCAAATCAAACATTGAAAAACTTCAAATGGCCCTAACTTCTATACGGTACGTCCTACACCTATCAAAGTTTGCAACATACAAATGCTTGTAACTTTTTACTGGAGCCTCATAAAACCTAGAAATTTTGTAACAATACACTACTCGAGCCTCTTGTCAATTTAAGCTATCGCTCAAAGCTATGCTACCCTTGAGTCCCAAATCAAACACTGATAAAACTTCAAATGGCCCTAATTTCTATACGGTACGTCCTACACCCATCAAAGTTTGCAACATACAAATGCTTGTAACTTTTTACTGGAGCCTCATAAAACCTAGAAATTTTGTAACAATACACTACTCGAGCCTCTTGTCAATTTAAGCTATCGCTCAAAGCTATGCTACCCTTGAGTCCCAAATCAAACACTGATAAAACTTCAAATGGCCCTAACTTCTATACGGTACGTCCTACACCTATCAAAGTTTGCAACATACAAATGCTTGTAACTTTTTACTGGAGCGTCACAAAACCTTGAAATTTTGTAAGAAGAAAGTACTCGAGCCTCTTGTCAATTTAAGCTATCGCTCAAAGCTATGCTACCCTTGAGTCCCAAATCAAACACTGATAAAACTTCAAATGGCCCTAACTTCTATACGGTACGTCCTACACCTATCAAAGTTTGCAACATACTACTGCTTGTACCTTTTTACTGGAGCGTCATAAAACCTTGAAATTTTGTAACATTAAAGTACTCGAGCCTCTTGCCAATTTAAGCTATCGCTTAGAGCTATGCTTCCCTTGAGTCCCAAATCAAACACTGATAAAACTTCAAATGGCCCTAACTTCTATATGGTGCGTCCTACACCTATCAAAGTTTGCAACATACAAATGCTTGTAACTTTTTACTGGAGCGTCATAGAACCTTGAAATTTTGTAACAATAAAGTACTCGAGCCTCTTGTCAATTTAAGCTATCGCTCAAAGCTATGCTACACTTGACTCCCAAATCAAACACTGATAAAACTTCAAATGGCCCTAACTTCTATACTGTGCGTCCTACACCTATCAAAGTTTGCAACATACAAATGCTTGTAACTTTTTACTGGAGCGTCATAGAACCTTGAAATTTTGTAACAATAAAGTACTCGAGCCTCTTGTCAATTTAAGCTATCGGTCAAAGCTATGCTACCCTTGAGTCCCAAATCAAACACTGATAAAACTTCAAATGGCCCTAACTTCTATACGGTACGTCCTACACCTATCAAAGTTTGCAACATACAAATGCTTGTAACTTTTTACTGGAGCGTCATAGAACCTTGAAATTTTGTAACAATAAAGTACTCGAGCCTCTTGTCAATTTAAGCTATCGCTCAAAGCTATGCTACCCTTGAGTCCCAAATCAAACACTGATAAAACTTCAAATGGCCCTAACTTCTATACGGTACGTCCTACACCTATCAAAGTTTGCAACATACTACTGCTTGTACCTTTTTACTGGAGCGTCATAAAACCTTGAAATTTTGTAACAATAAAGTACTCGAGCCTCTTGTCAATTTAAGCTATCGCTCAAAGCTATGCTACCCTTGAGTCCCAAATCAAACATTGAAAAACTTCAAATGGCCCTAACTTCTATACGGTACGTCCTACACCTATCAAAGTTTGCAACATACAAATGCTTGTAACTTTTTACTGGAGCCTCATAAAACCTAGAAATTTTTTAACAATACACTACTCGAGCCTCTTGTCAATTTAAGCTATCGCTCAAAGCTGTGCTACCCTTGAGTCCCAAATAAAACACTGATAGAACTTCAAATGGCCCTAACTTCTATACGGTATATCCTACATCTATCAAAGTTTGCAACATACAAATGCTTGTAACTTTTTACTGGAGCGTCATAAAACCTTGAAATTTTGTAACATTAAAGTACTCGAGCCTCTTGCCAATTTAAGCTATCGCTTAAAGCTATGCTACCCTTGAGTCCCAAATCAAACACTGATAAAACTTCAAATGGCCCTAACTTCTATACGGTGCGTCCTACCTCTATCAAAGTTTGCAACATACAAATGCTTGTAACTTTTTACTGGAGCGTCATAAAACCTTGAAATTTTGTAACAATAAAGTAATCGAGCCTCTTGTCAATTTAAGCTATCGCTCAAAGCTATGCTACCCTTGAGTCCCAAATCAAACATTGAAAAACTTCAAATGGCCCTAACTTCTATACGGTACGTCCTACACCTATCAAAGTTTGCAACATACGAATGCTTGTAACTTTTTACTGGAGCCTCATAAAACCTACAAATTTTGTAACAATACACTACTCGAGCCTCTTGTCAATTTAAGCTATCGCTCAAAGCTATGCTACCCTTGAGTCCCAAATCAAACACTGATAAAACTTCAAATGGCCCTAATTTCTATACGGTACGTCCTACACCCATCAAAGTTTGCAACATACAAATGCTTGTAACTTTTTACTGGAGCCTCATAAAACCTAGAAATTTTGTAACAATACACTACTCGAGCCTCTTGTCAATTTAAGCTATCGCTCAAAGCTATGCTACCCTTGAGTCCCAAATCAAACACTGATAAAACTTCAAATGGCCCTAACTTCTATACGGTACGTCCTACACCTATCAAAGTTTGCAACATACAAATGCTTGTAACTTTTTACTGGAGCGTCACAAAACCTTGAAATTTTGTAAGAAGAAAGTACTCGAGCCTCTTTTGTTAATTTAAGCTATCGCTCAAAGCTTGAGTCCCAAATCAAACACTGATAAAACTTCAAATGGCCCTAACTTCTATACGGTACGTCCTACACCTATCAAAGTTTGCAACATACTACTGCTTGTACCTTTTTACTGGAGCGTCATAAAACCTTGAAATTTTGTAACATTAAAGTACTCGAGCCTCTTGCCAATTTAAGCTATCGCTTCAAGCTATGCTACCCTTGAGTCCAATATCAAACACTGATAAAACTTCAAATGGCCCTAACTTCTATATGGTGCGTCCTACAACTATCAAAGTTTGCAACATACAAATGCTTGTAACTTTTTACTGGAGCGTCATAGATACTTGAAATTTTGTAACAATAAAGAGACTCGAGCCTCTTGTCAATTTAAGCTATCGCTCAAAGCTATGCTACACTTGACTCCCAAACCAAACACTGATAAAACTTCAAATGGCCCTAACTTCTATACGGTACGTCCTACACTTATCAAAATTTGCAACACATGCTTGTAACTTTTTACTGGGGCGTCATAAAACCTTGAAATTTGGTAACAATAAAGTACTCGAGCCTCTTGTCAATTTAAGCTATCACTCAAAGCTATGCTACCCTTGAGTCCCAAATCAAACACTGATAAAACTTCAAATGGCCCTAACTTCTATACGGTACGTCCTACATCTATCAAAGTTTGCAACATACAAATGCTTGTAACTTTTTACTGGAGCGTCATAAAACCTTGAAATTTTGTAACATTAAAGTACTCGAGCCTCTTGCCAATTTAAGCTATCGCTTAAAGCTATGCTACCCTTGAGTCCCAAATCAAACACTGATAAAACTTCAAATGGCCCTAACTTCTATACGGTGCGTCCTACACCTATCAAAGTTTGCAACATACAAATGCTTGTAACTTTTTACTGGAGCGTCATAAAACCTTGAAATTTTGTAACAATAAAGTACTCGAGCCACTTGTCAATTTAAGCTATCGGTCAAAGCTATGCTACCCTTGAGTCCCAAATCAAACACTGATAAAATTTCAAATGGCCCTAACTTCTATACGGTACGTCCTACACCTATCAAAGTTTGCAACATACAAATGCTTGTAACTTTTTACTGGAGTGTCATAAAAACTTGAAATTTGTATAAAAATAAAGTAGTCGAGCCTCTTGCCAATTTAAGCTATCGCTCAAAGCTATGCTACCCTTGAGTCCCAAATCAAACACTGATAAAACTTCAAATGGCCCTAACTTCTATACGGTACGTCCTACACCTATCAAAGTTTGCAACATACAAATGCTTGTAACTTTTTACTGGAGCGTCATAGAACCTTGAAATTTTGTAACAAGAAAGTACTCGAGCCTCTTGTCAATTTAAGCTATCGCTCAAAGCTATGCTACACTTGAGTCCCAAATCAAACACTGATAGAACTTCAAATGGCCCTAACTTCTATACGGTATGTCCTACACCTATCAAAATTTGCAACATACAAATGCTTGTAACTTTTTTCTGGAGCGTCATAAAACCTTGAAATTTTGTAACATTAAAGTACTCGAGCCTCTTGCCAATTTAAGCTATCGCTTAAAGCTATGCTACCCTTGGGTCCCAAATCAAACACTGATAAAACTTCAAATGGCCCTAACTTCTATACGGTACGTCCTACACCTATCAAATTTTGCAACATACAAATGCTTGTAACTTTTTACTGGAGCGTCATAAAACCTTGAAATTTTGTAACAATAAAGTACTCGAGCCTCTTGTCAATTTAAGCTATCACTCAAAGCTATGCTACCCTTGAGTCCCAAATTAAACACTGATAAAACTTCAAATGGCCCTAACTTCTATACGGTATGTCCTACACCTATCAAAGTTTGCAACATACAAATGCTTGTAACTTTTTACTGGAGCGTCATAAAACCTTGAAATTTGTATAACAATAAAGTAGTCGAGCCTCTTGTCAATTTAAGCTATCGCTCAAAGCTATGCTACCCTTGAGTCCCAAATCAAACACTGATAAAACTTCAAATGGCCCTAACTTCTATACGGTACGTCCTAAACCTATCAAAATTTGCAACATACAAATGCTTGTAACTTTTTACTGGAGCGTCATAAAACCTTGAAATTTTGTAACATTAAAGTACTCGAGCCTCTTGCCAATTTAAGCTATCGCTGAAAGCTATGCTACCCTTGAGTCCCAAATCAAACACTGATAAAACTTCAAATGGCCCTAACTTCTATACGGTGCGTCGTACACCTATCAAAGTTTGCAACATACAAATGCTTGTAACTTTTTACTGGAGCGTCATAAAACCTTGAAATTTTGTGACATTAAAGTACTCGAGCCTCTTGCCAATTTAAGCTATCGCTTAAAGCTATGCTACCCTTGAGTCCCAAATCAAACACTGATAAAACTTCCAATGGCCCTAACTTCTATACGGTGCGTCCTACACCTATCAAAGTTTGCAACATACAAATGCTTGTAACTTTTTACTGGAGCGTCATAGAACCTTGAAATTTTGTAACAATAAAGTACTCGAGCCTCTTGTCAATTTAAGCTATCGGTCAAAGCTATGCTACCCTTGAGTCCCAAATCAAACACTGATAAAACTTCAAATGGCCCTAACTTCTATACGGTACGTCCTACACCTATCAAAGTTTGCAACATACAAATGCTTGTAACTTTTTACTGGAGCGTCATAAAACCTTGAAATTTTGTAACATTAAAGTACTCGAGCCTCTTGCCAATTTAAGCTATCGCTTAAAGCTATGCTACCCTTGAATCCCAAATCAAACACTGATAAAACTTCAAATGGCCCTAACTTCTATACGGTGCGTCCTACGTCTATCAAAGTTTGCAACATACAAATGCTTGTAACTTTTTACTGGAGCGTCATAAAACCTTGAAATTTTGTAACAATAAAGTACTCGAGCCTCTTGTCAATTTAAGCTATCGCTCAAAGCTATGCTACCCTTGAGTCCCAAATCAAACACTGATAAAACTTCAAATGGCCCTAATTTCTATACGGTACGTCCTACACCCATCAAAGTTTGCAACATACAAATGCTTGTAACTTTTTACTGGAGCCTCATAAAACCTAGAAATTTTGTAACAATACACTACTCGAGCCTCTTGTCAATTTAAGCTATCGCTCAAAGCTATGCTACCCTTGAGTCCCAAATCAAACACTGATAAAACTTCAAATGGCCCTAACTTCTATACGGTACGTCCTACACCTATCAAAGTTTGCAACATACAAATGCTTGTAACTTTTTACTGGAGCGTCACAAAACCTTGAAATTTTGTAAGAAGAAAGTACTCGAGCCTCTTGTCAATTTAAGCTATCGCTCAAAGCTATGCTACCCTTGAGTCCCAAATCAAACACTGATAAAACTTCAAATGGCCCTAACTTCTATACGGTACGTCCTACACCTATCAAAGTTTGCAACATACTACTGCTTGTACCTTTTTACTGGAGCGTCATAAAACCTTGAAATTTTGTAACATTAAAGTACTCGAGCCTCTTGCCAATTTAAGCTATCGCTTAAAGCTATGCTACCCTTGAGTCCCATATCAAACACTGATAAAACTTCAAATGGCCCTAACTTCTATATGGTGCGTCCTACAACTATCAAAGTTTGCAACATACAAATGCGTGTAACTTTTTACTGGAGCGTCATAGAAACTTGAAATTTTGTAACAATAAAGTACTCGAGCCTCTTGTCAATTTAAGCTATCGCTCAAAGCTATGCTACACTTGACTCCCAAATCAAACACTGATAAAACTTCAAATGGCCCTAACTTCTATACGGTACGTCCTACACTTATCAAAATTTGCAACACATGCTTGTAACTTTTTACTGGGGCGTCATAAAACCTTGAAATTTGGTAACAATAAAGTACTCGAGCCTCTTGTCAATTTAAGCTATCACTCAAAGCTATGCTACCCTTGAGTCCCAAATCAAACACTGATAAAACTTCAAATGGCCCTAACTTCTATACGGTACGTCCTACATCTATCAAAGTTTGCAACATACAAATGCTTGTAACTTTTTACTGGAGCGTCATAAAACCTTGAAATTTTGTAACATTAAAGTACTCGAGCCTCTTGCCAATTTAAGCTATCGCTTAAAGCTATGCTACCCTTCAGTCCCAAATCAAAAACTGATAAAACTTCAAATAGCCCTAACTTCTATACGGTGCGTCCTACACCTATCAAAGTTTGCAACATACAAATGCTTGTAACTTTTTACTGGAGCGTCATAAAACCTTGAAATTTTGTAACAATAAAGTACTCGAGCCACTTGTCAATTTAAGCTATCGGTCAAAGCTATGCTACCCTTGAGTCCCAAATCAAACACTGATAAAATTTCAGATGGCCCTAACTTCTATACGGTACGTCCTACACCTATCAAAGTTTGCAACATACAAATGCTTGTAACTTTTTACTGGAGTGTCATAAAACCTTGAAATTTGTATAAAAATAAAGTAGTCGAGCCTCTTGCCAATTTAAGCTATCGCTCAAAGCTATGCTACCCTTGAGTCCCAAATCAAACACTGATAAAACTTCAAATGGCCCTAACTTCTATACGGTACGTCCTACACCTATCAAAGTTTGCAACATACAAATGCTTGTAACTTTTTACTGGAGCGTCATAGAACCTTGAAATTTTGTAACAAGAAAGTACTCGAGCCTCTTGTCAATTTAAGCTATCGCTCAAAGCTATGCTACACTTGAGTCCCAAATCAAACACTGATAGAACTTCAAATGGCCCTAACTTCTATACGGTATGTCCTACACCTATCAAAATTTGCAACATACAAATGCTTGTAACTTTTTACTGGAGCGTCATAAAATCTTGAAATTTTGTAACATTAAAGTACTCGAGCCTCTTACCAATTTAAGCTATCGCTTAAAGCTATGCTACCCTTGGGTCCCAAATCAAACACTGATAAAACTTCAAATGACCCTAACTTCTGTACGGTACGTCCTACACCTATCAAATTTTGTAACATACAAATGCTTGTAACTTTTTACTGGAGCGTCATAAAACCTTGAAATTTTGTAACAATAAAGTACTCGAGCCTCTTGTCAATTTAAGCTATCACTCAAAGCTATGCTACCCTTGAGTCCCAAATTAAACACTGATAAAACTTCAAATGGCCCTAACTTCTATACGGTATGTCCTACACCTATCAAAGTTTGCAACATACAAATGCTTGTAACTTTTTACTGGAGCGTCATAAAACCTTGAAATTTGTATAACAATAAAGTAGTCGAGCCTCTTGTCAATTTAAGCTATCGCTCAAAGCTATGCTACCCTTGAGTCCCAAATCAAACACTGATAAAACTTCAAATGGCCCTAACTTCTATACGGTACGTCCTAAACCTATCAAAATTTGCAACATACAAATGCTTGTAACTTTTTACTGGAGCGTCATAAAACCTTGATATTTTGTAACATTAAAGTACTCGAGCCTCTTGCCAATTTAAGCTATCGCTGAAAGCTATGCTACCCTTGAGTCCCAAATCAAACACTGATAAAACTTCAAATGGCCCTAACTTCTATACGGTGCGTCGTACACCTATCAAAGTTTGCAACATACAAATGCTTGTAACTTTTTACTGGAGCGTCATAAAACCTTGAAATTTTGTGACATTAAAGTACTCGAGCCTCTTGCCAATTTAAGCTATCGCTTAAAGCTATGCTACCCTTGAGTCCCAAATCAAACACTGATAAAACTTCCAATGGCCCTAACTTCTATACGGTGCGTCCTACACCTATCAAAGTTTGCAACATACAAATGCTTGTAACTTTTTACTGGAGCGTCATAGAAGCTTGAAATTTTGTAACAATAAAGTACTCGAGCCTCTTGTCAATTTAAGTTATCGGTCAAAGCTATGCTACCCTTGAGTCCCAAATCAAACACTGATAAAACTTCAAATGGCCCTAACTTCTATACGGTACGCCCTACACCTATCAAAGTTTGCAACATACAAATGCTTGTAACTTTTTACTGGAGCGTCATAAAACCTTGAAATTTTGTAACAATAAAGTACTCGAGCCTCTTGTCAATTTAAGCTATCGCTCAAAGCTATGCTTGACTCCCAAATCAAACACTGATAAAACTTCAAATGGCCCTAACTTCTATACGGTACGTCCTACACCGATCAAAATTTGCAACATACAAATGCTTGTAACTTTTTACTGGGGCGTCATAAAACCTTGAAATTTGGTAACAATAAAGTACTCGAGCCTCTTGTCAATTTAAGCTATCGCTCAAAGCTGTGCTACCCTTGAGTCCCAAATCAAACACTGATAAAACTTCAAATGGCCCTAACTTCTATACGGTGCGTCCTACCTCTATCAAAGTTTGCAACATACAAATGTTTGTAACTTTTTACTGGAGCGTCATAAAACCTTGAAATTTTGTAACAATAAAGTACTCGAGCCTCTTGTCAATTTAAGCTATCGGTCAAAGCTATGCTACCCTTGAGTCCCAAATCAAACACTGATAAATCTTCAAATATCCCTAACTTCTATACGGTACGTCCTACACCTATCAAAGTTGGCAACATACAAATGCTTGTAACTTTTCATAAAACCTTGAAATTTTGTAACAATAAAGTACTCGAGCCTCTTGTCAATTTACGCTATCGCTCAAAGCTATGCTACCCTTGAGTCCTAAATCAAACATTGAAAATCTTCAAATGGCCCTAACTTCTATACGGTACGTCCTACACCTATCAAAGTTTGCAACATACAAATGCTTGTAACTTTTTACTGGAGCGTCATAAAACCTTGAAATTTTGTAACAAGAAAGTACTCGAGCCTCTTGTCAATTTAAGCTATCGCTAAAAGCTATGCTACACTTGAGTCCCAAATCAAACACTGATAGAACTTCAAATGGCCCTAACTTCTATACGGTACGTCCTACACCTATCAAAATTTGCAACATACAAATGCTTGTAACATTTTACTGGAGCGTCATAATACCTTGAAATTTTGTAACAATAAAGTACTCGAGCCTCTTGTCAATTTAAGCTATCACTCAAAGCTATGCTACCCCTGAGTCCCAAATTAAACACTGATAAAACTTCAAATGGCCCTAACTTCTATACGGTACGTCCTACATCTATCAACGTTTGCAACATACAAATACTTGTAAGTTTTTACTGGAGCGTCATAAAACCTTGAAATTTTGTAACATTAAAGTAATCGAGCCTCTTGCCAATTTAAGCTATCGCTTAAAGCTATGCTACCCTTCAGTCCCAAATCAAAAACTGATAAAACTTCAAATAGCCCTAACTTCTATACGGTGCGTCCTACACCTATCAAAGTTTGCAACATACAAATGATTGTAACTTTTTACTGGAGCGTCATAAAACCTTGAAATTTTGTAACAAGAAAGTACTCTAGTCTCTTGTCAATTTAAGCTATCGCTCAAAGCTATGCTACACTTGAGTCCCAAATCAAACACTGATAGAACTTCAAATGGCCCTAACTTCTATACGGTACGTCCTACACCTATCAAAATTTGCAACATACAAATGCTTGTAACTTTTTACTGGAGCGTCATAAAACATTGAAATTTTGTAACAATAAAGTACTCGAGCCATTTGTCAATTTAAGCTATCGCTCAAAGCTGTGCTACCCTTGCGTCCCAAATCAAACACTGATAAAGCTTCAAATGGCCCTAAATTCTATACGGTACGTCCTACACCTATCATAGTTTGCAACATACAAATGCTTGTAACTTTTTACTGGAGCGTCATAAAATCTAGAAATTTTGTAACAATAAACTACGCGAGCCTCTTGTCAATTTAAGCTATCGCTCAAAGCTATGCTACCCTTGAGTCCCAAATCAAACACTGATAAAACTTCAAATGGCCCTAACTTCTATACGGTACGTCCTACACCTTTCAAAGTTTGCAACATACAAATGCTTGTAACTTTTTACTGGAGCGTCATAAAACCTTGAAATTTTGTAACAATAAAGTACTCGAGCCTCTTGTCAATTTAAGCTATCGCTCAAAGCTATGCTACACTTGAGTCCCAAATCAAACACTGACAGAACTTCAAATGGCCCTAACTTCTATACGGTACGTCCTACACGTATCAAAGTTTGCAACATACAAATGCTTGTAACTTTTTACTGGAGCGTCATAAAAACCTTGAAATTTGGTAACAATAAAGTACTCGAGCCTCTTGTCAATTTAAGCTATCGCTCAAAGCTATGCTACCCTTGAGTCCAAAATCAAACACTGATAGAACTTCAACTGGCCCTAACTTCTATACGGTACGTCCTACACCTATCAAAGTGTGCAACATACAAATGCATGTAACTTTTTACTGGAGCGTCATAAAACCTTGAAATTTTGTAACAATAAATTACTCGAGCCTCTTGAGTCCCAAATCAAACACTGACAAAACTTCAAATGGCCCTAACTTCTATACGGTACGTCCTACACCTATCAAAGTTTGCAACATACAAATGCTTGTAACTTTTTACTGGAGCGTAATAAAACCGTAAAATTTTGTAACAATAAAGTACTCGAGCCTCTTGTCAATTTAAGCTATCGCTCAAAGCTGTGCTACCCTTGAGTTCCAAATCAAACACTGATAAAGCTTCAAATGGACCTAACTTCTATACGGTACGTCCTACACCTATCAAAGTTTGCAACATACAAATGCTTGTAACTTTTTACTGGAGCGTCATAAAACCTAGAAATTTTGTAACAATAAACTACTCGAGCCTCTTGCAATTTAAGCTATCGCTCAAAGCTATGCTACCCTTGAGTCCCAAATCAAACACTGATAAAACTTCAAATGGCCCTAACTTCTATACGGTATGTCCTACACCTATCAAAGTTTGCAACATACGAATGCTTGTAACTTTTTACTGGAGCGTCATAAAACCTTGAAATTTTGTAACAATAAAGTACTCGAGCCTCTTGTCAATTTAAGCTATCGCTCAAAGCTATGCTACCCTTGAGTCCCAAATCAAACACTGATAAAACTTCAAATGGCCCTAACTTCTATACGCTACGTCCTACACCTAACAAAGTTTGCAAAATACAAATGCTTGTAACTTTTTACTGGAGCGTCATAAAACCTTGAAATTTTGTAACAATAAAGTACTCGAGCCTCTTGTCAATTTAAGCTATGGCTCAAAGCTATGTTACCCTTGAGTCCCAAATCAAACACTGACAAAACTTCAAATGGCCCTAACTTCTATACGGTACGTCCTACACCTATCAAAGTTTGCAACATACAAATGCTTGTAACTTTTTACTGGAGCGTCATAAAACCTTGAAATTTTGTAGCAATAAAGTACTCGAGCCTCTTGTCAATTTAAGCTATCGCTCAAAGCTATGCTACCCTTGAGTCCCAAATCAAACACTGATAAAACTTCAAATGGCCCTAACTTCTATACGGTACGTCCTACACCTAACAAAGTTTGCAACATACAAATGCTAGTAACTTTTTACTGGAGCGTCATAAAACCTTGAAATTTTGTAACAATAAAGTACTCGAGCCTCTTGTCAATTTAAGCTATCGCTCAAAGCTATGCTACCCTTGAGTCCTAAATCAAACACTAATAAAACTTCAAAAGGCCCTAACTTCTATACGGTACGTCCTACACCTATCAAAGATTGCAACAATCAAATGCTTGTAACTTTTTACTGGAGCGTCATAAAACCTTGAAATTTTGTAACAATAAAGTACTCGAGCCTCTTGACAATTTAATATATCGCTCAAAGCTATGCTACCCTTGAATCTCAAATCAAACACTAATAAAACTTCAAATGGTCGTAACTTCTATACGGTACGTCCTACACCTATCAAAGATTGCAACAATCAAATGCTTGTAACTTTTTACTGGAGCGTCATAAAACCTTGAAATTTTGTAACAATAAATAACTCGAGCCTCTTGTCAATTTAAGCTATCGCTCAAAGCTATGCTACCCTCGAGTCCCAAATCAAACACTGATAAAACTTCAAATGGGCCTAACTTCTATACGGTACGTCCTACACCTATCAAAGTTTGCAACATACAAATGCTTGTAACTTTTTACTGGAGCGTCATAAAACCTTGAAATTTTGCAACAATAAAGTACTCGAGCCTCTTGTCAATTTAAGCTATCGCTCAAAGGTATGCTACCCTTGAGTCCCAAATCAAACACTGATAAAACTTCAATAGGCCCTAACTTCTATACGGTACGTCCTACACCTATCAAAGTTTGCAACATACAAATGCTTGTAACTTTTTACTGGAGCGTCATAAAACCTTGAAATTTTGTAACAATAAAGTAATCGAGCCTCTTGTCAATTTAAGCTATCGCTCAAAGCTACGCTACAATTGAGTCCCAAATCAAACACTGATAGAACTTCAAATGGCCCTAACGGTACGTCCTACACCTATCAAAATTTGCAACATACAAATGCTTGTAACTTTTTACTGGAGCGTCATAAAACCTTGAAATTTTGTAACAATAAAGTACTCGAGCCTCTTGTCAATTTAAGCTATCGCTCAATGCTATGCTACCCTTGAGTCCCAAATCAAACACTGATAAAACTTCAAATGGCCCTAACTTCTATACTGTACGTCCTACATCTATCACAGTTTGCAACATACAAATGCTTGTAACTTTTTACTGGAGCGTCATAAAACCTTGAAATTTTGTAACATTAAAGTACTCGAGCCTCTTGTCAATTTAAGCTATCGCTCAAAGGTATGCTACCCTTGAGTCCCAAATCAAACACTGATAAAACTTCAAATGGCCCTGACTTCTATACGGTACGTCCTACATCTATCAAAGTTTGCAACATACAAATGCTTGTAACTTTTTACTGGAGCGTCATAAAACCTTGAAATTTTGTAACAATAAAGTACTCGAGCCTCTTGCCAACTTAAGCTATCGCTTAAAGCTATGCTACCCTTGAGTCCCAAATCAAACACTGATAAAACTTCAAATGGCCCTAACTTCTAGACGGTGCGTCCTACACCTATCAAAGTTTGCAACATACAAATGCTTGTAACTATTTACTGGAGCGTCATAAAACCTTGAAATTTTGTAACAATAAAGTACTCGAGCCTCTTGTCAATTTAAGCTATCGCTCAAAGCTGTGCTACCCTTGAGTTCCAAATCAAACACTGATAAAGCTTCAAATGGACCTAACTTCTATACGGTACGTCCTACACCTATCAAAGTTTGCAACATACAAATGCTTGTAACTTTTTACTGGAGCGTCATAAAACCTAGAAATTTTGTAACAATAAACTACTCGAGCCTCTTGCAATTTAAGCTATCGCTCAAAGCTATGCTACCCTTGAGTCCCAAATCAAACACTGATAAAACTTCAAATGGCCCTAACTTCTATACGGTATGTCCTACACCTATCAAAGTTTGCAACATACGAATGCTTGTAACTTTTTACTGGAGCGTCATAAAACCTTGAAATTTTGTAACAATAAAGTACTCGAGCCTCTTGTCAATTTAAGGTATCGCTCAAAGCTATGCTACCCTTGAGTCCCAAATCAAACACTGATAAAACTTCAAATGGCGCTCACTTCTATACGCTACGTCCTACACCTAACAAAGTTTGCAAAATACAAATGCTTGTAACTTTTTACTGGAGCGACATAAAACCTTGAAATTTTGTAACAATAAAGTACTCGAGCCTCTTGTCAATTTAAGCTATGGCTCAAAGCTATGTTACCCTTGAGTCCCAAATCAAACACTGACAAAACTTCAAATGGCCCTAACTTCTATACGGTACGTCCTACACCTATCAAAGTTTGCAACATACAAATGCTTGTAACTTTTTACTGGAGCGTCATAAAACCTTGAAATTTTGTAGCAATAAAGTACTCGAGCCTCTTGTCAATTTAAGCTATCGCTCAAAGCTATGCTACCCTTGAGTCCCAAATCAAACACTGATAAAACTTCAAATGGCCCTAACTTCTATACGGTACGTCCTACACCTAACAAAGTTTGCAACATACAAATGCTAGTAACTTTTTACTGGAGCGTCATAAAACCTTGAAATTTTGTAACAATAAAGTACTCGAGCCTCTTGTCAATTTAAGCTATCGCTCAAAGCTATGCTACCCTTGAGTCCTAAATCAAACACTAATAAAACTTCAAAAGGCCCTAACTTCTATACGGTACGTCCTACACCTATCAAAGATTGCAACAATCAAATGCTTGTAACTTTTTACTGGAGCGTCATAAAACCTTGAAATTTTGTAACAATAAAGTACTCGAGCCTCTTGACAATTTAATATATCGCTCAAAGCTATGCTACCCTTGAATCTCAAATCAAACACTAATAAAACTTCAAATGGTCCTAACTTCTATACGGTACGTCCTACACCTATCAAAGATTGCAACAATCAAATGCTTGTAACTTTTTACTGGAGCGTCATAAAACCTTGAAATTTTGTAACAATAAATAACTCGAGCCTCTTGTCAATTTAAGCTATCGCTCAAAGCTATGCTACCCTCGAGTCCCAAATCAAACACTGATAAAACTTCAAATGGGCCTAACTTCTATACGGTACGTCCTACACCTATCAAAGTTTGCAACATACAAATGCTTGTAACTTTTTACTGGAGCGTCATAAAACCTTGAAATTTTGCAACAATAAAGTACTCGAGCCTCTTGTCAATTTAAGCTATCGCTCAAAGGTATGCTACCCTTGAGTCCCAAATCAAACACTGATAAAACTTCAATAGGCCCTAACTTCTATACGGTACGTCCTACACCTATCAAAGTTTGCAACATACAAATGCTTGTAACTTTTTACTGGAGCGTCATAAAACCTTGAAATTTTGTAACAATAAAGTAATCGAGCCTCTTGTCAATTTAAGCTATCGCTCAAAGCTACGCTACAATTGAGTCCCAAATCAAACACTGATAGAACTTCAAATGGCCCTAACTTCTATACGGTACGTCCTACACCTATCAAAATTTGCAACATACAAATGCTTGTAACTTTTTACTGGAGCGTCATAAAACCTTGAAATTTTGTAACAATAAAGTACTCGAGCCTCTTGTCAATTTAAGCTATCGCTCAATGCTATGCTACCCTTGAGTCCCAAATCAAACACTGATAAAACTTCAAATGGCCCTAACTTCTATACTGTACGTCCTACATCTATCACAGTTTGCAACATACAAATGCTTGTAACTTTTTACTGGAGCGTCATAAAACCTTGAAATTTTGTAACATTAAAGTACTCGAGCCTCTTGCCAATTTAAGCTATCGCTTAAAGCTATGCTACCCTTCAATCCCAAATCAAAAACTGATAAAATTACAAATAGCCCTAACTTCTATACGGTGCGTCCTACACTTATCAAAGGTTGCAACATACAAATGCTTGTAACTTTTTACTGGAGCGTCATAAAACATTGAAATTTTGTAACAATAAAGTACTCGAGCCCCTTGTCAATTTAAGCTATCGCTCAAAGCTGTGCTACCCTTGAGTCCCAAATCAAACACTGATAAATCTTCAAATGGCCCTAACTTCTATACGGTACATCCTACACCTATCAAAGTTTGCAACATACAAATGCTTGTAACTTTTTACTGGAGCGTCATAAAATCTAGAAATTTTGTAACAATTAACTACTCGAGCCTCTTGTCAATTTAAGCTATCGCTCAAAGCTATGCTACCCTTGAGTCCCAAATCAAACACTGATAAAACTTCAAATGGCCCTAACTTCTATACGGTACGTCCTACACCTATCAAAGTTTGCAACATACAAATGCTTGTAACTTTTTACTGGAGCGTCATAAAACCTTGAAATTTTGTAACAATAAAGTACTCGAGCCTCTTGTCAATTTAAGCTATCGCTCAAAGCTATGCTACCCTTGAGTCCCAAATCAAACACTGATAAAACTTCAAATGGCCCTAACTTCTATACGGTACGTCCTACATCTATCATAGTTTGCAACATACAAATGCTTGTAACTTTTTACTGGAGCGTCATAAAATCTAGAAATTTTGTAACAATAAACTACGCGAGCCTCTTGTCAATTTAAGCTATCGCTCAAAGCTACGCTACCCTTGAGTCCCAAATCAAACACTGATAAAACTTCAAATGGCCCTAACTTCTATACGGTACGTCCTACACCTATCAAAGTGTGCAACATACAAATGCATGTAACTTTTTACTGGAGCGTCATAAAACCTTGAAAGTTTGTAACAATAAAGTACTCGAGCCTCTTGAGTCCCAAATCAAACACTGACAAAACTTCAAATGGCCCTAACTTCTATACGGTACGTCCTACACCTATCAAAGTTTGCAACATACAAATGCTTGTAACTTTTTACTGGAGCGTCATAAAACCTTGAAATTTTGTAACAATAAAGTACTCGAGCCTCTTGTCAATTTAAGCTATCGCTCAAAGGTATGCTACCGTTGAGTCCCAAATCAAACACTGATAAAACTTCAAATGGCCCTAACTTCTATACGGTACGTCCTACATCTATCAAAGTTTGCAACATACAAATGCTTGTAACTTTTTACTGGAGCGTCATAAAACCTTGAAATTTTGTAACAATAAAGTACTCGAGCCTCTTGTCAATTTAAGCTATCGCTCAAAGGTATGCTACCCTTGAGTCCCAAATCAAACACTGATAAAACTTCAAATGGCCCTAACTTCTATACGGTACGTCCTACATCTATCAAAGTTTGCAACATACAAATGCTTGTAACTTTTTACTGGAGCGTCATAAAACCTTGAAATTTTGTAACAATAAAGTACTCGAGCCTCTTGCCAACTTAAGCTATCGCTTAAAGCTATGCTACCCTTGAGTCCCAAATCAAACACTGATAAAACTTCAAATGGCCCTAACTTCTAGACGGTGCGTCCTACACCTATCAAAGTTTGCAACATACAAATGCTTGTAACTATTTACTGGAGCGTCATAAAACCTTGAAATTTTGTAACAATAAAGTACTCGAGCCTCTTGTCAATTTAAGCTATCGCTCAAAGCTGTGCTACCCTTGAGTTCCAAATCAAACACTGATAAAGCTTCAAATGGACCTAACTGCTATACGGTACGTCCTACACCTATCAAAGTTTGCAACATACAAATGCTTGTAACTTTTTACTGGAGCGTCATAAAACCTAGAAATTTTGTAACAATAAACTACTCGAGCCTCTGGTCAATTTAAGCTATCGCTCAAAGCTATGCTACCCTTGAGTCCCAAATCAAACACTGATAAAACTTCAAATGGCCCTAACTTCTATACGGTATGTCCTACACCTATCAAAGTTTGCAACATACGAATGCTTGTAACTTTTTACTGTAGCGTCATAAAACCTTGAAGTTTTGTAACAATAAAGTACTCGAGCCTCTTGTCAATTTAAGCTATCGCTCAAAGCTATGCTACCCTTGAGTCCCAAATCAAACACTGATAAAACTTCAAATGGCCCTAACTTCTATACGGTACGTCCTACACCTAACAAAGTTTGCAAAAAACAAATGCTTGTAACTTTTTACTGAAGCGTCATAAAACCTTGAAATTTTGTAACAATAAAGTACTCGAGCCTCTTGTCAATTTAAGCTATCGCTCAAAGCTACGTTACCCTTGAGTCCCAAATCAAACACTGACAAAACTTCAAATGGCCCTAACTTCTATACGGTACGTCCTACACCTATCAAAGTTTGCAACATACAAATGCTTGTAACTTTTTAGTGGAGCGTCATAAAACCTTGAAATTTTGTAGCAATAAATTACTCGATCCTCTTGTCAATTTAAGCTATCGCTCAAAGCTATGCTACCCTTGAGTCCCAAATCAAACACTGATAAAACTTCAAATGGCCCTAACTTCTATACGGTACGTCCTACACCTAACAAAGTTTGCAACATACAAATGCTTGTAACTTTTTACTGGAGCGTCATAAAACCTTGAAATTTTGTAACAATAAAGTACTCGAGCCTCTTGTCAATTTAAGCTATCGCTCAAAGCTATGCTACCCTTGAGTCCCAAATCAAACATTGACAAAACTTCAAATGGCCCTAACTTCTATACGGTACGTCCTACACCTATCAAAGTTTGCAACATACAAATGCTTGTAACTTTTTACTGGAGCGTCATAAAACCGTAAAATTTTGTAACAATAAAGTACTCGAGCCTCTTGTCAATTTAAGCTATCGCTCAAAGCTATGCTACCCTTGAGTCCCAAAAAATCAAACACTGATAAAACTTCAAATAACCCTAACTTCTATACGGTACGTCCGACATCTAACAAAGTTTGCAACATACAAATGCTTGTAACTTTTTACTGGAGCGTCATAAAACCTTGAAATTTTGTAACAATAAAGTACTCGAGCCTCTTGCCAATTTAAGCTATCGCTTAAAACTATGCTACCCTTGAGTCCCAAATCAAACACTGATAAACTTTCAAATGGCCCTAACTTCTAAACGGTGCGTCCTACACCTATCAAAGTATGCAACATACAAATGCTTGTAACTTTTTACTGGAGCGCCATAAAACCTTGAAATTTTGTAACAATAAAGTACTCGAGCCTCTTGTCAATTTAAGCTATCGCTCAAAGCTGTGCTACCCTTGAGTCCCAAATCAAACACTGATAAAGCTTCAAATGGCCCTAACTTCTATACGGTACGTCCGACACCTATCAAAGTTTGCAACATACAAATGCTTGTAACTTTTTACTCTAGCTTCATAAAACCTAGAAATTTTGTAACAATAAACTACTCGAACCTCTTGTCAATTTAGGCTATCGCTCAAAGCTATGCTACCCTGAGTCCCAAATCAAACACTGATAAAACTTCAAATGGCCCTAACTTCTATACGCTACGTCCTACACCTATCAAAGTTTGCAACATACAAATGCTTGTAATTTTTTACTGGAGCGTCATAAAACATTGAAATTTTGTAACAATAAAGTACTCGAGCCTCTTGTCAATTTAAGCTATCGCTCAAAGCTATGCTACCCTTGAGTTCCGAATCAAACACTGATAAAACTTCAAATGGCCCTAACTTCCATACGGTTCGTCCTACACCTATCAAAGTTTGCAACATACAAATGCTTGTAACTTCTTACTGGAGCGTCATATAACCTTGAAATTTTGTAACAATAAAGTACTCGAGCCTCTTGTCAATTTAAGCTATCGCTCAAAGCTATGCTACCCTTGAGTCCCAAATCAAACACTGATCAAACTTCAAATGGCCCTAACTTATATACGGTATGTCCTACACCTATCAAAGTTTGCAACATACGAATGCTTGTAACTTTTTACTGGAGCGTCATAAAACCTTGAAATTTTGTAACAATAAAGTACTCGAGCCTCTCGTAAATTTAAGCTATCGCTCAAACCCATGCTACCCTTGAGTCCCAAATCAAACACTGATAAAACTTCAAATGGCCCTAACTTCTATACCAAAAAATCAAACACTGATAAAACTTCAAATAACCCTAACTTCTATACGGTACGTCCGACATCTATCAAAGTTTGCAACATACAAATGCTTGTAACTTTTTACTGGAGCGTCATAAAATCTTGAAATTTTGTAACAATAAAGTACTCGAGCCTCTTGCCAATTTAAGCTATCGCTTAAAACTATGCTACCCTTGAGTCCCAAATCAAACACTGATAAACTTTCAAATGGCCCTAACTTCTAGACGGTGCGTCCTACACCTATCAAAGTATGCAACATACAAATGCTTGTAACTTTTTACTGGAGCGTCATAAAACCTTGAAATTTTGTAACAATAAAGTACTCGAGCCTCTTGTCAATTTAAGCTATCGCTCAAAGCTGTGCTACCCTTGAGTCCCAAATCAAACACTGATAAAGCTTCAAATGGCCCTAACTTCTATACGGTACGTCCGACACCTATCAAAGTTTGCAACATACGAATGCTTGTAACTTTTTACTGGAGCGTCATAAAACCTTGAAATTTTGTAACAATAAAGTACTCGAGCCTCTCGTAAATTTAAGCTATCGCTCAAACCCATGCTACCCTTGAGTCCCAAATCAAACACTGATAAAACTTCAAATGGCCCTAACTTCTATACCAAAAAATCAAACACTGATAAAACTTCAAATAACCCTAACTTCTATACGGTACGTCCGACATCTATCAAAGTTTGCAACATACAAATGCTTGTAACTTTTTACTGGAGCGTCATAAAACCTAGAAATTTTGTAACAATAAACTACTCGAGCCTCTTGTCAATTTAGGCTATCGCTCAAAGCTATGCTACCCTTGAGTCCCAAATCAAACACTGATAAAACTTCAAATGGCCCTAACTTCTATACGCTACGTCCTACACCTATCAAAGTTTGCAACATACAAATGCTTGTAACTTTTTACTGGAGCGTCATAAAACCTTGAAATTTTGTAACAATAAAGTAATCGAGCCTCTTGTCAATTTAAGCTATCGCTCAAGCTATGCTACCCTTGAGTTCCAAATCAAACACTGATAAAACTTCAAGTGGCCCTAACTTCCATACGGTACGTCCTACACCTATCAAAGTTTGCAACACACAAATGCTTGTAACTTCTTACTGCAGCGTCATAAAACCTTGAAATTTTGTAACAATAAAGTACTCGAGCCTCTTGTCAATTTAAGCTATCGCTCAAAGCTATGCTACCCTTGAGTCCCAAATCAAACACTGATAAAACTTCAAATGGCCCTAACTTATATACGGTATGTCCTACACTTATCAAAGTTTGCAACATACGAATGCTTGTAACTTTTTACTGGAGCGTCATAAAACCTTCAAATTTTGTAACAATAAAGTACTCGAGCCTCTTGTAAATTTAAGCTATCGCTCAAACCTATGCTACCCTTGAGTCCCAAATCAAACACTGATAAAACTTCAAATGGCCCTAACTTATATACGGTACGTCCTACACCTAACAAAGTTTGCAACACACAAATGCTTGTAACTTTTTACTGGAACGTCATAAAACCTTGACATTTTGTAACAATAAAGTACTCAAGCCTCTTGTCAATTTAAGCTATCGCTGAAAGCTATGCTACCCTTGAGTCCCAAATCAAACACTGATAAAACTTCAAATGGCCCTAACTTCTGTACGGTACGTCCTACAACTATCAAAGTTTGCAACATACAAATGCTTGTAACTTTTTACTGGAGCGTCATAAAACCTTGAAATTTTGTAACAATAAAGTACTCGATCCTCTTGTCAATTTAAGCTATCGCTCAAAGCTATGCTACACTTGAGTCCCAAATCAAACACTGATAAAACTTCAAGTGGCCCTTACTTCTATACGGTACGTCCTACACCTATCAAAGTTTGCAACATACAAATGCTTGTAACTTTTTACTGGAGCGTCATAAAACCTTGAAATTTTGTAACAATAAAGTACTCGAGCCTCTTGTCAATTTATGCTATCGCTCAAAGCTATGCTACCCTTGAGTTCCAAGTCAAACACTGATAAAACTTCAAATGGCCCTAACTTCTATACGGTACGTCCTACACCTATCAAAGTTTGCAACATACAAATGCTTGTAACTTCTTACTGGAGCGGCATAAAACCTTGAAATTTTGTAACAATAAAGTACTCGAGCCTCTTGTCAATTTAAGCTATCGCTCAAAGCTATGATACCCTTGAGTCCCAAATCAAACACTGATAATATTTCAAATGGCCCTAACTTCTATACGGTACTTCCTACACCTATCAAAGTTTGCAACATACAAATGCTTGTAACTTTTTACTGGAGCGTCATAAAACCTTGAAATTTTGTAACAATAAAGTACTCGAGCCTCTTGTCAATTTAAGCTATCGCTCAAAGCTATGCTATCCTTGAGTCCCAAATCAAACACTGATAAAACTTCAAATCGCCCTAACTTCTATACTGTACGTTCTACACTTATCAAAGTTTGCAACATACAAATGCTTGTAACTTTTTACTGGAGCGTCATAAAACCTTGAAATTTCGTAACAATAAAGTACTCGAGCCTCTTGTCAATTCAAGCTATCGCTCAAAGCTATGCTACCCTATAGTCCCAAATCAAACACTGATAGAACTTCAACTGGCCCTAACTTCTATACGGTACGTCCTACACCTATCAAAGTGTGCAACATACAAATGCATGTAACTTTTTACTGGAGCATCATAAAACCTTGAAATTTTGTAACAATAAAGTACTCGAGCCTCTTGTCAATTTAAGCTATCGCTCAAAGCTATGCTACCCTTGAGTCCCAAATCAAACACTGACAAAACTTCAAATGGCCCTAACTTCTATACGGTACGTCCTACACCTATCAAAGTTTGCAACATACAAATGCTTGTAACTTTTTACTGGAGCATAATAAAACCGTAAAATTTTGTAACAATAAAGTACTCGAGCCTCTTGTCAATTTAAGCTATCGCTCAAAGGTATGCTACCCTTGAGTCCCAAATCAAACACTGATAAAACTTCAAATGGCCCTAACTTCTATACGGTACGTCCTACATCTATCAAAGTTTGCAACATACAAATGCTTGTAACTTTTTACTGGAGCGTCATAAAACCTTGAAATTTTGTAACAATAAAGTACTCGAGCCTCTTGCCAACTTAAGCTATCGCTTAAAGCTATGCTACCCTTGAGTCCCAAATCAAACACTGATAAAACTTCAAATGGCGCTAACTTCTAGACGGTGCGTCCTACACCTATCAAAGTTTGCAACATACAAATGCTTGTAACTATTTACTGGAGCGTCATAAAACCTTGAAATTTTGTAACAATAAAGTACTCGAGCCTCTTGTCAATTTAAGCTATCGCTCAAAGCTGTGCTACCCTTGAGTTCCAAATCAAACACTGATAAAGCTTCAAATGGACCTAACTTCTATACGGTACGTCCTACACCTATCAAAGTTTGCAACATACAAATGCTTGTAACTTTTTACTGGAGCGTCATAAAACCTAGAAATTTTGTACCAATAAACTACTCGAGCCTCTTGTCAATTTAAGCTATCGCTCAAAGCTATGCTACCCTTGAGTCCCAAATCAAACACTGATAAAACTTCAAATGGCCCTAACTTCTATACGGTATGTCCTACACCTATCAAAGTTTGCAACATACGAATGCTTGTAACTTTTTACTGGAGCGTCATAAAACCTTGAAATTTTGTAACAATAAAGTACTCGAGCCTCTTGTCAATTTAAGCTATCGCTCAAAGCTATGCTACCCTTGAGTCCCAAATAAAACACTGATAAAACTTCAAATGGCCCTAACTTCTATACGGTACGTCCTACACCTAACAAAGTTTGCAAAATACAAATGCTTGTAACTTTTTACTGGAGCGTCATAAAACCTTGAAATTTTGTAACAATAAAGTACTCGAGCCTCTTGTCAATTTAAGCTATCGCTCAAAGCTATGTTACCCTTGAGTCCCAAATCAAACACTGACAAAACTTCAAATGGCGCTAACTTCTAGACGGTGCGTCCTACACCTATCAAAGTTTGCAACATACAAATGCTTGTAACTATTTACTGGAGCGTCATAAAACCTTGAAATTTTGTAACAATAAAGTACTCGAGCCTCTTGTCAATTTAAGCTATCGCTCAAAGCTGTGCTACCCTTGAGTTCCAAATCAAACACTGATAAAGCTTCAAATGGACCTAACTTCTATACGGTACGTCCTACACCTATCAAAGTTTGCAACATACAAATGCTTGTAACTTTTTACTGGAGCGTCATAAAACCTAGAAATTTTGTACCAATAAACTACTCGAGCCTCTTGTCAATTTAAGCTATCGCTCAAAGCTATGCTACCCTTGAGTCCCAAATCAAACACTGATAAAACTTCAAATGGCCCTAACTTCTATACGGTATGTCCTACACCTATCAAAGTTTGCAACATACGAATGCTTGTAACTTTTTACTGGAGCGTCATAAAACCTTGAAATTTTGTAACAATAAAGTACTCGAGCCTCTTGTCAATTTAAGCTATCGCTCAAAGCTATGCTACCCTTGAGTCCCAAATAAAACACTGATAAAACTTCAAATGGCCCTAACTTCTATACGGTACGTCCTACACCTAACAAAGTTTGCAAAATACAAATGCTTGTAACTTTTTACTGGAGCGTCATAAAACCTTGAAATTTTGTAACAATAAAGTACTCGAGCCTCTTGTCAATTTAAGCTATCGCTCAAAGCTATGTTACCCTTGAGTCCCAAATCAAACACTGACAAAACTTCAAATGGCCCTAAATTCTATACGGTACGTCCTACACCTATCAAAGTTTGCAACATACAAATGCTTGTAACTTTTTACTGGAGCGTCATAAAACCTTGAAATTTTGTAGCAATAAAGTACTCGAGCCTCTTGTCAATTTAAGCTATCGCTCAAAGCTATGCTACCCTTGAGTCCCAAATCAAACACTGATAAAACTTCAAATAGCCCTAACTTCTATACGGTACGTCCTACACCTAACAAAGTTTGCAACATACAAATGCTTGTAACTTTTTACTGGAGCGTCATAAAACCTTGAAATTTTGTAACAATAAAGTACTCGAGCCTCTTGTCAATTTAAGCTATCGCTCAAAGCTATGCTACCCTTGAGTCCCAAATCAAACATTGACAAAACTTCAAATGGCCCTAACTTCTATACGGTACGTCCTACACCTATCAAAGTTTGCACCATACAAATGCTTGTAACTTTTTACTGGAGCGTCATAAAACCGTAAAATTTTGTAACAATAAAGTACTCGAGCCTCTTGTCAATTTAAGCTATCGCTCAAAGCTATGCTACCCTTGAGTCCCAAATCAAACACTGATAAAGTTTCAAATGGCCCTAATTTCTATACGGTACGTCCTACACCCATCAAAGTTTGCAACATACAAATGCTTGTAACTTTTTACTGGAGCGTCATAAAACCTTGAAATTTTGTAACAATAAAGTACTCGAGCCTCTTGTCAATTTAAGCTATCGCTCAAAGCTATGCTACCCTTGAGTCCCAAATCAAACACTGATAAAACTTCAAATGGCCCTAACTTCTATACGGTATGTCCTACACCTATCAAAGTTTGCAACATACAAATGCTTGTAACTTTTTACTCTAGCGTCATAAAACCTAGAAATTTTGTAACAATAAACTACTCGAACCTCTTGTCAATTTAGGCTATCGCTCAAAGCTATGCTACCCTTGAGTCCCAAATCAAACACTGATAAAACTTCAACTGGCCCTAACTTCTATACGCTACGTCCTACACCTATCAAAGTTTGCAACATACAAATGCTTGTAACTTTTTACTGGAGCGTCATAAAACCTTGAAATTTTGTAACAATAAAGTACTCGAGCCTCTTGTCAATTTAAGCTATCGCTCAAAGCTATGCTACCCTTGAGTTCCAAATCAAACACTGATAAAACTTCAAATGGCCCTAACTTCCATACGGTACGTCCTACACCTATCAAAGTTTGCAACATACAAATGCTTGTAACTTCTTACTGGAGCGTCGTATAACCTTGAAATTTTGTAACAATAAAGTACTCGAGCCTCTTGTCAATTTAAGCTATCGCTCAAAGCTATGCTACCCTTGAGTCCCAAATCAAACACTGATAAAACTTCAAATGGCCCTAACTTATATACGGTATGTCCTACACCTATCAAAGTTTGCAACATACGAATGCTTGTAACTTTTTACTGGAGCGTCATAAAACCTTGAAATTTTGTAACAATAAAGTACTCGAGCCTCTTGTAAATTTAAGCTATCGCTCAAACCCATGCTACCCTTGAGTCCCAAATCAAACACTGATAAAACTTCAAATGGCCCTAACTTCTATACCAAAAAATCAAAAATTTTGTAACAATAAAGTACTCGAGCCTCTTGCCAATTTAAGCTATCGCTTAAAACTATGCTACCCTTGAGTCCCAAATCAAACACTGATAAACTTTCAAATGGCCCTAACTTCTAGACGGTGCGTCCTACACCTATCAAAGTATGCAACATACAAATGCTTGTAACTTTTTACTGGAGCGTCATAAAACCTAGAAATTTTGTAACAATAAACTACTCGAGCCTCTTGTCAATTTAGGCTATCGCTCAAAGCTATGCTACCCTTGAGTCCCAAATCAAACACTGATAAAACTTCAAATGGCCCTAACTTCTATACGCTACGTCCTACACCTATCAAAGTTTGCAACATACAAATGCTTGTAACTTTTTACTGGAGCGTCATAAAACCTTGAAATTTTGTAACAATAAAGTACTCGAGCCTCTTGTCAATTTAAGCTATCGCTCAAGCTATGCTACCCTTGAGTTCCAAATCAAACACTGATAAAACTTCAAATGGCCCTAACTTCCATACGGTACGTCCTACACCTATCAAAGTTTGAACATACAAATGCTTGTAACTTCTTACTGGAGCGTCGTAAAACCTTGAAATTTTGTAACAATAAAGTACTCGAGCCTCTTGCCGATTTAAGCTATCGCTCAAAGCTATGCTACCCTTGAGTCCCAAATCAAACACTGATAAAACTTCAAATGGCCCTAACTTATATACGGTATGTCCTACACTTATCAAAATTTGCAACATACGAATGCTTGTAACTTTTTACTGGAGCGTCATAAAACCTTGAAATTTTGTAACAATAAAGTACTCGAGCCTCTTGTAAATTTAAGCTATCGCTCAAACCTATGCTACCGTTGAGTCCCAAATCAAACACTGATAAAACTTCAAATGGCCCTAACTTCTATACGGTACGTCCTACACCTAACAAAGTTTGCAACATACAAATGCTTGTAACTTTTTACTGGAGCGTCATAAAACCTTGCAATTTTGTAACAATAAAGTACTCAAGCCTCTTGTCAATTTAAGCTATCGCTGAAAGCTATGCTACCCTTGAGTCCCAAATCAAACACTGATAAAACTTCAAATGGCCCTAACTTCTGTACGGTACGTCCTACAACTATCAAAGTTTGCAACATACAAATGCTTGTAACTTTTTACTGGAGCGTCATAAAACCTTGAAATTTCGTAACAATAAAGTACTCGAGCCTCTTGTCAATTCAAGCTATCGCTCAAACTATGCTACCCTTGAGTCCCAAATCAAACACTGATAAAACTTCAAATGGCCCTAACTTCTATACGGTATGTCCTACACCTATCAAAGTTTGCAACATACGAATGCTTGTAACTTTTTACTGGAGCGTCATAAAACCATGAAATTTTGTAACAATAAAGTACTCGAGCCTCTTGTCAATTTAAGCTATCGCTCAAATCTATGCTCCCATTGAGTCCCAAATCAAACACTGATAAAACTTCAAATGGCCCCAACTTCTATACGGAACGTCCTACACCTATCAAAGTTTGCAACATACAAATGCTTGTAACTTTTTACTAGAGCGTCATAAAACCTTGAAATTTTGAAACAATAAAGTACTCAAGCCTCTTGTCAATTTAAGCTATCACGCAAAGCTATGCTACCCTTGAGTCCCAAGTTAAACACTGAAAAAACTTAAAATGGCCCTAACTTCTATATTGTACGTCCTACAACTATCAAAGTTTGCAACATACAAATGCTTGTAACTTTTTACTGGAGCGTCATAAAACCTTGAAATTTTGTAACAATAAAGTACTCGAGCCTCTTGTCAATTTAAGCTATCGCGCAAAGCTATGCTACCCTTGAGTCCCAAGTTAAACACTGAAAAAACTTAAAATGGCCCTAACTTCTATACGGTACGTCCTACAACTATCAAAGTTTGCAACATACAATTGCTTGTAACTTTTTACTGGAGCGTCATAAAACCTTAAAATTTTGTAACAATAAAGTACTCGAGCCTCTTGTCAATTTAAGCTATCGCTCAAAGCTATGCTACCCTTGAGTCCCAAATCAAACACTGATAAAACTTCAAATCGCCCTAACTTCTATACGGTACGTCCTACACCTATCAAAATTTGCAACATACAAATGCTTGTAACTTTTACTGGAGCGTCATAAAACCTTTAAATTTCGTAACAATAAAGTACTCGAGCCTCTTGTCAATTTAAGCTATCGCTCAAAGCTATGCTACCCTTGAGTCCCAAATCAAACACTGATAAAGTTTCAAATGGCCCTAACTTCTATACGGTACGTCCTACACCTATCAAAGTTTGCAACATACAAATGCTTGTAACTTTTTACTGGAGCGTCATAAAACCTTGAAATTTTGTAACAATAAAGTACTCGAGCCTCTTGTCAATTTAAGCTATCGCTCAAAGCTATGCTACCCTTGAGTCCCAAATCAAACACTGATAAAGTTTCAAATGGCCCTAACTTCTATACGGTACGTCCTACACCTATCAAAGTTTGCAACATACAAATGCTTGTAACTTTTTACTGGAGCGTCATAAAACCTTGAAATTTTGTAACAATAAAGTACTCGAGCCTCTTGTCAATTTAAGCTATCGCTCAAAGCTATGCTACCCTTGAGTCCCAAATCAAACACTGATAAAGTTTCAAATGGCCGTAACTTCTATACGGTACGTCCTACACCTATCAAAGTTTGCAACATACAAATGCTTGTAACTTTTTACTGGAGCGTCATAAAACCTTGAAATTTTGTAACAATAAAGTACTCGAGCCTCTTGTCAATTTAAGCTATCGCTCAAAGCTATGCTACCCTTGAGTCCCAAATCAAACACTGATAAAACTTCAAATCGCCCTAACTTCTATACGGTACGTCCTACACCTATCAAAATTTGCAACATACAAATGCTTGTAACTTTTACTGGAGCGTCATAAAACCTTTAAATTTCGTAACAATAAAGTAGTCGAGCCTCTTGTCAGTTTAAGCTATCGCTAAAATCTATGCTCCCATTGAGTCCCAAATCAAACACTGATAAAACTTCAAATGGCCCTAACTTCTATAGGGAACGTCCTACACCTATCAAAGTTTGCAACATACAAATGCTTGTAACTTTTTACTGGAGCGTCATAAAACCTTGAAATTTTGTAACAATAAAGTACTCGAGCCTCTTGTCAATTTAAGCTATCGCGCAAAGCTATGCTACCCTTGAGTCCCAAGTTAAACACTGAAAAAACTTAAAATGGCCTAACTTCTATACGGTACGTCCTACAACTATCAAAGTTTGCAACATACAATTGCTTGTAACTTTTTACTGGAGCGTCATAAAACCTTAAAATTTTGTAACAATAAAGTACTCGAGCCTCTTGGCAATTTAAGCTATCGCTCAAAGCTATGCTACCCTTGAGTCCCAAATCAAACACTGATAAAGTTTCAAATGGTCCTAACTTCTATACGGTACGTCCTACACCTATCAAAGTTTGCAACATACAAATGCTTGTAACTTTTTACTGGAGCGTCATAAAACCTTGAAATTTTGTAACAATAAAGTACTCGAGCCTCTTGTCAATTTAAGCTATCGCTCAAAGCTATGCTACCCTTGAGTCCCAAATCAAACACTGATAAAGTTTCAAATGGCCCTAACTTCTATACGGTACGTCCTACACCTATCAAAGTTTGCAACATACAAATGCTTGTAACTTTTTACTGGAGCGTCATAAAACCTTGAAATTTTGTAACAATAAAGTACTCGAGCCTCTTGTCAATTTAAGCTATCGCTCAAAGCTATGCTACCCTTGAGTCCCAAATCAAACACTGATAAAACTTCAAATCGCCCTAACTTCTATACGGTACGTCCTACACCTATCAAAATTTGCAACATACAAATGCTTGTAACTTTTACTGGAGCGTCATAAAACCTTTAAATTTCGTAACAATAAAGTAGTCGAGCCTCTTGTCAGTTTAAGCTATCGCTAAAATCTATGCTCCCATTGAGTCCCAAATCAAACACTGATAAAACTTCAAATGGCCCTAACTTCTATAGGGAACGTCCTACACCTATCAAAGTTTGCAACATACAAATGCTTGTAACTTTTTACTGGAGCGTCATAAAACCTTGAAATTTTGTAACAATAAAGTACTCGAGCCTCTTGCCAACTTAAGCTATCGCTTAAAGCTATGCTACCCTTGAGTCCCAAATCAAACACTGATAAAACTTCAAATGGCGCTAACTTCTAGACGGTGCGTCCTACACCTATCAAAGTTTGCAACATACAAATGCTTGTAACTATTTACTGGAGCGTCATAAAACCTTGAAATTTTGTAACAATAAAGTACTCGAGCCTCTTGTCAATTTAAGCTATCGCTCAAAGCTGTGCTACCCTTGAGTTCCAAATCAAACACTGATAAAGCTTCAAATGGCCCTAACTTCAATACGGTACGTCCTACACCTATCAAAGTTTGCAACATACAAATGCTTGTAACTTTTTACTGGAGCGTCATAAAACCTAGAAATTTTGTACCAATAAACTACTCGAGCCTCTTGTCAATTTAAGCTATCGCTCAAAGCTATGCTACCCTTGAGTCCCAAATCAAACACTGATAAAGTTTCAAATGGCCCTAACTTCTATACGGTACGTCCTACACCTATCAAAGTTTGCAACATACAAATGCTTGTAACTTTTTACTGGAGCGTCATAAAACCTTGAAATTTTGTAACAATAAAGTACTCGAGCCTCTTGTCAATTTAAGCTATCGCTCAAAGCTATGCTACCCTTGAGTCCCAAATCAAACACTGATAAAACTTCAAATCGCCCTAACTTCTATACGGTACGTCCTACACCTATCAAAATTTGCAACATACAAATGCTTGTAACTTTTACTGGAGCGTCATAAAACCTTTAAATTTCGTAACAATAAAGTAGTCGAGCCTCTTGTCAGTTTAAGCTATCGCTAAAATCTATGCTCCCATTGAGTCCCAAATCAAACACTGATAAAACTTCAAATGGCCCTAACTTCTATAGGGAACGTCCTACACCTATCAAAGTTTGCAACATACAAATGCTTGTAACTTTTTACTGGAGCGTCATAAAACCTTGAAATTTTGTAACAATAAAGTACTCGAGCCTCTTGCCAACTTAAGCTATCGCTTAAAGCTATGCTACCCTTGAGTCCCAAATCAAACACTGATAAAACTTCAAATGGCGCTAACTTCTAGACGGTGCGTCCTACACCTATCAAAGTTTGCAACATACAAATGCTTGTAACTATTTACTGGAGCGTCATAAAACCTTGAAATTTTGTAACAATAAAGTACTCGAGCCTCTTGTCAATTTAAGCTATCGCTCAAAGCTGTGCTACCCTTGAGTTCCAAATCAAACACTGATAAAGCTTCAAATGGCCCTAACTTCTATACGGTACGTCCTACACCTATCAAAGTTTGCAACATACAAATGCTTGTAACTTTTTACTGGAGCGTCATAAAACCTAGAAATTTTGTACCAATAAACTACTCGAGCCTCTTGTCAATTTAAGCTATCGCTCAAAGCTATGCTACCCTTGAGTCCCAAATCAAACACTGATAAAACTTCAAATGGCCCTAACTTCTATACGGTATGTCCTACACCTATCAAAGTTTGCAACATACGAATGCTTGTAACTTTTTACTGGAGCGTCATAAAACCTTGAAATTTTGTAACAATAAAGTACTCGAGCCTCTTGTCAATTTAAGCTATCGCTCAAAGCTATGCTACCCTTGAGTCCCAAATAAAACACTGATAAAACTTCAAATGGCCCTAACTTCTATACGGTACGTCCTACACCTAACAAAGTTTGCAAAATACAAATGCTTGTAACTTTTTACTGGAGCGTCATAAAACCTTGAAATTTTGTAACAATAAAGTACTCGAGCCTCTTGTCAATTTAAGCTATCGCTCAAAGCTATGTTACCCTTGAGTCCCAAATCAAACACTGACAAAACTTCAAATGGCCCTAAATTCTATACGGTACGTCCTACACCTATCAAAGTTTGCAACATACAAATGCTTGTAACTTTTTACTGGAGCGTCATAAAACCTTGAAATTTTGTAGCAATAAAGTACTCGAGCCTCTTGTCAATTTAAGCTATCGCTCAAAGCTATGCTACCCTTGAGTCCCAAATCAAACACTGATAAAACTTCAAATAGCCCTAACTTCTATACGGTACGTCCTACACCTAACAAAGTTTGCAACATACAAATGCTTGTAACTTTTTACTGGAGCGTCATAAAACCTTGAAATTTTGTAACAATAAAGTACTCGAGCCTCTTGTCAATTTAAGCTATCGCTCAAAGCTATACTACCCTTGAGTCCCAAATCAAACATTGACAAAACTTCAAATGGCCCTAACTTCTATACGGTACGTCCTACACCTATCAAAGTTTGCACCATACAAATGCTTGTAACTTTTTACTGGAGCGTCATAAAACCGTAAAATTTTGTAACAATAAAGTACTCGAGCCTCTTGTCAATTTAAGCTATCGCTCAAAGCTATGCTACCCTTGAGTCCCAAATCAAACACTGATAAAACTTCAAATGGCCCTAACTTCTATACGGTACGTCCTACACCTATCAAAGATTGCAACATACAAATGCTTGTAACTTTTTACTGGAGCGTCATAAAATATTAAAATTTTGTAACAATAAAGTACTCGAGCCTCTTGTCAATTTAAGCTATCGCTCAAAGCTATGCTACCCTTGAGTCCCAAATCAAACACTGATAAAGTTTCAAATGGCCCTAATTTCTATACGGTACGTCCTACACCTATCAAAGTTTGCAACATACAAATGCTTGTAACTTTTTACTGGAGCGTCATAAAACCTTGAAATTTTGTAACAATAAAGTACTCGAGCCTCTTGTCAATTTAAGCTATCGCTCAAAGCTATGCTACCCTTGAGTCCCAAATCAAACACTGATAAAACTTCAAATGGCCCTAACTTCTATACGGTATGTCCTACACCTATCAAAGTTTGCAACATACAAATGCTTGTAAATTTTTACTCTAGCGTCATAAAACCTAGAAATTTTGTAACAATAAACTACTCGAACCTCTTGTCAATTTAGGCTATCGCTCAAAGCTATGCTACCCTTGAGTCCCAAATCAAACACTGATAAAACTTCAACTGGCCCTAACTTCTATACGCTACGTCCTACACCTATCAAAGTTTGCAACATACAAATGCTTGTAACTTTTTACTGGAGCGTCATAAAACCTTGAAATTTTGTAACAATAAAGTACTCGAGCCTCTTGTCAATTTAAGCTATCGCTCAAAGCTATGCTACCCTTGAGTTCCAAATCAAACACTTATAAAACTTCAAATGGCCCTAACTTCCATACGGTACGTCCTACACCTATCAAAGTTTGCAACATACAAATGCTTGTAACTTCTTACTGGAGCGTCGTATAACCTTGAAATTTTGTAACAATAAAGTACTCGAGCCTCTTGTCAATTTAAGCTATCGCTCAAAGCTATGCTACCCTTGAGTCCCAAATCAAACACTGATAAAACTTCAAATGGCCCTAACTTATATACGGTATGTCCTACACCTATCAAAGTTTGCAACATACGAATGCTTGTAACTTTTTACTGGAGCGTCATAAAACCTTGAAATTTTGTAACAATAAAGTACTCGAGCCTCTTGTAAATTTAAGCTATCGCTCAAACCCATGCTACCCTTGAGTCCCAAATCAAACACTGATAAAACTTCAAATGGCCCTAACTTCTATACCAAAAAATCAAAAATTTTGTAACAATAAAGTACTCGAACCTCTTGCCAATTTAAGCTATCGCTTAAAACTATGCTACCCTTGAGTCCCAAATCAAACACTGATAAACTTTCAAATGGCCCTAACTTCTAGACGGTGCGTCCTACACCTATCAAAGTATGCAACATACAAATGCTTGTAACTTTTTACTGGAGCGTCATAAAACCTAGAAATTTTGTAACAATAAACTACTCGAGCCTCTTGTCAATTTAGGCTATCGCTCAAAGCTATGCTACCCTTGAGTCCCAAATCAAACACTGATAAAACTTCAAATGGCCCTAACTTCTATACGCTACGTCCTACACCTATCAAAGTTTGCAACATACAAATGCTTGTAACTTTTTACTGGAGCGTCATAAAACCTTGAAATTTTGTAACAATAAAGTACTCGAGCCTCTTGTCAATTTAAGCTATCGCTCAAGCTATGCTACCCTTGAGTTCCAAATCAAACACTGATAAAACTTCAAATGGCCCTAACTTCCATACGGTACGTCCTACACCTATCAAAGTTTGCAACATACAAATGCTTGTAACTTCTTACTGGAGCGTCGTAAAACCTTGAAATTTTGTAACAATAAAGTACTCGAGCCTCTTGCCGATTTAAGCTATCGCTCAAAGCTATGCTACCCTTGAGTCCCAAATCAAACACTGATAAAACTTCAAATGGCCCTAACTTATATACGGTATGTCCTACACTTATCAAAATTTGCAACATACGAAAGCTTGTAACTTTTTACTGGAGCGTCATAAAACCTTGAAATTTTGTAACAATAAAGTACTCGAGCCTCTTGTAAATTTAAGCTATCGCTCAAACCTATGCTACCGTTGAGTCCCAAATCAAACACTGATAAAACTTCAAATGGCCCTAACTTCTATACGGTACGTCCTACACCTAACAAAGTTTGCAACATACAAATGCTTGTAACTTTTTACTGGAGCGTCATAAAACCTTGCAATTTTGTAACAATAAAGTACTCAAGCCTCTTGTCAATTTAAGCTATCGCTGAAAGCTATGCTACCCTTGAGTCCCAAATCAAACACTGATAAAACTTCAAATGGCCCTAACTTCTGTACGGTACGTCCTACAACTATCAAAGTTTGCAACATACAAATGCTTGTAACTTTTTACTGGAGCGTCATAAAACCTTGAAATTTCGTAACAATAAAGTACTCGAGCCTCTTGTCAATTCAAGCTATCGCTCAAAGCTATGCTACCCTTGAGTCCCAAATCAAACACTGATAAAACTTCAAATGGCCCTAACTTCTATACGGTATGTCCTACACCTATCAAAGTTTGCAACATACGAATGCTTGTAACTTTTTACTGGAGCGTCATAAAACCATGAAATTTTGTAACAATAAAGTACTCGAGCCTCTTGTCAATTTAAGCTATCGCTCAAATCTATGCTCCCATTGAGTCCCAAATCAAACACTGATAAAACTTCAAATGGCCCCAACTTCTATACGGAACGTCCTACACCTATCAAAGTTTGCAACATACAAATGCTTGTAACTTTTTACAAGAGCGTCATAAAACCTTGAAATTTTGAAACAATAAAGTACTCAAGCCTCTTGTCAATTTAAGCTATCACGCAAAGCTATGCTACCCTTGAGTCCCAAGTTAAACACTGAAAAAACTTAAAATGGCCCTAACTTCTATATGGTACGTCCTACAACTATCAAAGTTTGCAACATACAAATGCTTGTAACTTTTTACTGGAGCGTCATAAAACCTTGAAATTTTGTAACAATAAAGTACTCGAGCCTCTTGTCAATTTAAGCTATCGCGCAAAGCTATGCTACCCTTGAGTCCCAAGTTAAACACTGAAAAAACTTAAAATGGCCCTAACTTCTATACGGTACGTCCTACAACTATCAAAGTTTGCAACATACAATTGCTTGTAACTTTTTACTGGAGCGTCATAAAACCTTAAAATTTTGTAACAATAAAGTACTCGAGCCTCTTGGCAATTTAAGCTATCGCTCAAAGCTATGCTACCCTTGAGTCCCAAATCAAACACTGATAAAGTTTCAAATGGTCCTAACTTCTATACGGTACGTCCTACACCTATCAAAGTTTGCAACATACAAATGCTTGTAACTTTTTACTGGAGCGTCATAAAACCTTGAAATTTTGTAACAATAAAGTACTCGAGCCTCTTGTCAATTTAAGCTATCGCTCAAAGCTATGCTACCCTTGAGTCCCAAATCAAACACTGATAAAGTTTCAAATGGCCCTAACTTCTATACGGTACGTCCTACACCTATCAAAGTTTGCAACATACAAATGCTTGTAACTTTTTACTGGAGCGTCAAAAAAGCTTGAAATTTTGTAACAATAAAGTACTCGAGCCTCTTGTCAATTTAAGCTATCGCTCAAAGCTATGCTACCCTTGAGTCCCAAATCAAACACTGATAAAACTTCAAATCGCCCTAACTTCTATACGGTACGTCCTACACCTATCAAAATTTGCAACATACAAATGCTTGTAACTTTTACTGGAGCGTCATAAAACCTTTAAATTTCGTAACAATAAAGTAGTCGAGCCTCTTGTCAGTTTAAGCTATCGCTAAAATCTATGCTCCCATTGAGTCCCAAATCAAACACTGATAAAACTTCAAATGGCCCTAACTTCTATAGGGAACGTCCTACACCTATCAAAGTTTGCAACATACAAATGCTTGTAACTTTTTACTAGAGCGTCATAAAACCTTGAAATTTTGTAACAATACTCGAGCCTCTTGTCAATTTAAGCTATCGCGCAAAGCTATGCTACACTTGAGTCCCAAGTCAAACACTGAAAAAACTTAAAATGGCCCTAACTTCTATACGGTACGTCCTACAACTATCAAAGTTTGCAACATACAAATGCTTGTAACTTTTACTGGAGCGTCATCAAACCTTTAAATTTCGTAACAATAAAGTACTCGAGCCTCTTGTAAATTTAAGCTATCGCTCAAACCCATGCTACCCTTGAGTCCCAAATCAAACACTGATAAAACTTCAAATGGCCCTAACTTCTATACCAAAAAATCAAAAATTTTGTAACAATAAAGTACTCGAGCCTCTTGCCAATTTAAGCTATCGCTTAAAACTATGCTACCCTTGAGTCTCAAATCAAACACTGATAAACTTTCAAATGGCCCTAACTTCTAGACGGTGCGTCCTACACCTATCAAAGTATGCAACATACAAATGCTTGTAACTTTTTACTGGAGCGTCATAAAACCTAGAAATTTTGTAACAATAAACTACTCGAGCCTCTTGTCAATTTAGGCTATCGCTCAAAGCTATGCTACCCTTGAGTCCCAAATCAAACACTGATAAAACTTCAAATGGCCCTAACTTCTATACGCTACGTCCTACACCTATCAAAGTTTGCAACATACAAATGCTTGTAACTTTTTACTGGAGCGTCATAAAACCTTGAAATTTTGTAACAATAAAGTACTCGAGCCTCTTGTCAATTTAAGCTATCGCTCAAGCTATGCTACCCTTGAGTTCCAAATCAAACACTGATAAAACTTCAAATGGCCCTAACTTCCATACGGTACGTCCTACACCTATCAAAGTTTGCAACATACAAATGCTTGTAACTTCTTACTGGATCGTCATAAAACCTTGAAATTTTGTAACAATAAAGTACTCGAGCCTCTTGCCGATTTAAGCTATCGCTCAAAGCTATGCTACCCTTGAGTCCCAAATCAAACACTGATAAAACTTCAAATGGCCCTAACTTCTATACGGTATGTCCTACACTTATCAAAATTTGCAACATACGAATGCTTGTAACTTTTTACTGGAGCGTCATAAAACCTTGAAATTTTGTAACAATAAAGTACTCGAGCCTCTTGTAAATTTAAGCTATCGCTCAAACCTATGCTACCCTTGAGTCCCAAATCAAACACTGATAAAACTTCAAATGGCCCTAACTTCTATACGGTACGTCCTACACCTAACAAAGTTTGCAACATACAAATGCTTGTAACTTTTTACTGGAGCGTCATAAAACCTTGCAATTTTGTAACAATAAAGTACTCAAGCATCTTGTCAATTTAAGCTATCGCTGAAAGCTATGCTACCCTTGAGTCCCAAATCAAACACTGATAAAACTTCAAATGGCCCTAACTTCTGTCCGGTACGTCCTACAACTATCAAAGTTTGCAACATAGAAATGCTTGTAACTTTTTACTGGAGCGTCATAAAACCTTGAAATTTCGTAACAATAAAGTACTCGAGCCTCTTGTCAATTCAAGCTATCGCTCAAAGCTATGCTACCCTTGAGTCCCAAATCAAACACTGATAAAACTTCAAATGGCCCTAACTTCTATACGGTATGTCCTACACCTATCAAAGTTTGCAACATACGAATGCTTGTAACTTTTTACTGGAGCGTCATAAAACCATGAAATTTTGTAACAATAAAGTACTCGAGCCTCTTGTCAATTTAAGCTATCGCTCAAATATATGCTCCCATTGAGTCCCAAATCAAACACTGATAAAACTTCAAATGGCCCCAACTTCTATACGGAACGTCCTACACCTATCAAAGTTTGCAACATACAAATGCTTGTAACTTTTTACTAGAGCGTCATAAAACCTTGAAATTTTGAAACAATAAAGTACTCAAGCCTCTTGTCAATTTAAGCTATCACGCAAAGCTATGCTACCCTTGAGTCCCAAGTTAAACACTGAAAAAACTTAAAATGGCCCTAACTTCTATATGGTACGTCCTACAACTATCAAAGTTTGCAACATACAAATGCTTGTAACTTTTTACTGGAGCGTCATAAAACCTTGAAATTTTGTAACAATAAAGTACTCGAGCCTCTTGTCAATTTAAGCTATCGCGCAAAGCTATGCTACCCTTGAGTCCCAAGTTAAACACTGAAAAAACTTAAAATGGCCCTAACTTCTATACGGTACGTCCTACAACTATCAAAGTTTGCAACATACAATTGCTTGTAACTTTTTACTGGAGCGTCATAAAACCTTAAAATTTTGTAACAATAAAGTACTCGAGCCTCTTGTCAATTTAAGCTATCGCTCAAAGCTATGCTACCCTTGAGACCCAAATCAAACACTGATAAAGTTTCAAATGGTCCTAACTTCTATACGGTACGTCCTACACCTATCAAAGTTTGCAACATACAAATGCTTGTAACTTTTTACTGGAGCGTCATAAAACCTTGAAATTTTGTAACAATAAAGTACTCGAGCCTCTTGTCAATTTAAGCTATCGCTCAAAGCTATGCTACCCTTGAGTCCCAAATCAAACACTGATAAAGTTTCAAATGGCCCTAACTTCTATACGGTACGTCCTACACCTATCAAAGTTTGCAACATACAAATGCTTGTAACTTTTTACTGGAGCGTCATAAAACCTTAAATTTTGTAACAATAAAGTACTCGAGCCTCTTGTCAATTTAAGCTATCGCTCAAAGCTATGCTACCCTTGAGTCCCAAATCAAACACTGATAAAACTTCAAATCGCCCTAACTTCTATACGGTACGTCCTACACCTATCAAAATTTGCAACATACAAATGCTTGTAACTTTTACTGGAGCGTCATAAAACCTTTAAATTTCGTAACAATAAAGTACTCGATCCTCTTGTCAATTCAAGCTAACGCTCAAAGCTATGCTCCCCTTGAGTCCCAAATCAAACACTGATAAAACTTCAAATGGCCCTAACTTCTATACGGTACGTCCTACACCTATCAAAGTTTGCAACATACGAATGCTTGTAACTTTTTACTGGAGCGTCATAAAACCTTGAAATTTTGTAACAATAAAGTACTCGAGCCTCTTGTCAATTTAAGCTATCGCTCAAAGCTATGCTACCCTTGAGTCCCCAATCAAACACTGATAAAACTTTAAATGGCCCTAACTTCTATACGGTACGTCCTACACCTATCAAAGATTGCAACATACAAATGCTTGTAAATTTTTACTGGAACGTCATAAAACCTTGAAATTTTGTAACAATAAAGTAGTCGAGCCTCTTGTCAGTTTAAGCTATCGCTAAAATCTATGCTCCCATTGAGTCCCAAATCAAACACTGATAAAACTTCAAATGGCCCTAACTTCTATAGGGAACGTCCTACACCTATCAAAGTTTGCAACATACAAATGCTTGTAACTTTTTACTAGAGCGTCATAAAACCTTGAAATTTTGTAACAATACTCGAGCCTCTTGTCAATTTAAGCTATCGCGCAAAGCTATGCTACACTTGAGTCCCAAGTCAAACACTGAAACAACTTAAAATGGCCCTAACTTCTATACGGTACGTCCTACAACTATCAAAGTTTGCAACATACAAATGCTTGTAACTTTTTACTGGAGCGTCATAAAACCTTGAAATTTTGTAACAATAAAGTACTCGAGCCTCTTGTCAATTTAAGCTATCGCTCAAAGCTATGCTACCCTTGAGTTCCAAATCAAACACTGATAAAACTTCAAATGGCCCTAATACGGTACGTCCTACACCTATCAAAGTTTCCAACATACAATTGCTTGTAACTTTTTACTGGAGCGTCATAAAAGCTTGAAATTTTGTAACAATAAAGTACTCGAGCCTCTTGTCAATTTAAGCTATCGCTCAAAGCTATGCTACCCCTGAGTCCCAAATCAAACACTGATAAAGTTTCAAATGGCCCTAACTTCTATACGGTACGTCCTACAGCTATCAAAGTTTGCAGCATACAAATGCTTGTAACTTTTTACTGGAGCGTCATAAAACCTTGAAATTTTGTAACAATAAAGTACTCGAGCCTCTTGTCAATTTAAGCTATCGCTCAAAGCTATGCTACCCTTGAGTCACAAATCAAACACTGATAAAACTTCAAATCGCCCTAACTTCTATACGGTACGTCCTACACCTATCAAAGTTTGCAACATACAAATGCCTGTAACTTTTTACTGGAGCGTCATAAAACCTTGAAATTTCGTAACAATAAAGTACTCGAGCCTCTTGTCAATTCAAGCTAACGCTCAAAGCTATGCTCCCCTTGACTTCCAAATCAAACACTGATAAAACTTCAAATGGTCCTAACTTCTATACGGTACGTCCTACACCTATCAAAGTTTGCAACATACAAATGCTTGTAACTTTTTACTGGAGTGTCATAAAACCTTGAAATTTCGTAACAATAAAGTACTCGAGCCTCTTGTCAATTCAAGCTAACGCTCAAAGCTATGCTCCCCTTGAGTCCCAAATCAAACACTGATAAAACTCCAAATGGTCCTAACTTCAATACGGTACGTCCTACACCTATCAAAGTTTGCAACATACGAATGCTTGTAACTTTTTACTGGAGCGTCATAAAACCTTGGAATTTTGTAACAATAAAGTACTCGAGCCTCTTGTCAATTTAAGCTATCGCTCAAAGCTATGCTACCCTTGAGTACCAAATCAAACACTGATAAAACTTCAAATGGCCCTAACTTCTATACGGTACGTCCTACACCTATCAAAGATTGCAACATACAAATGCTTGTAACTTTTTACTGGAGCGTCATAAAACCTTAAAATTTTGTAACAATAAAGTACTCGAGCCTCTTGTCAATTTAAGCTATCGCTCAAAGCTATGCTACCCTTGAGTCCCAAATCAAACACTGATAAAGTTTCAAATGGCCCTAACTTCTATACGGTACGTCCTACACCTATCAAAGTTTGCAACATACAAATGCTTGTAACTTTTTACTGGAGCGTCATAAAACCTTGAAATTTTGTAACAATAAAGTACTCGAGCCTCTTGTCAATTTAAGCTATCGCTCAAAGCTATGCTACCCTTGAGTCCCAAATCAAACACTGATAAAGTTTCAAATGGCCCTAACTTCTATACGGTACGTCCTACACCTATCAAAGTTTGCAACATACAAATGCTTGTAACTTTTACTGGAGCGTCATAAACGTTGTACGTCCTACAGCTATCAAAGTTTGCAACATACAAATGCTTGTAACTTTTTACTGGGGCGTCAGAAAAACTTGAAATTTTGTAACAATAAAGTACTCGAGCCTCTTGTCAATTTAAGCTATCGCTCAAAGCTATGCTCCCCTTGACTTCCAAATCAAACACTGACAAAACTTCAAATGGTCCTAACTTCTATACGGTACGTCCTACACCTATCAAAGTTTGCAACATACAAATGCTTGTAACTTTTTACTGGAGTGTCATAAAACCTTGAAATTTCGTAACAATAAAGTACTCGAGCCTCTTGTCAATTCAAGCTAACGCTCAAAGCTATGCTCCCCTTGAGTCCCAAATCAAACACTGATAAAACTTCAAATGGTCCTAACTTCAATACGGTACGTCCTACACCTATCAAAGTTTGAAACATACGAATGCTTGTAAATTTTTACTGGAGCGTCATAAAACCTTGAAATTTTGTAACAATAAAGTACTCGAGCTTCTTGTCAATTTAAGCTATCGCTCAAAGCTATGCTGAGTCCCAAATCAAACACTGATAAAACTTCAAATGGCCCTAACTTCTATACGGTACGTCCTACACCTATCAAAGATTGCAACATACAAATGCTTGTAAATTTTTACTGGAACGTCATAAAACCTAGAAATTTTGTAACAATAAAGTAGTCGAGCCTCTTGTCAGTTTAAGCTATCGCTCAAATCTATGCTCTCATTGAGCCCCAAATCAAACACTGATAAAACTTCAAATGGCCCTAACTTCTATACGGAACGTCCTACACCTATCAAAGTTTGCAACATACAAATGCTTTTAACTTTTTACTAGAGCGTCATAAAACCTTGACATTTTGTAACAATAAAGTACTCGAGCCTCTTGTCAATTTAAGCTATCGCGCAAAGCTATGCTACACTTGAGTCCCAAGTCAAACACTGAAAAAACTTAAAACATACACCTATCAAAGTTTGCAACATACAAATGCTTGTAACTTTTTACTGGAGTGTCATAAAATCTTGAAATTTTGTAACAATAATGTACTCGAGCCTCTTGTCAATTTAAGCTATCGCTCAAAGCTATGCTACCCTTGAGTCCCAAATCAAACACTGATAAAGTTTCAAATGGCCCTAACTTCTATACGGTACGTCCTACACCTATCAAAGTTTGCAACATACAAATGCTTGTAACTTTTTACTGGAGCGTCATAAAACTTTGAAATTTTGTAACAATAAAGTACTCGAGCCTCTTGTCAATTTAAGCTATCGCTCAAAGCTATGCTACCCTTGAGTCCCAAATCAAACACTGATAAAACTTCAAATCGCCCTAACTTCTATACGGCTCGTCCTACACCTATCAAAATTTGCAACATACAAATGCTTGTAACTTTTACTGGAGCGTCATAAAACCTTGAAATTTCGGAACAATAAAGTACTCGAGCCTCTTGTCAATTCAAGCTAACGCTCAAAGCTATGCTCCCCTTGAGTCCCAAATCAAACACTGATAAAACTTCAAATGGCCCTAACTTCTATACGGTATGTCCTACACCTATCAAAGTTTGCAACATACGAATGCTTGTAACTTTTTACTGGAGCGTCATAAAACCTTGACATTTTGTAACAATAAAGTACTCGAGCCTCTTGTCAATTTAAGCTATCGCTCAAAGCTATGCTACCCTTGAGTCCCAAATCAAACACTGATAAAACTTTAAATGGCCCTAACTTCTATACGGTACGTCCTACACCTATCAAAGATTGCAACATACAAATGCTTGTAAATTTTTACTGGAACGTCATAAAACCTTGAAATTTTGTAACAATAAAGTACTCGAGCCTCTTGTCAGTTTAAGCTATCGCTCAAATCTATGCTCCCATTGAGTCCCAAATCAAACACTGATAAAACTTCAAATGGCCCTAACTTCTATACGGAACGTCCTACACCTATCAAAGTTTGCAACATACAAATGCTTGTAACTTTTTACTAGAGCGTCATAAAACCTTGAAATTTTGTAACAATAAAGTACTTGAGCCTCTTGTCAATTTAAGCTATCGCGGAAAGCTATGCTACACTTGAGTCCCAAGTCAAACTGTATGAGAGTTTCTGTTTCTTTTAATAAAAAGTCATTTTTTTATTAAATAATTTTATCTTTTTTTTCTTCAGTTCAGTTATTATTTTTTTTTAAATAATTTTACACGGAATTTTTAGTAACTATTAATTATTTTATTGTTCTCGAGGAGCTCTTCATTGTTCAACACTATTTTTTCTACTCATTTAAAATCTTCTTCAACTTCTTCTCGAAGTTAATGGTAAAAAACTCTCCAGCAGAAACTGCATTCTCTTTACACCGCTAACAATACCCCCTCAAGTTGGACCTACACATTAAGCAACAGTTAGAGTTTTTTGTCTCTGTTGCACAAATCATGAGAAAACGACAACCGTACAACCTTGACTCATTTGCCTTAGTTAATATGTTGATATTGGTATCCAGGGATACCAGATGTGGATTTGCATGGTAATTAAGGTTGTTTGGGTATAAAACTCCCAAACATTCTCCCCGCCAAGAACCTCTGTTCTTAATTAGGACTGTTGCTTGATGATTCCGTATCTTCTGTTGACGTGATGTCATTTGTTGGTAATCGACACAGTTTGGCAATTGGACGTTTAATATATTTCTTGTTGCAGTAGAGAGTAACAACTCGAACCAAGCCATCATTACCAGGATGTAATTCTTCAACTTTTGCGAGAGGCCACTGACCAGGAACACTTTTTTCATTGACTAAGAGTACGATGTCGCCAACTTTAATGTTATCGATTATTTTATTCCATTTGGGGCGTGATTGTAGTCGACACATGTACTCTCTTTTCCATCTTTCCCAGAAGTGTTGCTTAAGAAGTACAATCTGTTTCCAACGACAGAGTCGATCAACGTTTGCATCCAATAAATCTTCATCCGGAATGCAAACTGTAGGTTCACCGATTAAAAAGTGCGCAGGTGTAAGCGCGTTGTCATCTTGGGGATCAGTTGACAGGGGACATAGAGGTCTGGAGTTTAGAATGCTTTCAATCTGTGCGAGAAGCGTGCTTAGTTCTTCGTAATTGAGGAGACGATCATTGACTATTCGACGTAAATGATGTTTTGTGGATTTTACTCCTGCTTCCCAGAGTCCACCAAAATGAGGCGAAGCAGGAGGAATGAAGTGCCATTTCGTACCTTGATTGGCCAGTGTTTCAGCGAGATGCTCGGGAAGGGATAATTTATTGCGCTGATAAATGACTCGCAGCTCTTTATTCGCACCAACGAAATTTGTACCACAATCGGAGTATAAGTCCGTACAAATTCCTCGACGAGCAATAAAACGGCGATAAGCTGCTAAGAATGCATCTACATTAAGGCTGGTGACGGCTTCCAAATGTATTGCCTTGGTGCACATACATATGAAAAGGCAAATGTATCCCTTCGAAGTAGATGCCGTTCTTAAGGATGATGTTTTTATATTGATGGGGCCGGCATAGTCGAGCCCACTATGCTTGAAGGGGCGGGCTGGCTGAAGGCGGACAGCTGGCAGGTTACCCATTAATTGTTGACAAGTCTTAGTTTTGTATTTGAAGCACACGATGCAATTGCGTTGCACCTTTTTTGCTAAGTCACGAGCAGAGACTACCCAATAATGCCGTGAAACATAGGCCTGCATTAGCAGAAGACTACCGTGGCAAGTCTTTTTATGTGCTTCTGAAAAGATAAGAAGGGAAATAGGATTTTGTTTGGTCAAAAGTATAGGATGCTTCGTGTGGAATGGAATCTCGTCCTGAGATATGCGACCCCCAACTCTGACAATATCCAATTCATCTAAAAATGGTGATAACTTCAGAATTCGGCTATTATTAGGAAGAGGTTTACTTGATTTTAAGCATTGTACTTCTTCCCGAAATGTTACAGCTTGTGTTATTCGAATTAGATGATTCCTTGCTCTTGTAAGTTCCCATGTTTTTAAAAAGCTTGTATCTATTTCGATCTTCTGTATTTTGCATTTTAAATTTTCGAAATAACGAAAAAGGTATGCCATCACACGTATTAACGTAGTGAAACTGGAATATTTCGACAGGAGTTTAGGGAATGCTGTTGCTGTTTCTGTATTGGTTGAGTGACAGACAATAACATTGTTGTTGTAAATTTTTTCTTCTGTAGCAGCGTTTACAGTAGATTTATCAATATATGAATTTGCCGGGGAGGAAGGCCAATCATTTGAATCAGTTTTCAGCCATGATGGACCAGTCCACCATAATGAATGCTTGATAAGTTCTTCAGGAAATAATCCGCGAGAAGCACAATCTGCAGGGTTATCAGCTGATGGAACATATCTCCAATCGGTGACGTCGCAAAGCTTATGAATTTGTGCAACTCTGTTTGCCACGTAGACTTCCAACCGTCTGTTGTAATTTTTTAGCCACGCAAGAACGATGGTACTATCCGTCCAGTATACGATGCGCCCAATGTTGAAATCGTTGTTTGATTTAATTTTAGCGATCAATTTTGCTAAAAGCATAGCTTAATTCCAGTCTCGGAATTGTTTCATTTTTTAAAGGGGCTACCTTTGTTTTTGCCTGTAATAAATTAATAATTATCTCACCAGATTCAGCTACAATTCGAGCGTAGAAAACAGCAGCGTAGGCAGTTAGTGATGCGTCACTAAAGCCGTGAAGGTCAATTGTAGATTGTTTAGATGTATACCCAAGCCATCGAGGAATTCGTATTTTCTCAAAAGACTTCAGCGTTGATCGAAAATTTATCCATTCGTTTTGAATCTGTTCTGGTAGTGTATCATCCCAATCGCGTTTTAGTTTCCATAGTAGCTGGAACATAATTTTCGCTTTTATAGTTGTGGGAGATAACCAGCCTAGGGGATCAAATAACTTAGCTGCATCTGAAAGCAAGGTGCGTTTAGTAACAGTTTGAGCAAATGTAAAATTTATTGTAAAGCAAAAAGAATCGGTTGTAATGTTCCAATAAAGACCAAGAGCTTTCGGCATGTTTGGTTCATTGAGTGTAAATAGCTCTTTCTTTTCACGATCTTCCTCTGGAATGTGATTAATTAATCGTGAAGAATTAGAGTTCCATTTTCGAAGGTGAAATCCACCAGATTTCACTAAAGAGCAAAGTTGTTGCTGTAATTTTAGAGCCTCATCAAAACTATCAGCGCCAGATATGACGTCATCGACATATGTGTCTGAGCGAAGTATTTGGCTCGCTTGTGGGAATTGTTTCTCTTCATCTTCGGCGAGCTGTTGTAGTACTCTGATTGCCAAATATGGAGCTGACGTAGTACCATACGTTACTGTAAGTAAACTGTAAATGTTAATTTTATTTGTAGTTTCATCTCTCCAAAGTATACATTGTGATGGCTGATGTTCTTTACAGACATTGATTTGTCTGAACATTTTTTCTATATCAGCTGTGAAAGCTATTCGATATCTCCTCCATCGAGATATAATAGTAGACAAATCATTTTGCAGTGCAGGCCCGACTGATAGTTCCTCATTTATAGAAGTCTGAGGGGGTCTGTGATTTCGACCATCAAAAACAACACGTAATTTTGTTGTTGTACTACTCTCTCTGAGTACACCATGATGGGGAAAGAAATAAGCATTTTTCGGTATTGCATGAGGGTACTCACCAAGTTTTACCATATGGTTAAGCGTTTCATACTCCATCATGAATTTCTTATATTCCTCAGCAAATTTAGGTTTATTTTTGAAAGTAGATTCCAGCTGTTTTAACCGTTTAAGCGCATTGTAGTCCGTGTGGGAAAAAGTTGGAGGGGGTTGACCTTGAAGTATACTCTTGAAGGGTAAATGGACAGTATAGCGTCCGGTATCATCTCTAGTATGCGTTTCATTAAACAATTTTTCACATAACATCTCTTCGGGTGTGAATTGTTTCTCATCTACAAATTCTTCCTGTTCCCAAAATAGGCGTAGCTGATTTTCTAGCGAACACAAATTAGCAGAAATTGTTGCTGCGGACAAATTTGATCTTGGAGACCCAGAAACCATGTATCCAAAATGAGTTTCTTGTAAAAATAGACCATTTCTAATTTTTTCGTCTGAGCTAGTAATAGATCCCCAGAGACGTCATTTCCGAGAAGGAGATCAATTTTTTCTGCTAACAAGAAATTATTATCGGCAAGATGATTTTCTGGTAAATCTGGAATTGTGATCAAATTTAATTTGGGAGGAATATATGATGAAACTGATGGTACAACAAGTGCAGTTATCGGCAATTCAAATTGTTGATCATATGTGGAGTAGAGATTTAAATTTACGGACTTCTTCACCGTGACGGATTTGTTTCCTCCAATCCCACAGACATCGACATGCGTTTTTAATTTCGGTATGGGCAATAGTTGGGCTAATTCCTCAGATATAAATGAGACCTGAGATCCTTGGTCTACAAGGGCTTTTACACTATAAGCAGACTTATTAATTTTTATAATTACCTTTACTGTGGCAAGTAAGGCAGGATTTATATGGCATGTATTCATATTGGAGTGAAGCGTACTTACAGATGCAGTTGTAGGAGTAGAAGTAGTAGGAGGTTGAGCAAAAGTCTGGTTTGCTGTAGCATTGGGTGTCGTAGCAGTTGTCAACGAGGTGTTTCCAGAATAGTATTCGTTGTGGACAACAGTGTGATGTGGCTCACTACAGTTTTGACAAACTGACTTCAACTTACATGCGGCTTGTAAATGTCCGGTACGAAGACAGTTTCGACACAGCCGATGTTGATTGACGATGTTTTTCTTCTCTGCTGAAGATATCGTTGCAAATTTAAAACATTTGTATAACGGATGACGTTTGTTGCAGCACGGGCAGTTTTCATCCAACATAGTAGAAGTAGCTGTGTGGGCTCGAACAATTTTCGTTGGCTTACGACGATTTTCAAATTTGCTGTCCCCATAACTTTTGTTTGAACTGCTTGGAATATTTGCATCTTCAACGCATTCCAAAGCTCTAAAAGTTGTTTCCAAAAAACCAAGCATTTCAGTCATAGGAGGTACCGTTGTACTGGCCTTGAGCGACTGCTCCCATTCTTTGCGGGTTTGAACGTCTAGCTTCTGAGACGTCAAATAAATCAAAATCGAATCCCAGGTGGTAGTATCGATTTTTAATGCTTTTAGTTGAGCTAAACAATTTCTGGTGGTATCGAGAAGTTCTTTAATAGAATAAACGTTTCCCTTGGTGGGCGGTATGGAAAATAATCGCTTTAAGATTTGATCGACAAGCTTTCTTTCATTGTGAAATCTCCTCTCGAGAGCTTCCCATGCAAGTGCATAGCTAGAACCGGCAACTGGATATTCGTTGATCATAGAAAGGGGAGTACCTGTGCACGAACTTTTCAAATATAAAAATTTCTGGATATCAGTGAGTGACGCTGGTTCATGAATTAGTGACAAAAACGTATCGCGATAAGATACCCAATCGAGATAATCTCCAGAAAATGTTGGAAGTTGTATTTTTGGCAGTCGTACTCCGGCGACAAATGTTTCGTTGCGGCTGCTTGCGGCGAATGTACTTGCGTGGACGGTTGGAGTCTGTGGAGAATCAAATTCAAACATTAAATCAAGAATATTAGTTTTAAATGAGATATATGTATCACAACAAGTGTAATACATATTGGTACTTAGGTAGGGTACATCCTTCTCCGCGAGGGACTGTTCTCGAACTATGCTCATAACCAACTCGTGGCCATCTTTAAATAATTTGAAATTCTGCTCCAAGTCTTCGAGCACAGCTTGAGCATAACCTTTGGACTTACGCTCCTTTGGTTTAGCATTAAAAGATTGCTGCATACGAGCGATATAGTTGATTATATTATGTTGATCTTCAATAACTGTCTCCATTTTGTAGTGAATTTAGCTCGAAATTCGTGGCAACAAAATGAGGTTATTTTATCCGTAGCACGACGGCAGTAACTTTTTATGTAAAATATGACGGATTTGTGTCAGCACATGGACAGTTCCCGGGTTTCGGCACCACTTTTATGTATGAGAGTTTCTGTTTCTTTTAATAAAAAGTCATTTTTTTAAAATTAATTTTATCTTTTTTTTCTTCAGTTCAGTTATTATTTTTTTTTAATAATTTTACACGGAATTTTTAGTAACTATTAATTATTTTATTGTTCTCGAGGAGCTCTTCATTGTTCAACACTATTTTTTCTACTCATTTAAAATCTTCTTCAACTTCTTCTCGAAGTTAATGGTAAAAAACTCTCCAGCAGAAACTGCATTCTCTTTACACCGCTAACAATACCCCCTCAAGTTGGACCAACACATTAAGCAACAGTTAGAGTTTTTTGTCTCTGTTGCACAAATCATGAGAAAACGACAACCGTACAACCTTGACTCATTTGCCTTAGTTAATATGTTGATATTGGTATCCAGGGATACCAGATGTGGATTTGCATGGTAATTAAGGTTGTTTGGGTATAAAACTCCCAAACACAAACACTGAAAAAACTTAAAATGGCCCTAACTTCTATACGGTACGTCCTACAACTATCAAAGTTTGCAACATACAAATGCTTGTAACTTTTTACTGGAGCGTCATAAAACCTTGAAATTTTGTAACAATAAAGTACTCGAGCCTCTTGTCAATTTAAGCTATCGCTCAAAGCTATGCTACCCTTGAGTTCCAAATCAAACACTGATAAAACTGCAAATGGCCCTAATACGGTACGTCCTACACCTATCAAAGTTTGCAACATACAATTGCTTGTAACTTTTTACTGGAGCGTCATAAAAGCTTGAAATTTTGTAACAATAAAGTACTCGAGCCTCTTGTCAATTTAAGCTATCGCTCAAAGCTATGCTACCCCTGAGTCCCAAATCAAACACTGATAAAGTTTCAAATGGCCCTAACTTCTATACGGTACGTCCTACAGCTATCAAAGTTTGCAACATACAAATGCTTGTAACTTTTTACTGGAACGTCATAAAACCTTGAAATTTTGTAACAATAAAGTACTCGAGCCTCTTGTCAATTTAAGCTATCGCTCAAAGCTATGCTACCCTTGAGTCCCAAATCAAACACTGATAAAACTTCTAATCGCCCTAACTTCTATACGGTACGTCCTACACCTATCAAAGTTTGCAACATACAAATGCTTGTAACTTTTTACTGGAGCGTCATAAAACCTTGAAATTTCGTAACAATAAAGTACTCGAGCCTCTTGTCAATTCAAGCTAACGCTCAAAGCTATGCTCCCCTTGACTTCCAAATCAAACACTGATAAAACTTCAAATGGTCCTAACTTCTATACGGTACGTCCTACACCTATCAAAGTTTGCAACATACAAATCCTTGTAACTTTTTACTGGAGTGTCATAAAACCTTGAAATTTTGTAACAATAATGTACTCGAGCCTCTTGTCAATTTAACCTATCGCTCAAAGCTATGCTACCCTTGAGTCCCAAATCAAACACTGATAAAATTTCAAATGGCCCTAACTTCTATACGGTACGTCCTACACCTATCAAAATTTCCAACATACAAATGCTTGTAAATTTTACTGGAGTGTCATAAAGCCTTGAAATTTCGTAACAATAAAGTACTCGAGCCTCTTGTCAATTCAAGCTAACGCTCAAAGCTATGCTCCCCTTGAGTCCCAAATCAAACACTGATAAAACTTCAAATGGCCCTAACTTCAATACGGTACGTCCTACACCTATCAAAGTTTGCAACATACGAATGCTTGTAACTTTTTACTGGAGCGTCATAAAACCTTGAAATTTTGTAACAATAAAGTACTCGAGCCTCTTGTCAATTTAAGCTATCGCTCAAAGCTATGCTACCCTTGAGTCCCAAATCAAACACTGATAAAACTTCAAATGGCCCTAACTTCTATACGGTACGTCCTACACCTATCAAAGATTGCAACATACAAATGCTTGTAAATTTTTACTGGAACGTCATAAAACCTAGAAATTTTGTAACAATAAAGTAGTCGAGCCTCTTGTCAGTTTAAGCTATCGCCTATCACCTATCAAAGTTTGCAACATACAAATGCTTGAAACTTTTTACTGGAACGTCATAAAACCTAGAAATTTTGTAACAATAAAGTAGTCGAGCCTCTTGTCAATTTAAACTATCGCTCAAGGCTATGCTACCCTTGAGTCCCAAATCAAATACTGATAAAGTTTCAAATGCCCCTAACTTCTATACGGTACGTCCTACACCTATCAAAGTTTGCAACATACAAATGCTTGTAACTTTTTACTGGAGAGTCATAAAACCTTGAAATTTGGTAACAATAAAGTACTCGAGCCTCTTGTCAATTTAAGCTATCGCTCAAAGCTATGCTACCCTTGAGTCCCAAATCAAATACTGATAAAACTTCAAAACGCCCTAACTTCTATACGGTACGTCCTACACCTATCAAAGTTTGCAACATACAAATGCTTGTAACTTTTTACTGGAGCGTCATAAAACCTTGAAATTTCGTAACAATAAAGTACTCGAGCCTCTTGTCAATTCAAACTAACGCTCAAACCTATGCTCCCCTTGAGTCCCAAATCAAACACTGATAAAACTTCAAGTGGCCCTAACTTCTATACGGTACGTCCTACAACTATCAAAGTTTGCAACATACAAATGCTTGTAACTTTTTACTGGAGCGTCATAAAACCTTGAAATTTTGTAACAATAAAGTACTGGAGCCTCTTGTCAATTTAAGCTATCGCTCAAAGCTATGCTACCCTTGAGTTCCTAATCAAACACTGATAAAACTTCTAATCGCCCTAACTTCTATACGGTACGTCCTACACCTATCAAAGTTTGCAACATACAAATGCTTGTAACTTTTTACTGGAGCGTCATAAAACCTTGAAATTTCGTAACAATAAAGTACTCGAGCCTCTTGTCAATTCAAGCTAACGCTCAAAGCTATTCTCCCCTTGACTTCCAAATCAAACACTGATAAAACTTCAAATGGTCCTAACTTCTATACGGTACGTCCTACACCTATCAAAGTTTGCAACATACAAATGCTTGTAACTTTTTACTGGAGTGTCATAAAACCTTGAAATTTTGTAACAATAATGTACTCGAGCCTCTTGTCAATTTAACCTATCGCTCAAAGCTATGCTACCCTTGAGTCCCAAATCAAACACTGATAAAATTTCAAATGGCCCTAACTTCTATACGGTACGCCCTACACCTATCAATGTTTGCAACATACAAATGCTTGTAACTTTTTACTGGAGCGTCATAAAACCTTGAAATTTTGTAACAATAAAGTACTCGAGCCTCTTGTCAATTTAAGCTATCGCTCAAAGCTATGCTACCCTTGAGTCCCAAATCAAACACTGATAAAACTTCAAATCGCCCTAACTTCTATACGGTACGTCCTACACCTATCAAAATTTCCAACATACAAATGCTTGTAACTTTTACTGGAGTGTCCTAAAGCCTTGAAATTTCGTAACAATAAAGTACTCGAGCCTCTTGTCAATTCAAGCTAACGCTCAAAGCTATGCTCCCCTTGAGTCCCAAATCAAACACTGATAAAACTTCAAATGGCCCTAACTTCAATACGGTACGTCCTACACCTATCAAAGTTTGCAACATACGAATGCTTGTAACTTTTTACTGGAGCGTCATAAAACCTTGAAATTTTGTAACAATAAAGTACTCGAGCCTCTTGTCAATTTAAGCTATCGCTCAAAGCTATGCTACCCTTGAGTCCCAAATCAAACACTGATAAAACTTCAAATGGCCCTAACTTCTATACGGTACGTCCTACACCTATCAAAGATTGCAACATACAAATGCTTGTAGATTTTTACTGGAACGTCATAAAACCTAGAAATTTTGTAACAATAAAGTAGTCGAGCCTCTTGTCAGTTTAAGCTATCGCTCAAATCTATGCTCCCATTGAGTCCCAAATCAAACACTGATAAAACTTCAAGTGGCCCTAACTTCTATACGGTACGTCCTACAACTAGCAAAGTTTGCAACATACAAATGCTTGTAACTTTTTACTGGAGCGTCATAAAACCTTGAAATTTTGTAACAATAAAGTACTCGAGCCTCTTGTCAATTTAAGCTATCGCTCAAAGCTATGCTACCCTTGAGTTCCAAATCAAACACTGATAAAACTTCAAATGGCCCTAACTTATATACGGTACGTCCTACACCTATCAAAGTTTGCAACATACAAATGCTTGTAACTTTTTACTGGAGCGTCATAAAACCTTGAAATTTTGTCACAATAAAGTACTCGAGCCTCTTGTCAATTTAAGCTATCGCTCAAAGCTATGCTACCCTTGAGTCCCAAATCAAACACTGATAAAGTTTCAAATGCCCCTAACTTCTATACGGTACGTCCTACACCTATCAAAGTTTGCAACATACAAATGCGTGTAACTTTTTACTGGAGAGTCATAAAACCTTGAAATTTGGTAACAATAAAGTACTCGAGCCTCTTGTCAATTTAAGCTATCGCTCAAAGCTATGCTACCCTTGAGTCCCAAATCAAAAACTGATAAAACTTCAAAACGCCCTAACTTCTATACGGTACGTCCTACACCTATCAAAGTTTGCAACATACAAATGCTTGTAACTTTTTACTGGAGCGTCATAAAACCTTGAAATTTCGTAACAATAAAGTACTCGAGCCTCTTGTCAATTCAAACTAACGCTCAAACCTATGCTCCCCTTGAGTCCCAAATCAAACACTGATAAAACTTCAAATGGCCCTAACTTCTATACGGTACGTCCTACACCTATCAAAGTTTGCAACATACAAATGCTTGTAACTTTTTACTGGAGCGTCATAAAACCTTGAAATTTTGTAACAATAAAGTACTCGAGCCTCTTGTCAATTTAAGCTATCGCTCAAAGCTATGCTACCCTTGAGTCCCAAATCAAACACTGATAAACTTCAAATCGCCCTAACTTCTATACGGTACGTCCTACACCTATCAAAGTTTGTAACATACAAATGCTTGTAACTTTTTACTGGAGCGTCATAAAACCTTGAAATTTTGTAACAATAAAGTACTCGAGCCTCTTGTCAATTTAAGCTATCGCGCAAAGCTATGCTACCCTTGAGTTCCAAATCAAACACTGATAAAACTTCAAATGGCCCTAACTTCTATACGGTACGTCCTACACCTATCAAAGTTTGCAACATACAAATGCTTGTAACTTTTTACTGGAACGTCATAAAACCTAGAAATTTTGTAACAATAAAGTAGTCGAGCCTCTTGTCAGTTTAAGCTATCGCTCAAATCTATGCTCCCATTGAGTCCCAAATCAAACACTGATAAAACTTCAAGTGGCCCTAACTTCTATACGGTACGTCCTACAACTATCAAAGTTTGCAACATACAAATGCTTGTAACTTTTTACTGGAGCGTCATAAAACCTTGAAATTTTGTAACAATAAAGTACTCGAGCCTCTTGTCAATTTAAGCTATCGCTCAAAGCTATGCTACCCTTGAGTTCCAAATCAAACACTGATAAAACTTCAAATGGCCCTAACTTATATACGGTACGTCCTACACCTATCAAAGTTTGCAACATACAAATGCTTGTAACTTTTTACTGGAGCGTCATAAAACCTTGAAATTTTGTCACAATAAAGTACTCGAGCCTCTTGTCAATTTAAGCTATCGCTCAAAGCTATGCTACCCTTGAGTCCCAAATCAAACACTGATAAAGTTTCAAATGCCCCTAACTTCTATACGGTACGTCCTACACCTATCAAAGTTTGCCACATACAAATGCTTGTAACTTTTTACTGGAGAGTCATAAAACCTTGAAATTTGGTAACAATAAAGTACTCGAGCCTCTTGTCAATTTAAGCTATCGCTCAAAGCTATGCTACCCTTGAGTCCCAAATCAAATACTGATAAAACTTCAAATCGCCCTAACTTCTATACGGTACGTCCTACACCTATCAAAGTTTGCAACATACAAATGCTTGTAACTTTTTACTGGAGCGTCATAAAACCTTGAAATTTCGTAACAATAAAGTACTCGAGCCTCTTGTCAATTCAAACTAACGCTCAAACCTATGCTCCCCTTGAGTCCCAAATCAAACACTGATAAAACTTCAAATGGCCCTAACTTCTATACGGTACGTCCTACACCTATCAAAGTTTGCAACATACAAATGCTTGTAACTTTTTACTGGAGCGTCATAAAACCTTGAAATTTTGTAACAATAAAGTACTCGAGCCTCTTGTCAATTTAAGCTATCGCTCAAAGCTATGCTTCCCTTGAGTCCCAAATCAAACACTGATAAACTTCAAATCGCCCTAACTTCTATACGGTACGTCCTACACCTATCAAAGTTTGCAACATACAAATGCTTGTAACTTTTTACTGGAGCGTCATAAAACCTTGAAATTTTGTAACAATAAAGTACTCGAGCCTCTTGTCAATTTAAGCTATCGCGCAAAGCTATGCTACCCTTGAGTTCCAAATCAAACACTGATAAAACTTCAAATGGCCCTAACTTCTATACGGTACGTCCTACACCTATCAAAGTTGGCAACATACAATTGCTTGTAACTTTTTACTGGAGCGTCATAAAAGCTTGAAATTTTGTAACAATAAAGTACTCGAGCCTCTTGTCAATTTAAGCTATCGCTCAAAGCTATGCTACCCTTGAGTCCCAAATCAAACACTGATAAAACTTATAATCGCCCTAACTTCTATACGGTACGTCCTACACCTATCAAAGTTTGCAACATACAAATGCTTGTAACTTTTTACTGGAGCGTCATAAAACCTTGAAATTTCGTAACAATAAAGTACTCGAGCCTCTTGTCAATTCAAGCTAACGCTCAAAGCTATGCTCCCCTTGACTTCCAAATCAAACACTGATAAAACTTCAAATGGTCCTAACTTCTATACGGTACGTCCTACACCTATCAAAGTTTGCAACATACAAATGCTTGTAACTTTTTACTGGAGTGTCATAAAACCTTGAAATTTTGTAACAATAATGTACTCGAGCCTCTTGTCAATTTAACCTATCGCTCAAAGCTATGCTACCCTTGAGTCCCAAATCAAACACTGATAAAATTTCAAATGGCCCTAACTTCTATACGGTACGCCCTACACCTATCAATGTTTGCAACATACAAATGCTTGTAACTTTTTACTGGAGCGTCATAAAACCTTGAAATTTTGTAACAATAAAGTACTCGAGCCTCTTGTCAATTTAAGCTATTGCTCAAAGCTATGCTACCCTTGAGTCCCAAATCAAACACTGATAAAACTTCAAATCGCCCTAACTTCTATACGGTACGTCCTACACCTATCAAAATTTCCAACATACAAATGCTTGTAACTTTTACTGGAGTGTCATAAAACCTTGAAATTTCGTAACAATAAAGTACTCGAGCCTCTTGTCAATTCAAGCTAACGCTCAAAGCTATGCTCCCCTTGAGTCCCAAATCAAACACTGATAAAACTTCAAATGGCCCTAACTTCAATACGGTACGTCCTACACCTATCAAAGTTTGCAACATACGAATGCTTGTAACTTTTTACTTGAGCGTCATAAAACCTTGAAATTTTGTAACAATAAAGTACTCGAGCCTCTTGTCAATTTAAGCTATCGCTCAAAGCTATGCTACCCTTGAGTCCCAAATCAAACACTGATAAAACTTCAAATGGCCCTAACTTCTATACGGTACGTCCTACACCTATCAAAGATTGCAACATACCAATGCTTGTAAATTTTTACTGGAACGTCATAAAACCTAGAAATTTTGTAACAATAAAGTAATCGAGCCTCTTGTCAGTTTAAGCTATCGCTCAAATCTATGCTCCCATTGAGTCCCAAATCAAACACTGATAAAACTTCAAGTGGCCCTAACTTCTATACGGTACGTCCTACAACTATCAAAGTTTGCAACATACAAATGCTTGTAACTTTTTACTGGAGTGTCATAAAACCTTTAAATTTTGTAACAATAATGTACTCGAGCCTCTTGTCAATTTAACCTATCGCTCAAAGCTATGCTACCCTTGAGTCCCAAATCAAACACTGATAAAATTTCAAATGGCCCTAACTTCTATACGGTACGCCCTACACCTATCAATGTTTGCAACATACAAATGCTTGTAACTTTTTACTGGAGCGTCATAAAACCTTGAAATTTTGTAACAATAAAGTACTCGAGCCTCTTGTCAATTTAAGCTATTGCTCAAAGCTATGCTACCCTTGAGTCCCAAATCAAACACTGATAAAACTTCAAATCGCCCTAACTTCTATACGGTACGTCCTACACCTATCAAAATTTCCAACATACAAATGCTTGTAACTTTTACTGGAGTGTCATAAAGCCTTGAAATTTCGTAACAATAAAGTACTCGAGCCTCTTGTCAATTCAAGCTAACGCTCAAAGCTATGCTCCCCTTGAGTCCCAAATCAAACACTGATAAAACTTCAAATGGCCCTAACTTCAATACGGTACGTCCTACACCTATCAAAGTTTGCAACATACGAATGCTTGTAACTTTTTACTGGAGCGTCATAAAACCTTGAAATTTTGTAACAATAAAGTACTCGAGCCTCTTGTCAATTTAGGCTATCGCTCAAAGCTATGCTACCCTTGAGTCCCAAATCAAACACTGAAAAACTTCAAATGGCCCTAACTTCTATACGGTACGTCCTACACCTATCAAAGATTGCAACATACAAATGCTTGTAAATTTTTACTGGAACGTCATAAAACCTAGAAATTTTGTAACAATAAAGTAGTCGAGCCTCTTGTCAGTTTAAGCTATCGCTCAAATCTATGCTCCCATTGAGTCCCAAATCAAACACTGATAAAACTTCAAGTGGCCCTAACTTCTATACGGTACGTCCTACAACTATCAAAGTTTGCAACATACAAATGCTTGTAACTTTTTACTGGAGCGTCATAAAACCTTGAAATTTTGTAACAATAAAGTACTCGAGCCTCTTGTCAATTTAAGCTATCGCTCAAAGCTATGCTACCCTTGAGTTCCAAATCAAACACTGATAAAACTTCAAATGGCCCTAACTTATATACGGTACGTCCTACACCTATCAAAGTTTGCAACATACAAATGCTTGTAACTTTTTACTGGAGCGTCATAAAACCTTGAAATTTTGTCACAATAAAGTACTCGAGCCTCTTGTCAATTTAAGCTATCGCTCAAAGCTATGCTACCCTTGAGTCCCAAATCAAACACTGATAAAGTTTCAAATGCCCCTAACTTCTATACGGTACGTCCTACACCTATCAAAGTTTGCAACATACAAATGCTTGTAACTTTTTACTGGAGAGTCATAAAACCTTGAAATTTGGTAACAATAAAGTACACGAGCCTCTTGTCAATTTAAGCTATCGCTCAAAGCTATGCTACCCTTGAGTCCCAAATCAAATACTGATAAAATTTCAAAACGCCCTAACTTCTATACGGTACGTCCTACACCTATCAAAGTTTGCAACATACAAATGCTTGTAACTTTTTACTGGAGCGTCATAAAACCTTGAAATTTCGTAACAATAAAGTACTCGAGCCTCTTGTCAATTCAAACTAACGCTCAAACCTATGCTCCCCTTGAGTCCCAAATCAAACACTGAAAAACTTCAAATGGCCCTAACTTCTATACGGTACGTCCTACACCTATCAAAGATTGCAACATACAAATGCTTGTAACTTTTTACTGGAGCGTCATAAAACCTTGAAATTTTGTAACAATAAAGTACTCGAGCCTCTTGTCAATTTAAGCTATTGCTCAAAGCTATGCTACCCTTGAGTCCCAAATCAAACACTGATAAAACTTCAAATCGCCCTAACTTCTATACGGTACGTCCTACACCTATCAAAATTTCCAACATACAAATGCTTGTAACTTTTACTGGAGTGTCATAAAGCCTTGAAATTTCGTAACAATAAAGTACTCGAGCCTCTTGTCAATTCAAGCTAACGCTCAAAGCTATGCTCCCCTTGAGTCCCAAATCAAACACTGATAAAACTTCAAATGGCCCTAACTTCAATACGGTACGTCCTACACCTATCAAAGTTTGCAACATACGAATGCTTGTAACTTTTTACTGGAGCGTCATAAAACCTTGAAATTTTGTAACAATAAAGTACTCGAGCCTCTTGTCAATTTAAGCTATCGCTCAAAGCTATGCTACCCTTGAGTCCCAAATCAAACACTGAAAAACTTCAAATGGCCCTAACTTCTATACGGTACGTCCTACACCTATCAAAGATTGCAACATACAAATGCTTGTAAATTTTTACTGGAACGTCATAAAACCTAGAAATTTTGTAACAATAAAGTAGTCGAGCCTCTTGTCAGTTTAAGCTATCGCTCAAATCTATGCTCCCATTGAGTCCCAAATCAAACACTGATAAAACTTCAAGTGGCCCTAACTTCTATACGGTACGTCCTACAACTATCAAAGTTTGCAACATACAAATGCTTGTAACTTTTTACTGGAGCGTCATAAAACCTTGAAATTTTGTAACAATAAAGTACTCGAGCCTCTTGTCAATTTAAGCTATCGCTCAAAGCTATGCTACCCTTGAGTTCCAAATCAAACACTGATAAAACTTCAAATGGCCCTAACTTATATACGGTACGTCCTACACCTATCAAAGTTTGCAACATACAAATGCTTGTAACTTTTTACTGGAGCGTCATAAAACCTTGAAATTTTGTCACAATAAAGTACTCGAGCCTCTTGTCAATTTAAGCTATCGCTCAAAGCTATGCTACCCTTGAGTCCCAAATCAAACACTGATAAAGTTTCAAATGCCCCTAACTTCTATACGGTACGTCCTACACCTATCAAAGTTTGCAACATACAAATGCTTGTAACTTTTTACTGGAGAGTCATAAAACCTTGAAATTTGGTAACAATAAAGTACACGAGCCTCTTGTCAATTTAAGCTATCGCTCAAAGCTATGCTACCCTTGAGTCCCAAATCAAATACTGATAAAATTTCAAAACGCCCTAACTTCTATACGGTACGTCCTACACCTATCAAAGTTTGCAACATACAAATGCTTGTAACTTTTTACTGGAGCGTCATAAAACCTTGAAATTTCGTAACAATAAAGTACTCGAGCCTCTTGTCAATTCAAACTAACGCTCAAACCTATGCTCCCCTTGAGTCCCAAATCAAACACTGATAAAACTTCAAATGGCCCTAACTTCTATACGGTACGTCCTACACCTATCAAAGTTTGCAACATACAAATGCTTGTAACTTTTTACTGGAGCGTCATAAAACCTTGAAATTTTGTAACAATAAAGTACTCGAGCCTCTTGTCAATTTAAGCTATCGCTCAAAGCTATGCTTCCCTTGAGTCCCAAATCAAACACTGATAAACTTCAAATCGCCCTAACTTCTATACGGTACGAACTACACCTATCAAAGTTTGTAACATACAAATGCTTGTAACTTTTTACTGGAGCGTCATAAAACCTTGAAATTTTGTAACAATAAAGTACTCGAGCCTCTTGTCAATTTAAGCTATCGCGCAAAGCTATGCTACCCTTGAGTTCCAAATCAAACACTGATAAAACATCAAATGGCCCTAACTTCTATACGGTACGTCCTACACCTATCAAAGTTTGCAACATACAAATGTTTGTAACTTTTTACTGGAACGTCATAAAACCTAGAAATTTTGTAACAATAAAGTAGTCGAGCCTCTTGTCAGTTTAAGCTATCGCTCAAATCTATGCTCCCATTGAGTCCCAAATCAAACACTGATAAAACTTCAAGTGGCCCTAACTTCTATACGGTACGTCCTACAACTATCAAAGTTTGCAACATACAAATGCTTGTAACTTTTTACTGGAGCGTCATAAAACCTTGAAATTTTGTAACAAAAAAGTACTCGAGCCTCTTGTCAATTTAAGCTATCGCTCAAAGCTATGCTACCCTTGAGTTCCAAATCAAACACTGATAAAACTTCAAATGGCCCTAACTTATATACGGTACGTCCTACACCTATCAAAGTTTGCAACATACAAATGCTTGTAACTTTTTACTGGAGCGTCATAAAACCTTGAAATTTTGTAACAATAAAGTACTCGAGCCTCTTGTCAATTTAAGCTATTGCTCAAAGCTATGCTACCCTTGAGTCCCAAATCAAACACTGATAAAACTTCAAATCGGCCTAACTTCTATACGGTACGTCCTACACCTATCAAAATTTCCAACATACAAATGCTTGTAACTTTTACTGGAGTGTCATAAAGCCTTGAAATTTCGTAACAATAAAGTACTCGAGCCTCTTGTCAATTCAAGCTAACGCTCAAAGCTATGCTCCCCTTGAGTCCCAAATCAAACACTGATAAAACTTCAAATGGCCCTAACTTCAATACGGTACGTCCTACACCTATCAAAGTTTGCAACATACGAATGCTTGTAACTTTTTACTGGAGCGTCATAAAACCTTGAAATTTTGTAACAATAAAGTACTCGAGCCTCTTGTCAATTTAAGCTATCGCTCAAAGCTATGCTACCCTTGAGTCCCAAATCAAACACTGATAAAACTTCAAATGGCCCTAACTTCTATACGGTACGTCCTACACCTATCAAAGATTGCAACATACAAATGCTTGTAAATTTTTACTGGAACGTCATAAAACCTAGAAATTTTGTAACAATAAAGTAGTCGAGCCTCTTGTCAGTTTAAGCTATCGCTCAAATCTATGCTCCCATTGAGTCCCAAATCAAACACTGATAAAACTTCAAGTGGCGCTAACTTCTATACGGTACGTCCTACAACTATCAAAGTTTGCAACATACAAATGCTTGTAACTTTTTACTGGAGCGTCATAAAACCTTGAAATTTTGTAACAATAAAGTACTCGAGCCTCTTGTCAATTTAAGCTATCGCTCAAAGCTATGCTACCCTTGAGTTCCAAATCAAACACTGATAAAACTTCAAATGGCCCTAACTTACGGTACGTCCTACACCTATCAAAGTTTGCAACATACAAATGCTTGTAACTTTTTACTGGAGCGTCATAAAACCTTGAAATTTTGTCACAATAAAGTACTCGAGCCTCTTGTCAATTTAAGCTATCGCTCTAAGCTATGCTACCCTTGAGTCCCAAATCAAACACTGATAAAGTTTCAAATGCCCCTAACTTCTATACGGTACGTCCTACACCTATCAAAGTTTGCAACATACAAATGCTTGTAACTTTTTACTGGAGAGTCATAAAACCTTGAAATTTGGTAACAATAAAGTACTCGAGCCTCTTGTCAATTTAAGCTATCGCTCAAAGCTATGCTACCCTTGAGTCCCAAATCAAATACTGATAAAACTTCAAAACGCCCTAACTTCTATACGGTACGTCCTACACCTATCAAAGTTTGCAACATACAAATGCTTGTAACTTTTTACTGGAGCGTCATAAAACCTTGAAATTTCGTAACAATAAAGTACTCGAGCCTCTTGTCAATTCAAACTAACGCTCAAACCTATGCTCCCCTTGAGTCCCAAATCAAACACTGATAAAACTTCAAATGGCCCTAACTTCTATACGGTACGTCCTACACCTATCAAAGTTTGCAACATACAAATGCTTGTAACTTTTTACTGGAGCGTCATAAAACCTTGAAATTTTGTAACAATAAAGTACTCGAGCCTCTTGTCAATTTAAGCTATCGCTCAAAGCTATGCTTCCCTTGAGTCCCAAATCAAACACTGATAAACTTCAAATCGCCCTAACTTCTATACGGTACGTCCTACACCTATCAAAGTTTGTAACATACAAATGCTTGTAACTTTTTACTGGAGCGTCATAAAACCTTGAAATTTTGTAACAATAAAGTACTCGAGCCTCTTGTCAATTTAAGCTATCGCGCAAAGCTATGCTACCCTTGAGTTCCAAATCAAACACTGATAAAACTTCAAATGGCCCTAACTTCTATACGGTACGTCCTACACCTATCAAAGTTTGCAACATACAAATGTTTGTAACATTTTACTGGAACGTCATAAAACCTAGAAATTTTGTAACAATAAAGTAGTCGAGCCTCTTGTCAGTTTAAGCTATCGCTCAAATCTATGCTCCCATTGAGTCCCAAATCAAACACTGATAAAACTTCAAGTGGCCCTAACTTCTATACGGTACGTCCTACAACTATCAAAGTTTGCAACATACAAATGCTTGTAACTTTTTACTGGAGCGTCATAAAACCTTGAAATTTTGTAACAATAAAGTACTCGAGCCTCTTGTCAATTTAAGCTATCGCTCAAAGCTATGCTACCCTTGAGTTCCAAATCAAACACTGATAAAACTTCAAATGGCCCTAACTTATATACGGTACGTCCTAGACCTATCAAAGTTTGCAACATACAAATGCTTGTAACTTTTTACTGGAGCGTCATAAAACCTTGAAATTTTGTCACAATAAAATACTCGAGCCTCTTGTCAATTTAAGCTATCGCTCAAAGCTATGCTAACCTTGAGTCCCAAATCAAACACTGATAAAGTTTCAAATGCCCCTAACTTCTATACGGTACGTCCTACACCTATCAAAGTTTGCAACATACAAATGCTTGTAACTTTTTACTGGAGAGTCATAAAACCTTGAAATTTGGTAACAATAAAGTACTCGAGCCTGTTGGCAATTTAAGCTATCGCTCAAAGCTATGCTACCCTTGAGTTCCAAATCAAATACTGATAAAACTTCAAATCGCCCTAACTTCTATACGGTACGTCCTACAACTATCAAAGTTTGCAACATACAAATGCTTGTAACTTTTTACTGGAGCGTCATAAAACCTTGAAATTTTGTAACAATAAAGTACTCGAGCCTCTTGTCAATTTAAGCTATCGCTCAAAGCTATGCTACCCTTGAGTTCCAAATCAAACACTGATAAAACTTCAAATGGCCCTAACTTATATACGGTACGTCCTACACCTATCAAAGTTTGCAACATACAAATGCTTGTAACTTTTTACTGGAGCGTCATAAAACCTTGAAATTTTGTAACAATAAAGTACTCGAGCCTCTTGTCAATTTAAGCTATTGCTCAAAGCTATGCTACCCTTGAGTCCCAAATCAAACACTGATAAAACTTCAAATCGGCCTAACTTCTATACGGTACGTCCTACACCTATCAAAATTTCCAACATACAAATGCTTGTAACTTTTACTGGAGTGTCATAAAGCCTTGAAATTTCGTAACAATAAAGTACTCGAGCCTCTTGTCAATTCAAGCTAACGCTCAAAGCTATGCTCCCCTTGAGTCCCAAATCAAACACTGATAAAACTTCAAAGGCCCTAACTTCAATACGGTACGTCCTACACCTATCAAAGTTTGCAACATACGAATGCTTGTAACTTTTTACTGGAGCGTCATAAAACCTTGAAATTTTGTAACAATAAAGTACTCGAGCCTCTTGTCAATTTAAGCTATCGCTCAAAGCTATGCTACCCTTGAGTCCCAAATCAAACACTGATAAAACTTCAAATGGCCCTAACTTCTATACGGTACGTCCTACACCTATCAAAGATTGCAACATACAAATGCTTGTAAATTTTTACTGGAACGTCATAAAACCTAGAAATTTTGTAACAATAAAGTAGTCGAGCCTCTTGTCAGTTTAAGCTATCGCTCAAATCTATGCTCCCATTGAGTCCCAAATCAAACACTGATAAAACTTCAAGTGGCGCTAACTTCTATACGGTACGTCCTACAACTATCAAAGTTTGCAACATACAAATGCTTGTAAACTTTTTACTGGAGCGTCATAAAACCTTGAAATTTTGTAACAATAAAGTACTCGAGCCTCTTGTCAATTTAAGCTATCGCTCAAAGCTATGCTACCCTTGAGTTCCAAATCAAACACTGATAAAACTTCAAATGGCCCTAACTTACGGTACGTCCTACACCTATCAAAGTTTGCAACATACAAATGCTTGTAACTTTTTACTGGAGCGTCATAAAATCTTGAAATTTTGTCACAATAAAGTACTCGAGCCTCTTGTCAATTTAAGCTATCGCTCAAAGCTATGCTACCCTTGAGTCCCAAATCAAACACTGATAAAGTTTCAAATGCCCCTAACTTCTATACGGTACGTCCTACACCTATCAAAGTTTGCAACATACAAATGCTTGTAACTTTTTACTGGAGAGTCATAAAACCTTGAAATTTGGTAACAATAAAGTACTCGAGCCTCTTGTCAATTTAAGCTATCGCTCAAAGCTATGCTACCCTTGAGTCCCAAATCAAATACTGATAAAACTTCAAAACGCCCTAACTTCTATACGGTACGTCCTACACCTATCAAAGTTTGCAACATACAAATGCTTGTAACTTTTTACTGGAGCGTCATAAAACCTTGAAATTTCGTAACAATAAAGTACTCGAGCCTCTTGTCAATTCAAACTAACGCTCAAACCTATGCTCCCCTTGAGTCCCAAATCAAACACTGATAAAACTTCAAATGGCCCTAACTTCTATACGGTACGTCCTACACCTATCAAAGTTTGCAACATACAAATGCTTGTAACTTTTTACTGGAGCGTCATAAAACCTTGAAATTTTGTAACAATAAAGTACTCGAGCCTCTTGTCAATTTAAGCTATCGCTCAAAGCTATGCTTCCCTTGAGTCCCAAATCAAACACTGATAAACTTCAAATCGCCCTAACTTCTATACGGTACGTCCTACACCTATCAAAGTTTGTAACATACAAATGCTTGTAACTTTTTACTGGAGCGTCATAAAACCTTGAAATTTTGTAACAATAAAGTACTCGAGCCTCTTGTCAATTTAAGCTATCGCGCAAAGCTATGCTACCCTTGAGTTCCAAATCAAACACTGATAAAACTTCAAATGGCCCTAACTTCTATACGGTACGTCCTACACCTATCAAAGTTTGCAACATACAAATGTTTGTAACATTTTACTGGAACGTCATAAAACCTAGAAATTTTGTAACAATAAAGTAGTCGAGCCTCTTGTCAGTTTAAGCTATCGCTCAAATCTATGCTCCCATTGAGTCCCAAATCAAACACTGATAAAACTTCAAGTGGCTCTAACTTCTATACGGTACGTCCTACAACTATCAAAGTTTGCAACATACAAATGCTTGTAACTTTTTACTGGAGCGTCATAAAACCTTGAAATTTTGTAACAATAAAGTACTCGAGCCTCTTGTCAATTTAAGCTATCGCTCAAAGCTATGCTACCCTTGAGTCCCAAATCAAACACTGATAAAGTTTCAAATGCCCCTAACTTCTATACGGTACGTCCTACACCTATCAAAGTTTGCAACATACAAATGCTTGTAACTTTTTACTGGAGCGTCATAAAACCTTGAAATTTTGTCACAATAAAGTACTCGAGCCTCTTGTCAATTTAAGCTATCGCTCAAAGCTATGCTACCCTTGAGTCCCAAATCAAACACTGATAAAGTTTCAAATGCCCCTAACTTCTATACGGTACGTCCTACACCTATCAAAGTTTGCAACATACAAATGCTTGTAACTTTTTACTGGAGAGTCATAAAACCTTGAAATTTGGTAACAATAAAGTACTCGAGCCTCTTGGCAATTTAAGCTATCGCTCAAAGCTATGCTACCCTTGAGTTCCAAATCAAATACTGATAAAACTTCAAATCGCCCTAACTTCTATACGGTACGTCCTACACCTATCAAAGTTTGCAACATACAAATGCTTGTAACTTTTTACTGGAGCGTCATAAAACCTTGAAATTTCGTAACAATAAAGTACTCGAGCCTCTTGTCAATTCAAACTAACGCTCAAACCTATGCTCCCCTTGAGTCCCAAATCAAACACTGATAAAACTTCAAATGGCCCTAACTTCTATACGGTACGTCCTACACCTATCAAAGTTTGCAACATACAAATGCTTGTAACTTTTTACTGGAGCGTCATAAAACCTTGAAATTTTGTAACAATAAAGTACTCGAGCCTCTTGTCAATTTAAGCTATCGCTCAAAGCTATGCTTCCCTTGAGTCCCAAATCAAACACTGATAAACTTCAAATCGCCCTAACTTCTATACGGTACGTCCTACACCTATCAAAGTTTGCAACATACAAATGCTTGTAACTTTTTACTGGAGCGTCATAAAACCTTGAAATTTTGTAACAATAAAGTACTCGAGCCTCTTGTCAATTTAGGCTATCGCGCAAAGCTATGCTACCCTTGAGTTCCAAATCAAACACTGATAAAACTTCAAATGGCCCTAACTTCTATACGGTACGTCCTACACCTATCAAAGTTGGCAACATACAATTGCTTGTAACTTTTTACTGGAGCGTCATAAAAGCTTGAAATTTTGTAACAATAAAGTACTCGAGCCTCTTGTCAATTTAAGCTATCGCTCAAAGCTATGCTACCCCTGAGTCCCAAATCAAACACTGATAAAGTTTCAAATAGCCCTAACTTCTATACGGTACGTCCTACAGCTATCAAAGTTTGCAACATACAAATGCTTGTAACTTTTTACTGGAACGTCATAAAACCTTGAAATTTTGTAACAATAAAGTACTCGAGCCTCTTGTCAATTTAAGCTATCGCTCAAAGCTATGCTACCCTTGAGTCCCAAATCAAACACTGATAAAACTTCTAATCGCCCTAACTTCTATACGGTACGTCCTACACCTATCAACGTTTGCAACATACAAATGCTTGTAACTTTTTACTGGAGCGTCATAAAACCTTGAAATTTCGTAACAATAAAGTACTCGAGCCTCTTGTCAATTCAAGCTAACGATCAAAGCTATGCTCCCCTTGACTTCCAAATCAAACACTGATAAAACTTCAAATGGTCCTAACTTCTATACGGTACGTCCTACACCTATCAAAGTTTGCAACATACAAATGCTTGTAACTTTTTACTGGAGTGTCATAAAACCTTGAAATTTTGTAACAATAATGTACTCGAGCCTCTTGTCAATTTAACCTATCGCTCAAAGCTATGCTACCCTTGAGTCCTAAATCAAACACTGATAAAATTTCAAATGGCCCTAACTTCTATACGGTACGCCCTACACCTATCAATGTTTGCAACATACAAATGCTTGTAACTTTTTACTGGAGCGTCATAAAACCTTGAAATTTTGTAACAATAAAGTACTCGAGCCTCTTGTCAATTTAAGCTATTGCTCAAAGCTATGCTACCCTTGAGTCCCAAATCAAACACTGATAAAACTTCAAATCGCCCTAACTTCTATACGGTACGTCCTACACCTATCAAAATTTCCAACATACAAATGCTTGTAACTTTTACTGGAGTGTCATAAAACCTTGAAATTTCGTAACAATAAAGTACTCGAGCCTCTTGTCAATTCAAGCTAACGCTCAAAGCTATGCTCCCCTTGAGTCCCAAATCAAACACTGATAAAACTTCAAATGGCCCTAACTTCAATACGGTACGTCCTACACCTATCAAAGTTTGCAACATACGAATGCTTGTAACTTTTTACTGGAGCGTCATAAAACCTTGAAATTTTGTAACAATAAAGTACTCGAGCCTCTTGTCAATTTAAGCTATCGCTCAAAGCTATGCTACCCTTGAGTCCCAAATCAAACACTGATAAAACTTCAAATGGCCCTAACTTCTATACGGTACGTCCTACACCTATCAAAGATTGCAACATACAAATGCTAGTAAATTTTTACTGGAACGTCATAAAACCTAGAAATTTTGTAACAATAAAGTAGTCGAGCCTCTTGTCAGTTTAAGCTATCGCTCAAATCTATGCTCCCATTGAGTCCCAAATCAAACACTGATAAAACTTCAAGTGGCCCTAACTTCTATACGGTACGTCCTACAACTATCAAAGTTTGCACCATACAAATGCTTGTAACTTTTTACTGGAGCGTCATAAAACCTTGAAATTTTGTAACAATAAAGTACTCGAGCCTCTTGTCAATTTAAGCTATCGCTCAAAGCTATGCTACCCTTGAGTTCCAAATCAAACACTGATAAAACTTCAAATGGCCCTAACTTATATACGGTACGTCCTACACTTATCAAAGTTTGCAACATACAAATGCTTGTAACTTTTTACTGGAGCGTCATAAAACCTTGAAATTTTGTCACAATAAAGTACTCGACCCTCTTGTCAATTTAAGCTATCGCTCAAAGCTATGCTACCCTTCAGTCCCAAATCAAATACTGATAAAACTTCAAATGCCCCTAACTTCTATACGGTACGTCCTACACCTATCAAAGTTTGCAACATACAAATGCTTGTAACTTTTTACTGGAGAGTCATAAAACCTTGAAATATGGTAACAATAAAGTACTCGAGCCTCTTGTCAATTTAAGCTATCGCTCAAAGCTATGCTACCCTTGAGTCCCAAATCAAATACTGATAAAACTTCAAATCGCCCTAACTTCTATACGGTACGTCTTACACCTATCAAAGTTTGCAACATACAAATGCTTGTAACTTTTTACTGGAGCGTCATAAAACCTTGAAATTTCGTAACAATAAAGTACTCGAGCCTCTTGTCAATTCAAACTAACGCTCAAACCTATGCTCCCCTTGAGTCCCAAATCAAACACTGATAAAACTTCAAATGGCCCTAACTTCTATACGGTACGTCCTACACCTATCAAAGTTTGCAACATACAAATGCTTGTAACTTTTTACTGGAGCGTCATGAAACCTTGAAATTTTGTAACAATAAAGTACTCGAGCCTCTTGTCAATTTAAGCTATCGCTCAAAGCTATGCTTCCCTTGAGTCCCAAATCAAACACTGATAAACTTCAAATCGCCCTAACTTCTATACGGTACGTCCTACACCTATCAAAGTTTGCACCATACAAATGCTTGTAACTTTTTACTGGAGCGTCATAAAACCTTGAAATTTTGTAACAATAAAGTACTCGAGCCTCTTGTCAATTTAAGCTATCGCGCAAAGCTATGCTACCCTTGAGTTCCAAATCAAACACTGATAAATGTTCAAATGGCCCTAACTTCTATACGGTACGTCCTACACCTATCAAAGTTTGCAACATACAAATGCTTGTAACTTTTTACTGGAGCGTCATAAAACCTTGAAATTTTGTAACAATAAAGTACTCGAGCCTCTTGTCAATTCAAGCTAACGCTCAAAGCTATGCTCCCCTTGAGTCCCAAATCAAACATTGATAAAACTTCAAATGGCCCTAACTTCTATACGGTACGTCCTACACCTATCAAAGTTTGCAACATACAAATGCTTGTAACTTTTTACTGGAGCGTCATAAAACCTTGAAATTTTTAACAATAAAGTACTGGAGCCTGTTGTCAATTTAAGTTATCGCGCAAAGCTATGCTACCTTTGAGTCCCAAATCAATCACTGATAAAACTTCAAATGGCCCTAACTTCTATATGGTACGTCCTACACCTATCAAAGTTTGTAACATACAAATGCTTGTAACTTTTTACTGGAGCGTCATAAAACCTTGAAATTTTGTAACAATAAAGTACTCGAGCCTCTTGTCAATTTCAGCTATCGCGCAAAGCTATGCTACCCTTGAGTCCCAAGTGAAACACTGAAAAAATTTAAAATGGCCCTAACTTCTATACGGTACGTCCTACACCTATCAAAGTTTGCAACATACAAATGCTTGTAACTTTTTACTGGAGCGTCATAAAACCTTGAAATTTTGTAACAATAAAGTACTCGAGCCTCTTGTCAATTTAAGCTATCGCTCAAAGCTATGCTACCCTTGACTCCCAAATGAAACACTGATAAAGTTCAAATCGCCCTAACTTCTATACGGTACGTCCTACACCTATCAAAGTTTGCAACATACAAATGCTTGTAACTTTTTACTGGAGCGTCATAAAACCTTGAAATTTCGTAACAATAAAGTACTCGAGCCTCTTGTCAATTCAAGCAAACGCTCAAAGCTATGCTCCCCTTGAGTCCCAAATCAAACACTGATAAAACTTCAAATGGCCCTAACTTTTATACGGTACGTCCTACACCTATCAAAGTTTGCAACATACAAATGCTTGTAACTTTTTACTGGAACGTCATAAAACCTTGAAATTTTGTAACAATAAAGTAGTCGAGCCTCTTGTCAGTTTAAGCTATTGCTCAAATCTATGCTCCCATTGAGTCCGAAATCAAACACTGATAAAACTTCAAATGGCCCTAACTTCTATACGGGACGTCCTACACCTATCAAAGTTTGCAACATACAAATGCTTGTAACTTTTTACTAGAGCGTCATAAAACCTTGAAATTTTGTAACAATAAAGTACTCGAGCCTCTTGTCAATTTAAGCTATCGCGGAAAGCTATGCTACCCTTGAGTCCCAAGTGAAACACTGATAAAACTTCAAATGGCCCTAACTTCTATACGGTACATCCTACACCTATCAAAGTTTGCAACATACAAATGCTTGTAACTTTTTACTGGAACGTCATAAAACCTTGAAATTTTGTAAAAATAAAGTAGTCGAGCCTCTTGTCAGTTTAAGCTATCGCTCAAATCTATGCTCCCATTGAGTCCCAAATCAAACTCTGATAAAACTTCAAATGGCCCTAACTTCTATACGGAACGTCCTACACCTATCAAAGTTTGCAACATAAAAATGCTTGTAACTTTTTATTGGAGCGTCATAAAACCTTGAAATTTTGTAACAATAAAGTACTCGAGCCTCTTGTCAATTTAAGCTATCGCTCAAAGCTATGCTACCCTTGAGTCCCAAATCAAACACTGATAAACTTCAAATCGCCCTAACTTCTATACGGTACGTTCTACACCTATCAAAATTTGCAACATACAAATGCTTGTAACTTTTTACTGGAGCGTCATAAAACCTTGAAATTTCGTAACAATAAAGTACTCGAGCCTCTTGTCAATTCAAGCTAACGCTCAAAGCTATTCTCCCCTTGACTTCCAAATCAAACACTGATAAAACTTCAAATGGTCCTAACTTCTATACGGTACGTCCTACACCTATCAAAGTTTGCAACATACAAATGCTTGTAACTTTTTACTGGAGTGTCATAAAACCTTGAAATTTTGTAACAATAATGTACTCGAGCCTCTTGTCAATTTAACCTATCGCTCAAAGCTATGCTACCCTTGAGTCCCAAATCAAACACTGATAAAATTTCAAATGGCCCTAACTTCTATACGGTACGCCCTACACCTATCAATGTTTGCAACATACAAATGCTTGTAACTTTTTACTGGAGCGTCATAAAACCTTGAAATTTTGTAACAATAAAGTACTCGAGCCTCTTGTCAATTTAAGCTATTGCTCAAAGCTATGCTACCCTTGAGTCCCAAATCAAACACTGATAAAACTTCAAATCGCCCTAACTTCTATACGGTACGTCCTACACCTATCAAAATTTCCAACATACAAATGCTTGTAACTTTTACTGGAGTGTCCTAAAGCCTTGAAATTTCGTAACAATAAAGTACTCGAGCCTCTTGTCAATTCAAGCTAACGCTCAAAGCTATGCTCCCCTTGAGTCCCAAATCAAACACTGATAAAACTTCAAATGGCCCTAACTTCAATACGGTACGTCCTACACCTATCAAAGTTTGCAACATACGAATGCTTGTAACTTTTTACTGGAGCGTCATAAAACCTTGAAATTTTGTAACAATAAAGTACTCGAGCCTCTTGTCAATTTAAGCTATCGCTCAAAGCTATGCTACCCTTGAGTCCCAAATCAAACACTGATAAAACTTCAAATGGCCCTAACTTCTATACGGTACGTCCTACACCTATCAAAGATTGCAACATACAAATGCTTGTAGATTTTTACTGGAACGTCATAAAACCTAGAAATTTTGTAACAATAAAGTAGTCGAGCCTCTTGTCAGTTTAAGCTATCGCTCAAATCTATGCTCCCATTGAGTCCCAAATCAAACACTGATAAAACTTCAAGTGGCCCTAACTTCTATACGGTACGTCCTACAACTATCAAAGTTTGCAACATACAAATGCTTGTAACTTTTTACTGGAGCGTCATAAAACCTTGAAATTTTGTAACAATAAAGTACTCGAGCCTCTTGTCAATTTAAGCTATCGCTCAAAGCTATGCTACCCTTGAGTTCCAAATCAAACACTGATAAAACTTCAAATGGCCCTAACTTATATACGGTACGTCCTACACCTATCAAAGTTTGCAACATACAAATGCTTGTAACTTTTTACTGGAGCGGCATAAAACCTTGAAATTTTGTCACAATAAAGTACTCGAGCCTCTTGTCAATTTAAGCTATCGCTCAAAGCTATGCTACCCTTGAGTCCCAAATCAAACACTGATAAAGTTTCAAATGCCCCTAACTTCTATACGGTACGTCCTACACCTATCAAAGTTTGCAACATACAAATGCGTGTAACTTTTTACTGGAGAGTCATAAAACCTTGAAATTTGGTAACAATAAAGTACTCGAGCCTCTTGTCAATTTAAGCTATCGCTCAAAGCTATGCTACCCTTGAGTCCCAAATCAAAAACTGATAAAACTTCAAAACGCCCTAACTTCTATACGGTACGTCCTACACCTATCAAAGTTTGCAACATACAAATGCTTGTAACTTTTTACTGGAGCGTCATAAAACCTTGAAATTTCGTAACAATAAAGTACTCGAGCCTCTTGTCAATTCAAACTAACGCTCAAACCTATGCTCCCCTTGAGTCCCAAATCAAACACTGATAAAACTTCAAATGGCCCTAACTTCTATACGGTACGTCCTACACCTATCAAAGTTTGCAACATACAAATGCTTGTAACTTTTTACTGGAGCGTCATAAAACCTTGAAATTTTGTAACAATAAAGTACTCGAGCCTCTTGTCAATTTAAGCTATCGCTCAAAGCTATGCTTCCCTTGAGTCCCAAATCAAACACTGATAAACTTCAAATCGCCCTAACTTCTATACGGTACGTCCTACACCTATCAAAGTTTGTAACATACAAATGCTTGTAACTTTTTACTGGAGCGTCATAAAACCTTGAAATTTTGTAACAATAAAGTACTCGAGCCTCTTGTCAATTTAAGCTATCGCGCAAAGCTATGCTACCCTTGAGTTCCAAATCAAACACTGATAAAACTTCAAATGGCCCTAACTTCTATACGGTACGTCCTACACCTATCAAAGTTTGCAACATACAAATGCTTGTAACTTTTTACTGGAACGTCATAAAACCTAGAAATTTTGTAACAATAAAGTAGTCGAGCCTCTTGTCAGTTTAAGCTATCGCTCAAATCTATGCTCCCATTGAGTCCCAAATCAAACACTGATAAAACTTCAAGTGGCCCTAACTTCTATACGGTACGTCCTACAACTATCAAAGTTTGCAACATACAAATGCTTGTAACTTTTTACTGGAGCGTCATAAAACCTTGAAATTTTGTAACAATAAAGTACTCGAGCCTCTTGTCAATTTAAGCTATCGCTCAAAGCTATGCTACCCTTGAGTTCCAAATCAAACACTGATAAAACTTCAAATGGCCCTAACTTATATACGGTACGTCCTACACCTATCAAAGTTTGCAACATACAAATGCTTGTAACTTTTTACTGGAGCGTCATAAAACCTTGAAATTTTGTCACAATAAAGTACTCGAGCCTCTTGTCAATTTAAGCTATCGCTCAAAGCTATGCTACCCTTGAGTCCCAAATCAAACACTGATAAAGTTTCAAATGCCCCTAACTTCTATACGGTACGTCCTACACCTATCAAAGTTTGCCACATACAAATGCTTGTAACTTTTTACTGGAGAGTCATAAAACCTTGAAATTTGGTAACAATAAAGTACTCGAGCCTCTTGTCAATTTAAGCTATCGCTCAAAGCTATGCTACCCTTGAGTCCCAAATCAAATACTGATAAAACTTCAAATCGCCCTAACTTCTATACGGTACGTCCTACACCTATCAAAGTTTGCAACATACAAATGCTTGTAACTTTTTACTGGAGCGTCATAAAACCTTGAAATTTCGTAACAATAAAGTACTCGAGCCTCTTGTCAATTCAAACTAACGCTCAAACCTATGCTCCCCTTGAGTCCCAAATCAAACACTGATAAAACTTCAAATGGCCCTAACTTCTATACGGTACGTCCTACACCTATCAAAGTTTGCAACATACAAATGCTTGTAACTTTTTACTGGAGCGTCATAAAACCTTGAAATTTTGTAACAATAAAGTACTCGAGCCTCTTGTCAATTTAAGCTATCGCTCAAAGCTATGCTTCCCTTGAGTCCCAAATCAAACACTGATAAACTTCAAATCGCCCTAACTTCTATACGGTACGTCCTACACCTATCAAAGTTTGCAACATACAAATGCTTGTAACTTTTTACTGGAGCGTCATAAAACCTTGAAATTTTGTAACAATAAAGTACTCGAGCCTCTTGTCAATTTAAGCTATCGCGCAAAGCTATGCTACCCTTGAGTTCCAAATCAAACACTGATAAAACTTCAAATGGCCCTAACTTCTATACGGTACGTCCTACACCTATCAAAGTTGGCAACATACAATTGCTTGTAACTTTTTACTGGAGCGTCATAAAAGCTTGAAATTTTGTAACAATAAAGTACTCGAGCCTCTTGTCAATTTAAGCTATCGCTCAAAGCTATGCTACCCTTGAGTCCCAAATCAAACACTGATAAAACTTCTAATCGCCCTAACTTCTATACGGTACGTCCTACACCTATCAAAGTTTGCAACATACAAATGCTTGTAACTTTTTACTGGAGCGTCATAAAACCTTGAAATTTCGTAACAATAAAGTACTCGAGCCTCTTGTCAATTCAAGCTAACGCTCAAAGCTATGCTCCCCTTGACTTCCAAATCAAACACTGATAAAACTTCAAATGGTCCTAACTTCTATACGGTACGTCCTACACCTATCAAAGTTTGCAACATACAAATGCTTGTAACTTTTTACTGGAGTGTCATAAAACCTTGAAATTTTGTAACAATAATGTACTCGAGCCTCTTGTCAATTTAACCTATCGCTCAAAGCTATGCTACCCTTGAGTCCCAAATCAAACATTGATAAAATTTCAAATGGCCCTAACTTCTATACGGTACGCCCTACACCTATCAATGTTTGCAACATACAAATGCTTGTAACTTTTTACTGGAGCGTCATAAAACCTTGAAATTTTGTAACAATAAAGTACTCGAGCCTCTTGTCAATTTAAGCTATTGCTCAAAGCTATGCTACCCTTGAGTCCCAAATCAAACACTGATAAAACTTCAAATCGCCCTAACTTCTATACGGTACGTCCTACACCTATCAAAATTTCCAACATACAAATGCTTGTAACTTTTACTGGAGTGTCATAAAACCTTGAAATTTCGTAACAATAAAGTACTCGAGCCTCTTGTCAATTCAAGCTAACGCTCAAAGCTATGCTCCCCTTGAGTCCCAAATCAAACACTGATAAAACTTCAAATGGCCCTAACTTCAATACGGTACGTCCTACACCTATCAAAGTTTGCAACATACGAATGCTTGTAACTTTTTACTTGAGCGTCATAAAACCTTGAAATTTTGTAACAATAAAGTACTCGAGCCTCTTGTCAATTTAAGCTATCGCTCAAAGCTATGCTACCCTTGAGTCCCAAATCAAACACTGATAAAACTTCAAATGGCCCTAACTTCTATACGGTACGTCCTACACCTATCAAAGATTGCAACATACAAATGCTTGTAAATTTTTACTGGAACGTCATAAAACCTAGAAATTTTGTAACAATAAAGTAATCGAGCCTCTTGTCAGTTTAAGCTATCGCTCAAATCTATGCTCCCATTGAGTCCCAAATCAAACACTGATAAAACTTCAAGTGGCCCTAACTTCTATACGGTACGTCCTACAACTATCAAAGTTTGCAACATACAAATGCTTGTAACTTTTTACTGGAGTGTCATAAAACCTTTAAATTTTGTAACAATAATGTACTCGAGCCTCTTGTCAATTTAACCTATCGCTCAAAGCTATGCTACCCTTGAGTCCCAAATCAAACACTGATAAAATTTCAAATGGCCCTAACTTCTATACGGTACGCCCTACACCTATCAATGTTTGCAACATACAAATGCTTGTAACTTTTTACTGGAGCGTCATAAAACCTTGAAATTTTGTAACAATAAAGTACTCGAGCCTCTTGTCAATTTAAGCTATTGCTCAAAGCTATGCTACCCTTGAGTCCCAAATCAAACACTGATAAAACTTCAAATCGCCCTAACTTCTATACGGTACGTCCTACACCTATCAAAATTTCCAACATACAAATGCTTGTAACTTTTACTGGAGTGTCATAAAGCCTTGAAATTTCGTAACAATAAAGTACTCGAGCCTCTTGTCAATTCAAGCTAACGCTCAAAGCTATGCTCCCCTTGAGTCCCAAATCAAACACTGATAAAACTTCAAATGGCCCTAACTTCAATACGGTACGTCCTACACCTATCAAAGTTTGCAACATACGAATGCTTGTAACTTTTTACTGGAGCGTCATAAAACCTTGAAATTTTGTAACAATAAAGTACTCGAGCCTCTTGTCAATTTAAGCTATCGCTCAAAGCTATGCTACCCTTGAGTCCCAAATCAAACACTGAAAAACTTCAAATGGCCCTAACTTCTATACGGTACGTCCTACACCTATCAAAGATTGCAACATACAAATGCTTGTAAATTTTTACTGGAACGTCATAAAACCTAGAAATTTTGTAACAATAAAGTAGTCGAGCCTCTTGTCAGTTTAAGCTATCGCTCAAATCTATGCTCCCATTGAGTCCCAAATCAAACACTGATAAAACTTCAAGTGGCCCTAACTTCTATACGGTACGTCCTACAACTATCAAAGTTTGCAACATACAAATGCTTGTAACTTTTTACTGGAGCGTCATAAAACCTTGAAATTTTGTAACAATAAAGTACTCGAGCCTCTTGTCAATTTAAGCTATCGCTCAAAGCTATGCTACCCTTGAGTTCCAAATCAAACACTGATAAAACTTCAAATGGCCCTAACTTATATACGGTACGTCCTACACCTATCAAAGTTTGCAACATACAAATGCTTGTAACTTTTTACTGGAGCGTCATAAAACCTTGAAATTTTGTCACAATAAAGTACTCGAGCCTCTTGTCAATTTAAGCTATCGCTCAAAGCTATGCTACCCTTGAGTCCCAAATCAAACACTGATAAAGTTTCAAATGCCCCTAACTTCTATACGGTACGTCCTACACCTATCAAAGTTTGCAACATACAAATGCTTGTAACTTTTTACTGGAGAGTCATAAAACCTTGAAATTTGGTAACAATAAAGTACACGAGCCTCTTGTCAATTTAAGCTATCGCTCAAAGCTATGCTACCCTTGAGTCCCAAATCAAATACTGATAAAATTTCAAAACGCCCTAACTTCTATACGGTACGTCCTACACCTATCAAAGTTTGCAACATACAAATGCTTGTAACTTTTTACTGGAGCGTCATAAAACCTTGAAATTTCGTAACAATAAAGTACTCGAGCCTCTTGTCAATTCAAACTAACGCTCAAACCTATGCTCCCCTTGAGTCCCAAATCAAACACTGAAAAACTTCAAATGGCCCTAACTTCTATACGGTACGTCCTACACCTATCAAAGATTGCAACATACAAATGCTTGTAACTTTTTACTGGAGCGTCATAAAACCTTGAAATTTTGTAACAATAAAGTACTCGAGCCTCTTGTCAATTTAAGCTATTGCTCAAAGCTATGCTACCCTTGAGTCCCAAATCAAACACTGATAAAACTTCAAATCGCCCTAACTTCTATACGGTACGTCCTACACCTATCAAAATTTCCAACATACAAATGCTTGTAACTTTTACTGGAGTGTCATAAAGCCTTGAAATTTCGTAACAATAAAGTACTCGAGCCTCTTGTCAATTCAAGCTAACGCTCAAAGCTATGCTCCCCTTGAGTCCCAAATCAAACACTGATAAAACTTCAAATGGCCCTAACTTCAATACGGTACGTCCTACACCTATCAAAGTTTGCAACATACGAATGCTTGTAACTTTTTACTGGAGCGTCATAAAACCTTGAAATTTTGTAACAATAAAGTACTCGAGCCTCTTGTCAATTTAAGCTATCGCTCAAAGCTATGCTACCCTTGAGTCCCAAATCAAACACTGAAAAACTTCAAATGGCCCTAACTTCTATACGGTACGTCCTACACCTATCAAAGATTGCAACATACAAATGCTTGTAAATTTTTACTGGAACGTCATAAAACCTAGAAATTTTGTAACAATAAAGTAGTCGAGCCTCTTGTCAGTTTAAGCTATCGCTCAAATCTATGCTCCCATTGAGTCCCAAATCAAACACTGATAAAACTTCAAGTGGCCCTAACTTCTATACGGTACGTCCTACAACTATCAAAGTTTGCAACATACAAATGCTTGTAACTTTTTACTGGAGCGTCATAAAACCTTGAAATTTTGTAACAATAAAGTACTCGAGCCTCTTGTCAATTTAAGCTATCGCTCAAAGCTATGCTACCCTTGAGTTCCAAATCAAACACTGATAAAACTTCAAATGGCCCTAACTTATATACGGTACGTCCTACACCTATCAAAGTTTGCAACATACAAATGCTTGTAACTTTTTACTGGAGCGTCATAAAACCTTGAAATTTTGTCACAATAAAGTACTCGAGCCTCTTGTCAATTTAAGCTATCGCTCAAAGCTATGCTACCCTTGAGTCCCAAATCAAACACTGATAAAGTTTCAAATGCCCCTAACTTCTATACGGTACGTCCTACACCTATCAAAGTTTGCAACATACAAATGCTTGTAACTTTTTACTGGAGAGTCATAAAACCTTGAAATTTGGTAACAATAAAGTACACGAGCCTCTTGTCAATTTAAGCTATCGCTCAAAGCTATGCTACCCTTGAGTCCCAAATCAAATACTGATAAAATTTCAAAACGCCCTAACTTCTATACGGTACGTCCTACACCTATCAAAGTTTGCAACATACAAATGCTTGTAACTTTTTACTGGAGCGTCATAAAACCTTGAAATTTCGTAACAATAAAGTACTCGAGCCTCTTGTCAATTCAAACTAACGCTCAAACCTATGCTCCCCTTGAGTCCCAAATCAAACACTGATAAAACTTCAAATGGCCCTAACTTCTATACGGTACGTCCTACACCTATCAAAGTTTGCAACATACAAATGCTTGTAACTTTTTACTGGAGCGTCATAAAACCTTGAAATTTTGTAACAATAAAGTACTCGAGCCTCTTGTCAATTTAAGCTATCGCTCAAAGCTATGCTTCCCTTGAGTCCCAAATCAAACACTGATAAACTTCAAATCGCCCTAACTTCTATACGGTACGAACTACACCTATCAAAGTTTGTAACATACAAATGCTTGTAACTTTTTACTGGAGCGTCATAAAACCTTGAAATTTTGTAACAATAAAGTACTCGAGCCTCTTGTCAATTTAAGCTATCGCGCAAAGCTATGCTCCCCTTGAGTCCCAAATCAAACACTGATAAAACTTCAAATGGCCCTAACTTCAATACGGTACGTCCTACACCTATCAAAGTTTGCAACATACGAATGCTTGTAACTTTTTACTGGAGCGTCATAAAACCTTGAAATTTTGTAACAATAAAGTACTCGAGCCTCTTGTCAATTTAAGCTATCGCTCAAAGCTATGCTACCCTTGAGTTCCAAATCAAACACTGATAAAACTTCAAATGGCCCTAACTTATATACGGTACGTCCTACACCTATCAAAGTTTGCAACATACAAATGCTTGTAACTTTTTACTGGAGCGTCATAAAACCTTGAAATTTTGTAACAATAAAGTACTCGAGCCTCTTGTCAATTTAAGCTATTGCTCAAAGCTATGCTACCCTTGAGTCCCAAATCAAACACTGATAAAACTTCAAATCGGCCTAACTTCTATACGGTACGTCCTACACCTATCAAAATTTCCAACATACAAATGCTTGTAACTTTTACTGGAGTGTCATAAAGCCTTGAAATTTCGTAACAATAAAGTACTCGAGCCTCTTGTCAATTCAAGCTAACGCTCAAAGCTATGCTCCCCTTGAGTCCCAAATCAAACACTGATAAAACTTCAAATGGCCCTAACTTCAATACGGTACGTCCTACACCTATCAAAGTTTGCAACATACGAATGCTTGTAACTTTTTACTGGAGCGTCATAAAACCTTGAAATTTTGTAACAATAAAGTACTCGAGCCTCTTGTCAATTTAAGCTATCGCTCAAAGCTATGCTACCCTTGAGTCCCAAATCAAACACTGATAAAACTTCAAATGGCCCTAACTTCTATACGGTACGTCCTACACCTATCAAAGATTGCAACATACAAATGCTTGTAAATTTTTACTGGAACGTCATAAAACCTAGAAATTTTGTAACAATAAAGTAGTCGAGCCTCTTGACAGTTTAAGCTATCGCTCAAATCTATGCTCCCATTGAGTCCCAAATCAAACACTGATAAAACTTCAAGTGGCGCTAACTTCTATACGGTACGTCCTACAACTATCAAAGTTTGCAACATACAAATGCTTGTAACTTTTTACTGGAGCGTCATAAAACCTTGAAATTTTGTAACAATAAAGTACTCGAGCCTCGTGTCAATTTAAGCTATCGCTCAAAGCTATGCTACCCTTGAGTTCCAAATCAAACACTGATAAAACTTCAAATGGCCCTAACTTACGGTACGTCCTACACCTATCAAAGTTTGCAACATACAAATGCTTGTAACTTTTTACTGGAGCGTCATAAAACCTTGAAATTTTGTCACAATAAAGTACTCGAGCCTCTTGTCAATTTAAGCTATCGCTCTAAGCTATGCTACCCTTGAGTCCCAAATCAAACACTGATAAAGTTTCAAATGCCCCTAACTTCTATACGGTACGTCCTACACCTATCAAAGTTTGCAACATACAAATGCTTGTAACTTTTTACTGGAGAGTCATAAAACCTTGAAATTTGGTAACAATAAAGTACTCGAGCCTCTTGTCAATTTAAGCTATCGCTCAAAGCTATGCTACCCTTGAGTCCCAAATCAAATACTGATAAAACTTCAAAACGCCCTAACTTCTATACGGTACGTCCTACACCTATCAAAGTTTGCAACATACAAATGCTTGTAACTTTTTACTGGAGCGTCATAAAACCTTGAAATTTCGTAACAATAAAGTACTCGAGCCTCTTGTCAATTCAAACTAACGCTCAAACCTATGCTCCCCTTGAGTCCCAAATCAAACACTGATAAAACTTCAAATGGCCCTAACTTCTATACGGTACGTCCTACACCTATCAAAGTTTGCAACATACAAATGCTTGTAACTTTTTACTGGAGCGTCATAAAACCTTGAAATTTTGTAACAATAAAGTACTCGAGCCTCTTGTCAATTTAAGCTATCGCTCAAAGCTATGCTTCCCTTGAGTCCCAAATCAAACACTGATAAACTTCAAATCGCCCTAACTTCTATACGGTACGTCCTACACCTATCAAAGTTTGTAACATACAAATGCTTGTAACTTTTTACTGGAGCGTCATAAAACCTTGAAATTTTGTAACAATAAAGTACTCGAGCCTCTTGTCAATTTAAGCTATCGCGCAAAGCTATGCTACCCTTGAGTTCCAAATCAAACACTGATAAAACTTCAAATGGCCCTAACTTCTATACGGTACGTCCTACACCTATCAAAGTTTGCAACATACAAATGTTTGTAACATTTTACTGGAACGTCATAAAACCTAGAAATTTTGTAACAATAAAGTAGTCGAGCCTCTTGTCAGTTTAAGCTATCGCTCAAATCTATGCTCCCATTGAGTCCCAAATCAAACACTGATAAAACTTCAAGTGGCCCTAACTTCTATACGGTACGTCCTACAACTATCAAAGTTTGCAACATACAAATGCTTGTAACTTTTTACTGGAGCGTCATAAAACCTTGAAATTTTGTAACAATAAAGTACTCGAGCCTCTTGTCAATTTAAGCTATCGCTCAAAGCTATGCTACCCTTGAGTTCCAAATCAAACACTGATAAAACTTCAAATGGCCCTAACTTATATACGGTACGTCCTAGACCTATCAAAGTTTGCAACATACAAATGCTTGTAACTTTTTACTGGAGCGTCATAAAACCTTGAAATTTTGTCACAATAAAATACTCGAGCCTCTTGTCAATTTAAGCTATCGCTCAAAGCTATGCTACCCTTGAGTCCCAAATCAAACACTGATAAAGTTTCAAATGCCCCTAACTTCTATACGGTACGTCCTACACCTATCAAAGTTTGCAACATACAAATGCTTGTAACTTTTTACTGGAGAGTCATAAAACCTTGAAATTTGGTAACAATAAAGTACTCGAGCCTCTTGGCAATTTAAGCTATCGCTCAAAGCTATGCTACCCTTGAGTTCCAAATCAAATACTGATAAAACTTCAAATCGCCCTAACTTCTATACGGTACGTCCTACAACTATCAAAGTTTGCAACATACAAATGCTTGTAACTTTTTACTGGAGCGTCATAAAACCTTGAAATTTTGTAACAATAAAGTACTCGAGCCTCTTGTCAATTTAAGCTATCGCTCAAAGCTATGCTACCCTTGAGTTCCAAATCAAACACTGATAAAACTTCAAATGGCCCTAACTTATATACGGTACGTCCTACACCTATCAAAGTTTGCAACATACAAATGCTTGTAACTTTTTACTGGAGCGTCATAAAACCTTGAAATTTTGTAACAATAAAGTACTCGAGCCTCTTGTCAATCTAAGCTATTGCTCAAAGCTATGCTACCCTTGAGTCCCAAATCAAACACTGATAAAACTTCAAATCGGCCTAACTTCTATACGGTACGTCCTACACCTATCAAAATTTCCAACATACAAATGCTTGTAACTTTTACTGGAGTGTCATAAAGCCTTGAAATTTCGTAACAATAAAGTACTCGAGCCTCTTGTCAATTCAAGCTAACGCTCAAAGCTATGCTCCCCTTGAGTCCCAAATCAAACACTGATAAAACTTCAAAGGCCCTAACTTCAATACGGTACGTCCTACACCTATCAAACTTTGCAACATACGAATGCTTGTAACTTTTTACTGGAGCGTCATAAAACCTTGAAATTTTGTAACAATAAAGTACTCGAGCCTCTTGTCAATTTAAGCTATCGCTCAAAGCTATGCTACCCTTGAGTCCCAAATCAAACACTGATAAAACTTCAAATGGCCCTAACTTCTATACGGTACGTCCTACACCTATCAAAGATTGCAACATACAAATGCTTGTAAATTTTTACTGGAACGTCATAAAACCTAGAAATTTTGTAACAATAAAGTAGTCGAGCCTCTTGTCAGTTTAAGCTATCGCTCAAATCTATGCTCCCATTGAGTCCCAAATCAAACACTGATAAAACTTCAAGTGGCGCTAACTTCTATACGGTACGTCCTACAACTATCAAAGTTTGCAACATACAAATGCTTGTAACTTTTTACTGGAGCGTCATAAAACCTTGAAATTTTGTAACAATAAAGTACTCGAGCCTCTTGTCAATTTAAGCTATCGCTCAAAGCTATGCTACCCTTGAGTTCCAAATCAAACACTGATAAAACTTCAAATGGCCCTAACTTACGGTACGTCCTACACCTATCAAAGTTTGCAACATACAAATGCTTGTAACTTTTTACTGGAGCGTCATAAAATCTTGAAATTTTGTCACAATAAAGTACTCGAGCCTCTTGTCAATTTAAGCTATCGCTCAAAGCTATGCTACCCTTGAGTCCCAAATCAAACACTGATAAAGTTTCAAATGCCCCTAACTTCTATACGGTACGTCCTACACCTATCAAAGTTTGCAACATACAAATGCTTGTAACTTTTTACTGGAGAGTCATAAAACCTTGAAATTTGGTAACAATAAAGTACTCGAGCCTCTTGTCAATTTAAGCTATCGCTCAAAGCTATGCTACCCTTGAGTCCCAAATCAAATACTGATAAAACTTCAAAACGCCCTAACTTCTATACGGTACGTCCTACACCTATCAAAGTTTGCAACATACAAATGCTTGTAACTTTTTACTGGAGCGTCATAAAACCTTGAAATTTCGTAACAATAAAGTACTCGAGCCTCTTGTCAATTCAAACTAACGCTCAAACCTATGCTCCCCTTGAGTCCCAAATCAAACACTGATAAAACTTCAAATGGCCCTAACTTCTATACGGTACGTCCTACACCTATCAAAGTTTGCAACATACAAATGCTTGTAACTTTTTACTGGAGCGTCATAAAACCTTGAAATTTTGTAACAATAAAGTACTCGAGCCTCTTGTCAATTTAAGCTATCGCTCAAAGCTATGCTTCCCTTGAGTCCCAAATCAAACACTGATAAACTTCAAATCGCCCTAACTTCTATACGGTACGTCCTACACCTATCAAAGTTTGTAACATACAAATGCTTGTAACTTTTTACTGGAGCGTCATAAAACCTTGAAATTTTGTAACAATAAAGTACTCGAGCCTCTTGTCAATTTAAGCTATCGCGCAAAGCTATGCTACCCTTGAGTTCCAAATCAAACACTGATAAAACTTCAAATGGCCCTAACTTCTATACGGTACGTCCTACACCTATCAAAGTTTGCAACATACAAATGTTTGTAACATTTTACTGGAACGTCATAAAACCTAGAAATTTTGTAACAATAAAGTAGTCGAGCCTCTTGTCAGTTTAAGCTATCGCTCAAATCTATGCTCCCATTGAGTCCCAAATCAAACACTGATAAAACTTCAAGTGGCTCTAACTTCTATACGGTACGTCCTACAACTATCAAAGTTTGCAACATACAAATGCTTGTAACTTTTTACTGGAGCGTCATAAAACCTTGAAATTTTGTAACAATAAAGTACTCGAGCCTCTTGTCAATTTAAGCTATCGCTCAAAGCTATGCTACCCTTGAGTTCCAAATCAAACACTGATAAAACTTCAAATGGCCCTAACTTATATACGGTACGTCCTAGACCTATCAAAGTTTGCAACATACAAATGCTTGTAACTTTTTACTGGAGCGTCATAAAACCTTGAAATTTTGTCACAATAAAGTACTCGAGCCTCTTGTCAATTTAAGCTATCGCTCAAAGCTATGCTACCCTTGAGTCCCAAATCAAACACTGATAAAGTTTCAAATGCCCCTAACTTCTATACGGTACGTCCTACACCTATCAAAGTTTGCAACATACAAATGCTTGTAACTTTTTACTGGAGAGTCATAAAACCTTGAAATTTGGTAACAATAAAGTACTCGAGCCTCTTGGCAATTTAAGCTATCGCTCAAAGCTATGCTACCCTTGAGTTCCAAATCAAATACTGATAAAACTTCAAATCGCCCTAACTTCTATACGGTACGTCCTACACCTATCAAAGTTTGCAACATACAAATGCTTGTAACTTTTTACTGGAGCGTCATAAAACCTTGAAATTTCGTAACAATAAAGTACTCGAGCCTCTTGTCAATTCAAACTAACGCTCAAACCTATGCTCCCCTTGAGTCCCAAATCAAACACTGATAAAACTTCAAATGGCCCTAACTTCTATACGGTACGTCCTACACCTATCAAAGTTTGCAACATACAAATGCTTGTAACTTTTTACTGGAGCGTCATAAAACCTTGAAATTTTGTAACAATAAAGTACTCGAGCCTCTTGTCAATTTAAGCTATCGCTCAAAGCTATGCTTCCCTTGAGTCCCAAATCAAACACTGATAAACTTCAAATCGCCCTAACTTCTATACGGTACGTCCTACACCTATCAAAGTTTGCAACATACAAATGCTTGTAACTTTTTACTGGAGCGTCATAAAACCTTGAAATTTTGTAACAATAAAGTACTCGAGCCTCTTGTCAATTTAGGCTATCGCGCAAAGCTATGCTACCCTTGAGTTCCAAATCAAACACTGATAAAACTTCAAATGGCCCTAACTTCTATACGGTACGTCCTACACCTATCAAAGTTGGCAACATACAATTGCTTGTAACTTTTTACTGGAGCGTCATAAAAGCTTGAAATTTTGTAACAATAAAGTACTCGAGCCTCTTGTCAATTTAAGCTATCGCTCAAAGCTATGCTACCCCTGAGTCCCAAATCAAACACTGATAAAGTTTCAAATAGCCCTAACTTCTATACGGTACGTCCTACAGCTATCAAAGTTTGCAACATACAAATGCTTGTAACTTTTTACTGGAACGTCATAAAACCTTGAAATTTTGTAACAATAAAGTACTCGAGCCTCTTGTCAATTTAAGCTATCGCTCAAAGCTATGCTACCCTTGAGTCCCAAATCAAACACTGATAAAACTTCTAATCGCCCTAACTTCTATACGGTACGTCCTACACCTATCAAAGTTTGCAACATACAAATGCTTGTAACTTTTTACTGGAGCGTCATAAAACCTTGAAATTTCGTAACAATAAAGTACTCGAGCCTCTTGTCAATTCAAGCTAACGATCAAAGCTATGCTCCCCTTGACTTCCAAATCAAACACTGATAAAACTTCAAATGGTCCTAACTTCTATACGGTACGTCCTACACCTATCAAAGTTTGCAACATACAAATGCTTGTAACTTTTTACTGGAGTGTCATAAAACCTTGAAATTTTGTAACTATAATGTACTCGAGCCTCTTGTCAATTTAACCTATCGCTCAAAGCTATGCTACCCTTGAGTCCTAAATCAAACACTGATAAAATTTCAAATGGCCCTAACTTCTATACGGTACGCCCTACACCTATCAATGTTTGCAACATACAAATGCTTGTAACTTTTTACTGGAGCGTCATAAAACCTTGAAATTTTGTAACAATAAAGTACTCGAGCCTCTTGTCAATTTAAGCTATTGCTCAAAGCTATGCTACCCTTGAGTCCCAAATCAAACACTGATAAAACTTCAAATCGCCCTAACTTCTATACGGTACGTCCTACACCTATCAAAATTTCCAACATACAAATGCTTGTAACTTTTACTGGAGTGTCATAAAACCTTGAAATTTCGTAACAATAAAGTACTCGAGCCTCTTGTCAATTCAAGCTAACGCTCAAAGCTATGCTCCCCTTGAGTCCCAAATCAAACACTGATAAAACTTCAAATGGCCCTAACTTCAATACGGTACGTCCTACACCTATCAAAGTTTGCAACATACGAATGCTTGTAACTTTTTACTGGAGCGTCATAAAACCTTGAAATTTTGTAACAATAAAGTACTCGAGCCTCTTGTCAATTTAAGCTATCGCTCAAAGCTATGCTACCCTTGAGTCCCAAATCAAACACTGATAAAACTTCAAATGGCCCTAACTTCTATACGGTACGTCCTACACCTATCAAAGATTGCAACATACAAATGCTAGTAAATTTTTACTGGAACGTCATAAAACCTAGAAATTTTGTAACAATAAAGTAGTCGAGCCTCTTGTCAGTTTAAGCTATCGCTCAAATCTATGCTCCCATTGAGTCCCAAATCAAACACTGATAAAACTTCAAGTGGCCCTAACTTCTATACGGTACGTCCTACAACTATCAAAGTTTGCACCATACAAATGCTTGTAACTTTTTACTGGAGCGTCATAAAACCTTGAAATTTTGTAACAATAAAGTACTCGAGCCTCTTGTCAATTTAAGCTATCGCTCAAAGCTATGCTACCCTTGAGTTCCAAATCAAACACTGATAAAACTTCAAATGGCCCTAACTTATATACGGTACGTCCTACACCTATCAAAGTTTGCAACATACAAATGCTTGTAACTTTTTACTGGAGCGTCATAAAACCTTGAAATTTTGTCACAATAAAGTACTCGACCCTCTTGTCAATTTAAGCTATCGCTCAAAGCTATGCTACCCTTCAGTCCCAAATCAAATACTGATAAAACTTCAAATGCCCCTAACTTCTATACGGTACGTCCTACACCTATCAAAGTTTGCAACATACAAATGCTTGTAACTTTTTACTGGAGAGTCATAAAACCTTGAAATATGGTAACAATAAAGTACTCGAGCCTCTTGTCAATTTAAGCTATCGCTCAAAGCTATGCTACCCTTGAGTCCCAAATCAAATACTGATAAAACTTCAAATCGCCCTAACTTCTATACGGTACGTCTTACACCTATCAAAGTTTGCAACATACAAATGCTTGTAACTTTTTACTGGAGCGTCATAAAACCTTGAAATTTCGTAACAATAAAGTACTCGAGCCTCTTGTCAATTCAAACTAACGCTCAAATCTATGCTCCCCTTGAGTCCCAAATCAAACACTGATAAAACTTCAAATGGCCCTAACTTCTATACGGTACGTCCTACACCTATCAAAGTTTGCAACATACAAATGCTTGTAACTTTTTACTGGAGCGTCATGAAACCTTGAAATTTTGTAACAATAAAGTACTCGAGCCTCTTGTCAATTTAAGCTATCGCTCAAAGCTATGCTTCCCTTGAGTCCCAAATCAAACACTGATAAACTTCAAATCGCCCTAACTTCTATACGGTACGTCCTACACCTATCAAAGTTTGCACCATACAAATGCTTGTAACTTTTTACTGGAGCGTCATAAAACCTTGAAATTTTGTAACAATAAAGTACTCGAGCCTCTTGTCAATTTAAGCTATCGCGCAAAGCTATGCTACCCTTGAGTTCCAAATCAAACACTGATAAATGTTCAAATGGCCCTAACTTCTATACGGTACGTCCTACACCTATCAAAGTTTGCAACATACAAATGCTTGTAACTTTTTACTGGAGCGTCATAAAACCTTGAAATTTTGTAACAATAAAGTACTCGAGCCTCTTGTCAATTCAAGCTAACGCTCAAAGCTATGCTCCCCTTGAGTCCCAAATCAAACATTGATAAAACTTCAAATGGCCCTAACTTCTATACGGTACGTCCTACACCTATCAAAGTTTGCAACATACAAATGCTTGTAACTTTTTACTGGAGCGTCATAAAACCTTGAAATTTTGTAACAATAAAGTACTGGAGCCTGTTGTCAATTTAAGTTATCGCGCAAAGCTATGCTACCTTTGAGTCCCAAATCAATCACTGATAAAACTTCAAATGGCCCTAACTTCTATATGGTACGTCCTACACCTATCAAAGTTTGTAACATACAAATGCTTGTAACTTTTTACTGGAGCGTCATAAAACCTTGAAATTTTGTAACAATAAAGTACTCGAGCCTCTTGTCAATTTCAGCTATCGCGCAAAGCTATGCTACCCTTGAGTCCCAAGTGAAACACTGAAAAAATTTAAAATGGCCCTAACTTCTATACGGTACGTCCTACACCTATCAAAGTTTGCAACATACAAATGCTTGTAACTTTTTACTGGAGCGTCATAAAACCTTGAAATTTTGTAACAATAAAGTACTCGAGCCTCTTGTCAATTTAAGCTATCGCTCAAAGCTATGCTACCCTTGACTCCCAAATGAAACACTGATAAAGTTCAAATCGCCCTAACTTCTATACGGTACGTCCTACACCTATCAAAGTTTGCAACATACAAATGCTTGTAACTTTTTACTGGAGCGTCATAAAACCTTGAAATTTCGTAACAATAAAGTACTCGAGCCTCTTGTCAATTCAAGCAAACGCTCAAAGCTATGCTCCCCTTGAGTCCCAAATCAAACACTGATAAAACTTCAAATGGCCCTAACTTTTATACGGTACGTCCTACACCTATCAAAGTTTGCAACATACAAATGCTTGTAACTTTTTACTGGAACGTCATAAAACCTTGAAATTTTGTAACAATAAAGTAGTCGAGCCTCTTGTCAGTTTAAGCTATTGCTCAAATCTATGCTCCCATTGAGTCCGAAATCAAACACTGATAAAACTTCAAATGGCCCTAACTTCTATACGGGACGTCCTACACCTATCAAAGTTTGCAACATACAAATGCTTGTAACTTTTTACTAGAGCGTCATAAAACCTTGAAATTTTGTAACAATAAAGTACTCGAGCCTCTTGTCAATTTAAGCTATCGCGGAAAGCTATGCTACCCTTGAGTCCCAAGTGAAACACTGATAAAACTTCAAATGGCCCTAACTTCTATACGGTACATCCTACACCTATCAAAGTTTGCAACATACAAATGCTTGTAACTTTTTACTGGAACGTCATAAAACCTTGAAATTTTGTAAAAATAAAGTAGTCGAGCCTCTTGTCAGTTTAAGCTATCGCTCAAATCTATGCTCCCATTGAGTCCCAAATCAAACTCTGATAAAACTTCAAATGGCCCTAACTTCTATACGGAACGTCCTACACCTATCAAAGTTTGCAACATAAAAATGCTTGTAACTTTTTATTGGAGCGTCATAAAACCTTGAAATTTTGTAACAATAAAGTACTCGAGCCTCTTGTCAATTTAAGCTATCGCTCAAAGCTATGCTACCCTTGAGTCCCAAATCAAACACTGATAAACTTCAAATCGCCCTAACTTCTATACGGTACGTTCTACACCTATCAAAGTTTGCAACATACAAATGCTTGTAACTTTTTACTGGAGCGTCATAAAACCTTGAAATTTCGTAACAATAAAGTACTCGAGCCTCTTGTCAATTCAAGCAAACGCTCAAAGCTATGCTCCCCTTGAGTCCCAAATCAAACACTGATAAAACTTCAAATGGCCCTAACTTCTATACGGTACATCCTACACCTATCAAAGTTTGCAACATACAAATGCTTGTAACTTTTTACTGGAGCGTCATAAAACCTTGAAATTTTGTAACAATAAAGTACTCGAGCCTCTTGTCAATTTAATCTATCGCTCAAAGCTACCCTTGAGTCTCAAATCAAACACTAATAAAACTTCAAATGGCCCTAACTTCTATACGGTATGTCCTACACCTATCAAAGTTTGCAACATACAAATGCTTGTAACTTTTTACTGGAACGTCATAAAACCTTGAAATTTTGTAACAATAAAGTAGTCGAGCCTCTAGTCAGTTTAAGCTATCGCTCAAATCTATGCTCCCATTGAGTCCCAAATCAAACACTGATAAAACTTCAAATGGCCCTAACTTGTATACGGAACGTCCTACACCTATCAAAGTTTGCAACATACAAATGCTTGTAACTTTTTACTAAAGCGTCATAAAACCTTGAAATTTTGTAACAATAAAGTACTCGAGCCTCTTGTCAATTTAAGCTATCGCTCTAAGCTATGCTACCCTTGAGTCCCAAATCAAAAACTGATAAACTTCAAATCGCCCTAACTTCTATACGGTACGTCTTACACCTATCAAAGTTTGCAACATACAAATGCTTGTAACTTTTTACTGGAGCGTCATAAAACCTTGAAATTTCGTAACAATAAAGTACTCGAGCCTCTTGTCAATTTAAGCTATCGCTCTAAGCTATGCTCCCCTTGAGTCCCAAATCAAACACTGATAAAACTTCAAATGGCCCTAACTTCTTTACGGTACGTCCTACACCTATCAAAGTTTGCAACATACAAATGCTTGTAACTTTTTACTGGAGCGTCATAAAACCTTGAAATTTTGTAACAATAAAGTACTCGAGCCTCTTGTCAATTCAAGCAAACGCTCAACGCTATGCTCCCCTTGAGTCCCAAATCAAACACTGATAAAACTTCAAATGGCCCTAACTTCTATACGGTATGTCCTACACCTATCAAAGTTTGCAACATACAAATGCTTGTAACTTTTTACTGGAGCGTCATAAAACCTTGAAATTTTGTAACAATAAAGTACTCGAGCCTCTTGTCAATTCAAGCAAACGCTCAACGCTATGCTCCCCTTGAGTCCCAAATCAAACACTGATAAACTTCAAATCGCCCTAACTTCTATACGGTACGTCTTACACCTATCAAAGTTTGCAACATACAAATGCTTGTAACTTTTTACTGGAACGTCATAAAACCTTGAAATTTTGTAACAATAAAGTAGTCGAGCCTCTTGTCAGTTTAAGCTATTGCTCAAATCTATGCTCCCATTGAGTCCGAAATCAAACACTGATAAAACTTCAAATGGCCCTAACTTCTATACGGGACGTCCTACACCTATCAAAGTTTGCAACATACAAATGCTTGTAACTTTTTACTAGAGCGTCATAAAACCTTGAAATTTTGTAACAATAAAGTACTCGAGCCTCTTGTCAATTTAAGCTATCGCGGAAAGCTATGCTACCCTTGAGTCCCAAGTGAAACACTGAAAAAACTTAAAATGGCCCTAACTTCTATACGGTACGTCCTACACCTATCAAAGTTTGCAACATACAAATGCTTGTAACTTTTTACTGGAGCGTCATAAAACCTTGAAATTTTGTAACAATAAAGTACTCGAGCCTCTTGTCAATTTAAGCTATCGCTCAAAGCTATGCTACCCTTGAGTCCCAAATCAAACACTGATAAACTTCAAATCGCCCTAACTTCTATACGGTACGTCCTACACCTATCAAAGTTTGCAACATACAAATGCTTGTAACTTTTTACTGGATCGTCATAAAACCTTGAAATTTCGTAACAATAAAGTACTCGAGCCTCTTGTCAATTCAAGCAAACGCTCAAAGCTATGCTCCCCTTGAGTCCCAAATCAAACACTGATAAAACTTCAAATGGCCCTAACTTCTATACGGTACGTTCTACACCTATCAAAGTTTGCAACATACAAATGCTTGTAACTTTTTACTGGAGCGTCATAAAACCTTGAAATTTTGTAACAATAAAGTACTCGAGCCTCTTGTCAATTTAAGCTATCGCGCAAAGCTATGCTACCCTTGAGTCCCAAATCAAACACTGATAAAACTTCAAATTGCCCTAACTTCTATACGGTACGTCCTACACCTATCAAAGTTTGCAACATACAAATGATTGTAACTTTTTACTAGAGCGTCATAAAACCTTGAAATTTCGTAACAATAAAGTAATCGAGCCTCTTGTCAATTCAAGCAAACGCTCAAAGCTATGCTCCCCTTGAGTCCCAAATCAAACACTGATAAAACTTCAAATGGCCCCAACTTCTATACGGTACATCCTACACCTATCAAAGTTTGCAACATACAAATGCTTGTAACTTTTTACTGGAACGTCATAAAACCTTGAAATTTTGTAAAAATAAAGTAGTCGAGCCTCTTGTCAGTTTAAGCTATCGCTCAAATCTATGCTCCCATTGAGTCCCAAATCAAACTCTGATAAAACTTCAAATGGCCCTAACTTCTATACGGAACGTCCTACACCTATCAAAGTTTGCAACATAAAAATGCTTGTAACTTTTTATTGGAGCGTCATAAAACCTTGAAATTTTGTAACAATAAAGTACTCGAGCCTCTTGTCAATTTAAGCTATCGCTCAAAGCTATGCTACCCTTGAGTCCCAAATCAAACACTGATAAACTTCAAATCGCCCTAACTTCTATACGGTACGTCCTACACCTATCAAAGTTTGCAACATACAAATGCTTGTAACTTTTTACTGGAGCGTCATAAAACCTTGAAATTTCGTAACAATAAAGAACTCGAGCCTCTTGTCAATTCAAGCAAACGCTCAAAGCTATGCTCCCCTTGAGTCCCAAATCAAACACTGATAAAACTTCAAATGGCCCTAACTTCTATACGGTACATCCTACACCTATCAAAGTTTGCAACATACAAATGCTTGTAACTTTTTACTGGAGCGTCATAAAACCTTGAAATTTTGTAACAATAAAGTACTCGAGCCTCTTGTCAATTTAAGCTATCGCGCAAAGCTATGCTACCCTTGAGTCCCAAATCAAACACTGATAAAACTTCAAATGGCCCTAACTTCTATACGGTACGTCCTACACCTATCAAAGTTTGCAACATACAAATGCTTGTAACTTTTTACTGGAGCGTCATAAAACCTTGAAATTTTGTAACAACAAAGTACCCGAGCCTCTTTTCAATTTAAGCTATCGCTCAAAGCTATGCTACCCTTGAGTCCCAAAACAAACACTGATAAAATTTCAAATGGCCCTAACTTCTATACGGTATGTCCTACACCTATCAAAGTTTGCAACATACGAATGCTTGTAACTTTTTACTGGAGCGTCATAAAACCTTGAAATTTTGTAACAATAAAGTACTCGAGCCTCTTGTCAATTTAATCTATCGCTCAAAGCTACCCTTGAGTCCCAAATCAAACACTAATAAAACTTCAAATGGCCCTAACTTCTATACGGTATGTCCTACACCTATCAAAGTTTGCAACATACAAATGCTTGTAACTTTTTACTGGAACGTCATAAAACCTTGAAATTTTGTAACAATAAAGTAGTCGAGCCTCTTGTCAGTTTAAGCTATCGCTCAAATCTATGCTCCCATTGAGTCCCAAATCAAACACTGATAAAACTTCAAATGGCCCTAACTTGTATACGGAACGTCCTACACCTATCAAAGTTTGCAACATACAAATGCTTGTAACTTTTTACTAGAGCGTCATAAAACCTTGAAATTTTGTAACAATAAAGTACTCGAGCCTCTTGTCAATTTAAGCTATCGCTCTAAGCTATGCTACCCTTGAGTCCCAAATCAAAAACTGATAAACTTCAAATCGCCCTAACTTCTATACGGTACGTCTTACACCTATCAAAGTTTGCAACATACAAATGCTTGTAACTTTTTACTGGAGCGTCATAAAACCTTGAAATTTCGTAACAATAAAGTACTCGAGCCTCTTGTCAATTTAAGCTATCGCTCTAAGCTATGCTCCCCTTGAGTCCCAAATCAAACACTGATAAAACTTCAAATGGCCCTAACTTCTTTACGGTACGTCCTACACCTATCAAAGTTTGCAACATACAAATGCTTGTAACTTTTTACTGGAGCGTCATAAAACCTTGAAATTTTGTAACAATAAAGTACTCGAGCCTCTTGTCAATTCAAGCAAACGCTCAACGCTATGCTCCCCTTGAGTCCCAAATCAAACACTGATAAAACTTCAAATGGCCCTAACTTCTATACGGTATGTCCTACACCTATCAAAGTTTGCAACATACAAATGCTTGTAACTTTTTACTGGAGCGTCATAAAACCTTGAAATTTTGTAACAATAAAGTACTCGAGCCTCTTGTCAATTCAAGCAAACGCTCAACGCTATGCTCCCCTTGAGTCCCAAATCAAACACTGATAAACTTCAAATCGCCCTAACTTCTATACGGTACGTCTTACACCTATCAAAGTTTGCAACATACAAATGCTTGTAACTTTTTACTGGAGCGTCATAAAACCTTGAAATTTTGTAACAATAAAGTACTCGAGCCTCTTGTCAATTTAAGCTATCGCGCAAAGCTATGCTACCCTTGAGTCCCAAATCAAACACTGATAAAACTTCAAATGGCCCTAACTTCTATACGGTACGTCCTACACCTATCAAAGTTTGCAACATACAAATGCTTGTAACTTTTTACTGGAGCGTCATAAAACCTTGAAATTTTGTAACAATAAAGTACCCGAGCCTCTTTTCAATTTAAGCTGTCGCTCAAAGCTATGCTACCCTTGAGTCCCAAAACAAACACTGATAAAATTTCAAATGGCCCTAACTTCTATACGGTATGTCCTACACCTATCAAAGTTTGCAACATACGAATGCTTGTAACTTTTTACTGGACCGTCATAAAACCTTGAAATTTTGTAACAATAAAGTACTCGAGCCTCTTGTCAATTTAATCTATCGCTCAAAGCTACCCTTGAGTCCCAAATCAAACACTAATAAAACTTCAAATGGCCCTAACTTCTATACGGTATGTCCTACACCTATCAAAGTTTGCAACATACAAATGCTTGTAACTTTTTACTGGAACGTCATAAAACCTTGAAATTTTGTAACAATAAAGTAGTCGAGCCTCTTGTCAGTTTAAGCTATCGCTCAAATCTATGCTCCCATTGAGTCCCAAATCAAACACTGATAAAACTTCAAATGGCCCTAACTTGTATACGGAACGTCCTACACCTATCAAAGTTTGCAACATACAAATGCTTGTAACTTTTTACTAGAGCGTCATAAAACCTTGAAATTTTGTAACAATAAAGTACTCGAGCCTCTTGTCAATTTAAGCTATCGCTCTAAGCTATGCTACCCTTGAGTCCCAAATCAAAAACTTCAAATCGCCCTAACTTCTATACGGTACGTCTTACACCTATCAAAGTTTGCAACATACAAATGCTTGTAACTTTTTACTGGAGCGTCATAAAACCTTGAAATTTCGTAACAATAAAGTACTCGAGCCTCTTGTCAATTTAAGCTATCGCTCTAAGCTATGCTCCCCTTGAGTCCCAAATCAAACACTGATAAAACTTCAAATGGCCCTAACTTCTTTACGGTACGTCCTACACCTATCAAAGTTTGCAACATACAAATGCTTGTAACTTTTTACTGGAGCGTCATAAAACCTTGAAATTTTGTAACAATAAAGTACTCGAGCCTCTTGTCAATTCAAGCAAACGCTCAACGCTATGCTCCCCTTGAGTCCCAAATCAAACACTGATAAAACTTCAAATGGCCCTAACTTCTATACGGTATGTCCTACACCTATCAAAGTTTGCAACATACAAATGCTTGTAACTTTTTACTGGAGCGTCATAAAACCTTGAAATTTTGTAACAATAAAGTACTCGAGCCTCTTGTCAATTCAAGCAAACGCTCAACGCTATGCTCCCCTTGAGTCCCAAATCAAACACTGATAAACTTCAAATCGCCCTAACTTCTATACGGTACGTCTTACACCTATCAAAGTTTGCAACATACAAATGCTTGTAACTTTTTACTAGAGCGTCATAAAACCTTGAAATTTTGTAACAATAAAGTACTCGAGCCTCTTGTCAATTTAAGCTATCGCTCTAAGCTATGCTCCCCTTGAGTCCCAAATCAAACACTGATAAAACTTCAAATGGCCCTAACTTCTTTACGGTACGTCCTACACCTATCAAAGTTTGCAACATACAAATGCTTGTAACTTTTTACTGGAGCGTCATAAAACCTTGAAATTTTGTAACAATAAAGTACTCGAGCCTCTTGTCAATTCAAGCAAACGCTCAACGCTATGCTCCCCTTGAGTCCCAAATCAAACACTGATAAAACTTCAAATGGCCCTAACTTCTATACGGTACGTCCTACACCTATCAAAGTTTGCAACATACAAATGCTTGTAACTTTTTACTGGAGCGTCATAAAACCTTGAAATTTTGTAACAATAAAGTACTCGAGCCTCTTGTCAATTTAAGCTATCGCGCAAAGCTATGCTACCCTTGAGTCCCAAATCAAACACTGATAAAACTTCAAATGGCCCTAACTTCTATACGGTACGTCCTACACCTATCAAAGTTTGCAACATACAAATGCTTGTAACTTTTTACTGGAGCGTCATAAAACCTTGAAATTTCGTAACAATAAAGTACTCCAGCCTCTTGTCAATTCAAGCAAACGCTCAAAGCTGTGCTCCCCTTGAGTCCCAAATCAAACACTGATAAAACTTCAAATGGCCCTAACTTCTATACGGTACATCCTACACCTATCAAAGTTTGCAACATACAAATGCTTGTAACTTTTTACTGGAGCGTCATAAAACCTTGAAATTTTGTAACAATAAAGTACTCGAGCCTCTTGTCAATTTAAGCTATCGCGCAAAGCTATGCTACCCTTGAGTCCCAAATCAAACACTGATAAAACTTCAAATGGCCCTAACTTCTATACGGTACGTCCTACACCTATCAAAGTTTGCAACATACAAATGCTTGTAACTTTTTACTGGAGCGTCATAAAACCTTGAAATTTTGTAACAATAAAGTACCCGAGCCTCTTTCCAATTTAAGCTGTCGCTCAAAGCTATGCTACCCTTGAGTCCCAAAACAAACACTGATAAAATTTCAAATGGCCCTAACTTCTATACGGTATGTCCTACACCTATCAAAGTTTGCAACATACGAATGCTTGTAACTTTTTACTGGAGCGTCATAAAACCTTGAAATTTTGTAACAATAAAGTACTCGAGCCTCTTGTCAATTTAATCTATCGCTCAAAGCTACCCTTGAGTCCCAAATCAAACACTAATAAAACTTCAAATGGCCCTAACTTCTATACGGTATGTCCTACACCTATCAAAGTTTGCAACATACAAATGCTTGTAACTTTTTACTGGAACGTCATAAAACCTTGAAATTTTGTAACAATAAAGTAGTCGAGCCTCTTGTCAGTTTAAGCTATCGCTCAAATCTATGCTCCCATTGAGTCCCAAATCAAACACTGATAAAACTTCAAATGGCCCTAACTTGTATACGGAACGTCCTACACCTATCAAAGTTTGCAACATACAAATGCTTGTAACTTTTTACTAGAGCGTCATAAAACCTTGAAATTTTGTAACAATAAAGTACTCGAGCCTCTTGTCAATTTAAGCTATCGCTCTAAGCTATGCTACCCTTGAGTCCCAAATCAAAAACTTCAAATCGCCCTAACTTCTATACGGTACGTCTTACACCTATCAAAGTTTGCAACATACAAATGCTTGTAACTTTTTACTGGAGCGTCATAAAACCTTGAAATTTCGTAACAATAAAGTACTCGAGCCTCTTGTCAATTTAAGCTATCGCTCTAAGCTATGCTCCCCTTGAGTCCCAAATCAAACACTGATAAAACTTCAAATGGCCCTAACTTCTTTACGGTACGTCCTACACCTATCAAAGTTTGCAACATACAAATGCTTGTAACTTTTTACTGGAGCGTCATAAAACCTTGAAATTTTGTAACAATAAAGTACTCGAGCCTCTTGTCAATTCAAGCAAACGCTCAACGCTATGCTCCCCTTGAGTCCCAAATCAAACACTGATAAAACTTCAAATGGCCCTAACTTCTATACGGTATGTCCTACACCTATCAAAGTTTGCAACATACAAATGCTTGTAACTTTTTACTGGAGCGTCATAAAACCTTGAAATTTTGTAACAATAAAGTACTCGAGCCTCTTGTCAATTCAAGCAAACGCTCAACGCTATGATCCCCTTGAGTCCCAAATCAAACACTGATAAACTTCAAATCGCCCTAACTTCTATACGGTACGTCTTACACCTATCAAAGTTTGCAACATACAAATGCTTGTAACTTTTTACTAGAGCGTCATAAAACCTTGAAATTTTGTAACAATAAAGTACTCGAGCCTCTTGTCAATTTAAGCTATCGCTCTAAGCTATGCTCCCCTTGAGTCCCAAATCAAACACTGATAAAACTTCAAATGGCCCTAACTTCTTTACGGTACGTCCTACACCTATCAAAGTTTGCAACATACAAATGCTTGTAACTTTTTACTGGAGCGTCATAAAACCTTGAAATTTTGTAACAATAAAGTACTCGAGCCTCTTGTCAATTCAAGCAAACGCTCAACGCTATGCTCCCCTTGAGTCCCAAATCAAACACTGATAAAACTTCAAATGGCCCTAACTTCTATACGGTACGTCCTACACCTATCAAAGTTTGCAACATACAAATGCTTGTAACTTTTTACTGGAGCGTCATAAAACCTTGAAATTTTGTAACAATAAAGTACTCGAGCCTCTTGTCAATTTAAGCTATCGCGCAAAGCTATGCTACCCTTGAGTCCCAAATCAAACACTGATAAAACTTCAAATGGCCCTAACTTCTATACGGTACGTCCTACACCTATCAAAGTTTGCAACATACAAATGCTTGTAACTTTTTACTGGAGCGTCATAAAACCTTGAAATTTTGTAACAATAAAGTACCCGAGCCTCTTTTCAATTTAAGCTGTCGCTCAAAGCTATGCTACCCTTGAGTCCCAAAACAAACACTGATAAAATTTCAAATGGCCCTAACTTCTATACGGTATGTCCTACACCTATCAAAGTTTGCAACATACGAATGCTTGTAACTTTTTACTGGAGCGTCATAAAACCTTGAAATTTTGTAACAATAAAGTACTCGAGCCTCTTGTCAATTTAATCTATCGCTCAAAGCTACCCTTGAGTCCCAAATCAAACACTAATAAAACTTCAAATGGCCCTAACTTCTATACGGTATGTCCTACACCTATCAAAGTTTGCAACATACAAATGCTTGTAACTTTTTACTGGAACGTCATAAAACCTTGAAATTTTGTAACAATAAAGTAGTCGAGCCTCTTGTCAGTTTAAGCTATCGCTCAAATCTATGCTCCCATTGAGTCCCAAATCAAACACTGATAAAACTTCAAATGGCCCTAACTTGTATACGGAACGTCCTACACCTATCAAAGTTTGCAACATACAAATGCTTGTAACTTTTTACTAGAGCGTCATAAAACCTTGAAATTTTGTAACAATAAAGTACTCGAGCCTCCTGTCAATTTAAGCTATCGCTCTAAGCTATGCTACCCTTGAGTCCCAAATCAAAAACTTCAAATCGCCCTAACTTCTATACGGTACGTCTTACACCTATCAAAGTTTGCAACATACAAATGCTTGTAACTTTTTACTGGAGCGTCATAAAACCTTGAAATTTCGTAACAATAAAGTACTCGAGCCTCTTGTCAATTTAAGCTATCGCTCTAAGCTATGCTCCCCTTGAGTCCCAAATCAAACACTGATAAAACTTCAAATGGCCCTAACTTCTTTACGGTACGTCCTACACCTATCAAAGTTTGCAACATACAAATGCTTGTAACTTTTTACTGGAGCGTCATAAAACCTTGAAATTTTGTAACAATAAAGTACTCGAGCCTCTTGTCAATTCAAGCAAACGCTCAACGCTATGCTCCCCTTGAGTCCCAAATCAAACACTGATAAAACTTCAAATGGCCCTAACTTCTATACGGTATGTCCTACACCTATCAAAGTTTGCAACATACAAATGCTTGTAACTTTTTACTGGAGCGTCATAAAACCTTGAAATTTTGTAACAATAAAGTACTCGAGCCTCTTGTCAATTCAAGCAAACGCTCAACGCTATGCTCCCCTTGAGTCCCAAATCAAACACTGATAAACTTCAAATCGCCCTAACTTCTATACGGTACGTCTTACGCCTATCAAAGTTTGCAACATACAAATGCTTGTAACTTTTTACTAGAGCGTCATAAAACCTTGAAATTTTGTAACAATAAAGTACTCGAGCCTCTTGTCAATTTAAGCTATCGCTCTAAGCTATGCTCCCCTTGAGTCCCAAATCAAACACTGATAAAACTTCAAATGGCCCTAACTTCTTTACGGTACGTCCTACACCTATCAAAGTTTGCAACATACAAATGCTTGTAACTTTTTACTGGAGCGTCATAAAACCTTGAAATTTTGTAACAATAAAGTACTCGAGCCTCTTGTCAATTCAAGCAAACGCTCAACGCTATGCTCCCCTTGAGTCCCAAATCAAACACTGATAAAACTTCAAATGGCCCTAACTTCTATACGGTACGTCCTACACCTATCAAAGTTTGCAACATACAAATGCTTGTAACTTTTTACTGGAGCGTCATAAAACCTTGAAATTTTGTAACAATAAAGTACTCGAGCCTCTTGTCAATTTAAGCTATCGCGCAAAGCTATGCTACCCTTGAGTCCCAAATCAAACACTGATAAAACTTCAAATGGCCCTAACTTCTATACGGTACGTCCTACACCTATCAAAGTTTGCAACATACAAATGCTTGTAACTTTTTACTGGAGCGTCATAAAACCTTGAAATTTCGTAACAATAAAGTACTCGAGCCTCTTGTCAATTCAAGCAAACGCTCAACGCTATGGTCCCCTTGACTCCCAAATCAAACACTGATAAAACTTCAAATGGCCCTAACTTCTATACGGTATGTCCTACACCTATCAAAGTTTGCAACATACAAATGCTTGTAACTTTTTACTGGAGCGTCATAAAACCTTGAAATTTCGTAACAATAAAGTACTCGAGCCTCTTGTCAATTCAAGCAAACGCTCAAAGCTATGCTCCCCTTGAGTCCCAAATCAAACACTGATAAAACTTAAAATGGCCCTAACTTCTATACGGTACGTCCTACACCTATCAAAGTTTGCAACATACAAATGCTTGTAACTTTTTACTGGAGCGTCATAAAACCTTGAAATTTTGTAACAATAAATTACTCGAGCCTCTTGTCAATTTAAGCTATCGCGCAAAGCTATGCTACCCTTGAGTCCTAAATCAAACACTGATAAAACTTCAAATGGCCCTAACTTCTATACGGTACGTCCTACACCTATCAAAGTTTGCAACATACAAATGCTTGTAACTTTTTACTGGAGCGTCATAAAACCTTGAAATTTCGTAACAATAAAGTACTCCAGCCTCTTGTCAATTCAAGCAAACGCTCAAAGCTGTGCTCCCCTTGAGTCCCAAATCAAACACTGATAAAACTTCAAATGGCCCTAACTTCTATACGGTACATCCTACACCTATCAAAGTTTGCAACATACAAATGCTTGTAACTTTTTACTGGAACGTCATAAAACCTTGAAATTTTGTAACAATAAAGTAGTCGAGCCTCTTGTCAGTTTAAGCTATCGCTCAAATCTATGCTCCCATTGAGTCCCAAATCAAACACTGATAAAACTTCAAATGGCCCTAACTTCTATACGGAACGTCCTACACCTATCAAAGTTTGCAACATATAAATGCTTGTAACTTTTTACTAGAGCGTCATAAAACCTTGAAATTTTGTAACAATAAAGTACTCGAGCCTCTTGTCAATTTAAGCTATCGCGCATAACTGTGCTACCCTTGAGTCCCAAGTGAAACACTGAAAAAACTTAAAATGGCGCTAACTTCTATACGGCACGTCCTACACCTATCAAAGTTTGCAACATACAAATGCTTGTAACTTTTTATTGGAGCGTCATAAAACCTTGAAATTTCGTAACAATAAAGTACTCGAGCCTCTTGTCAATTTAAGCTATCGCTCAAAGCTATGCTACCCTTGAATCCCAAATCAAACACTGATAAACTTCAAATCGCCCTAACTTCTATACGGTACGTCCTACACCTATCAAAGTTTGCAACATACAAATGCTTGTAACTTTTTACTGGAGCGTCATAAAACCTTGAAATTTCGTAACAATAAAGTACTCGAGCCTCTTGTCAATTCAAGCAAACGCTCAAAGCTATGCTCCCCTTGAGTCCCAAATCAAACACTGATAAAACTTCAAATGGCCCTAACTTCTATACGGTACGTCCTACACCTATCAAAGTTTGCAACATACAAATGCTTGTAACTTTTTACTGGAGCGTCATAAAACCTTGAAATTTCGTAACAATAAAGTACTCGAGCCTCTTGTCAATTCAAGCAAACGCTCAAAGCTATGCTCTCCTTGAGTCCCAAATCAAACACTGATAAAACTTCCAATGGTCCTAACTTCTATACGGTACGTCCTACACCTATCAAAGTTTGCAACATACAAATGCTTGTAACTTTTTACTGGAGTGTCATAAAACCTTGAAATTTTGTAACAATAAAGCACCCGAGCCTCTTGTCAATTTAAGCTATCGCTCAAAGCTATGCTACCCTTGAGTCCCAAATCAAACACTGATAAAATTTCAAATGGCCCTAACTTATATACGGTATGTCCTACACCTATCAAAGTTTGCAACATACGAATGCTTGTAACTTTTTAATGGAGCGTCATAAAACCTTGAAATTTTGTATCAATAAAGTACTCGAGCCTCTTGTCAATTTAATCTATCGGTCAAAGCTATGCTACCCTTGAGTCCCAAATCAAACACTAATAAAACTTCAAATGGCCCTAACTTCTATACGGTACGTCCTACGCCTATCAAAGTTTGCAACATACAAATGCTTGTAACTTTTTACTGGAACGTCATAAAACCTTGAAATCTTGTAACAATAAAGTAGTCGAGCCTCTTGTCAGTTTAAGCTATCGCTCAAAACTATGCTCCCATTGAGTCCCAAATCAAACACTGATAAAACTTCAAATGGCCCTAACTTATATACGGAACGTCCTACACCTATCAAAGTTTGCAACATACAAATGCTTGTAACTTTTTACTAGAGCGTCATAAAACCTTGAAATTTTGTAACAATAAAGTACTCGAGCCTCTTGTCAATTTAAGATATCGCGCAAAGCTATGCTACCCTTGAGTCCCAAGTGAAACACTGAAAAAACTTAAAATGGCCCTAACTTCTATACGGTACGTCCTACACCTATCAAAGTTTGCAACATATAAATGCTTGTAACTTTTTATTGGAGCGTCATAAAACCTTGAAATTTTGTAACAATAAAGTATTCGAGCCTCTTGTCAATTTAAGCTATCGCTCAAAGCTATGCTACCCTTGAGTCCCAAATCAAACACTGATAAACTTCAAATCGCCCTAACTTCTATACGGTACGTCCTACACCTATCAAAGTTTGCAACATACAAATGCTTGTAACTTTTTACTGGAGCGTCATAAAACCTTGAAATTTTGTAACAATAAAGTACTCGAGCCTCTTGTCAATTCAAGCAAACGCTCAACGCTATGCTCCCCTTGAGTCCCAAATCAAACACTGATAAAACTTCAAATGGCCCTAACTTCTATACGGTATGTCCTACACCTATCAAAGTTTGCAACATACAAATGCTTGTAACTTTTTACTGGAGCGTCATAAAACCTTGAAATTTTGTAACAATAAAGTACTCGAGCCTCTTGTCAATTCAAGCAAACGCTCAACGCTATGCTCCCTTTGAGTCCCAAATCAAACACTGATAAACTTCAAATCGCCCTAACTTCTATACGGTACGTCTTACACCTATCAAAGTTTGCAACATACAAATGCTTGTAACTTTTTACTGGAACGTCATAAAACCTTGAAGTTTTGTAACAATAAAGTAGTCGAGCCTCTTGTCAGTTTAAGCTATTGCTCAAATCTATGCTCCCATTGAGTCCGAAATCAAACACTGATAAAACTTCAAATGGCCCTAACTTCTATACGGGACGTCCTACACCTATCAAAGTTTGCAACATACAAATGCTTGAAACTTTTTACTAGAGCGTCATAAAACCTTGAAATTTTGTAACAATAAAGTACTCGAGCCTCTTGTCAATTTAAGCTATCGCGGAAAGCTATGCTACCCTTGAGTCCCAAGTGAAACACTGAAAAAACTTAAAATGGCCCTAACTTCTATACGGTACGTCCTACACCTATCAAAGTTTGCAACATACAAATGCTTGTAACTTTTTACTGGAGCGTCATAAAACCTTGAAATTTTGTAACAATAAAGTACTCGAGCCTCTTGTCAATTTAAGCTATCGCTCAAAGCTATGCTACCCTTGAGTCCCAAATCAAACACTGATAAACTTCAAATCGCCCTAACTTCTATACGGTACGTCCTACACCTATCAAAGTTTGCAACATACAAATGCTTGTAACTTTTTACTGGATCGTCATAAAACCTTGAAATTTCGTAACAATAAAGTACTCGAGCCTCTTGTCAATTCAAGCAAACGCTCAAAGCTATGCTCCCCTTGAGTCCCAAATCAAACACTGATAAAACTTCAAATGGCCCTAACTTCTATACGGTACGTTCTACACCTATCAAAGTTTGCAACATACAAATGCTTGTAACTTTTTACTGGAGCGTCATAAAACCTTGAAATTTTGTAACAATAAAGTACTCGAGCCTCTTGTCAATTTAAGCTATCGCGCAAAGCTATGCTACCCTTGAGTCCCAAATCAAACACTGATAAAACTTCAAATTGCCCTAACTTCTATACGGTACGTCCTACACCTATCAAAGTTTGCAACATACAAATGATTGTAACTTTTTACTAGAGCGTCATAAAACCTTGAAATTTCGTAACAATAAAGTACTCGAGCCTCTTGTCAATTCAAGCAAACGCTCAAAGCTATGCTCCCCTTGAGTCCCAAATCAAGCACTGATAAAACTTCAAATGGCCCTAACTTCTATACGGTACATCCTACACCTATCAAAGTTTGCAACATACAAATGCTTGTAACTTTTTACTGGAACGTCATAAAACCTTGAAATTTTGTAAAAATAAAGTAGTCGAGCCTCTTGTCAGTTTAAGCTATCGCTCAAATCTATGCTCTCATTGACCCCCAAATCAAACTCTGATAAAACTTCAAATGGCCCTAACTTCTATACGGAACGTCCTACACCTATCAAAGTTTGCAACATAAAAATGCTTGTAACTTTTTATTGGAGCGTCATAAAACCTTGAAATTTTGTAACAATAAAGTACTCGAGCCTCTTGTCAATTTAAGCTATCGCTCAAAGCTATGCTACCCTTGAGTCCCAAATCAAACACTGATAAACTTCAAATCGCCCTAACTTCTATACGGTACGTCCTACACCTATCAAAGTTTGCAACATACAAATGCTTGTAACTTTTTACTGGAGCGTCATAAAACCTTGAAATTTCGTAACAATAAAGTACTCGAGCCTCTTGTCAATTCAAGCAAACGCTCAAAGCTATGCTCCCCTTGAGTCCCAAATCAAACACTGATAAAACTTCAAATGGCCCTAACTTCTATACGGTACATCCTACACCTATCAAAGTTTGCAACATACAAATGCTTGTAACTTTTTACTGGAGCGTCATAAAACCTTGAAATTTTGTAACAATAAAGTACTCGAGCCTCTTGTCAATTTAAGCTATCGCGCAAAGCTATGCTACCCTTGAGTCCCAAATCAAACACTGATAAAACTTCAAATGGCCCTAACTTCTATACGGTACGTCCTACACCTATCAAAGTTTGCAACATACAAATGCTTGTAACTTTTTACTGGAGCGTCATAAAACCTTGAAATTTTGTAACAATAAAGTACCCGAGCCTCTTTTCAATTTAAGCTATCGCTCAAAGCTATGCTACCCTTGAGTCCCAAAACAAACACTGATAAAATTTCAAATGGCCCTAACTTCTATACGGTATGTCCTACACCTATCAAAGTTTGCAACATACGAATGCTTGTAACTTTTTACTGGAGCGTCATAAAACCTTAAAATTTTGTAACAATAAAGTACTCGAGCCTCTTGTCAATTTAATCTATCGCTCAAAGCTACCCTTGAGTCCCAAATCAAACACTAATAAAACTTCAAATGGCCCTAACTTCTATACGGTATGTCCTACACCTATCAAAGTTTGCAAAATACAAATGCTTGTAACTTTTTACTGGAACGTCATAAAACCTTGAAATTTTGTAACAATAAAGTAGTCGAGCCTCTTGTCAGTTTAAGCTATCGCTCAAATCTATGCTCCCATTGATTCCCAAATCAAACACTGATAAAACTTCAAATGGCCCTAACTTGTATACGGAACGTCCTACACCTATCAAAGTTTGCAACATACAAATGCTTGTAACTTTTTACTAGAGCGTCATAAAACCTTGAAATTTTGTAACAATAAAGTACTCGAGCCTCTTGTCAATTTAAGCTATCGCTCTAAGCTATGCTACCCTTGAGTCCCAAATCAAAAACTGATAAACTTCAAATCGCCCTAACTTCTATACGGTACGTCTTACACCTATCAAAGTTTGCAACATACAAATGCTTGTAACTTTTTACTGGAGCGTCATAAAACCTTGAAATTTCGTAACAATAAAGTACTCGAGCCTCTTGTCAATTTAAGCTATCGCTCTAAGCTATGCTCCCCTTGAGTCCCAAATCAAACACTGATAAAACTTCAAATGGCCCTAACTTCTTTACGGTACGTCCTACACCTATCAAAGTTTGCAACATACAAATGCTTGTAACTTTTTACTGGACCGTCATAAAACCTTGAAATTTTGTAACAATAAAGTACTCGAGCCTCTTGTCAATTCAAGCAAACGCTCAACGCTATGCTCCCCTTGAGTCCCAAATCAAACACTGATAAAACTTCAAATGGCCCTAACTTCTATACGGTATGTCCTACACCTATCAAAGTTTGCAACATACAAATGCTTGTAACTTTTTACTGGAGCGTCATAAAACCTTGAAATTTTGTAACAATAAAGTACTCGAGCCTCTTGTCAATTCAAGCAAACGCTCAACGCTATGCTCCCCTTGAGTCCCAAATCAAACACTGATAAACTTCAAATCGCCCTAACTTCTATACGGTACGTCTTACACCTATCAAAGTTTGCAACATACAAATGCTTGTAACTTTTTACTAGAGCGTCATAAAACCTTGAAATTTTGTAACAATAAAGTACTCGAGCCTCTTGTCAATTTAAGCTATCGCTCTAAGCTATGCTCCCCTTGAGTCCCAAATCAAACACTGATAAAACTTCAAATGGCCCTAACTTCTTTACGGTACGTCCTACACCTATCAAAGTTTGCAACATACAAATGCTTGTAACTTTTTACTGGAGCGTCATAAAACCTTGAAATTTTGTAACAATAAAGTACTCGAGCCTCTTGTCAATTCAAGCAAACGCTCAACGCTATGCTACCCTTGAGTCCCAAATCAAACACTGATAAAACTTCAAATGGCCCTAACTTCTATACGGTACGTCCTACACCTATCAAAGTTTGCAACATACAAATGCTTGTAACTTTTTACTGGAGCGTCATAAAACCTTGAAATTTCGTAACAATAAAGTACTCGAGCCTCTTGTCAATTCAAGCAAACGCTCAAAGCTATGCTCCCCTTGAGTCCCAAATCAAACACTGATAAAACTTCAAATGGCCCTAACTTCTATACGGTACGTCCTACACCTATCAAAGTTTGCAACATACAAATGCTTGTAACTTTTTACTGGAGCGTCATAAAACCTTGAAATTTTGTAACAATAAAGTACTCGAGCCTCTTGTCAATTTAAGCTATCGCGCAAAGCTATGCTACCCTTGAGTCCCAAATCAAACACTGATAAAACTTCAAATGGCCCTAACTTCTATACGGTACGTCCTACACCTATCAAAGTTTGCAACATACAAATGCTTGTAACTTTTTACTGGAGCGTCATAAAACCTTGAAATTTCGTAACAATAAAGTACTCCAGCCTCTTGTCAATTCAAGCAAACGCTCAAAGCTATGCTCCCCTTGAGTCCCAAATCAAACACTGATAAAACTTCAAATGGCCCTAACTTCTATACGGTACATCCTACACCTATCAAAGTTTGCAACATACAAATGCTTGTAACTTTTTACTGGAACGTCATAAAACCTTGAAATTTTGTAACAATAAAGTAGTCGAGCCTCTTGTCAGTTTAAGCTATCGCTCAAATCTATGCTCCCATTGAGTCCCAAATCAAACACTGATAAAACTTCAAATGGCCCTAACTTCTATACGGAACGTCCTACACCTATCAAAGTTTGCAACATATAAATGCTTGTAACTTTTTACTAGAGCGTCATAAAACCTTGAAATTTTGTAACAATAAAGTACTCGAGCCTCTTGTCAATTTAAGCTATCGCGCATAACTGTGCTACCCTTGAGTCCCAAGTGAAACACTGAAAAAACTTAAAATGGCGCTAACTTCTATACGGCACGTCCTACACCTATCAAAGTTTGCAACATACAAATGCTTGTAACTTTTTATTGGAGCGTCATAAAACCTTGAAATTTCGTAACAATAAAGTACTCGAGCCTCTTGTCAATTTAAGCTATCGCTCAAAGCTATGCTACCCTTGAATCCCAAATCAAACACTGATAAACTTCAAATCGCCCTAACTTCTATACGGTATGTCCTACACCTATCAAAGTTTGCAACATACAAATGCTTGTAACTTTTTACTGGAGCGTCATAAAACCTTGAAATTTCGTAACAATAAAGTACTCGAGCCTCTTGTCAATTCAAGCAAACGCTCAAAGCTATGCTCCCCTTGAGTCCCAAATCAAACACTGATAAAACTTCAAATGGCCCTAACTTCTATACGGTACGTCCTACACCTATCAAAGTTTGCAACATACAAATGCTTGTAACTTTTTACTGGTGCGTCATAAAACCTTGAAATTTTGTAACAATAAAGTACTCGAGCCTCTTGTCAATTTAAGCTATCGCGCAAAGCTATGCTACCCTTGAGTCCCAAATCAAACACTGATAAAACTTCAAATGGCCCAAACTTCTATACGGTACGTCCTACACCTATCAAAGTTTGCAACATACAAATGCTTGTAACTTTTTACTGGAGCGTCATAAAATCTTGAAATTTCGTAACAATAAAGTACTCGAGCCTCTTGTCAATTCAAGCAAACGCTCAACGCTATGCTCCCCTTGAGTCCCAAATCAAACACTGATAAAACTTCAAATGGCCCTAACTTCTATACGGTATGTCCTACACCTATCAAAGTTTGCAACATACAAATGCTTGTAACTTTTTACTGGAGCGTCATAAAACCTTGAAATTTCGTAACAATAAAGTACTCGAGCCTCTTGTCAATTCAAGCAAACGCTCAAAGCTATGCTCCCCTTAAGTCCCAAATCAAACACTGATAAAACTTCAAATGGCCCTAACTTCTATACGGTACGTCCTACACCTATCAAAGTTAGCAACATACAAATGCTTGTAACTTTTTACTGGAGCGTCATAAAACCTTGAAATTTTGTAACAATAAAGTACTCGAGCCTCTTGTCAATTTAAGCTATCGCGCAAAGCTATGCTACCCTTGAGTCCCAAATCAAACACTGATAAAACTTCAAATGGCCCTAACTTCTATACGGTACGTCCTACACCTATCAAAGTTTGCAACATACAAATGCTTGTAACTATTTACTAGAGCGTCATAAAACCTTGAAATTTCGTAACAATAAAGTACTCCAGCCTCTTGTCAATTCAAGCGAACGCTCAAAGCTATGCTCCCCTTGAGTCCCAAATCAAACACTGATAACACTTCAAATGGCCCTAACTTCTATACGGTACATCCTACACCTATCAAAGTTTGCAACATACAAATGCTTGTAACTTTTTACTGGAACGTCATAAAACCTTGAAATTTTGTAACAATAAAGTAGTCGAGCCTCTTGTCAGTTTAAGCTATCGCTCAAATCTATGCTCCCATTGAGTCCCAAATCAAACACTGATAAAACTTCCAATGGTCCTAACTTCTATACGCTACGTCCTACACCTATCAAAGTTTGCAACATACAAATGCTTGTAACTTTTTACTGGAGCGTCATAAAACCTTGAAATTTCTTAACAATAAAGTACTCGAGCCTCTTGTCAATTCAAGCAAACGCTCAAAGCTATGCTCCCCTTGAGTCCCAAATCAAACACTGATAAAACTTCCAATGGTCCTAACTTCTATACGGTACGTCCTACACCTATCAAAGTTTGCAACATACAAATGCTTGTAACTTTTTACTGGAGCGTCATAAAACCTTGAAATTTTGTAACAATAAAGTACTGGAGCCTCTTGTCAATTTAAGCTATCGCGCAAAGCTATGCTACCCTTGAGTCCCAAATCAAACACTGATAAAACTTCAAATGGCCCTAACTTCTATACGGTACGTCCTACACCTATCAAAGTTTGCAACATACAAATGCTTGTAACTTTTTCCTGGAGTGTCATAAAACCTTGAAATTTTGTAACAATAAAGTACCCGAGCCTCTTGTCAATTTAAGCTATCGCTCAAAGCTATGCTACCCTTGAGTCCCAAATCAAACACTGATAAAATTTCAAATGGCTCTAACTTCTATACGGTATGTCCTACACCTATCAAAGTTTGCAACATACGAATGCTTGTAACTTTTTACTGGAGCGTCATAAAACCTTGAAATTTTGTAACAATAAAGTACTCGAGCCTCTTGTCAATTTAATCTATCGGTCAAAGCTATGCTACCCGTGAGTCCAAAATCAAACACTAATAAAACTTCAAATGGCTCTAACATCTATACGGTACGTCCTACACCTATCAAAGTTTGCAACATACAAATGTTTGTAACTTTTTACTGGAACGTCATAAAACCTTGAAATTTTGTAACAATAAAATAGTCGAGCCTCTTGTCAGTTTAAGCTATCGCTCAAATCTATGCTCCCATTGAGTCCCAAATCAAACACTGATAAAACTTCAAATGGCCCTAACTTATATACGGAACGTCCTACACCTATCAAAGTTTGCAACATACAAATGCTTGTAACTTTTTACTAGAGCGTCATAAAACCTTGAAATTTTGTAACAATAAAGTACTCGAGCCTCTTGTCAATTTAAGATATCGCGCAAAGCTATGCTACCCTTGAGTCCCAAGTGAAACACTGAAAAAACTTAAAATGGCCCTAACTTCTATACGGTACGTCCTACACCTATCAAAGTTTGCAACATACAAATGCTTGTAACTTTTTACTGGAGCGTCATAAAACCTTGAAATTTTGTAACAATAAAGTACTCGAGCCTCTTGTCAATTTAAGCTATCGCTCAAAGCTATGCTACCCTTGAGTCCCAAATCAAACACTGATAAACTTCAAATCGCCCTAACTTCTATACGGTACGCCCTACACCTATCAAAGTTTGCAACATACAAATGCTTGTAACTTTTTACTGGAGCGTCATAAAACCTTGAAATTTCGTAACAATAAAGTACTCGAGCCTCTTGTCAATTCAAGCAAACGCTCAAAGCTATGCTCCCCTTGAGTCCCAAATCAAACACTGATAAAACTTCAAATGGCCCTAACTTCTATACGGTACGTCCTACACCTATCAAAGTTTGCAACATACAAATGCTTGTAACTTTTTACTGGAGCGTCATAAAAGCTTGAAATTTTGTAACAATAAAGTACTGGAGCCTCTTGTCAATTTAAGCTATCGCGCAAAGCTATGCTACCCTTGAGTCCCAAATCAAACACTGATAAAACTTCAAATGGCCCTAACTTCTATACGGTACGTCCTACACCTATCAAAGTTTGCAACATACAAATGCTTGTAACTTTTTACTGGAGCGTCATAAAACCTTGAAATTTCGTAACAATAAAGTACTCGAGCCTCTTGTCAATTCAAGCAAACGCTCAAAGCTATGCTCCCCTTGAGTCCCAAATCAAATACTGATAAAACTTCAAATGGCCCTAACTTCTATACGGTACGTCCTACACCTATCAAAGTTTGCAACATACAAATGCTTGTAACTTTTTACTGGAACGTCATAAAACCTTGAAATTTTTTAACAATAAAGTAGTCGAGCCTCTTGTCAGTTTAAGCTATCGCTCAAATCTATGCTCCCATTGAGTCCCAAATCAAACACTGATAAAACTTCAAATGGCCCTAACTTCTATACGGTACGTCCTACACCTATCAAAGTTTGCAACATACAAATGCTTGTAACTTTTTACTGGAGCGTCATAAAACCTTGAAATTTTGTTACAATAAAGTACTCGACCCTCTTGTCAATTGAAGCTATCGCTCAAAGCTATGCTACCCTTGAGTCCCAAATCAAACACTGATAAACTTCAAATCGCCCTAACTTCTATACGGTAAGTCCTACACCTATCAAAGTTTGCAACATACAAATGTTTGTAACTTTTTACTGGAGCGTCGTAAAACCTTGAAATTTCGTAACAATAAAGTACTCGAGCCTCTTGTCAATTCAAGCAAACGCTCAAAGCTATGCTCCCCTTGAGTCCCAAATCAAACACTGATAAAACTTCAAATGGCCCTAACTTCTATACGGTACGTCCTACACCTATCAAAGTTTGCAACATACAAATGCTTGTAACTTTTTACTGGAGCGTCATAAAACCTTGAAATTTTGTAACAATAAAGTACTCGAGCCTCTTGTCAATTTAAGCTATCGCTCAAAGCTATGCTACCCTTGAGTCCCAAATCAAACACTGATAAACTTCAAATCGCCCTAACTTCTATACGATACGTCCTGCACCTATCAAAGTTTGCAACATACAAATGCTTGTAACTTTTTACTGGAGCGTCATAAAACCTTGAAATTTCGTAACAATAAAGTACTCGAGCCTCTTGTCAATTCAAGCAAACGCTCAAAGCTATGCTCCCCTTGAGTCCCAAATCAAACACTGATAAAACTTCAAATGGCCCTAACTTCTATACGGTACGTCCTACACCTATCAAAGTTTGCAACATACAAATGCTTGTAACTTTTTTCTGGAGCGTCATAAAACCTTGAAATTTCGTAACAATAAAGTACTCGAGCCTCTTGTCAATTCAAGCAAACGCTCAAAGCTATGCTCGCCTTGAGTCCCAAATCAAACACTGATAAAACTTCAAATGGCCCTAACTTCTATACGGTACGTCCTACACCTATCAAAGTTTGCAACATACAAATGCTTGTAACTTTTTATTGGAACGTCATAAAACCTTGAAATTTTGTAACAATAAAGTAGTCGAGCCGCTTGTCAGTTTAAGCTATCGCTCAAATCTATGCTCCCATTGAGTCCCAAATCAAACACTGATAAAACTTCAAATGGCCCTAACTTCTATACGGAACGTCCTACACCTATCAAAGTTTGCAACATATAAATGCTTGTAACTTTTTACTAGAGCGTCATAAAACCTTGACATTTTGTAACAATAAAGTACTCGAGCCTCTTGTCAATTTAAGCTATCGCGCAAAGCTATGCTACCCTTGAGTCCCAAGTGAAACACTGAAAAAACTTAAAATGGCCCTAACTTCTATACGGTACGTCCTACACCTATCAAAGTTTGCAACATACAAATGCTTGTAACTTTTTACTGGAGCGTCATAAAACCTTGAAATTTTGTAACAATAAAGTACTCGAGCCTCTTGTCAATTTAAGCTATCGCTCAAAGCTATGCTACCCTTGAGTCCCAAATCAAACACTGATAAACTTCAAATCGCCCTAACTTCTATACGGTACGCCCTACACCTATCAAAGTTTGCAACATACAAATGCTTGTAACTTTTTACTGGAGCGTCATAAAACCTTGAAATTTCGTAACAATAAAGTACTCGAGCCTCTTGTCAATTCAAGCAAACGCTCAAAGCTATGCTCCCCTTGAGTCCCAAATCAAACACTGATAAAACTTCAAATGGCCCTAACTTCTATACGGTACGTCCTACACCTATCAAAGTTTGCAACATACAAATGCTTGTAACTTTTTACTGGAGCGTCATAAAAGCTTGAAATTTTGTAACAATAAAGTACTGGAGCCTCTTGTCAATTTAAGCTATCGCGCAAAGCTATGCTACCCTTGAGTCCCAAATCAAACACTGATAAAACTTCAAATGGCCCTAACTTCTATACGGTACGTCCTACACCTATCAAAGTTTGCAACATACAAATGCTTGTAACTTTTTACTGGAGCGTCATAAAACCTTGAAATTTCGTAACAATAAAGTACTCGAGCCTCTTGTCAATTTAAGCAAACGCTCAAAGCTATGCTCCCCTTGAGTCCCAAATCAAACACTGATAAAACTTCAAATGGCCCTAACTTCTATACGGTACGTCCTACACCTATCAAAGTTTGCAACATACAAATGCTTGTAACTTTTTACTGGAACGTCATAAAACCTTGAAATTTTTTAACAATAAAGTAGTCGAGCCTCTTGTCAGTTTGAGCTATCGCTCAAATCTATGCTCCCATTGAGTCCCAAATCAAACACTGATAAAACTTCAAATGGCCCTAACTTCTATACGGTACGTCCTACACCTATCAAAGTTTGCAACATACAAATGCTTGTAACTGTTTACTGGAGCGTCATAAAACCTTGAAATTTTGTTACAATAAAGTACTCGAGCCTCTTGTCAATTGAAGCTATCGCTCAAAGCTATGCTACCCTTGAGTCCCAAATCAAACACTGATAAACTTCAAATCGCCCTAACTTCTATACGGTAAGTCCTACACCTATCAAAGTTTGCAACATACAAATGTTTGTAACTTTTTACTGGAGCGTCGTAAAACCTTGAAATTTCGTAACAATAAAGTACTCGAGCCTCTTGTCAATTCAAGCAAACGCTCAAAGCTATGCTCCCCTTGAGTCCCAAATCAAACACTGATAAAACTTCAAATGGCCCTAACTTCTATACGGTACGTCCTACACCTATCAAAGTTTGCAACATACAAATGCTTGTAACTTTTTACTGGAGCGTCATAAAACCTTGAAATTTTGTAACAATAAAGTACTCGAGCCTCTTGTCAATTTAAGCTATCGCTCAAAGCTATGCTACCCTTGAGTCCCAAATCAAACACTGATAAACTTCAAATCGCCCTAACTTCTATACGATACGTCCTGCACCTATCAAAGTTTGCAACATACAAATGCTTGTAACTTTTTACTGGAGCGTCATAAAACCTTGAAATTTCGTAACAATAAAGTACTCGAGCCTCTTGTCAATTCAAGCAAACGCTCAAAGCTATGCTCCCCTTGAGTCCCAAATCAAACACTGATAAAACTTCAAATGGCCCTAACTTCTATACGGTACGTCCTACACATATCAAAGTTTGCAACATACAAATGCTTGTAACTTTTTTCTGGAGCGTCATAAAACCTTGAAATTTCGTAACAATAAAGTACTCGAGCCTCTTGTCAATTCAAGCAAACGCTCAAAGCTATGCTCGCCTTGAGTCCCAAATCAAACACTGATAAAACTTCAAATGGCCCTAACTTCTATACGGTACGTCCTACACCTATCAAAGTTTGCAACATACAAATGCTTGTAACTTTTTATTGGAACGTCATAAAACCTTGAAATTTTGTAACAATAAAGTAGTCGAGCCGCTTGTCAGTTTAAGCTATCGCTCAAATCTATGCTCCCATTGAGTCCCAAATCAAACACTGATAAAACTTCAAATGGCCCTAACTTCTATACGGAACGTGCTACACCTATCAAAGTTTGCAACATATAAATGCTTGTAACTTTTTACTAGAGCGTCATAAAACCTTGACATTTTGTAACAATAAAGTACTCGAGCCTCTTGTCAATTTAAGCTATCGCGCAAAGCTATGCTACCCTTGAGTCCCAAGTGAAACACTGAAAAAACTTAAAATGGCCCTAACTTCTATACGGTACGTCCTACACCTATCAAAGTTTGCAACATACAAATGCTTGTAACTTTTTACTGGAGCGTCATAAAACCTTGAAATTTTGTAACAATAAAGTACTCGAGCCTCTTGTCAATTTAAGCTATCGCTCAAAGCTATGCTACCCTTGAGTCCCAAATCAAACACTGATAAACTTCAAATCGCCCTAACTTCTATACGGTACGCCCTACACCTATCAAAGTTTGCAACATACAAATGCTTGTAACTTTTTACTGGAGCGTCATAAAACCTTGAAATTTCGTAACAATAAAGTACTCGAGCCTCTTGTCAATTCAAGCAAACGCTCAAAGCTATGCTCCCCTTGAGTCCCAAATCAAACACTGATAAAACTTCAAATGGCCCTAACTTCTATACGGTACGTGCTACACCTATCAAAGTTTGCAACATACAAATGCTTGTAACTTTTTACTGGAGCGTCATAAAAGCTTGAAATTTTGTAACAATAAAGTACTGGAGCCTCTTGTCAATTTAAGCTATCGCGCAAAGCTATGCTACCCTTGAGTCCCAAATCAAACACTGATAAAACTTCAAATGGCCCTAACTTCTATACGGTACGTCCTACACCTATCAAAGTTTGCAACATACAAATGCTTGTAACTTTTTACTGGAGCGTCATAAAACCTTGAAATTTCGTAACAATAAAGTACTCGAGCCTCTTGTCAATTCAAGCAAACGCTCAAAGCTATGCTCCCCTTGAGTCCCAAATCAAACACTGATAAAACTTCAAATGGCCCTAACTTCTATACGGTACGTCCTACACCTATCAAAGTTTGCAACATACAAATGCTTGTAACTTTTTACTGGAACGTCATAAAACCTTGAAATTTTTTAACAATAAAGTAGTCGAGCCTCTTGTCAGTTTAAGCTATCGCTCAAATCTATGCTCCCATTGAGTCCCAAATCAAACACTGATAAAACTTCAAATGGCCCTAACTTCTATACGGTACGTCCTACACCTATCAAAGTTTGCAACATACAAATGCTTGTAACTTTTTACTGGAGCGTCATAAAACCTTGAAATTTTGTTACAATAAAGTACTCGAGCCTCTTGTCAATTGAAGCTATCGCTCAAAGCTATGCTACCCTTGAGTCCCAAATCAAACACTGATAAACTTCAAATCGCCCTAACTTCTATACGGTAAGTCCTACACCTATCAAAGTTTGCAACATACAAATGTTTGTAACTTTTTACTGGAGCGTCGTAAAACCTTGAAATTTTGTAACAATAAAGTACTGGAGCCTCTTGTCAATTTAAGCTATCGCGCAAAGCTATGCTACCCTTGAGTCCCAAATCAAACACTGATAAAACTTCAAATGGCCCTAACTTCTATACGGTACGTCCTACACCTATCAAAGTTTGCAACATACAAATGCTTGTAACTTTTTCCTGGAGTGTCATAAAACCTTGAAATTTTGTAACAATAAAGTACCCGAGCCTCTTGTCAATTTAAGCTATCGCTCAAAGCTATGCTACCCTTGAGTCCCAAATCAAACACTGATAAAATTTCAAATGGCTCTAACTTCTATACGGTATGTCCTACACCTATCAAAGTTTGCAACATACGAATGCTTGTAACTTTTTACTGGAGCGTCATAAAACCTTGAAATTTTGTAACAATAAAGTACTCGAGCCTCTTGTCAATTTAATCTATCGGTCAAAGCTATGCTACCCGTGAGTCCAAAATCAAACACTAATAAAACTTCAAATGGCTCTAACATCTATACGGTACGTCCTACACCTATCAAAGTTTGCAACATACAAATGTTTGTAACTTTTTACTGGAACGTCATAAAACCTTGAAATTTTGTAACAATAAAGTAGTCGAGCCTCTTGTCAGTTTAAGCTATCGCTCAAATCTATGCTCCCATTGAGTCCCAAATCAAACACTGATAAAACTTCAAATGGCCCTAACTTATATACGGAACGTCCTACACCTATCAAAGTTTGCAACATACAAATGCTTGTAACTTTTTACTAGAGCGTCATAAAACCTTGAAATTTTGTAACAATAAAGTACTCGAGCCTCTTGTCAATTTAAGATATCGCGCAAAGCTATGCTACCCTTGAGTACCAAGTGAAACACTGAAAAAACTTAAAATGGCCCTAACTTCTATACGGTACGTCCTACACCTATCAAAGTTTGCAACATACAAATGCTTGTAACTTTTTACTGGAGCGTCATAAAACCTTGAAATTTTGTAACAATAAAGTACTCGAGCCTCTTGTCAATTTAAGCTATCGCTCAAAGCTATGCTACCCTTGAGTCCCAAATCAAACACTGATAAACTTCAAATCGCCCTAACTTCTATACGGTACGCCCTACACCTATCAAAGTTTGCAACATACAAATGCTTGTAACTTTTTACTGGAGCGTCATAAAACCTTGAAATTTCGTAACAATAAAGTACTCGAGCCTCTTGTCAATTCAAGCAAACGCTCAAAGCTATGCTCCCCTTGAGTCCCAAATCAAACACTGATAAAACTTCAAATGGCCCTAACTTCTATACGGTACGTCCTACACCTATCAAAGTTTGCAACATACAAATGCTTGTAACTTTTTACTGGAACGTCATAAAACCTTGAAATTTTGTAACAATAAAGTAGTCGAGCCTCTTGTCAGTTTAAGCTATCGCTCAAATCTATGCTCCCATTGAGTCCCAAATCAAACACTGATAAAACTTCAAATGGCCCTAACTTCTATACGGTACGTCCTACACCTATCAAAGTTTGCAACATACAAATGCTTGTAACTTTTTACTGGAGCGTCATAAAACCTTGAAATTTTGTTACAATAAAGTACTCGAGCCTCTTGTCAATTGAAGCTATCGCTCAAAGCTATGCTACCCTTGAGTCCCAAATCAAACACTGATAAACTTCAAATCGCCCTAACTTCTATACGGTAAGTCCTACACCTATCAAAGTTTGCAACATACAAATGTTTGTAACTTTTTACTGGAGCGTCGTAAAACCTTGAAATTTCGTAACAATAAAGTACTCGAGCCTCTTGTCAATTCAAGCAAACGCTCAAAGCTATGCTCCCCTTGCGTCCCAAATCAAACACTGATAAAACTTCAAATGGCCCTAACTTCTATACGGTACGTCCTACACCTATCAAAGTTTGCAACATACAAATGCTTGTAACTTTTTACTGGAGCGTCATAAAACCTTGAAATTTTGTAACAATAAAGTACTCGAGCCTCTTGTCAATTTAAGCTATCGCTCAAAGCTATGCTACCCTTGAGTCCCAAATCAAACACTGATAAACTTCAAATCGCCCTAACTTCTATACGATACGTCCTGCACCTATCAAAGTTTGCAACATACAAATGCTTGTAACTTTTTACTGGAGCGTCATAAAACCTTGAAATTTCGTAACAATAAAGTACTCGAGCCTCTTGTCAATTCAAGCAAACGCTCAAAGCTATGCTCCCCTTGAGTCCCAAATCAAACACTGATAAAACTTCAAATGGCCCTAACTTCTATACGGTACGTCCTACACCTATCAAAGTTTGCAACATACAAATGCTTGTAACTTTTTTCTGGAGCGTCATAAAACCTTGAAATTTCGTAACAATAAAGTACTCGAGCCTCTTGTCAATTCAAGCAAACGCTCAAAGCTATGCTCGCCTTGAGTCCCAAATCAAACACTGATAAAACTTCAAATGGCCCTAACTTCTATACGGTACGTCCTACACCTATCAAAGTTTGCAACATACAAATGCTTGTAACTTTTTATTGGAACGTCATAAAACCTTGAAATTTTGTAACAATAAAGTAGTCGAGCCGCTTGTCAGTTTAAGCTATCGCTCAAATCTATGCTCCCATTGAGTCCCAAATCAAACACTGATAAAACTTCAAATGGCCCTAACTTCTATACGGAACGTCCTACACCTATCAAAGTTTGCAACATATAAATGCTTGTAACTTTTTACTAGAGCGTCATAAAACCTTGACATTTTGTAACAATAAAGTACTCGAGCCTCTTGTCAATTTAAGCTATCGCGCAAAGCTATGCTACCCTTGAGTCCCAAGTGAAACACTGAAAAAACTTAAAATGGCCCTAACTTCTATACGGTACGTCCTACACCTATCAAAGTTTGCAACATACAAATGCTTGTAACTTTTTCCTGGAGCGTCATAAAACCTTGAAATTTTGTAACAATAAAGTACTCGAGCCTCTTGTCAATTTAAGCTATCGCTCAAAGCTATGCTACCCTTGAGTCCCAAATCAAACACTGATAAAACTTCAAATGGCCCTAACTTCTATACGGTACGTCCTACACCTATCAAAGTTTGCAACATACAAATGCTTGTAACTTTTTACTGGAGCGTCATAAAAGCTTGAAATTTTGTAACAATAAAGTACTGGAGCCTCTTGTCAATTTAAGCTATCGCGCAAAGCTATGCTACCCTTGAGTCCCAAATCAAACACTGATAAAACTTCAAATGGCCCTAACTTCTATACGGAACGTCCTACACCTATCAAAGTTTGCAACATACAAATGCTTGTAACTTTTTACTGGAGCGTCATAAAACCTTGAAATTTCGTAACAATAAAGTACTCGAGCCTCTTGTCAATTCAAGCAAACGCTCAAAGCTATGCTCCCCTTGAGTCCCAAATCAAACACTGATAAAACTTCAAATGGCCCTAACTTCTATACGGTACGTCCTACACCTATCAAAGTTTGCAACATACAAATGCTTGTAACTTTTTACTGGAACGTCATAAAACCTTGAAATTTTTTAACAATAAAGTAGTCGAGCCTCTTGTCAGTTTAAGCTATCGCTCAAATCTATGCTCCCATTGAGTCCCAAATCAAACACTGATAAAACTTCAAATGGCCCTAACTTCTATACGGTACGTCCTACACCTATCAAAGTTTGCAACATACAAATGCTTGTAACTTTTTACTGGAGCGTCGTAAAACCTTGAAATTTCGTAACAATAAAGTACTCGAGCCTCTTGTCAATTCAAGCAAACGCTCAAAGCTATGCTCCCCTTGAGTCCCAAATCAAACACTGATAAAACTTCAAATGGCCCTAACTTCTATACGGTACGTCCTACACCTATCAAAGTTTGCAACATACAAATGCTTGTAACTTTTTACTGGAGCGTCATAAAACCTTGAAATTTTGTAACAATAAAGTACTCGAGCCTCTTGTCAATTTAAGCTATCGCTCAAAGCTATGCTACCCTTGAGTCCCAAATCAAACACTGATAAACTTCAAATCGCCCTAACTTCTATACGATACGTCCTGCACCTATCAAAGTTTGCAACATACAAATGCTTGTAACTTTTTACTGGAGCGTCATAAAACCTTGAAATTTCGTAACAATAAAGTACTCGAGCCTCTTGTCAATTCAAGCAAACGCTCAAAGCTATGCTCCCCTTGAGTCCCAAATCAAACACTGATAAAACTTCAAATGGCCCTAACTTCTATACGGTACGTCCTACACCTATCAAAGTTTGCAACATACAAATGCTTGTAACTTTTTTCTGGAGCGTCATAAAACCTTGAAATTTCGTAACAATAAAGTACTCGAGCCTCTTGTCAATTCAAGCAAACGCTCAAAGCTATGCTCGCCTTGAGTCCCAAATCAAACACTGATAAAACTTCAAATGGCCCTAACTTCTATACGGTACGTCCTACACCTATCAAAGTTTGCAACATACAAATGCTTGTAACTTTTTATTGGAACGTCATAAAACCTTGAAATTTTGTAACAATAAAGTAGTCGAGCCGCTTGTCAGTTTAAGCTATCGCTCAAATCTATGCTCCCATTGAGTCCCAAATCAAACACTGTTAAAACTTCAAATGGCCCTAACTTCTATACGGAACGTCCTACACCTATCAAAGTTTGCAACATATAAATGCTTGTAACTTTTTACTAGAGCGTCATAAAACCTTGACATTTTGTAACAATAAAGTACTCGAGCCTCTTGTCAATTTAAGCTATCGCGCAAAGCTATGCTACCCTTGAGTCCCAAGTGAAACACTGAAAAAACTTAAAATGGCCCTAACTTCTATACGGTACGTCCTACACCTATCAAAGTTTGCAACATACAAATGCTTGTAACTTTTTACTGGAGCGTCATAAAATCTTGAAATTTTGTAACAATAAAGTACTCGAGCCTCTTGTCAATTTAAGCTATCGCTCAAAGCTATGCTACCCTTGAGTCCCAAATCAAACATTGATAAACTTCAAATCGCCCTAACTTCTATACGGTACGCCCTACACCTATCAAAGTTTGCAACATACAAATGCTTGTAACTTTTTACTGGAGCGTCATAAAACCTTGAAATTTCGTAACAATAAAGTACTCGAGCCTCTTGTCAATTCAAGCAAACGCTCAAAGCTATGCTCCCCTTGAGTCCCAAATCAAACACTGATAAAACTTCAAATGGCCCTAACTTCTATACGGTACGTCCTACACCTATCAAAGTTTGCAACATACAAATGCTTGTAACTTTTTACTGGAGCGTCATAAAAGCTTGAAATTTTGTAACAATAAAGTACTGGAGCCTCTTGTCAATTTAAGCTATCGCGCAAAGCTATGCTACCCTTGAGTCCCAAATCAAACACTGATAAAACTTCAAATGGCCCTAACTTCTATACGGTACGTCCTACACCTATCAAAGTTTGCAACATACAAATGCTTGTAACTTTTTACTGGAGCGTCATAAAACCTTGAAATTTCGTAACAATAAAGTACTCGAGCCTCTTGTCAATTCAAGCAAACGCTCAAAGCTATGCTCCCCTTGAGTCCCAAATCAAACACTGATAAAACTTCAAATGGCCCTAACTTCTATACGGTACGTCCTACACCTATCAAAGTTTGCAACATACAAATGCTTTTAACTTTTTACTGGAACGTCATAAAACCTTGAAATTTTTTAACAATAAAGTAGTCGAGCCTCTTGTCAGTTTAAGCTATCGCTCAAATCTATGCTCCCATTGAGTCCCAAATCAAACACTGATAAAACTTCAAATGGCCCTAACTTCTATACGGTACGTCCTACACCTATCAAAGTTTGCAACATACAAATGCTTGTAACTTTTTACTGGAGCGTCATAAAACCTTGAAATTTTGTTACAATAAAGTACTCGAGCCTCTTGTCAATTGAAGCTATCGCTCAAAGCTATGCTACCCTTGAGTCCCAAATCAAACACTGATAAACTTCAAATCGCCCTAACTTCTATACGGTAAGTCCTACACCTATCAAAGTTTGCAACATACAAATGTTTGTAACTTTTTACTGGAGCGTCGTAAAACCTTGAAATTTCGTAACAATAAAGTACTCGAGCCTCTTGTCAATTCAAGCAAACGCTCAAAGCTATGCTCCCCTTGAGTCCCAAATCAAACACTGATAAAACTTCAAATGGCCCTAACTTCTATACGGTACGTCCTACACCTATCAAAGTTTGCAACATACAAATGGTTGTAACTTTTTACTGGAGCGTCATAAAACCTTGAAATTTTGTAACAATAAAGTACTCGAGCCTCTTGTCAATTTAAGCTATCGCTCAAAGCTATGCTACCCTTGAGTCCCAAATCAAACACTGATAAACTTCAAATCGCCCTAACTTCTATACGATACGTCCTGCACCTATGAAAGTTTGCAACATACAAATGCTTGTAACTTTTTACTGGAGCGTCATAAAACCTTGAAATTTCGTAACAATAAAGTACTCGAGCCTCTTGTCAATTCAAGCAAACGCTCAAAGCTATGCTCGCCTTGAGTCCCAAATCAAACACTGATAAAACTTCAAATGGCCCTAACTTCTATACGGTACGTCCTACACCTATCAAAGTTTGCAACATACAAATGCTTGTAACTTTTTATTGGAACGTCATAAAACCTTGAAATTTTGTAACAATAAAGTAGTCGAGCCGCTTGTCAGTTTAAGCTATCGCTCAAATCTATGCTCCCATTGAGTCCCAAATCAAACACTGATAAAACTTCAAATGGCCCTAACTTCTATACGGAACGTCCTACACCTATCAAAGTTTGCAACATATAAATGCTTGTAACTTTTTACTAGAGCGTCATAAAACCTTGACATTTTGTAACAATAAAGTACTCGAGCCTCTTGTCAATTTAAGCTATCGCGCAAAGCTATGCTACCCTTGAGTCCCAAGTGAAACACTGAAAAAACTTAAAATGGCCCTAACTTCTATACGGTACGTCCTACACCTATCAAAGTTTGCAACATACAAATGCTTGTAACTTTTTACTGGAGCGTCATAAAACCTTGAAATTTTGTAACAATAAAGTACTCGAGCCTCTTGTCAATTTAAGCTATCGCTCAAAGCTATGCTACCCTTGAGTCCCAAATCAAACACTGATAAACTTCAAATCGCCCTAACTTCTATACGGTACGTCCTACACCTATCAAAGTTTGCAACATACAAATGCTTGTAACTTTTTACTGGAGCGTCATAAAACCTTGAAATTTCGTAACAATAAAGTACTCGAGCCTCTTGTCAATTCAAGCAAACGCTCAAAGCTATGCTCCCCTTGAGTCCCAAATCAAACACTGATAAAACTTCAAATGGCCCTAACTTCTATACGGTACGTCCTACACCTATCAAAGTTTGCAACATACAAATGCTTGTAACTTTTTACTGGAGCGTCATAAAACCTTGAAATTTTGTAACAATAAAGTACTCGAGCCTCTTGTCAATGTAAGCTATCGCGCAAAGCTATGCTACCCTTGAGTCCCAAATCAAACACTGATAAAACTTCAAATGGCCCTAACTTCTATATGGTATGTCCTACACCTATCAAAGTTTGCAACATACGAATGCTTGTAACTTTTTACTGGAGCGTCATAAAACCTTGAAATTTTGTAACAATAAAGTACTCGAGCCTCTTGTCAATTTAATCTATCGCTCAAAGCTATGCTACCCTTGAGTCCCAAATCAAACACTAATAAAACTTCAAATGGCCCTAACTTCTATACGGTACGTCCTACACCTATCAAAGTTTGCAACATACAAATGCTTGTAACTTTTTACTGGAACGTCATAAAACCTTGAAATTTTGTAACAATAAAGTAGTCGAGCCTCTTGTCAGTTTAAGCTATCGCTCAAATCTATGCTCCCATTGAGTCCCAAATCAAACACTGATAAAACTTCAAATGGCCCTAACTTCTATACAGAACGTCCTACACCTATCAAAGTTTGCAAGATATAAATGCTTGTAACTTTTTACTAGAGCGTCATAAAACCTTGACATTTTGTAACAATAAAGTACTCGAGCCTCTTGTCAATTTAAGCTATCGCGCAAAGCTATGCTACCCTTGAGTCCCAAGTGAAACACTGAAAAATCTTCAAATGGCCCTAACTTCTATACGGTACGTCCTACACCTATCAAAGTTTGCAACATACAAATGCTTGTAACTTTTTACTGGAGCGTCATAAAACCTTGAAATTTTGTAACAATAAAATACTCGAGCCTCTTGTCAATTTAAGCTATCGCTCAAAGCTATGCTACCCTTGAGTCCCAAATCAAACACTGATAAACTTCAAATCGCCCTAACTTCTATACGGTACGTCCTACACCTATCAAAGTTTGCAACATACAAATGCTTGTAACTTTTTACTGGAGCGTCATAAAACCTTGAAATTTCGTAACAATAAAGTACTCGAGCCTCTTGTCAATTCAAGCAAACGCTCAAAGCTATGCTCCCCTTGAGTCCCAAATCAAACACTGATAAAACTTCAAATGGCCCTAACTTCTATACGGTACGTCCTACACCTATCAAAGTTTGCAACATACAAATGCTTGTAACTTTTTACTGGAGCGTCATAAAACCTTGAAATTTTGTAACAATAAAGTACTCGAGCCTCTTGTCAATGTAAGCTATCGCGCAAAGCTATGCTACCCTTGAGTCCCAAATCAAACACTGATAAAACTTCAAATGGCCCTAACTTCTATATGGTATGTCCTACACCTATCAAAGTTTGCAACATACGAATGCTTGTAACTTTTTACTGGAGCGTCATAAAACCTTGAAATTTTGTAACAATAAAGTACTCGAGCCTCTTGTCAATTTAATCTATCGCTCAAAGCTATGCTACCCTTGAGTCCCAAATCAAACACTAATAAAACTTCAAATGGCCCTAACTTCTATACGGTACGTCCTACACCTATCAAAGTTTGCAACATACAAATGCTTGTAACTTTTTACTGGAACGTCATAAAACCTTGAAATTTTGTAACAATAAAGTAGTCGAGCCTCTTGTCAGTTTAAGCTATCGCTCAAATCTATGCTCCCATTGAGTCCCAAATCAAACACTGATAAAACTTCAAATGGCCCTAATTTATATACGGAACGTCCTACACCTATCAAAGTTTGCAACATACAAATGCTTGTAACTTTTTACTAGAGCGTCATAAAACCTTGAAATTTTGTAACAATAAAGTACTCGAGCCTCTTGTCAATTTAAGCTATCGCGCAAAGCTATGCTACCCTTGAGTCCCAAGTGAAACACTGAAAAAACTTAAAATGGCCCTAACTTCTATGCGGAACGTCCTACACCTATCAAAGTTTGCAACATACAAATGCTTGTAACTTTTTACTGGAGCGTCATAAAACCTTGAAATTTTGTAACAATAAAGTACTCGAGCCTCTTGTCAATTTAAGCTATCGCTCAAAGCTATGCTACCCTTGAGTCCCAAATCAAACACTGATAAAACTTCAAATGGCCCTAACTTCTATACGGTACGTCCTACACCTATCAAAGTTTGCAACATACAAATGCTTGTAACTTTTTACTGGAGCCTCATAAAACCTAGAAATTTTGTAACAATACACTACTCGAGCCTCTTGTCAATTTAAGCTATCGCTCAAAGCTATGCTACCCTTGAGTCCCAAATCAAACACTGATAAAACTTCAAATCGCCCTAACTTCTATACGGTACGTCCTACACCTATCAAAGATTGCAACATACAAATGCTTGTAAATTTTTACTGGAACGTCATAAAACCTTGAAATTTTGTAACAATAAAGTAGTCGAGCCTCTTGTCAGTTTAAGCTATCGCTCAAATCTATGCTCCCATTGAGTCCCAAATCAAACACTGATAAAACTTCAAATGGCCCTAACTTCTATACGGAACGTCCTACACCTATCAAAGTTTGCAACATACAAATGCTTGTAACTTTTTACTAGAGCGTCATAAAACCTTGAAATTTTGTAACAATAAAGTACTCGAGCCTCTTGTCAATTTAAGCTATCACGCAAAGCTATGCTACACTTGAGTCCCAAGTCAAACACTGAAAAAACTTAAAATGGCCCTAACTTCTATACGGTACGTCCTACAACTATCAAAGTTTGCAAAATACAAATGTTTGTAACTTTTTACTGGAGCGTCATAAAACCTTGAAATTTTGTAACAATAAAGTACTCGAGCCTCTTGTCAATTTAAGCTATCGCTCAAAGCTGTGCTACCCTTGAGTTCCAAATCAAACACTGATAAAACTTCAAATGGCCCTAACTTCTATACGGTACGTCCTACACCTATCAAAGTTTGCGACATACAATTGCTTGTAACTTTTTACTGGAGCGTCATAAAACCTTGAAATTTTGTAACAATAAAGTACTCGAGCCTCTTGTCAATTTAAGCTATCGCTCAAAGCTATGCTACCCCTGAGACCCAAATCAAACACTGATAAAATTTCAAATGGCCCTAACTTCTATACGGTACGCCCTACACCTATCAATGTTTGCAACATACAAATGCTTGTAACTTTTTACTGGAGCGTCATAAAACCTTGAAATTTTGTAACAATAAAGTACTCGAGCCTCTTCTCAATTTAAGCTATCGCTCAAAGCTATGCTACCCTTGAGTCCCAAATCAAACACTGATAAAACTTCAAATCGCCCTAACTTCTCTACGGTACGTCCTACACCTATCAAAGTTTGCAACATACAAATGCTTGTAACTTTTTACTGGAGCGTCATAAAACCTTGAAATTTTGTAACAATAAAGTACTCGAGCCTCTTGTCAATTTAAGCTATCGCGCAAAGCTATGCTACCCTTGAGTCCCAAGTGAAACACTGAAAAAACTTAAAATGGCCCTAACTTCTATACGGTACGTCCTACACCTATCAAAATTTGCAACATACAAATGCTTGTAACTTTTTACTGCAGCGTCATAAAACCTTGAAATTTTGTAACAATAAAGTACTCGAGCCTCTTGTCAATTTAAGCTATCGCGCAAAGCTATGCTACCCTTGAGTCCCAAATCAAACACTGATAAAACTTCAAATGGCCCTAACTTCTATATGGTATGTCCTACACCTATCAAAGTTTGCAACATACGAATGCTTGTAACTTTTTACTGGAGCGTCATAAAACCTTGAAATTTTGTAACAATAAAGTACTCGAGCCTCTTGTCAATTTAATCTATCGCTCAAAGCTATGCTACCCTTGAGTCCCAAATCAAACACTAATAAAACTTCAAATGGCCCTAACTTCTATACGGTACGTCCTACACCTATCAAAGTTTGCAACATACAAATGCTTGTAACTTTTTACTGGAACGTCATAAAACCTTGAAATTTTGTAACAATAAAGTAGTCGAGCCTCTTGTCAGTTTAAGCTATCGCTCAAATCTATGCTCCCATTGAGTCCCAAATCAAACACTGATAAAACTTCAAATGGCCCTAATTTATATACGGAACGTCCTACACCTATCAAAGTTTGCAACATACAAATGCTTGTAACTTTTTACTAGAGCGTCATAAAACCTTGAAATTTTGTAACAATAAAGTACTCGAGCCTCTTGTCAATTTAAGCTATCGCGCAAAGCTATGCTACCCTTGAGTCCCAAGTGAAACACTGAAAAAACTTAAAATGGCCCTAACTTCTATACGGAACGTCCTACACCTATCAAAGTTTGCAACATACAAATGCTTGTAACTTTTTACTGGAGCGTCATAAAACCTTGAAATTTTGTAACAATAAAGTACTCGAGCCTCTTGTCAATTTAAGCTATCGCTCAAAGCTATGCTACCCTTGAGTCCCAAATCAAACACTGATAAAACTTCAAATGGCCCTAACTTCTATACGGTACGTCCTACACCTATCAAAGTTTGCAACATACAAATGCTTGTAACTTTTTACTGGAGCCTCATAAAACCTAGAAATTTTGTAACAATACACTACTCGAGCCTCTTGTCAATTTAAGCTATCGCTCAAAGCTATGCTACCCTTGAGTCCCAAATCAAACACTGATAAAACTTCAAATCGCCCTAACTTCTATACGGTACGTCCTACACCTATCAAAGATTGCAACATACAAATGCTTGTAAATTTTTACTGGAACGTCATAAAACCTTGAAATTTTGTAACAATAAAGTAGTCGAGCCTCTTGTCAGTTTAAGCTATCGCTCAAATCTATGCTCCCATTGAGTCCCAAATCAAACACTGATAAAACTTCAAATGGCCCTAACTTCTATACGGAACGTCCTACACCTATCAAAGTTTGCAACATACAAATGCTTGTAACTTTTTACTAGAGCGTCATAAAACCTTGAAATTTTGTAACAATAAAGTACTCGAGCCTCTTGTCAATTTAAGCTATCACGCAAAGCTATGCTACCCTTGAGTCCCAAGTCAAACACTGAAAAAACTTAAAATGGCCCTAAGTTCTATACGGTACGTCCTACAACTATCAAAGTTTGCAAAATACAAATGCTTGTAACTTTTTACTGGAGCGTCATAAAACCTTGAAATTTTGTAACAATAAAGTACTCGAGCCTCTTGTCAATTTAAGCTATCGCTCAAAGCTGTGCTACCCTTGAGTTCCAAATCAAACACTGATAAAACTTCAAATGGCCCTAACTTCTATACGGTACGTCCTACACCTATCAAAGTTTGCGACATACAATTGCTTGTAACTTTTTACTGGAGCGTCATAAAACCTTGAAATTTTGTAACAATAAAGTACTCGAGCCTCTTGTCAATTTAAGCTATCGCTCAAAGCTATGCTACCCCTGAGACCCAAATCAAACACTGATAAAATTTCAAATGGCCCTAACTTCTATACGGTACGCCCTACACCTATCAATGTTTGCAACATACAAATGCTTGTAACTTTTTACTGGAGCGTCATAAAACCTTGAAATTTTGTAACAATAAAGTACTCGAGCCTCTTCTCAATTTAAGCTATCGCTCAAAGCTATGCTACCCTTGAGTCCCAAATCAAACACTGATAAAACTTCAAATCGCCCTAACTTCTCTACGGTACGTCCTACACCTATCAAAGTTTGCAACATACAAATGCTTGTAACTTTTTACTGGAGCGTCATAAAACCTTGAAATTTTGTAACAATAAAGTACTCGAGCCTCTTGTCAATTTAAGCTATCGCGCAAAGCTATGCTACCCTTGAGTCCCAAGTGAAACACTGAAAAAACTTAAAATGGCCCTAACTTCTATACGGTACGTCCTACACCTATCAAAATTTGCAACATACAAATGCTTGTAACTTTTTACTGCAGCGTCATAAAACCTTGAAATTTTGTAACAATAAAGTACTCGAGCCTCTTGTCAATTTAAGCTATCGCGCAAAGCTATGCTCCCCTTGAGTCCCAAATCAAACACTGATAAAACTTCAAATAGCCCTAACTTCTATACGGTACGTCCTACACCTATCAAAGTTTGCAACATACAAATGCTTGTAACTTTTTACTGGAGCGTCATAAAACCTTAAAATTTTGTAACAATAAAGTACTCGAGCCTCTTGTCAATTTAAGCTATCGCGCAAAGCTATGCTACCCTTGAGTCCCAAATCAAACACTGATAAAACTTAAAATGGCCCTAACTTCTATACGGTACGTCCTACACCTATCAAAGTGTGCAACATACAAATGCTTGTAACTTTTTACTGGAGCGTCATAAAACCTTGAAATTTCGTAACAATAAAGTACTCGAGCCTCTTGTCAATTCAAGCAAACGCTCATAGCTATGCTCCCCTTGAGTCCCAAATCAAACACTGATAAAACTTCCAATGGTCCTAACTTCTATACGGTACGTCCTACACCTATCAAAGTTTGCAACATACAAATGCTTGTAACTTTTTACTGGAGTGCCATAAAACCTTGAAATTTTGTAACAATAAAGTACCCGAGCCTTTTGTCAATTTAAGCTATCGCTCAAATCTATGCTCCCATTGAGTCCCAAATCAAACGCTGATAAAACTTCAAATGGCCCTAACTTATATACGGATCGTCCTACACCTATCAAAGTTTGCAACATACAAATGCTTGTAACTTTTTACTAGAGCGTCATAAAACCTTGAAATTTTGTAACAATAAAGTACTCGAGCCTCTTGTCAATTTAAGATATCGCGCAAAGCTATGCTACCCTTGAGTCCCAAGTGAAACACTGAAAAACTTAAAATGGCCCTAACTTCTATACGGTACGTCCTACACCTATCAAAGTTTGCAACATACAAATGCTTGTAACTTTTTACTGGAGCGTCATAAAACCTTGAAATTTTGTAACAATAAAGTACTCGAGCCTCTTGTCAACTGAAGCTATCGCTCAAAGCTATGCTACCCTTGAGTCCCAAATCAAACACTGATAAACTTCAAATCGCCCTAACTTCTATACGGTAAGTCCTACACCTATCAAAGTTTGCAACATACAAATGTTTGTAACTTTTTACTGGAGCGTCGTAAAACCTTGAAATTTCGTAACAATAAAGTACTCGAGCCTCTTGTCAATTCATGCAAACGCTCAAAGCTATGCTCCCCTTGAGTCCCAAATCAAACACTGATAAAACTTCAAATGGCCCTAACTTCTATACGGTACGTCCTACACCTATCAAAGTTTGCAACATACAAATGCTTGTAACTTTTTACTGGAGCGTCATAAAACCTTGAAATTTTGTAACAATAAAGTACTCGAGCCTCTTGTCAATTTAAGCTATCGCTCAAAGCTATGCTACCCTTGAGTCCCAAATCAAACACTGATAAACTTCAAATCGCCCTAACTTCTATACGATACGTCCTGCACCTATCAAAGTTTGCAACATACAAATGCTTGTAACTTTTTACTGAAGCGTCATAAAACCTTGAAATTTCGTAACAATAAAGTACTCGAGCCTCTTGTCAATTCAAGCAAACGCTCAAAGCTATGCTCCCCTTGAGTCCCAAATCAAACACTGATAAAACTTCAAATGGCCCTAACTTCTATACGGTACGTCCTACACCTATCAAAGTTTGTAACATACAAATGCTTGTAACTTGTTACTGGAGCGTCATAAAACCTTGAAATTTTGTAACAATAAAGTACTCGAGCCTCTTGTCAATTTAAGCTATCGCGCAAAGCTATGCTACCCTTGAGTCCCAAATCAAACACTGATAAAACTTCAAATGGCCCTAACTTCTATACGGTACGTCCTACACCTATCAAAGTTTGCAACATACAAATGCTTGTAACTTTTTTCTGGAGCGTCATAAAACCTTGAAATTTCGTAACAATAAAGTACTCGAGCCTCTTGTCAATTTAATCTATCGCTCAAAGCTATTCAAGCAAACGCTCAAAGCTATGCTCGCCTTGAGTCCCAATTCAAACACTAATAAAACTTCAAATGGCCCTAACTTCTATACGGTACGTCCTACACCTATCAAAGTTTGCAACATACAAATGCTTGTAACTTTTTACTGGAACGTCATAAAACCTTGAAATTTTGTAACAATAAAGTAGTCGAGCCTCTTGTCAGTTTAAGCTATCGCTCAAATCTATGCTCCCATTGAGTCCCAAATCAAACACTGATAAAACTTCAAATGGCCCTAACTTATATACGGAACGTCCTACACCTATCAAAGTTTGCAACATACAAATGCTTGTAACTTTTTACTAGAGCGTCATAAAACCTTGAAATTTTGTAACAATAAAGTACTCGAGCCTCTTGTCAATTTAAGCTATCGCGCAAAGCTATGCTACCCTTGAGTCCCAAGTGAAACACTGAAAAAACTTAAAATGGCCCTAACTTCTATACGGTACGTCCTACACCTATCAAAGTTTGCAACATACAAATGCTTGTAACTTTTTACTGGAGCGTCATAAAACCTTGAAATTTTGTAACAATAAAGTATTCGAGCCTCTTGTCAATTTAAGCTATCGCTCAAAGCTATGCTACCCTTGAGTCCCAAATCAAACACTGATAAAACTTCAAATGGCCCTAACTTCTATACGGTACGTCCTACACCTATCAAAGTTTGCAACATACAAATGCTTGTAACTTTTTACTGGAGCCTCATAAAACCTAGAAATTTTGTAACAATACACTACTCGAGCCTCTTGTCAATTTAAGCTATCGCTCAAAGCTATGCTACCCCTGAGTCCCAAATCAAACACTGATAAAGTCTCAAATGGCCCTAACTTCTATACGGTACGTCCTACACCTATCAAAGTTTGCAACATACAAATGCTTGTAACTTTTTACTGGAGCGTCATAAAACCTTGAAATTTTGTAATAATAAAGTAATCGAGCCTCTTGTCAATTTAAGCTATCGCTCAAAGCTATGATACCCTTGAGTCCCAAATCAAACACTGATAAAACTTCAAATCGCCCTAACTTCTATACGGTACGTCCTACACCTATCAAAGATTGCAACATACAAATGCTTGTAAATTTTTACTGGAACGTCATAAAACCTTGAAATTTTGTAACAATTAAGTAGTCGAGCCTCTTGTCAGTTTAAGCTATCGCTCAAATCTATGCTCCCATTGAGTCCCAAATCAAACACTGATAAAACTTCAAATGGCCCTAACTTCTATACGGAACGTCCTACACCTATCAAAGTTTGCAACATACAAATGCTTGTAACTTTTTACTAGAGCGTCATAAAACCTTGAAATTTTGTAACAATAAAGTACTCGAGCCTCTTGTCAATTTAAGCTATCGCGCAAAGCTATGCTACACTTGAGTCCCAAGTCAAACACTGAAAAAACTTAAAATGGCCCTAACTTCTATACGGTACGTCCTACACCTATCAAAGTTTGCAACATACAATTGCTTGTAACTTTTTACTGGAGCGTCATAAAACCTTGAAATTTTGTAACAATAAAGTACTCGAGCCTCTTGTCAATTTAAGCTATCGCTCAAAGCTATGCTACTCCTGAGTCCCAAATCAAACACTGATAAAATTTCAAATGGCCCTAACTTCTATACGGTACGCCCTACACCTATCAATGTTTGCAACATACAAATGCTTGTAACTTTTTACTGAAGCGTCATAAAACCTTGAAATTTTGTAACAATAAAGTACTCGAGCCTCTTCTCAATTTAAGCTATCGCTCAAAGCTATGCTACCCTTGAGTCCCAAATCAAACACTGATAAAACTTCAAATCGCCCTAACTTCTCTACGGTACGTCCTACACCTATCAAAGTTTGCAACATACAAATGCTTGTAACTTTTTACTGGAGCGTCATAAAACCTTGAAATTTCGTAACAATAAAGTACTCGAGCCTCTTGTCAATTCAAGCTAACGCTCAAAGCTATGCTCCCCTTGACTTCCAAATCAAACACTGATAAAACTTCAAATGGTTCTAACTTCTATACGGTACGTCCTACACCTATCAGAGTTTGCAACATACAAATGCTTGTAACTTTTTACTGGAGTGTCATAAAACTTTGAAATTTTGTAGCAATAATGTACTCGAGAATCTTGTCAATTTAAGCTATCGCTCAAAGCTATGCTACTCTTGAGTCCCAAATCAAACACTGATAAAATTTCAAATGGCCCTAACTTCTATACGGTACGCCCTACACCTATCAATGTTTGCAACATACAAATGCTTGTAACTTTTTACTGGAGCGTCATAAAACCTTGAAATTTTGTAACAATAAAGTACTCGAGCCTCTTGTCAATTTAAGCTATCGCTCAAAGCTATGCTACCCTTGAGTTGCAAATCAAACACTGATAAAACTTCAAATGGCCCTAACTTCTATACGGTACGTCCTACACCTATCAAAGTTTGCAACATACAAATGCTTGTAACTTTTTACTGGAGCGTCATAAAACCTTGAAATTTTGTAACAATAAAGTACTCGAGCCTCTTGTCAATTTAAGCTATCGCTCTAAGCTATGCTACCCTTGAGTCCCAAATCAAACACTGATAAAGTTTCAAATGACCCTAACTTCTATACGGTACGTCCTACACCTATCAAAGTTTGCAACATACAAATGCTTGTAACTTTTTACTGGAGAGTCATAAAACCTTGAAATTTTGTAACAATAAAGTATTCGAGCCTCTTGTCAATTTAAGCTATCGCTCAAAGCTATGCTACCCTTGAGTCCCAAATCAAATACTGATAAAACTTCAAATCGCCCTAACTTCTATACGGTACGTCCTACACCTATCAAAGTTTGCAACATACAAATGCTTGTAACTTTTTACTGGAGCGTCATAAAACCTTGAAATTTCGTAACAATAAAGTACTCGAGCCTCTTGTCAATTCAAACAAACGCTCAAAGCTATGCTCCCCTTGAGTCCCAAATCAAACACTGATAAAACTTCAAATGGCCCTAACTTCTATACGGTACGTCCTACACCTATCAAAGTTTGCAACATACAAATGCTTGTAACTTTTTACTGGAGCGTCATAAAACCTTGAAATTTTGTAACAATAAAGTACTCGAGCCTCTTGTCAATTTAAGCTATCGCTCAAAGCTATGCTACCCTTGAGTCCCAAATCAAACACTGATAAACTTCATATCGCCCTAACTGCTATACGGTACGTCCTACACCTATCAAAGTTTGCAACATATAAATGCTTGTAACTTTTTACTGGAGCGTCATAAAACCTTGAAATTTTGTAACAATAAAGTACTCGAGCCTCTTGTCAATTTAAGCTATCGCGCAAACCTATGCTACCCTTGAGTCCCAAATCAAACACTGATAAAACTTCAAATGGCCCTAACTTCTATACGGTACGTCCTACACCTATCAAAGTTTGCAACATACAAATGCTTGTAACTTTTTACTGGAGCGTTATAAAACCTTGAAATTTTGTAACAATAAAGTACTCGAGCCTCTTGCCAATTTAAGCTATCGCTCAAAGCTATGCTACCATTGACTTCCAAATCAAACACTGATAAAACTTCAAATGGTCCTAACTTCTATACGGTACGTCCTACACCTATCAAAGTTTGCAACATACGAATGCTTGTAACTTTTTACTGGAGCGTCATAAAACCTTGAAATTATGGAACAATAAAGTACTCGTGCCTCTTGCCTATTTAAGCTATCGCTCAAAGCTATGCTAGCCTTGAGTCCCAAATCAAGCACTGATAAAACTTCAAATGGCCCTAACTTCTATACGGTACGTCCCACATCTATCAAAGTTTGCAACATTCAAATGCTTGTAACCTTTTCCTGGAGCGTCATAAAACCTTGAAATTTTGTAACAATAAAGTACTCGAGCCTCTTGTCAATTTAAGCTATCGCGCAAAGCTATGCTACCCTTGAGTCCCAAATTAAACACTGATAAAACTTCAAATGGCCCTAACTTCTATACGGTACGTCCTACACCTATCAAAGTTTGCAACATACAAATGCTTGTAACTTTTTACTGGAGCGTCATAACACCTTGAAATTTTGTAACACTAAAGTACTCGAGCCTCTTGTCAATTCAAGCTATCGCTCAAAGCTATGCTACCCTTGAGTCCCTAATCAAACACTGATAAAACTTCAAATGGCCGTAACTTCTATACGGTATGTCCTACACCTATCAAAGTTTGCAACATACGAATGCTTGTAACTTTTTACTGGAGCGTCATAAAACCTTGAAATTTTGTAACACTAAAGTACTCGAGCCTCTTGTCAATTTAAGCTATCGCTCAAAGCTATGCTACCCTTGAGTCCCTAATAAAACACTGATAAAATTTCAAGTGACCCTAACTTCTATACGGTACGTCCTACACCTATCAAAGTTTGCAACATACAAATGCTTGTAACTTTTTACTGGAACGTCATAAAACCTTGAAATTTTGTAACAATAAAGTAGTCGAGCCTCTTGTCAGTTTAAGCTATCGCTCAAATCTATGCTCCCATTGAGTCCCAAATCAAACACTGATAAAACTTCAAAAGGCCCTAACTTCTATACGGAACGTCCTACACCTATCAAAGTTTGCAACATACAAATGCTTGTAACTTTTTACTAGAGCGTCATAAAACCTTGAAATTTTGTAACAATAAAGTACTCGAGCCTCTTGTCAAGTTAAGCTATCGCGCAAAGCTATGCTACCCTTGAGTCCCAAGTGAAACACTAAAAAAACTTAAAATGGCCCTAACTTCTATACGGTACGTCCTACACCTATCAAAGTTTGCAACATACAAATGCTTGTAACTTTTTACTGGAGCGTCATAAAACCTTGAAATTGTGTAACAATAAAGTACTCGAGCCTCTTGTCAATTTAAGATATCGCTGAAAGCTATGCTACCCTTGAGTTCCAAATCAAACACTGATAAAACTTCAAATGGCCCTAACTTCTATACGGCACGTCCTACACCTATCAAAGTTTGCAACATACAAATGCTTGTAACTTTTTACTGGAGCGTCATAAAACCTTGAAATTTTGTAACAATAAAGTACTCGAGCGTCTTGTCAATTTAAGCTATCGCTCAAAGCTATGCTACCCTTGAGTCCCAAATCAAACACTGATAAAGTTTCAAATGGCCCTAACTTCTATACGGTACGTCCTACACCTATCAAAGTTTGCAACATACAAATGCTTGTAACTTTTTACTGGAGCGTCATAAAACCTTGAAATTTTGTAACAATAAAGTACTCGAGTCTCTTGTCAATTTAAGCTATCGCTCAAAGCTATGCTACCCTTGAGTCCCAAATCAAACACTGATAAAACTTCAAATCGCCCTAACTTCTATACGGTACGTCCTACACCTATCAAAGTTTGCAACATACAAATGCTTGTAACTTTTTACTGGAGCGTCATAAAACCTTGAATTTTCGTAACAATAAAGTACTCGAGCCTCTTGTCAATTCAAGCTAACGCTCAAAGCTATGCTCCCCTTGAGTCCCAAATCAAACATTGATAAAACTTCAAATGGCCCTAACTTCTATACGGTACGTCCTACAGCTATCAAAGTTTGCAACATACAAATGCTTGTAACTTTTTACTGGAGCGTCATAAAACCTTGAAATTTTGTAACAATAAAGTACTCGAGCCTCTTGTCAATTTAAGTTATCGCGCAAAGCTATGCTACCCTTGAGTCCCAAATCAAACACTGATAAAACTTCAAATGGCCCTAACTTCTATACGGTACGTCCTACACCTATCAAAGTTTGCAACATACAAATGCTTGTAACTTTTTACTGGAGCGTCATAAAACCTTGAAATTTTGTAACAATAAAGTACTCGTGCCTCTTGTCAATTTAAGCTATCGCTCAAAGCTATGCTACTCTTGACTTCCAAATCAAACACTGATAAAACTTCAAATGGTCCTAACTTCTATACGGTACGTCCTACACCTATCAAAGTTTGCAACATACAAATGCTTGTAACTTTTTACTGGAGTGTCATAAAACCTTGAAATTTTGTAACAATAAAGTACCCGAGCCTCTTGTCAATTTAAGCTATCGCTCAAAGCTATGCTACCCTTGAGTCCCAAATCAAACACTGATAAAATTTCAAATGGCCCTAACTTCTATACGGTATGTCCTACACCTGTCAAAGTTTGCAACATCCGAATGCTTGTAACTTTTTACTGGAGCGTCATAAAACCGTGAAATTTTGTAACAATAAAGTACTCGAGCCTCTTGTCAATTTAATCTATCGCTCAAAGCTATGCTACCCTTGAGTCCCAAATCAAACACTGATACAACTTCAAATGGCCCTAACTTCTATACGGAACGTCCTACACCTATCAAAGTTTGCAACATATAAATGCTTCTAACTTTTTACTAGAGCGTCATAAAACCTTGAAATTTTGTAACAATAAAGTACTCGAGCCTCTTGTCAATTTAAGCTATCGCGCAAAGCTATGCTATCCTTGAGTCCCAAGTGAAACACTGAAAAAACTTAAAATGGCCCTAACTTCTATACGGTACGTCCTACAACTATCAAAGTTTGCAACATACAAATGCTTGTAACTTTTTACTGGAGCGTCATAAAACCTTGAAATTTTGTAACAATAAAGTACTCGAGCCTCTTGTCAATTTAATCTATCGCTCAAAGCTATGCTACCCTTGAGTCCCAAATCAAACACTGATAAACTTCAAATCGCCCTAACTTCTATACGGTACGTCCTACACCTATCAAAGTTTGCAACATACAAATGCTTGTAACTTTTTACTGGAGCGTCATAAAACCTTGAAATTTCGTAACAATAAAGTACTCGAGCCTCTTGTCAATTGAAGCAAACGCTCAAAGCTATGCTCCCCTTGAGTCCCAAATCAAACACTGATAAAACTTCAAATGGCCCTAACTTCTATACGGTACGGCCTACACCTATCAAAGTTTGCAACATACAAATGCTTGTAACTTTTTACTGGAGCGTCATAAAACCTTGAAATTTTGTAACAATAAAGTACTCGAGCCTCTTGTCAATTTAATCTATCGCTCAAAGCTATGCTACCCTTGAGTCACAATTCAAACACTGATAAAACTTCAAATGGCCCTAACTTCTATACGGTACGTCCTACACCCATCAAAGTTTGCAACATACAAATGCTTGTAACTTTTTACTGGAGCGTCACAAAACCTTGAAATTTTGTAACAATAAAGTACTCGAGCCTCTTGTCAATTTAAGCTATCGCGCAAAGCTATGCTACCCTTGAGTCCCAAATTAAACACTAATAAAACTTCAAATGGCCCTAACTTCTATACGGTACGTCCTACACCTATCAAAGTTTGCAACATACAAATGCTTGTAATTTTTTACTGGAGCGTCATAAAACCTTGAAATTTCGTAAAAATAAAGTACTCGAGCCTCTTGTCAATTCAAGCTAACGCTCAAAGCTATGCTCCCCTTGAGTCAAAAATCAAACAGTGATACAACTTCAAATGGCTCTAACTTCTATACGGTATGTCCTACACCTATCAAAGTTTGCAACATACGAATGCTTGTAACTTTTTACTGGAGCGTCATAAAACCTTGAAATTTTGTAACAATAAAGTACTCGAGCCTCTTGTCAATTTAAGCCATCGCTCAAAGCTATGCTGCCCTTGAGTCCCTAATCAAACACTGATAAAACTTCAAATGGCCCTAACTTCTATACGGTACGTCCTACACCTATCAAAGTTTGCAACATACAAATGCTTGTAACTTTTTACTGGAACGTCATAAAGCCTTGAAATTTTGTAACAATAAAGTAGTCGAGCCTCTTGTCAGTTTAAGCTATCGCTCAAATCTATGCTCCCATTGAGTCCCAAATCAAACACTGATAAAGTTTCAAATGGCCCTAACTTCTATACGGTACGTCCCACATCTATCAAAGTTTGCTACATACAAATGCTTGTAACTTTTTCCTGGAGCGTCATAAAACCTTGAAATTTTGTAACAATAAAGTACTCGAGCCTCTTGTCAATTCAAGCTAACGCTCAAAGCTATGCTCCCCTTGAGTCCCAAATCAAACACTGATAAAACTTCAAATCGCCCTAACTTCTATACGGTACGTCCTACACCAATCAAAGTTTGCACAATACAAATCCTTGTAACTTTTTACTGGAGCGTCATTCAACCTTGAAATTTTGTAACAATAAAGTACTCGAGCCTCTTGTCAATTTAAGCTATCGCGCAAAGCTATGCTACCTTTGAGTCCCAAATCAAACACTGATAAAACTTCAAATGGCCCTAACTTCTATACGGTACGTCCTACACCTATCAAAGTTTGCAACATACAAATGCTTGTAATTTTTTACTGGAGCGTCATAAAACCTTAAAATTTTGTAACAATAAAGTACTCGAGTCTCTTGTCAATTCAAGCTAACGCTCAAAGCTATGCTCCTCTTGAGTCCCAAATCAAACACTGATACAACTTCAAATGGCCCTAACTTCTATATGGTATGTCCTACACCTATCAAAGTTTGCAACATACAAATGCTTGCAACTTTTTACTCGAGCGTCACAAAACCTTGAAATTTTGTAACAATAAAGTACTCGAGTCTCTTGTCAATTCAAGCTAACGCTCAAAGCTATGCTCCCCTTGAGTCCCAAATCAAACACTGATAAAACTTCAAATGGCCCTAACTTCTATACGGTACGTCCCACATCTATCAAAGTTTGCAACATACAAATGCTTGTAACTTTTTACTGGAGAGTCATAAAACGTTGAAATTTTGTAACAATAAAGTACAAGAGCGTCTTGTCAATTTAAGCTATCGCTCAAAGCTATGCTACTCTTAAGTTCCATATCAAACACTGATAAAACTTCAAATGGCCCTAACTTCTATACGGTATGTCCTACACCTATCAAAGTTTGCAACATACAAATGCTTGCAACTTTTTACTCCAGCGTCACAAAACCTTGAAATTTTGTAACAATAAAGTACTCGAGCCTCTTGTCAATTTAAGCTATCGCGCAAAGCTATGCTACCCTTGAGTCCCAAATCAAACACTGATAAAGTTTAAAATGGCCCTAACTTCTATACGGTACGTCCCACATCTATCAAAGTTTGCTACATACAAATGCTTGTAACTTTTTCCTGGAGCGTCATAAAACCTTGAAATTTTGTAACAATAAAGTACTCGAGCCTCTTGTCAATTTAAGCTATCGCTCAAAGCTATGCTACCCTTGAGTCCCTAATCAAACACTGATAAAACTTCAAATGGCCCTAACTTCTATACGGTACGTCCTACACCTATCAAAGTTTGCAACATACAAATGCTTGTAACTTTTTACTGGAACGTCATAAAGCCTTGAAATTTTGTAACAATAAAGTAGTCGAGCCTCTTGTCAATTCAAGCTAACGCTCAAAGCTATGCTCCCCTTGAGTCCCAAATCAAACACTGATACAACTTCAAATGGCCCTAACTTCTATACGGTATGTCCTACACCTATCAAAGTTTGCAACATACGAATGCTTGTAACTTTTTACTGGAGCGTCATAAAACCTTGAAATTTTGTAACAAAAAAAGTACTCGAGATTCTTGTCAATTTAAGCTATCGCTCAAAGCTATGCTACCCTTGAGTCCCTAATCAAACACTGATAAAACTTCAAATGGCCCTAACTTCTATACGGTACGTCCTACACCTATCAAAGTTTGCAACATACAAATGCTTGTAACTTTTTACTGGAACGTCATAAAGCCTTGAAATTTTGTAACAATAAAGTAGTCGAGCCTCTTGTCAGTTTAAGTTATCGCTCAAATCTATGCTCCCATTGAGTCCCAAATCAAACACTGATAAAGATTCAAATGGCCCTAACTTCTATACGGTACGTCCCACATCTATCAAAGTTTGCTACATACAAATGCTTGTAACTTTTTACTGGAGCGTCACAAAACCTTGAAATTTTGTAACAATAATGTACTCGAGCCTCTTGTCAATTCAAGCTAACGCTCAAAGCTATGCTCCCCTTGAGTCAAAAATCAAACACTGATAAAGTTTCAAATGGCCCTAACTTCTATACGGCACGTCCCACATCTATCAAAGTTTGCTACATACAAATGCTTGTAACTTTTTCCTGGAGCGTCATAAAACCTTGAAATTTTGTAACAATAAAGTACTCGAGCCTCTTGTCAATTCAAGCTAACGCTCAAAGCTATGCTCCCCTTGAGTCCCAAATCAAACACTGATAAAACTTCAAATCGCCCTAGCTTCTATACGGTACGTCCTACACCTATCAAAGTTTGCAACATACAAATGCTTGTAACTTTTTACTGGAGCGTCATTCAACCTTGAAATTTTGTAACAATAAAGTACTCGAGCCTCTTGCCAATTTAAGCTATCGCTCAAAGCTATGCTAGCCTTGAGTCCCAAGTCAAGCACTGATAAAACTTCAAATGGCCCTAACTTCTATACGGTACGTCCCACATCTATCAAAGTTTGCAACATACAAATGCTTGTAACTTTTTACTGGAGCGTCATAAAACGTTGAAATTTTGTAACAATAAAGTACAAGAGCGTCTTGTCAATTTAAGCTATCGCTCAAAGCTATGCTACTCTTAAGTTCCATATCAAACACTGATAAAACTTCAAATGGCCCTAACTTCTATACGGTATGTCCTACACCTATCAAAGTTTGCAACATACAAATGCTTGCAACTTTTTACTCGAGCGTCACAAAACCTTGAAATTTTGTAACAATAAAGTACTCGAGCCTCTTGACAATTTAAGCTATCTCGCAAAGCTATGCTACCCTTGAGTCCCAAATCAAACACTGATAAAGTTTAAAATGGCCCTAACTTCTATACGGTACGTCCCACATCTATCAAAGTTTGCTACATACAAATGCTTGTAACTTTTTCCTGGAGCGTCATAAAACCTTGAAATTTTGTAACAATAAAGTACTCGAGCCTCTTGTCAATTTAAGCTATCGCTCAAAGCTATGCTACCCTTGAGTCCCTAATCAAACACTGATAAAACTTCAAATGGCCCTAACTTCTATACGGTACGTCCTACACCTATCAAAGTTTGCAACATACAAATGCTTGTAACTTTTTACTGGAACGTCATAAAGCCTTGAAATTTTGTAACAATAAAGTAGTCGAGCCTCTTGTCAGTTTAAGCAATCGCTCAAATCTATGCTCCCATTGAGTCCCAAATCAAACACTGATAAAGTTTCAAATGGCCCTAACTTCTATACGGTACGTCCCACATCTATCAAAGTTTGCTACATACAAATGCTTGTAACTTTTTACTGGAGCGTCACAAAACCTTGAAATTTTGTAACAATAAAGTACTCGAGCCTCTTGTCAATTTAAGCTATCGCGCAAAGCTATGCTACCCTTGAGTCCCAAATGAAACACTGATAAAGTTTAAAATGGCCCTAACTTCTATACGGTACGTCCCACATCTATCAAAGTTTGCTACATACAAATGCTTGTAACTTTTTCCTGGAGCGTCATAAAACCTTGAAATTTTGTAACAATAAAGTACTCGAGCCTCTTGTCAATTTAAGCTATCCCTCAAAGCTATGCTACCCTTGAGTCCCTAATCAAACACTGATAAAACTTCAAATGGCCCTAACTTCTATACGGTACGTCCTACACCTATCAAAGTTTGCAACATACAAATGCTTGTAACTTTTTACTGGAACGTCATAAAGCCTTGAAATTTTGTAACAATAAAGTAGTCGAGCCTCTTGTCAGTTTAAGCAATCGCTCAAATCTATGCTCCCATTGAGTCCCAAATCAAACACTGATAAAGTTTCAAATGGCCCTAACTTCTATACGGTACGTCCCACATCTATCAAAGTTTGCTACATACAAATGCTTGTAACTTTTTTCTGGAGCGTCACAAAACCTTGAAATTTTGTAACAATAAAGTACTCGAGCCTCTTGTCAATTTAAGCTATCGCGCAAAGCTATGCTACCCTTGAGTCCCAAATCAAACACTGATAAAACTTCAAATGGCCCTAACTTCTATACGGTACGTCCTACACCTATCAAAGTTTGCAACATACAAATGCTTGTAATTTTTTACTGGAGCGTCACAAAACCTTGAAATTTCGTAACAATAAAGTACTCGAGCCTCTTGTCAATTCAAGCTAACGCTCAAAGCTATGCTCCCCTTGAGTCCCAAATCAAACACTGATACAACTTCAAATGGCCCTAACTTCTATACGGTATGTCCTACACCTATCAAAGTTTGCAACATACGAATGCTTGTAACTTTTTACTGGAGCGTCATAAAACCTTGAAATTTTGTAACAAAAAAAGTACTCGAGCCTCTTGTCAATTTAAGCTATCGCTCAAAGCTATGCTACCCTTGAGTCCCTAATCAAACACTGATAAAACTTCAAATGGCCCTAACTTCTATACGGTACGTCCTACACCTATCAAAGTTTGCAACATACAAATGCTTGTAACTTTTTACTGGAACGTCATAAAGCCTTGAAATTTTGTAACAATAAAGTAGTCGAGCCTCTTTTCAGTTTAAGTTATCGCTCAAATCTATGCTCCCATTGAGTCCCAAATCAAACACTGATAAAGATTCAAATGGCCCTAACTTCTATACGGTACGTCCCACATCTATCAAAGTTTGCTACATACAAATGCTTGTAACTTTTTACTGGAGCGTCCCAAAACCTTGAAATTTTGTAACAATAAAGTACTCGAGCCTCTTGTCAATTTAAGCTATCGCGCAAAGCTATGCTACCCTTGAGTCCCAAATCAAACACTGATAAAACTTCAAATGGCCCTAACTTCTATACGGTACGTCCTACACCTATCAAAGTTTGCAACATACAAATGCTTGTAATTTTTTACTGGAGCGTCATAAAACCTTGAAATTTCGTAACAATAATGTACTCGAGCCTCTTGTCAATTCAAGCTAACGCTCAAAGCTATGCTCCCCTTGAGTCAAAAATCCAACACTGATACAACTTCAAATGGCTCTAACTTCTATACGGTATGTCCTTCACCTATCAAAGTTTGCAACATACAAATGCTTGTAACTTTTTACTGGAGCGTCATAAAACCTTGAAATTTTGTAACAATAAAGTACTCGAGCCTCTTGTCAATTTAAGCTATCGCTCAAAGCTATGATACCCTCGAGTCCATAATCAAACACTGATAAAACTTCAAATGGCCCTAACTTCTATACGGTACGTCCTACACCTATCAAAGTTTGCAACATACAAATGCTTGTAATTTTTTACTGGAGCGTCATAAAACCTTGAAATTTCGTAACAATAATGTACTCGAGCCTCTTGTCAATTCAAGCTAACGCTCAAAGCTATGCTCCCCTTGAGTCAAAAATCAAACACTGATACAACTTCAAATGGCTCTAACTTCTATATGGTATGTCCTTCACCTATCAAAGTTTGCAACATACAAATGCTTGTAACTTTTTACTGGAGCGTCATAAAACCTTGAAATTTTGTAACAATAAAGTACTCGAGCCTCTTGTCAATTTAAGCTATCGCTCAAAGCTATGTTACCCTCGAGTCCCTAATCAAACACTGATAAAACTTCAAATGGCCCTAACTTCGATACGGTACGTCCTACACCTATCAAAGTTTGCAACATACAAATGCTTGTAACTTTTTACTGGAACGTCATAAAGCCTTGAAATTTTGTAACAATAAAGTAGTCGAGCCTCTTGTCAGTTTCAGCTATCGCTCAAATCTATGCTCCCATTGAGTCCCAAATCAAACACTGATAAAGTTTCAAATGGCCCTAACTTCTATACGGCACGTCCCACATCTATCAAAGTTTGCTACATACAAATGCTTGTAACTTTTTCCTGGAGCGTCATAAAACCTTGAAATTTTGTAACAATAAAGTACTCGAGCCTCTTGTCAATTCAAGCTAACGCTCAAAGCTATGCTCCCCTTGAGTCCCAAATCAAACACTGATAAAACTTCAAATCGCCCTAGCTTCTATACGGTACGTCCTACACCTATCAAAGTTTGCAACATACAAATGCTTGTAACTTTTTACTGGAGCGTCATTCAACCTTGAAATTTTGTAACAATAAAGTACTCGAGCCTCTTGCCAATTTAAGCTATCGCTCAAAGCTATGCTAGCCTTGAGTCCCAAGTCAAGCACTGATAAAACTTCAAATGGCCCTAACTTCTATACGGTACGTCCCACATCTATCAAAGTTTGCAACATACAAATGCTTGTAACTTTTTACTGGAGCGTCATAAAACGTTGAAATTTTGTAACAATAAAGTACAAGAGCGTCTTGTCAATTTAAGCTATCGCTCAAAGCTATGCTACTCTTAAGTTCCATATCAAACACTGATAAAACTTCAAATGGCCCTAACTTCTATACGGTATGTCCTACACCTATCAAAGTTTGCAACATACAAATGCTTGCAACTTTTTACTCGAGCGTCACAAAACCTTGAAATTTTGTAACAATAAAGTACTCGAGCCTCTTGTCAATTTAAGCTATCGCGCAAAGCTATGCTACCCTTGAGTCCCAAATCAAACACTGATAAAGTTTAAAATGGCCCTAACTTCTATACGGTACGTCCCACATCTATCAAAGTTTGCTACATACAAATGCTTGTAACTTTTTCCTGGAGCGTCATAAAACCTTGAAATTTTGTAACAATAAAGTACTCGAGCCTCTTGTCAATTTAAGCTATCGCTCAAAGCTATGCTACCCTTGAGTCCCTAATCAAACACTGATAAAACTTCAAATGGCCCTAACTTCTATACGGTACGTCCTACACCTATCAAAGTTTGCAACATACAAATGCTTGTAACGTTTTACTGGAACGTCATAAAGCCTTGAAATTTTGTAACAATAAAGTAGTCGAGCCTCTTGTCAGTTTAAGCAATCGCTCAAATCTATGCTCCCATTGAGTCCCAAATCAAACACTGATAAAGTTTCAAATGGCCCTAACTTCTATACGGTACGTCCCACATCTATCAAAGTTTGCTACATACAAATGCTTGTAACTTTTTACTGGAGCGTCACAAAACCTTGAAATTTTGTAACAATAAAGTACTCGAGCCTCTTGTCAATTTAAGCTATCGCGCAAAGCTATGCTACCCTTGAGTCCCAAATCAAACACTGATAAAGTTTGAAATGGCCCTAACTTCTATACGGTACGTCCCACATCTATCAAAGTTTGCTACATACAAATGCTTGTAACTTTTTCCTGGAGCGTCATAAAACCTTGAAATTTTGTAACAATAAAGTACTCGAGCCTCTTGTCAATTTAAGCTATCGCTCAAAGCTATGCTACCCTTGAGTCCCTAATCAAACACTGATAAAACTTCAAATGGCCCTAACTTCTATACGGTACGTCCTACACCTATCAAAGTTTGCAACATACAAATGCTTGTAACTTTTTACTGGAACGTCATAAAGCCTTGAAATTTTGTAACAATAAAGTAGTCGAGCCTCTTGTCAGTTTAAGTTATCGCTCAAATCTATGCTCCCATTGAGTCCCAAATCAAACACTGATAAAGATTCAAATGGCCCTAACTTCTATACGGTACGTCCCACATCTATCAAAGTTTGCTACATACAAATGCTTGTAACTTTTTACTGGAGCGTCACAAAACCTTGAAATTTTGTAACAATAAAGTACTCGAGCCTCTTGTCAATTTAAGCTATCGCGCAAAGCTATGCTACCCTTGAGTCCCAAATCAAACACTGATAAAACTTCAAATGGCCCTAACTTCTATACGGTACGTTCTACACCTATCAAAGTTTGCAACATACAAATGCTTGTAATTTTTTACTGGAGCGTCATAAAACCTTGAAATTTCGTAACAATAATGTACTCGAGCCTCTTGTCAATTCAAGCTAACGCTCAAAGCTATGCTCCCCTTGAGTCAAAAATCCAACACTGATACAACTTCAAATGGCTCTAACTTCTATACGGTATGTCCTTCACCTATCAAAGTTTGCAACATACAAATGCTTGTAACTTTTTACTGGAGCGTCATAAAACCTTGAAATTTTGTAACAATAAAGTACTCGAGCCTCTTGTCAATTTAAGCTATCGCTCAAAGCTATGCTACCCTCGAGTCCATAATCAATCACTGATAAAACTTCAAATGGCCCTAACTTCTATACGGTATGTCCTACACCTATCAAAGTTTGCAACATACAAATGCTTGTAACTTTTTACTGGAACGTCATAAAGCCTTGAAATTTTGTAACAATAAAGTAGTCGAGCCTCTTGTCAGTTTCAGCTATCGCTCAAATCTATGCTCCCATTGAGTCCCAAATCAAACACTGATAAAGTTTCAAATGGCCCTAACTTCTATACGGCACGTCCCACATCTATCAAAGTTTGCTACATACAAATGCTTGTAACTTTTTCCTGGAGCGTCATAAAACCTTGAAATTTTGTAACAATAAAGTACTCGAGCCTCTTGTCAATTCAAGCTAATGCTCAAAGCTATGCTCCCCTTGAGTCCCAAATCAAACACTGATAAAACTTCAAATCGCCCTAGCTTCTATACGGTACGTCCTACACCTATCAAAGTTTGCAACATACAAATGCTTGTAACTTTTTACTGGAGCGTCATTCAACCTTGAAATTTTGTAACAATAAAGTACTCGAGCCTCTTGCCAATTTAAGCTATCGCTCAAAGCTATGCTAGCCTTGAGTCCCAAGTCAAGCACTGATAAAACTTCAAATGGCCCTAACTTCTATACGGTACGTCCCACATCTATCAAAGTTTGCAACATACAAATGCTTGTAACTTTTTACTGGAGCGTCATAAAACGTTGAAATTTTGTAACAATAAAGTACAAGAGCGTCTTGTCAATTTAAGCTATCGCTCAAAGCTATGCTACTCTTAAGTTCCATATCAAACACTGATAAAACTTCAAATGGCCCTAACTTCTATACGGTATGTCCTACACCTATCAAAGTTTGCAACATACAAATGCTTGCAACTTTTTACTCGAGCGTCACAAAACCTTGAAATTTTGTAACAATAAAGTACTCGAGCCTCTTGTCAATTTAAGCTATCGCGCAAAGCTATGCTACCCTTGAGTCCCAAATCAAACACTGATAAAGTTTAAAATGGCCCTAACTTCTATACGGTACGTCCCACATCTATCAAAGTTTGCTACATACAAATGCTTGTAACTTTTTCCTGGAGCGTCATAAAACCTTGAAATTTTGTAACAATAAAGTACTCGAGCCTCTTGTCAATTTAAGCTATCGCTCAAAGCTATGCTACCCTTGAGTCCCTAATCAAACACTGATAAAACTTCAAATGGCCCTAACTTCTATACGGTACGTCCTACACCTATCAAAGTTTGCAACATACAAATGCTTGTAACTTTTTACTGGAACGTCATAAAGCCTTGAAATTTTGTAACAATAAAGTAGTCGAGCCTCTTGTCAGTTTAGGCAATCGCTCAAATCTATGCTCCCATTGAGTCCCAAATCAAACACTTATAAAGTTTCAAATGGCCCTAACTTCTATACGGTACGTCCCACATCTATCAAAGTTTGCTACATACAAATGCTTGTAACTTTTTACTGGAGCGTCACAAAACCTTGAAATTTTGTAACAATAAAGTACTCGAGCCTCTTGTCAATTTAAGCTATCGCGCAAAGCTATGCTACCCTTGAGTCCCAAATCAAACACTGATAAAGTTTAAAATGGCCCTAACTTCTATACGGTACGTCCCACATCTATCAAAGTTTGCTACATACAAATGCTTGTAACTTTTTCCTGGAGCGTCATAAAACCTTGAAATTTTGTAACAATAAAGTACTCGAGCCTCTTGTCAATTTAAGCTATCGCTCAAAGCTATGCTACCCTTGAGTCCCTAATCAAACACTGATAAAACTTCAAATGGCCCTAACTTCTATACGGTACGTCCTACACCTATCAAAGTTTGCAACATACAAATGCTTGTAACTTTTTACTGGAACGTCATAAAGCCTTGAAATTTTGTAACAATAAAGTAGTCGAGCCTCTTGTCAGTTTAAGCAATCGCTCAAATCTATGCTCCCATTGAGTCCCAAATCAAACACTGATAAAGTTTCAAATGGCCCTAACTTCTATACGGTACGTCCCACATCTATCAAAGTTTGCTACATACAAATGCTTGTAACTTTTTTCTGGAGCGTCACAAAACCTTGAAATTTTGTAACAATAAAGTACTCGAGCCTCTTGTCAATTTAAGCTATCGCGCAAAGCTATGCTACCCTTGAGTCCCAAATCAAACACTGATAAAACTTCAAATGGCCCTAACTTCTATACGGTACGTCCTACACCTATCAAAGTTTGCAACATACAAATGCTTGTAATTTTTTACTGGAGCGTCACAAAACCTTGAAATTTCGTAACAATAAAGTACTCGAGCCTCTTGTCAATTCAAGCTAACGCTCAAAGCTATGCTCCCCTTGAGTCCCAAATCAAACACTGATACAACTTCAAATGGCCCTAACTTCTATATGGTATGTCCTACACCTATCACAGTTTGCAACATACGAATGCTTGTAACTTTTTACTGGAGCGTCATAAAACCTTGAAATTTTGTAACAAAAAAAGTACTCGAGCCTCTTGTCAATTTAAGCTATCGCTCAAAGCTATGCTACCCTTGAGTCCCTAATCAAACACTGATAAAACTTCAAATGGCCCTAACTTCTATACGGTACGTCCTACACCTATTAAAGTTTGCAACATACAAATGCTTGTAACTTTTTACTGGAACGTCATAAAGCCTTGAAATTTTGTAACAATAAAGTAGTCGAGCCTCTTGTCAGTTTAAGTTATCGCTCAAATCTATGCTCCCATTGAGTCCCAAATCAAACACTGATAAAGATTCAAATGGCCCTAACTTCTATACGGTACGTCCCACATCTATCAAAGTTTGCTACATACAAATGCTTGTAACTTTTTACTGGAGCGTCACAAAACCTTGAAATTTTGTAACAATAAAGTACTCGAGCCTCTTGTCAATTTAAGCTATCGCTCAAAGCTATGCTAGCCTTGAGTCCCAAGTCAAGCACTGATAAAACTTCAAATGGCCCTAACTTCTATACGGTACGTCCCACATCTATCAAAGTTTGCAACATACAAATGCTTGTAACTTTTTACTGGAGCGTCATAACACGTTGAAATTTTGTAACAATAAAGTACAAGAGCGTCTTGTCAATTTAAGCTATCGCTCAAAGCTATGCTACCCTTAAGTTCCATATCAAACACTGATAAAACTTCAAATGGCCCTAACTTCTATACGGTATGTCCTACACCTATCAAAGTTTGCAACATACAAATGCTTGTAACTCTTTTACTGGAGCGTCACAAAACCTTGAAATTTTGTAACAATAAAGTACTCGAGCCTCTTGTCAATTTAAGCTATCGCGCAAAGCTATGCTACCTTTGTGTCCCAAATCAAACACTGATAAAACTTCAAATGGCCCTAACTACTATACGGTACGTCCTACACCTATCAAAGTTTGCAACATACAAATGCTTGTAATTTTTTACTGGAGCGTCATGAAACCTTGAAATTTCGTAACAATAAAGTACTCGAGCCTCTTGTCAATTCAAGCTAACGCTCAAAGCTATGCTCCCCTTGAGTCCCAAATCAAACACTGATACAACCTCAAATGGCCCTAACTTCTATACGGTATGTCCTACACCTATCAAAGTTTGCAACATACGAATGCTTGTAACTTTTTACTGGAGCGTCATAAAACCTTGAAATTTTGTAACAATAAAGTACTCGAGGCTCTTGTCAATTTAAGCTATCGCTCAAAGCTATGCTCCCCTTGAGTCCCAAATCAAACACTGATAAAATTTCAAATGGCCCTAACTTCTATACGGTACGTCCTACACCTATCAAAGTTTACAACATACAAATGCTTGTAACTTTTTACTGGAACGTCATAAAACCTTGAAATTTTGTAACAATAAAGTAGTCGAGCCTCTTGTCAGTTTAAGCTATCGCTCATATCTATGCTCCAATTGAGTCCCAAATCAAACACTGATAAAACTTCAAATGGCCCTAACTTCTATACGGTATGTCCTACAGCTATCAAAGTTTGCAACATAGAAATGCTTGTAACTTTTTACTAGAGCGTCATAAAACCTTGAAATTTTGTAACAATAAAGTACTCGAGCCTCTTGTCAATTTAAGCTATCGCGCAAAGCTATGCTACCCTTGAGTCCCAAGTCAAACACTGAAAAAACTTAAAATGGCCCTAATTTCTATACGGTACGTCCTACACCTATCAAAGTTTGCAACATACAAATGCTTGTAACTTTTTACTGGAGCGTCATAAAACCTTGAAATTTCGTAACAATAAAGTACTCGAGCATCTTGTCAATTTAAGCTATCGCTCAAAGCTATGCTCCCCTTGAGTCCCAAATCAAACACTGATAAAACTTCAAATGGCCCTAACTTCTATACGGTACGTCCTACACCTATCAAAGTTTGCAACATACAAATGCTTGTAACTTTTTACTGGAGCGTCATAAAACCTTGAAATTTTGTAACAATAAAGAACTCGAGCCTCTTGTCAATTTAAGTTATCGCGCAAAGCTATGCTACCCTTGAGTCCCAAATCAAACACTGATAAAACTTCAAATGGCCCTTACTTCTATACGGTACGTCCTACACCTATCAAAGTTTGGAACATACAAATGCTTGTAACTTTTTACTGGAGCGTCATAAAACATTGAAAATTCGTAACAATAAAGTACTCGAGCCTCTTGTCAATTCAAGCAAACGCTCAAAGTTATGCTCCCCTTGAGTCCCAAATCAAACACTGATAAAACTTCAAATGACCCTAACTTCTATACGGTACGTCCTACACCTATCAAAGTTTGCAACATACAAATGCTTGTAAATTTTTACTGGAACGTCATAAAACCTTGAAATTTTGTAACAATAAAGTAGTCGAGCCTCTTGTCAGTTTAAGCTATCGCTCAAATCTATGCTCCCATTGAGTCCCACATCAAGCACTGATAAAACTTCAAATGGCCCTAACTTCTATTAGGTACGTCCCACATCTATCAAAGTTTGCAACATACAAATGCTTGTAACTTTTTACTGGAGCCTCATAAAACGTTGAAATTTTGTAACAATAAAGTACTCGAGCATCTTGTCAATTTAAGCTATCGCTCAAAGCTATGCTCCCCTTGAGTCCCAAATCAAACACTGATAAAACTTCAAATGGCCCTAACTTCTATACGGTACGTCCTACACCTATCAAAGTTTGCAACATACAAATGCTTGTAACTTTTTACTGGAGCGTCATAAAACCTTGAAATTTTGTAACAATAAAGTACTCGAGCCTCTTGTCAATTTAAGATATCGCTCAAAGCTATGCTACCCTTGAGTCCCAAATCAAACACTGATAAACTTCAAATCGCCCTAACTTCTATACAGTACGTCCTACACCTATCAAAGTTTGCAACATACAAATGCTTGTAACTTTTTACTGGAGCGTCATAAAACCTTGAAATTTTGTAACAATAAAGTACTCGAGCCTCTTGTCAATTTAAGCTATCGCGCAAAGCTATGCTACCCTTGAGTCCCAAATCAAACACTGATAAACTTCAAATCGCCCTAACTTCTATACGGTACGTCCTACACCTATCAAAGTTTGCAACATACAAATGCTTGTAACTTTTTACTGGAGCGTCATAAAACCTTGAAATTTCGTAACAATAAAGTACTCGAGCCTCTTGTCAATTCAAGCAAACGCTCAAAGCTTTGCTCCCCTTGAGTCCCAAATCAAACACTGATAAAACTTCAAATGGCCCTAACTTCTATACAGTACGTCCTACACCTATCAAAATTTGCAACATACAAATGCTTGTAACTTTTTACTGGAGCGTCATAAAACCTTGAAATTTTGTAACAATAAAGTACTCGAGCCTCTTGTCAATTTAAGCTATCGCGCAAAGCTATGCTACCCTTGAGTCCCAAATCAAACACTGATAAACTTCAAATAGCCCTTACTTCTATACGGTACGTCCTACACCTATCAAAGTTTGCAACATACAAATGCTTGTAACTTTTTACTGGAGCGTCATAAAACCTTGAAATTTCGTAACAATAAAGTACTCGAGCCTCTTGTCAATTCAAGCAAACGCTCAAAGCTATGCTCCCCTTGAGTCCCAAATCAAACACTGATAAAACTTCAAATGGCCCTAACTTCTATACGGTACGTCCTACACCTATCAAAGTTTGCAACATACAAATGCTTGTAACTTTTTACTGGAGCGTCATAAAACCTTGAAATTTTGTAACAATAAAGTACTCGAGCCTCTTGTCAATTTAAGCTATCGCGCAAAGCTATGCTACCCTTGAGTCCCAAATCAAACACTGAGAAAACTTCAAATGCCCTAACTTCTATACGGTACGTCCTACACCTATCAAAGTTTGCAACATACAAATGCTTGTAACTTTTTACTGGAGCGTCATAAAACCTTGAAATGTCGTAACAATAAAGTACTCGAGCCTCTTGTCAATTCAAGCAAACGCTCAAAGCTATGCTCCCCTTGAGTCCCAAATCAAACACTGATAAAACTTCCAATGGTCCTAACTTCTATACGGTACGTCCTACACCTATCAACGTTTGCAACATACAAATGCTTGTAACATTTTACTGGAGCGTCATAAAACCTTGAAATTTTGTAACAATAAAGTACTCGAGCCTCTTGTCAATTTAAGCTATCGCGCAAAGCTATGCTACCCTTGAGTCCCAAATCAAACACTGATAGACTTCAAATCGCCCTAACTTCTATACGGTACGTCCTACACCTATCAAAGTTTGCAACATACAAATGCTTGTAACTTTTTACTGGAGCGTCATAAAACCTTGAAATTTCGTAACAATAAAGTACTCGAGCCTCTTGTCAATTCAAGCAAACGCTCAAAGCTATGCTCCCCTTGAGTCCCAAATCAAACACTGATAAAACTTCCAATGGTCCTAACTTCTATACGGTACGTCCTACACCTATCAACGTTTGCAACATACAAATGCTTGTAACTTTTTACTGGAGCGTCATAAAACCTTGAAATGTCGTAACAATAAAGTACTCGAGCCTCTTGTCAATTCAAGCAAACGCTCAAAGCTATGCTCCCCTTGAGTCCCAAATCAAACACTGAGAGACTTCAAATCGCCCTAACTTCTATACGGTACGTCCTACACCTATCAAAGTTTGCAACATACAAATGCTTGTAACTTTTTACTGGAGCGTCATAAAACCTTGAAATTTCGTAACAATAAAGTACTCGAGCCTCTTGTCAATTCAAGCAAACGCTCAAAGCTATGCTCCCCTTGAGTCCCAAATCAAACACTGATAAAACTTCCAATGGTCCTAACTTCTATACGGTACGTCCTACACCTATCAACGTTTGCAACATACAAATGCTTGTAACTTTTTACTGGAGTGTCATAAAACCTTGAAATTTTGTAACAATAAAGTACCCGAGCCTCTTGTCAATTTAAGCTATCGCTCAAAGCTATGCTACCCTTGAGTCCCAAATCAAACACTGATACAATTTCAAATGGCCCTAACTTCTATACGGTATGTCCTACACCTACAAAGTTTGCAACATACGAATGCTTGTAACTTTTTACGGGAGCGTCATAAAACCTTGAAATTTTGTAACAATAAAGTACTCGAGCCTCTTGTCAATTTAATCTATCGCTCAAAGCTATGCTACCCTTGAGTCCCAAATCAAACACTGATAAAACTTCAAATGGCCCTAACTTCTATACGGTACGTCCTACACCTATCAAAGTTTGCAACATACAAATGCTTGTAACTTTTTACTGGAACGTCATAAAACCTTGAAATTTTGTAACAATAAAGTACTCGAGCCTCTTGTCAATTTAAGCTATCGCTCAAAGCTATGCTACCCTTGAGTCCCAAATCAAACACTGATAAACTTCAAATCACCCTAACTTCTATTCGGTACGTCCTACACCTATCAAAGTTTGCAACATACAAATGCTTGTAACTTTTTACTGGAGCGTCATAAAACCTTGAAATTTCGTAACAATAAAGTACTCGAGCCTCTTGTCAATTCAAGCAAGCGCTCAAAGCTATGCTCCCCTTGAGTCCCAAATCAAACACTGATAAAACTTCAAATGGCCCTAACTTCTATACATTACGTCCTACACCTATCAAAGTTTGCAACATACAAATGCTTCTAACTTTTTACTGGAGCGTCATAAAACCTTGAAATTTTGTAACAATAAAGTACTCGAGCCTCTTGTCAATTTAAGCTATCGCACAAAGCTATGCTACCCTTGAGTCTCAAATCAAACACTGATAAAACTTCAAATGGCCCTAACTTCTATACGGTACGTCCTACACCTATCAAAGTTTGCAACATACAAATGCTTGTAACTTTTTACTGGAGCGTCATAAAAACTTGAAATTTCGTAACAATAAAGTACTCGAGCCTCTTGTCAATTCAAGCAAACGCTCAAAGCTAAGCTCCCCTTGAGTCCCAAATCAAACACTGATAAAATTTCAAATGGCCCTAACTTCTATACGGTACGTCCTATACCTATCAAAGTTTGCAACATACAAATGCTTTTAACTTTTTACTGGAGCGTCATAAAACCTTGAAATTTTGTAACATTAAAGTACTCGAGCCTCTTGTCAATTTAAGCTATCGCTTAAAGCTATGTTACCCTTGAGTCCCAAATTAAACACTGATAAAACTTCAAATGGCCCAAACTTCTATACCGTACGGCCTACACCTATCAAAGTGTGCAACATACAAATGCTTGTAACTTTTTACTGGAGCGTCATAAAACCTTGAAATTTTGTAACAATGAAGTACTCGAGCCTCTTGCCAATTTAAGCTATCGCTCAAAGCTATGCTACCCATGAGTCACAAATCAAGCACTGATAAAACTTCAAATGGCCCTAACTTCTATACGGTACGTCCCACATCTATCAAAGTTTGCTACATACAAATGCTTGTAACTTTTTCCTGGAGCGTCATAAAACCTTGAAATTTTGTAACAATAAAGTACTCGAGCCTCTTGTCAATTTAAGCTATCGCGCAAAGCTATGCTACCATTGAGTCCCAAATCAAACACTGATAAAACTTCAAATGGCCCTAACTTCTATACGGAACGTCCTACACCTATCAAAGTTTGCAACATATAAATGCTTGTAACTTTTTACTAGAGCGTCATAAAACCTTGAAATTTTGTAACAATAAAGTACTCGAGCCTCTTGTCAATTTAAGCTATCGCGCAAAGCTATGCTACCCTTGAGTCCCAAGTGAAACACTGAAAAAACTTAAAATGGCCCTAACTTCTATACGGTACGTCCTACACCTATCAAAATTTGCAACATACAAATGCTTGTAACTTTTTACTGCAGCGTCATAAAACCTTGAAATTTTGTAACAATAAAGTACTCGAGCCTCTTGTCAATTTAAGCTATCGCGCAAAGCTATGCTCCCCTTGAGTCCCAAATCAAACACTGATAAAACTTCAAATAGCCCTAACTTCTATACGGTACGTCCTACACCTATCAAAGTTTGCAACATACAAATGCTTGTAACTTTTTACTGGAGCGTCATAAAACCTTGAAATTTTGTAACAATAAAGTACTCGAGCCTCTTGTCAATTTAAGCTATCGCGCAAAGCTATGCTACCCTTGAGTCCCAAATCAAACACTGATAAAACTTAAAATGGCCCTAACTTCTATACGGTACGTCCTACACCTATCAAAGTGTGCAACATACAAATGCTTGTAACTTTTTACTGGAGCGTCATAAAACCTTGAAATTTCGTAACAATAAAGTACTCGAGCCTCTTGTCAATTCAAGCAAACGCTCAAAGCTATGCTCCCCTTGAGTCCCAAATCAAACACTGATAAAACTTCCAATGGTCCTAACTTCTATACGGTATGTCCTACACCTATCAAAGTTTGCAACATACGAATGCTTGTAACTTTTTACTGGAACGTCATAAAACCTTGAAATTTTGTAACAATAAAGTAGTCGAGCCTCTTGTCAGTTTAAGCTATCGCTCAAATCTATGCTCCCATTGAGTCCCAAATCAAACGCTGATAAAACTTCAAATGGCCCTAACTTATATACGGAACGTCCTACACCTATCAAAGTTTGCAACATACAAATGCTTGTAACTTTTTACTAGAGCGTTATAAAACCTTGAAATTTTGTAACAATAAAGTACTCGAGCCTCTTGTCAATTTAAGATATCGCGCAAAGCTATGCTACCCTTGAGTCCCTAGTGAAACACTGAAAAACTTAAAATGGCCCTAACTTCTATACGGTACGTCCTACACCTATCAAAGTTTGCAACATACAAATGCTTGTAACTTTTTACTGGAGCGTCATAAAACCTTGAAATTTTGTTACAATAAAGTACTCGAGCCTCTTGTCAATTGAAGCTATCGCTCAAAGCTATGCTACCCTTGAGTCCCAAATCAAACACTGATAAACTTCAAATCGCCCTAACTTCTATACGGTAAGTCCTACACCTATCAAAGTTTGCAACATACAAATGTTTGTAACTTTTTACTGGAGCGTCGTAAAACCTTGAAATTTCGTAACAATAAAGTACTCGAGCCTCTTGTCAATTCAAGCAAACGCTCAAAGCTATGCTCCCCTTGAGTCCCAAATCAAACACTGATAAAACTTCAAATGGCCCTAACTTCTATACGGTACGTACTACACCTATCAAAGTTTGCAACATACAAATGCTTGTAACTTTTTACTGGAGCGTCATAAAACCTTGAAATTTTGTAACAATAAAGTACTCGAGCCTCTTGTCAATTTAAGCTATCGCTCAAAGCTATGCTACCCTTGAGTCCCAAATCAAACACTGATAAACTTCAAATCGCCCTAACTTCTATACGATACGTCCTGCACCTATCAAAGTTTGCAACATACAAATGCTTGTAACTTTTTACTGGAGCGTCATAAAACCTTGAAATTTCGTAACAATAAAGTACTCGAGCCTCTTGTCAATTCAAGCAAACGCTCAAAGCTATGCTCCCCTTGAGTCCCAAATCAAACACTGATAAAACTTCAAATGGCCCTAACTTCTATACGGTACGTCCTACACCTATCAAAGTTTGCAACATACAAATGCTTGTAACTTTTTTCTGGAGCGTCATAAAACCTTGAAATTTCGTAACAATAAAGTACTCGAGCCTCTTGTCAATTCAAGCAAACGCTCAAAGCTATGCTCGCCTTGAGTCCCAAATCAAACACTGATAAAACTTCGAATGGCCCTAACTTCTATACGGTACGTCCTACACCTATCAAAGTTTGCAACATACAAATGCTTGTAACTTTTTACTGGAACGTCATAAAACCTTGAAATTTTGTAACAATAAAGTAGTCGAGCCTCTTGTCAGTTTAACCTATCGCTCAAATCTATGCTCCCATTGAGTCCCAAATCAAACACTGATAAAACTTTAAATGGCCCTAACTTCTATACGGAACGTCCTACACCTATCAAAGTTTGCAACATATAAATGCTTGTAACTTTTTACTAGAGCGTCATAAAACCTTGACATTTTGTAACAATAAAGTACTCGAGCCTCTTGTCAATTTAAGCTATCGCGCAAAGCTATGCTACCCTTGAGTCCCAAGTGAAACACTGAAAAAACTTAAAATGGCCCTAACTTCTATACGGTACGTCCTACACCTATCAAAGTTTGCAACATACAAATGCTTGTAACTTTTTACTGGAGCGTCATAAAACCTTGAAATTTTGTAACAATAAAGTACTCGAGCCTCTTGTCAATTTAAGCTATCGCTCAAAGCTATGCTACCCTTGAGTCCCAAATCAAACACTGATAAACTTCAAATCGCCCTAACTTCTATACGGTACGTCCTACACCTATCAAAGTTTGCAACATACAAATGCTTGTAACTTTTTACTGGAGCGTCATAAAACCTTGAAATTTCGTAACAATAAAGTACTCGAGCCTCTTGTCAATTCAAGCAAACGCTCAAAGCTATGCTCCCCTTGAGTCCCAAATCAAACACTGATAAAACTTCAAATGGCCCTAACTTCTATACGGTACGTCCTACACCTATCAAAGTTTGCAACATACAAAAGCTTATAACTTTTTACTGGAGCGTCATAAAACCTTGAAATTTTGTAACAATAAAGTACTCGAGCCTCTTGTCAATGTAAGCTATCGCGCAAAGCTATGCTACCCTTGAGTCCCAAATCAAACACTGATAAAACTTCAAATGGCCCTAACTTCTATATGGTATGTCCTACACCTATCAAAGTTTGCAACATACGAATGCTTGTAACTTTTTACTGGAGCGTCATAAAACCTTGAAATTTTGTAACAATAAAGTACTCGAGCGTCTTGTCAATTTAATCTATCGCTCAAAGCTATGCTACCCTTGAGTCCCAAATCAAACACTAATAAAACTTCAAATGGCCCTAACTTCTATACGGTACGTCCTACACCTATCAAAGTTTGCAACATACAAATGCTTGTAACTTTTTACTGGAACGTCATAAAACCTTGAAATTTTGTAACAATAAAGTAGTCGAGCCTCTTGTCAGTTTAAGCTATCGCTCAAATCTATGCTCCCATTGAGTCCCAAATCAAACACTGATAAAACTTCAAATGGCCCTAACTTATATACGGAACGTCCTACACCTATCAAAGTTTGCAACATACAAATGCTTGTAACTTTTTACTAGAGCGTCATAAAACCTTGAAATTTTGTAACAATAAAGTACTCGAGCCTCTTGTCAATTTAAGCTATCGCGCAAAGCTATGCTACCCTTGAGTCCCAAGTGAAACACATTGAAAAAACTTAAAATGGCCCTAACTTCTATACGGTACGTCCTACACCTATCAAAGTTTGCAACATACAAATGCTTGTAACTTTTTACTGGAGCGTCATAAAACCTTGAAATTTTGTAACAATAAAATACTCGAGCCTCTTGTCAATTTAAGCTATCGCTCAAAGCTATGCTACCCTTGAGTCCCAAATCAAACACTGATAAAACTTCAAATGGCCCTAACTGCTATACGGTACGTCCTACACCTATCAAAGTTTGCAACATACAAATGCTTGTAACTTTTTACTGGAGCCTCATAAAACCTAGAAATTTTGTAAAAATACACTACTCGAGCCTCTTGTCAATTTAAGCTATCGCTCAAAGCTATGCTACCCCTGAGTCCCAAATCAAACACTGATAAAGTCTCAAATGGCCCTAACTTCTATACGGTACGTCCTACACCTATCACAGTTTGCAACATACAAATGCTTGTAACTTTTTACTGGAGCGTCATAAAACCTTGAAATTTTTTAATAATAAAGTAATCGAGCCTCTTGTCAATTTAAGCTATCGCTCAAAGCTATGCTACCCTTGAGTCCCAAATCAAACACTGATAAAACTTCAAATCGCCCTAACTTCTATACGGTACGTCCTACACCTATCAAAGATTGCAACATACAAATGCTTGTAAATTTTTACTGGAACGTCATAAAACCTTGAAATTTTGTAACAATAAAGTAGTCGAGCCTCTTGTCAGTTTAAGCTATCGCTCAAATCTATGCTCCCATTGAGTCCCAAATCAAACACTGATAAAACTTCAAATGGCCCTAACTTCTATACGGAACGTCCTACACCTATCAAAGTTTGCAACATACAAATGCTTGTAACTTTTTACTAGAGCGTCATAAAACCTTGAAATTTTGTAACAATAAAGTACTCGAGCCTCTTGTCAATTTAAGCTATCGCGCAAAGCTATGCTACACTTGAGTCCCAAGTCAAACACTGAAAAAACTTAAAATGGCCCTAACTTCTATACGGTACGTCCTACAACTATCAAAGTTTGCAAAATACAAATGCTTGTAACTTTTTACTGGAGCGTCATAAAACCTTGAAATTTTGTAACAATAAAGTACTCGAGCCTCTTGTCAATTTAAGCTATCGCTCAAAGCTGTGCTACCCTTGAGTTCCAAATCAAACACTGATAAAACTTCAAATGGCCCTAACTTCTATACGGTACGTCCTACACCTATCAAAGTTTGCAACATACAATTGCTTGTAACTTTTTACTGGAGCGTCATAAAACCTTGAAATTTTGTAACAATAAAGTACTCGAGCCTCTTGTCAATTTAAGCTATCGCTCAAAGCTATGCTACCCCTGAGTCCCAAATCAAACACTGATAAAATTTCAAATGGCCCTAACTTCTATACGGTACGCCCTACACCTATCAATGTTTGCAACATACAAATGCTTGTAACTTTTTACTGGAGCGTCATAAAACCTTGAAATTTTGTAACAATAAAGTACTCGAGCCTCTTCTCAATTTAAGCTATCGCTCAAAGCTATGCTACCCTTGAGTCCCAAATCAAACACTGATAAAACTTCAAATCGCCCTAACTTCTCTACGGTACGTCCTACACCTATCAAAGTTTGCAACATACAAATGCTTGTAACTTTTTACTGGAGCGTCATAAAACCTTGAAATTTCGTAACAATAAAGTACTCGAGCCTCTTGTCAATTCAAGCTAACGCTCAAAGCTATGCTCCCCTTGACTTCCAAATCAAACACTGATAAAACTTCAAATGGTCCTAACTTCTATACGGTACGTCCTACACCTATCAGAGTTTGCAACATACAAATGCTTGTAACTTTTTACTGGAGTGTCATAAAACTTTGAAATTTTGTAACAATAATGTACTCGAGAATCTTGTAAATTTAAGCTATCGCTCAAAGCTATGCTACTCTTGAGTCCCAAATCAAACACTGATAAAATTTCAAATGGCCCTAACTTCTATACGGTACGCCCTACACCTATCAATGTTTGCAACATACAAATGCTTGTAACTTTTTACTGGAGCGTCATAAAACCTTGAAATTTCGTAACAATAAAGTACTCGAGCCTCTTGTCAATTCAAGCTAACGCGCAAAGCTATGCTCCCCTTGACTTCCAAATCAAACACTGATAAAACTTCAAATGGCCCTAACTTCTATACGGAACGTCCTACACCTATCAAAGTTTGCAACATATAAATGCTTGTAACTTTTTACTAGAGCGTCATAAAACCTTGAAATTTTGTAACAATAAAGTACTCGAGCCTCTTGTCAATTTAAGCTATCGCGCAAAGCTATGCTACCCTTGAGTCCCAAGTGAAACACTGAAAAAACTTAAAATGGCCCTAACTTCTATACGGTACGTCCTACACCTATCAAAATTTGCAACATACAAATGCTTGTAACTTTTTACTGCAGCGTCATAAAACCTTGAAATTTTGTAACAATAAAGTACTCGAGCCTCTTGTCAATTTAAGCTATCGCGCAAAGCTATGCTCCCCTTGAGTCCCAAATCAAACACTGATAAAACTTCAAATAGCCCTAACTTCTATACGGTACGTCCTACACCTATCAAAGTTTGCAACATACAAATGCTTGTAACTTTTTACTGGAGCGTCATAAAACCTTAAAATTTTGTAACAATAAAGTACTCGAGCCTCTTGTCAATTTAAGCTATCGCGCAAAGCTATGCTACCCTTGAGTCCCAAATCAAACACTGATAAAACTTAAAATGGCCCTAACTTCTATACGGTACGTCCTACACCTATCAAAGTGTGCAACATACAAATGCTTGTAACTTTTTACTGGAGCGTCATAAAACCTTGAAATTTCGTAACAATAAAGTACTCGAGCCTCTTGTCAATTCAAGCAAACGCTCAAAGCTATGCTCCCCTTGAGTCCCAAATCAAACACTGATAAAACTTCCAATGGTCCTAACTTCTATACGGTACGTCCTACACCTATCAAAGTTTGCAACATACAAATGCTTGTAACTTTTTACTGGAGTGCCATAAAACCTTGAAATTTTGTAACAATAAAGTACCCGAGCCTCTTGTCAATTTAAGCTATCGCTCAAATCTATGCTCCCATTGAGTCCCAAATCAAACGCTGATAAAACTTCAAATGGCCCTAACTTATATACGGAACGTCCTACACCTATCAAAGTTTGCAACATACAAATGCTTGTAACTTTTTACTAGAGCGTCATAAAACCTTGAAATTTTGTAACAATAAAGTACTCGAGCCTCTTGTCAATTTAAGATATCGCGCAAAGCTATGCTACCCTTGAGTCCCAAGTGAAACACTGAAAAACTTAAAATGGCCCTAACTTCTATACGGTACGTCCTACACCTATCAAAGTTTGCAACATACAAATGCTTGTAACTTTTTACTGGAGCGTCATAAAACCTTGAAATTTTGTAACAATAAAGTACTCGAGCCTCTTGTCAATTGAAGCTATCGCTCAAAGCTATGCTACCCTTGAGTCCCAAATCAAACACTGTTAAACTTCAAATCGCCCTAACTTCTATACGGTAAGTCCTACACCTATCAAAGTTTGCAACATACAAATGTTTGTAACTTTTTACTGGAGCGTCGTAAAACCTTGAAATTTCGTAACAATAAAGTACTCGAGCCTCTTGTCAATTCAAGCAAACGCTCAAAGCTATGCTCCCCTTGAGTCCCAAATCAAACACTGATAAAACTTCAAATGGCCCTAACTTCTATACGGTACGTCCTACACCTATCAAAGTTTGCAACATACAAATGCTTGTAACTTTTTACTGGAGCGTCATAAAACCTTGAAATTTTGTAACAATAAAGTACTCGAGCCTCTTGTCAATTTAAGCTATCGCTCAAAGCTATGCTACCCTTGAGTCCCAAATCAAACACTGATAAACTTCAAATCGCCCTAACTTCTATACGATACGTCCTGCACCTATCAAAGTTTGCAACATACAAATGCTTGTAACTTTTTACTGGAGCGTCATAAAACCTTGAAATTTCGTAACAATAAAGTACTCGAGCCTCTTGTCAATTCAAGCAAACGCTCAAAGCTATGCTCCCCTTGAGTCCCAAATCAAACACTGATAAAACTTCAAATGGCCCTAACTTCTGTACGGTACGTCCTACACCTATCAAAGTTTGCAACATACAAATGCTTGTAACTTTTTACTGGAGCGTCATAAAACCTTGAAATTTTGTAACAATAAAGTACTCGAGCCTCTTGTCAATTTAAGCTATCGCGCAAAGCTATGCTACCCTTGAGTCCCAAATCAAACACTGATAAAACTTCAAATGGCCCTAACTTCTATACGGTACGTCCTACACCTATCAAAGTTTGCAACATACAAATGCTTGTAACTTTTTTCTGGAGAGTCATAAAACCTTGAAATTTCGTAACAATAAAGTACTCGAGCCTCTTGTCAATTTAAGCTATCGCGCAAAGCTATGCTACCCTTGAGTCCCAAGTGAAACACTGAAAAAACTTAAAATGGCCCTAACTTCTATACGGTACGTCCTACACCTATCAAAGTTTGCAACATACAAATGCTTGTAACTTTTTACTGGAGCGTCATAAAACCTTAAAATTTTGTAACAATAAAGTACTCGAGCCTCTTGTCAATTTAAGCTATCGCGCAAAGCTATGCTACCCTTGAGTCCCAAATCAAACACTGATAAAACTTAAAATGGCCCTAACTTCTATACGGTACGTCCTACACCTATCAAAGTGTGCAACATACAAATGCTTGTAACTTTTTACTGGAGCGTCATAAAACCTTGAAATTTCGTAACAATAAAGTACTCGAGCCTCTTGTCAATTCAATCAAACGCTCAAAGCTATGCTCCCCTTGAGTCCCAAATCAAACACTGATAAAACTTCCAATGGTCCTAACTTCTATACGGTACGTCCTACACCTATCAAAGTTTGCAACATACAAATGCTTGTAACTTTTTACTGGAGTGCCATAAAACCTTGAAATTTTGTAACAATAAAGTACCCGAGCCTCTTGTCAATTTAAGCTATCGCTCAAATCTATGCTCCCATTGAGTCCCAAATCAAACGCTGATAAAACTTCAAATGGCCCTAACTTATATACGGAACGTCCTACACCTATCAAAGTTTGCAACATACAAATGCTTGTAACTTTTTACTAGAGCGTCATAAAACCTTGAAATTTTGTAACAATAAAGTACTCGAGCCTCTTGTCAATTTAAGATATCGCGCAAAGCTATGCTACCCTTGAGTCCCAAGTGAAACACTGAAAAACTTAAAATGGCCCTAACTTCTATACGGTACGTCCTACACCTATCAAAGTTTGCAACATACAAATGCTTGTAACTTTTTACTGGAGCGTCATAAAACCTTGAAATTTTGTAACAATAAAGTACTCGAGCCTCTTGTCAATTGAAGCTATCGCTCAAAGCTATGCTACCCTTGAGTCCCAAATCAAACACTGTTAAACTTCAAATCGCCCTAACTTCTATACGGTAAGTCCTACACCTATCAAAGTTTGCAACATACAAATGTTTGTAACTTTTTACTGGAGCGTCGTAAAACCTTGAAATTTCGTAACAATAAAGTACTCGAGCCTCTTGTCAATTCAAGCAAACGCTCAAAGCTATGCTCCCCTTGAGTCCCAAATCAAACACTGATAAAACTTCAAATGGCCCTAACTTCTATACGGTACGTCCTACACCTATCAAAGTTTGCAACATACAAATGCTTGTAACTTTTTACTGGAGCGTCATAAAACCTTGAAATTTTGTAACAATAAAGTACTCGAGCCTCTTGTCAATTTAAGCTATCGCTCAAAGCTATGCTACCCTTGAGTCCCAAATCAAACACTGATAAACTTCAAATCGCCCTAACTTCTATACGATACGTCCTGCACCTATCAAAGTTTGCAACATACAAATGCTTGTAACTTTTTACTGGAGCGTCATAAAACCTTGAAATTTCGTAACAATAAAGTACTCGAGCCTCTTGTCAATTCAAGCAAACGCTCAAAGCTATGCTCCCCTTGAGTCCCAAATCAAACACTGATAAAACTTCAAATGGCCCTAACTTCTGTACGGTACGTCCTACACCTATCAAAGTTTGCAACATACAAATGCTTGTAACTTTTTACTGGAGCGTCATAAAACCTTGAAATTTTGTAACAATAAAGTACTCGAGCCTCTTGTCAATTTAAGCTATCGCGCAAAGCTATGATGCTACCCTTGAGTCCCAAATCAAACACTGATAAAACTTCAAATGGCCCTAACTTCTATACGGTACGTCCTACACCTATCAAAGTTTGCAACATACAAATGCTTGTAACTTTTTTCTGGAGCGTCATAAAACCTTGAAATTTCGTAACAATAAAGTACTCGAGCCTCTTGTCAATTTAAGCTATCGCGCAAAGCTATGCTACCCTTGAGTCCCAAGTGAAACACTGAAAAAACTTAAAATGGCCCTAACTTCTATACGGTACGTCCTACACCTATCAAAGTTTGCAACATACAAATACTTGTAACTTTTTACTGGAGCGTCATAAAACCTTGAAATTTTGTAACAATAAAGTACTCGAGCCTCTTGTCAATTTAAGCTATCGCTCAAAGCTATGCTACCCTTGGGTCCCAAATCAAACACTGATAAACTTCAAATCGCCCTAACTTCTATACGGTACGTCCTACACCTATCAAAGTTTGCAACATACAAATGCTTGTAACTTTTTACTGGAGCGTCATAAAACCTTGAAATTTCGTAACAATAAAGTACTCGAGCCTCTTGTCAATTTAAGCTATCGCGCAAAGCTATGCTACCCTTGAGTCCCAAGTGAAACACTGAAAAAACTTAAAATGGCCCTAACTTCTATACGGTACGTCCTACACCTATCAAAGTTTGCAACATACAAATGCTTGTAACTTTTTACTGGAGCGTCATAAAACCTTGGAATTTTGTAACAATAAAGTACTCGAGCCTCTTGTCAATTTAAGCTATCGCTCAAAGCTATGCTACCCTTGAGTCCCAAATCAAACACTGATAAAACTTCAAATGGCCCTAACTTCTATACGGTACGTCCTACACCTATCAAAGTTTGCAACATACAAATGCTTGTAACTTTTTACTGGAGGCTCATAAAACCTAGAAATTTTGTAACAATACACTACTCGAGCCTCTTGTCAATTTAAGCTATCGCTCAAAGCTATGCTACCCCTGAGTCCCAAATCAAACACTGATAAAGTCTCAAATGGCCCTAACTTCTATACGGTACGTCCTACACCTATCAAAGTTTGCAACATACAAATGCTTGTAACTTTTTACTGGAGCGTCATAAAACCTTGAAATTTTGTAATAATAAAGTAATCGAGCCTCTTGTCAATTTAAGCTATCGCTCAAAGCTATGCTACCCTTGAGTCCCAAATCAAACACTGATAAAACTTCAAATCGCCCTAACTTCTATACGGTACGTCCTACACCTATCAAAGATTGCAACATACAAATTCTTGTAAATTTTTACTGGAACGTCATAAAACCTTGAAATTTTGTAACAATTAAGTAGTCGAGCCTCTTGTCAGTTTAAGCTATCGCTCAAATCTATGCTCCCATTGAGACCCAAATCAAACACTGATAAAACTTCAAATGGCCCTAACTTCTATACGGAACGTCCTACACCTATCAAAGTTTGCAACATACAAATGCTTGTAACTTTTTACTAGAGCGTCATAAAACCTTGAAATTTTGTAACAATAAAGTACTCGAGCCTCTTGTCAATTTAAGCTATCGCGCAAAGCTATGCTACACTTGAGTCCCAAGTCAAACACTGAAAAAACTTAAAATGGCCCTAACTTCTATACGGTACGTCCTACACCTATCAAAGTTTGCAACATACAATTGCTTGTAACTTTTTACTGGAGCGTCATAAAACCTTGAAATTTTGTAACAATAAAGTACTCGAGCCTCTTGTCAATTTAAGCTATCGCTCAAAGCTATGCTACCCCTGAGTCCCAAATCAAACACTGATAAAATTTCAAATGGCCCTAACTTCTATACGGTACGCCCTACACCTATCAATGTTTGCAACATACAAATGCTTGTAACTTTTTACTGGAGCGTCATAAAACCTTGAAATTTTGTAACAATAAAGTACTCGAGCCTCTTCTCAATTTAAGCTATCGCTCAAAGCTATGCTACCCTTGAGTCCCAAATCAAACACTGATAAAACTTCAAATCGCCCTAACTTCTCTACGGTACGTCCTACACCTATCAAAGTTTGCAACATACAAATGCTTGTAACTTTTTACTGGAGCGTCATAAAACCTTGAAATTTCGTAACAATAAAGTACTCGAGCCTCTTGTCAATTCAAGCTAACGCTCAAAGCTATGCTCCCCTTGACTTCCAAATCAAACACTGATAAAACTTCAAATGGTCCTAACTTCTATACGGTACGTCCTACACCTATCAGAGTTTGCAACATACAAATGCTTGTAACTTTTTACTGGAGTGTCATAAAACTTTGAAATTTTGTAACAATAATGTACTCGAGAATCTTGTCAATTTAAGTTATCGCTCAAAGCTATGCTACTCTTGAGTCCCAAATCAAACACTGATAAAATTTCAAATGGCCCTAACTTCTATACGGTACGCCCTACACCTATCAATGTTTGCAACATACAAATGCTTGTAACTTTTTACTGGAGCGTCATAAAACCTTGAAATTTTGTAACAATAAAGTACTCGAGCCTCTTGTCAATTTAAGCTATCGCTCAAAGCTATGCTACCCTTGAGTTGCAAATCAAACACTGATAAAACTTCAAATGGCCCTAACTTCTATACGGTACGTCCTACACCTATCAAAGTTTGCAACATACAAATGCTTGTAACTTTTTACTGGAGCGTCATAAAACCTTGAAATTTTGTAACAATAAAGTACTCGAGCCTCTTGTCAATTTAAGCTATCGCTCTAAGCTATGCTACCCTTGAGTCCCAAATCAAACACTGATAAAGTTTCAAATGACGCTAACTTCTATACGGTACGTCCTACACCTATCAAAGTTTGCAACATACAAATGCTTGTAACTTTTTACTGGAGAGTCATAAAACCTTGAAATTTTGTAACAATAAAGTACTCGAGCCTCTTGTCAATTTAAGCTATCGCTCAAAGCTATGCTACCCTTGAGTCCCAAATCAAATACTGATAAAACTTCAAATCGCCCTAACTTCTATACGGTACGTCCTACACCTATCAAAGTTTGCAACATACAAATGCTTGTAACTTTTTACTGGAGCGTCATAAAACCTTGAAATTTCGTAACAATAAAGTACTCGAGCCTCTTGTTAATTCAAACAAACGCTCAAAGCTTTGCTCCCCTTGAGTCCCAAATCAAACACTGATAAAACTTCAAATGGCCCTAACTTCTATACGGTACGTCCTACACCTATCAAAGTTTGCAACATACAAATGCTTGTAACTTTTTACTGGAGCGTCATAAAACCTTGAAATTTTGTAACAATAAAGTACTCGAGCCTCTTGTCAATTTAAGCTATCGCTCAAAGCTATGCTACCCTTGAGTCCCAAATCAAACACTGATAAACTTCATATCACCCTAACTTCTATACGGTACGTCCTACACCTATCAAAGTTTGCAACACACAAATGCTTGTAACTTTTTACTGGAGCGTCATAAAACCTTGAAATTTTGTAACAATAAAGTACTCGAGCCTCTTGTCAATTTAAGCTATCGCGCAAACCTATGCTACCCTTGAGTCCCAAATCAAACACTGATAAAACTTCAAATGGCCCTAACTTCTATACGGTACGTCCTACACCTATCAAAGTTTGCAACATACAAATGCTTGTAACTTTTTACTGGAGCGTCATAAAACCTTGAAATTTTGTAACAATAAAGTACTCGAGCCTCTTGTCAATTTAAGCTATCGGTCAAAGCTATGCTACCCTTGAGTCCCAAATCAAACACTGATAAAACTTCAAATCGCCCTAACTTCTATACGGTACGTCCTACACCTATCAAAGTTTGCAACATACAAATGCTTGTAACTTTTTACTGGAGCGTCATAAAACCTTGAAATTTCGTAACAATAAAGTACTCGAGCCTCTTGTCAATTCAAACAAACGCTCAAAGCTATGCTCCCCTTGAGTCCCAAATCAAACAATGATAAAACTTCAAATGGCCCTAACTTCTATACGGTACGTCCTACACCTATCAAAGTTTGCAACATACAAATGCTTGTAACTTTTTACTGGAGCGTCATAAAACCTTGAAATTTTGTAACAATAAAGTACTCGAGCCTCTTGTCAATTTAAGCTATCGCTCAAAGCTATGCTACCCTTGAGTCCCAAATCAAACACTAGTAGTTAAGTTTCTATACGGTGCGTCCTATACCTATCAAAGTTTGCAACAATCAAATGCTTGTAACTTTTTACTGGAGAGTTATAAAACCTTGAAATTTTGTGACAATAAAGTACTCGAGCCTTTTGTCGATTTAAGCTATCGCTCATAGCTATGCTACCCTTGAGTCCCAAATCAAACACTGATAAAACTTCAAATGGCCCTAAATTCTATACGGTGCGTCCTACACCTATCATAGTTTTCACCATTCAAATGCTTGTAACTTTTTACTGGAGCGTCATAAAATCTTGAAATTTTGTGAACTTCATTTGATTTTAGTAAACTTCATATCGCCCTAACTTCTATACGGTACGTCCTACACCTATCAAAGTTTGCAACATACAAATGCTTGTAACTTTTTACTGGAGCGTCATAAAACCTTGAAATTTTGTAACAATAAAGTACTCGAGCCTCTTGTCAATTTAAGCTATCGCGCAAACCTATGCTACCCTTGAGTCCCAAATCAAACACTGATAAAACTTCAAATGGCCCTAACTTCTATACGGTACGTCCTACACCTATCAAAGTTTGCAACATACAAATGCTTGTAACTTTTTACTGGAGCGTTATAAGACCTTGAAATTTTGTAACAATAAAGTACACGAGCCTCTTGCCAATTTAAGCTATCGCTCAAAGCTATGCTACCATTGACTTCCAAATCAAACACTGATAAAACTTCAAATGGTCCTAACTTCTATACGGTACGTCCTACACCTATCAAAGTTTGCAACATACGAATGCTTGTAACTTTTTACTGGAGCGTCATAAAACCTTGAAATTATGGAACAATAAAGTACTCGTGCCTCTTGCCTATTTAAGCTATCGCTCAAAGCTATGCTAGCCTTGAGTCCCAAATCAAGCACTGATAAAACTTCAAATGGCCCTAACTTCTATACGGTACGTCCCACATCTATCAAAGTTTGCAACATACAAATGCTTGTAACTTTTTACTGGAGCGTCATAAAACGTTGAAATTTTGTAACAATAAAGTACTCGAGCCTCTTGTCAATTTAAGCTATCGCGCAAAGCTATGCTACCCTTGAGTCCCAAATTAAACACTGATAAAACTTCAAATGGCCCTAACTTCTATACGGTACGTCCTACACCTATCAAAGTTTGCAACATACAAATGCTTGTAACTTTTTACTGGAGCGTCATAACACCTTGAAATTTTGTAACAATAAAGTACTCGAGCCTCTTGTCAATTCAAGCTATCGCTCAAAGCTATGCTACCCTTGAGTCCCAAATCAAACACTGATAAAACTTCAAATGGCCGTAACTTCTATACGGTATGTCCTACACCTATCAAAGTTTGCAACATACGAATGCTTGTAACTTTTTACTGGAGCGTCATAAAACCTTGAAATTTTGTAACAATAAAGTACTCGAGCCTCTTGTCAATTTAAGCTATCGCTCTAAGCTATGCTACCCTTGAGTCCCAAATCAAACACTGATAAAGTTTCAAATGACGCTAACTTCTATACGGTACGTCCTACACCTATCAAAGTTTGCAACATACAAATGCTTGTAACTTTTTACTGGAGAGTCATAAAACCTTGAAATTTTGTAACAATAAAGTACTCGAGCCTCTTGTCAATTTAAGCTATCGCTCAAAGCTATGCTACCCTTGAGTCCCAAATCAAATACTGATAAAACTTCAAATCGCCCTAACTTCTATACGATACGTCCTACACCTATCAAAGTTTGCAACATACAAATGCTTGTAACTTTTTACTGGAGCGTCATAAAACCTTGAAATTTCGTAACAATAAAGTACTCGAGCCTCTTGTCAATTCAAACAAACGCTCAAACCTATGCTCCCCTTGAGTCCCAAATCAAACACTGATAAAACTTCAAATGGCCCTAACTTCTATACGGTACGTCCTACACCTATCAAAGTTTGCAACATACAAATGCTTGTAACTTTTTACTGGAGCGTCATAAAACCTTGAAATTTTGTAACAATAAAGTACTCGAGCCTCTTGTCAATTTAAGCTATCGCTCAAAGCTATGCTACCCTTGAGTCCCAAATCAAACACTGATAAACTTCATATCGCCCTAACTTCTATACGGTACGTCCTACACCTATCAAAGTTTGCAACATACAAATGCTTGTAACTTTTTACTGGAGCGTCATAAAACCTTGAAATTTTGTAACAATAAAGTACTCGAGCCTCTTGTCAATTTAAGCTATCGCGCAAACTTATGCTACCCTTGAGTCCCAAATCAAACACTGATAAAACTTCAAATGGCCCTAACTTCTATACGGTACGTCCTACACCTATCAAAGTTTGCAACATACAAATGCTTGTAACTTTTTACTGGAGCGTCATAAAACCTTGAAATTTTGTAACAATAAAGTACTCGAGCCTCTTGTCAATTTAAGCTATCGGTCAAAGCTATGCTACCCTTGAGTCCCAAATCAAATACTGATAAAACTTCAAATCGCCCTAACTTCTATATGGTACGTCCTACACCTATCAAAGTTTGCAACATACAAATGCTTGTAACTTTTTACTGGAGCGTCATAAAACCTTGAAATTTCGTAACAATAAAGTACTCGAGCCTCTTGTCAATTCAAACAAAAACTCAAAGCTATGCTCCCCTTGAGTCCCAAATCAAACACTGATAAAACTTCAAATGGCCCTAACTTCTATACGGTACGTCCTACACCTATCAAAGTTTGCAACATACAAATGCTTGTAACTTTTTACTGGAGCGTCATAAAACCTTGAAATTTTGTAACAATAAAGTACTCGAGCCTCTTGTCAATTTAAGCTATCGCTCAAAGCTATGCTACCCTTGAGTCCCAAATCAAACACTGATAAACTTCATATCGCCCTAACTTCTATACGGTACGTCCTACACCTATCAAAGTTTGCAACATACAAATGCTTGTAACTTTTTACTGGAGCGTCATAAAACCTTGAAATTTTGTAACAATAAAGTACTCGAGCCTCTTGTCAATTTAAGCTATCGCGCAAACCTATGCTACCCTTGAGTCCCAAATCAAACACTGATAAAACTTCAAATGGCCCTAACTTCTATACGGTACGTCCTACACCTATCAAAGTTTGCTACATACAAATGCTTGTAACTTTTTACTGGAGCGTTATAAAACCTTGAAATTTTGTAACAATAAAGTACTCGAGCCTCTTGCCAATTTAAGCTATCGCTCAAAGCTATGCTACCATTGACTTCCAAATCAAACACTGATAAAACTTCAAATGGTCCTAACTTCTATACGGTACGTCCTACACCTATCAAAGATTGCAACATACGAATGCTTGTAACTTTTTACTGGAGCGTCATAAAACCTTGAAATTATGGAACAATAAAGTACTCGTGCCTCTTGCCTATTTAAGCTATCGCTCAAAGCTATGCTAGCCTTGAGTCCCAAATCAAGCACTGATAAAACTTCAAATGGCCCTAACTTCTATACGGTACGTCCCACATCTATCAAAGTTTGCAACATACAAATGCTTGTAACTTTTTACTGGAGCGTCATAAAACGTTGAAATTTTGTAACAATAAAGTACTCGAGCCTCTTGTCAATTTAAGCTATCGCGCAAAGCTATGCTACCCTTGAGTCCCAAATTAAACACTGATAAAACTTCAAATGGCCCTAACTTCTATACGGTACGTCCTACACCTATCAAAGTTTGCAACATACAAATGCTTGTAACTTTTTACTGGAGCGTCATAACACCTTGAAATTTTGTAACAATAAAGTACTCGAGCCTCTTGTCAATTCAAGCTATCGCTCAAAGCTATGCTACCCTTGAGTCCCAAATCAAACACTGATAAAACTTCAAATGGCCGTAACTTCTATACGGTATGTCCTACACCTATCAAAGTTTGCAACATACGAATGCTTGTAACTTTTTACTGGAGCGTCATAAAACCTTGAAATTTTGTAACAATAAAGTACTCGAGCCTCTTGTCAATTTAAGCTATCGCTCAAAGCTATGCTACCCTTGAGTCCCTAATAAAACACTGATAAAATTTCAAGTGGCCCTAACTTCTATACGGTACGTCCTACACCTATCAAAGTTTGCAACATACAAATGCTTGTAACTTTTTACTGGAACGTCATAAAACCTTGAAATTTTGTAACAATAAAGTAGTCGAGCCTCTTGTCAGTTTAAGCTATCGCTCAAATCTATGCTCCCATTGAGTCCCAAATCAAACACTGATAAAACTTCAAAAGGCCCTAACTTCTATACGGAACGTCCTACACCTATCAAAGTTTGCAACATACAAATGCTTGTAACTTTTTACTAGAGCGTCATAAAACCTTGAAATTTTGTAACAATAAAGTACTCGAGCCTCTTGTCAAGTTAAGCTATCGCGCAAAGCTATGCTACCCTTGAGTCCCAAGTGAAACACTAAAAAAACTTAAAATGGCCCTAACTTCTATACGGTACGTCCTACACCTATCAAAGTTTGCAACATACAAATGCTTGTAACTTTTTACTGGAGCGTCATAAAACCTTGAAATTGTGTAACAATAAAGTACTCGAGCCTCTTGTCAATTTAAGATATCGCTGAAAGCTATGCTACCCTTGAGTTCCAAATCAAACACTGATAAAACTTCAAATGGCCCTAACTTCTATACGGCACGTCCTACACCTATCAAAATTTGCAACATACAAATGCTTGTAACTTTTTACTGGAGCGTCATAAAACCTTGAAATTTTGTAACAATAAAGTACTCGAGCGTCTTGTCAATTTAAGCTATCGCTCAAAGCTATGCTACCCTTGAGTCCCAAATCAAACACTGATAAAGTTTCAAATGGCCCTAACTTCTATACGGTACGTCCTACACCTATCAAAGTTTGCAACATACAAATGCTTGTAACTTTTTACTGGAGCGTCATATAACCTTGAAATTTTGTAACAATAAAGTACTCGAGTCTCTTGTCAATTTAAGCTATCGCTCAAAGCTATGCTACCCTTGAGTCCCAAATCAAACACTGATAAAACTTCAAATCGCCCTAACTTCTATACGGTACGTCCTACACCTATCAAAGTTTGCAACATACAAATGCTTGTAACTTTTTACTGGAGCGTCATAAAACCTTGAATTTTCGTAACAATAAAGTACTCGAGCCTCTTGTCAATTCAAGCTAACGCTCAAATCTATGCTCCCCTTGAGTCCCAAATCAAACATTGATAAAACTTCAAATGGCCCTAACTTCTATACGGTACGTCCTACACCTATCAAAGTTTGCAACATACAAATGCTTGTAACTTTTTACTGGAGCGTCATAAAACCTTGAAATTTTGTAACAATAAAGTACTCGAGCCTCTTGTCAATTTAAGTTATCGCGCAAAGCTATGCTACCCTTGAGTCCCAAATCAAACACTGATAAAACTTCAAATGGCCCTAACTTCTATACGGTACGTCCTACACCTATCAAAGTTTGCAACATACAAATGCTTGTAACTTTTTACTGGAGCGTCATAAAACCTTGAAATTTTGTAACAATAAAGTACTCGTGCCTCTTGTCAATTTAAGCTATCGCTCAAAGCTATGCTACTCTTGACTTCCAAATCAAACACTGATAAAACTTCAAATGGTCCTAACTTCTATACGGTACGTCCTACACCTATCAAAGTTTGCAACATACAAATGCTTGTAACTTTTTACTGGAGTGTCATAAAACCTTGAAATTTTGTAACAATAAAGTACCCGAGCCTCTTGTCAATTTAAGCTAACGCTCAAAGCTATGCTACCCTTGAGTCCCAAATCAAACACTGATAAAATTTCAAATGGCCCTAACTTCTATACGGTATGTCCTACACCTGTCAAAGTTTGCAACATCCGAATGCTTGTAACTTTTTACTGGAGCGTCATAAAACCTTGAAATTTTGTAACAATAAAGTACTCGAGCCTCTTGTCAATTTAATCTATCGCTCAAAGCTATGCTACCCTTGAGTCCCAAATTAAACACTGATAAAACTTCAAATGGCCCTAACTTCTATACGGAACGTCCTACACCTATCAAAGTTTGCAACATATAAATGCTTCTAACTTTTTACTAGAGCGTCATAAAACCTTGAAATTTTGTAACAATAAAGTACTCGAGCCTCTTGTCAATTTAAGCTATCGCGCAAAGCTATGCTATCCTTGAGTCCCAAGTGAAACACTGAAAATACTTAAAATGGCCCTAACTTCTATACGGTACGTCCTACAACTATCAAAGTTTGCAACATACAAATGCTTGTAACTTTTTACTGGAGCGTCATAAAACCTTGAAATTTTGTAACAATAAAGTACTCGAGCCTCTTGTCAATTTAAGCTATCGCTCAAAGCTATGCTACCCTTGAGTCCCAAATCAAACACTGATAAACTTAAAATGGCCCTAACTTCTATACGGTACGTCCTACAACTATCAAAGTTTGCAACATACAAATGCTTGTAACTTTTTACTGGAGCGTCATAAAACCTTGAAATTTTGTAACAATAAAGTACTCGAGCCTCTTGTCAATTTAAGCTATCGCTCAAAGCTATGCTACCCTTGAGTCCCAAATCAAACACTGATAAACTTCAAATCGCCCTAACTTCTATACGGTACGTCCTACACCTATCAAAGTTTGCAACATACAAATGCTTGTAACTTTTTACTGGAGCGTCATAAAACCTTGAAATTTTGTAACAATAAAGTACTCGAGCCTCTTGTCAATTTAAGCTATCGCGCAAACCTATGCTACCCTTGAGTCCCAAATCAAACACTGATAAAACTTCAAATGGCCCTAACTTCTATACGGTACGTCCTACACCTATCAAAGTTTGCAACATACAAATGCTTGTAACTTTTTACTGGAGCGTCATAAAACCTTGAAATTTTGTAACAATAAAGTACTCGAGCCTCTTGTCAATTTAAGCTATCGGTCAAAGCTATGCTACCCTTGAGTCCCAAATCAAATACTGATAAAACTTCAAATCGCCCTAACTTCTATATGGTACGTCCTACACCTATCAAAGTTTGCAACATACAAATGCTTGTAACTTTTTACTGGAGCGTCATAAAACCTTGAAATTTCGTAACAATAAAGTACTCGAGCCTCTTGTCAATTCAAACAAAAACTCAAAGCTATGCTCCCCTTGAGTCCCAAATCAAACACTGATAAAACTTCAAATGGCCCTAACTTCTATACGGTACGTCCTACACCTATCAAAGTTTGCAACATACAAATGCTTGTAACTTTTTACTGGAGCGTCATAAAACCTTGAAATTTTGTAACAATAAAGTACTCGAGCCTCTTGTCAATTTAAGCTATCGCTCAAAGCTATGCTACCCTTGAGTCCCAAATCAAACACTGATAAACTTCATATCGCCCTAACTTCTATACGGTACGTCCTACACCTATCAAAGTTTGCAACATACAAATGCTTGTAACTTTTTACTGGAGCGTCATAAAACCTTGAAATTTTGTAACAATAAAGTACTCGAGCCTCTTGTCAATTTAAGCTATCGCGCAAACCTATGCTACCCTTGAGTCCCAAATCAAACACTGATAAAACTTCAAATGGCCCTAACTTCTATACGGTACGTCCTACACCTATCAAAGTTTGCTACATACAAATGCTTGTAACTTTTTACTGGAGCGTTATAAAACCTTGAAATTTTGTAACAATAAAGTACTCGAGCCTCTTGCCAATTTAAGCTATCGCTCAAAGCTATGCTACCATTGACTTCCAAATCAAACACTGATAAAACTTCAAATGGTCCTAACTTCTATACGGTACGTCCTACACCTATCAAAGATTGCAACATACGAATGCTTGTAACTTTTTACTGGAGCGTCATAAAACCTTGAAATTATGGAACAATAAAGTACTCGTGCCTCTTGCCTATTTAAGCTATCGCTCAAAGCTATGCTAGCCTTGAGTCCCAAATCAAGCACTGATAAAACTTCAAATGGCCCTAACTTCTATACGGTACGTCCCACATCTATCAAAGTTTGCAACATACAAATGCTTGTAACTTTTTACTGGAGCGTCATAAAACGTTGAAATTTTGTAACAATAAAGTACTCGAGCCTCTTGTCAATTTAAGCTATCGCGCAAAGCTATGCTACCCTTGAGTCCCAAATTAAACACTGATAAAACTTCAAATGGCCCTAACTTCTATACGGTACGTCCTACACCTATCAAAGTTTGCAACATACAAATGCTTGTAACTTTTTACTGGAGCGTCATAACACCTTGAAATTTTGTAACAATAAAGTACTCGAGCCTCTTGTCAATTCAAGCTATCGCTCAAAGCTATGCTACCCTTGAGTCCCAAATCAAACACTGATAAAACTTCAAATGGCCGTAACTTCTATACGGTATGTCCTACACCTATCAAAGTTTGCAACATACGAATGCTTGTAACTTTTTACTGGAGCGTCATAAAACCTTGAAATTTTGTAACAATAAAGTACTCGAGCCTCTTGTCAATTTAAGCTATCGCTCAAAGCTATGCTACCCTTGAGTCCCTAATAAAACACTGATAAAATTTCAAGTGGCCCTAACTTCTATACGGTACGTCCTACACCTATCAAAGTTTGCAACATACAAATGCTTGTAACTTTTTACTGGAACGTCATAAAACCTTGAAATTTTGTAACAATAAAGTAGTCGAGCCTCTTGTCAGTTTAAGCTATCGCTCAAATCTATGCTCCCATTGAGTCCCAAATCAAACACTGATAAAACTTCAAAAGGCCCTAACTTCTATACGGAACGTCCTACACCTATCAAAGTTTGCAACATACAAATGCTTGTAACTTTTTACTAGAGCGTCATAAAACCTTGAAATTTTGTAACAATAAAGTACTCGAGCCTCTTGTCAAGTTAAGCTATCGCGCAAAGCTATGCTACCCTTGAGTCCCAAGTGAAACACTAAAAAAACTTAAAATGGCCCTAACTTCTATACGGTACGTCCTACACCTATCAAAGTTTGCAACATACAAATGCTTGTAACTTTTTACTGGAGCGTCATAAAACCTTGAAATTGTGTAACAATAAAGTACTCGAGCCTCTTGTCAATTTAAGATATCGCTGAAAGCTATGCTACCCTTGAGTTCCAAATCAAACACTGATAAAACTTCAAATGGCCCTAACTTCTATACGGCACGTCCTACACCTATCAAAATTTGCAACATACAAATGCTTGTAACTTTTTACTGGAGCGTCATAAAACCTTGAAATTTTGTAACAATAAAGTACTCGAGCGTCTTGTCAATTTAAGCTATCGCTCAAAGCTATGCTACCCTTGAGTCCCAAATCAAACACTGATAAAGTTTCAAATGGCCCTAACTTCTATACGGTACGTCCTACACCTATCAAAGTTTGCAACATACAAATGCTTGTAACTTTTTACTGGAGCGTCATATAACCTTGAAATTTTGTAACAATAAAGTACTCGAGTCTCTTGTCAATTTAAGCTATCGCTCAAAGCTATGCTACCCTTGAGTCCCAAATCAAACACTGATAAAACTTCAAATCGCCCTAACTTCTATACGGTACGTCCTACACCTATCAAAGTTTGCAACATACAAATGCTTGTAACTTTTTACTGGAGCGTCATAAAACCTTGAATTTTCGTAACAATAAAGTACTCGAGCCTCTTGTCAATTCAAGCTAACGCTCAAATCTATGCTCCCCTTGAGTCCCAAATCAAACATTGATAAAACTTCAAATGGCCCTAACTTCTATACGGTACGTCCTACACCTATCAAAGTTTGCAACATACAAATGCTTGTAACTTTTTACTGGAGCGTCATAAAACCTTGAAATTTTGTAACAATAAAGTACTCGAGCCTCTTGTCAATTTAAGTTATCGCGCAAAGCTATGCTACCCTTGAGTCCCAAATCAAACACTGATAAAACTTCAAATGGCCCTAACTTCTATACGGTACGACCTACACCTATCAAAGTTTGCAACATACAAATGCTTGTAACTTTTTACTGGAGCGTCATAAAACCTTGAAATTTTGTAACAATAAAGTACTCGTGCCTCTTGTCAATTTAAGCTATCGCTCAAAGCTATGCTACCCTTGAGTCCCAAATCAAACACTGATAAAACTTCAAATGGCCCTAACTTCTATACGGTACGTCCTACACCTATCAAAGTTTGCAACATACAAATGCTTGTAACTTTTTCCTGGAGCGTCATAAAACCTTGAAATTTTGTAACAATAAAGTACTCGAGCCTCTTGTCAATTCAAGCTAACGCTCAAAGCTATGCTCCCCTTGAGTCCCAAATCAAACACTGATAAAACTTCAAATGGCCGTAACTTCTATACGGTATGTCCTACACCTATCAAAGTTTGCAACATACGAATGCTTGTAACTTTTTACTGGAGCGTCATAAAACCTTGAAATTTTGTAACAATAAAGTACTCGAGCCTCTTGTCAATTTAAGCTATCGCTCAAAGCTATGCTACCCTTGAGTCCCTAATAAAACACTGATAAAATTTCAAGTGGCCCTAACTTCTATACGGTACGTCCTACACCTATCAAAGTTTGCAACATACAAATGCTTGTAACTTTTTACTGGAACGTCATAAAACCTTGAAATTTTGTAACAATAAAGTAGTCGAGCCTCTTGTCAGTTTAAGCTATCGCTCAAATCTATGCTCCCATTGAGTCCCAAATCAAACACTGATAAAACTTCAAAAGGCCCTAACTTCTATACGGAACGTCCTACACCTATCAAAGTTTGCAACATACAAATGCTTGTAACTTTTTACTAGAGCGTCATAAAACCTTGAAATTTTGTAACAATAAAGTACTCGAGCCTCTTGTCAAGTTAAGCTATCGCGCAAAGCTATGCTACCCTTGAGTCCCAAGTGAAACACTAAAAAAACTTAAAATGGCCCTAACTTCTATACGGTACGTCCTACACCTATCAAAGTTTGCAACATACAAATGCTTGTAACTTTTTACTGGAGCGTCATAAAACCTTGAAATTGTGTAACAATAAAGTACTCGAGCCTCTTGTCAATTTAAGATATCGCTGAAAGCTATGCTACCCTTGAGTTCCAAATCAAACACTGATAAAACTTCAAATGGCCCTAACTTCTATACGGCACGTCCTACACCTATCAAAATTTGCAACATACAAATGCTTGTAACTTTTTACTGGAGCGTCATAAAACCTTGAAATTTTGTAACAATAAAGTACTCGAGCGTCTTGTCAATTTAAGCTATCGCTCAAAGCTATGCTACCCTTGAGTCCCAAATCAAACACTGATAAAGTTTCAAATGGCCCTAACTTCTATACGGTACGTCCTACACCTATCAAAGTTTGCAACATACAAATGCTTGTAACTTTTTACTGGAGCGTCATATAACCTTGAAATTTTGTAACAATAAAGTACTCGAGTCTCTTGTCAATTTAAGCTATCGCTCAAAGCTATGCTACCCTTGAGTCCCAAATCAAACACTGATAAAACTTCAAATCGCCCTAACTTCTATACGGTACGTCCTACACCTATCAAAGTTTGCAACATACAAATGCTTGTAACTTTTTACTGGAGCGTCATAAAACCTTGAATTTTCGTAACAATAAAGTACTCGAGCCTCTTGTCAATTCAAGCTAACGCTCAAATCTATGCTCCCCTTGAGTCCCAAATCAAACATTGATAAAACTTCAAATGGCCCTAACTTCTATACGGTACGTCCTACACCTATCAAAGTTTGCAACATACAAATGCTTGTAACTTTTTACTGGAGCGTCATAAAACCTTGAAATTTTGTAACAATAAAGTACTCGAGCCTCTTGTCAATTTAAGTTATCGCGCAAAGCTATGCTACCCTTGAGTCCCAAATCAAACACTGATAAAACTTCAAATGGCCCTAACTTCTATACGGTACGTCCTACACCTATCAAAGTTTGCAACATACAAATGCTTGTAACTTTTTACTGGAGCGTCATAAAACCTTGAAATTTTGTAACAATAAAGTACTCGTGCCTCTTGTCAATTTAAGCTATCGCTCAAAGCTATGCTACCCTTGAGTCCCAAATCAAACACTGATAAAACTTCAAATGGCCCTAACTTCTATACGGTACGTCCTACACCTATCAAAGTTTGCAACATACAAATGCTTGTAACTTTTTCCTGGAGCGTCATAAAACCTTGAAATTTTGTAACAATAAAGTACTCGAGCCTCTTGTCAATTCAAGCTAACGCTCAAAGCTATGCTCCCCTTGAGTCCCAAATCAAACACTGATAAAACTTCAAATCGCCCTAACTTCTATACGGTACGTCCTACACCAATCAAAGTTTGCACAATACAAATCCTTGTAACTTTTTACTGGAGCGTCATTCAACCTTGAAATTTTGTAACAATAAAGTACTCGAGCCTCTTGTCAATTTAAGCTATCGCGCAAAGCTATGCTACCTTTGAGTCCCAAATCAAACACTGATAAAACTTCCAATGGCCCTAACTTCTATACGGTACGTCCTACACCTATCAAAGTTTGCAACATACAAATGCTTGTAATTTTTTACTGGAGCGTCCTAAAACCTTGAAATTTCGTAACAATAAAGTACTCGAGTCTCTTGTCAATTCAAGCTAACGCTCAAAGCTATGCTCCCCTTGAGTCCCAAATCAAACACTGATACAACTTCAAATGGCCCTAACTTCTATACGGTATGTCCTACACCTATCAAAGTTTGCAACATACAAATGCTTGTAACTTTTTACTGGAGCGTCATAAAACCTTGAATTTTCGTAACAATAAAGTACTCGAGCCTCTTGTCAATTCAAGCTAACGCTCAAATCTAAGCTCCCCTTGAGTCCCAAATCAAACATTGATAAAACTTCAAATGGCCCTAACTTCTATACGGTACGTCCTACACCTATCAAAGTTTGCAACATACAAATGCTTGTAACTTTTTACTGGAGCGTCATAAAACCTTGAAATTTTGTAACAATAAAGTACTCGAGCCTCTTGTCAATTTAAGTTATCGCGCAAAGCTATGCTACCCTTGAGTCCCAAATCAAACACTGATAAAACTTCAAATGGCCCTAACTTCTATACGGTACGTCCTACACCTATCAAAGTTTGCAACATACAAATGCTTGTAACTTTTTACTGGAGCGTCATAAAACCTTGAAATTTTGTAACAATAAAGTACTCGTGCCTCTTGTCAATTTAAGCTATCGCTCAAAGCTATGCTACTCTTGACTTCCAAATCAAACACTGATAAAACTTCAAATGGTCCTAACTTCTATACGGTACGTCCTACACCTATCAAAGTTTGCAACATACAAATGCTTGTAACTTTTTACTGGAGTGTCATAAAACCTTGAAATTTTGTAACAATAAAGTACCCGAGCCTCTTGTCAATTTAAGCTATCGCTCAAAGCTATGCTACCCTTGAGTCCCAAATCAAACAGTGATAAAATTTCAAATGGCCCTAACTTCTATACGGTATGTCCTACACCTGTCAAAGTTTGCAACATACAAATGCTTGTAACTTTTTACTGGAGCGTCATAAAACCTTGAAATTTTGTAACAATAAAGTACTCGAGCCTCTTGTCAATTTAAGCTATCGCTCAAAGCTATGCTACCCTTGAGTCCCAAATCAAACACTGAGAAACTTAAAATGGCCCTAACTTCTATACGGTACGTCCTACAACTATCAAAGTTTGCAACATACAAATGCTTGTAACTTTTTACTGGAGTGTCATAAAACCTTGAAATTTTGTAACAATAAAGTACCCGAGCCTCTTGTCAATTTAAGCTATCGCTCAAAGCTATGCTACCCTTGAGTCCCAAGTGAAACACTGAAAAAACTTAAAATGGCCCTAACTTCTATACGGTACGTCCTACAACTATCAAAGTTTGCAACATACAAATGCTTGTAACTTTTTACTGGAGCGTCATAAAACCTTGAAATTTTGTAACAATAAAGTACTCGAGCCTCTTGTCAATTTAAGCTATCGCTCAAAGCTATGCTACCCTTGAGTCTCAAATCAAACACTGAGAAACTTAAAATGGCCCTAACTTCTATACGGTACGTCCTACAACTATCAAAGTTTGCAACATACAAATGCTTGTAACTTTTTACTGGAGCGTCATAAAACCTTGAAATTTTGTAACAATAAAGTACTCGAGCCTCTTGTCAATTTAAGCTATCGCTCAAAGCTATGCTACCCTTGAGTCCCAAATCAAACACTGATAAACTTCAAATCGCCCTAACTTCTATACGGTACGTCCTACACCTATCAAAGTTTGCAACATACAAATGCTTGTAACTTTTTACTGGAGCGTCATAAAACCTTGAAATTTTGGAACAATAAAGTACCCGAGCCTCTTGTCAATTTAAGGTATCGCTCAAAGCTATGCTACCCTTGAGTCCCAAATCAAACACTGATAAAATTTCAAATGGCCCTAACTTCTATACGGTATGTCCTACACCTATCAAAGTTTGCAACATACGAATGCTTGTAACTTTTTACTGGAGCGTCATAAAACCTTGAAATTTTGTAACAATAAAGTACTCGAGCCTCTTGTCAATTTGATCTATCGCTCAAAGCTATGCTGCCCTTGAGTCACAATTCAAACACTGATAAAACTTCAATTGGCCCTAACTTCTATACGGTACGTCCTACACCCATCAAAATTTGCAACATACAAATGCTTGTAACTTTTTACTGGAACGTCATAAAGCCTTGAAATTTTGTAACAATAAAGTAGTCGAGCCTCTTGTCAGTTTAAGCTATCGCTCAAATCTATGCTCCCATTGAGTCCCAAATCAAACACTGATAAAGTTTCAAATGGCCCTAACTTCTATACGGTACGTCCCACATCTATCAAAGTTTGCTACATACAAATGCTTGTAACTTTTTCCTGGAGCGTCAAAAAACCTTGAAATTTTGTAACAATAAAGTACTCGAGCCTCTTGTCAATTCAAGCTAACGCTCAAAGCTATGCTCCCCTTGAGTCCCAAATCAAACACTGATAAAGTTTCAAATGGCCCTAACTTCTATACGGTACGTCCCACATCTATCAAAGTTTGCACAATACAAATCCTTGTAACTTTTTACTGGAGCGTCATTCAACCTTGAAATTTTGTAACAATAAAGTACTCGAGCCTCTTGTCAATTTAAGCTATCGCGCAAAGCTATGCTACCTTTGAGTCCCAAATCAAACACTGATAAAACTTCAAATGGCCCTAACTTCTATACGGTACGTCCAACACCTATCAAAGTTTGCAACATACAAATGCTTGTAATTTTTTACTGGAGCGTCCTAAAACCTTGAAATTTCGTAACAATAAAGTACTCGAGTCTCTTGTCAATTCAAGCTAACGCTCAAAGCTATGCTCCCCTTGAGTCCCAAATCAAACACTGATACAACTTCAAATGGCCCTAACTTCTATACGGTATGTCCTACACCTATCAAAGTTTGCAACATACAAATGCTTGCAACCTTTTACTCGAGCGTCACAAAACCTTGAAATTTTGTAACAATAAAGTACTCGAGTCTCTTGTCAATTCAAGCTAACGCTCAAAGCTATGCTCCCCTTGAGTCCCAAATCAAACACTGATAAAACTTCAAATGGCCCTAACTTCTATACGGTACGTCCCACATCTATCAAAGTTTGCAACATACAAATGCTTGTAACTTTTTACTGGAGCGTCATAAAACGTTGAAATTTTGTAACAATAAAGTACAAGAGCGTCTTGTCAATTTAAGCTATCGCTCAAAGCTATGCTACTCTTAAGTTCCATATCAAACACTGATAAAACTTCAAATGGCCCTAACTTCTATACGGTATGTCCTACACCTATCAAAGTTTGCAACATACAAATGCTTGCAACTTTTTACTCGAGCGTCACAAAACCTTGAAATTTTGTAACAATAAAGTACTCGAGCCTCTTGTCAATTTAAGCTATCGCGCAAAGCTATGCTACCCTTGAGTCCCAAATCAAACACTGATAAAGTTTAAAATGGCCCTAACTTCTATACGGTACGTCCCACATCGATCAAAGTTTGCTACATACAAATGCTTGTAACTTTTTCCTGGAGCGTCATAAAACCTTGAAATTTTGTAACAATAAAGTACTCGAGCCTCTTGTCAATTTAAGCTATCGCTCAAAGCTATGCTACCCTTGAGTCCCTAATCAAACACTGAGAAAACTTCAAATGGCCCTAACTTCTATACGGTACGTCCTACATATATCAAAGTTTGCAACATACAAATGCTTGTAACTTTTTACTGGAACGTCATAAAGCCTTGAAATTTTGTAACAATAAAGTACTCGTGCCTCTTGTCAGTTTAAGCAATCGCTCAAATCTATGCTCCCATTGAGTCCCAAATCAAACACTGATAAAGTTTCAAATGGCCCTAACTTCTATACGGTACGTCCCACATCTATCAAAGTTTGCTACATACAAATGCTTGTAACTTTTTACTGGAGCGTCACAAAACCTTGAAATTTTGTAACAATAAAGTACTCGAGCCTCTTGTCAATTTAAGCTATCGCGCAAAGCTATGCTACCCTTGAGTCCCAAATCAAACACTGATAAAACTTCAAATGGCCCTAACTTCTATACGGTACGTCCTACACCTATCAAAGTTTGCAACATACAAATTCTTGTAATTTTTTACTGGAGCGTCACAAAACCTTGAAATTTCGTAACAATAAAGTACTCGAGCCTCTTGTCAATTCAAGCTAACGCTCAAAGCTATGCTCCCCTTGAGTCCCAAATCAAACACTGATACAACTTCAAATGGCCCTAACTTCTATACGGTATGTCCTACACCTATCAAAGTTTGCAACATACGAATGCTTGTAACTTTTTACTGGAGCGTCATAAAACCTTGAAATTTTGTAACAAAAAAAGTACTCGAGCCTCTTGTCAATTTAAGCTATCGCTCAAAGCTATGCTACCCTTGAGTCCCTAATCAAACACTGATAAAACTTAAAATGGCCCTAACTTCTATACGGTACGTCCTACACCTATCAAAGTTTGCAACATACAAATGCTTGTAACTTTTTACTGGAACGTCATAAAGCCTTGAAATTTTGTAACAATAAAGTAGTCGAGCCTCTTGTCAGTTTAAGTTATCGCTCAAATCTATGCTCCCATTGAGTCCCAAATCAAACACTGATAAAGATTCAAATGGCCCTAACTTCTATACAGTACGTCCCACATCTATCAAAGTTTGCTACATACAAATGCTTGTAACTTTTTACTGGAGCGTCACAAAACCTTGAAATTTTGTAACAATAAAGTACTCGAGCCTCTTGTCAATTTAAGCTATCGCGCAAAGCTATGCTACCCTTGAGTCCCAAATCAAACACTGATAAAACTTCAAATGGCCCTAACTTCTATACGGTACGTCCTACACCTATCAAAGTTTGCAACATACAAATGCTTGTAATTTTTTACTGGAGCGTCATAAAACCTTGAAATTTCGTAACAATAATGTACTCGAGCCTCTTGTCAATTCAAGCTAACGCTCAAAGCTATGCTCCCCTTGAGTCAAAAATCAAACACTGATACAACTTCAAATGGCTCTAACTTCTATACGGTATGTCCTTCACCTATCAAAGTTTGTAACATACAAATGCTTGTAACTTTTTACTGGAGCGTCATAAAACCTTGAAATTTTGTAACAATAAAGTACTCGAGCCTCTTGTCAATTTAAGCTATCGCTCAAAGCTATGCTACCCTCGAGTCCCTAATCAAACACTGATAAAACTTCAAATGGCCCTAACTTCGATACGGTACGTCCTACACCTATCAAAGTTTGCAACATACAAATGCTTGTAACTTTTTACTGGAACGTCATAAAGCCTTGAAATTTTGTAACAATAAAGTAGTCGAGCCTCTTGTCAGTTTCAGCTATCGCTCAAATCTATGCTCCCATTGAGTCCCAAATCAAACACTGATAAAGTTTCAAATGGCCCTAACTTTTATACGGCACGTCCCACATCTATCAAAGTTTGCTACATACAAATGCTTGTAACTTTTTCCTGGAGCGTCATAAAACCTTGAAATTTTGTAACAATAAAGTACTCGAGCCTCTTGTAAATTCAAGCTAACGCTCAAAGCTATGCTCCCCTTGAGTCCCAAATCAAACACTGATAAAACTTCAAATCGCCCTAGCTTCTATACGGTACGTCCTACACCTATCAAAGTTTGCAACATACAAATGCTTGTAACTTTTTACTGGAGCGTCATTCAACCTTGAAATTTTGTAACAATAAAGTACTCGAGCCTCTTGCCAATTTAAGCTATCGCTCAAAGCTATGCTAGCCTTGAGTCCCAAGTCAAGCACTGATAAAACTTCAAATGGCCCTAACTTCTATACGGTACGTCCTACACCTATCAAAGTTTGCAACATACAAATGCTTGTAACTTTTTACTGGAACGTCATAAAGCCTTGAAATTTTGTAACAATAAAGTAGTCGAGCCTCTTGTCAGTTTAAGCAATCGCTCAAATCTATGCTCCCATTGAGTCCCAAATCAAACACTGATAAAGTTTCAAATGGCCCTAACTTCTATACGGTACGTCCCACATCTATCAAAGTTTGCTACATACAAATGCTTGTAACTTTTTACTGGAGCGTCACAAAACCTTGAAATTTTGTAACAATAAAGTACTCGAGCCTCTTGTCAATTTAAGCTATCGCGCAAAGCTATGCTACCCTTGAGTCCCAAATCAAACACTGATAAAATTTAAAATGGCCCTAACTTCTATACGGTACGTCCCACATCTATCAAAGTTTGCTACATACAAATGCTTGTAACTTCTTCCTGGAGCGTCATAAAACCTTGAAATTTTGTAACAATAAAGTACTCGAGCCTCTTGTCAATTTAAGCTATCGCTCAAAGCTATGCTACCCTTGAGTCCCTAATCAAACACTGATAAAACTTCAAATGGCCCTAACTTCTATACGGTACGTCCTACACCTATCAAAGTTTGCAACATACAAATGCTTGTAACTTTTTACTGGAACGTCATAAAGCCTTGAAATTTTGTAACAATAAAGTAGTCGAGCCTCTTGTCAGTTTAAGCAATCGCTCAAATCTATGCTCCCATTGAGTCCCAAATCAAACACTGATAAAGTTTCAAATGGCCCTAACTTCTATACGGTACGTCCCACATCTATCAAAGTTTGCTACATACAAATGCTTGTAACTTTTTTCTGGAGCGTTACAAAACCTTGAAATTTTGTAACAATAAAGTACTCGAGCCTCTTGTCAATTTAAGCTATCGCGCAAAGCTATGCTACCCTTGAGTCCCAAATCAAACACTGATAAAACTTCAAATGGCCCTAACTTCTATACGGTACGTCCTACACCTATCAAAGTTTGCAACATACAAATGCTTGTAATTTTTTACTGGAGCGTCACAAAACCTTGAAATTTCGTAATAATAAAGTACTCGAGCCTCTTGTCAATTCAAGCTAACGCTCAAAGCTATGCTCCCCTTGAGTCCCAAATCAAACACTGATACAACTTCAAATGGCCCTAACTTCTATACGGTATGTCCTACACCTATCAAAGTTTGCAACATACGAATGCTTGTAACTTTTTACTGGAGCGTCATAAAACCTTGAAATTTTGTAACAAAAAAAGTACTCGAGCCTCTTGTCAATTTAAGCTATCGCTCAAAGATATGCTACCCTTGAGTCCCTAATCAAACACTGATAAAACTTCAAATGGCCCTAACTTCTATACGGTACGTCCTACACCTATCAAAGTTTGCAACATACAAATGCTTGTAACTTTTTACTGGAACGTCATAAAGCCTTGAAATTTTGTAACAATAAAGTAGTCGAGCCTCTTGTCAGTTTAAGTTATCGCTCAAATCTATGCTCCCATTGAGTCCCAAATCAAACACTGATAAAGATTCAAATGGCCCTAACTTCTATACGGTACGTCCCACATCTATCAAAGTTTGCTACATACAAATGCTTGTAACTTTTTACTGGAGCGTCACAAAACCTTGAAATTTTGTAACAATAAAGTACTCGAGCCTCTTGTCAATTTAAGCTATCGCGCAAAGCTATGCTACCCTTGAGTCCCAAATCAAACACTGATAAAACTTCAAATGGTCCTAACTTCTATACGGTATGTCCTACACCTATCAAAGTTTGCAACATACAAATGCTTGTAATTTTTTACTGGAGCGTCATAAAACCTTGAAATTTCGTAACAATAATGTACTCGAGCCTCTTGTCAATTCAAGCTAACGCTCAAAGCTATGCTCCCCTTGAGTCAAAAATCCAACACTGATACAACTTCAAATGGCTCTAACTTCTATACGGTATGTCCTTCACCTATCAAAGTTTGCAACATACAAATGCTTGTAACTTTTTACTGGAGCGTCATAAAACCTTGAAATTTTGTAACAATAAAGTACTCGAGCCTCTTGTCAATTTAAGCTATCGCTCAAAGCTATGCTACCCTCGAGTCCCAAATCAAACACTGATAAAGTTTCAAATGGCCCTAACTTCTATACGGCACGTCCCACATCTATCAAAGTTTGCTACATACAAATGCTTGTAACTTTTTCCTGGAGCGTCATAAAACCTTGAAATTTTGTAACAATAAAGTACTCGAGCCTCTTGTCAATTCAAGCTAACGCTCAAAGCTATGCTCCCCTTGAGTCCCAAATCAAACACTGATAAAACTTCAAATCGCCCTAGCTTCTATACGGTACGTCCTATACCTATCAAAGTTTGCAACATACAAATGCTTGTAACTTTTTACTGGAGCGTCATTCAACCTTGAAATTTTGTAACAATAAAGTACTCGAGCCTCTTGCCAATTTAAGCTATCGCTCAAAGCTATGCTAGCCTTGAGTCCCAAGTCAAGCACTGATAAAACTTCAAATGGCCCTAACTTCTATACGGTACGTCCCACATCTATCAAAGTTTGCAACATACAAATGATTGTAACTTTTTACTGGAGCGTCATAAAACCTTGAAATTTTGTAACAATAAAGTACTCGAGCCTCTTGTCAATTTAAGCTATCGCTCAAAGCTATGCTACCCTCGAGTCCCTAATCAAACACTGATAAAACTTCAAATGGCCCTAACTTCGATACGGTACGTCCTACACCTATCAAAGTTTGCAACATTCAATGCTTGTAACTTTTTACTGGAACGTCATAAAGCCTTGAAATTTTGTAACAATAAAGTAGTCGAGCCTCTTGTCAGTTTCAGCTATCGCTCAAATCTATGCTCCCATTGAGTCCCAAATCAAACACTGATAAAGTTTCAAATGGCCCTAACTTTTATACGGCACGTCCCACATCTATCAAAGTTTGCTACATACAAATGCTTGTAACTTTTTCCTGGAGCGTCATAAAACCTTGAAATTTTGTAACAATAAAGTACTCGAGCCTCTTGTAAATTCAAGCTAACGCTCAAAGCTATGCTCCCCTTGAGTCCCAAATCAAACACTGATAAAACTTCAAATCGCCCTAGCTTCTATACGGTACGTCCTACACCTATCAAAGTTTGCAACATACAAATGCTTGTAACTTTTTACTGGAGCGTCATTCAACCTTGAAATTTTGTAACAATAAAGTACTCGAGCCTCTTGCCAATTTAAGCTATCGCTCAAAGCTATGCTAGCCTTGAGTCCCAAGTCAAGCACTGATAAAACTTCAAATGGCCCTAACTTCTATACGGTACGTCCCACATCTATCAAAGTTTGCAACATACAAATGCTTGTAACTTTTTACTGGAGCGTCATAAAACGTTGAAATTTTGTAACAATAAAGTACAAGAGCGTCTTGTCAATTTAAGCTATCGCTCAAAGCTATGCTACTCTTAAGTTCCATATCAAACACTGATAAAACTTCAAATGGCCCTAACTTCTATACGGTATGTCCTACACCTATCAAAGTTTGCAACATACAAATGCTTGCAACTTTTTACTCGAGCGTCACAAAACCTTGAAATTTTGTAACAATAAAGTACTCGAGCCTCTTGTCAATTTAAGCTATCGCGCAAAGCTATGCTACCCTTGAGTCCCAAATCAAACACTGATAAAGTTTAAAATGGCCCTAACTTCTATACGGTACGTCCCACATCTATCAAAGTTTGCTACATACAAATGCTTGTAACTTTTTCCTGGAGCGTCATAAAGCCTTGAAATTTTGTAACAATAAAGTAGTCGAGCCTCTTGTCAGTTTAAGCAATCGCTCAAATCTATGCTCCCATTGAGTCCCAAATCAAACACTGATAAAGTTTCAAATGGCCCTAACTTCTATACGGTACGTCCCACATCTATCAAAGTTTGCTACATACAAATGCTTGTAACTTTTTACTGGAGCGTCACAAAACCTTGAAATTTTGTAACAATAAAGTACTCGAGCCTCTTGTCAATTTAAGCTATCGCGCAAAGCTATGCTACCCTTGAGTCCCAAATCAAACACTGATAAAGTTTAAAATGGCCCTAACTTCTATACGGTACGTCCCACATCTATCAAAGTTTGCTACATACAAATGCTTGTAACTTTTTCCTGCAGCGTCATAAAACCTTGAAATTTTGTAACAATAAAGTACTCGAGCCTCTTGTCAATTTAAGCTATCGCTCAAAGCTATGCTACCCTTGAGTCCCTAATCAAACACTGATAAAACTTCAAATGGCCCTAACTTCTATACGGTACGTCCTACACCTATCAAAGTTTGCAACATACAAATGCTTGTAACTTTTTACTGGAACGTCATAAAGCCTTGAAATTTTGTAACAATAAAGTAGTCGAGCCTCTTGTCAGTTTAAGCAATCGCTCAAATCTATGCTCCCATTGAGTCCCAAATCAAACACTGATAAAGTTTCAAATGGCCCTAACTTCTATACGGTACGTCCTACACCTATCAAAGTTTGCAACATACAAATGCTTGTAATTTTTTACTGGAGCGTCACAAAACCTTGAAATTTCGTAATAATAAAGTACTCGAGCCTCTTGTCAATTCAAGCTAACGCTCAAAGCTATGCTCCCCTTGAGTCCCAAATCAAACACTGATACAACTTCAAATGGCCCTAACTTCTATACGGTATGTCCTACACCTATCAAAGTTTGCAACATACGAATGCTTGTAACTTTTTACTGGAGCGTCATAAAACCTTGAAATTTTGTAACAAAAAAAGTACTCGAGCCTCTTGTCAATTTAAGCTATCGCTCAAAGCTATGCTACCCTTGAGTCCCTAATCAAACACTGATAAAACTTCAAATGGCCCTAACTTCTATACGGTACGTCCTACACCTATCAAAGTTTGCAACATACAAATGCTTGTAACTTTTTACTGGAACGTCATAAAGCCTTGAAATTTTGTAACAATAAAGTAGTCGAGCCTCTTGTCAGTTTAAGTTATCGCTCAAATCTATGCTCCCATTGAGTCCCAAATCAAACACTGATAAAGATTCAAATGGCCCTAACTTCTATACGGTACGTCCCATATCTATCAAAGTTTGCTACATACAAATGCTTGTAACTTTTTACTGGAGCGTCACAAAACCTTGAAATTTTGTAACAATAAAGTACTCGAGCCTCTTGTCAATTTAAGCTATCGCGCAAAGCTATGCTACCCTTGAGTCCCAAATCAAACACTGATAAAACTTCAAATGGCCCTAACTTCTATACGGTACGTCCTACACCTATCAAAGTTTGCAACATACAAATGCTTGTAATTTTTTACTGGAGCGTCATAAAACCTTGAAATTTCGTAACAATAATGTACTCGAGCCTCTTGTCAATTCAAGCTAACGCTCAAAGCTATGCTCCCCTTGAGTCAAAAATCCAACACTGATACAACTTCAAATGGCTCTAACTTCTATACGGTATGTCCTTCACCTATCAAAGTTTGCAACATACAAATGCTTGTAACTTTTTACTGGAGCGTCATAAAACCTTGAAATTTTGTAACAATAAAGTACTCGAGCCTCTTGTCAATTTAAGCTATCGCTCAAAGCTATGCTACCCTCGAGTCCCTAATCAAACACTGATAAAACTTCAAATGGCCCTAACTTCTATACGGTACGTCCTACACCTATCAAAGTTTGCAACATACAAATGCTTGTAACTTTTTACTGGAACGTCATAAAGCCTTGAAATTTTGTAACAATAAAGTAGTCGAGCCTCTTGTCAGTTTCAGCTATCGCTCAAATCTATGCTCCCATTGAGTCCCAAATCAAACACTGATAAAGTTTCAAATGGCCCTAACTTCTATCCGGCACGTCCCACATCTATCAGAGTTTGCTACATACAAATGCTTGTAACTTTTTCCTGGAGCGTCATAAAACCTTGAAATTTTGTAACAATAAAGTACTCGAGCCTCTTGTCAATTCAAGCTAACGCTCAAAGCTATGCTCCCCTTGAGTCCCAAATCAAACACTGATAAAACTTCAAATCGCCCTAGCTTCTATACGGTACGTCCTACACCTATCAAAGTTTGCAACATACAAATGCTTGTAACTTTTTACTGGAGCGTCATTCAACCTTGAAATTTTGTAACAATAAAGTACTCGAGCCTCTAGGCAATTTAAGCTATCGCTCAAAGCTATGCTAGCCTTGAGTCCCAAGTCAAGCACTGATAAAACTTCAAATGGCCCTAACTTCTATACGGTACGTCCCACATCTATCAAAGTTTGCAACATACAAATGCTTGTAACTTTTTACTGGAGCGTCATAAAACGTTGAAATTTTGTAACAATAAAGTACAAGAGCGTCTTGTCAATTTAAGCTATCGCTCAAAGCTATGCTACCCTTAAGTTCCATATCAAACACTGATAAAACTTCAAATGGCCCTAACTTCTATACGGTATGTCCTACACCTATCAAAGTTTGCAACATACAAATGCTTGTAACTCTTTTACTGGAGCGTCACAAAACCTTGAAATTTTGTAACAATAAAGTACTCGAGCCTCTTGTCAATTTAAGATATCGCGCAAAGCTATGCTACGTTTGAGTCCCAAATCAAACACTGATAAAACTTCAAATGGCCCTAACTACTATACGGTACGTCCTACACCTATCAAAGTTTGCAACATACAAATGCTTGTAATTTTTTACTGGAGCGTCATAAAACCTTGAAATTTCGTAACAATAAAGTACTCGAGCCTCTTGTCAATTCAAGCTAACGCTCAAAGCTATGCTCCCCTTGAGTCCCAAATCAAACACTGATACAACCTCAAATGGCCCTAACTTCTATACGGTATGTCCTACACCTATCAAAGTTTGCAACATACGAATGCTTGTAACTTTTTACTGGAGCGTCATAAAACCTTGAAATTTTGTAACAATAAAGTACTCGAGGCTCTTGTCAATTTAAGCTATCGCTCAAAGCTATGCTCCCCTTGAGTCCCAAATCAAACACTGATAAAATTTCAAATGGCCCTAACTTCTATACGCGACGTCCTACACCTATCAAAGTTTACAACATACAAATGCTTGTAACTTTTTACTGGAACGTCATAAAACCTTGAAATTTTGTAACAATAAAGTAGTGGAGCCTCTTGTCAGTTTAAGCTATCGCTCATATCTATGCTCCAATTGAGTCCCAAATCAAACACTGATAAAACTTCAAATCGCCCTAACTTCTATACGGTATGTCCTACAGCTATCAAAGTTTGCAACATAGAAATGCTTGTAACTTTTTACTAGAGCGTCATAAAACCTTGAAATTTTGTAACAATAAAGTACTCGAGCCTCTTGTCAATTTAAGCTATCGCGCAAAGCTATGCTACCCTTGAGTCCCAAGTCAAACACTGAAAAAACTTAAAATGGCCCTAACTTCTATACGGTACGTCCTACACCTATCAAAGTTTGCAACATACAAATGCTTGTAACTTTTTACTGGAGCGTCATAAAACCTTGAAATTTCGTAACAATAAAGTACTCGAGCATCTTGTCAATTTAAGCTATCGCTCAAAGCTATGCTCCCCTTGAGTCCCAAATCAAACACTGATAAAACTTCAAATGGCCCTAACTTCTATACGGTACGTCCTACACCTATCAAAGTTTGCAACATACAAATGCTTGTAACTTTTTACTGGAGCGTCATAAAACCTTGAAATTTTGTAACAATAAAGAACTCGAGCCTCTTGTCAATTTAAGTTATCGCGCAAAGCTATGCTACCCTTGAGTCCCAAATCAAACACTGATAAAACTTCAAATGGCCCTTACTTCTATACGGTACGTCCTACACCTATCAAAGTTTGGAACATACAAATGCTTGTAACTTTTTACTGGAGCGTCATAAAACCTTGAAAATTCGTAACAATAAAGTACTCGAGCCTCTTGTCAATTCAAGCAAACGCTCAAAGTTATGCTCCCCTTGAGTCCCAAATCAAACACTGATAAAACTTCAAATGGCCCTAACTTCTATACGGTACGTCCTACACCTATCAAAGTTTGCAACATACAAATGCTTGTAAATTTTTACTGGAACGTCATAAAACCTTGAAATTTTGTAACAATAAAGTAGTCGAGCCTCTTGTCAGTTTAAGCTATCGCTCAAATCTATGCTCCCATTGAGTCCCACATCAAGCACTGATAAAACTTCAAATGGCCCTGACTTCTATTAGGTACGTCCCACATCTATCAAAGTTTGCAACATACAAATGCTTGTAACTTTTTACTGGAGCCTCATAAAACGTTGAAATTTTGTAACAATAAAGTACTCGAGCATCTTGTCAATTTAAGCTATCGCTCAAAGCTATGCTCCCCTTGAGTCCCAAATCAAACACTGAGAAAACTTCAAATGGCCCTAACTTCTATACGGTACGTCCTACACCTATCAAAGTTTGCAACATACAAATGCTTGTAACTTTTTACTGGAGCGTCATAAAACCTTGAAATTTTGTAACAATAAAGTACTCGAGCCTCTTATCAATTTAAGATATCGCTCAAAGCTATGCTACCCTTGAGTCCCAAATCAAACACTGATAAACTTCAAATCGCCCTAACTTCTATACAGTACGTCCTACACCTATCAAAGTTTGCAACATACAAATGCTTGTAACTTTTTACTGGAGCGTCATAAAACCTTGAAATTTTGTAACAATAAAGTACTCGAGCCTCTTGTCAATTTAAGCTATCGCGCAAAGCTATGCTACCCTTGAGTCCCAAATCAAACACTGATAAACTTCAAATCGCCCTAACTTCTATACGGTACGTCCTACACCTATCAAAGTTTGCAACATACAAATGCTTGTAACTTTTTACTGGAGCGTCATAAAACCTTGAAATTTCGTAACAATAAAGTACTCGAGACTCTTGTCAATTCAAGCAAACGCTCAAAGCTTTGCTCCACTTGAGTCCCAAATCAAACACTGATAAAACTTCAAATAGCCCTAACTTCTATACAGTACGTCCTACACCTATCAAAGTTTGCAACATACAAATGCTTCTAACTTTTTACTGGAGCGTCATAAAACCTTGAAATTTTGTAACAATAAAGTACTCGAGCCTCTTGTCAATTTAAGCTATCGCGCAAAGCTATGCTACCCTTGAGTCCCAAATCAAACACTGATAAACTTCAAATAGCCCTAACTTCTATACGGTACGTCCTACACCTATCAAAGTTTGCAACATACAAATGCTTGTAACTTTTTACTGGAGCGTCATAAAACCTTGAAATTTCGTAACAATAAAGTACTCGAGCCTCTTGTCAATTCAAGCAAACGCTCAAAGCTATGCTCCCCTTGAGTCCCAAATCAAACACTGATAAAACTTCAAATGGCCCTAACTTCTATACGGTACGTCCTACACCTATCAAAGTTTGCAACATACAAATGCTTGTAACTTTTTACTGGAGCGTCATAAAACCTTGAAATTTTGTAACAATAAAGTACTCGAGCCTCTTGTCAATTTAAGCTATCGCGCAAAGCTATGCTACCCTTGAGTCCCAAATCAAACACTGATAAAACTTCAAATGCCCTAACTTCTATACGGTACGTCCTACACCTATCAAAGTTTGCAACATACAAATGCTTGTAACTTTTTACTGGAGCGTCATAAAACCTTGAAATGTCGTAACAATAAAGTACTCGAGCCTCTTGTCAATTCAAGCAAACGCTCAAAGCTATGCTCCCCTTGAGTCCCAAATCAAACACTGATAAAACTTCCAATGGTCCTAACTTCTATACGGTACGTCCTACACCTATCAACGTTTGCAACATACAAATGCTTGTAACTTTTTACTGGAGCGTCATAAAAACTTGAAACTTTGTAACAATAAAGTACTCGAGCCTCTTGTCAATTTAAGCTATCGCGCAAAGCTATGCTACCCTTGAGTCCCAAATCAAACACTGATAAACTTCAAATCGCCCTAACTTCTATACGGTACGTCCTACACCTATCAAAGTTTGCAACATACAAATGCTTGTAACTTTTTACTGGAGCGTCATAAAACCTTGAAATTTCGTAACAATAAAGTACTCGAGCCTCTTGTCAATTCAAGCAAACGCTCAAAGCTATGCTCCCCTTGAGTCCCAAATCAAACACTGATAAAACTTCCAATGGTCCTAACTTCTATACGGTACGTCCTACACCTATCAACGTTTGCAACATACAAATGCTTGTAACTTTTTACTGGAGTGTCATAAAACCTTGAAATTTTGTAACAATAAAGTACCCGAGCCTCTTGTCAATTTAAGCTATCGCTCAAAGCTATGCTACCCTTGAGTCCCAAATCAAACACTGATACAATTTCAAATGGCCCTAACTTCTATACGGTATGTCCTACACCTACAAAGTTTGCAACATACGAATGCTTGTAACTTTTTACGGGAGCGTCATAAAACCTTGAAATTTTGTAACAATAAAGTACTCGAGCCTCTTGTCAATTTAATCTATCGCTCAAAGCTATGCTACCCTTGAGTCCCAAATCAAACACTGATAAAACTTCAAATGGCCCTAACTTCTATACGGTACGTCCTACACCTATCAAAGTTTGCAACATACAAATGCTTGTAACTTTTTTCTGGAACGTCATAAAACCTTGAAATTTTGTAACAATAAAGTACTCGAGCCTCTTGTCAATTTAAGCTATCGCTCAAAGCTATGCTACCCTTGAGTCCCAAATCAAACACTGATAAACTTCAAATCACCCTAACTTCTATACGGTACGTCCTACACCTATCAAAGTTTGCAACATACAATTGCTTGTAACTTTTTACTGGAGCGTCATAAAACCTTGAAATTTCGTAACAATAAAGTACTCGAGCCTCTTGTCAATTCAAGCAAGCGCTCAAAGCTATGCTCCCCTTGAGTCCCAAATCAAACACTGATAAAACTTCAAATGGCCCTAACTTCTATACATTACGTCCTACACCTATCAAAGTTTGCAACATACAAATGCTTCTAACTTTTTACTGGAGCGTCATAAAACCTTGCAATTTTGTAACAATAAAGTACTCGAGCCTCTTGTCAATTTAAGCTATCGCACAAAGCTATGCTACCCTTGAGTCTCAAATCAAACACTGATAAAACTTCAAATGGCCCTAACTTCTATACGGTACGTCCTACACCTATCAAAGTTTGCAACATACAAATGCTTGTAACTTTTTACTGGAGCGTCATAAAAACTTGAAATTTCGTAACAATAAAGTACTCGAGCCTCTTGTCAATTCAAGCAAACGCTCAAAGCTATGCTCCCCTTGAGTCCCAAATCAAACACTGATAAAACTTCAAATGGCCCTAACTTCTATACGGTACGTCCTATACCTATCAAAGTTTGCAACATACAAATGCTTTTAACTTTTTACTGGAGCGTCATAAAACCTTGAAATTTTGTAACATTAAAGTACTCGAGCCTCTTGTCAATTTAAGCTATCGCTTAAAGCTATGCTACCCTTGAGTCCCAAATTAAACACTGATAAAACTTCAAATGGCCCAAACTTCTATACCGTACGGCCTACACCTATCAAAGTGTGCAACATACAAATGCTTGTAACTTTTTACTGGAGCGTCATAAAACCTTGAAATTTTGTAACAATGAAGTACTCGAGCCTCTTGCCAATTTAAGCTATCGCTCAAAGCTATGCTACCCATGAGTCACAAATCAAGCACTGATAAAACTTCAAATGGCCCTAACTTCTATACGGTACGTCCCACATCTATCAAAGTTTGCTACATACAAATGCTTGTAACTTTTTCCTGGAGCGTCATAAAACCTTGAAATTTTGTAACAATAAAGTACTCGAGCCTCTTGTCAATTTAAGCTATCGCGCAAAGCTATGCTACCATTGAGTCCCAAATCAAACACTGATAAAGTTTAAAATGGCCCTAACTTCTATACGGTACGTCCCGCATCTATCAAAGTTTGCTACATACAAAAGCTTGTAACTTTTTCCTGGAGCGTCATAAAACCTTGAAATTTTGTAACAATAAAGTACTCGAGCCTCTTGTCAATTCAAGCTAACGCTCAAAGCTATGCTCCCCTTGAGTCCCAAATCAAACACTGATAAAACTTCAAATCGCCCTAACTTCTATACGGTACGTCCTACACCTATCAAAGTTTGCAACATACAAATGCTTGTAACTTTTTACTGGAGCGTCATAAAACCTTGAAATTTTGTAACAATAAAGTACTCGAGCCTCTTGCCAATTTAAGCTATCGCTCAAAGCTATGCTACCCATGAGTCACAAATCAAGCACTGATAAAACTTCAAATGGCCCTAACTTCTATACGGTACGTCCCACATCTATCAAAGTTTGCTACATACAAATGCTTGTAACTTTTTCCTGGAGCGTCATAAAACCTTGAAATTTTGTAACAATAAAGTACTCGAGCCTCTTGCCAATTTAAGCTATCGCTCAAAGCTATGCTAGCCTTGAGTCCCAAATCAAGCACTGATAAAACTTCAAATGGCCCTAACTTCTATACGGTACGTCCCACATCTATCAAAGTTTGCTACATACAAATGCTTGTAACTTTTTCCTGGAGCGTCATAAAACCTTGAAATTTTGTAACAATAAAGTACTCGAGCCTCTTGTCAATTTAAGCTATCGCGCAAAGCTATGCTACCATTGAGTCCCAAATCAAACACTGATAAAGTTTAAAATGGCCCTAACTTCTATACGGTACGTCCCGCATCTATCAAAGTTTGCTACATACAAATGCTTGTAACTTTTTCCTGGAGCGTCATAAAACCTTAAAATTTTGTAACAATAAAGTACTCGAGCCTCTTGTCAATTCAAGCTAACGCTCAAAGCTATGCTCCAATTGAGTCGCAAATCAAACACTGATAAAACTTCAAATCGCCCTAACTTCTATACGGTACGTCCTACACCTATCAAAGTTGGCAACATACAAATGCTTGTAACTTTTTACTGGAGCGTCATAAAACCTTGAAATTTTGTAACAATAAAGTACACGAGCCTCTTGCCAATTTAAGCTATCGCTCAAAGCTATGCTAGCTTTGAGTCCCAAATCAAGCACTGATAAAACTTCAAATGGCCCTAACTTCTATACGGTACGTCCCACATTTATCAAAGTTTGCAACATACAAATGCTTGTAATTTTTTACTGGAGCGTCACAAAACCTTGAAATTTCGTAACAATAAAGTACTCGAGCCTCTTGTCAATTCAAGCTAACGCTCAAAGCTATGCTCCCCTTGAGTCCCAAATCAAACACTGATACAACTTCAAATGGCCCTAACTTCTATACGGTATGTCCCACACCTATCAAAGTTTGCAACATACGAATGCTTGTAACTTTTTACTGGAGCGTCATAAAACCTTGAAATTTTGTAACAATAAAGTACTCGAGCCTCTTGTCAATTTAAGCTATCGCTCAAAGCTATGCTACCCTTGAGTCCCTAATCAAACACTGATAAAACTTCAAATGGCCCTAACTTCTATACGGTACGTCCTACACCTATCAAAGTTTGCAACATACAAATGCTTGTAACTTTTTACTGGAACGTCATAAAGCCTTGAACTTTTGTAACAATAAAGTAGTCGAGCCTCTTGTCAGTTTAAGCTATCGCTCAAATCTATGCTCCCATTGAATCCCAAATCAAACACTGATAAAGTTTCAAATGGCCCTAACTTCTATACGGTACGTCCCACATCTATCAAAGTTTGCTACATACAAATGCTTGTAACTTTTTCCTGGAGCGTCATAAAACCTTGAAATTTTGTAACAATAAAGTACTCGAGCCTCTTGTCAATTCAAGCTAACGCTCAAAGCTATGCTCCCCTAGAGTCCCGAATCAAACACTCATAAAACTTCAAATCACCCTAACTTCTATACGGTACGTCCTACACCTATCAAAGTTTGCAACATACAAATGCTTGTAACTTTTTACTGGAACGTCATAAAACGTTGAAATTTTGTTACAATAAAGTACTCGAGCCTCTTGTCAATTTAAACTATCGCTCAAAGCTATGCTACCCTTGAGTCCCATATCAAACACTGATAAACCTTCAAATGGCCCTAACTTCTATACGGTACGTCCTACACCTATCAAAGTTTGCAACATACAAATGCTTGTTACTTTTTACTGGAGCGTCATAAAACCGTGAAATTTTGTAACAATAAAGTACTCGAGCCTCTTGTCAATTTAAGCTATCGCGCAAAGCTATGCTACCATTGAGACCCAAATCAAACACTGATAAAACTTCAAATTGCCCTAACTTCTATACGGTACGTCCTACACCTATCAAAGTTTGCTACATACAAATGCTTGTAACTTTTTCCTGGAGCGTTATAAAACCTTGAAATTTTGTAACAATAAAGTACTCGAGCCTCTTGCCAATTTAAGCTATCGCTCAAAGCTATGCTAGCCTTGAGTCCCAAATCAAGCACTGATAAAACTTCAAATGGCCCTAACTTCTATACGGTACGTCCCACATCTATCAAAGTTTGCTACATACAAATGCTTGTAACTTTTTCCTGGAGCGTCATAAAACCTTGAAATTTTGTAACAATAAAGTACTCGAGCCTCTTGTCAATTTAAGCTATCGCGCAAAGCTATGCTACCATTGAGTCCCAAATCAAACACTGATAAAGTTTAAAATGGCCCTAACTTCTATACGGTACGTCCCGCATCTATCAAAGTTTGCTACATACAAATGCTTGTAACTTTTTCCTGGAGCGTCATAAAACCTTAAAATTTTGTAACAATAAAGTACTCGAGCCTCTTGTCAATTCAAGCTAACGCTCAAAGCTATGCTCCAATTGAGTCCCAAATCAAACACTGATAAAACTTCAAATCGCCCTAACTTCTATACGGTACGTCCTACACCTATCAAAGTTTGCAACATACAAATGCTTGTAACTTTTTACTGGAGCGTCATAAAACCTTGAAATTTTGTAACAATAAAGTACACGAGCCTCTTGCCAATTTAAGCTATCGCTCAAAGCTATGCTAGCTTTGAGTCCCAAATCAAGCACTGATAAAACTTCAAATGGCCCTAACTTCTATACGGTACGTCCCACATTTATCAAAGTTTGCAACATACAAATGCTTGTAATTTTTTACTGGAGCGTCACAAAACCTTGAAATTTCGTAACAATAAAGTACTCGAGCCTCTTGTCAATTCAAGCTAACGCTCAAAGCTATGCTCCCCTTGAGTCCCAAATCAAACACTGATACAACTTCAAATGGCCCTTACTTCTATACGGTATGTCCCACACCTATCAAAGTTTGCAACATACGAATGCTTGTAACTTTTTACTGGAGCGTCATAAAACCTTGAAATTTTGTAACAATAAAGTACTCGAGCCTCTTGTCAATTTAAGCTATCGCTCAAAGCTATGCTACCCTTGAGTCCCTAATCAAACACTGATAAAACTTCAAATGGCCCTAACTTCTATACGGTACGTCCTACACCTATCAAAGTTTGCAACATACAAATGCTTGTAACTTTTTACTGGAACGTCATAAAGCCTTGAACTTTTGTAACAATAAAGTAGTCGAGCCTCTTGTCAGTTTAAGCTATCGCTCAAATCTATGCTCCCATTGAATCCCAAATCAAACACTGATAAAGTTTCAAATGGCCCTAACTTCTATACGGTACGTCCCACATCTATCAAAGTTTGCTACATACAAATGCTTGTAACTTTTTCCTGGAGCGTCATAAAACCTTGAAATTTTGTAACAATAAAGTACTCGAGCCTCTTGTCAATTCAAGCTGACGCTCAAAGCTATGCTCCCCTTGAGTCCTGAATCAAACACTGATAAAACTTCAAATCACCCTAACTTCTATACGGTACGTCCTACACCTATCAAAGTTTGCAACATACAAATGCTTGTAACTTTTTACTGGAGCGTCATAAAACCTTGAAATTTTGTAACAATAAAGTACTCGAGCCTCTTGTCAATTTAAGCTATCGCGCAAAGCTATGCTACCCTTGAGTCCCAAATCAAACACTGATAAAACTTCAAATGGCCCTAATTTCTATACGGTACGTCCTACACCTATCAAAGTTTGCAACATACAAATGCTTGTAACTTTTTACTGGAGCGTCATAAAACCTTGAAATTTTGTAACAATAAAGTACTCGAGCGTCTTGTCAATTTAAGCTTACGCTCAAAGCTATGCTACCCTTAAGTTCCATATCAAACACTGATAAAACTTCAAATGGCCCTAACTTCTATACGGTATGTCCTACACCTATCAAAGTTTGCAACATACAAATGCTTGTAACTTTTTACTGGAGCGCCACAAAACCTTGAAATTTTGTAACAATAAAGTACTCGAGCCTCTTGTCAATTTAAGCTATCGCGCAAAGCTATGCTACCCTTGAGTCCCAAATCAAACACTGATAAAGTTTAAAATGGCCCTAACTTCTATACGGTACGTCCCGCATCTATCAAAGTTTGCTACATACAAATGCTTGTAACTTTTTACTGGAGCGTCATAAAACGTTGAAATTTTGTAACAATAAAGTACTCGAGCCTCTTGTCAATTTAAGCTATCGCTCAAAGCTATGCTACCCTTGAGTCCCTAATCAAACACTGATAAAACTTCAAATGGCCCTAACTTCTATACGGTACGTCCTACACCTATCAAAGTTTGCAACATACAAATGCTTGTAACTTTTTACTGGAACGTCATAAAGCCTTGAACTTTTGTAACAATAAAGTATTCGAGCCTCTTGTCAGTTTAAGCTATCGCTCAAATCTATGCTCCCATTGAATCCCAAATCAAACACTGATAAAGTTTCAAATGGCCCTAACTTCTATACGGTACGTCCCACATCTATCAAAGTTTGCTACATACAAATGCTTGTAACTTTTTCCTGGAGCGTCATAAAACCTTGAAATTTTGTAACAATAAAGTACTCGAGCCTCTTGTCAATTCAAGCTAACGCTCAAAGCTATGCTCCCCTTGAGTCCCAAATCAAACACTTATAAAACTTCAAATCGCCCTAACTTCTATACGGTACGTCCTACACCTATCAAAGTTTGCAACATACAAATGCTTGTAACTTTTTACTGGAGCGTCATAAAAACTTGAAATTTTGTAACAATAAAGTACTCGAGCCTCTTGCCAATTTAAGCTATCGCTCAAAGCTATGCTAGCCTTGAGGCCCCAAATCAAGCACTGATAAAACTTCAAATGGCCCTAACTTCTATACGGTACGTCCCACATCTATCAAAGTTTGCAACATACAAATGCTTGTAACTTTTTACTGGAGCCTCATAAAACGTTGATATTTTGTAACAATAAAGTACTCGAGCCTCTTGTCAATTTAAACTATCGCTTAAAGCTATGCTACCCTTGAGTCTCAAATCAAACACTGATAAAACTTCAAATGGCCCTAACTTCTATACGGTACGTCCTACACCTATCAAAGTTTGCAACATACAAATGCTTGTAACTTTTTACTGGAGCGTCATAAAACCTTGAAATTTTGTAACAATAAAGTACTCGAGCCTCTTGTCAATTTAAACTATCGCGCAAAGCTATGCTACCCTTGAGTCCCAAATCAAACACTGATAAAGTTTAAAATGGCCCTAACTTCTATACGGTACGTCCCGCATCTATCAAAGTTTGCTACATACAAATGCTTGTAACTTTTTCCTGGAGCGTCATAAAACCTTGAAATTTTGTAACAATAAAGTACTCGAGCCTCTTGTCAATTGAAGCTAACGCTCAAAGCTATGCTCCCCTTGAGTCCCAAATCAAACACTTATAAAACTTCAAATCGCCCTAACTTCTATACGGTACGTCCTACACCTATCAAAGTTTGCAACATACAAATGCTTGTAACTTTTTACTGGAGCGTCATAAAACCTTGAAATTTTGTAACAATAAAGTACTCGAGCCTCTTGTCAATTCAAGCTAACGCTCAAAGCTATGCTCCCCTTGAGTCCCAAATCAAACACTGATAAAACTTCAAATCGCCCTAACTTCTATACGGTACGTCCTACACCTATCAAAGTTTGCAACATACAAATGCTTGTAACTTTTTACTGGAGCGTCATAAAACCTTGAAATTTTGTAACAATAAAGTACTCGAGCCTCTTGCCAATTTAAGCTATCGCTCAAAGCTATGCTAGCCTTGAGTCCCAAATCAAGCACTGATAAAACTTCAAATGGCCCTACCTTCTATACGGTACGTCCCACATCTATCAAAGTTTGCAACATACAAATGCTTGTAACTTTTTACTGGAGCCTCATAAAACGTTGAAATTTTGTAACAATAAAGTACTCGAGCCTCTTGTCAATTTAAGCTATCGCGCAAAGCTATGCTACCATTGAGTCCCAAATCAAACACTGATAAAACTTCAAATGGCCCTAACTTCTATACGGTACGTCCTACACCTATCAAAGTTTGCAACATACAAATGCTTGTAACTTTTTACTGGAGCGTCATAAAACCTTGAAATTTTGTAACAATAAAGTACTCGAGCCTCTTGTCAATTTAAGCTATCGCGCAAAGCTATGCTACCCTTGAATCCCAAATTAAACACTGATAAAACTTCAAATGGCGCTAACTTCTATACGGTACGTCCTACACCTATCAAAGTTTGCAACATACAAATGCTTGTAACTTTTTACTGGAGCGTCACAAAACCTTGAAATTTTGTAACAATAAAGTACTCGAGCCTCTTGTCAATTTAAGCTATCGCTCAAAGCTATGCTAACCTTGGGTCCCAAATCAAACACTGAGAAAACTTCAAATGGCCCTAACTTCTATACGGTACGTCCTACACCTATCAAAGTTTGCAACATACAAATGCTTGTAATTTTTTACTGGAGCGTCACAAAACCTTGAAATTTCGTAACAATAAAGTACTGGAGCCTCTTGTCAATTCAAGCTAACGCTCAAAGCTATGCTCCCCTTGAGTCCCAAATCAAAACTGATAGAACTTCAAATGGCCCTAACTTCTATACGGTATGTCCTACACCTATCAAAGTTTGCAACATACGAATGCTTGTAACTTTTTACTGGAGCGTCATAAAACCTTGAAATTTTGTAACAATAAAGTACTCGAGCCTCTTGTCAATTTAAGCTATCGCTCAAAGCTATGCTACCCTTGAGTCCCTAATCAAACAGTGATAAAACTTCAAATGGCCCTAACTTATATACGGTACGTCCTACACCTATCAAAGTTTGCAACATACAAATGCTTGTAACTTTTTACTGGAACGTCATAAAGCCTTGAACTTTTGTAACAATAAAGTAGTCGTGCCTCTTGTCAGTTTAAGCTATCGCTCAAATCTATGCTCCCATTGAATCCCAAATCAAACACTGATAAAGTTTCAAATGGCCCTAACTTCTATACGGTACGTCCCACATCTATCAAAGTTTGCTACATACAAATGCTTGTAACTTTTTCCTGGAGCGTCATAAAACCTTGCAATTTTGTAACAATAAAGTACTCGAGCCTCTTGTCAATTCAAGCTAACGCTCAAAGCTATGCTCCCCTTGAGTCCCAAATCAAACACTGATAAAACTTCAAATCACCCTAACTTCTATACGGTACGTCCTACACCTATCAAAGTTTGCAACATACAAATGCTTGTAACTTTTTACTGGAACGTCATAAAACGTTGAAATTTTGTAACAATAAAGTACTCGAGCCTCTTGTCAATTTAAACTATCGCTAAAAGCTATGCTACCCTTGAGTCCCATATCAAACACTGATAAAACTTCAAATGGCCCTAACTTCTAGACGGTACGTCCTACACCTATCAAAGTTTGCAAGATACAAATGCTTGTAACTTTTTACTGGAGCGTCATAAAACCTTGAAATTTTGTAACAATAAAGTACTCGAGCCTCTTGTCAATTTAAGCTATCGCGCAAAGCTATGCTACCCTTGAGTCCCAAATCAAACACTGATAAAACTTCAAATGGCCCTAATTTCTATACGGTACGTCCTACACCTATCAAAGTTTGCAAACATACAAATGCTTGTAACTTTTTACTGGAGCGTCATAAAACCTTGAAATTTTGTAACAATAAAGTACTCGAGCGTCTTGTCAATTTAAGCTATCGCTCAAAGCTATGCTACCCTTAAGTTCCATATCAAACACTGATAAAACTTCAAATGGCCCTAACTTCTATACGGTATGTCCTACACCTATCAAAGTTTGCAACATACAAATGCTTGTAACTTTTTACTGGAGCGTCACAAAACCTTGAAATTTTGTAACAATAAAGTACTCGAGCCTCTTGTCAATTTAAGCTATCGCGCAAAGCTATGCTACCCTTGAGTCCCAAATCAAACACTGATAAAACTTCAAATGGCCCTAACTTCTATACGGTACGTACTACACCTATCAAAGTTTGCAACATACAAATGCTTGTAATTTTTTACTGGAGCGTCATAAAACCTTGAAATTTCGTAACAATAAATTACTCGAGCCTCTTGTCAATTCAAGCTAACGCTCAAAGCGATGCTCCCCTTGAGTCCCTAATCAAACACTGATACAACTTCAAATGGCCCTAACTTCTATACGGTACGTCCTACACCTATCAAAGTTTGCAACATACGAATGTTTGTAACTTTTTACTGGAGCGTCATAAAACCTTGAAATTTTGTAACAATAAAGTACTCGAGCCTCTTGTCAATTTAAGCTATCGCTCAAAGCTATGCTACCCTTGAGTCCCTAATCAAACACTGATAACACTTCAAATGGCCCTAACTTCTATACGGTACGTCCTACACCTATCAAAGTTTGCAACATACAAATGCTTGTAACTTTTTACTGGAACGTCATAAAGCCTTGAACTTTTGTAACAATAAAGTAGTCGTGCCTCTTGTCAGTTTAAGCTATCGCTCAAATCTATGCTCCCATTGAATCCCAAATCAAACACTGATAAAGTTTCAAATGGCCCTAACTTCTATACGGTACGTCCCACATCTATCAAAGTTTGCTACATACAAATGCTTGTAACTTTTTCCTGGAGCGTCATAAAACCTTGCAATTTTGTAACAATAAAGTACTCGAGCCTCTTGTCAATTCAAGCTAACGCTCAAAGCTATGCTCCCCTTGAGTCCCAAATCAAACACTGATAAAACTTCAAATCACCCTAACTTCTATACGGTACGTCCTACACCTATCAAAGTTTGCAACATACAAATGCTTGTAACTTTTTACTGGAACGTCATAAAACGTTGAAATTTTGTAACAATAAAGTACTCGAGCCTCTTGTCAATTTAAACTATCGCTCAAAGCTATGCTACCCTTGAGTCCCATATCAAACACTGATAAAACTTCAAATGGCCCTAACTTCTATACGGTACGTCCTACACCTATCAAAGTTTGCAACATACAAATGCTTGTAACTTTTTACTGGAGCGTCATAAAACCTTGAAATTTTGTAACAATAAAGTACTCGAGCCTCTTGTCAATTTAAGCTATCGCGCAAAGCTATGCTACCCTTGAGTCCCAAATCAAACACTGATAAAACTTCAAATGGCCCTAATTTCTATACGGTACGTCCTACACCTATCAAAGTTTGCAAACATACAAATGCTTGTAACTTTTTACTGGAGCGTCATAAAACCTTGAAATTTTGTAACAATAAAGTACTCGAGCGTCTTGTCAATTTAAGCTATCGCTCAAAGCTATGCTACCCTTAAGTTCCATATCAAACACTGATAAAACTTCAAATGGCCCTAACTTCTATACGGTATGTCCTACACCTATCAAAGTTTGCAACATACAAATGCTTGTAACTTTTTACTGGAGCGTCACAAAACCTTGAAATTTTGTAACAATAAAGTACTCGAGCCTCTTGTCAATTTAAGCTATCGCGCAAAGCTATGCTACCCTTGAGTCCCAAATCAAACACTGATAAAACTTCAAATGGCCCTAACTTCTATACGGTACGTCCTACACCTATCAAAGTTTGCAACATACAAATGCTTGTAATTTTTTACTGGAGCGTCATAAAACCTTGAAATTTCGTAACAATAAATTACTCGAGCCTCTTGTCAATTCAAGCTAACGCTCAAAGCTATGCTCCCCTTGAGTCCGTAATCAAACACTGATACAACTTCAAATGGCCCTAACTTCTTTACGGTACGTCCTACACCTATCAAAGTTTGCAACATACGAATGCTTGTAACTTTTTACTGGAGCGTCATAAAACCTTGAAATTTTGTAACAATAAAGTACTCGAGCCTCTTGTCAATTAAAGCTATCGCTCAAAGCTATGCTACCCTTGAGTCCCTAATCAAACACTGATAACACTTCAAATGGCCCTAACTTCTATACGGTACGTCCTACACCTATCAAAGTTTGCAACATACAAATGCTTGTAACTTTTTACTGGAACGTCATAAAGCCTTGAAATTTTGTAACAATAAAGTACTCGAGCCTCTTGTCAATTTAAGCTATCGCGCAAAGCTATGCTACCCTTGAGTCCCAAATCAAACACTGATAAAACTTCAAATGGCCCTAACTTCTATACGGTACGTCCTACACCTATCAAAGTTTTCAACATACAAATGCTTGTAATTTTTTACTGGAGCGTCATAAAACCTTGAAATTTCGTAACAATAAATTACTCGAGCCTCTTGTCAATACAAGCTAACGCTCAAAGCTATGCTCCCCTTGAGTCCCTAATCAAACACTGATACAACTTCAAATGGCCCTAACTTCTATACGGTATGTCCTACACCTATCAAAGTTTGCAACATACAAATGCTTGTAACTTTTTACTGGAGCGTCATAAAACCTTGAAATTTTGTAACAATAAAGTACTCGAGCCTCTTGTCAATTTAAGCTATCGCTCAAAGCTATGCTACCCTTGAGTCCCAAATCAAACACTGATAAACTTTCAAATGGCCCTAACTTCTATACGGTACGTCCTACACCTATCAAAGTTTGCAACATACAAATGCTTGTAACTTTTTACTGGAGCGTCATAAAACCTTGAAATTTTGTAACAATAAAGTACTCGAGCCTCTTGTCAATTTAACCTATCGCTCAAAGCTATGCTACCCTTGAGTCCCAAATCAAACACTGATAAACTTGAAATCGCCCTAACTTCTATACGGTACGCCCTACACCTATCAAAGTTTGCAACAGACAAATGCTTGTAACTTTTTACTGGAACGTCATAAAACCTTGAAATTTTGTAACAATAAAGTAGTCGAGCCTCTTGTCAGTTTAAGCTATCGCTCAAATCTATGCTCCCATTGAGTCCCAAATCAAACACTGATAAAACTTCAAATCGCCCTAACTTCTATACGGTACGTCCTACACCTATCAAAGTTTGCAACATACAAATGCTTGTAACTTTTTACTGGAACGTCATAAAACGTTGAAATTTTGTAACAATAAAGTACTCGAGCCTCTTGTCAATTTAAACTATCGCTCAAAGCTATGCTACCCTTGAGTTCCATATCAAACACTGATAAAACTTCAAATGGCCCTAACTTCTATACGGTATGTCCTACACCTATCAAAGTTTGCAACATACAAATGCTTGTAACTTTTTACTGGAGCGTCACAAAACCTTGAAATTTTGTAACAATAAAGTACTCGAGCCTCTTGTCAATTCAAGCTAACGCTCAAAGCTATGCTCCCCTTGAGTCCCAAATCAAACACTGATACAACTTCAAATGGCTCTAACTTCTATACGATATGTCCTACACCTATCAAAGTTTGGAACATACGAATGCTTGTAACTTTTTACTGGAGCGTCATAAAACCTTGAAATTTTGTAACAATAAAGTACTCGAGCCTCTTGTCAATTTAAGCTATCGCTCAAAGCTATACTACCCTTGAGTCCCTAATCAAACACTGATAACACTTCAAATGGCCCTAACTTCTATACGGTACGTCCTACAGCTATCAAAGTTTGCAACATACAAATGCTTGCAACTTTTTACTCGAGCGTCACAAAACCTTGAAATTTTGTAACAATAAAGTACTCGAGCCTCTTGTCAATTTAAGCTATCGCGCAAAGCTATGCTACCCTTGAGTCCCAAATCAAACACTGATAAAGTTTAAAATGGCCCTAACTTCTATACGGTACGTCCCACATCTATCAAAGTTTGCTACATACAAATGCTTGTAACTTTTTCCTGGAGCGTCATAAAACCTTGAAATTTTGTAACAATAAAGTACTCGAGCCTCTTGTCAATTTAAGCTATCGCTCAAAGCTATGCTACCCTTGAGTCCCTAATCAAACACTGATAAAACTTCAAATGGCCCTAACTTCTATACGGTACGTCCTACACCTATCAAAGTTTGCAACATACAAATGCTTGTAACTTTTTACTGGAACGTCATAAAGCCTTGAAATTTTGTAACAATAAAGTAGTCGAGCCTCTTGTCAGTTTAAGCAATCGCTCAAATCTATGCTCCCATTGAGTCCCAAATCAAACACTGATAAAGTTTCAAATGGCCCTAACTTCTATACGGTACGTCCCACATCTATCAAAGTTTGCTACATACAAATGCTTGTAACTTTTTACTGGAGCGTCACAAAACCTTGAAATTTTGTAACAATAAAGTACTCGAGCCTCTTGTCAATTTAAGCTATCGCGCAAAGCTATGCTACCCTTGAGTCCCAAATCAAACACTGATAAAACTTCAAATGGCCCTAACTTCTATACGGTACGTCCTACACCTATCAAAGTTTGCAACATACAAATTCTTGTAATTTTTTACTGGAGCGTCACAAAACCTTGAAATTTCGTAACAATAAAGTACTCGAGCCTCTTGTCAATTCAAGCTAACGCTCAAAGCTATGCTCCCCTTGAGTCCCAAATCAAACACTGATACAACTTCAAATGGCCCTAACTTCTATACGGTATGTCCTACACCTATCAAAGTTTGCAACATACGAATGCTTGTAACTTTTTACTGGAGCGTCATAAAACCTTGAAATTTTGTAACAAAAAAAGTACTCGAGCCTCTTGTCAATTTAAGCTATCGCTCAAAGCTATGCTACCCTTGAGTCCCTAATCAAACACTGATAAAACTTCAAATGGCCCTAACTTCTATACGGTACGTCCTACACCTATCAAAGTTTGCAACATACAAATGCTTGTAACTTTTTACTGGAACGTCATAAAGCCTTGAAATTTTGTAACAATAAAGTAGTCGAGCCTCTTGTCAGTTTAAGTTATCGCTCAAATCTATGCTCCCATTGAGTCCCAAATCAAACACTGATAAAGATTCAAATGGCCCTAACTTCTATACGGTACGTCCCACATCTATCAAAGTTTGCTACATACAAATGCTTGTAACTTTTTACTGGAGCGTCACAAAACCTTGAAATTTTGTAACAATAAAGTACTCGAGCCTCTTGTCAATTTAAGCTATCGCGCAAAGCTATGCTACCCTTGAGTCCCAAATCAAACACTGATAAAACTTCAAATGGCCCTAACTTCTATACGGTACGTCCTACACCTATCAAAGTTTGCAACATACAAATGCTTGTAATTTTTTACTGGAGCGTCATAAAACCTTGAAATTTCGTAACAATAATGTACTCGAGCCTCTTGTCAATTCAAGCTAACGCTCAAAGCTATGCTCCCCTTGAGTCAAAAATCAAACACTGATACAACTTCAAATGGCTCTAACTTCTATACGGTATGTCCTTCACCTATCAAAGTTTGCAACATACAAATGCTTGTAACTTTTTACTGGAGCGTCATAAAACCTTGAAATTTTGTAACAATAAAGTACTCGAGCCTCTTGTCAATTTAAGCTATCGCTCAAAGCTATGCTACCCTCGAGTCCCTAATCAAACACTGATAAAACTTCAAATGGCCCTAACTTCGATACGGTACGTCCTACACCTATCAAAGTTTGCAACATACAAATGCTTGTAACTTTTTACTGGAACGTCATAAAGCCTTGAAATTTTGTAACAATAAAGTAGTCGAGCCTCTTGTCAGTTTCAGCTATCGCTCAAATCTATGCTCCCATTGAGTCCCAAATCAAACACTGATAAAGTTTCAAATGGCCCTAACTTTTATACGGCACGTCCCACATCTATCAAAGTTTGCTACATACAAATGCTTGTAACTTTTTCCTGGAGCGTCATAAAACCTTGAAATTTTGTAACAATAAAGTACTCGAGCCTCTTGTAAATTCAAGCTAACGCTCAAAGCTATGCTCCCCTTGAGTCCCAAATCAAACACTGATAAAACTTCAAATCGCCCTAGCTTCTATACGGTACGTCCTACACCTATCAAAGTTTGCAACATACAAATGCTTGTAACTTTTTACTGGAGCGTCATTCAACCTTGAAATTTTGTAACAATAAAGTACTCGAGCCTCTTGCCAATTTAAGCTATCGCTCAAAGCTATGCTAGCCTTGAGTCCCAAGTCAAGCACTGATAAAACTTCAAATGGCCCTAACTTCTATACGGTACGTCCTACACCTATCAAAGTTTGCAACATACAAATGCTTGTAACTTTTTACTGGAACGTCATAAAGCCTTGAAATTTTGTAACAATAAAGTAGTCGAGCCTCTTGTCAGTTTAAGCAATCGCTCAAATCTATGCTCCCATTGAGTCCCAAATCAAACACTGATAAAGTTTCAAATGGCCCTAACTTCTATACGGTACGTCCCACATCTATCAAAGTTTGCTACATACAAATGCTTGTAACTTTTTACTGGAGCGTCACAAAACCTTGAAATTTTGTAACAATAAAGTACTCGAGCCTCTTGTCAATTTAAGCTATCGCGCAAAGCTATGCTACCCTTGAGTCCCAAATCAAACACTGATAAAGTTTAAAATGGCCCTAACTTCTATACGGTACGTCCCACATCTATCAAAGTTTCCTACAGACAAATGCTTGTAACTTCTTCCTGGAGCGTCATAAAACCTTGAAATTTTGTAACAATAAAGTACTCGAGCCTCTTGTCAATTTAAGCTATCGCTCAAAGCTATGCTACCCTTGAGTCCCTAATCAAACACTGATAAAACTTCAAATGGCCCTAACTTCTATACGGTACGTCCTACACCTATCAAAGTTTGCAACATACAAATGCTTGTAACTTTTTACTGGAACGTCATAAAGCCTTGAAATTTTGTAACGATAAAGTAGTCGAGCCTCTTGTCAGTTTAAGCAATCGCTCAAATCTATGCTCCCATTGAGTCCCAAATCAAACACTGATAAAGTTTCAAATGGCCCTAACTTCTATACGGTACGTCCCACATCTATCAAAGTTTGCTACATACAAATGCTTGTAACTTTTTTCTGGAGCGTTACAAAACCTTGAAATTTTGTAACAATAAAGTACTCGAGCCTCTTGTCAATTTAAGCTATCGCGCAAAGCTATGCTACCCTTGAGTCCCAAATCAAACACTGATAAAACTTCAAATGGCCCTAACTTCTATACGGTACGTCCTACACCTATCAAAGTTTGCAACATACAAATGCTTGTAATTTTTTACTGGAGCGTCACAAAACCTTGAAATTTCGTAATAATAAAGTACTCGAGCCTCTTGTCAATTCAAGCTAACGCTCAAAGCTATGCTCCCCTAGAGTCCCAAATCAAACACTGATACAACTTCAAATGGCCCTAACTTCTATACGGTATGTCCTACACCTATCAAAGTTTGCAACATACGAATGCTTGTAACTTTTTACTGGAGCGTCATAAAACCTTGAAATTTTGTAACAAAAAAAGTACTCGAGCCTCTTGTCAATTTAAGCTATCGCTCAAAGCTATGCTACCCTTGAGTCCCTAATCAAACACTGATAAAACTTCAAATGGCCCTAACTTCTATACGGTACGTCCTACACCTATCAAAGTTTGCAACATACAAATGCTTGTAACTTTTTACTGGAACGTCATAAAGCCTTGAAATTTTGTAACAATAAAGTAGTCGAGCCTCTTGTCAGTTTAAGTTATCGCTCAAATCTATGCTCCCATTGAGTCCCAAATCAAACACTAATAAAGATTCAAATGGCCCTAACTTCTATACGGTACGTCCCACATCTATCAAAGTTTGCTACATACAAATGCTTGTAACTTTTTACTGGAGCGTCACAAAACCTTGAAATTTTGTAACAATAAAGTACTCGAGCCTCTTGTCAATTTAAGCTATCGCGCAAAGCTATGCTACCCTTGAGTCCCAAATCAAACACTGATAAAACTTCAAATGGCCCTAACTTCTATACGGTACGTCCTACACCTATCAAAGTTTGCAACATACAAATGCTTGTAATTTTTTACTGGAGCGTCATAAAACCTTGAAATTTCGTAACAATAATGTACTCGAGCCTCTTGTCAATTCAAGCTAACGCTCAAAGCTATGCTCCCCTTGAGTCAAAAATCCAACACTGATACAACTTCAAATGGCTCTAACTTCTATACGGTATGTCCTTCACCTATCAAAGTTTGCAACATACAAATGCTTGTAACTTTTTACTGGAGCGTCATAAAACCTTGAAATTTTGTAACAATAAAGTACTCGAGCCTCTTGTCAATTTAAGCTATCGCTCAAAGCTATGCTACCCTCGAGTCCCTAATCAAACACTGATAAAACTTCAAATGGCCCTAACTTCTATACGGTACGTCCTACACCTATCAAAGTTTGCAACATACAAATGCTTGTAACTTTTTACTGGAACGTCATAAAGCCTTGAAATTTTGTAACAATAAAGTAGTCGAGCCTCTTGTCAGTTTCAGCTATCGCTCAAATCTATGCTCCCATTGAGTCCCAAATCAAACACTGATAAAGTTTCAAATGGCCCTAACTTCTATACGGCACGTCCCACATCTATCAAAGTTTGCTACATACAAATGCTTGTAACTTTTTCCTGGAGCGTCATAAAACCTTGAAATTTTGTAACAATAAAGTACTCGAGCCTCTTGTCAATTCAAGCTAACGCTCAAAGCTATGCTCCCCTTGAGTCCCAAATCAAACACTGATAAAACTTCAAATCGCCCTAGCTTCTATACGGTACGTCCTATACCTATCAAAGTTTGCAACATACAAATGCTTGTAACTTTTTACTGGAGCGTCATTCAACCTTGAAATTTTGTAACAATAAAGTACTCGAGCCTCTTGCCAATTTAAGCTATCGCTCAAAGCTATGCTAGCCTTGAGTCCCAAGTCAAGCACTGATAAAACTTCAAATGGCCCTAACTTCTATACGGTACGTCCCACATCTATCAAAGTTTGCAACATACAAATGATTGTAACTTTTTACTGGAGCGTCATAAAACCTTGAAATTTTGTAACAATAAAGTACTCGAGCCTCTTGTCAATTTAAGCTATCGCTCAAAGCTATGCTACCCTCGAGTCCCTAATCAAACACTGATAAAACTTCAAATGGCCCTAACTTCGATACGGTACGTCCTACACCTATCAAAGTTTGCAACATTCAATGCTTGTAACTTTTTACTGGAACGTCATAAAGCCTTGAAATTTTGTAACAATAAAGTAGTCGAGCCTCTTGTCAGTTTCAGCTATCGCTCAAATCTATGCTCCCATTGAGTCCCAAATCAAACACTGATAAAGTTTCAAATGGCCCTAACTTTTATACGGCACGTCCCACATCTATCAAAGTTTGCTACATACAAATGCTTGTAACTTTTTCCTGGAGCGTCATAAAACCTTGAAATTTTGTAACAATAAAGTACTCGAGCCTCTTGTAAATTCAAGCTAACGCTCAAAGCTATGCTCCCCTTGAGTCCCAAATCGAACACTGATAAAACTTCAAATCGCCCTAGCTTCTATACGGTACGTCCTACACCTATCAAAGTTTGCAACATACAAATGCTTGTAACTTTTTACTGGAGCGTCATTCAACCTTGAAATTTTGTAACAATAAAGTACTCGAGCCTCTTGCCAATTTAAGCTATCGCTCAAAGCTATGCTAGCCTTGAGTCCCAAGTCAAGCACTGATAAAACTTCAAATGGCCCTAACTTCTATACGGTACGTCCCACATCTATCAAAGTTTGCAACATACAAATGCTTGTAACTTTTTACTGGAGCGTCATAAAACGTTGAAATTTTGTAACAATAAAGTACAAGAGCGTCTTGTCAATTTAAGCTATCGCTCAAAGCTATGCTACTCTTAAGTTCCATATCAAACACTGATAAAACTTCAAATGGCCCTAACTTCTATACGGTATGTCCTACACCTATCAAAGTTTGCAACATACAAATGCTTGCAACTTTTTACTCGAGCGTCACAAAACCTTGAAATTTTGTAACAATAAAGTACTCGAGCCTCTTGTCAATTTAAGCTATCGCGCAAAGCTATGCTACCCTTGAGTCCCAAATCAAACACTGATAAAGTTTAAAATGGCCCTAACTTCTATACGGTACGTCCCACATCTATCAAAGTTTGCTACATACAAATGCTTGTAACTTTTTCCTGGAGCGTTATAAAACCTTGAAATTTTGTAACAATAAAGTACTCGAGCCTCTTGTCAATTTAAGCTATCGCTCAAAGCTATGCTACCCTTGAGTCCCTAATCAAACACTTATAAAACTTCCAATGGCCCTAACTTCTATACGGTACGTCCTACACCTATCAAAGTTTGCAACATACAAATGCTTGTAACTTTTTACTGGAACGTCATAAAGCCTTGAAATTTTGTAACAATAAAGTAGTCGAGCCCCTTGTCAGTTTAAGCAATCGCTCAAATCTATGCTCCCATTGAGTCCCAAATCAAACACTGATAAAGTTTCAAATGGCCCTAACTTCTATACGGTACGTCCCACATCTATCAAAGTTTGCTACATACAAATGCTTGTAACTTTTTACTGGAGCGTCACAAAACCTTGAAATTTTGTAACAATAAAGTACTCGAGCCTCTTGTCAATTTAAGCTATCGCGCAAAGCTATGCTACCCTTGAGTCCCAAATCAAACACTGATAAAACTTCAAATGGCCCTAACTTCTATACGGTACGTCCTACACCTGTCAAAGTTTGCAACATACAAATGCTTGTAATTTTTTACTGGAGCGTCATAAAACCTTGAAATTTCGTAACAATAATGTACTCGAGCCTCTTGTCAATTCAAGCTAACGCTCAAAGCTATGCTCCCCTTGAGTCAAAAATCCAACACTGATACAACTTCAAATGGCTCTAACTTCTATACGGTATGTCCTTCACCTATCAAAGTTTGCAACATACAAATGCTTGTAACTTTTTACTGGAGCGTCATAAAACCTTGAAATTTTGTAACAATAAAGTACTCGAGCCTCTTGTCAATTTAAGCTATCGCTCAAAGCTATGCTACCCTCGAGTCCCTAATCAAACACTGATAAAATTTTCAAATGGCCCTAACTTCTATACGGTACGTCCTACACCTATCAAAGTTTGCAACATACAAATGCTTGTAACTTTTTACTGGAACGTCATAAAGCCTTGAAATTTTGTAACAATAAAGTAGTCGAGCCTCTTGTCAGTTTCAGCTATCGCTCAAATCTATGCTCCCATTGAGTCCCAAATCAAACACTGATAAAGTTTCAAATGGCCCTAACTTCTATACGGCACGTCCCACATCTATCAAAGTTTGCTACATACAAATGCTTGTAACTTTTTCCTGGAGCGTCATAAAACCTTGAAATTTTGTAACAATAAAGTACTCGAGCCTCTTGTCAATTCAAGCTAACGCTCAAAGCTATGCTCCCCTTGAGTCCCAAATCAAACACTGATAAAACTTCAAATCGCCCTAGCTTCTATACGGTACGTCCTATACCTATCAAAGTTTGCAACATACAAATGCTTGTAACTTTTTACTGGAGCGTCATTCAACCTTGAAATTTTGTAACAATAAAGTACTCGAGCCTCTTGCCAATTTAAGCTATCGCTCAAAGCTATGCTAGCCTTGAGTCCCAAGTCAAGCACTGATAAAACTTCAAATGGCCCTAACTTCTATACGGTACGTCCCACATCTATCAAAGTTTGCAACATACAAATGCTTGTAACTTTTTACTGGAGCGTCATAAAATCTTGAAATTTTGTAACAATAAAGTACTCGAGCCTCTTGTCAATTTAAGCTATCGCTCAAAGCTATGCTACCCTCGAGTCCCTAATCAAACACTGATAAAACTTCAAATGGCCCTAACTTCGATACGGTACGTCCTACACCTATCAAAGTTTGCAACATACAAATGCTTGTAACTTTTTACTGGAACGTCATAAAGCCTTGAAATTTTGTAACAATAAAGTAGTCGAGCCTCTTGTCAGTTTCAGCTATCGCTCAAATCTATGCTCCCATTGAGTCCCAAATCAAACACTGATAAAGTTTCAAATGGCCCTAACTTTTATACGGCACGTCCCACATCTATCAAAGTTTGCTACATACAAATGCTTGTAACTTTTTCCTGGAGCGTCATAAAACCTTGAAATTTTGTAACAATAAAGTACTCGAGCCTCTTGTAAATTCAAGCTAACGCTCAAAGCTATGCTCCCCTTGAGTCCCAAATCAAACACTGATAAAACTTCAAATCGCCCTAGCTTCTATACGGTACGTCCTACACCTATCAAAGTTTGCAACATACAAATGCTTGTAACTTTTTACTGGAGCGTCATTCAACCTTGAAATTTTGTAACAATAAAGTACTCGAGCCTCTTGCCAATTTAAGCTATCGCTCAAAGCTATGCTAGCCTTGAGTCCCAAGTCAAGCACTGATAAAACTTCAAATGGCCCTAACTTCTATACGGTACGTCCTACACCTATCAAAGTTTGCAACATACAAATGCTTGTAACTTTTTACTGGAACGTCATAAAGCCTTGAAATTTTGTAACAATAAAGTAGTCGAGCCTCTTGTCAGTTTAAGCAATCGCTCAAATCTATGCTCCCATTGAGTCCCAAATCAAACACTGATAAAGTTTCAAATGGCCCTAACTTCTATACGGTACGTCCCACATCTATCAAAGTTTGCTACATACAAATGCTTGTAACTTTTTACTGGAGCGTCACAAAACCTTGAAATTTTGTAACAATAAAGTACTCGAGCCTCTTGTCAATTTAAGCTATCGCGCAAAGCTATGCTACCCTTGAGTCCCAAATCAAACACTGATAAAGTTTAAAATGGCCCTAACTTCTATACGGTACGTCCCACATCTATCAAAGTTTCCTACATACAAATGCTTGTAACTTCTTCCTGGAGCGTCATAAAACCTTGAAATTTTGTAACAATAAAGTACTCGAGCCTCTTGTCAATTTAAGCTATCGCTCAAAGCTATGCTACCCTTGAGTCCCTAATCAAACACTGATAAAACTTCAAATGGCCCTAACTTCTATACGGTACGTCCTACACCTATCAAAGTTTGCAACATACAAATGCTTGTAACTTTTTACTGGAACGTCATAAAGCCTTGAAATTTTGTAACGATAAAGTAGTCGAGCCTCTTGTCAGTTTAAGCAATCGCTCAAATCTATGCTCCCATTGAGTCCCAAATCAAACACTGATAAAGTTTCAAATGGCCCTAACTTCTATACGGTACGTCCCACATCTATCAAAGTTTGCTACATACAAATGCTTGTAACTTTTTTCTGGAGCGTTACAAAACCTTGAAATTTTGTAACAATAAAGTACTCGAGCCTCTTGTCAATTTAAGCTATCGCGCAAAGCTATGCTACCCTTGAGTCCCAAATCAAACACTGATAAAACTTCAAATGGCCCTAACTTCTATACGGTACGTCCTACACCTATCAAAGTTTGCAACATACAAATGCTTGTAATTTTTTACTGGAGCGTCACAAAACCTTGAAATTTCGTAATAATAAAGTACTCGAGCCTCTTGTCAATTCAAGCTAACGCTCAAAGCTATGCTCCCCTTGAGTCCCAAATCAAACACTGATACAACTTCAAATGGCCCTAACTTCTATACGGTATGTCCTACACCTATCAAAGTTTGCAACATACGAATGCTTGTAACTTTTTACTGGAGCGTCATAAAACCTTGACATTTTGTAACAAAAAAAGTACTCGAGCCTCTTGTCAATTTAAGCTATCGCTCAAAGCTATGCTACCCTTGAGTCCCTAATCAAACACTGATAAAACTTCAAATGGCCCTAACTTCTATACGGTACGTCCTACACCTATCAAAGTTTGCAACATACAAATGCTTGTAACTTTTTACTGGAACGTCATAAAGCCTTGAAATTTTGTAACAATAAAGTAGTCGAGCCTCTTGTCAGTTTAAGTTATCGCTCAAATCTATGCTCCCATTGAGTCCCAAATCAAACACTAATAAAGATTCAAATGGCCCTAACTTCTATACGGTACGTCCCACATCTATCAAAGTTTGCTACATACAAATGCTTGTAACTTTTTACTGGAGCGTCACAAAACCTTGAAATTTTGTAACAATAAAGTACTCGAGCCTCTTGTCAATTTAAGCTATCGCGCAAAGCTATGCTACCCTTGAGTCCCAAATCAAACACTGATAAAACTTCAAATGGCCCTAACTTCTATACGGTACGTCCTACACCTATCAAAGTTTGCAACATACAAATGCTTGTAATTTTTTACTGGAGCGTCATAAAACCTTGAAATTTCGTAACAATAATGTACTCGAGCCTCTTGTCAATTCAAGCTAACGCTCAAAGCTATGCTCCCCTTGAGTCAAAAATCCAACACTGATACAACTTCAAATGGCTCTAACTTCTATACGGTATGTCCTTCACCTATCAAAGTTTGCAACATACAAATGCTTGTAACTTTTTACTGGAGCGTCATAAAACCTTGAAATTTTGTAACAATAAAGTACTCGAGCCTCTTGTCAATTTAAGCTATCGCTCAAAGCTATGCTACCCTCGAGTCCCTAATCAAACACTGATAAAACTTCAAATGGCCCTAACTTCTATACGGTACGTCCTACACCTATCAAAGTTTGCAACATACAAATGCTTGTAACTTTTTACTGGAACGTCATAAAGCCTTGAAATTTTGTAACAATAAAGTAGTCGAGCCTCTTGTCAGTTTCAGCTATCGCTCAAATCTATGCTCCCATTGAGTCCCAAATCAAACACTGATAAAGTTTCAAATGGCCCTAACTTCTATACGGCACGTCCCACATCTATCAAAGTTTGCTACATACAAATGCTTGTAACTTTTTCCTGGAGCGTCATAAAACCTTGAAATTTTGTAACAATAAAGTACTCGAGCCTCTTGTCAATTCAAGCTAACGCTCAAAGCTATGCTCCCCTTGAGTCCCAAATCAAACACTGATAAAACTTCAAATCGCCCTAGCTTCTATATGGTACGTCCTATACCTATCAAAGTTTGCAACATACAAATGCTTGTAACTTTTTACTGGAGCGTCATTCAACCTTGAAATTTTGTAACAATAAAGTACTCGAGCCTCTTGCCAATTTAAGCTATCGCTCAAAGCTATGCTAGCCTTGAGTCCCAAGTCAAGCACTGATAAAACTTCAAATGGCCCTAACTTCTATACGGTACGTCCCACATCTATCAAAGTTTGCAACATACAAATGATTGTAACTTTTTACTGGAGCGTCATAAAACCTTGAAATTTTGTAACAATAAAGTACTCGAGCCTCTTGTCAATTTAAGCTATCGCTCAAAGCTATGCTACCCTCGAGTCCCTAATCAAACACTGATAAAACTTCAAATGGCCCTAACTTCGATACGGTACGTCCTACACCTATCAAAGTTTGCAACATTCAATGCTTGTAACTTTTTACTGGAACGTCATAAAGCCTTGAAATTTTGTAACAATAAAGTAGTCGAGCCTCTTGTCAGTTTCAGCTATCGCTCAAATCTATGCTCCCATTGAGTCCCAAATCAAACACTGATAAAGTTTCAAATGGCCCTAACTTTTATACGGAACGTCCCACATCTATCAAAGTTTGCAACATACAAATGCTTGTAACTTTTTACTGGAGCGTCATAAAACCTTGAAATTTTGTAACAATAAAGTACTCGAGCCTCTTGTAAATTCAAGCTAACGCTCAAAGCTATGCTCCCCTTGAGTCCCAAATCGAACACTGATAAAACTTCAAATCGCCCTAGCTTCTATACGGTACGTCCTACACCTATCAAAGTTTGCAACATACAAATGCTTGTAACTTTTTACTGGAGCGTCATTCAACCTTGAAATTTTGTAACAATAAAGTACTCGAGCCTCTTGCCAATTTAAGCTATCGCTCAAAGCTATGCTAGCCTTGAGTCCCAAGTCAAGCACTGATAAAACTTCAAATGGCCCTAACTTCTATACGGTACGTCCCACATCTATCAAAGTTTGCAACATACAAATGCTTGTAACTTTTTACTGGAGCGTCATAAAACGTTGAAATTTTGTAACAATAAAGTACAAGAGCGTCTTGTCAATTTAAGCTATCGCTCAAAGCTATGCTACTCTGAAGTTCCATATCAAACACTGATAAAACTTCAAATGGCCCTAACTTCTATACGGTATGTCCTACACCTATCAAAGTTTGCAACATACAAATGCTTGCAACTTTTTACTCGAGCGTCACAAAACCTTGAAATTTTGTAACAATAAAGTACTCGAGCCTCTTGTCAATTTAAGCTATCGCGCAAAGCTATGCTACCGTTGAGTCCCAAATCAAACACTGATAAAGTTTAAAATGGCCCTAACTTCTATACGGTACGTCCCACATCTATCAAAGTTTGCTACATACAAATGCTTGTAACTTTTTCCTGGAGCGTTATAAAACCTTGAAATTTTGTAACAATAAAGTACTCGAGCCTCTTGTCAATTTAAGCTATCGCTCAAAGCTATGCTACCCTTGAGTCCCTAATCAAACACTTATAAAACTTCAAATGGCCCTAACTTCTATACGGTACGTCCTACACCTATCAAAGTTTGCAACATACAAATGCTTGTAACTTTTTACTGGAACGTCATAAAGCCTTGAAATTTTGTAACAATAAAGTAGTCGAGCCCCTTGTCAGTTTAAGCAATCGCTCAAATCTATGCTCCCATTGAGTCCCAAATCAAACACTGATAAAGTTTCAAATGGCCCTAACTTCTATACGGTACGTCCCACATCTATCAAAGTTTGCTACATACAAATGCTTGTAACTTTTTACTGGAGCGTCACAAAACCTTGAAATTTTGTAACAATAAAGTACTCGAGCCTCTTGTCAATTTAAGCTATCGCGCAAAGCTATGCTACCCTTGAGTCCCAAATCAAACACTGATAAAACTTCAAATGGCCCTAACTTCTATACGGTACGTCCTACACCTATCAAAGTTTGCAACATACAAATGCTTGTAATTTTTTACTGGAGCGTCATAAAACCTTGAAATTTCGTAACAATAATGTACTCGAGCCTCTTGTCAATTCAAGCTAACGCTCAAAGCTATGCTCCCCTTGAGTCAAAAATCCAACACTGATACAACTTCAAATGGCTCTAACTTCTATACGGTATGTCCTTCACCTATCAAAGTTTGCAACATACAAATGCTTGTAACTTTTTACTGGAGCGTCATAAAACCTTGAAATTTTGTAACAATAAAGTACTCGAGCCTCTTGTCAATTTAAGCTATCGCTCAAAGCTATGCTACCCTCGAGTCCCTAATCAAACACTGATAAAACTTCAAATGGCCCTAACTTCTATACGGTACGTCCTACACCTATCAAAGTTTGCAACATACAAATGCTTGTAACTTTTTACTGGAACGTCATAAAGCCTTGAAATTTTGTAACAATAAAGTAGTCGAGCCTCTTGTCAGTTTCAGCTATCGCTCAAATCTATGCTCCCATTGAGTCCCAAATCAAACACTGATAAAGTTTCAAATGGCCCTAACTTCTATACGGCACGTCCCACATCTATCAAAGTTTGCTACATACAAATGCTTGTAACTTTTTCCTGGAGCGTCATAAAACCTTGAAATTTTGTAACAATAAAGTACTCGAGCCTCTTGTCAATTCAAGCTAACGCTCAAAGCTATGCTCCCCTTGAGTCCCAAATCAAACACTGATAAAACTTCAAATCGCCCTAGCTTCTATACGGTACGTCCTATACCTATCAAAGTTTGCAACATACAAATGCTTGTAACTTTTTACTGGAGCGTCATTCAACCTTGAAATTTTGTAACAATAAAGTACTCGAGCCTCTTGCCAATTTAAGCTATCGCTCAAAGCTATGCTAGCCTTGAGTCCCAAGTCAAGCACTGATAAAACTTCAAATGGCCCTAACTTCTATACGGTACGTCCCACATCTATCAAAGTTTGCAACATACAAATGATTGTAACTTTTTACTGGAGCGTCATAAAACCTTGAAATTTTGTAACAATAAAGTACTCGAGCCTCTTGTCAATTTAAGCTATCGCTCAAAGCTATGCTACCCTCGAGTCCCTAATCAAACACTGATAAAACTTCAAATGGCCCTAACTTCGATACGGTACGTCCTACACCTATCAAAGTTTGCAACATTCAATGCTTGTAACTTTTTACTGGAACGTCATAAAGCTTTGAAATTTTGTAACAATAAAGTAGTCGAGCCTCTTGTCAGTTTCAGCTATCGCTCAAATCTATGCTCCCATTGAGTCCCAAATCAAACACTGATAAAGTTTCAAATGGCCCTAACTTTTATACGGCACGTCCCACATCTATCAAAGTTTGCTACATACAAATGCTTGTAACTTTTTCCTGGAGCGTCATAAAACCTTGAAATTTTGTAACAATAAAGTACTCGAGCCTCTTGTAAATTCAAGCTAACGCTCAAAGCTATGCTCCCCTTGAGTCCCAAATCGAACACTGATAAAACTTCAAATCGCCCTAGCTTCTATACGGTACGTCCTACACCTATCAAAGTTTGCAACATACAAATGCTTGTAACTTTTTACTGGAGCGTCATTCAACCTTGAAATTTTGTAACAATAAAGTACTCGAGCCTCTTGCCAATTTAAGCTATCGCTCAAAGCTATGCTAGCCTTGAGTCCCAAGTCAAGCACTGATAAAACTTCAAATGGCCCTAACTTCTATACAGTACGTCCCACATCTATCAAAGTTTGCAACATACAAATGCTTGTAACTTTTTACTGGAGCGTCATAAAACGTTGAAATTTTGTAACAATAAAGTACAAGAGCGTCTTGTCAATTTAAGCTATCGCTCAAAGCTATGCTACTCTTAAGTTCCATATCAAACACTGATAAAACTTCAAATGGCCCTAACTTCTATACGGTATGTCCTACACCTATCAAAGTTTGCAACATACAAATGCTTGCAACTTTTTACTCGAGCGTCACAAAACCTTGAAATTTTGTAACAATAAAGTACTCGAGCCTCTTGTCAATTTAAGCTATCGCGCAAAGCTATGCTACCCTTGAGTCCCAAATCAAACACTGATAAAGTTTAAAATGGCCCTAACTTCTATACGGTACGTCCCACATCTATCAAAGTTTGCTACATACAAATGCTTGTAACTTTTTCCTGGAGCGTTATAAAACCTTGAAATTTTGTAACAATAAAGTACTCGAGCCTCTTGTCAATTTAAGCTATCGCTCAAAGCTATGCTACCCTTGAGTCCCTAATCAAACACTTATAAAACTTCAAATGGCCCTAACTTCTATACGGTACGTCCTACACCTATCAAAGTTTGCAACATACAAATGCTTGTAACTTTTTACTGGAACGTCATAAAGCCTTGAAATTTTGTAACAATAAAGTAGTCGAGCCCCTTGTCAGTTTAAGCAATCGCTCAAATCTATGCTCCCATTGAGTCCCAAATCAAACACTGATAAAGTTTCAAATGGCCCTAACTTCTATACGGTACGTCCCACATCTATCAAAGTTTGCTACATACAAATGCTTGTAACTTTTTACTGGAGCGTCACAAAACCTTGAAATTTTGTAACAATAAAGTACTCGAGCCTCTTGTCAATTTAAGCTATCGCGCAAAGCTATGCTACCCTTGAGTCCCAAATCAAACACTGATAAAGTTTAAAATGGCCCTAACTTCTATACGGTACGTCCCACATCTATCAAAGTTTGCTACATACAAATGCTTGTAACTTTTTCCTGGAGCGTCATAAAACCTTGAAATTTTGTAACAATAAAGTACTCGAGCCTCTTGTCAATTTAAGCTATCGCTCAAAGCTATGCTACCCTTGAGTCCCTAATCAAACACTGATAAAACTTCAAATGGCCCTAACTTCTATACGGTACGTCCTACACCTATCAAAGTTTGCAACATACAAATGCTTGTAACTTTTTACTGGAACGTCATAAAGCCTTGAAATTTTGTAACAATAAAGTAGTCGAGCCTCTTGTCAGTTTAAGCAATCGCTCAAATCTATGCTCCCATTGAGTCCCAAATCAAACACTGATAAAGTTTCAAATGGCCCTAACTTCTATACGGTACGTCCCACATCTATCAAAGTTTGCTACATACAAATGCTTGTAACTTTTTTCTGGAGCGTTACAAAACCTTGAAATTTTGTAACAATAAAGTACTCGAGCCTCTTGTCAATTTAAGCTATCGCGCAAAGCTATGCTACCCTTGAGTCCCAAATCAAACACTGATAAAACTTCAAATGGCCCTAACTTCTATACGGTACGTCCTACACCTATCAAAGTTTGCAACATACAAATGCTTGTAATTTTTTACTGGAGCGTCACAAAACCTTGAAATTTCGTAATAATAAAGTACTCGAGCCTCTTGTCAATTCAAGCTAACGCTCAAAGCTATGCTCCCCTTGAGTCCGAAATCAAACACTGATACAACTTCAAATGGCCCTAACTTCTATACGGTATGTCCTACACCTATCAAAGTTTGCAACATACGAATGCTTGTAACTTTTTACTGGAGCGTCATAAAACCTTGAAATTTTGTAACAAAAAAAGTACTCGAGCCTCTTGTCAATTTAAGCTATCGCTCAAAGCTATGCTACCCTTGAGTCCCTAATCAAACACTGATAAAACTTCAAATGGCCCTAACTTCTATACGGTACGTCCTACACCTATCAAAGTTTGCAACATACAAATGCTTGTAACTTTTTACTGGAACGTCATAAAGCCTTGAAATTTTGTAACAATAAAGTAGTCGAGCCTCTTGTCAGTTTAAGTTATCGCTCAAATCTATGCTCCCATTGAGTCCCAAATCAAACACTGATAAAGATTCAAATGGCCCTAACTTCTATACGGTACGTCCCACATCTATCAAAGTTTGCTACATACAAATGCTTGTAACTTTTTACTGGAGCGTCACAAAACCTTGAAATTTTGTAACAATAAAGTACTCGAGCCTCTTGTCAATTTAAGCTATCGCGCAAAGCTATGCTACCCTTGAGTCCCAAATCAAACACTGATAAAACTTCAAATGGCCCTAACTTCTATACGGTACGTCCTACACCTATCAAAGTTTGCAACATACAAATGCTTGTAATTTTTTACTGGAGCGTCATAAAACCTTGAAATTTCGTAACAATAATGTACTCGAGCCTCTTGTCAATTCAAGCTAACGCTCAAAGCTATGCTCCCCTTGAGTCAAAAATCCAACACTGATACAACTTCAAATGGCTCTAACTTCTATACGGTATGTCCTTCACCTATCAAAGTTTGCAACATACAAATGCTTGTAACTTTTTACTGGAGCGTCATAAAACCTTGAAATTTTGTAACAATAAAGTACTCGAGCCTCTTGTCAATTTAAGCTATCGCTCAAAGCTATGCTACCCTCGAGTCCCTAATCAAACACTGATAAAACTTCAAATGGCCCTAACTTCTATACGGTACGTCCTACACCTATCAAAGTTTGCAACATACAAATGCTTGTAACTTTTTACTGGAACGTCATAAAGCCTTGAAATTTTGTAACAATAAAGTGGTCGAGCCTCTTGTCAGTTTCAGCTATCGCTCAAATCTATGCTCCCATTGAGTCCCAAATCAAACACTGATAAAGTTTCAAATGGCCCTAACTTCTATCCGGCACGTCCCACATCTATCAAAGTTTGCTACATACAAATGCTTGTAACTTTTTCCTGGAGCGTCATAAAACCTTGAAATTTTGTAACAATAAAGTACTCGAGCCTCTTGTCAATTCAAGCTAACGCTCAAAGCTATGCTCCCCTTGAGTCCCAAATCAAACACTGATAAAACTTCAAATCGCCCTAGCTTCTATACGGTACGTCCTACACCTATCAAAGTTTGCAACATACAAATGCTTGTAACTTTTTACTGGAGCGTCATTCAACCTTGAAATTTTGTAACAATAAAGTACTCGAGCCTCTTGCCAATTTAAGCTATCGCTCAAAGCTATGCTAGCCTTGAGTCCCAAGTCAAGCACTGATAAAACTTCAAATGGCCCTAACTTCTATACGGTACGTCCCACATCTATCAAAGTTAGCAACATACAAATGCTTGTAACTTTTTACTGGAGCGTCATAAAACGTTGAAATTTTGTAACAATAAAGTACAAGAGCGTCTTGTCAATTTAAGCTATCGCTCAAAGCTATGCTACCCTTAAGTTCCATATCAAACACTGATAAAACTTCAAATGGCCCTAACTTCTATACGGTATGTCCTACACCTATCAAAGTTTGCAACATACAAATGCTTGTAACTCTTTTACTGGAGCGTCACAAAACCTTGAAATTTTGTAACAATAAAGTACTCGAGCCTCTTGTCAATTTAAGCTATCGCGCAAAGCTATGCTACCTTTGAGTCCCAAATCAAACACTGATAAAACTTCAAATGGCCCTAACTACTATACGGTACGTCCTACACCTATCAAAGTTTGCAACATACAAATGCTTGTAATTTTTTACTGGAGCGTCATAAAACCTTGAAATTTCGTAACAATAAAGTACTCGAGCCTCTTGTCAATTCAAGCTAACGCTCAAAGCTATGCTCCCCTTGAGTCCCAAATCAAACACTGATACAACCTCAAATGGCCCTAACTTCTATACGGTATGTCCTACACCTATCAAAGTTTGCAACATACGAATGCTTGTAACTTTTTACTGGAGCGTCATAAAACCTTGAAATTTTGTAACAATAAAGTACTCGAGGCTCTTGTCAGTTTAAGCTATCGCTCATATCTATGCTCCAATTGAGTCCCAAATCAAACACTGATAAAACTTCAAATCGCCCTAACTTCTATACGGTATGTCCTACAGCTATCAAAGTTTGCAACATAGAAATGCTTGTAACTTTTTACTAGAGCGTCATAAAACCTTGAAATTTTGTAACAATAAAGTACTCGAGCCTCTTGTCAATTTAAGCTATCGCGCAAAGCTATGCTACCCTTGAGTCCCAAGTCAAACACTGAAAAAATTAAAATGGCCCTAACTTCTATACGGTACGTCCTACACCTATCAAAGTTTGCAACATACAAATGCTTGTAACTTTTTACTGGAGCGTCATAAAACCTTGAAATTTCGTAACAATAAAGTACTCGAGCATCTTGTCAATTTAAGCTATCGCTCAAAGCTATGCTCCCCTTGAGTCCCAAATCAAACACTGATAAAACTTCAAATGGCCCTAACTTCTATACGGTACGTCCTACACCTATCAAAGTTTGCAACATACAAATGCTTGTAACTTTTTACTGGAGCGTCATAAAACCTTGAAATTTTGTAACAATAAAGAACTCGAGCCTCTTGTCAATTTAAGTTATCGCGCAAAGCTATGCTACCCTTGAGTCCCAAATCAAACACTGATAAAACTTCAAATGGCCCTTACTTCTACACGGTACGTCCTACACCTATCAAAGTTTGGAACACACAAATTCTTGTAACTTTTTACTGGAGCGTCATAAAACCTTGAAAATTCGTAACAATAAAGTACTCGAGCCTCTTGTCAATTCAAGCAAACGCTCAAAGTTATGCTCCCCTTGAGTCCCAAATCAAACACTGATAAAACTTCAAATGGCCCTAACGTCCTACACCTATCAAAGTTTGCAACATACAAATGCTTGTAAATTTTTACTGGAACGTCATAAAACCTTGAAATTTTGTAACAATAAAGTAGTCGAGCCTCTTGTCAGTTTAAGCTATCGCTCAAATCTATGCTCCCATTGAGTCCCACATCAAGCACTGATAAAACTTCAAATGGCCCTAACTTCTATACGGTACGTCCTACACCTATCAAAGTTTACAACATACGAATGCTTGTAACTTTTTACTGGAGCGTCATAAAACCTTGAAATTTTGTAACAATAAAGTACTCGAGGCTCTTGTCAATTTAAGCTATCGCTCAAAGCTATGCTCCCCTTGAGTCCCAAATCAAACACTGATAAAATTTCAAATGGCCCTAACTTCTATACGGTACGTCCTACACCTATCAAAGTTTACAACATACAAATGCTTGTAACTTTTTACTGGAACGTCATAAAACCTTGAAATTTTGTAACAATAAAGTAGTGGAGCCTCTTGTCAGTTTAAGCTATCGCTCATATCTATGCTCCAATTGAGTCCCAAATCAAACACTGATAAAACTTCAAATCGCCCTAACTTCTATACGGCATGTCCTACAGCTATCAAAGTTTGCAACATAGAAATGCTTGTAACTTTTTACTAGAGCGTCATAAAACCTTGAAATTTTGTAACAATAAAGTACTCGAGCCTCTTGTCAATTTAAGCTATCGCGCAAAGCTATGCTACCCTTGAGTCCCAAGTCAAACACTGAAAAAATTAAAATGGCCCTAACTTCTATACGGTACGTCCTACACCTATCAAAGTTTGCAACATACAAATGCTTGTAACTTTTTACTGGAGCGTCATAAAACCTTGAAATTTCGTAACAATAAAGTACTCGAGCATCTTGTCAATTTAAGCTATCGCTCAAAGCTATGCTCCCCTTGAGTCCCAAATCAAACACTGATAAAACTTCAAATGGCCCTAACTTCTATACGGTACGTCCTACACCTATCAAAGTTTGCAACATACAAATGCTTGTAACTTTTTACTGGAGCGTCATAAAACCTTGAAATTTTGTAACAATAAAGAACTCGAGCCTCTTGTCAATTTAAGTTATCGCGCAAAGCTATGCTACCCTTGAGTCCCAAATCAAACACTGATAAAACTTCAAATGGCCCTTACTTCTATACGGTACGTCCTACACCTATCAAAGTTTGGAACACACAAATTCTTGTAACTTTTTACTGGAGCGTCATAAAACCTTGAAAATTCGTAACAATAAAGTACTCGAGCCTCTTGTCTATTCAAGCAAACGCTCAAAGTTATGCTCCCCTTGAGTCCCAAATCAAACACTGATAAAACTTCAAATGGCCCTAACGTCCTACACCTATCAAAGTTTGCAACATACAAATGCTTGTAAATTTTTACTGGAACGTCATAAAACCTTGAAATTTTGTAACAATAAAGTAGTCGAGCCTCTTGTCAGTTTAAGCTATCGCTCAAATCTATGCTCCCATTGAGTCCCACATCAAGCACTGATAAAACTTCAAATGGCCCTAACTTCTATTAGGTACGTCCCACATCTATCAAAGTTTGCAACATACAAATGCTTGTAACTTTTTACTGGAGCCTCATAAAACGTTGAAATTTTGTAACAATAAAGTACTCGAGCATCTTGTCAATTTAAGCTATCGCTCAAAGCTATGCTCCCCTTGAGTCCCAAATCAAACACTGAGAAAACTTCAAATGGCCCTAACTTCTATACGGTACGTCCTACACCTATCAAAGTTTGCAACATACAAATGCTTGTAACTTTTTACTGGAGCGTCATAAAACCTTGAAATTTTGTAACAATAAAGTACTCGAGCCTCTTGTCAATTTAAGATATCGCTCAAAGCTATGCTACCCTTGAGTCCCAAATCAAACACTGATAAACTTCAAATCGCCCTAACTTCTATACAGTACGTCCTACACCTATCAAAGTTTGCAACATACAAATGCTTGTAACTTTTTACTGGAGCGTCATAAAACCTTGAAATTTTGTAACAATAAAGTACTCGAGCCTCTTGTCAATTTAAGCTATCGCGCAAAGCTATGCTACTCTTGAGTCCCAAATCAAACACTGATAAACTTCAAATCGCCCTAACTTCTATACGGTACGTCCTACACCTATCAAAGTTTGCAACATACAAATGCTTGTAACTTTTTACTGGAGCGTCATAAAACCTTGAAATTTCGTAACAATAAAGTACTCGAGCCTCTTGTCAATTCAAGCAAACGCTCAAAGCTTTGCTCCACTTGAGTCCCAAATCAAACACTGATAAAACTTCAAATAGCCCTAACTTCTATACAGTACGTCCTACACCTATCAAAGTTTGCAACATACAAATGCTTGTAACTTTTTACTGGAGCGTCATAAAACCTTGAAATTTTGTAACAATAAAGTACTCGAGCCTCTTGTCAATTTAAGCTATCGCGCAAAGCTATGCTACCCTTGAGTCCCAAATCAAACACTGATAAACTTCAAATAGCCCTAACTTCTATACGGTACGTCCTACACCTATCAAAGTTTGCAACATACAAATGCTTGTAACTTTTTACTGGAGCGTCATAAAACCTTGAAATTTCGTAACAATAAAGTACTCGAGCCTCTTGTCAATTCAAGCAAACGCTCAAAGCTATGCTCCCCTTGAGTCCCAAATCAAACACTGATAAAACTTCAAATGGCCCTAACTTCTATACGGTACGTCCTACACCTATCAAAGTTTGCAACATACAAATGCTTGTAACTTTTTACTGGAGCGTCATAAAACCTTGAAATTTTGTAACAATAAAGTACTCGAGCCTCTTGTCAATTTAAGCTATCGCGCAAAGCTATGCTACCCTTGAGTCCCAAATCAAACACTGATAAAACTTCAAATGCCCTAACTTCTATACGGTACGTCCTACACCTATCAAAGTTTGCAACATACAAATGCTTGTAACTTTTTACTGGAGCGTCATAAAACCTTGAAATGTCGTAACAATAAAGTACTCGAGCCTCTTGTCAATTCAAGCAAACGCTCAAAGCTATGCTCCCCTTGAGTCCCAAATCAAACACTGATAAAACTTCCAATGGTCCTAACTTCTATACGGTACGTCCTACACCTATCAACGTTTGCAACATACAAATGCTTGTAACTTTTTACTGGAGCGTCATAAAAACTTGAAACTTTGTAACAATAAAGTACTCGAGCCTCTTGTCAATTTAAGCTATCGCGCAAAGCTATGCTACCCTTGAGTCCCAAATCAAACACTGATAAACTTCAAATCGCCCTAACTTCTATACGGTACGTCCTACACCTATCAAAGTTTGCGACATACAAATGCTTGTAACTTTTTACTGGAGCGTCATAAAACCTTGAAATTTCGTAACAATAAAGTACTCGAGCCTCTTGTCAATTCAAGCAAACGCTCAAAGCTATGCTCCCCTTGAGTCCCAAATCAAACACTGATAAAACTTCCAATGGTCCTAACTTCTATACGGTACGTCCTACACCTATCAACGTTTGCAACATACAAATGCTTGTAACTTTTTACTGGAGTGTCATAAAACCTTGAAATTTTGTAACAATAAAGTACCCGAGCCTCTTGTCAATTTAAGCTATCGCTCAAAGCTATGCTACCCTTGAGTCCCAAATCAAACACTGATACAATTTCAAATGGCCCTAACTTCTATACGGTATGTCCTACACCTACAAAGTTTGCAACATACGAATGCTTGTAACTTTTTACGGGAGCGTCATAAAACCTTGAAATTTTGTAACAATAAAGTACTCGAGCCTCTTGTCAATTTAATCTATCGCTCAAAGCTATGCTACCCTTGAGTCCCAAATCAAACACTGATAAAACTTCAAATGGCCCTAACTTCTATACGGTATGTCCTACACCTATCAAAGTTTGCAACATACAAATGCTTTTAACTTTTTACTGGAGCGTCATAAAACCTTGAAATTTTGTAACATTAAAGTACTCGAGCCTCTTGTCAATTCAAGCTAACGCTCAAAGCTATGCTACCATTGAGTCCCAAATCAAACACTGATAAAGTTTAAAATGGCCCTAACTTATATACGGTACGTCCCGCATCTATCAAAGTTTGCTACATACAAAAGCTTGTAACTTTTTCCTGGAGCGTCATAAAACCTTGAAATTTTGTAACAATAAAGTACTCGAGCCTCTTGTCAATTCAAGCTAACGCTCAAAGCTATGCTCCCCTTGAGTCCCAAATCAAACACTGATAAAACTTCAAATCGCCCTAACTTCTATACGGTACGTCCTACACCTATCAAAGTTTTCAACATACAAATGCTTGTAACTTTTTACTGGAGCGTCATAAAACCTTGAAATTTTGTAACAATAAAGTACTCGAGCCTCTTGCCAATTTAAGCTATCGCTCAAAGCTATGCTACCCATGGGTCACAAATCAAGCACTGATAAAACTTCAAATGGCCCTAACTTCTATACGGTACGTCCCACATCTATCAAAGTTTGCTACATACAAATGCTTGTAACTTTTTCCTGGAGCGTCATAAAACCTTGAAATTTTGTAACAATAAAGTACTCGAGCCTCTTGCCAATTTAAGCTATCGCTCAAAGCTATGCTAGCCTTGAGTCCCAAATCAAGCACTGATAAAACTTCAAATGGCCCTAACTTCTATACGGTACGTCCCACATCTATCAAAGTTTGCTACATACAAATGCTTGTAACTTTTTCCTGGAGCGTCATAAAACCTTGAAATTTTGTAACAATAAAGTACTCGAGCCTCTTGTCAATTTAAGCTATCGCGCAAAGCTATGCTACCATTGAGTCCCAAATCAAACACTGATAAAGTTTAAAATGGCCCTAACTTCTATACGGTACGTCCCGCATCTATCAAAGTTTGCTACATACAAATGCTTGTAACTTTTTCCTGGAGCGTCATAAAACCTTAAAATTTTGTAACAATAAAGTACTCGAGCCTCTTGTCAATTCAAGCTAACGCTCAAAGCTATGCTCCAATTGAGTCCCAAATCAAACACTGATAAAACTTCAAATCGCCCTAACTTCTATACGGTACGTCCTACACCTATCAAAGTTGGCAACATACAAATGCTTGTAACTTTTTACTGGAGCGTCATAAAACCTTGAAATTTTGTAACAATAAAGTACACGAGCCTCTTGCCAATTTAAGCTATCGCTCAAAGCTATGCTAGCTTTGAGTCCCAAATCAAGCACTGATAAAACTTCAAATGGCCCTAACTTCTATACGGTACGTCCCACATTTATCAAAGTTTGCAACATACAAATGCTTGTAATTTTTTACTGGAGCGTCACAAAACCTTGAAATTTCGTAACAATAAAGTACTCGAGCCTCTTGTCAATTCAAGCTAACGCTCAAAGCTATGCTCCCCTTGAGTCCCAAATCAAACACTGATACAACTTCAAATGGCCCTAACTTCTATACGGTATGTCCCACACCTATCAAAGTTTGCAACATACGAATGCTTGTAACTTTTTACTGGAGCGTCATAAAACCTTGAAATTTTGTAACAATAAAGTACTCGAGCCTCTTGTCAATTTAAGCTATCGCTCAAAGCTATGCTACCCTTGAGTCCCTAATCAAACACTGATAAAACTTCAAATGGCCCTAACTTCTATACGGTACGTCCTACACCTATCAAAGTTTGCAACATACAAATGCTTGTAACTTTTTACTGGAACGTCATAAAGCCTTGAACTTTTGTAACAATAAAGTAGTCGAGCCTCTTGTCAGTTTAAGCTATCGCTCAAATCTATGCTCCCATTGAATCCCAAATCAAACACTGATAAAGTTTCAAATGGCCCTAACTTCTATACGGTACGTCCCACATCTATCAAAGTTTGCTACATACAAATGCTTGTAACTTTTTCCTGGAGCGTCATAAAACCTTGAAATTTTGTAACAATAAAGTACTCGAGCCTCTTGTCAATTCAAGCTAACGCTCAAAGCTATGCTCCCCTTGAGTCCCGAATCAAACACTCATAAAACTTCAAATCACCCTAACTTCTATACGGTACGGCCTACACCTATCAAAGTTTGCAACATACAAATGCTTGTAACTTTTTACTGGAACGTCATAAAACGTTGAAATTTTGTTACAATAAAGTACTCGAGCCTCTTGTCAATTTAAACTATCGCTCAAAGCTATGCTACCCTTGAGTCCCATATCAAACACTGATAAAACTTCAAATGGCCCTAACTTCTATACGGTACGTCCTACACCTATCAAAGTTTGCAACATACAAATGCTTGTTACTTTTTACTGGAGCGTCATAAAACCTTGAAATTTTGTAACAATAAAGTACTCGAGCCTCTTGTCAATTTAAGCTATCGCGCAAAGCTATGCTACCATTGAGACCCAAATCAAACACTGATAAAGTTTAAAATGGCCCTAACTTCTATACGGTACGTCCCGCATCTATCAAAGTTTGCTACATACAAATGCTTGTAACTTTTTCCTGGAGCGTCATAAAACCTTGAAATTTTGTAACAATAAAGTACTCGAGCCTCTTGTCAATTCAAGCTAACGCTCAAAGCTATGCTCCCCTTGAGTCCCAAATCAAACACTGATAAAACTTCAAATCGCCCTAACTTCTATATGGTACGTCCTACACCTATCAAAGTTTGCTACATACAAATGCTTGTAACTTTTTCCTGGAGCGTCATAAAACCTTGAAATTTTGTAACAATAAAGTACTCGAGCCTCTTGTCAATTTAAGCTAACGCTCAAAGCTATGCTCCCCTTGAGTCCCAAATCAAACACTTATAAAACTTCAAATCGCCCTAACTTCTATACGGTACGTCCTACACCTATCAAAGTTTGCAACATACAAATGCTTGTAACTTTTTACTGGAGCGTCATAAAAACTTGAAATTTTGTAACAATAAAGTACTCGAGCCTCTTGCCAATTTAAGCTATCGCTCAAAGCTATGCTAGCCTTGAGGCCCCAAATCAAGCACTGATAAAACTTCAAATGGCCCTAACTTCTATACGGTACGTCCCACATCTATCAAAGTTTGCAACATACAAATGCTTGTAACTTTTTACTGGAGCCTCATAAAACGTTGAAATTTTGTAACAATAAAGTACTCGAGCCTCTTGTCAATTTAAACTATCGCTCAAAGCTATGCTCCCCTTGAGTCCCAAATCAAACACTTATAAAACTTCAAATCGCCCTAACTTCTATACGGTACGTCCTACACCTATCAAAGTTTGCAACATACAAATGCTTGTAACTTTTTACTGGAGCGTCATAAAACCTTGAAATTTTGTAACAATAAAGTACTCGAGCCTCTTGTCAATTCAAGCTAACGCTCAAAGCTATGCTCCCCTTGAGTCCCAAATCAAACACTGATAAAACTTCAAATCACCCTAACTTCTATACGGTACGTCCTACACCTATCAAAGTTTGCAACATACAAATGCTTGTAACTTTTTACTGGAACGTCATAAAACGTTGAAATTTTGTAACAATAAAGTACTCGAGCCTCTTGTCAATTTAAACTATCGCTCAAAGCTATGCTACCCTTGAGTCCCATATCAAACACTGATAAAACTTCAAATGGCCCTAACTTCTATACGGTACGTCCTACACCTATCAAAGTTTGCAACATACAAATGCTTGTAACTTTTTACTGGAGCGTCATAAAACCTTGAAATTTTGTAACAATAAAGTTCTCGAGCCTCTTGTCAATTTAAGCTATCGCGCAAAGCTATGCTACCCTTGAGTCCCAAATCAAACACTGATAAAACTTCAAATGGCCCTAATTTCTATACGGTACGTCCTACACCTATCAAAGTTTGCAAACATACAAATGCTTGTAACTTTTTACTGGAGCATCATAAAACCTTGAAATTTTGTAACAATAAAGTACTCGAGCGTCTTGTCAATTTAAGCTATCGCTCAAAGCTATGCTACCCTTAAGTTCCATATCAAACACTGATAAAACTTCAAATGGCCCTAACTTCTATACGGTATGTCCTACACCTATCAAAGTTTGCAACATACAAATGCTTGTAACTTTTTACTGGAGCGTCACAAAACCTTGAAATTTTGTAACAATAAAGTACTCGAGCCTCTTGTCAATTTAAGCTATCGCGCAAAGCTATGCTACCCTTGAGTCCCAAATCAAACACTGATAAAACTTCAAATGGCCCTAACTTCTATACGGTACGTCCTACACCTATCAAAGTTTGCAACATACAAATGCTTGTAATTTTTTACTGGAGCGTCATAAAACCTTGAAATTTCGTAACAATAAATTACTCGAGCCTCTTGTCAATTCAAGCTAACGCTCAAAGCTATGCTCCCCTTGAGTCCCTAATCAAACACTGATACAACTTCAAATGGCCCTAACTTCTATACGGTACGTCCTACACCTATCAAAGTTTGCAACATACGAATGCTTGTAACTTTTTACTGGAGCGTCATAAAACCTTGAAATTTTGTAACAATAAAGTACTCGAGCCTCTTGTCAATTTAAGCTATCGCTCAAAGCTATGCTACCCTTGAGTCCCAAATCAAACACTGATAAACTTTCAAATGGCCCTAACTTCTATACGGTACGTCCTACACCTATCAAAGTTTGCAACATACAAATGCTTGTAACTTTTTACTGGAGCGTCATAAAACCTTGAAATTTTGTAACAATAAAGTACTCGAGCCTCTTGTCAATTTAACCTATCGCTCAAAGCTATGCTACCCTTGAGTCCCAAATCAAACACTGATAAACTTGAAATCGCCCTAACTTCTATACGGTACGCCCTACACCTATCAAAGTTTGCAACATACAAATGCTTGTAACTTTTTACTGGAACGTCATAAAACCTTGAAATTTTGTAACAATAAAGTAGTCGAGCCTCTTGTCAGTTTAAGCTATCGCCCAAATCTATGCTCCCATTGAGTCCCAAATCAAACACTGATAAAACTTCAAATCGCCCTAACTTCTATACGGTACGTCCTACACCTATCAAAGTTTGCAACATACAAATGCTTGTAACTTTTTACTGGAACGTCATAAAACGTTGAAATTTTGTAACAATAAAGTACTCGAGCCTCTTGTCAATTTAAACTATCGCTCAAAGCTATGCTACCCTTGAGTTCCATATCAAACACTGATAAAACTTCAAATGGCCCTAACTTCTATACGGTATGTCCTACACCTATCAAAGTTTGCAACATACAAATGCTTGTAACTTTTTACTGGAGCGTCACAAAACCTTGAAATTTTGTAACAATAAAGTACTCGAGCCTCTTGTCAATTCAAGCTAACGCTCAAAGCTATGCTCCCCTTGAGTCCCAAATCAAACACTGATACAACTTCAAATGGCTCTAACTTCTATACGATATGTCCTGCACCTATCAAAGTTTGGAACATACGAATGCTTGTAACTTTTTACTGGAGCGTCATAAAACCTTGAAATTTTGTAACAATAAAGTACTCGAGCCTCTTGTCAATTTAAGCTATCGCTCAAAGCTATACTACCCTTGAGTCCCTAATCAAACACTGATAACACTTCAAATGGCCCTAACTTCTATACGGTACGTCCTTCACCTATCAAAGTTTGCAACATACAAATGCTTGTAATTTTTTACTGGAGCGTCATAAAACCTTGAAATTTCGTAACAATAAAGTACTCGAGCCTCTTGTCAATTCAAGCTAACGCTCAAAGCTATGCTCCCCTTGAGTCCCAAATCAAACACTGATACAACTTCATATGGCCCTAACGTCTATACGGTATGTCCTACATCTATCAAAGTTTGCAACATACGAATGCTTGTAACTTTTTACTGGAGCGTCATAAAACCTTGAAATTTTGTAACAATAAAGTACTCGAGCCTCTTGTCAATTTAAGCTATCGCTCAAAGCTATGCTACCCTTGAGTCCCAAATCAAACACTGATAAAACTTCAAATGGCCCTAACTTCTATACGGTACGTCCTACAGCTATCAAAGTTTGCAACATACAAATGCTTGTAACTTTTTACTAGAGCGTCATAAAACCTTGAAATTTTGTAACAATAAAGTACTCGAGCCTCTTGTCAATTTAAGCTATCGCGCAAAGCTATGCTACCCTTGAGTCTCAACTCAAACACTGAAAAAACTTAAAATGGCCCTAACTTCTATAGGGTACTTCCTACACCTATCAAAGTTTGCAACATACAAATGCTTGTAACTTTTTACTAGAGCGTCATAAAACCTTGAAATTTTGTAACAATAAAGTACTCGAGCCTCTTGTCAATTTAAGCTATCGCGCAAAGCTATGCTACCCTTGAGTCCCAAGTCAAACACTGAAAAAACTTAAAATGGCCCTAACTTCTATACGGTACGTCCTACACCTATCAAAGTTTGCAACATACAAATGCTTGTAAGTTTTTACTGGAGCGTCATAAAACCTTGAAATTTTGTAACAATAAAGTACTCGAGCATCTTGTCAATTTAAGCTATCGCTCAAAGCTATGCTACCCTTGAGTTCCAAATCAAACACTGATAAAACTTCAAATGGCAATAACTTCTATACGGTACGTCCTACACCTATCAAAGTTTGCAACATACAAATGCTTGTAACTTTTTACTGGAGCGTCATAAAACCTTGAAATTTCGTAACAATAAAGTACTCGAGCCTCTTGTCAGTTTAAGCTATCGCTCAAATCTATGCTCCCATTGAGTCCCAAATCAAACACTGATAAAGTTTCAAATGGCCCTAACTTCTATACGGTACGTCCTGCATCTATCAAAGTTTGCTACATACAAATGCTTGTAACTTTTTCCTGGAGCGTCATAAAACCTTGAAATTTTGTAACAATAAAGTACTCGAGCCTCTTGTCAATTCAAGCTAACGCTCAAAGCTATGCTCCCCTTGAGTCCCAAATCAAATACTGATAAAACTTCAAATCGCCCTAACTTCTATACGGTACGTCCTACACCTATCAAAGTTTGCAACATACAAATGCTTGTAACTTTTTACTGGAGCGTCATTCAACCTTGAAATTTTGTAACAATAAAGTACTCGAGCCTCTTGCCAATTTAAGCTATCGCTCAAAGCTATGCTAGCCTTGAGTCCCAAATCAAGCACTGATAAAACTTCAAATGGCCCTAACTTCTATACGGTACGTCCCACACCTATCAAAGTTTGCAACATACAAATGCTTGTAACTTTTTACTGGAGCGTCATAAAACGTTGAAATTTTGTAACAATAAAGTACTCGAGCCTCTTCTCAATTTAAACTATCGCTCAAAGCTATGCTACCCTTGAGTCCCATATCAAACACTGATAAAACTTCAAATGGCCCTAACTTCTATACGGTACGTCCTACACCGATCAAAGTTTGCAACATACAAATGCTTGTAACTTTTTACTGGAGCGTCATAAAACCTTGAAATTTTGTAACAATAAAGTACTCGAGCCTCTTGTCAATTTAAGCTATCGCGCAAAGCTATGCTACCCTTGAGTCCCAACTCAAATACTGATAAAACTTCAAATGGCCCTAACTTCTATACGGTACGTCCTACACCTATCAAAGTTTGCAACATACAAATGCTTTTAACTTTTTACTGGAGCATCACAAAACCTTGAAATTTTGTAACAATAAAGTACTCGAGCCTCTTGTCAATTTAAGCTATCGCGCAAAGCTATGCTACCCTTGAGTCCCAAATCAAACACTGATAAAATTTCAAATGGCCCTAACTTCTATACGGTACGTCCTACACCTATCAAAGTTTGCATCATACAAATGCTTGTAATTTTTTACTGGAGCGTCATAAAACCTTGAATTTCGTAACAATAAAGTACTCGAGCCTCTTGTCAATGCAAGCTAACGCTCAAAGCTATGCTCCCCTTGAGTCCCAAATCAAACACTGATACAACTTCAAATGGCCCTAACTTCTATACGGTATGTCCTACACCTATCAAAGTTTGCAACATACGAATGCTTGTAACTTTTTACTGGAGCGTCATAAAACCTTGAAATTTTGTAACAATAAAGTACTCGAGGCTCTTGTCAATTTAAGCTATCGCTCAAAGCTATACTACCCTTGAGTACCTAATCAAACACTCATAAAACTTCAAATGGCCCTAACTTCTATACGGTACGTCCTACACCTATCAAAGTTTGCAACATACAAATGCTTGTAACTTTTTACTGGAACGTCATAAAGCCTTGAAATTTTGTAACAATAAAGTACTCGAGCCTCTTGTCAATTTAAGCTATCGCGCAAAGCTATGCTACCCTTGAGTCCCAAGTCAAACACTGAAAAAACTTAAAATGGCCCTAACTTCTATAGGGTACGTCCTACACCTATCAAAGTTTGCAACATACAAATGCTTGTAACTTTTTACTGGAGCGTCATAAAACCGTGAAATTTTGTAACAATAAAGTACTCGAGCCTCTTGTCAATTTAAGATATCGCTCAAAGCTATGCTAACCTTGAGTTCCAAATCAAACACTGATAAAAATTCAAATGGCCCTAACTTCTATACGGTACGTCCTACACCTATCAAAGTTTGCAACATACAAATGCTTGTAACTTTTTACTGGAGCGTCATAAAACCTTGAAATTTTGTAACAATAAAGTACTCGAGCCTCTTGTCAATTTGAGCTATCGCTCAAAGCTATGCTACCCTTGAGTCCCAAATCAAACACTGATAAAGTTTCAAATGGCCCTAACTTCTATACGGTACGTCCTACACCTATCAAAGTTTGCAACATACAAATGCTTGTAACTTTTTACTAGAGCGTCATAAAACCTTGAAATTTTGTAACAATAAAGTACTCGAGCCTCTTGTCAATTTAAGCTATCGCGCAAAGCTATGCTACCCTTGAGTCCCAAGTCAAACACTGAAAAAACTTAAAATGGCCCTAACTTCTATACGGTACGTCCTACACCTATCAAAGTTTGCAACATACAAATGCTTGTAAGTTTTTACTGGAGCGTCATAAAACCTTGAAATTTTGTAACAATAAAGTACTCGAGCATCTTGTCAATTTAAGCTATCGCTCAAAGCTATGCTACCCTTGAGTTCCAAATCAAACACTGATAAAACTTCAAATGGCCCTAACTTCTATACGGTACGTCCTACACCTATCAAAGTTTGCAACATACAAATGCTTGTAACTTTTTACTAGAGCGTCATAAAACCTTGAAATTTCGTAACAATAAAGTACTAGAGCCTCTTGTCAATTGAAACTATCGCTCAAAGCTATGCTACCCTTGAGTCCCAAATCAAACACTGATAAAGTTTCAAATGGCCCTAACTTCTATACGGTACGTCCTACACCTATCAAAGTTTGCAACATACAAATGCTTGTAACTTTTTACTGGAGCGTCATAAAACCTTGAAATTTTGTAACAATAAAGTACTCGAGCATCTTGTCAATTTAAGCTATCGCTCAAAGCTATGCTACCCTTGAGTTCCAAATCAAACACTGATAAAACTTCAAATGGCCCTAACTTCTATACGGTACGTCCTACACCTATCAAAGTTTGCAACATACAAATGCTTGTAACTTTTTACTGGAGCGTCATAAAACCTTGAAATTTTGTAACAATAAAGTACTCGAGCCTCTTGTCAATTTAAGCTATCGCTCAAAGCTATGCTACCCTTGAGTTCCAAATCAAACACTGATACACCTTCAAATGGCCCTAACTTCTATACGGTATGTCCTACACCTATCAAAGTTTGCAACATACGAATGCTTGTAACTTTTTACTGGAGCGTCATAAAACCTTGAAATTTTGTAACAATAAAGTACTCGAGGCTCTTGTCAATTTAAGCTATCGCTCAAAGCTATGCTACCCTTGAGTACCTAATCAAACACTCATAAAACTTCAAATGGCCCTAACTTCTATACGGTACGTCCTACACCTATCAAAGTTTGCAACATATAAATGCTTGTAACTTTTTACTGGAACGTCATAAAGCCTTGAAATTTTGTAACAATAAAGTACTCGAGCCTCTTGTCAATTTAAGCTATCGCGCAAAGCTATGCTACCCTTGAGTCCCAAGTCAAACACTGAAAAAACTTAAAATGGCCCTAACTTCTATAGGGTACGTCCTACACCTATCAAAGTTTGCAACATACAAATGCTTGCAACTTTTTACTGGAGCGTCATAAAACCGTGAAATTTTGTAACAATAAAGTACTCGAGCCTCTTGTCAATTTAAGCTATCGCTCAAAGCTATGCTACCCTTGAGTTCCAAATCAAACACTGATAAAACTTCAAATGGCCCTAACTTCTATACGGTACGTCCTACACCTATCAAAGTTTGCAACATACAAATGCTTGTAACTTTTTACTGGAGCGTCATAAAACCTTGAAATTTTGTAACAATAAAGTACTCGAGCCTCTTGTCAATCTAAGCTATTGCTCAAAGCTATGCTACCCTTGAGTCCCAAATCAAACACTGATAAAGTTTCAAATGGCCCTAACTTCTATACGGTACGTGCTACACCTATCAAAGTTTGCAACATACAAATGCTTGTAACTTTTTACTAGAGCGTCATAAAACCTTGAAATTTTGTAACAATAAAGTACTCGAGCCTCTTGTCAATTTAAGCTATCGCGCAAAGCTATGCTACCCTTGAGTCCCAAGTCAAACACTGAAAAAACTTAAAATGGCCCTAACTTCTATACGGTACGTCCTACACCTATCAAAGTTTGCAACATACAAATGCTTGTAAGTTTTTACTGGAGCGTCATAAAACCTTGAAATTTTGTAACAATAAAGTACTCGAGCATCTTGTCAATTTAAGCTATCGCTCAAAGCTATGCTACCCTTGAGTTCCAAATCAAACACTGATAAAACTTCAAATGTCCCTAACTTCTATACGGTACGTCCTACACCTATCAAAGTTTGCAACATACAAATGCTTGTAACTTTTTACTGGAGCGTCATAAAACCTTGAAATTTCGTAACAATAAAGTACTCGAGCCTCTTGTCAGTTTAAGCTATCGCTCAAATCTATGCTCCCATTGAGTCCCAAATCAAACACTGATAAAGTTTCAAATGGCCCTAACTTCTATACGGTACGTCCTGCATCTATCAAAGTTTGCTACATTCAAATGCTTGTAACTTTTTCCTGGAGCGTCATAAAACCTTGAAATTTTGTAACAATAAAGTACTCGAGCCTCTTGTCAATTCAAGCTAACGCTCAAAGCTATGCTCCCCTTGAGTCCCAAATCAAACACTGATAAAACTTCAAATCGCCCTAACTTCTATACGGTACGTCCTACACCTATCAAAGTTTGCAACATACAAATGCTTGTAACTTTTTACTGGAGCGTCATTCAACCTTGAAATTTTGTAACAATAAAGTTATTGCCAATTTAAGCTATCGCTCCAAGCTATGCTAGCCTTGAGTCCCAAATCAAGCACTGATAAAACTTCAAATGGCCCTAACTTCTATACGGTACGTCCCACACCTATCAAAGTTTGCAACATACAAATGCTTGTAACTTTTTACTGGAGCGTCATAAAACGTTGAAATTTTGTAACAATAAAGTACTCGAGCCTCTTGTCAATTTAAACTATCGCTCAAAGCTATGCTACCCTTGAGTCCCATATCAAACACTGATAAAACTTCAAATGGCCTTAACTTCTATACGGTACGTCCTACACCTATCAAAGTTTGCAACATACAAATGCTTGTAACTTTTTACTGGAGCATCACAAAACCTTGAAATTTTGTAACAATAAAGTACTCGAGCCTCTTGTCAATTTAAGCTATCGCGCAAAGCTATGCTCCCCTTGAGTCCCAAATCAAACACTGATACAACTTCAAATGGCCCTAACTTCTATACGGTACGTCCTACTCCTATCAAAGTTTGCATCATACAAATGCTTGTAATTTTTTACTGGAGCGTCATAAAACCTTGAAATTTCGTAACAATAAAGTACTCGAGCCTCTTGTCAATTCAAGCTAACGCTCAAAGCTATGCTCCCCTTGAGTCCCAAATCAAACACTGATACAACTTCAAATGGCCCTAACTTCTATACGGTATGTCCTACACCTATCAAAGTTTGCAACATACGAATGCTTGTAACTTTTTACTGGAGCGTCATAAAACCTTGAAATTTTGTAACAATAAAGTACTCGAGGCTCTTGTCAATTTAAGCTATCGCTCAAAGCTATGCTACCCTTGAGTACCTAATCAAACACTCATAAAACTTCAAATGGCCCTAACTTCTATACGGTACGTCCTACACCTATCAAAGTTTGCAACATACAAATGCTTGTAACTTTTTACTGGAACGTCATAAAGCCTTGAAATTTTGTAACAATAAAGTACTCGAGCCTCTTGTCAATTTAAGCTATCGCGCAAAGCTATGCTACCCTTGAGTCCCAATTCAAACACTGAAAAAACTTAAAATGGCCCTAACTTCTATAGGGTACGTCCTACACCTATCAAAGTTTGCAACATACAAATGCTTGTAACTTTTTACTGGAGCGTCATAAAACCGTGAAACTTTGTAACAATAAAGTACTCGAGCCTCTTGTCAATTTAAGATATCGCTCAAAGCTATGCTACCCTTGAGTTCCAAATCAAACACTGATAAAAATTCAAATGGCCCTAACTTCTATACGGTACGTCCTACACCTATCAAAGTTTGCAACATACAAATGCTTGTAACTTTTTACTGGAGCGTCATAAAACCTTGAAATTTTGTAACAATAAAGTACTCGAGCCTCTTGTCAATTTGAGCTATCGCTCAAAGCTATGCTACCCTTGAGTCCCAAATCAAACACTGATAAAGTTTCAAATGGCCCTAACTTCTATACGGTACGTCCTACACCTATCAAAGTTTGCAACATACAAATGCTTGTAACTTTTTACTAGAGCGTCATAAAACCTTGAAATTTTGTAACAATAAAGTACTCGAGCCTCTTGTCAATTTAAGCTATCGCGCAAAGCTATGCTACCCTTGAGTCCCAAGTCAAACACTGAAAAAAATTAAAATGGCCCTAACTTCTATACGGTACGTCCTACACCTATCAAAGTTTGCAACATACAAATGCTTGTAAGTTTTTACTGGAGCGTCATAAAACCTTGAAATTTTGTAACAATAAAGTACTCGAGCATCTTGTCAATTTAAGCTATCGCTCAAAGCTATGCTACCCTTGAGTTCCAAATCAAACACTGATAAAACTTCAAATGGCCCTAACTTCTATACGGTACGTCCTACACCTATCAAAGTTTGCAACATACAAATGCTTGTAACTTTTTACTAGAGCGTCATAAAACTTTGAAATTTCGTAACAATAAAGTACTAGAGCCTCTTGTCAGTTTAAGCTATCGCTCAAATCTATGCTCCCATTGAGTCCCAAATCAAACACTGATAAACTTTCAAATGGCCCTAACTTCTATACGGTACGTCCTGCATCTATCAAAGTTTGCTACATACAAATGCTTGTAACTTTTTCCTGGAGCGTCATAAAACCTTGAAATTTTGTAACAATAAAGTACTCGAGCCTCTTGTCAATTCTAGCTAACGCTCAAAGCTATGCTCCCCTTGAGTCCCAAATCAAACACTGATAAAACTTCAAATCGCCCTAACTTCTATACGGTACGTCCTACACCTATCAAAGTTTGCAACATACAAATGCTTGTAACTTTTTACTGGAGCGTCATTCAACCTTGAAATTTTGTAACAATAAAGTACTCGAGCCTCTTGCCAATTTAAGCTATCGCTCAAAGCTATGCTAGCCTTGAGTCCCAAATCAAGCACTGATAAAACTTCAAATGGCCCTAACTTCTATACGGTACGTCCCACACCTATCAAAGTTTGCAACATACAAATGCTTGTAACTTTTTACTGGAGCGTCATAAAACGTTGAAATTTTGTAACAATAAAGTACTCGAGCCTCTTGTCAATTGAAACTATCGCTCAAAGCTATGCTACCCTTGAGTCCCATATCAAACACTGATAAAACTTCAAATGGCCCTAACTTCTATACGGTACGTCCTACACCTATCAAAGTTTGCAACATACAAATGCTTGTAACTTTTTACTGGAGCGTCATAAAACCTTGAAATTTTGTAACAATAAAGTACTCGAGCCTCTTGTCAATTTAAGCTATCGCTCAAAGCTATGCTACCCTTGAGTTCCAAATCAAACACTGATACAACTTCAAATGGCCCTAACTTCTATACGGTATGTCCTACACCTATCAAAGTTTGCAACATACGAATGCTTGTAACTTTTTACTGGAGCGTCATAAAACCTTGAAATTTTGTAACAATAAAGTACTCGAGGCTCTTGTCAATTTAAGCTATCGCTCAAAGCTATGCTACCCTTGAGTACCTAATCAAACACTCATAAAACTTCAAATGGCCCTAACTTCTATACGGTACGTCCTACACCTATCAAAGTTTGCAACATACAAATGCTTGTAACTTTTTACTGGAACGTCATAAAGCCTTGAAATTTTGTAACAATAAAGTACTCGAGCCTCTTGTCAATTTAAGCTATCGCGCAAAGCTATGCTACCCTTGAGTCCCAAGTCAAACACTGAAAAAACTTAAAATGGCCCTAACTTCTATAGGGTACGTCTTACACCTATCAAAGTTTGCAACATACAAATGCTTGCAACTTTTTACTGGAGCGTCATAAAACCGTGAAATTTTGTAACAATAAAGTACTCGAGCCTCTTGTCAATTTAAGCTATCGCTCAAAGCTATGCTACCCTTGAGTTCCAAATCAAACACTGATAAAACTTCAAATGGCCCTAACTTCTATACGGTACGTCCTACACCTATCAAAGTTTGCAACATACAAATGCTTGTAACTTTTTACTGGAGCGTCATAAAACCTTGAAATTTTGTAACAATAAAGTACTCGAGCCTCTGGTCAATTTAAGCTATCGCTCAAAGCTATGCTACCCTTGAGTCCCAAATCAAACACTGATAAAGTTTCAAATGGCCCTAACTTCTATACGGTACGTGCTACACCTATCAAAGTTTGCAACATACAAATGCTTGTAACTTTTTACTAGAGCGTCATAAAACCTTGAAATTTTGTAACAATAAAGTACTCGAGCCTCTTGTCAATTTAAGCTATCGCGCAAAGCTATGCTACCCTTGAGTCCCAAGTCAAACACTGAAAAAACTTAAAATGGCCCTAACTTCTATACGGTACGTCCTACACCTATCAAAGTTTGCAACATACAAATGCTTGTAACTTTTTACTAGAGCGTCATAAAACCTTGAAATTTCGTAACAATAAAGTACTAGAGCCTCTTGTCAGTTTAAGCTATCGCTCAAATCTATGCTCCCATTGAGTCCCAAATCAAACACTGATAAACTTTCAAATGGCCCTAACTTCTATACGGTACGTCCTGCATCTATCAAAGTTTGCTACATACAAATGCTTGTAACTTTTTCCTGGAGCGTCATAAAACCTTGAAATTTTGTAACAATAAAGTACTCGAGCCTCTTGTCAATTCTAGCTAACGCTCAAAGCTATGCTCCCCTTGAGTCCCAAATCAAACACTGATAAAACTTCAAATCGCCCTAACTTCTATACGGTACGTCCTACACCTATCAAAGTTTGCAACATACAAATGCTTGTAACTTTTTACTGGAGCGTCATTCAACCTTGAAATTTTGTAACAATAAAGTACTCGAGCCTCTTGCCAATTTAAGCTATCGCTCAAAGCTATGCTAGCCTTGAGTCCCAAATCAAGCACTGATAAAACTTCAAATGGCCCTAACTTCTATACGGTACGTCCCACACCTATCAAAGTTTGCAACATACAAATGCTTGTAACTTTTTACTGGAGCGTCATAAAACGTTGAAATTTTGTAACAATAAAGTACTCGAGCCTCTTGTCAATTGAAACTATCGCTCAAAGCTATGCTACCCTTGAGTCCCATATCAAACACTGATAAAACTTCAAATGGCCCTAACTTCTATACGGTACGTCCTACACCTATCAAAGTTTGCAACATACAAATGCTTGTAACTTTTTACTGGAGCGTCATAAAACCTTGAAATTTTGTAACAATAAAGTACTCGAGCCTCTTGTCAATTTAAGCTATCGCTCAAAGCTATGCTACCCTTGAGTTCCAAATCAAACACTGATACAACTTCAAATGGCCCTAACTTCTATACGGTATGTCCTACACCTATCAAAGTTTGCAACATACGAATGCTTGTAACTTTTTACTGGAGCGTCATAAAACCTTGAAATTTTGTAACAATAAAGTACTCGAGGCTCTTGTCAATTTAAGCTATCGCTCAAAGCTATGCTACCCTTGAGTACCTAATCAAACACTCATAAAACTTCAAATGGCCCTAACTTCTATACGGTACGTCCTACACCTATCAAAGTTTGCAACATACAAATGCTTGTAACTTTTTACTGGAACGTCATAAAGCCTTGAAATTTTGTAACAATAAAGTACTCGAGCCTCTTGTCAATTTAAGCGATCGCGCAAAGCTATGCTACCCTTGAGTCCCAAGTCAAACACTGAAAAAACTTAAAATGGCCCTAACTTCTATAGGGTACGTCTTACACCTATCAAAGTTTGCAACATACAAATGCTTGCAACTTTTTACTGGAGCGTCATAAAACCGTGAAATTTTGTAACAATAAAGTACTCGAGCCTCTTGTCAATTTAAGCTATCGCTCAAAGCTATGCTACCCTTGAGTTCCAAATCAAACACTGATAAAACTTCAAATGGCCCTAACTTCTATACGGTACGTCCTACACCTATCAAAGTTTGCAACATACAAATGCTTGTAACTTTTTACTGGAGCGTCATAAAACCTTGAAATTTTGTAACAATAAAGTACTCGAGCCTCTTGTCAATTTAAGCTATCGCGCAAAGCTATGCTACCCTTGAGTCCCAAGTCAAACACTGAAAAAACTTAAAATGGCCCTAACTTCTATACGGTACGTCCTACACCTATCAAAGTTTGCAACATACAAATGCTTGTAAGTTTTTACTGGAGCGTCATAAAACCTTGAAATTTTGTAACAATAAAGTACTCGAGCATCTTGTCAATTTAAGCTATCGCTCAAAGCTATGCTACCCTTGAGTTCCAAATCAAACACTGATAAAACTTCAAATGGCCCTAACTTCTATACGGTACGTCCTACACCTATCAAAGTTTGCAACATACAAATGCTTGTAACTTTTTACTGGAGCGTCATAAAACCTTGAAATTTCGTAACAATAAAGTACTCGAGCCTCTTGTCAGTTTAAGCTATCGCTCAAATCTATGCTCCCATTGAGTCCCAAATCAAACACTGATAAAGTTTCAAATGGCCCTAACTTCTATACGGTACGTCCTGCATCTATCAAAGTTTGCTACATACAAATGCTTGTAACTTTTTCCTGGAGCGTCATAAAACCTTGAAATTTTGTAACAATAAAGTACTCGAGCCTCTTGTCAATTCAAGCTAACGCTCAAAGCTATGCTCCCCTTGAGTCCCAAATCAAACACTGATAAAACTTCAAATCGCCCTAACTTCTATACGGTACGTCCTACACCTATCAAAGTTTGCAACATACAAATGCTTGTAACTTTTTACTGGAGCGTCATTCAACCTTGAAATTTTGTAACAATAAAGTTATTGCCAATTTAAGCTATCGCTCCAAGCTATGCTAGCCTTGAGTCCCAAATCAAGCACTGATAAAACTTCAAATGGCCCTAACTTCTATACGGTACGTCCCACACCTATCAAAGTTTGCAACATACAAATGCTTGTAACTTTTTACTGGAGCGTCATAAAACGTTGAAATTTTGTAACAATAAAGTACTCGAGCCTCTTGTCAATTTAAACTATCGCTCAAAGCTATGCTACCCTTGAGTCCCATATCAAACACTGATAAAACTTCAAATGGCCCTAACTTCTATACGGTACGTCCTACACCTATCAAAGTTTGCAACATACAAATGCTTGTAACTTTTTACTGGAGCATCACAAAACCTTGAAATTTTGTAACAATAAAGTACTCGAGCCTCTTGTCAATTTAAGCTATCGCGCAAAGCTATGCTACCCTTGAGTCCCAAATCAAACACTGATAAAACTTCAAATGGCCCTAACTTCTATACGGTACGTCCTACACCTATCAAAGTTTGCATCATACAAATGCTTGTAATTTTTTACTGGAGCGTCATAAAACCTTGAAATTTCGTAACAATAAAGTACTCGAGCCTCTTGTCAATTCAAGCTAACGCTCAAAGCTATGCTCCCCTTGAGTCCCAAATGAAACACTGATACAACTTCAAATGGCCCTAACTTCTATACGGTATGTCCTACACCTATCAAAGTTTGCAACATACGAATGCTTGTAACTTTTTACTGGAGCGTCATAAAACCTTGAAATTTTGTAACAATAAAGTACTCGAGGCTCTTGTCAATTTAAGCTGTCGCTCAAAGCTATGCTACCCTTGAGTACCTAATCAAACACTCATAAAACTTCAAATGGCCCTAACTTCTATACGGTACGTCCTACACCTATCAAAGTTTCCAACATACAAATGCTTGTAACTTTTTACTTGAACGTCATAAAGCCTTGAAATTTTGTAACAATAAAGTACTCGAGCCTCTTGTCAATTTAAGCTATCGCGCAAAGCTATGCTACCCTTGAGTCCCAAATCAAACACTGATAAAGTTTCAAATGGCCCTAACTTCTATACGGTACGTCCTACACCTATCAAAGTTTGCAACATACAAATGCTTGTAACTTTTTACTGGAGCGTCATAAAACCTTGAAATTTTGTAACAATAAAGTACTCGAGCCTCTTGTCAATTTAACCTATCGCTCAAAGCTATGCTACCCTTGAGTGCCTAATCAAACACTGATAAACTTCAAATCGCCCTAACTTCTATACGGTACGCCCTACACCAATCAAAGTTTGCAACATACAAATGCTTGTAACTTTTTACTGGAGCGTCATAAAACCTTGAAATTTCGTAACATTAAGTACTCGAGCCTCTTGTCAATTCAAGCTAACGCTCAAAGCTATGCTCCCCTTGAGTCCCAAATCAAACACTGATAAAACTTCAAATGGCCCTAACTTCTATACGGTACGTCCTACACCTATCAAAGTTTGCAACATACAAATGCTTGTAAGTTTTTACTGGAGCGTCATAAAACCTTGAAATTTTGTAACAATAAAGTACTCGAGCATCTTGTCAATTTAAGCTATCGCTCAAAGCTATGCTACCCTTGAGTTCCAAATCAAACACTGATAAAACTTCAAATGGCCCTAACTTCTATACGGTACGTCCTACACCTATCAAAGTTTCCAACATACAAATGCTTGTAACTTTTTACTTGAACGTCATAAAGCCTTGAAATTTTGTAACAATAAAGTACTCGAGCCTCTTGTCAATTTGAGCTATCGCTCAAAGCTATGCTACCCTTGAGTCCCAAATCAAACACTGATAAAGTTTCAAATGGCCCTAACTTCTATACGGTACGTCCTACACCTATCAAAGTTTGCAACATACAAATGCTTGTAACTTTTTACTAGAGCGTCATAAAACCTTGAAATTTTGTAACAATAAAGTACTCGAGCCTCTTGTCAATTTAAGCTATCGCGCAAAGCTATGCTACCCTTGAGTCCCAAGTCAAACACTGAAAAAACTTAAAATGGCCCTAACTTCTATACGGTACGTCCTACACCTATCAAAGTTTGCAACATACAAATGCTTGTAAGTTTTTACTGGAGCGTCATAAAACCTTGAAATTTTGTAACAATAAAGTACTCGAGCATCTTGTCAATTTAAGCTATCGCTCAAAGCTATGCTACCCTTGAGTTCCAAATCAAACACTGATAAAACTTAAAATGGCCCTAACTTCTATACGGTACGTCCTACACCTATCAAAGTTTGCAACATACAAATGCTTGTAACTTTTTACTAGAGCGTCATAAAACCTTGAAATTTCGTAACAATAAAGTACTAGAGCCTCTTGTCAGTTTAAGCTATCGCTCAAATCTATGCTCCCATTGAGTCCCAAATCAAACACTGATAAACTTTCAAATGGCCCTAACTTCTATACGGTACGTCCTGCATCTATCAAAGTTTGCTACATACAAATGCTTGTAACTTTTTCCTGGAGCGTCATAAAACCTTGAAATTTTGTAACAATAAAGTACTCGAGCCTCTTGTCAATTCTAGCTAACGCTCAAAGCTATGCTCCCCTTGAGTCCCAAATCAAACACTGATAAAACTTCAAATCGCCCTAACTTCTATACGGTACGTCCTACACCTATCAAAGTTTGCAACATACAAATGCTTGTAACTTTTTACTGGAGCGTCATTCAACCTTGAAATTTTGTAACAATAAAGTACTCGAGCCTCTTGCCAATTTAAGCTATCGCTCAAAGCTATGCTAGCCTTGAGTCCCAAATCAAGCACTGATAAAACTTCAAATGGCCCTAACTTCTATACGGTACGTCCCACACCTATCAAAGTTTGCAACATACAAATGCTTGTAACTTTTTACTGGAGCGTCATAAAACGTTGAAATTTTGTAACAATAAAGTACTCGAGCCTCTTGTCAATTGAAACTATCGCTCAAAGCTATGCTACCCTTGAGTCCCATATCAAACACTGATAAAACTTCAAATGGCCCTAACTTCTATACGGTACGTCCTACACCTATCAAAGTTTGCAACATACAAATGCTTGTAACTTTTTACTGGAGCGTCATAAAACCTTGAAATTTTGTAACAATAAAGTACTCGAGCCTCTTGTCAATTTAAGCTATCGCTCAAAGCTATGCTACCCTTGAGTTCCAAATCAAACACTGATACAACTTCAAATGGCCCTAACTTCTATACGGTATGTCCTACACCTATCAAAGTTTGCAACATACGAATGCTTGTAACTTTTTACTGGAGCGTCATAAAACCTTGAAATTTTGTAACAATAAAGTACTCGAGGCTCTTGTCAATTTAAGCTATCGCTCAAAGCTATGCTACCCTTGAGTACCTAATCAAACACTCATAAAACTTCAAATGGCCCTAACTTCTATACGGTACGTCCTACACCTATCAAAGTTTGCAACATACAAATGCTTGTAACTTTTTACTGGAACGTCATAAAGCCTTGAAATTTTGTAACAATAAAGTACTCGAGCCTCTTGTCAATTTAAGCTATCGCGCAAAGCTATGCTACCCTTGAGTCCCAAGTCAAACACTGAAAAAACTTAAAATGGCCCTAACTTCTATAGGGTACGTCCTACACCTATCAAAGTTTGCAACATACAAATGCTTGCAACTTTTTACTGGAGCGTCATAAAACCGTGAAATTTTGTAACAATAAAGTACTCGAGCCTCTTGTCAATTTAAGCTATCGCTCAAAGCTATGCTACCCTTGAGTTCCAAATCAAACACTGATAAAACTTCAAATGGCCCTAACTTCTATACGGTACGTCCTACACCTATCAAAGTTTGCAACATACAAATGCTTGTAACTTTTTACTGGAGCGTCATAAAACCTTGAAATTTTGTAACAATAAAGTACTCGAGCCTCTGGTCAATTTAAGCTATCGCTCAAAGCTATGCTACCCTTGAGTCCCAAATCAAACACTGATAAAGTTTCAAATGGCCCTAACTTCTATACGGTACGTGCTACACCTATCAAAGTTTGCAACATACAAATGCTTGTAACTTTTTACTAGAGCGTCATAAAACCTTGAAATTTTGTAACAATAAAGTACTCGAGCCTCTTGTCAATTTAAGCTATCGCGCAAAGCTATGCTACCCTTGAGTCCCAAGTCAAACACTGAAAAAACTTAAAATGGCCCTAACTTCTATACGGTACGTCCTACACCTATCAAAGTTTGCAACATACAAATGCTTGTAAGTTTTTACTGGAGCGTCATAAAACCTTGAAATTTTGTAACAATAAAGTACTCGAGCATCTTGTCAATTTAAGCTATCGCTCAAAGCTATGCTACCCTTGAGTTCCAAATCAAACACTGATAAAACTTCAAATGGCCCTAACTTCTATACGGTACGTCCTACACCTATCAAAGTTTGCAACATACAAATGCTTGTAACTTTTTACTGCAGCGTCATAAAACCTTGAAATTTCGTAACAATAAAGTACTCGAGCCTCTTGTCAGTTTAAGCTATCGCTCAAATCTATGCTCCCATTGAGTCCCAAATCAAACACTGATAAAGTTTCAAATGGCCCTAACTTCTATACGGTACGTCCTGCATCTATCAAAGTTTGCTACATACAAATGCTTGTAACTTTTTCCTGGAGCGTCATAAAACCTTGAAATTTTGTAACAATAAAGTACTCGAGCCTCTTGTCAATTCAAGCTAACGCTCAAAGCTATGCTCCCCTTGAGTCCCAAATCAAACACTGATAAAACTTCAAATCGCCCTAACTTCTATACGGTACGTCCTACACCTATCAAAGTTTGCAACATACAAATGCTTGTAACTTTTTACTGGAGCGTCATTCAACCTTGAAATTTTGTAACAATAAAGTTATTGCCAATTTAAGCTATCGCTCCAAGCTATGCTAGCCTTGAGTCCCAAATCAAGCACTGATAAAACTTCAAATGGCCCTAACTTCTATACGGTACGTCCCACACCTATCAAAGTTTGCAACATACAAATGCTTGTAACTTTTTACTGGAGCGTCATAAAACGTTGAAATTTTGTAACAATAAAGTACTCGAGCCTCTTGTCAATTTAAACTATCGCTCAAAGCTATGCTACCCTTGAGTCCCATATCAAACACTGATAAAACTTCAAATGGCCCTAACTTCTATACGGTACGTCCTACACCTATCAAAGTTTGCAACATACAAATGCTTGTAACTTTTTACTGGAGCATCACAAAACCTTGAAATTTTGTAACAATAAAGTACTCGAGCCTCTTGTCAATTTAAGCTATCGCGCAAAGCTATGCTACCCTTGAGTCCCAAATCAAACACTGATAAAACTTCAAATGGCCCTAACTTCTATACGGTACGTCCTACACCTATCAAAGTTTGCATCATACAAATGCTTGTAATTTTTTACTGGAGCGTCATAAAACCTTGAAATTTCGTAACAATAAAGTACTCGAGCCTCTTGTCAATTCAAGCTAACGCTCAAAGCTATGCTCCCCTTGAGTCCCAAATGAAACACTGATACAACTTCAAATGGCCCTAACTTCTATACGGTATGTCCTACACCTATCAAAGTTTGCAACATACGAATGCTTGTAACTTTTTACTGGAGCGTCATAAAACCTTGAAATTTTGTAACAATAAAGTACTCGAGGCTCTTGTCAATTTAAGCTGTCGCTCAAAGCTATGCTACCCTTGAGTACCTAATCAAACACTCATAAAACTTCAAATGGCCCTAACTTCTATACGGTACGTCCTACACCTATCAAAGTTTCCAACATACAAATGCTTGTAACTTTTTACTTGAACGTCATAAAGCCTTGAAATTTTGTAACAATAAAGTACTCGAGCCTCTTGTCAATTTAAGCTATCGCGCAAAGCTATGCTACCCTTGAGTCCCAAATCAAACACTGATAAAGTTTCAAATGGCCCTAACTTCTATACGGTACGTCCTACACCTATCAAAGTTTGCAACATACAAATGCTTGTAACTTTTTACTGGAGCGTCATAAAACCTTGAAATTTTGTAACACTAAAGTACTCGAGCCTCTTGTCAATTTAACCTATCGCTCAAAGCTATGCTACCCTTGAGTGCCTAATCAAACACTGATAAACTTCAAATCGCCCTAACTTCTATACGGTACGCCCTACACCAATCAAAGTTTGCAACATACAAATGCTTGTAACTTTTTACTGGAGCGTCATAAAACCTTGAAATTTCGTAACATTAAGTACTCGAGCCTCTTGTCAATTCAAGCTAACGCTCAAAGCTATGCTCCCCTTGAGTCCCAAATCAAACACTGATAAAACTTCAAATGGCCCTAACTTCTATACGGTACGTCCTACACCTATCGAAGTTTGCAACATACAAATGCTTGTAACTTTTTACTGGAACGTCATAAAACCTTGAAATTTTGTAACAATAAAGTAGTCGAGCCTCTTGTCAGTTTAAGCTATCGCTCAAATCTATGCTCCCATTGAGTCCCAAATCAAACACTGATAAAACTTCAAATGGCCCTAACTTCTATACGGTACGTCCTACAGCTATCAAAGTTTGCAACATACAAATGCTTGTAACTTTTTACTAGAGCGTCATAAAACCTTGAAATTTTGTAACAATAAAGTACTCGAGCCTCTTGTAAATTTAAGCTATCGCGCAAAGCTATGCTACCCTTGAGTCCCAACTCAAACACTGAAAAAACTTAAAATGGCCCTAACTTCTATACGGTACGTCCTACACCTATCAAAGTTTGCAACATACAAATGCTTGTAAGTTTTTACTGGAGCGTCATAAAACCTTGAAATTTTGTAACAATAAAGTACTCGAGCATCTTGTCAATTTATGCTATCGCTCAAAGCTATGCTACCCTTGAGTTCCAAATCAAACATTGATAAAACTTCAAATGGCCCTAACTTCTATACGGTACGTCCTACACCTATCAAAGTTTGCAACATACAAATGCTTGTAACTTTTTACTGGAACGTCATAAAACCTTGAAATTTTGTAACAACAAAGTACTCGAGCCTCTTGTCAATTCAAGCTAACGCTCAAAGCTATGCTCCCCTTGAGTCCCAAATGAAACACTGATACAACTTCAAATGGCCCTAACTTCTATACGGTATGTCCTACACCTATCAAAGTTTGCAACATACGAATGCTTGTAACTTTTTACTGGAGCGTCATAAAACCTTGAAATTTTGTAACAATAAAGTACTCGAGGCTCTTGTCAATTTAAACTGTCGCTCAAAGCTATGCTACCCTTGAGTACCTAATCAAACACTCATAAAACTTCAAATGGCCCTAACTTCTATACGGTACGTCCTACACCTATCAAAGTTTCCAACATACAAATGCTTGTAACTTTTTACTTGAACGTCATAAAGCCTTGAAATTTTGTAACAATAAAGTACTCGAGCCTCTTGTCAATTTAAGCTATCGCGCAAAGCTATGCTACCCTTGAGTCCCAAGTCAAAAAATGAAAAAACTTAAAATGGCCCTAACTTCTATACGGTACGTCCTACACCTATCAAAGTTTGCAACATTCGAATGCTTGTAACTTTTTACTGGAGCTTCATAAAACCTTGAAATTTTGTAACAATAAAGTACTCGAGCCTCTTGTCAATTTAAGCTATCGCTCAAAGCTATGCTACCCTTGAGTCCCAAATCAAACACTGATAAAACTTCAAATGGCCCTAACTTCTATACGGTACGTCCTACACCTATCAAAGTTTGCAACATACAAATGCTTGTAACTTTTTACTGGAACGTCATAAAACCTTGAAATTTTGTAACAATAAAGTAGTCGAGCCACTTGTCAGTTTAAGCTATCGCTCAAATCTATGCTACCCTTGAGTCCCAACTCAAACACTGAAAAAACTTAAAATGGCCCTAACTTCTATAGGGTACGTCCTACACCTATCAAAGTTTGCAACATACAAATGCTTGTAACTTTTTACTGGAGCGTCATAAAACCTTGAAATTTTGTAACAATAAAGTACTCGAGCCTCTTGTCAATTTAAGCTATCGCTCAAAGCTATGCTACCCTTGAGTTCCAAATCAAACACTGATAAAACTTCAAATGGCCCTAACTTCTATACGGTACGTCCTACACCTATCAAAGTTTGCAACATACAAATGCTTGTAACTTTTTACTGGAGCATCACAAAACCTTGAAATTTTGTAACAATAAAGTACTCGAGCCTGTTGTCAATTTAAGCTATCGCGCAAAGCTATGCTACCCTTGAGTCCCAAATCAAACACTGATAAAACTTCAAATGGCCCTAACTTCTATACGGTACGTCCTACACCTATCAAAGTTTGCATCATACAAATGCTTGTAATTTTTTACTGGAGCGTCATAAAACCTTGAAATTTCGTAACAATAAAGTACTCGAGCCTCTTGTCAATTCAAGCTAACGCTCAAAGCTATGCTCCCCTTGAGTCCCAAATGAAACACTGATACAACTTCAAATGGCCCTAACTTCTATACGGTATGTCCTACACCTATCAAAGTTTGCAACATACGAATGCTTGTAACTTTTTACTGGAGCGTCATAAAACCTTGAAATTTTGTAACAATAAAGTACTCGAGGCTCTTGTCAATTTAAGCTGTCGCTCAAAGCTATGCTACCCTTGAGTACCTAATCAAACACTCATAAAACTTCAAATGGCCCTAACTTCTATACGGTACGTCCTACACCTATCAAAGTTTCCAACATACAAATGCTTGTAACTTTTTACTTGAACGTCATAAAGCCTTGAAATTTTGTAACAATAAAGTACTCGAGCCTCTTGTCAATTTAAGCTATCGCGCAAAGCTATGCTACCCTTGAGTCCCAAATCAAACACTGATAAAGTTTCAAATGGCCCTAACTTCTATACGGTACGTCCTACACCTATCAAAGTTTGCAACATACAAATGCTTGTAACTTTTTACTGGAGCGTCATAAAACCTTGAAATTTTGTAACAATAAAGTACTCGAGCCTCTTGTCAATTTAACCTATCGCTCAAAGCTATGCTACCCTTGAGTGCCTAATCAAACACTGATAAACTTCAAATCGCCCTAACTTCTATACGGTACGCCCTACACCAATCAAAGTTTGCAACATACAAATGCTTGTAACTTTTTACTGGAGCGTCATAAAACCTTGAAATTTCGTAACATTAAGTACTCGAGCCTCTTGTCAATTCAAGCTAACGCTCAAAGCTATGCTCCCCTTGAGTCCCAAATCAAACACTGATAAAACTTCAAATGGCCCTAACTTCTATACGGTACGTCCTACACCTATCGAAGTTTGCAACATACAAATGCTTGTAACTTTTTACTGGAACGTCATAAAACCTTGAAATTTTGTAACAATAAAGTAGTCGAGCCTCTTGTCAGTTTAAGCTATCGCTCAAATCTATGCTCCCATTGAGTCCCAAATCAAACACTGATAAAACTTCAAATGGCCCTAACTTCTATACGGTACGTCCTACAGCTATCAAAGTTTGCAACATACAAATGCTTGTAACTTTTTACTAGAGCGTCATAAAACCTTGAAATTTTGTAACAATAAAGTACTCGAGCCTCTTGTAAATTTAAGCTATCGCGCAAAGCTATGCTACCCTTGAGTCCCAACTCAAACACTGAAAAAACTTAAAATGGCCCTAACTTCTATACGGTACGTCCTACACCTATCAAAGTTTGCAACATACAAATGCTTGTAAGTTTTTACTGGAGCGTCATAAAACCTTGAAATTTTGTAACAATAAAGTACTCGAGCATCTTGTCAATTTATGCTATCGCTCAAAGCTATGCTACCCTTGAGTTCCAAATCAAACATTGATAAAACTTCAAATGGCCCTAACTTCTATACGGTACGTCCTACACCTATCAAAGTTTGCAACATACAAATGCTTGTAACTTTTTACTGGAACGTCATAAAACCTTGAAATTTTGTAACAATAAAGTACTCGAGCCTCTTGTCAATTCAAGCTAACGCTCAAAGCTATGCTCCCCTTGAGTCCCAAATGAAACACTGATACAACTTCAAATGGCCCTAACTTCTATACGGTATGTCCTACACCTATCAAAGTTTGCAACATACGAATGCTTGTAACTTTTTACTGGAGCGTCATAAAACCTTGAAATTTTGTAACAATAAAGTACTCGAGGCTCTTGTCAATTTAAGCTGTCGCTCAAAGCTATGCTACCCTTGAGTACCTAATCAAACACTCATAAAACTTCAAATGGCCCTAACTTCTATACGGTACGTCCTACACCTATCAAAGTTTCCAACATACAAATGATTGTAACTTTTTACTTGAACGTCATAAAGCCTTGAAATTTTGTAACAATAAAGTACTCGAGCCTCTTGTCAATTTAAGCTATCGCGCAAAGCTATGCTACCCTTGAGTCCCAAGTCAAAAAATGAAAAAACTTAAAATGGCCCTAACTTCTATACGGTACGTCCTACACCTATCAAAGTTTGCAAAATTCGAATGCTTGTAACTTTTTACTGGAGCTTCATAAAACCTTGAAATTTTGTAACAATAAAGTACTCGAGCCTCTTGTCAATTTAAGCTATCGCTCAAAGCTATGCTACCCTTGAGTCCCAAATCAAACACTGATAAAACTTCAAATGGCCCTAACTTCTATACGGTACGTCCTACACCTATCAAAGTTTGCAACATACAAATGCTTGTAACTTTTTACTGGAACGTCATAAAACCTTGAAATTTTGTAACAATAAAGTAGTCGAGCCACTTGTCAGTTTAAGCTATCGCTCAAATCTATGCTACCCTTGAGTCCCAACTCAAACACTGAAAAAACTTAAAATGGCCCTAACTTCTATAGGGTACGTCCTACACCTATCAAAGTTTGCAACATACAAATGCTTGTAACTTTTTACTGGAGCGTCATAAAACCTTGAAATTTTGTAACAATAAAGTACTCGAGCCTCTTGTCAATTTAAGCTATCGCTCAAAGCTATGCTACCCTTGAGTTCCAAATCAAACACTGATAAAACTTCAAATGGCCCTAACTTCTATACGGTACGTCCTACACCTATCAAAGTTTGCAACATACAAATGCTTGTAACTTTTTACTGGAGCGTCATAAAACCTTGAAATTTTGTAACAATAAAGTACTCGAGCCTCTTGTCAATTTAAGCTATCGCTCAAAGCTATGCTACCCTTGAGTCCCAAATCAAACACTGATAAAGTTTCAAATGGCCCTAACTTCTATACGGTACGTCCTACACCTATCAAAGTTTGCAACATACAAATGCTTGTAACTTTTTATTGGAGCGTCATAAAACCTTGAAATTTTGTAACAATAAAGTACTCGAGCCTCTTGTCAATTTAACCTATCGCTCAAAGCTATGCTACCCTTGAGTGCCAAATCAAACACTGATAAACTTCAAATCGCCCTAACTTCTATACGGTACGCCCTACACCAATCAAATTTTGCAACATACAAATGCTTGTAACTTTTTACTGGAGCGTCATAAAACCTTGAAATTTCGTAACATTAAGTACTCGAGCCTCTTGTCAATTCAAGCTAACGCTCAAAGCTATGCTCCCCTTGAGTCCCAAATCAAACACTGATAAAACTTCAAATGGCCCTAACTTCTATACGGTACGTCCTACACCTATCGAAGTTTGCAACATACAAATGCTTGTAACTTTTTACTGGAACGTCATAAAACCTTGAAATTTTGTAACAATAAAGTAGTCGAGCCTCTTGTCAGTTTAAGCTATCGCTCAAATCTATGCTCCCATTGAGTCCCAAATCAAACACTGATAAAACTTCAAATGGCCCTAACTTCTATACGGTACGTCCTACAGCTATCAAAGTTTGCAACATACAAATGCTTGTAACTTTTTACTAGAGCGTCATAAAACCTTGAAATTTTGTAACAATAAAGTACTCGAGCCTCTTGTAAATTTAAGCTATCGCGCAAAGCTATGCTACCCTTGAGTCCCAACTCAAACACTGAAAAAACTTAAAATGGCCCTAACTTCTATACGGTACGTCCTACACCTATCAAAGTTTGCAACATACAAATGCTTGTAAGTTTTTACTGGAGCGTCATAAAACCTTGAAATTTTGTAACAATAAAGTACTCGAGCATCTTGTCAATTTATGCTATCGCTCAAAGCTATGCGACCCTTGAGTTCCAAATCAAACATTGATAAAACTTCAAATGGCCCTAACTTCTATACGGTACGTCCTACACCTATCAAAGTTTGCAACATACAAATGCTTGTAACTTTTTACTGGAACGTCATAAAACCTTGAAATTTTGTAACAATAAAGTAGTCGAGCCACTTGTCAGTTTAAGCTATCGCTCAAATCTATGCTCCCATTGAGTCCCAAATCAAACACTGATAAAACTTCAAATGGCCCTAACTTCTATACGGTACGTCCTACAGCTATCAAAGTTTGCAACATACAAATGCTTGTAACTTTTTACTAGAGCGTCATAAAACCTTGAAATTTTGTAACAATAAAGTACTCGAGCCTCTTGTCAATTTAAGCTATCGCGCAAAGCTATGCTACCCTTGAGTCCCAACTCAAACACTGAAAAAACTTAAAATGGCCCTAACTTCTATAGGGTACGTCCTACACCTATCAAAGTTTGCAACATACAAATGCTTGTAACTTTTTACTGGAGCGTCATAAAACCTTGAAATTTTGTAACAATAAAGTACTCGAGCCTCTTGTCAATTTAAGCTATCGCTCAAAGCTATGATACCCTTGAGTTCCAAATCAAACACTGATAAAACTTCAAATGGCCCTAACTTCTATACGGTACGTCCTACACCTATCAAAGTTTGCAACATACAAATGCTTGTAACTTTTTACTGGAGCGTCATAAAACCTTGAAATTTTGTAACAATAAAGTACTCGAGCCTCTTGTCAATTTAAGCTATCGCTCAAAGCTATGCTACCCTTGAGTCCCAAATCAAACACTGATAAAGTTTCAAATGGCCCTAACTTCTATACGGTACGTCCTACACCTATCAAAGTTTGCAACATACAAATGCTTGTAACTTTTTACTGGAGCGTCATAAAACCTTGAAATTTTGTAACAATAAAGTACTCGAGCCTCTTGTCAATTTAACCTATCGCTCAAAGCTATGCTACCCTTGAGTGCCAAATCAAACACTGATAAACTTCAAATCGCCCTAACTTCTATACGGTACGCCCTACACCAATCAAAGTTTGCAACATACAAATGCTTGTAACTTTTTACTGGAGCGTCATAAAACCTTGAAATTTCGTAACATTAAGTACTCGAGCCTCTTGTCAATTCAAGCTAACGCTCAAAGCTATGCTCCCCTTGAGTCCCAAATCAAACACTGATAAAACTTCAAATGGCCCTAACTTCTATACGGTACGTCCTACACCTATCGAAGTTTGCAACATACAAATGCTTGTAACTTTTTACTGGAACGTCATAAAACCTTGAAATTTTGTAACAATAAAGTAGTCGAGCCTCTTGTCAGTTTAAGCTATCGCTCAAATCTATGCTCCCATTGAGTCCCAAATCAAACACTGATAAAACTTCAAATGGCCCTAACTTCTATACGGTACGTCCTACAGCTATCAAAGTTTGCAACATACAAATGCTTGTAACTTTTTACTAGAGCGTCATAAAACCTTGAAATTTTGTAACAATAAAGTACTCGAGCCTCTTGTAAATTTAAGCTATCGCGCAAAGCTATGCTACCCTTGAGTCCCAACTCAAACACTGAAAAAACTTAAAATGGCCCTAACTTCTATACGGTAGGTCCTACACCTATCAAAGTTTGCAACATACAAATGCTTGTAAGTTTTTACTGGAGCGTCATAAAACCTTGAAATTTTGTAACAATAAAGTACTCGAGCATCTTGTCAATTTATGCTATCGCTCAAAGCTATGCTACCCTTGAGTTCCAAATCAAACACTGATAAAACTTCAAATGGCCCTAACTTCTATACGGTACGTCCTACACCTATCAAAGTTTGCAACATACAAATGCTTGTAACTTTTTTCTGGAGCGTCATAAAACCTTGAAATTTTGTAACAATAAAGTAATCGAGCCTCTTGTCAATATAAGCTATCGCTCAAAGCTATGCTACCCTTGAGTCCCAAATCAAACACTGATAAAACTTCAAATGGCCCTAAATTCTATACGGTACGTCCTACAGCTATCAAAGTTTGCAACATAAAAATGCTTGTAACTTTTTCTAGAGCGTCATAAAACCTTGAATTTTGTAACAATAAAGTACTCGAGCCTCTTTTCAATTTAAGCTATCGCGCAAAGCTATGCTACCCTTGAGTCCCAAGTCAAACACTGAAAAAACTTAAAATCGCCCTAACTTCTATACGGTACGTCCTACACCTATCAAAGTTTGCAACATACAAATGCTTGTAAGTTTTTACTGGAGCGTCATAAAACCTTGAAATTTTGTAACAATAAAGTACTCGAGCATCTTGTCAATTTAAGCAATCGCTCAAAGCTATGCTACCCTTGAGTTCCAAATCAAACACTGATAAAACTTCAAATGGCCCTAACTTCTATACGGTGCGTCCTATACCTATCAAAGTTTGCAACATACAAATGCTTGTAACTTTTTACTGGAGCGTCATAAAACCTTGAAATTTCGTAACAATAAAGTACTCGAGCCTCTTGTCAATTCAAGCTAACGCTCAAAGCTATGCTCCCCTTGAGTCCCAAATCAAACACTGATAAAACTTCAAATGGCCCTAACTTCTATACAGTACGTCCTACACCTATCAAAGTTTGCAAGATACAAATGCTTCTAACTTTTTACTGGAGCGTCATAAAACCTTGAAATTTTGTAACAATAAAGTACTAAAGCCTCTTGTCAATTTAAGCTATCGCGCAAAGATATGCTTCCCTTGAGTCCCAAATCAAACACTGATAAAACTTCAAATGGCCCTAACTTCTATACGGTACGTCCTACACCTATCAAAGTTTGCAACATACAAATGCTTGTAACTGGAGCGTCATAAAACCTTGAAATTTTGTAACAATAAAGTACTCGAGCCTCTTGTCAATTCAATCTAACGCTCAAAGCTATGTTCCCCTTGAGTCCCAAATCACTCTAACTTCAAATGGCTCTAACTTCTATACGGTACGTCCTACACCTATCAAAGTTTGCAACATACAAATGCTTGTAACTTTTTACTGGAGCGTCATAAAACCTTGAAATTTTGTAACAATAAAGTACTCGAGCCTCTTGTCAGTTTAAGCTATCGCTCAAATCTATGCTCCCATTGAGTCCCAAATCAAACACTGATAAAACTTCAAATGGCCCCAACTTCTATACGGTACGTCCTACAACTATCAAAGTTTGCAACATACAAATGCTTGTAACTTTTTACTAGAGCGTCATAAAACCTTGAAATTTTGTAACAATAAAGTACTCGAGCCTCTTGTCAATTTAAGCTATCGCGCAAAGCTATGCTACCCTTGAGTCCCAAGTCAAACACTGAAAAAACTTAAAATGGCCCTCACTTCTATATGGTACGTCCTACACCTATCAAAGTTTGCAACATACAAATGCTTGTAAGTTTTTACTGGAGCGTCATAAAACCTTGAAATTTTGTAACAATAAAGTACTCGAGCATCTTGTCAATTTAAGCTATCGCTCAAAGCTATGCTACCCTTGAGTTCCAAATCAAACACTGATAAAACTTCAAATGGCCCTAACTTCTATACGGTACGTCCTACACCTATCAAAGTTTGCAACATACAAATGCTTGTAACTTTTTTCTGGAGCGTCATAAAACCTTGAAATTTTGTAACAATAAAGTACTCGAGCCTCTTGTCAATTTAAGCTATCGCTCAAAACTATGCTACCCTTGAATCCCAAATCAAACACTGATAAAGCTTCAAATGGCCCTAACTTCTATACGGTACGTCCTACACCTATCAAAGTTTGCAAGATACATATGCTTGTAACTTTTTACTGGAGCGTCAGAAAACCTTGAAATATTGTAACAATAAAGTACTCGAGCCACTTGTCATTTTAAGCTATCGCTCAAAGCTATGCTACCCTTGAGTCCCAAATCAAACACTCATAAACTTCAAATCGCCCTAACTTCTATACGGTACATCCTACACCTATCAAAGTTTGCAACATACAAATGCTTGTAACTTTTTACTGGAGCGTCATAAAACCTTGAAATTTTGTAACAATAAAGTACTCGAGCCTCTTGCCAATTCAAGCTATCGCTCAAAACTATGCTACCCTTGAGTCCCAAACCAAACACTGATAAAATTTCAAATGGCCCTAACTTCTATACGGTACGCCCTACACCTATCAATGTTTGCAACATACAAATGCTTGTAACTTTTCACTGGAGCGTCATAAAACCTTGAAATTTTGTAACAATAAAGTACTCGAGCCTCTTGTCAATTGAAGCTATCGCTCAAAGCTATGCCACCATTGAGTCCCAAATCAAACACTGATAAACCTTCAAATCGCCCTAACTTCTATACAGTACATCCTACACCTATCAAAGTTTGCAACATACAAATGCTTGTAACTTTTTACTTGTCATAAAACCTTGAAATTTCGTAACAATAAAGTACTCGAGCCTCTTGTCAATTCAATCTAACGCTCAAAGCTATGTTCCCCTTGAGTCCCAAATCAAACACTGATAAAACTTCAAATGGCTCTAACTTCTATACGGTACGTTCTACACCTATCAAAGTTTGCAACATACAAATGCTTGTAACTTTTTACTGGAGCGTCATAAAACCTTGAAATTTTGTAACAATAAAGTACTCGAGCCTCTTGTCAGTTTAAGCTATCGCTCAAATCTATGCTCCCATTGAGTCCCAAATCAAACACTGAAAAAACTTAAAATGGCCCTAACTTCTATACGGTACGTCCTACACCTATCAAAGTTTGCAACATACAAATGCTTGTAAGTTTTTACTGGAGCGTCATAAAACCTTGAAATTTTGTAACAATAAAGTACTCGAGAATCTTGTCAATTTAAGCTATCGCTCAAAGCTATGCTACCCTTGAGTTCCAAATCAAACACTGATAAAACTTCAAATGGCCCTAACTTCTATACGGTACGTCCTACACCTATCAAAGTTTGCAACATACAAATGCTTGTAGCTTTTTTCTGGAGCGTCATAAAACCTTGAAATTTTGTAACAATAAAGTACTCGAGCCTCTTGTCAATTTAAGCTATCGCTCAAAGCTATGCTACCCTTGAATCCCAAATCAAACACTGATAAAGTTTCAAATGGCCCTAACTTCTATACGGTACGTCCTACACCTATCAAAGTTTGCAAGATACAAATGCTTGTAACTTTATACTGGAGCGTCAGAAAACCTTGAAATATTGTAACAATAAAGTACTCGAGCCTCTTGTCAATTTAAGCTATCGCTCAAAGCTATGCTGCCCTTGAGTCTCAAATCAAACACTGATAAACTTCAAATCGCCCTAACTTCTATACGGTACGTCCTACACCTATCAAAGTTTGCAACATACAAACGCTTGTAACTTTTTACTGGAGCGTCATAAAACCTTGAAATTTCGTAACAATAAAGTACTCGAGCCTCTTGTCAATTCAAGCTAACGCTCAAAGCTATGCTCCCCTTGAGTCCCAAATCAAACACTGATAAAACTTCAAATGGCCCTAACTTCTATACGGTACGTCCTACAGCTATCAAAGTTTGCAACATACAAATGCTTGTAACTTTTTACTAGAGCGTCATAAAACCTTGAAATTTTGTAACAATAAAGTACTCGAGCCTCTTGTCAGTTTAAGCTATCGCTCAAATCTATGCTCCCATTGAGTCCCAAATCAAACACTGATAAAACTTCAAATGGCCCTAACTTCTATACGGTACGTCCTACAGCTATCAAAGTTTGCAACATACAAATGCTTGTAACTTTTTACTAGAGCGTCATAAAACCTTGAAATTTTGTAACAATAAAGTACTCGAGCCTCTTGTAAATTTAAGCTATCGCGCAAAGCTATGCTACCCTTGAGTCCCAACTCAAACACTGAAAAAACTTAAAATGGCCCTAACTTCTATACGGTACGTCCTACACCTATCAAAGTTTGCAACATACAAATGCTTGTAAGTTTTTACTGGAGCGTCATAAAACCTTGAAATTTTGTAACAATAAAGTACTCGAGCATCTTGTCAATTTATGCTATCGCTCAAAGCTATGCTACCCTTGAGTTCCAAATCAAACATTGATAAAACTTCAAATGGCCCTAACTTCTATACGGTACGTCCTACACCTATCAAAGTTTGCAACATACAAATGCTTGTAACTTTTTACTGGAACGTCATAAAACCTTGAAATTTTGTAACAATAAAGTAGTCGAGCCACTTGTCAGTTTAAGCTATCGCTCAAATCTATGCTCCCATTGAGTCCCAAATCAAACACTGATAAAACTTCAAATGGCCCTAACTTCTATACGGTACGTCCTACAGCTATCAAAGTTTGCAACATACAAATGCTTGTAACTTTTTACTAGAGCGTCATAAAACCTTGAAATTTTGTAACAATAAAGTACTCGAGCCTCTTGTCAATTTAAGCTATCGCGCAAAGCTATGCTACCCTTGAGTCCCAACTCAAACACTGAAAAAAATTAAAATGGCCCTAACTTCTATAGGGTACGTCCTACACCTATCAAAGTTTGCAACATACAAATGCTTGTAACTTTTTACTGGAGCGTCATAAAACCTTGAAATTTTGTAACAATAAAGTACTCGAGCCTCTTGTCAATTTAAGCTATCGCTCAAAGCTATGATACCCTTGAGTTCCAAATCAAACACTGATAAAACTTCAAATGGCCCTAACTTCTATACGGTACGTCCTACACCTATCAAAGTTTGCAACATACAAATGCTTGTAACTTTTTACTGGAGCGTCATAAAACCTTGAAATTTTGTAACAATAAAGTACTCGAGCCTCTTGTCAATTTAAGCTATCGCTCAAAGCTATGCTACCCTTGAGTCCCAAATCAAACACTGATAAAGTTTCAAATGGCCCTAACTTCTATACGGTACGTCCTACACCTATCAAAGTTTGCAACATACAAATGCTTGTAACTTTTTACTGGAGCGTCATAAAACCTTGAAATTTTGTAACAATAAAGTACTCGAGCCTCTTGTCAATTTAACCTATCGCTCAAAGCTATGCTACCCTTGAGTGCCAAATCAAACACTGATAAAACTTCAAATGGCCCTAACTTCTATACGGTGCGTCCTATACCTATCAAAGTTTGCAACATACAAATGCTTGTAACTTTTTACTGGAGCGTCATAAAACCTTGAAATTTCGTAACAATAAAGTACTCGAGCCTCTTGTCAATTCAAGCTAACGCTCAAAGCTATGCTCCCCTTGAGTCCCAAATCAAACACTGATAAAACTTCAAATGGCCCTAACTTCTATACAGTACGTCCTACACCTATCAAAGTTTGCAAGATACAAATGCTTCTAACTTTTTACTGGAGCGTCATAAAACCTTGAAATTTTGTAACAATAAAGTACTAAAGCCTCTTGTCAATTTAAGCTATCGCGCAAAGATATGCTTCCCTTGAGTCCCAAATCAAACACTGATAAAACTTCAAATGGCCCTAACTTCTATACGGTACGTCCTACACCTATCAAAGTTTGCAACATACAAATGCTTGTAACTGGAGCGTCATAAAACCTTGAAATTTTGTAACAATAAAATACTCGAGCCTCTTGTCAATTCAATCTAACGCTCAAAGCTATGTTCCCCTTGAGTCCCAAATCACTCTAACTTCAAATGGCTCTAACTTCTATACGGTACGTCCTACACCTATCAAAGTTTGCAACATACAAATGCTTGTAACTTTTTACTGGAGCGTCATAAAACCTTGAAATTTTGTAACAATAAAGTACTCGAGCCTCTTGTCAGTTTAAGCTATCGCTCAAATCTATGCTCCCATTGAGTCCCAAATCAAACACTGATAAAACTTCAAATGGCCCCAACTTCTATACGGTACGTCCTACAACTATCAAAGTTTGCAACATACAAATGCTTGTAACTTTTTACTAGAGCGTCATAAAACCTTGAAATTTTGTAACAATAAAGTACTCGAGCCTCTTGTCAATTTAAGCTATCGCGCAAAGCTATGCTACCCTTGAGTCCCAAGTCAAACACTGAAAAAACTTAAAATGGCCCTCACTTCTATATGGTACGTCCTACACCTATCAAAGTTTGCAACATACAAATGCTTGTAAGTTTTTACTGGAGCGTCATAAAACCTTGAAATTTTGTAACAATAAAGTACTCGAGCATCTTGTCAATTTAAGCTATCGCTCAAAGCTATGCTACCCTTGAGTTCCAAATCAAACACTGATAAAACTTCAAATGGCCCTAACTTCTATACGGTACGTCCTACACCTATCAAAGTTTGCAACATACAAATGCTTGTAACTTTTTTCTGGAGCGTCATAAAACCTTGAAATTTTGTAACAATAAAGTACTCGAGCCTCTTGTCAATTTAAGCTATCGCTCAAAACTATGCTACCCTTGAATCCCAAATCAAACACTGATAAAGCTTCAAATGGCCCTAACTTCTATACGGTACGTCCTACACCTATCAAAGTTTGCAAGATACATATGCTTGTAACTTTTTACTGGAGCGTCAGAAAACCTTGAAATATTGTAACAATAAAGTACTCGAGCCTCTTGTCATTTTAAGCTATCGCTCAAAGCTATGCTACCCTTGAGTCCCAAATCAAACACTCATAAACTTCAAATCGCCCTAACTTCTATACGGTACATCCTACACCTATCAAAGTTTGCAACATACAAATGCTTGTAACTTTTTACTGGAGCGTCATAAAACCTTGAAATTTTGTAACAATAAAGTACTCGAGCCTCTTGCCAATTCAAGCTATCGCTCAAAACTATGCTACCCTTGAGTCCCAAACCAAACACTGATAAAATTTCAAATGGCCCTAACTTCTATACGGTACGCCCTACACCTATCAATGTTTGCAACATACAAATGCTTGTAACTTTTCACTGGAGCGTCATAAAACCTTGAAATTTTGTAACAATAAAGTACTCGAGCCTCTTGTCAATTGAAGCTATCGCTCAAAGCTATGCCACCATTGAGTCCCAAATCAAACACTGATAAACCTTCAAATCGCCCTAACTTCTATACAGTACATCCTACACCTATCAAAGTTTGCAACATACAAATGCTTGTAACTTTTTACTTGTCATAAAACCTTGAAATTTCGTAACAATAAAGTACTCGAGCCTCTTGTCAATTCAATCTAACGCTCAAAGCTATGTTCCCCTTGAGTCCCAAATCAAACACTGATAAAACTTCAAATGGCTCTAACTTCTATACGGTACGTTCTACACCTATCAAAGTTTGCAACATACAAATGCTTGTAACTTTTTACTGGAGCGTCATAAAACCTTGAAATTTTGTAACAATAAAGTACTCGAGCCTCTTGTCAGTTTAAGCTATCGCTCAAATCTATGCTCCCATTGAGTCCCAAATCAAACACTGAAAAAACTTAAAATGGCCCTAACTTCTATACGGTACGTCCTACACCTATCAAAGTTTGCAACATACAAATGCTTGTAAGTTTTTACTGGAGCGTCATAAAACCTTGAAATTTTGTAACAATAAAGTACTCGAGAATCTTGTCAATTTAAGCTATCGCTCAAAGCTATGCTACCCTTGAGTTCCAAATCAAACACTGATAAAACTTCAAATGGCCCTAACTTCTATACGGTACGTCCTACACCTATCAAAGTTTGCAACATACAAATGCTTGTAGCTTTTTTCTGGAGCGTCATAAAACCTTGAAATTTTGTAACAATAAAGTACTCGAGCCTCTTGTCAATTTAAGTTATCGCTCAAAGCTATGCTACCCTTGAATCCCAAATCAAACACTGATAAAGTTTCAAATGGCCCTAACTTCTATACGGTACGTCCTACACCTATCAAAGTTTGCAAGATACAAATGCTTGTAACTTTATACTGGAGCGTCAGAAAACCTTGAAATATTGTAACAATAAAGTACTCGAGCCTCTTGTCAATTTAAGCTATCGCTCAAAGCTATGCTGCCCTTGAGTCTCAAATCAAACACTGATAAACTTCAAATCGCCCTAACTTCTATACGGTACGTCCTACACCTATCAAAGTTTGCAACATACAAACGCTTGTAACTTTTTACTGGAGCGTCATAAAACCTTGAAATTTCGTAACAATAAAGTACTCGAGCCTCTTGTCAATTCAAGCTAACGCTCAAAGCTATGCTCCCCTTGAGTCCCAAATCAAACACTGATAAAACTTCAAATGGCCCTAACTTCTATACGGTACGTCCTACAGCTATCAAAGTTTGCAACATACAAATGCTTGTAACTTTTTACTAGAGCGTCATAAAACCTTGAAATTTTGTAACAATAAAGTACTCGAGCCTCTTGTCAATTTAAGCTATCGCGTAAAGCTATGCTACCCTTGAGTCCCAAGTCAAACACTCATAAAACTTCAAATGGCCCTAACTTCTATACGGTACGTCCTACACCTATCAAAGTTTGCAACATACAAATGCTTGTAAGTTTTTACTGGACCGTCATAAAACCTTGAAATTTTGTAACAATAAAGTACTCGAGCATCTTGTCAATTTAAGCTATCGCTCAAAGCTATGCTACCCTTGAGTTCCAAATCAAACACTGATAAAACTTCAAATGGCCCTAACTTCTATACGGTACGTCCTACACCTATCAAAGTTTGCAACATACAAATGCTTGTAACTTTTTACTGGAGCGTCATAAAACCTTGAAATTTCGTAACAATAAAGTACTCGAGCCTCTTGTCAATTCAAGCTAACGCTCAAAGCTATGCTCCCCTTGAGTCCCAAACCAAACACTGATAAAACTTCAAATGGCCCTAACTTCTATACAGTACGTCCTACACCTATCAAAGTTTGCAAGATACAAATGCTTCTAACTTTTTACTGGAGCGTCATAAAACCTTGAAATTTTGTAACAATAAAGTACTCGAGCCTCTTGCCAATTCAAGCTATCGCTCAAAGCTATGCTACCCTTGTCTCCCAAACCAAACACTGATAAAATTTCAAATGGCCCTAACTTCTATACGGTACGCCCTACACTATCAATGTTTGCAACATACAAATGCTTGTAACTTTTTACTGGAGCGTCATAAAACCTTGAAATTTTGTAACAATAAAGTACTCGAGCTTCTTGTCAATTTAAGCTATCGCTCAAAGCTATGCCACCATTGAGTCCCAAATCAAACACTGATAAACCTTCAAATCGCCCTAACTTCTATACGGTACATCCTACACCTATCAAAGTTTGCAACATACAAATGCTTGTAACTTTTTACTGGAGCGTCATAAAACCTTGAAATTTCGTAACAATAAAGTACTCGAGCCTCTTGTCAATTCAAGCTAACGCTCAAAGCTATGTTCCCCTTGAGTCCCAAATCAAACACTGATAAAACTTCAAATGGCTCTAACTTCTATACGGTACGTCCTACACCTACCAAAGTTTGCAACATACAAATGCTTGTAACTTTTTACTGGAGCGTCATAAAACCTTGAAATTTTGTAACAATAAAGTACTCGAGCGTCTTGTCAATTTAAGCTATCGCTCAAAGCTGTGCTACCCTTAATTTCCATATCAAACACTGATAAAACTTCAAATGGCCCTCACTTCTATACGGTACGTCCTACACCTATCAAAGTTTGCAACATACAAATGCTTGTAACTTTTTACTGGAGCGTCATAAAACCTTGAAATTTTGTAACAATAAAGTACTCGAGCCTCTTGTCAATTCAAGCTAACGCTCAAAGCTATGCTCCCCTTGAGTCCCAAATCAAACACTGATACAACTTCAAATGGCCCTAACTTCTATACGGTATATCCTACACCTATCAAAGTTTGCAACATACAAATGCTTGTAACTTTTTACTGGAGCGTCATAAAACCTTGAAATTTTGTAACATCAAAGTACTCGAGCCTCTTGTCAATTTAAGCTATCGCTTAAAGGTATGCTACCCTTGAGTCCCAAATCAAGCAGTGATAAAACTTCAAATGGCCCTAACTTCTATACGGTACGTCCCACATCTATCAAAGTTTGCTACATACAAATGCTTGTAACTTTTTACTGGAGCGTCATAAAACCTTGAAATTTTGTAACAATAAAGTACTCGAGCCTCTTGTCAATTTAAGCTATCGCTCAAAGCTATGCTACCCTTGAGTTCCAAATCAAACACTGATAAAACTTCAAATGGCCCTAACTTCTATACGGTACGTCCTACACCTATCAAAGTTTGCAACATACAAATGCTTGCAATTTTTTACTGGAGCGTCATAAAACCTTGAAATTTCGTAACAATAAAGTACTCGAGACTCTTGTCAATTCAAGCTAACGCTCAAAGCTATGCTCCCCTTGAGTCCCAAATCAAACACTGATAAAACTTCAAATGGCCCTAACTTCTATACGGTATGTCCTACACCTATCAAAGTTTGCAACATACAAATGCTTGTAACTTTTTACTGGAGCGTCATAAAACCTTCAAATTTTGTAACATTAAAGTACTCGAGCCTCTTGTCAATTTAAGCTATCGCTTAAAGCTATGCTACCCTTGAGTCCCAAATTAAACACTGATAAACCTTCAAATGGCCCAAACTTCTATACGGTACGTCCTACACCTATCAAAGTTTGCAACATACAAATGCTTGTAACTTTTTACTGGAGCGTCATAAAACCTTGAAATTTTGTAACAATAAAATACTCGAGCCTCTTGTCAATTTAAGCTATCGCTCAAAGCTATGCTACCCTTGAGTCCCAAATCAAGCACTGATAAAACTTAAAATGGCCCTAACTTCTATACGGTACGTCCTACACCTATCAAAGTTTGCAACTTACAAATGCTTGTAACTTTTTACTGGAGCGTCATAAAACCTTGAAATTTTGTAACAATAAAGTACTCGAGCCTCTTGTCAATTTAAGCTATCGCGCAAAGCTATGCTACCCTTGAGTTCCAAATCAAACACTGATAAAGTTTCAAATGGCCCCAACTACTATACGGTACACCCTACACCTATCAAAGTTTGCAACATACAAATGCTTGTAACTTTTTACTGGAGCGTCATAAAACCTTGAAATTTTGTAACAATAAAGTTCTCGAGCCTCTTGTCAATTTAAGCTATCGCTCAAAGCTATGCTACCCTTGAGTCCCAAATCAAACACTGATAGAACGTCAAATGGCCCTAACTTCTATTCGGTATGTTCTACACCTATCAAAGTTTGCAACATACAAATGCTCGTAACTTTTTACTGGAGCGTCATAAAACCTTGAAATTTTGTAACAATAAAGTACTCGAGCCTCTTGTCAATTTAAGCTATCGCTCAAAGCTATGCTACCCTTGAGTCCCCAATCAAATTTTAAAAAACTTCAAATGGCCCTAACTTCTATACGGTACGTCCTTCACCTATCAAAGTTTGCAACATACAAATGCTTGTAACTTTTTGCTGGAGCGTCATAAAACCTTGAAATTTTGTAACAATAAAGTACTCGAGCCTCTTGTCAATTTAATCTATAGCTCAAAGCTATGCTACCCTTGAGTCCAAAATCAAACACTGATAAAACTTCAAATGGCCCTAACTTCTGTACGGTACGTGCTACACCTATCAATGTTTGCAACATACAAATGCTTCTAACTATTTACTGGAGCGTCATAAAACCTTGAAATTTTGTAACAATAAAGTACTCGAGCCTCTTGGCAATTTAAGCTATGGCTCAAAGCTATGCTACCCTTGAGTCCCAAATCAAACACTCATAAAACTTCAAATGGCCCTAACTTCTATACGGTCCGTCCTACACCTATCAAAGTTTGCAACATGCAAATGCTTTTAATTATTTACTGGAGCGTCACAAAACCTTGAAATTTTATAACAATAGAGTACTCGAGCCTCTTGTCAATTTAAGCTATCGCTCAAAGCTATGCTACCCTTGAGTCCCAAATCAAACACTGAGAAAACTTCAAATTACCCTAACTTCTATACGGTACGTCCGACACCTATCAAAGTTTGCAACATACAATGCTTGTAACTTTTTACTGGAGCGTCATAAAACCTTGAAATATTGTAACAATAAAGTACTCGAGACTCTTGTCAATTTAAGCTATCGCGCAAAGCTATGCTACCCTTGAGTCCCAAATCAACCACTGATAAAACTTCAAATGGCCCTAACTTCTATACGGTACGTCCTACACCTATCAAAGTTTGCAACATACAAATACTTGTAACTTTTTACTGGAGCGTCATAAAACCTTGAAATTTTGTAACAATAGAGTACTCGAGCCTCTTGTCAATATATCGCTCAAAGCTATGCTACCCTTGAGTTCCAAATCAAACACTGATAAAGTTTCAAATGGCCCTAACTTCTATACGGTACGCCCTACACCTATCAAAGTTTGCAACATACAAATGCTTGTAACTTTTTACTGGAGCGTCATAAAACCTTGAAATTTTGTAACAATAAAGTACTCGAGCCTCTTGTCAATTTAAGCTATCGCTCAAAGCTATGCTACCCTTGAGTTCCAAATCAAACACTGATAAAACTTCAAATGGCCCTAACTTCTATACGGTACGTCCTACACCTATCAAAGTTTGCAACATACAAATGCTTGTAATTTTTTACTGGAGCGTCATAAAACCTTGAAATTTCGTAACAATAAAGTACTCGAGCCTCTTGTCAATTCAAGCTAACGCTTAAAGCTATGCTCCCCTTGAGTCCCAAATCAAACACTGATAAAACTTCAAATGGCCCTAACTTCTATACGGTATGTCCTACACCTATCAAAGTTTGCAACATACAAATGCTTGTAACTTTTTACTGGAGCGTCATAAAACCTTGAAATTTTGTAACATTAAAGTACTCGAGCCTCTTGCCAATTTAAGCTATCGCTCAAAGCTATGCAACCCTTGAGTCCCAAATCAAGCACTGATAAAACTTCAAATGGCCCTAACTTCTATACGGTACGTCCCACATCTAATCAAAGTTTGCTACATACAAATGCTTGTAAATTTTTCCTGGAGCGTTATAAAACCTTGAAATTTTGTAACAATAAAGTACTCGAGCCTCTTGTCAATTTAAGCTATCGCTCAAAGCTATGCTACCCTTGAGTCCCAAATCAAGCACTGATAAAACTTAAAATGGCCCTAACTTCTATACGGTACGTCCTACACCTATCAAAGTTTGCAACATACAAATGCTTGTAACTTTTTACTGGAGCGTCATAAAACCTTGAAATTTTGTAACAATAAAGTACTCGAGCCTCTTGTCTATTTAAGCTATCGCGCAAAGCTATGCTACCCTTGAGTTCCAAATCAAACACTGATAAAGTTTCAAATGGCCCTAACTACTATACGGTACACCCTACACCTATCAAAGTTTGCAACATACAAATGCTTGTAACTTTTTACTAGAGCGTCATAAAACCTTGAAATTTTGTAACAATAAAGTTCTCGAGCCTCTTTTCAATTTAAGCTATCGCTCAAAGCTATGCTACCCTTGAGTCCCAAATCAAACACTGATAGAACGTCAAATGGCCCTAACTTCTATACTGTACGTCCTACATCTCTCAAAGTTTGCAACATACAAATGCTTGTAACTTTTTACTGGAGCGTCATAAAACCTTGAAATTTTGTAACAATAAAGTTCTCGAGGCTCTTGTCAATTTAAGCTATCGCTCAAAGCTATGCTACCCTTGAGTCCCAAATCAAACACTGATAAAACTTCAAATCGCCCTTACTTCTATACGGTACGTCCTACACCTACCAAAGTTTGCAACATACAAATGCTTGTAACTTTTTACTGGAGAGTCATAAAACCTTGAAATTTCGTAACAATAAAGTACTCGAGCCTCTTGTCAATTCAAGCTAACGCTCAAAGCTATGCTACCCTTGAGTCCAAAATCAAACACTGATAAAACTTCAAATGGCCCTAACTTCTGTACGGTACGTCCTACACCTATCAATGTTTGCAACATACAAATGCTTCTAACTATTTACTGGAGCGTCATAAAACCTTGATATTTTGTAACAATAAAGTACTCGAGCCTCTTGGCAATTTAAGCTATGGCTCAAAGCTATGCTACCCTTGAGTCCCAAATCAAACACTCATAAAACTTCAAATGGCCCTAACTTCTATACGGTACGTCCTACACCTATCAAAGTTTGCAACATGCAAATGCTTTTAATTATTTACTGGAGCGTCACAAAACCTTGGAATTTTATAAAAATAGAGTACTCGAGCCTCTTGTCAATTTAAGCTATCGCTCAAAGCTATGCTACCCTTGAGTCCCAAATCAAACACTGAGAAAACTTCAAATTACCCTAACTTCTATACGGTACGTCCGACACCTATCAAAGTTTGCAACATACAATGCTTGTAACTTTTTACTGGAGCGTCATAAAACCTTGAAATTTTGTAACAATAAAGTACTCGAGTCTCTTGCCAATTTAAGCTATCGCTCAAAGCTATGCTACCCTTGAGTCTCAAATCAAGCACTGATAAAACTTCAAATGGCCCTAACTTCTATACGGTACGTCCCACATCTATCAAAGTTTGCAACATACAAAAGCTTGTAACTTTTTCCTGGAGCGTCATAAAACCTTGAAATTTTGTAACAATAAAGTACTCGAGCCTCTTGTCAATTTAAGATATCGCGGAAAGCTATGCTACCCTTGAGTCCCAAATCAAACACTGATAAAACTTCAAATGGCCCTAACTTCTATACGGTACGTCCTACACCTATCAAAGTTTGCAACATACAAAAGCTTGTAACTTTTTACTGGAGCGTCATAAAACCTTGAAATTTTGTAACAATAAAGTACTCAAGCGTCTTGTCAATTTAAGCTGTCGCTCAAAGCTATGCTACCCTTGAGTTCGAAAGCAAACACTGATAAAGTTTCAAATGGCCCTAACTTCTATACGGTATGTCCTACACCTATCAAAGTCTGCAACATACAAATGCTTGTAACTTTTTACTGGAGCGTCATAAAAGCTTGAAATTTTGTAACATTAAAGTACTCGAGCCTCTTGTCAATTTAAGCTATCGCTTAAAGCTATGCTACCCTTGAGTCCCAAATTAAACACTGATAAAACTTCAAATGGCCCAAACTTTTATCCGGTACGTCCTACACCTATCAAAGTTTGCAACATACAAATGCTTGTAACTTTTTACTGGAGCGTCATAAAACCTTGAAATTTTGTAACAATAAATTACTCGAGCCTCTTGCCAATTTAAGCTATCGCTCAAAGCTATGCTAGCCTTGAGTCCCAAATCAAGCACTGATAAAACTTCAAATGGCCCTAACTTCTATACGGTACGTCCCACATCTATCAAAGTTTGCAACATACAAATGCTTGTAACTTTTTACTGGAGCGTCATAAAACGTTGAAATTTTGTAACAATAAAGTACTCGAGCCTCTTGTCAATTTAAACTATCGCTCAAAGCTATGCTACCCTTGAGTTCCAAATCAAACACTGATAAAACTTCAAATGGCCCTAACTTCTAGACGGTACGTCCTACACCTATCAAAGTTTGCAACACGCAATTGCTTGTAACTTTTTACTGGAGCGTCACAAAACCTTGAAATTTTGTAACAATAAAGTACTCGAGCCTTTTGTCAATTTACGCTATCGCTCAAATCTATGCTACCCTTGTGTCCCAAATCAAACACTGATAAAACTTCAAATGACCCTAACTTCTATACGGTACGTCCTACACCTATCAAAGTTTGCAACATACAATTCTTGTAACTTTTTACTGGAGCGTCATAAAACCTTGAAATTTTGTAACATTAAAGTACTCGAGCCTCTTGTCAATTTAAGCTATCGCTTAAAGCTATGCTACCCTTGAGTCCCAAATTAAACACTGATAAAACTTCAAATGGCCCAAACTTCTATACGGTACGTCCTACACCTATCAAAGTTAGCAACATACAAATGCTTGTAACTTTTTACTGGAGCGTCATAAAACCTTGAAATTTTGTAACAATAAAGTACTCGAGCCTCTTGCCTATTTAAGCTATCGCTCAAAGCTATGCTACCCTTGAGTCCCAAATCAAGCACTGATAAAAATTCAAATGGCCCTAACTTCTATACGGTACGTCCCACATCTAATCAAAGTTTGCTACATACAAATGCTTGTAACTTTTTCCTGGAGCGTCATAAAACCTTGAAATTTTGTAACAATAAAGTACTCGAGCCTCTTGTCATTTTAAGCTATCGCTCAAAGCTATGCTACTCTTGAGTCCCAAATCAAACACTGATAAAACTTCAAATCGCCCTAACTTCTATACGGTACGTCCTACACCTATCAAAGTTTGCAACATACAAATGCTTGTAACTTTTTACTGGAGAGTCATAAAACCTTGAAATTTCGTAACAATAAAGTACTCGAGCCTCTTGTCAATTCAAGCTAACGCTCAAAGCTATGCTCCCCTTGAGTCCCAAATCAAACACTGATAAAACTTCAAATGGCCCTAACTTCTATTCGGTATGTCCTACACCTATCAAAGTTTGCAACATACAAATGCTTGTAACTTTTTACTGGAGCGTCATAAAACCTTGAAATTTTGTAGCAATAAAATACTCGAGCCTCTTGCCAATTTAAGCTATCGCTCAAAGCTATGCAACCCTTGAGTCCCAAATCAAGCACTGATAAAACTTCAAATGGCCCTAACTTCTATACGGTACGTCCCACATCTAATCAAAATTTGCTACATACAAATGCTTGTAAATTTTTCCTGGAGCGTTATAAAACCTTGAAATTTTGTAACAATAAAGTACTCGAGCCTCTTGTCAATTTAAGCTATCGCTCAAAGCTATGCTACCCTTGAGTCCCAAATCAAGCACTGATAAAACTTAAAATGGCCCTAACTTCTATACCCTACGTCCTACACCTATCAAAGTTTGCAACATACAAATGCTTGTAGCTTTTTACTGGAGCGCCATAAAACCTTGAAATTTTGTAACAATAAAGTACTCGAGCCTCTTGTCAATTTAAGCTATCGCGCAAAGCTATGCTACCCTTGAGTTCCAAATCAAACACTGATAAAGTTTCAAATGGCCCTAACTACTATACGGTACACCCTACACCTATCAAAGTTTGCAACATACAAATGCTTGTAACTTTTTACTAGAGCGTCATAAAACCTTGAAATTTTGTAACAATAAAGTTCTCGAGCCTCTTGTCAATTTAAGCTATCGCTCAAAGCTATGCTACCCTTGAGTCCCAAATCAAACACTGATAGAACGTCAAATGGCCCTAACTTCTATACTGTACGTCCTACATCTCTCAAAGTTTGCAACATACAAATGCTTGTAACTTTTTACTGGAGCGTCATAAAACCTTGAAATTTTGTAACAATAAAGTTCTCGAAGCTCTTGTCAATTTAAGCTATCGCTCAAAGCTATGCTACCCTTGAGTCCCAAATCAAACACTGATAAAACTTCAAATCGCCCTTACTTCTATACGGTACGTCCTACACCTACCAAAGTTTGCAACATACAAATGCTTGTAACTTTTTACTGGAGAGTCATAAAACCTTGAAATTTCGTAACAATAAAGTACTCGAGCCTCTTGTCAATTCAAGCTAACGCTCAAAGCTATGCTACCCTTGAGTCCAAAATCAAACACTGATAAAACTTCAAATGGCCCTAACTTCTGTATGGTACGTCCTACACCTATCAATGTTTGCAACATACAAATGCTTCTAACTATTTACTGGAGCGTCATAAAACCTTGAAATTTTGTAACAATAAAGTACTCGAGCCTCTTGGCAATTTAAGCTATGGCTCAAAGCTATGCTACCCTTGAGTCCCAAATCAAACACTCATAAAACTTCAAATGGCCCTAACTTCTATACGGTACGTCCTACACCTATCAAAGTTTGCAACATGCAAATGCTTTTAATTATTTACTGGAGCATCACAAAACCTTGGAATTTTATAACAATAGATTACTCGAGCCTCTTGTCAATTTAAGCTATCGCTCAAAGCTATGCTACCTTTGAGTCCCAAATCAAACACTGAGAAAACTTCAAATTACCCTAACTTCTATACGGTACGTCCGACACTTATCAAAGTTTGCAACATACAATGCTTGTAACTTTTTACTGGAGCGTCATAAAACCTTGAAATTTTGTAACAATAAAGAACTCGAGCCTCTTGTCAATTTAAGCTATCGCTCAAAGCTATGCTACCCTTGACTTCCAAATCAAACACTGATAAAACTTCTATACGGTACACCCTACACCTATCAATGTTTGCAACATACAAATGCTTGTAACTTTTTACTGGAGCGTCATAAAACCTTGACATTTTGTAACAATAAATTACACGAGCCTCTTGCCAATTTAAGCTATCGCTCAAAGCTATGCTAGCCTTGAGTCCCAAATCAAGCACTGATAAAACTTCAAATGGCCCTAACTTCTATACGGTACGTCCCACATCTATCAAAGTTTGCAACATACAAATGCTTGTAACTTTTTACTGGAGCGTCATAAAACGTTGAAATTTTGTAACAATAAAGTACTCGAGCCTCTTGTCAATTTAAACTATCGCTCAAAGCTATGCTACCCTTGAGTTCCAAATCAAACACTGATAAAACTTCAAATGGCCCTAACTTCTAGACGGTACGTCCTACACCTATCAAAGTTTGCAACACGCAAATGCTTGTAACTTTTTACTGGAGCGTCACAAAACCTTGAAATTTTGTAACAATAAAGTACTCGAGCCTTTTGTCAATTTAAGCTATCGCTCAAATCTATGCTACCCTTGTGTCCCAAATCAAACACTGATAAAACTTCAAATGACCCTAACTTCTATACGGTACGTCCTACACCTATCAAAGTTTGCAACATACAATTCTTGTAACTTTTTACTGGAGCGTCATAAAACCTTGAAATTTTGTAACATTAAAGTACTCGAGCCTCTTGTCAATTTAAGCTATCGCTTAAAGCTATGCTACCCTTGAGTCCCAAATTAAACACTGATAAAACTTCAAATGGCCCAAATTTCTATACGGTACGTCCTACACCTATCAAAGTTAGCAACATACAAATGCTTGTAACTTTTTACTGGAGCGTCATAAAACCTTGAAATTTTGTAACAATAAAGTACTCGAGCCTCTTGCCTATTTAAGCTATCGCTCAAAGCTATGCTACCCTTGAGTCCCAAATCAAGCACTGATAAAAATTCAAATGGCCCTAACTTCTATACGGTACGTCCCACATCTAATCAAAGTTTGCTACATACAAATGCTTGTAACTTCTTCCTGGAGCGTCATAAAACCTTGAAATTTTGTAACAATAAAGTACTCGAGCCTCTTGTCATTTTAAGCTATCGCTCAAAGCTATGCTACTCTTGAGTCCCAAATCAAACACTGATAAAACTTCAAATCGCCCTAACTTCTATACGGTACGTCCTACACCTGTCAAAGTTTGCAACATACAAATGCTTGTAACTTTTTACTGGAGAGTCATAAAACCTTGAAATTTCGTAACAATAAAGTACTCGAGCCTCTTGTCAATTCAAGCTAACGCTCAAAGCTATGCTCCCCTTGAGTCCCAAATCAAACACTGATAAAACTTCAAATGGCCCTAACTTCTATTCGGTATGTCCTACACCTATCAATGTTTGCAACATACAAATGCTTCTAACTATTTACTGGAGCGTCATAAAACCTTGAAATTTTGTAACAATAAAGTACTCGAGCCTCTTGGCAATTTAAGCTATCGATCAAAGCTATGCTACCCTTGAGTCCCCAATCAAATTTTAAAAAACTTCAAATGGCCCTAACTTCTATACGGTACGTCCTACACCTATCAAAGTTTGCAACATACAAATGCTTGTAACTTTTTGCTGGAGCGTCATAAAACCTTGAAATTTTGTAACAATAAAGTACTCGAGCCTCTTGTCAATTTAATCTATAGCTCAAAGCTATGCTACCCTTGAGTCCAAAATCAAACACTGATAAAACTTCAAATGGCCCTAACTTCTATACGGTACGTCCTACACCTATCAATGTTTGCAACATACAAATGCTTCTAACTATTTACTGGAGCGTCATAAAACCTTCAAATTTTGTAACAATAAAGTACTCGAGCTTCTTGGCAATTTAAGCTATCGCTCAAAGCTATGCTACCCTTGAGTCCCAAATCAAACACTCATAAAACTTCAAATGGCCCTAACTTCTATACGGTACGTCCTGCACCTATCAAAGTTTGCAACAGGCAAATGCTTGTAACTATTTACTGGAGCGTCACAAAACCTTGAAATTTTGTAACAATAGAGTACTCGAGCCTCTTGTCAATTTAAGCTATCGCTCAAAGCTATGCTAACCTTGAGTCCCAAATCAAACACTGAGAAAACTTCAAATTACCCTAACTTCTATACGGTACGTCCGACACCTATCAAAGTTTGCAACATACAATGCTTGTAACTTTTTACTGGAGCGTCATAAAACCTTGAAATTTTGTAACAATAAAGAACTCGAGCCTCTTGTCAATTTAAGCTATCGCTGAAAGCTATGCTACCCTTGACTTCCAAATCAAACACTGATAAAACTTCTATACGGTACACCCTACACCTATCAATGTTTGCAACATACAAATGCTTGTAACTTTTTTCTAGAGCGTCATAAAACCTTGAAATTTTGTAACAATAAAGTACTCGAGCCTCTTGCCAATTTAAGCTATCGCTCAAAGCTATGCTAGCCTTGAGTCCCAAATCAAGCACTGATAAAACTTCAAATGGCCCTAACTTCTATACGGTACGCCCCACATCTATCAAAGTTTGCAACATACAAATGCTTGTAACTTTTTGCTGGAGCGTCATAAAACCTTGAAATTTTGTAACAATAAAGTACTCGAGCCTCTTGTCTATTTAATCTATAGCTCAAAGCTATGCTACCCTTGAGTCCAAAATCAAACACTGATAAAACTTCAAATGGCCCTAACTTCTATACGGTACGTCCTACACCTATCAATGTTTGCAACATACAAATGCTTCTAACTATTTACTGGAGCGTCATAAAACCTTGAAATTTTGTAACAATAAAGTACTCGAGCCTCTTGGCAATTTAAGCTATCGCTCAAAGCTATGCTACCCTTGAGTCCCAAATCAAACACTCATAAAACTTCAAATGGCCCTAACTTCTATACGGTACGTCCTGCACCTATCAAAGTTTGCAACATGCAAATGCTTGTAACTATTTACTGGAGCGTCACAAAACCTTGAAATTTTGTAACAATAGAGTACTCGAGCCTCTTGTCAATTTAAGCTATCGCTCAAAGCTATGCTACCCTTGAGTCCCAAATCAAACACTGAGAAAACTTCAAATTACCCTAACTTCTATACGGTACGTCCGACACCTATCAAAGTTTGCAACATACAATGCTTGTAACTTTTTACTGGAGCGTCATAAAACCTTGAAATTTTGTAACAATAAAGAACTCGAGCCTCTTGTCAATTTAAGCTATCGCTGAAAGCTATGCTACCCTTGACTTCCAAATCAAACACTGATAAAACTTCTATTCGATACACCCTACACCTATCAATGTTTGCAACATACAAATGCTTGTAACTTTTTTCTGGAGCGTCATAAAATCTTGAAATTTTGTAACAATAAAGTACTCGAGCCTCTTGCCAATTTAAGCTATCGCTCAAAGCTATGCTAGCCTTGAGTCCCAAATCAAGCACTGATAAAACTTCAAATGGCCCTAACTTCTATACGGTACGTCCCACATCTATCAAAGTTTGCAACATGCTTGTAACTTTTTACTGGAGCGTCATAAAACGTTGAAATTTTGTAACAATAAAGTACTCGAGCCTCTTGTCAATTTAAGCTATCGCTCAAAGCTATGCTACCCTTGACTTCCAAATCAAACACTGATAAAACTTCTATTCGATACACCCTACACCTATCAATGTTTGCAACATACAAATGCTTGTAACTTTTTTCTGGAGAGTCATAAAACCTTGAAATTTTGTAACAATAAAGTACTCGAGCCTCTTGCCAATTTAAGCTATCGCTCAAAGCTATGCTAGCCTTGAGTCCCAAATCAAGCACTGATAAAACTTCAAATGGCCCTAACTTCTATACGGTACGTCCCACATCTATCAAAGTTTGCAACATGCTTGTAACTTTTTACTGGAGCGTCATAAAACGTTGAAATTTTGTAACAATAAAGTACTCGAGCCTCTTGTCAATTTAAGCTATCGCTCAAAGCTATGCTACCCTTGAGTCCCATATCAAACACTGATAAAACTTCAAATCGCCCTTACTTCTATACGGTACGTCCTACACCTACCAAAGTTTGCAACATACAAATGCTTGTAACTTTTTACTGGAGAGTCATAAAACCTTGAAATTTCGTAACAATAAAGTACTCGAGCCTCTTGTCAATTCAAGCTAACGCTCAAAGCTATGCTACCCTTGAGTCCAAAATCAAACACTGATAAAACTTCAAATGGCCCTAACTTCTGTACGGTATGTCCTACACCTATCAATGTTTGCAACATACAAATGCTTCTAACTATTTACTGGAGCGTCATAAAACCTTGAAATTTTGTAACAATAAAGTACTCGAGCCTCTTGGCAATTTAAGCTATGGCTCAAAGCTATGTTACCCTTGAGTCCCAAATCAAACACTCATAAAACTTCAAATGGCGCTAACTTCTATACGGTACGTCCTACACCTATAAAAGTTTGCAACATGCAAATGCTTTTAATTATTTACTGGAGCGTCACAAAACCTTGAAATTTTATAACAATAGAGTACTCGAGCCTCTTGTCAATTTAAGCTATCGCTCAAAGCTATGCTACCCTTGAGTCCCAAATCAAACACTGAGAAAACTTCAAATTACCCTAACTTCTATACGGTACGTCCGACACCTATCAAAGTTTGCAACATACAATGCTTGTAACTTTTTACTGGAGCGTCATAAAACCTTGAAATTTTGTAACAATAAAGAACTCGAGCCTCTTGTCAATTTAAGCTATCGCTCAAAGCTATGCTACCCTTGACTTCCAAATCAAACACTGATAAAACTTCTATACGGTACACCCTACACCTATCAATGTTTGCAACATACAAATGCTTGTAACTTTTTACTGGAGCGTCATAAAACCTTGAAATTTTGTAACAATAAATTACTCGAGCCTCTTGCCAATTTAAGCTATCGCTCAAAGCTATGCCAGCCTTGAGTCCCAAATCAAGCACTGATAAAACTTCAAATGGCCCTAACTTCTATACGGTACGTCCCACATCTATCAAAGTTTGCAACATACAAATGCTTGTAACTTTTTACTGGAGCGTCATAAAACGTTGAAATTTTGTAACAATAAAGTACTCGAGCCTCTTGTCAATTTAAACTATCGCTCAAAGCTATGCTACCCTTGAGTTCCAAATCAAACACTGATAAAACTTCAAATGGCCCTAACTTCTAGACTGTACGTCCTACACCTATCAAAGTTTGCAACACGCAAATGCTTGTAACTTTTTACTGGAGCGTCACAAAACCTTGAAATTTTGTAACAATAAAGTACTCGAGCCTTTTGTCAATTTAAGCTATCGCTCAAATCTATGCTACCCTTGTGTCCCAAATCAAACACTGATAAAACTTCAAATGACCCTAACTTCTATACGGTACGTCCTACACCTATCAAAGTTTGCAACATACAATGCTTGTAACTTTTTACTGGAGCGTCATAAAACCTTGAAATTTTGTAACATTAAAGTACTCGAGCCTCTTGTCAATTTAAGCTATCGCTTAAAGCTATGCTACCCTTGAGTCCCAAATTAAACACTGATAAAACTTCAAATGGCCCAAACTTCTATACGGTACGTCCTACACCTATCAAAGTTAGCAACATACAAATGCTTGTAACTTTTTACTGGAGCGTCATAAAACCTTGAAATTTTGTAACAATAAAGTACTCGAGCCTCTTGCCTATTTAAGCTATCGCTCAAAGCTATGCTACCCTTGAGTCCCAAATCAAGCACTGATAAAAATTCACATGGCCCTAACTTCTATACGGTACGTCCCACATCTAATCAAAGTTTGCTACATACAAATGCTTGTAACTTTTTCCTGGAGCGTCATAAAACCTTGAAATTTTGTAACAATAAAGTACTCGAGCCTCTTGTCAATTTAAGCTATCGCTCAAAGCTATGCTACTCTTGAGTCCCAAATCAAACACTGATAAAACTTCACATCGCCCTAACTTCAATACGTTACGTCCTACACCTATCGAAGTTTGCAACATACAAATGCTTGTAACTTTTTACTGGAGAGTCATAAAACCTTGAAATTTCGTAACAATAAAGTACTCGAGCCTCTTGTCAATTCAAGCTAACGCTCAAAGCTATGCTCCCCTTGAGTCCCAAATCAAACACTGATAAAACTTCAAATGGCCCTAACTTCTATTCGGTATGTCCTACACCTATCAATGTTTGCAACATACAAATGCTTCTAACTATTTACTGGAGCGTCATAAAACCTTGAAATTTTGTAACAATAAAGTACTCGAGCCTCTTGGCAATTTAAGCTATCGCTCAAAGCTATGCTACCCTTGAGTCCCCAATCAAATTTTAAAAAACTTCAAATGGCCCTAACTTGTATACGGTACGTCCTACACCTATCAAAGTTTGCAACATACAAATGCTTGTAACTTTTTGCTGGAGCGTCATAAAACCTTGAAATTTTGTAACAATAAAGTACTCGAGCCTCTTGTCAATTTAATCTATAGCTCAAAGCTATGCTACCCTTGAGTCCAAAATCAAACACTGATAAAACTTCAAATGGCCCTAACTTCTATACGGTACGTCCTACACCTATCAATGTTTGCAACATACAAATGCTTCTAACTATTTACTGGAGCGTCATAAAACCTTGAAATTTTGTAACAATAAAGTACTCGAGCCTCTTGGCAATTTAAGCTATCGCTCAAAGCTATGCTACCCTTGAGTCCCAAATCAAACACTCATAAAACTTCAAATGGCCCTAACTTCTATACGGTACGTCCTGCACCTATCAACGTTTGCAACATGCAAATGCTTGTAACTATTTACTGGAGCGTCACAAAACCTTGAAATTTTGTAACAATAGAGTACTCGAGCCTCTTGTCAATTTAAGCTATCGCTCAAAGCTATGCTACCCTTGAGTCCCAAATCAAACACTGAGAAAACTTCAAATTACCCTAACTTCTATACGGTACGTCCGACACCTATCAAAGTTTGCAACATACAATGCTTGTAACTTTTTACTGGAGCGTCATAAAACCTTGAAATTTTGTAACAATAAAGAACTCGAGCCTCTTGTCAATTTAAGCTATCGCTGAAAGCTATGCTACCCTTGACTTCGAAATCAAACACTGATAAAACTTCTATACGGTACACCCTACACCTATCAATGTTTGCAACATACAAATGCTTGTAACTTTTTTCTGGAGCGTCATAAAACCTTGAAATTTTGTAACAATAAAGTACTCGAGCCTCTTGCCAATTTAAGCTATCGGTCAAAGCTATGCTAGCCTTGAGTCCCAAATCAAGCACTGATAAAACTTCAAATGGCCCTAACTTCTATACGGTACGTCCCACATCTATCAAAGTTTGCAACATACAAATGCTTGTAACTTTTTACTGGAGCGTCATAAAACGTTGAAATTTTGTAACAATAAAGTACTCGAGCCTCTTGTCAATTTAAGCTATCGCTCAAAGCTATGCTACCCTTGAGTCCCAAATCAAACACTGATAAAACTTCAAATGACCCTAACTTCTATACGGTACGTCCTACACCTATCAAAGTTTGCAACATACAATGCTTGTAACTTTTTACTGGAGCGTCATAAAACCTTGAAATTTTGTAACAATAAAGTACTCGAGCCTCTTGTCAATTTAAGCTATCGCTCAAAGCTATGCTACCCTTGACTTCCAAATCAAACACTGATAAAACTTCAAATGGCCCTAACTTCTATGCGGTACACCCTACACCTATCAATGTTTGCAACATACAAATGCTTGTAACTTTTTACTGGAGCGTCCTAAAACCTTGAAATTTTGTAACAATAAAGTAATCGAGCCTCTTGTCAATTAAGGCTATCGCTCAAAGCTATGCTACCCTTGAGTCCCAAATCAAACACTGATAAAAGTTCAAATCGCCCTAACTTCTATACGGTACATCCTACACCTATCAAAGTTTGCAACATACAAATGCTTGTAACTTTTTACTGGAGCGTCATGAAACGTTGAAATTTTGTAACAATAAAGAACTCGAGCCTCTTGTCAATTTAAGCTATCGCTCAAAGCTATGCTACCCTTGACTTCCAAATCAAACACTGATAAAACTTCAAATGGCCCTAACTTCTATACGGTACACCCTACAATTATCAATGTTTGCAACATACAAATGCTTGCAACTTTTTACTGGAGCGTCATAAAACCTTGAAATTTTGTAACAATAAAGTACTCGAGCCTCTTGTCAATTTAAGCTATCGCGCAAAGCTATGCTACCCTTGAGTCCCAAATCAAACACTGATAAAACTAAAAATGGCCCTAACTTATATACGGTACGTCCTACACCTATCAAAGTTTGCAACATACAAATGCTTGTAACTTTTTACTGGAGCGTCATAAAACCTTGAAATTTTGTAACAATAAAGTACTCCAGCGTCTTGTCAATTTAAGCTATCGCTCAAAGCTATGCTACCCTTGAGTTAGATATCAAACACTGATAAAACTTCAAATGGCCCTAACTTCTATACGGTATGTCCTACACCTATCAAAGTCTGCAACATACAAATGCTTGTAACTTTTTACTGGAGCGTCATAAAACCTTGAAATTTTGTACTAATATAGTAATCGAGTCTCTTGTCAATTTAAGCTATCGCGCAAAGCTATGCTACCCTTGAATCCCAAATCAAACACTGATAAAACTTCAAATGGCCCTAACTTCTATACGGTACGTCCTACACCTATCAAAGTTTGCAACATACAAATGCTAGTAATTTTTTACTGGAGCGTCATAAAACCTTGAAATTTCGTAACAATAACGTACTCGAGCCTCTTGTCAATTCAAGCTAACGCTCAAAGCTATGCTCCCCTTGAGTCCCAAATCAAACACTGATAAAACTTCAAATGGCCCTAACTTCTATACGGTATGTCCTCCACCTATCAAAGATTGCAACATACAAATGCTTGTAACTTTTTACTGGAGCGTCATAAAACCTTGAAATTTTGTAACATTAAAGTACTCGAGCCTCTTGTCAATTTAAGCTATGGCTTAAAGCTATGATACCTTTGAGTCCCAAATTAAACACTGATATAACTTCAAATGGCCCAAACTTTTATACGGTACGTCCTACACCTATCAAAGTTTGCAACATACAAATGCTTGTAACTTTTTACTGGAGCGTCATAAAACCTTGAAATTTTGTAACAATAAAGTACTCGAGTCTCTTGCCAATTTAAGCTATCGCTCAAAGCTATGCTACCCTTGAGTCTCAAATCAAGCACTGATAAAACTTCAAATGGCCCTAACTTCTATACGGTACGTCCCACATCTATCAAAGTTTGCAACATACAAAAGCTTGTAACTTTTTCCTGGAGCGTCATAAAACCTTGAAATTTTGTAACAATAAAGTACTCGAGCCTCTTGTCAATTTAAGATATCGCGGAAAGCTATGCTACCCTTGAGTCCCAAATCAAACACTGATAAAACTTCAAATGGCCCTAACTTCTATACGGTACGTCCTACACCTATCAAAGTTTGCAACATACAAAAGCTTGTAACTTTTTACTGGAGCGTCATAAAACCTTGAAATTTTGTAACAATAAAGTACTCAAGCGTCTTGTCAATTTAAGCTGTCGCTCAAAGCTATGCTACCCTTGAGTTCGAAAGCAAACACTGATAAAGTTTCAAATGGCCCTAACTTCTATACGGTATGTCCTACACCTATCAAAGTCTGCAACATACAAATGCTTGTAACTTTTTACTGGAGCGTCATAAAAGCTTGAAATTTTGTAACATTAAAGTACTCGAGCCTCTTGTCAATTTAAGCTATCGCTTAAAGCTATGCTACCCTTGAGTCCCAAATTAAACACTGATAAAACTTCAAATGGCCCAAACTTTTATCCGGTACGTCCTACACCTATCAAAGTTTGCAACATACAAATGCTTGTAACTTTTTACTGGAGCGTCATGAAACGTTGAAATTTTGTAACAATAAAGAACTCGAGCCTCTTGTCAATTTAAGCTATCGCTCAAAGCTATGCTACCCTTGACTTCCAAATCAAACACTGATAAAACTTCAAATGGCCCTAACTTCTATACGGTACACCCTACAATTATCAATGTTTGCAACATACAAATGCTTGCAACTTTTTACTGGAGCGTCATAAAACCTTGAAATTTTGTAACAATAAAGTACTCGAGCCTCTTGTCAATTTAAGCTATCGCGCAAAGCTATGCTACCCTTGAGTCCCAAATCAAACACTGATAAAACTTCAAATGGCCCTAACTTATATACGGTACGTCCTACACCTATCAAAGTTTGCAACATACAAATGCTTGTAACTTTTTACTGGAGCGTCATAAAACCTTGAAATTTTGTAACAATAAAGTACTCCAGCGTCTTGTCAATTTAAGCTATCGCTCAAAGCTATGCTACCCTTGAGTTAGATATCAAACACTGATAAAACTTCAAATGGCCCTAACTTCTATACGGTATGTCCTACACCTATCAAAGTCTGCAACATACAAATGCTTGTAACTTTTTACTGGAGCGTCATAAAACCTTGAAATTTTGTACTAATATAGTAATCGAGCCTCTTGTCAATTTAAGCTATCGCGCAAAGCTATGCTACCCTTGAATCCCAAATCAAACACTGATAAAACTTCAAATGGCCCTAACTTCTATTCGGTACGTCCTACACCTATCAAAGTTTGCAACATACAAATGCTAGTAATTTTTTACTGGAGCGTCATAAAACCTTGAAATTTCGTAACAATAACGTACTCGAGCCTCTTGTCAATTCAAGCTAACGCTCAAAGCTATGTTCCCCTTGAGTCCCAAATCAAACACTGATAAAACTTCAAATGGCCCTAACTTCTATACGGTATGTCCTCCACCTATCAAAGATTGCAACATACAAATGCTTGTAACTTTTTACTGGAGCGTCATAAAACCTTGAAATTTTGTAACATTAAAGTACTCGAGCCTCTTGTCAATTTAAGCTATGGCTTAAAGCTATGATACCTTTGAGTCCCAAATTAAACACTGATATAACTTCAAATGGCCCAAACTTTTATACGGTACGTCCTACACCTATCAAAGTTTGCAACATACAAATGCTTGTAACTTTTTACTGGAGCGTCATAAAACCTTGAAATTTTGTAACAATAAAGTACTCGAGTCTCTTGCCAATTTAAGCTATCGCTCAAAGCTATGCTACCCTTGAGTCTCAAATCAAGCACTGATAAAACTTCAAATGGCCCTAACTTCTATACGGTACGTCCCACATCTATCAAAGTTTGCAACATACAAAAGCTTGTAACTTTTTCCTGGAGCGTCATAAAACCTTGAAATTTTGTAACAATAAAGTACTCGAGCCTCTTGTCAATTTAAGATATCGCGGAAAGCTATGCTACCCTTGAGTCCCAAATCAAACACTGATAAAACTTCAAATGGCCCTAACTTCTATACGGTACGTCCTACACCTATCAAAGTTTGCAACATACAAAAGCTTGTAACTTTTTACTGGAGCGTCATAAAACCTTGAAATTTTGTAACAATAAAGTACTCAAGCGTCTTGTCAATTTAAGCTGTCGCTCAAAGCTATGCTACCCTTGAGTTCGAAAGCAAACACTGATAAAGTTTCAAATGGCCCTAACTTCTATACGGTATGTCCTACACCTATCAAAGTCTGCAACATACAAATGCTTGTAACTTTTTACTGGAGCGTCATAAAAGCTTGAAATTTCGTAACATTAAAGTACTCGAGCCTCTTGTCAATTTAAGCTATCGCTTAAAGCTATGCTACCCTTGAGTCCCAAATTAAACACTGATAAAACTTCAAATGGCCCAAACTTTTATCCGGTACGTCCTACACCTATCAAAGTGTGCAACATACAAATGCTTGTAACTTTTTACTGGAGCGTCATAAAACCTTGAAATTTTGTAACAATAAAGTACTCGAGTCTCTTGCCAATTTAAGCTATCGCTCAAAGCTATGCTACCCTTGAGTCTCAAATCAAGCACTGATAAAACTTCAAATGGCCCTAACTTCTATACGGTACGTCCCACATCTATCAAAGTTTGCAACATACAAATGCTTGTAACTTTTTCCTGGAGCGTCATAAAACCTTGAAATTTTGTAACAATAAAGTACTCCAGCCTCTTGTCAATTTAAGATATCGCGGAAAGCTATGCTACCCTTGAGTCCCAAATCAAACACTGATAAAACTTCGAATGGCCCTAACTTCTATACGGTTCGTCCTACACCTACCAAAGTTTGCAACACACAAATGCTTGTAAATTTTTACTGCAGCGTCATAAAACCTTGAAATTTTGTAACAATAAAGAACTCGAGCCCCTTGTCAATTTAAGCTATAGCTCAAAGCTATGCTACCCTTGATTTCCAAATCAAACACTGATAAAGTTTCAAATGGCCCTAACTTCTATACGTTACGCCCTACACCTATCAAAGTTTGCAACATACAAATGCTTGTAACTATTTACTGGAGCGTCATAAAACCTTGAAATTTTGTAACAATAGAGTACTCGAGATTCTTGTCAATTTAACCTATCGCTCAAAGCTATGCTACCCTTGAGTCCAAAATCAAACACCGATAAAACTTCAAATGTCCCTAGCGTCTATACGGTACGTCCTACATCTATCAAAATTTGCAACATACAAATGCTTGTAACTTTTTACTGGAGCGTCATAAAACCTTGAAATTTTGTAACAATAAAGTACTCGAGCCTCTTGTCGATTTAAGCTATCGCTCAAAGCTATGCTACCCTTGAGTCCCAAATCAAACACTGATAAAATTTCAAATGGCCCTAACTTCTACACGGTACGTCGTACACCTATCAAAGTTTGCAACATACAATGCTTGTAACTTTTTACTGGAGCGTCATAAAACCTTGAAATTTTGTAACAATAAAGTACTCGAGCCTCTTGTCAATTGAAGCTATCACTCAAAGCTATGCTACCCTTGAGTTCCAAATCAAACACTGATAAAGTTTCAAATGGCCCTAACTTCTATACGGTACGCCCTACACCTATCAAAGTTTGCAACATACAAATGCTTGTAACTTTTTACTGGAGCGTCATAAAACCTTGAAATTTTGTAACAATAAAGTACTCGAGCCTCTTGTCAATTTAAGCAATCGCTCAAAGCTATGCTACCCTTGAGTCCCAAATCAAACACTCATAAAACTTCAAATGGCCCTAACTTCTATACGGTACGTCTTACACCTATCACAGTTTGCAACATACAAATGCTTGTAACTTTTTACTGGAGCGTCATAAAAGCTTGAAATTTTGTAACAATAGAGTACTCGAGCCTCTTGTCAATTGAACCTATCGCTCAAAGCTATGCTACCCTTGAGTCCCAAATCAAACACCGATAAAACTTCAAATGGCCCCATCTTCTATACGGTACGTCCTACATCTATCAAAATTTTCAACATAAAAATGCTTGTAACTTTTTACTGGAGCGTCATAAAACCTTGACATTGTGTAACAATAAAGTACTCGAGCCTCTTGTCAATTTAAGCTGTCGCTCAAAGCTATGCTACCCTTGAGTCCCCAATCAAATACTGATAAAACTTAAAATGGCCCTAACTTCTATACGGTACGTCCCACACCTCTCAAAGTTTGCAACATACAGATGCTTGTAACTTTTTACTGGAGCGTCATAAAACCTTGAAATTTTCTAACAATAAAGTACTCGGGCCTCTTGTCAATTTAAGCTATCGCTCAAAGCTATGCTAACCTTGAGTCCCAAATAAAACATTGATAAAACTTCAAATGGCCCTAACTTCTATACGGTACGTCCTACACTTATCAAAGTTTACACCTCTTGTCAATTTAAGCTGTCGCTCAAAGCTATGCTACCCTTGAGTCCCCAATCAAACACTGATAAAACTTAAAATGGCCCTAACTTCTATACGGTACGTCCCACACCTCTCAAAGTTTGCAACATACAAATGCTTGTAACTTTTTACTGGAGCGTCATAAAACCTTGAAATTTTCTAACAATAAAGTACTCGGGCCTCTTGTCAATTTAAGCTACCGCTCAAAGCTATGCTAACCTTGAGTCCCAAATAAAACATTGATAAAACTTCAAATGGCCCTAACTTCTATACGGTACGTCCTACACTTATCAAAGTTTACAACATACAAATGCTTGTAACTTTTTACTGGAGCGTCATAAAATCTTGAAATTTTGTAACAATAAAGTACTTGAGCCTCTTGTCAATTTAAGCTATCGCTCAAAGCTATGCAACCCTTGAGTCCCAAATCAAACTGTGATAAAACTTCAAATGGCCCTAACTTCTATACGGTACGTCCTACACCTATCAAAGTTTGCAACATACAAATGCTTGTAACTTTTTACTGGAGCGTCATAAAACCTTGAAATTTTGTAACAATAAAGTACTCGAGCCTCTTGTCAATTTAAGCTATCGCTCAAAGCTATGCTATCCTTGAGTCCCAAATCAAATTGATAAAACTTCAAATGGCCCTAACTTCTATACGGTACTTCCTACACCTATGAAAGTTTGCAACACACAAATGCTGGTAAATTTTTACTGCAGCGTCATAAAACCTTGAAATTTTGTAACAATAAAGAACTCGAGTCCCTTGTCAATTTAAGCTATCGCTCAAAGCTATGCTACCCTTGAGTCCCAAATCAAACACTGATAAAACTTCAAATGGCCCTAACTTCTACACGGTACGTCCTACACCTATCAAAGTTTGCAACATACAATGCTTGTAACTTTTTACTGGAGCGTCATGAAACCTTGAAATTTGTAACAGTAAAGTACTCGAGCCTCTTGTCAATTTAAGCTATCGCTCAAAGCTATGCTACTCTTGAGTTCCAAATCAAACACTGATAAAAGTTCAAATGGCCCTAACTTCTATACGGTACGTCCTACACCTATCAAAGTTTGCAACATGCAAATGCTTGTAACTTTTTACTGGAGCGTCACAAAACCTTGAAATTTTGTAACAATAAAGTACTCGAGCCTCTTGTCAATTTAAGCTATCGCTCAAAGCTATGCTACCATTGAGTCACAAATCAAACATTGATAAAACTTCAAATTACCCTAACTTCTATACGGTACGTCGGACACCTATCAAAGTTTGCAACATACAATGCTTGTAACTTTTTACTGGAGCGTCATAAAACCTTGAAATTTTGTAAGAATAAAGTACTCGAGCCTCTTGTCAATTTAAGCTATCGCTCAAAGCTATGCTAACCTAGACTTCCAAATCAAACACTGATAAAACTTCAAATGGCCCTAACTTCTATACGGTACGTCCTACACCTATCAAAGTTTGCAACATGCTTGTAACTTTTTACTGGAGCGTCATAAAACCTTGAAATTTTGTAACAATAAAGTACTCGAGCGTCTTGTCAATTTCAGCTATCGCTCAAAGCTATGCTACCCTTGAGTTCCATATCCAACACTGATAAAACTTCAAATGGCCCTAACTTCTATACGGTGTGTCCTACACCTATCAAAGTTTGCAACATACAAATGCTTGTAACTTTTTACTGGAGCGTCATAAAACCTTGAAATTTTGTACTAATAAAGTACTCGAGCCTCTTGTCAATTTAAGCTATCGCGCAAAGCTATGCTACCCTTGTGTCCCAAATCAAACACTGATAAAACTTCAAATTACCCTAACTTCTATACGCTACGTCGGACACCTATCAAAGTTTGCAACATACAATGCTTGTAACTTTTTACTGGAGCGTCATAAAACCTTGAAATTTTGTAACAATAAAGTACTCGAGCCTCTTGTCAATTTAAGCTATCGCTCAAAGCTATGCTACCCTTGAGTTCCAAATCAAACACTGATAAAACTTCAAATGTCTCTAACTTCTATACGGTACGTCCTACACCTATCAAAGTTTGCAACATGCAAATGCTTGTAACTTTTTACTGGAGCGTCACAAAACCTTGAAATTTTGTACCAATAAAGTACTCGAGCCTCTTGTCAATTTAAGCTATCGCTCAAATATATGCTACCCTTGAGTCCCCAATCAAACACTGATAAAACTTAAAATGGCCCTAACTTCTATACGGTGCGTCCCACACCTCTCAAAGTTTGCAACATACAAATGCTTGTAACTTTTTACTGGAGCGTCATAAAGCCTTGAAATTTTCTAACAATAAAGTACTCGGGCCTCTTGTCAATTTAAGCTATCGCTCAAAGCTATGCTAACCTTGAGTCCCAAATAAAACATTGATAAAACTTCAAATGGCCCTAACTTCTATACGGTACGTCCTACACATATCAAAGTTTGCAACATACAAATGCTTGTAACTTTTTACTGGAGCGTCATAAAACCTTGAAATTTTGTAACAATAAAGTACTCGAGCCTCTTGTCAATTTAAGCTATCGCTCAAAGCTATGCTATCCTTGAGTCCCAAATCAAACTGATAAAACTTCAAATGGCCCTAACTTCTATACGGTACTTCCTACACCTATCAAAGTTTGCAACATACAATGCTTGTAACTTTTTACTGGAGCGTCATGAAACCTTGAAATTTGTAACAATAAAGTACTCGAGCCTCTTGTCAATTTAAGCTATCGCTCAAAGCTATGCTACCCTTGAGTTCCAAATCAAACACTGATAAAACTTCAAATGGCTCTAACTTCTATACGGTACGTCCTACACCTATCAAAGTTTGCAACATGCAAATGCTTGTAACTTTTTACTGGAGCGTCACAAAACCTTGAAATTTTGTAACAATAAAGTACTCGAGCCTCTTGTCAATTTAAGCTATCGCTCAAATCTATGCTACCCTTGAGTCAAAAATCAAACACTGATAAAACTTCAAATGACCCTAACTTCTATACGGTACGTCCTACACCTATCAAAGTTTGCAACATACAATGCTTGTAACTTTTTACTGGAGCGTCACAAAACCTTGAAATTTTGTAACAATAAAGTACTCGAGCCTCTTGTCAATTTAAGCTATCGCTCAAAGCTATGCTACCTTTGAGTCACAAATCAAACATTGATAAAACTTCAAATTACCCTAACTTCTATACGGTACGTCGGACACCTATCAAAGTTTGCAACATACAATGCTTGTAACTTTTTACTGGAGCGTCATAAAACCTTGAAATTTTGTAAGAATAAAGTACTCGAGCCTCTTGTCAATTTAAGCTATCGCTCAAAGCTATGCTAACCTAGACTTCCAAATCAAACACTGATAAAACTTCAAATGGCCCTAACTTCTATACGGTACGTCCTACACCTATCAAAGTTTGCAACATACAAATGCTTGTAACTTTTTACTGGAGCGTCATAAAACCTTGAAATTTTGTAACAATAAAGTACTCGAGCGTCTTGTCAATTTCAGCTATCGCTCAAAGCTATGCTACCCTTGAGTTCCATATCAAACACTGATAAAACTTCAAATGGCCCTAACTTCTATACGGTGTGTCCTACACCTATCAAAGTTTGCAACATACAAATGCTTGTAACTTTTTACTGCAGCGTCATAAAACCTTGAAATTTTGTAACAATAAAGAACTCGAGTCCCTTGTCAATTTAAGCTATCGCTCAAAGCTATGCTACCCTTGAGTCCCAAATCAAACACTGATAAAACTTCAAATGGCCCTAACTTCTACACGGTACGTCCTACACCTATCAAAGTTTGCAACATACAATGCTTGTAACTTTTTACTGGAGCGTCATGAAACCTTGAAATTTGTAACAATAAAGTACTCGAGCCTCTTGTCAATTTAAGCTATCGCTCAAAGCTATGCTACCCTTGAGTTCCAAATCAAACACTGATAAAACTTCAAATGGCTCTAACTTCTATACGGTACGTCCTACACCTATCAAAGTTTGCAACATGCAAATGCTTGTAACTTTTTACTGGAGCGTCACAAAACCTTGAAATTTTGTAACAATAAAGTACTCGAGCCTCTTGTCAATTTAAGCTATCGCTCAAATCTATGCTACCCTTGAGTCAAAAATCAAACACTGATAAAACTTCAAATGACCCTAACTTCTATACGGTACGTCCTACACCTATCAAAGTTTGCAACATACAATGCTTGTAACTTTTTACTGGAGCGTCACAAAACCTTGAAATTTTGTAACAATAAAGTACTCGAGCCTCTTGTCAATTGAAGCTATCGCTCAAAGCTATGCTACCTTTCAGTCACAAATCAAACATTGATAAAACTTCAAATTACCCTAACTTCTATACGGTACGTCGGACACCTCTCAAAGTTTGCAACATACAATGCTTGTAACTTTTTACTGGAGCGTCATAAAACCTTGAAATTTTGTAAGAATAAAGTACTCGAGCCTCTTGTCAATTTAAGCTATCGCTCAAAGCTATGCTAACCTAGACTTCCAAATCAAACACTGATAAAACTTCAAATGGCCCTAACTTCTATACGGTACGTCCTACACCTATCAAAGTTTGCAACATACAAATGCTTGTAACTTTTTACTGGAGCGTCATAAAACCTTGAAATTTTGTAACAATAAAGTACTCGAGCGTCTTGTCAATTTCAGCTATCGCTCAAAGCTATGCTACCCTTGAGTTCCATATCAAACACTGATAAATCTTCAAATGGCCCTAACTTCTATACGGTGTGTCCTACACCTATCAAAGTTTGCAACATACAAATGCTTGTAACTTTTTACTGGAGCGTCATAAAACCTTGAAATTTTGTACTAATAAAGTACTCGAGCCTCTTGTCAATTTAAGCTATCGCGCAAAGCTATGCTACCCTTGAGTCCCAAATCAAACACTGATAAAACTTCAAATTACCCTAACTTCTATACGGTACGTCGGACACCTATCAAAGTTTGCAACATACAATGCTTTTAACTTTTTACTGGAGCGTCATAAAACCTTGAAATTTTGTAACAATAAAGTACTCGAGCCTCTTGTCAATTTAGGCTATCGCTCAAAGCTATGCTACCCTTGAGTTCCAAATCAAACTCTGATAAAACTTCAAATGGCTCTAACTTCTATACGGTACGTCCTACACCTATCAAGGTTTGCAACATGCAAATGCTTGTAACTTTTTACTGGAGCGTCACAAAACCTTGAAATTTTGTAACAATAAAGTACTCGAGCCTCTTGTCAATTGAAGCTATCGCTCAAAGCTATGCTACCTTTCAGTCACAAATCAAACATTGATAAAACTTCAAATTACCCTAACTTCTATACGGTACGTCGGACACCTATCAAAGTTTGCAACATACAATGCTTGTAACTTTTTACTGGAGCGTCATAAAACCTTGAAATTTTGTAAGAATAAAGTACTCGAGCATCTTGTCAATTTAAGCTATCGCTCAAAGCTATGCTAACCTAGACTTCCAAATCAAACACTGATAAAACTTCAAATGGCCCTAACTTCTATACGGTACGTCCTACACCTATCAAAGTTTGCAACATACAAATGCTTGTAACTTTTTACTGGAGCGTCATAAAACCTTGAAATTTTGTAACAATAAAGTACTCGAGCGTCTTGTCAATTTCAGCTATCGCTCAAAGCTATGCTACCCTTGAGTTCCATATCAAACACTGATAAATCTTCAAATGGCCCTAACTTCTATACGGTGTGTCCTACACCTATCAAAGTTTGCAACATACAAATGCTTGTAACTTTTTACTGGAGCGTCATAAAACCTTGAAATTTTGTACTAATAAAGTACTCGAGCCTCTTGTCAATTTAAGCTATCGCGCAAAGCTATGCTACCCTTGAGTCCCAAATCAAACACTGATAAAACTTCAAATTACCCTAACTTCTATACGGTATCGCGGACACCTATCAAAGTTTGCAACATACAATGCTTGTAACTTTTTACTGGAGCGTCATAAAACCTTGAAATTTTGTAACAATAAAGTACTCGAGCCTCTTGTCAATTTAGGCTATCGCTCAAAGCTATGCTACCCTTGAGTTCCAAATCAAACTCTGATAAAACTTCAAATGGCTCTAACTTCTATACGGTACGTCCTACACCTATCAAAGTTTGCAACATGCAAATGCTTGTAACTTTTTACTGGAGCGTCACAAAACCTTGAAATTTTGTAACAATAAAGTACTCGAGCCTCTTGTCAATTTAAGCTATCGCTCAAATCTATGCTACCCTTGAGTCAAAAATCAAACACTGATAAAACTTCAAATGACCCTAACTTCTATACGGTACGTCCTACACCTATCAAAGTTTGCAACATACAATGCTTGTAACTTTTTACTGGAGCGTCACAAAACCTTGAAATTTTGTAACAATAAAGTACTCGAGCCTCTTGTCAATTTAAGCTATCGCTCAAAGCTATGCTACCTTTGAGTCACAAATCAAACATTGATAAAACTTCAAATTACCCTAACTTCTATACGGTACGTCGGACACCTATCAAAGTTTGCAACATACAATGCTTGTAACTTTTTACTGGAGCGTCATAAAACCTTGAAATTTTGTAAGAATAAAGTACTCGAGCCTCTTGTCAATTTAAGCTATCGCTCAAAGCTATGCTAACCTAGACTTCCAAATCAAACACTGATAAAACTTCAAATGGCCCTAACTTCTATACGGTACGTCCTACACCTATCAAAGTTTGCAACATACAAATGCTTGTAACTTTTTACTGGAGCGTCATAAAACCTTGAAATTTTGTAACAATAAAGTACTCGAGCGTCTTGTCAATTTCAGCTATCGCTCAAAGCTATGCTACCCTTGAGTTCCATATCAAACACTGATAAAACTTCAAATGGCCCTAACTTCTATACGGTGTGTCCTACACCTATCAAAGTTTGCAACATACAAATGCTTGTAACTTTTTACTGGAGCGTCATAAAACCTTGAAATTTTGTACTAATAAAGTACTCGAGCCTCTTGTCAATTTAAGCTATCGCGCAAAGCTATGCTACCCTTGAGTCCCAAATCAAACACTGATAAAACTTCAAATTACCCTAACTTCTATACGGTACGTCGGACACCTATCAAAGTTTGCAACATACAATGCTTGTAACTTTTTACTGGAGCGTCATAAAACCTTGAAATTTTGTAACAATAAAGTACTCGAGCCTCTTGTCAATTTAGGCTATCGCTCAAAGCTATGCTACCCTTGAGTTCCAAATCAAACACTGATAAAACTTCAAATGGCTCTAACTTCTATACGGTACGTCCTACACCTATCAAAGTTTGCAACATGCAAATGCTTGTAACTTTTTACTGGAGCGTCACAAAACCTTGAAATTTTGTAACAATAAAGTACTCGAGCCTCTTGTCAATTTAAGCTATCGCTCAAATCTATGCTACCCTTGAGTCAAAAATCAAACACTGATAAAACTTCAAATGACCCTAACTTCTATACGGTACGTCCTACACCTATCAAAGTTTGCAACATACAATGCTTGTAACTTTTTACTGGAGCGTCACAAAACCTTGAAATTTTGTAACAATAAAGTACTCGAGCCTCTTGTCAATTTAAGCTATCGCTCAAAGCTATGCTACCTTTGAGTCACAAATCAAACATTGATAAAACTTCAAATTACCCTAACTTCTATACGGTACGTCGGACACCTATCAAAGTTTGCAACATACAATGCTTGTAACTTTTTACTGGAGCGTCATAAAACCTTGAAATTTTGTAACAATAATGTACTCGAGGCTCTTGTCAATTTAGGCTATCGCTCAAAGCTATGCTACCCTTGAGTTCCAAATCAAACTCTGATAAAACTTCAAATGGCTCTAACTTCTATACGGTACGTCCTACACCTATCAAAGTTTGCAACATGCAAATGCTTGTAACTTTTTACTGGAGCGTCACAAAACCTTGAAATTTTGTAACAATAAAGTACTCGAGCCTCTTGTCAATTTAAGCTATCGCTCAAATCTATGCTACCCTTGAGTCAAAAATCAAACACTGATAAAACTTCAAATGACCCTAACTTCTATACGGTACGTCCTACACCTATCAAAGTTTGCAACATACAATGCTTGTAACTTTTTACTGGAGCGTCACAAAACCTTGAAATTTTGTAACAATAAAGTACTCGAGCCTCTTGTCAATTTAAGCTATCGCTCAAAGCTATGCTACCTTTGAGTCACAAATCAAACATTGATAAAACTTCAAATTACCCTAACTTCTATACGGTACGTCGGACACCTATCAAAGTTTGCAACATACAATGCTTGTAACTTTTTACTGGAGCGTCATAAAACCTTGAAATTTTGTAAGAATAAAGTACTCGAGCCTCTTGTCAATTTAAGCTATCGCTCAAAGCTATGCTAACCTAGACTTCCAAATCAAACACTGATAAAACTTCAAATGGCCCTAACTTCTATACGGTACGTCCTACACCTATCAAAGTTTGCAACATACAAATGCTTGTAACTTTTTACTGGAGCGTCATAAAACCTTGAAATTTTGTAACAATAAAGTACTCGAGCGTCTTGTCAATTTCAGCTATCGCTCAAAGCTATGCTACCCTTGAGTTCCATATCAAACACTGATAAAACTTCAAATGGCCCTAACTTCTATACGGTGTGTCCTACACCTATCAAAGTTTGCAACATACAAATGCTTGTAACTTTTTACTGGAGCGTCATAAAACCTTGAAATTTTGTACTAATAAAGTACTCGAGCCTCTTGTCAATTTAAGCTATCGCGCAAAGCTATGCTACCCTTGAGTCCCAAATCAAACACTGATAAAACTTCAAATTACCCTAACTTCTATACGGTACGTCGGACACCTATCAAAGTTTGCAACATACAATGCTTGTAACTTTTTACTGGAGCGTCATAAAACCTTGAAATTTTGTAACAATAAAGTACTCGAGCCTCTTGTCAATTTAGGCTATCGCTCAAAGCTATGCTACCCTTGAGTTCCAAATCAAACACTGATAAAACTTCAAATGGCTCTAACTTCTATACGGTACGTCCTACACCTATCAAAGTTTGCAACATGCAAATGCTTGTAACTTTTTACTGGAGCGTCACAAAACCTTGAAATTTTGTAACAATAAAGTACTCGAGCCTCTTGTCAATTTAAGCTATCGCTCAAATCTATGCTACCCTTGAGTCCCAAATCAAACACTGATAAAACTTCAAATGACCCTAACTTCTATACGGTACATCCTACACCTATCAAAGTTTGCAGCATACAATGCTTGTAACTTTTTACTGGAGCGTCATAAAAACTTGAAATTTTGTAACAATAAAGTACTCGAGCCTCTTGTCAACTTAAGCTATCGCGCAAAGCTATGCTACCCTTGAGTTCCAAATCAAACACTGATAAAAGTTCAAAGGGCCCTAACTTCTATACGGTACATCCTACACCTATCAAAGTTTGCAACATGCAAATGCTTGTAACTTTTTACTGGAGCGTCACAAAACCTTGAAATTTTGTAACAATAAAGTACTCGAGCCTCTTGTCAATTTAAGCTATCGCTCAAAGCTATGCTACCCTTGAGTCCCAAATCAAACACTGATAAAACTTCAAATTACCCTAACTTCTACACGGTACGTCGGACACCTATCAAAGTTTGCAACATACAATGCTTGTAACTTTTTACTGGAGCGTCATAAAACCTTGAAATTTTGTAACAATAAAGTACTCGAGCCTCTTGTCAATTCAAGCTAACGCTCAAAGCTATGCCCGCCTTGAGTCCCAAATCAAACACTGATAAAACTTCAAATGGCCCTAACTTCTATACGGTACGTCCTACACCTATCAAAGTTGGCAACATACAAATGCTTGTAACTTTTTACTGGAGCGTCATAAAATCTTGAAATTTTGTAACAATAAAGTACGCGAGCCTCTTGCCAATTTATGCTATCGCTCAAAGCTATGCTACCCTTGAGTCCCAAATCAAACACTGATAAAACTGCAAATGGCCCTAACTTTTATACGGTACGTCCTACACCTATCAAAGTTTGCAACATACAAATGCTTGTAACTTTTTACTGGAGCGTCATAAAACCTTGAAATTTTGTAACAATAAAGTACGCGAGCCTCTTGCCAATTTAAGCTATCGCTCAAAGCTATGCTACCCTTGAGTCCCATATCAAACACTGATAGAACTTCAAATGGCCCTAACTTCTATACGGTACGTCCTACACCTATCACAGTTGGCAACATACAAATGCTTGTAACTTTTTACTGGAGCGTCATAAAACCTTGAAATTTTGTAACAATAAAGTACTCGAGCGTCTTGTCAATTTCAGCTATCGCTCAACGCTATGCTACCCTTGAGTTCCATATCAAACACTGATAAAACTTCAAATGGCCCTAACTTCTATACGGTGTGTCCTACACCTATCAAAGTTTGCAACATACAAATGCTTGTAACTTTTTACTGGAGCGTCATAAAACCTTGAAATTTTGTAACAATAAAGTACGCGAGCCTCTTGCCAATTTAAGCTATCGCTCAAAGATATGCTAGCCTTGAGTCCCAAATCAAACACTGATAGAACTTCAAATGGCCCTAACTTCTATACGGTACGTCCTACACCTATCAAAGTTGGCAACATACAAATGCTTGTAACTTTTTACTGGAGCGTCATAAAATCTTGAAATTTTGTAACAATAAAGTACGCGAGCCTCTTGCCAATTTAAGCTATCGCTCAAAGATATGCTACCCTTGAGTCCCAAATCAAGCACTGATAAAACTTCAAATGGCCCTAACTTCTATACGGTACGTCCCACATCTATCAAAGTTTGCAACATACAAATGCTTGTAACTTTTGACTGGAGCGTCATAAAACGTTGAAATTTTGTAACAATAAAGTACTCGAGCCTCTTGTCAATTTAAACTATCGCTCAAAGCTATGCTACCCTTGAGTCCCATATCAAACACTGATAGAACTTCAAATGGCCCTAACTTCTATACGCTACGTCCTACACCTATCAAAGTTGGCAACATACAAATGCTTGTAACTTTTTACTGGAGCGTCATAAAATCTTGAAATTTTGTAACAATAAAGTACTCGAGCCTCTTGTCAATTAAGCTATCGCGCAAAGCTATGCTACCCTTGAGTCCCAAATCAAACACTGATAAAACTTCAAATGGCCCTAACTTCTATACGGTACGTCCTACACCTATCAAAGTTTGCAACATACAAATGCTTGTAACTTTTTACTGGAGCGTCATAAAACCTTGAAATTTTGTAACAATAAAGTACTCGAGCGTCTTGTCAATTTCAGCTATCGCTCAACGCTATGCTACCCTTGAGTTCCATATCAAACACTGATAAAACTTCAAATGGCCCTAACTTCTATACGGTGTGTCCTACACCTATCAAAGTTTGCAACATACAAATGCTTGTAACTTTTTACTGGAGCGTCATAAAACCTTGAAATTTTGTAACAATAAAGTTCGCGAGCCTCTTGCCAATTTAAGCTATCGCTCAAAGATATGCTAGCCTTGAGTCCCAAATCAAGCACTGATAAAACTTCAAATGGCCCTAGCTTCTATACGGTACGTCCTACACCTATCAAAGTTTGCAACATACAAATGCTTGTAACTTTTTACTGGAGCGTCATAAAACGTTGAAATTTTGTAACAATAAAGTACTCGAGCCTCTTGTCAATTTAAACTATCGCTCAAAGCTATGCTACCCTTGAGTCCCATATCAAACACTGATAGAACTTCATATGGCCCTAACTTCTATACGGTACGTCCTACACCTATCAAAGTTGGCAACATACAAATGCTTGTAACTTTTTACTGGAGCGTCATAAAATCTTGAAATTTTGTAACAATAAAGTACTCGAGCCTCTTGTCAATTTAAGCTATCGCGCAAAGCTATGCTACCCTTGAGTCCCAAATAAAACACTGATAAAACTTCAAATGGCCCTAACTTCTATACGGTACGTCCTACACCTATCAAAGTTTGCAACATACAAATGCTTGTAACTTTTTACTGGAGCGTCATAAAACCTTGAAATTTTGTAACAATAAAGTACTCGAGCGTCTTGTCAATTTCAGCTATCGCTCAAAGCTATGCTACCCTTGAGTTCCATATCAAACACTGGTAAAACTTCAAATGGCCCTAACTTCTATACGGTATGTTCGACACCTATCAAAGATTGCAACATACAAATGCTTGTAACTTTTTACTGGAGCGTCATAAAACCTTGAAATTTTGTAACATTTAAGTACTCGAGCCTCTTGTCAATTTAAGCTATCGCGCAAAGCTATGCTACCCTTCAGTCCCAAATCAAACACTGATAAAACTTCAAATGGCCCTAACTTCTATACGGTACGTCCTACACCTATCAAAGTTTGCAACAGACAAATGCTTGTAACTTTTTACTGGAGCGCCATAAAACCTTGAAATTTTGTAACAATAAAGTACTCGAGCCTCTTGTCAATTTAAGCTATCGCTCAAAGCTATGCTACCCTTGAGTTCCAAATCAAACACTGATAAAATTTCAAATGGCCCTAACTTATACACGGTACGTCGCACACCTATCAAAGTTTGCAACATAGAATGCTTGTAACTTTTTCTGGAGCGTCATAAAACCTTGAAATTTTGTAACAATAAAGTACTCGAGCCTCTTGTCAATTTAAGCTATCGCTCAAAGCTATGCTACCCTTGAGTCTTAAATCAAACACTGATAAAACTTCAAATGACCCTAACTTCTATACGGTACGTCCTGCACCTATCCAAGTTTGCAACATACGAATGCTTGTAACTTTTTACTGGAGCGTCATAAAACCTTGAAATTTTGTAACAATAAAGTACTCGAGCCTCTTGTCAATTGAAGCTATCGCTCAAAGCTATGCTCCCCTTGAATCCCAAATCAAACATTGATAAAACTTCAAATGGCCCTAACTTCTATACGGTACGTCCTACACCTATCAAAGTTTTGGAACATACAAATGCTTGTAACTCTTTACTGGAGCGTCATAAAACCTTGAAATTTTGTAACAATAAAGTACTCGAGCCTCTTGTCAACTTAAGCTATCGCGCAAAGCTATGCTACCCTTGAGTTCCAAATCAAACACTGATAAAAGTTCAAATGGCCCTAACTTCTATACGGTACGTCCTACACCTATCAAAGTTTGCAACATGCAAATGCTTGTAACTTTTTACTGGAGCGTCACAAAACCTTGAAATTTTGTAACAATAAAGTACTCGAGCCTCTTGTCAATTTAAGCTATCGCTCAAAGCTATGCTACCCTTGAGTCCCAAATCAAACTCTGAAAAAACTGCAAATGGCCCCAACTTCTATACGATACGTCCTACACCTATCAAAGTTTGCAACATACAAATGCTTGTAACTTTTTACTGGAGAGTCATAAAACCTTGAAATTTCGTAACAATAAAGTACTCGAGCCTCTTGTCAATTCAAGCTAACGCTCAAAGATATGCTCCCCTTGAGTCCCAAATCAAACACTGATAAATCTTCAAATGGCCCTAACTTCCATACGGTACATCCTACACCTATCAATGTTTGCAACATACAAATGCTTCTAACTTTTTACTGGAGCGTCATAAAACCTTGAAATTTTGTAACAATAAAGTACTCGAGCCTCTTGGCAATTTAAGCTATCGCTCAAAGCTATGCTACCCTTGAGTCCCAAATCAAACACTCATAAAACTTCAAATGGCCCTAACTTCTATATGGTACGTCCTACACCTATCAAAGTTTGTAACATACAAATGCTTGTAACTTTTTGTTGGAGCGTCATAAAACCTTGAAATTTTGTAACAATAAAGTACTCGAGCCTCTTGTCATTTTAAGCTATCGCTCAAAGCTATGCTACCCTTGAGTCCCCAATCAAACACTGATAAAACTTCAAACCTTGAAATTTTGTAACAATTAAGTACTCGAGCCTCTTGTCAATTTAAGCTATCGCTTAAAGCTATGCTACCCTTGAGTCCCAAATCAAACTCTGAAAAAACTTCAAATGGCCCTAACTTCCATACGGTACGTCCTACACCTATCAAAGTTTGCAACATACAAATGCTTGTAACTTTTTACTGGAGCGTCATAAAACCTTGAAATTTTGTAACAATAAAGTACTCGAGCCTCTTGTCAGTTTAAGTTATCGCTCAAAGCTATGCTACCCTTGAGTCCCAAATCAAACTTTGATAAAACTTCAAATGGCCCTAACTTCTATACGGTGCGTCCTACACCTATCAAAGTTTGCAACATACAAATGCTTGTAACTTTTTGTTGGAGCGTCATAAAACCTTGAAATTTTGTAACAATAAAGTACTCGAGCCTCTTGTCAATTTAAGCTATCGCTCAAAGCTATGCTACCCTTGATTGCCAAATGAAACAGTGATAAAACTTCAAATGACCCTATCTTCTATACGGTACGTCCTACACCTTTCAAAGTTTGCAACATACAAATGCTTGTAACTTTTTACTGGAGCGTCATAAAACCTTGAAATTTTGTAACAATAAAGTACTCGAGCCTCTTGTCAATTTAAGCTATCGCTCAGGGCTATGCTACCCTTGAGTCCCAAATAAAATACTGATAAAACTTCAAATGGCCCTAACTTCTATACGGTGCGTCCTACACCTATCAAAGCTTGCAACATACAAATGCTTGTAACTTTTTGTTGGAGCGTCATAAAACCTTGAAATTTTGTAACAATAAAGTACTCGAGCCTCTTGTCATTTTAAGCTATCGCTCAAAGCTATGCTACCCTTGAGTCCCCAATCAAACACTGATAAAACTTCAAATGGCCCTAACTTCCATACGGTACGTCCTACACCTATCAATGTTTGCAACATACAAATGCTTCTAACTTTTTACTGGAGCGTCATAAAACCTTGAAATTTTGTAACAATAAAGTACTCGAGCCTCTTGGCAATTTAAGCTATCGCTCAAAGCTATGCTACCCTTGAGTCCCAAATCAAACACTCATAAAACTTCAAATGGCCCTAACTCCTATATGGTACGTCCTACACCTATCAAAGTTTGCAACATACAAATGCTTGTAACTTTTTACTGGAGCGTCATAAAACCTTGAAATTTTGTAACAATAAACTACTCGGGCCTCTTGTCAACTTAAGCTATCGCTCAAAGCTATGCTACCCTTGAGTCCCAAATCAAACACTGATAAAATTTCAGATGGCCCTAACTTCTACACGGTACGTCGCACACCTATCAAAGTTTGCAACATAGAATGCTTGTAACTTTTTCTGGAGCGTCATAAAACCTTGAAATTTTGTAACAATAAAGTACTCGAGCCTCTTGTCAGTTTAAGGTATCGCTCACAGCTATGCTACCCTTGAGTCCCAAATCAAACATTGATAAAACTTCAAATGGCCCTAACTTCTATACGGTGCGTCCTACACCATCAAAGTTTGCAACATACAAATGCTTGTAACTTTTTGTTGGAGCGTCATAAAACCTTGAAATTTTGTAACAATAAAGTACTCGAGCCTCTTGTCATTTTAAGCTATCGCTCAAAGCTATGCTACCCTTGAGTCCCCAATCAAACACTGATAAAACTTCAAATGGCCCTAACTTATATACGGTACGTCCTACACCTATCAAAATTTGCAACATACAAATGCTTGTAACTTTTTATTGGAGCGTCATAAAACCTTGAAATTTTGTAACAATTAAGTACTCGAGCCTCTTGTCAATTTAAGCTATCGCTCAAAGCTATGCTACCCTTGAGTCCCAAATCAAACTCTGAAAAAACTTCAAATGGCCCTAACTTCTATACGGTACGTCCTACACCTATCAATGTTTGCAACATACAAATGCTTCTAACTTTTTACTGGAGCGTCATAAAACCTTGAAATTTTGTAACAATAAAGTACTCGAGCCTCTTGGCAATTTAAGCTATCGCTCAAAGCTATGCTACCCTTGAGTCCCAAATCAAACACTCATAAAACTTCAAATGGCCCTAACTTCTATATGGTACGTCCTACACCTATCAAAGTTTGCAACATACAAATGCTTGTAACTTTTTGTTGGAGCGTCATAAAACCTTGAAATTTTGTAACAATAAAGTACTCGAGCCTCTTGTCATTTTAAGCTATCGCTCAAAGCTATGCTACCCTTGAGTCCCCAATCAAACACTGATAAAACTTCAAACCTTGAAATTTTGTAACAATTAAGTACTCGAGCCTCTTGTCAATTTAAGCTATCGCTTAAAGCTATGCTACCCTTGAGTCCCAAATCAAACTCTGAAAAAACTTCAAATGGCCCTAACTTCTATACGGTACGTCCTACACCTATCAAAGTTTGCAACATACAAATGCTTGTAACTTTTTACTGGAGCGTCATAAAACCTTGAAATTTTGTAACAATAAAGTACTCGAGCCTCTTGTCAGTTTAAGTTATCGCTCAAAGCTATGCTACCCTTGAGTCCCAAATCAAACATTGATAAAACTTCAAATGGCCCTAACTTCTATACGGTGCGTCCTACACCTATCAAAGTTTGCAACATACAAATGCTTCTAACTTTTTGTTGGAGCGTCATAAAACCTTGAAATTTTGTAACAATAAAGTACTCGAGCCTCTTGTCAATTTAAGCTATCGCTCAAAGCTATGCTACCCTTGATTGCCAAATGAAACAGTGATAAAACTTCAAATGACCCTATCTTCTATACGGTACGTCCTACACCTTTCAAAGTTTGCAACATACAAATGCTTGTAACTTTTTACTGGAGCGTCATAAAACCTTGAAATTTTGTAACAATAAAGTACTCGAGCCTCTTGTCAATTTAAGCTATCGCTCAGGGCTATGCTACCCTTGAGTCCCAAATAAAATACTGATAAAACTTCAAATGGCCCTAACTTCTATACGGTGCGTCCTACACCTATCAAAGCTTGCAACATACAAATGCTTGTAACTTTTTGTTGGAGCGTCATAAAACCTTGAAATTTTGTAACAATAAAGTACTCGAGCCTCTTGTCATTTTAAGCTATCGCTCAAAGCTATGCTACCCTTGAGTCCCCAATCAAACACTGATAAAACTTCAAATGGCCCTAACTTCCATACGGTACGTCCTACACCTATCAATGTTTGCAACATACAAATGCTTCTAACTTTTTACTGGAGCGTCATAAAACCTTGAAATTTTGTAACAATAAAGTACTCGAGCCTCTTGGCAATTTAAGCTATCGCTCAAAGCTATGCTACCCTTGAGTCCCAAATCAAACACTCATAAAACTTCAAATGGCCCTAACTCCTATATGGTACGTCCTACACCTATCAAAGTTTGCAACATACAAATGCTTGTAACTTTTTACTGGAGCGTCATAAAACCTTGAAATTTTGTAACAATAAAGTACTCGGGCCTCTTGGCAATTTAAGCTATCGCTCAAAGCTATGCTACCCTTGAGTCCCAAATCAAACACTGATAAAATTTCAGATGGCCCTAACTTCTACACGGTACGTCGCACACCTATCAAAGTTTGCAACATAGAATGCTTGTAACTTTTTCTGGAGCGTCATAAAACCTTGAAATTTTGTAACAATAAAGTACTCGAGCCTCTTGTCAGTTTAAGGTATCGCTCACAGCTATGCTACCCTTGAGTCCCAAATCAAACATTGATAAAACTTCAAATGGCCCTAACTTCTATACGGTGCGTCCTACACCATCAAAGTTTGCAACATACAAATGCTTGTAACTTTTTGTTGGAGCGTCATAAAACCTTGAAATTTTGTAACAATAAAGTACTCGAGCCTCTTGTCATTTTAAGCTATCGCTCAAAGCTATGCTACCCTTGAGTCCCCAATCAAACACTGATAAAACTTCAAATGGCCCTAACTTCTATACGGTACGTCCTACACCTATCAAAATTTGCAACATACAAATGCTTGTAACTTTTTATTGGAGCGTCATAAAACCTTGAAATTTTGTAACAATTAAGTACTCGAGCCTCTTGTCAATTTAAGCTATCGCTCAAAGCTATGCTACCCTTGAGTCCCAAATCAAACTCTGAAAAAACTTCAAATGGCCCTAACTTCTATACGGTACGTCCTACACCTATCAAAGTTTGCAACATACAAATGCTTGTAACTTTTTACTGGAGCGTCATAAAACCTTGAAATTTTGGAACATTAAGGTACTCGAGCCTCTTGTCAATTTAAGCTATCGCTCAAAGCTATGCTACCCTTACGTCCCAAATCAAACACTGATAAATCTTCAATTGGCCTAACTTCTATACGGTACGTCCTACACCTATCAAAGTTTGCAACATACAAATGCTTGTAACTTTTTGTTGGAGCGTCATAAAACCTTGAAATTTTTTAACAACAAAGTACTCGAGCCTCTTGTAAATTTAAGCTATCGCTCAAAGCTATGCTACCCATGAATGCCAAATAAAACAGTGATAAAACTTCAAATGACCCTATCTTCTATACGGTACGTCCTACACCTTTCAAAGTTTGCAACATACAAATGCTTGTAACTTTTTACTGGAGCGTCATAAAACCTTGAAATTTTGTAACAATAAAGTACTCGAGCCTCTTGTCAATATAAGCTATCGCTCAGGGCTATGCTACCCTTGAGTCCCAAATCAAACACTGATAAAACTTCAAATGGCCTAAACTTCTACACGGTACGTCCTACACCTATCAAAGTTTGCAACATACAATGCTTTTTACTGGAGCGTCATAAAACCTTGAAATTTTGTAACAATTAAGTACTCGAGCCTCTTGTCAATTTAAGCTATCGCTCAAAGCTATGCTACCCTTGAGTCCCAAATCAAACACTGATAAAATTTCAAATGGCCCTAACTTCTACACGGTACGTCGCACACCTATCAAAATTTGCAACATACAAATGCTTGTAACTTTTTATTGGAGCGTCATAAAACCTTGAAATTTTGTAACAATAAAGTACTCGAGCCTCTTGTCAATTTAAGCTATCGCTCAAAGCTATGCTACCCTTGAGTTCCAAATCAAACACTGATAAAACTTCAAATGGTCCTAACTTCTATACGGTACGTCCTACACCTATCAAAGTTTGCAACATGCAAATGCTTGTAACTTTTTACTGGAGTGTCATAAAACCTTGAAATTTTGTAACAATCAAGTACTCGAGCCTCTTGTCAATTTAGGCTATCGCTCAAAGCTATGCTACCCTTGAGTCCCAAATCAAACACTGATAAAATTTCAAATGGCCCTAACTTCTACACGGTACGTCGCACACCTATCAAAGTTTGCAACATAGAATGCTTGTAACTTTTTCTGGAGCGTCATAAAACCTTGAAATTTTGTAACAATATAGTACTCGAGCCTCTTGTCAGTTTAAGTTATCGCTCAAAGCTATGCTACCCTTGAGTCCCAAATCAAACATTGATAAAACTTCAAATGGCCCTAACTTCTATACGGTGCGTCCTACACCTATCAAAGTTTGCAACATACAAATGCTTGTAACTTTTTATTGGAGCGTCATAAAACCTTGAAATTTTGTAACAATTAAGTACTCGAGCCTCTTGTCAATTTAAGCTATCGCTCAAAGCTATGCTACCCTTGAGTCCCAAATCAAACTCCGAAAAAACTTCAAATGGCCCTAACTTCTGTACGGTACGTCCTACACCTATCAAAGTTTGCAACATACAAATGCTTGTAACTTTTTACTGGAGCGTCATAAAACCTTGAAATTTTGGAACAATAAAGTACTCGAGCCTCTTGTCAATTTAAGCTATCGCTCAAAGCTATGCTACCCTTGCGTCCCAAATCAAATACTGATAAATCTTCAATTGGCCTAACTTCTATACGGTACGTCCTACACCTATCAAAGTTTGCAACATACAAATTCTTGTAACTTTTTGTTGGAGCGTCATAAAACCTTGAAATTTTGTAACAATAAAGTACTCGAGCCTCTTGTCAATTTAAGCTATCGCTCAAAGCTATGCTACCCTTGATTGCCAAATAAAACAGTGATAAAACTTCAAATGACCCTATCTTCTATACGGTACATCCTACACCTTTCAAAGTTTGCAACATACAAATGCCTGTAACTTTTTACTGGAGCGTCATAAAACCTTGAAATTTTGTAACAATAAAGTACTCGAGCCTCTTGTCAATATAAGCTATCGCTCAGGGCTATGCTACCCTTGAGTCCCAAATCAAACACTGATAAAACTTCAAATGGCCTAAACTTCTACACGGTACGTCCTACACCTATCAAAGTTTGCAACATACAATGCTTTTTACTGGAGCGTCATAAAACCTTGAAATTTTGTAACAATAAAGTACTCGAGCCTCTTGTCAATTTAAGCTATCGCTCAAAGCTATGCTACCCTTGAGTTCCAAACCAAACACTGATAAAACTTCAAATGATCCTAACTTCTATATGGTACGTCCTACACCTATCAAAGTTTGCAACATGCAAATGCTTGTAACTTTTTACTGGAGCGTCATAAAACCTTGAAATTTTCTAACAATAAAGTACTCGAGCCTCTTGGCAATTTAAGCTATCGCTCAAAGCTATGCTACCCTTAAGTCCCACATCAAACACTCATAAAACTTCAAATGGCCCTAACTTCTATATGGTACGTCCTACACCTATCAAAGTTTGCAACATACAAATGCTTGTAACTTTTTACTGGAGCGTCATAAAACCTTGAAATTTTGTAACAATAAAGTACTCGAGCCTCTTGGCAATTTAAGCTATCGCTCAAAGCTATGCTACCCTTGAGTCCCAAATCAAACACTCATAAAACTTCAAATGGCCCTAACTCCTATATGGTACGTCCTACACCTATCAAAGTTTGCAACATACAAATGCTTGTAACTTTTTACTGGAGCGTCATAAAACCTTGAAATTTTGTAACAATAAAGTACTCGGGCCTCTTGTCAACTTAAGCTATCGCTCAAAGCTATGCTACCCTTGAGTCCCAAATCAAACACTGATAAAATTTCAGATGGCCCTAACTTCTATACGGTACGTCCTACACCTATCAAAGTTTGCAACATACAAATGCTTGTAACTTTTTATTGGAGCGTCATAAAACCTTGAAATTTTGTAACAATTAAGTACTCGAGCCTCTTGTCAATTTAAGCTATCGCTCAAAGCTATGCTACCCTTGAGTCCCCAATCAAACACTGATAAAACTTCAAATGGCCCTAACTTCTATACGGTACGTCCTACACCTATCAAAATTTGCAACATACAAATGCTTGTAACTTTTTATTGGAGCGTCATAAAACCTTGAAATTTTGTAACAATTAAGTACTCGAGCCTCTTGTCAATTTAAGCTATCGCTCAAAGCTATGCTACCCTTGAGTCCCAAATCAAACTCTGAAAAAACTTCAAATGGCCCTAACTTCTATACGGTACGTCCTACACCTATCAATGTTTGCAACATACAAATGCTTCTAACTTTTTACTGGAGCGTCATAAAACCTTGAAATTTTGTAACAATAAAGTACTCGAGCCTCTTGGCAATTTAAGCTATCGCTCAAAGCTATGCTACCCTTGAGTCCCAAATCAAACACTCATAAAACTTCAAATGGCCCTAACTTCTATATGGTACGTCCTACACCTATCAAAGTTTGCAACATACAAATGCTTGTAACTTTTTGTTGGAGCGTCATAAAACCTTGAAATTTTGTAACAATAAAGTACTCGAGCCTCTTGTCATTTTAAGCTATCGCTCAAAGCTATGCTACCCTTGAGTCCCCAATCAAACACTGATAAAACTTCAAACCTTGAAATTTTGTAACAATTAAGTACTCGAGCCTCTTGTCAATTTAAGCTATCGCTTAAAGCTATGCTACCCTTGAGTCCCAAATCAAACTCTGAAAAAACTTCAAATGGCCCTAACTTCTATACGGTACGTCCTACACCTATCAAAGTTTGCAACATACAAATGCTTGTAACTTTTTACTGGAGCGTCATAAAACCTTGAAATTTTGTAACAATAAAGTACTCGAGCCTCTTGTCAGTTTAAGTTATCGCTCAAAGCTATGCTACCCTTGAGTCCCAAATCAAACATTGATAAAACTTCAAATGGCCCTAACTTCTATACGGTGCGTCCTACACCTATCAAAGTTTGCAACATACAAATGCTTGTAACTTTTTGTTGGAGCGTCATAAAACCTTGAAATTTTGTAACAATAAAGTACTCGAGCCTCTTGTCAATTTAAGCTATCGCTCAAAGCTATGCTACCCTTGATTGCCAAATGAAACAGTGATAAAACTTCAAATGACCCTATCTTCTATACGGTACGTCCTACACCTTTCAAAGTTTGCAACATACAAATGCTTGTAACTTTTTACTGGAGCGTCATAAAACCTTGAAATTTTGTAACAATAAAGTACTCGAGCCTCTTGTCAATTTAAGCTATCGCTCAGGGCTATGCTACCCTTGAGTCCCAAATAAAATACTGATAAAACTTCAAATGGCCCTAACTTCTATACGGTGCGTCCTACACCTATCAAAGCTTGCAACATACAAATGCTTGTAACTTTTTGTTGGAGCGTCATAAAACCTTGAAATTTTGTAACAATAAAGTACTCGAGCCTCTTGTCATTTTAAGCTATCGCTCAAAGCTATGCTACCCTTGAGTCCCCAATCAAACACTGATAAAACTTCAAATGGCCCTAACTTCCATACGGTACGTCCTACACCTATCAATGTTTGCAACATACAAATGCTTCTAACTTTTTACTGGAGCGTCATAAAACCTTGAAATTTTGTAACAATAAAGTACTCGAGCCTCTTGGCAATTTAAGCTATCGCTCAAAGCTATGCTACCCTTGAGTCCCAAATCAAACACTCATAAAACTTCAAATGGCCCTAACTCCTATATGGTACGTCCTACACCTATCAAAGTTTGCAACATACAAATGCTTGTAACTTTTTACTGGAGCGTCATAAAACCTTGAAATTTTGTAACAATAAAGTACTCGGGCCTCTTGTCAACTTAAGCTATCGCTCAAAGCTATGCTACCCTTGAGTCCCAAATCAAACACTGATAAAATTTCAGATGGCCCTAACTTCTACACGGTACGTCGCACACCTATCAAAGTTTGCAACATAGAATGCTTGTAACTTTTTCTGGAGCGTCATAAAACCTTGAAATTTTGTAACAATAAAGTACTCGAGCCTCTTGTCAGTTTAAGGTATCGCTCACAGCTATGCTACCCTTGAGTCCCAAATCAAACATTGATAAAACTTCAAATGGCCCTAACTTCTATACGGTGCGTCCTACACCATCAAAGTTTGTAACATACAAATGCTTGTAACTTTTTGTTGGAGCGTCATAAAACCTTGAAATTTTGTAACAATAAAGTACTCGAGCCTCTTGTCATTTTAAGCTATCGCTCAAAGCTATGCTACCCTTGAGTCCCCAATCAAACACTGATAAAACTTCAAATGGCCCTAACTTCTATACGGTACGTCCTACACCTATCAAAATTTGCAACATACAAATGCTTGTAACTTTTTATTGGAGCGTCATAAAACCTTGAAATTTTGTAACAATTAAGTACTCGAGCCTCTTGTCAATTTAAGCTATCGCTCAAAGCTATGCTACCCTTGAGTCCCAAATCAAACTCTGAAAAAACTTCAAATGGCCCTAACTTCTATACGGTACGTCCTACACCTATCAAAGTTTGCAACATACAAATGCTTGTAACTTTTTACTGGAGCGTCATAAAACCTTGAAATTTTGGAACAATAAGGTACTCGAGCCTCTTGTCAATTTAAGCTATCGCTCAAAGCTATGCTACCCTTACGTCCCAAATCAAACACTGATAAATCTTCAATTGGCCTAACTTCTATACGGTACGTCCTACACCTATCAAAGTTTGCAACATACAAATGCTTGTAACTTTTTGTTGGAGCGTCATAAAACCTTGAAATTTTTTAACAACAAAGTACTCGAGACTCTTGTAAATTTAAGCTATCGCTCAAAGCTATGCTACCCATGAATGCCAAATAAAACAGTGATAAAACTTCAAATGACCCTATCTTCTATACGGTACGTCCTACACCTTTCAAAGTTTGCAACATACAAATGCTTGTAACTTTTTACTGGAGCGTCATAAAACCTTGAAATTTTGTAACAATAAAGTACTCGAGCCTCTTGTCAATATAAGCTATCGCTCAGGGCTATGCTACCCTTGAGTCCCAAATCAAACACTGATAAAACTTCAAATGGCCTAAACTTCTACACGGTACGTCCTACACCTATCAAAGTTTGCAACATACAATGCTTTTTACTGGAGCGTCATAAAACATTGAAATTTTGTAACAATAAAGTACTCGAGCCTCTTGTCAATTTAAGCTATCGCTCAAAGCTATGCTACCCTTGAGTCCCAAATCAAACACTGATAAAATTTCAAATGGCCCTAACTTCTACACGGTACGTCGCACACCTATCAAAATTTGCAACATACAAATGCTTGTAACTTTTTATTGGAGCGTCATAAAACCTTGAAATTTTGTAACAATAAAGTACTCGAGCTTCTTGTCAATTTAAGCTATCGCTCAAAGCTATGCTACCCTTGAGTTCCAAATCAAACACTGATAAAACTTCAAATGGTCCTAACTTCTATACGGTACGTCCTACACCTATCAAAGTTTGCAACATGCAAATGCTTGTAACTTTTTACTGGAGTGTCATAAAACCTTGAAATTTTGTAACAATCAAGTACTCGAGCCTCTTGTCAATTTAGGCTATCGCTCAAAGCTATGCTACCCTTGAGTCCCAAATCAAACACTGATAAAATTTCAAATGGCCCTAACTTCTACACGGTACGTCGCACACCTATCAAAGTTTGCAACATAGAATGCTTGTAACTTTTTCTGGAGCGTCATAAAACCTTGAAATTTTGTAACAATATAGTACTCGAGCCTCTTGTCAGTTTAAGTTATCGCTCAAAGCTATGCTACCCTTGAGTCCCAAATCAAACACTGATAAAACTTCAAACCTTGAAATTTTGTAACAATTAAGTACTCGAGCCTCTTGTCAATTTAAGCTATCGCTTAAAGCTATGCTACCCTTGAGTCCCAAATCAAACTCTGAAAAAACTTCAAATGGCCCTAACTTCTATACGGTACGTCCTACACCTATCAAAGTTTGCAACATACAAATGCTTGTAACTTTTTACTGGAGCGTCATAAAACCTTGAAATTTTGTAACAATAAAGTACTCGAGCCTCTTGGCAATTTAAGCTATCGCTCAAAGCTATGCTACCCTTGAGTCCCAAATCAAACACTCATAAAACTTCAAATGGCCCTAACTTCTATATGGTACGTCCTACACCTATCAAAGTTTGCAACATACAAATGCTTGTAACTTTTTGTTGGAGCGTCATAAAACCTTGAAATTTTGTAACAATAAAGTACTCGAGCCTCTTGTCATTTTAAGCTATCGCTCAAAGCTATGCTACCCTTGAGTCCCCAATCAAACACTGATAAAACTTCAAACCTTGAAATTTTGTAACAATTAAGTACTCGAGCCTCTTGTCAATTTAAGCTATCGCTTAAAGCTATGCTACCCTTGAGTCCCAAATCAAACTCTGAAAAAACTTCAAATGGCCCTAACTTCTATACGGTACGTCCTACACCTATCAAAGTTTGCAACATACAAATGCTTGTAACTTTTTACTGGAGCGTCATAAAACCTTGAAATTTTGTAACAATAAAGTACTCGAGCCTCTTGTCAGTTTAAGTTATCGCTCAAAGCTATGCTACCCTTGAGTCCCAAATCAAACATTGATAAAACTTCAAATGGCCCTAACTTCTATACGGTGCGTCCTACACCTATCAAAGTTTGCAACATACAAATGCTTGTAACTTTTTGTTGGAGCGTCATAAAACCTTGAAATTTTGTAACAATAAAGTACTCGAGCCTCTTGTCAATTTAAGCTATCGCTCAAAGCTATGCTACCCTTGATTGCCAAATGAAACAGTGATAAAACTTCAAATGACCCTATCTTCTATACGGTACGTCCTACACCTTTCAAAGTTTGCAACATACAAATGCTTGTAACTTTTTTCTGGAGCGTCATAAAACCTTGAAATTTTGTAACAATAAAGTACTCGAGCCTCTTGTCAATTTAAGCTATCGCTCAGGGCTATGCTACCCTTGAGTCCCAAATAAAATACTGATAAAACTTCAAATGGCCCTAACTTCTATACGGTGCGTCCTACACCTATCAAAGCTTGCAACATACAAATGCTTGTAACTTTTTGTTGGAGCGTCATAAAACCTTGAAATTTTGTAACAATAAAGTACTCGAGCCTCTTGTCATTTTAAGCTATCGCTCAAAGCTATGCTACCCTTGAGTCCCCAATCAAACACTGATAAAACTTCAAATGGCCCTAACTTCCATACGGTACGTCCTACACCTATCAATGTTTGCAACATACAAATGCTTCTAACTTTTTACTGGAGCGTCATAAAACCTTGAAATTTTGTAACAATAAAGTACTCGAGCCTCTTGGCAATTTAAGCTATCGCTCAAAGCTATGCTACCCTTGAGTCCCAAATCAAACACTCATAAAACTTCAAATGGCCCTAACTCCTATATGGTACGTCCTACACCTATCAAAGTTTGCAACATACAAATGCTTGTAACTTTTTACTGGAGCGTCATAAAACCTTGAAATTTTGTAACAATAAAGTACTCGGGCCTCTTGTCAACTTAAGCTATCGCTCAAAGCTATGCTACCCTTGAGTCCCAAATCAAACACTGATAAAATTTCAGATGGCCCTAACTTCTACACGGTACGTCGCACACCTATCAAAGTTTGCAACATAGAATGCTTGTAACTTTTTCTGGAGCGTCATAAAACCTTGAAATTTTGTAACAATAAAGTACTCGAGCCTCTTGTCAGTTTAAGGTATCGCTCACAGCTATGCTACCCTTGAGTCCCAAATCAAACATTGATAAAACTTCAAATGGCCCTAACTTCTATACGGTGCGTCCTACACCATCAAAGTTTGTAACATACAAATGCTTGTAACTTTTTGTTGGAGCGTCATAAAACCTTGAAATTTTGTAACAATAAAGTACTCGAGCCTCTTGTCATTTTAAGCTATCGCTCAAAGCTATGCTACCCTTGAGTCCCCAATCAAACACTGATAAAACTTCAAATGGCCCTAACTTCTATACGGTACGTCCTACACCTATCAAAATTTGCAACATACAAATGCTTGTAACTTTTTATTGGAGCGTCATAAAACCTTGAAATTTTGTAACAATTAAGTACTCGAGCCTCTTGTCAATTTAAGCTATCGCTCAAAGCTATGCTACCCTTGAGTCCCAAATCAAACTCTGAAAAAACTTCAAATGGCCCTAACTTCTATACGGTACGTCCTACACCTATCAAAGTTTGCAACATACAAATGCTTGTAACTTTTTACTGGAGCGTCATAAAACCTTGAAATTTTGGAACAATAAGGTACTCGAGCCTCTTGTCAATTTAAGCTATCGCTCAAAGCTATGCTACCCTTACGTCCCAAATCAAACACTGATAAATCTTCAATTGGCCTAACTTCTATACGGTACGTCCTACACCTATCAAAGTTTGCAACATACAAATGCTTGTAACTTTTTGTTGGAGCGTCATAAAACCTTGAAATTTTTTAACAACAAAGTACTCGAGACTCTTGTAAATTTAAGCTATCGCTCAAAGCTATGCTACCCATGAATGCCAAATAAAACAGTGATAAAACTTCAAATGACCCTATCTTCTATACGGTACGTCCTACACCTTTCAAAGTTTGCAACATACAAATGCTTGTAACTTTTTACTGGAGCGTCATAAAACCTTGAAATTTTGTAACAATAAAGTACTCGAGCCTCTTGTCAATATAAGCTATCGCTCAGGGCTATGCTACCCTTGAGTCCCAAATCAAACACTGATAAAACTTCAAATGGCCTAAACTTCTACACGGTACGTCCTACACCTATCAAAGTTTGCAACATACAATGCTTTTTACTGGAGCGTCATAAAACATTGAAATTTTGTAACAATAAAGTACTCGAGCCTCTTGTCAATTTAAGCTATCGCTCAAAGCTATGCTACCCTTGAGTCCCAAATCAAACACTGATAAAATTTCAAATGGCCCTAACTTCTACACGGTACGTCGCACACCTATCAAAATTTGCAACATACAAATGCTTGTAACTTTTTATTGGAGCGTCATAAAACCTTGAAATTTTGTAACAATAAAGTACTCGAGCTTCTTGTCAATTTAAGCTATCGCTCAAAGCTATGCTACCCTTGAGTTCCAAATCAAACACTGATAAAACTTCAAATGGTCCTAACTTCTATACGGTACGTCCTACACCTATCAAAGTTTGCAACATGCAAATGCTTGTAACTTTTTACTGGAGTGTCATAAAACCTTGAAATTTTGTAACAATCAAGTACTCGAGCCTCTTGTCAATTTAGGCTATCGCTCAAAGCTATGCTACCCTTGAGTCCCAAATCAAACACTGATAAAATTTCAAATGGCCCTAACTTCTACACGGTACGTCGCACACCTATCAAAGTTTGCAACATAGAATGCTTGTAACTTTTTCTGGAGCGTCATAAAACCTTGAAATTTTGTAACAATATAGTACTCGAGCCTCTTGTCAGTTTAAGTTATCGCTCAAAGCTATGCTACCCTTGAGTCCCAAATCAAACATTGATAAAACTTCAAATGGCCCTAACTTCTATACGGTGCGTCCTACACCTATCAAAGTTTGCAACATACAAATGCTTGTAACTTTTTATTGGAGCGTCATAAAACCTTGAAATTTTGTAACAATTAAGTACTCGAGCCTCTTGTCAATTTAAGCTATCGCTCAAAGCTATGCTACCCTTGAGTCCCAAATCAAACTCCGAAAAAACTTCAAATGGCCCTAACTTCTGTACGGTACGTCCTACACCTATCAATGTTTGCAACATACAAATGCTTGTAACTGTTTACTGGAGCGTCATAAAACCTTGAAATTTTGGAACAATAAAGTACTCGAGCCTCTTGTCAATTTAAGCTATCGCTCAAAGCTATGCTACCCTTGCGTCCCAAATCAAATACTGATAAATCTTCAATTGGCCTAACTTCTATACGGTACGTCCTACACCTATCAAAGTTTGCAACATACAAATTCTTGTAACTTTTTGTTGGAGCGTCATAAAACCTTGAAATTTTGTAACAATAAAGTACTCGAGCCTCTTGTCAATTTAAGCTATCGCTCAAAGCTATGCTACCCTTGATTGCCAAATAAAACAGTGATAAAACTTCAAATGACCCTATCTTCTATACGGTACGTCCTACACCTTTCAAAGTTTGCAACATACAAATGCCTGTAACTTTTTACTGGAGCGTCATAAAACCTTGAAATTTTGTAACAATAAAGTACTCGAGCCTCTTGTCAATTTAAGCTATCGCTCAGGGCTATGCTACCCTTGAGTCCCAAATCAAACACTGATAAAACTTCAAATGGCCTAAACTTCTACACGGTACGTCCTACACCTATCAAAGTTTGCAACATACAATGCTTTTTACTGGAGCGTCATAAAACCTTGAAATTTTGTAACAATAAAGTACTCGAGCCTCTTGTCAATTTAAGCTATCGCTCAAAGCTATGCTACCCTTGAGTTCCAAACCAAACACTGATAAAACTTCAAATGATCCTAACTTCTATATGGTACGTCCTACACCTATCAAAGTTTGCAACATGCAAATGCTTGTAACTTTTTACTGGAGCGTCATAAAACCTTGAAATTTTCTAACAATAAAGTACTCGAGCCTCTTGGCAATTTAAGCTATCGCTCAAAGCTATGCTACCCTTAAGTCCCACATCAAACACTCATAAAACTTCAAATGGCCCTAACTTCTATATGGTACGTCCTACACCTATCAAAGTTTGCAACATACAAATGCTTGTAACTTTTTACTGGAGCGTCATAAAACCTTGAAATTTTGTAACAATAAAGTACTCGAGCCTCTTGGCAATTTAAGCTATCGCTCAAAGCTATGCTACCCTTGAGTCCCAAATCAAACACTCATAAAACTCCAAATGGCCCTAACTCCTATATGGTACGTCCTACACCTATCAAAGTTTGCAACATACAAATGCTTGTAACTTTTTACTGGAGCGTCATAAAACCTTGAAATTTTGTAACAATAAAGTACTCGGGCCTCTTGTCAACTTAAGCTATCGCTCAAAGCTATGCTACCCTTGAGTCCCAAATCAAACACTGATAAAATTTCAGATGGCCCTAACTTCTACACGGTACGTCGCACACCTATCAAAGTTTGCAACATAGAATGCTTGTAACTTTTTCTGGAGCGTCATAAAACCTTGAAATTTTGTAACAATAAAGTACTCGAGCCTCTTGTCAGTTTAAGGTATCGCTCACAGCTATGCTACCCTTGAGTCCCAAATCAAACATTGATAAAACTTCAAATGGCCCTAACTTCTATACGGTGCGTCCTACACCATCAAAGTTTGCAACATACAAATGCTTGTAACTTTTTGTTGGAGCGTCATAACACCTTGAAATTTTGAAACAATAAAGTACTCGAGCCTCTTGTCATTTTAAGCTATCGCTCAAAGCTATGCTATCCTTGAGTCCCCAATCAAACACTGATAAAACTTCAAATGGCCCTAACTTCTATACGGTACGTCCTACACCTATCAAAATTTGCAACATACAAATGCTTGTAACTTTTTACTGGAGCGTCATAAAACCTTGAAATTTTGGAACAATAAGGTACTCGAGCCTCTTGTCAATTTAAGCTATCGCTCAAAGCTATGCTACCCTTACGTCCCAAATCAAACACTGATAAATCTTCAATTGGCCTAACTTCTATACGGTGCGTCCTACACCTATCAAAGTTTGCAACATACAAATGCTTGTAACTTTTTGTTGGAGCGTCATAAAACCTTGAAATTTTTTAACAACAAAGTACTCGAGCCTCTTGTCAATGTAAGCTATCGCTCAAAGCTATGCTACCCATGAATGCCAAATAAAACAGTGATAAAACTTCAAATGACCCTATCTTCTATACGGTACGTCCTACACCTTTCAAAGTTTGCAACATACAAATGCTTGTAACTTTTTACTGGAGCGTCATAAAACCTTGAAATTTTGTAACAATAAAGTACTCGAGCCTCTTGTCAATATAAGCTATCGCTCAGGGCTATGCTACCCTTGAGTCCCAAATCAAACACTGATAAAACTTCAAATGGCCTGAACTTCTACACGGTACGTCCTACACCTATCAAAGTTTGCAACATACAATGCTTTTTACTGGAGCGTCATAAAACCTTGAAATTTTGTAACAATTAAGTACTCGAGCCTCTTGTCAATTTAAGCTATCGCTCAAAGCTATGCTACCCTTGAGTCCCAAATCAAACACTGATAAAATTTCAAATGGCCCTAACTTCTACACGGTACGTCGCACACCTATCAAAATTTGCAACATACAAATGCTTGTAACTTTTTATAGGAGCGTCATAAAACCTTGAAATTTTGTAACAATAAAGTACTCGAGCCTCTTGTCATTTTAAGCTATCGCTCAAAGCTATGCTACCCTTGAGTTCCAAATCAAACACTGATAAAACTTCAAATGGTCCTAACTTCTATACGGTACTTCCTACACCTATCAAAGTTTGCAACATGCAAATGCTTGTAACTTTTTACTGGAGTGTCATAAAACCTTGAAATTTTGTAACAATCAAGTACTCGAGCCTCTTGTCAATTTAGGCTATCGCTCAAAGCTATGCTACCCTTGAGTCCCAAATCAAACACTGATAAAATTTCAAATGGCCCTAACTTCTACACGGTACGTCGCACACCTATCAAAGTTTGCAACATAGAATGCTTGTAACTTTTTCTGGAGCGTCATAAAACCTTGAAATTTTGTAACAATATAGTACTCGAGCCTCTTGTCAGTTTAAGTTATCGCTCAAAGCTATGCTACCCTTGAGTCCCAAATCAAACATTGATAAAACTTCAAATGGCCCTAACTTCTATACGGTGCGTCCTACACCTATCAAAGTTTGCAACATACAAATGCTTGTAACTTTTTATTGGAGCGTCATAAAACCTTGAAATTTTGTAACAATTAAGTACTCGAGCCTCTTGTCAATTTAAGCTATCGCTCAAAGCTATGCTACCCTTGAGTCCCAAATCAAACTCCGAAAAAACTTCAAATGGCCCTAACTTCTGTACGGTACGTCCTACACCTATCAAAGTTTGCAACATACAAATGCTTGTAACTTTTTACTGGAGCGTCATAAAACCTTGAAATTTTGGAACAATAAAGTACTCGAGCCTCTTGTCAATTTAAGCTATCGCTCAAAGCTATGCTACCCTTGCGTCCCAAATCAAATACTGATAAATCTTCAATTGGCCTAACTTCTATACGGTACGTCCTACACCTATCAAAGTTTGCAACATACAAATTCTTGTAACTTTTTGTTGGAGCGTCATAAAACCTTGAAATTTTGTAACAATAAAGTACTCGAGCCTCTTGTCAATTTAAGCTATCGCTCAAAGCTATGCTACCCTTGATTGCCAAATAAAACAGTGATAAAACTTCAAATGACCCTATCTTCTATACGGTACGTCCTACACCTTTCAAAGTTTGCAACATACAAATGCCTGTAACTTTTTACTGGAGCGTCATAAAACCTTGAAATTTTGTAACAATAAAGTACTCGAGCCTCTTGTCAATTTAAGCTATCGCTCAGGGCTATGCTACCCTTGAGTCCCACATCAAACACTCATAAAACTTCAAATGGCCCTAACTTCTATATGGTACGTCCTACACCTATCAAAGTTTGCAACATACAAATGCTTGTAACTTTTTACTGGAGCGTCATAAAACCTTGAAATTTTGTAACAATAAAGTACTCGGGCCTCTTGTCAATTTTAGCTATCGCTCAAAGCTATGCTACCCTTGAGTCCCAAATCAAACACTGATAAAATTTCCAATGGCCCTAACTTCTACACGGTACGTCGCACACCTATCAAAGTTTGCAACATAGAATGCTTGTAACTTTTTCTGGAGCGTCATAAAACCTTGAAATTTTGTAACAATAAAGTACTCGAGCCTCTTGTCAATTTAAGCTATCGCTCAAAGCTATGCTACCCTTGAGTCTTAAATCAAACACTGATAAAACTTCAAATGACGCTAACTTCTATACGGTACGTCCTGCACCTATCCAAGTTTGCAACATACGAATGCTTGTAACTTTTTACTGGAGCGTCATAAAACCTTGAAATTTTGTAACAATAAAGTACTCGAGCCTCTTGTCAATTTAAGCTATCGCTCAAAGCTATGCTACCCTTGAATCCCAAATCAAACACTGATAAAACTTCAAATGGCCCTAACTTCTATACGGTACGTCCTACACCTATCAAAGTTTTGGAACATACAAATGCTTGTAACTTTTTACTGGAGCGTCATAAAACCTTGAAATTTTGTAACAATAAAGTACTAAAGCCTCTTGTCATTTTAAGCTATCGCTCAAAGCTATGATACCCTTGAGTCCCCAATCAAACACTGATAAAACTTCAAATGGCCCTAACTTCTATACGGTACGTCCTACACCTATCAAAATTTGCAGCATACAAATGCTTGTAACTTTTTATTGGAGCGTCATAAAACCTTGAAATTTTGTAACAATAAAGTACTCGAGCCTCTTGTCAATTTAAGCTATCGCTCAAAGCTATGCTACCCTTGAGTCCCAAATCAAACTCTGAAAAAACTTCAAATGGCCCTAACTTCTATACGGTACGTCCTACACCTATCAAAGTTTGCAACATACAAATGCTTGTAACTTTTTGCTGGAGCGTCATAAAACCTTGAAATTTTGTAACAATAAAGTACTCGAGCCTCTTGTCAATTTAAGCTATCGCTCAAAGCTATGCTACCCTTGATTCCCAAATAAAACAGTGATAAAACTTCAAATGGCCCTATCTTCTATACGGTACGTCCTACACCTTTCAAAGTTTGCAACATACAAATGCTTGTAACTTTTTACAGGAGCGTCATAAAACCTTAAAATTTTGTAACAATAAAGTACTCGAGCCTCTTGTCAATTTAAGCTATCGCTCAAAGCTATGCTACCCTTACGTCCCAAATCAAACACTGATAAATCTTCAATTGGCCTAACTTCTATACGGTACGTCCTACACCTATCAAAGTTTGCAACATACAAATGCTTGTAACTTTTTGTTGGAGCGTCATAAAACCTTGAAATTTTTTAACAACAAAGTACTCGAGCCTCTTGTCAATTTAAGCTATCGCTCAAAGCTATGCTACCCATGAATGCCAAATAAAACAGTGATAAAACTTCAAATGACCCTATCTTCTATACGGTACGTCCTACACCTTTCAAAGTTTGCAACATACAAATGCTTGTAACTTTTTACTGGAGCGTCATAAAACCTTGAAATTTTGTAACAATAAAGTACTCGAGCCTCTTGTCAATATAAGCTATCGCTCAGGGCTATGCTACCCTTGAGTCCCAAATCAAACACTGATAAAACTTCAAATGGCCTGAACTTCTACACGGTACGTCCTACACCTATCAAAGTTTGCAACATACAATGCTTTTTACTGGAGCGTCATAAAACCTTGAAATTTTGTAACAATTAAGTACTCGAGCCTCTTGTCAATTTAAGCTATCGCTCAAAGCTATGCTACCCTTGAGTCCCAAATCAAACACTGATAAAATTTCAAATGGCCCTAACTTCTACACGGTACGTCGCACACCTATCAAAATTTGCAACATACAAATGCTTGTAACTTTTTATAGGAGCGTCATAAAACCTTGAAATTTTGTAACAATAAAGTACTCGAGCCTCTTGTCATTTTAAGCTATCGCTCAAAGCTATGCTACCCTTGAGTTCCAAATCAAACACTGATAAAACTTCAAATGGTCCTAACTTCTATACGGTACTTCCTACACCTATCAAAGTTTGCAACATGCAAATGCTTGTAACTTTTTACTGGAGTGTCATAAAACCTTGAAATTTTGTAACAATCAAGTACTCGAGCCTCTTGTCAATTTAGGCTATCGCTCAAAGCTATGCTACCCTTGAGTCCCAAATCAAACACTGATAAAATTTCAAATGGCCCTAACTTCTACACGGTACGTCGCACACCTATCAAAGTTTGCAACATAGAATGCTTGTAACTTTTTCTGGAGCGTCATAAAACCTTGAAATTTTGTAACAATATAGTACTCGAGCCTCTTGTCAGTTTAAGTTATCGCTCAAAGCTATGCTACCCTTGAGTCCCAAATCAAACATTGATAAAACTTCAAATGGCCCTAACTTCTATACGGTGCGTCCTACACCTATCAAAGTTTGCAACATACAAATGCTTGTAACTTTTTATTGGAGCGTCATAAAACCTTGAAATTTTGTAACAATTAAGTACTCGAGCCTCTTGTCAATTTAAGCTATCGCTCAAAGCTATGCTACCCTTGCGTCCCAAATCAAATACTGATAAATCTTCAATTGGCCTAACTTCTATACGGTACGTCCTACACCTATCAAAGTTTGCAACATACAAATTCTTGTAACTTTTTGTTGGAGCGTCATAAAACCTTGAAATTTTGTAACAATAAAGTACTCGAGCCTCTTGTCAATTTAAGCTATCGCTCAAAGCTATGCTACCCTTGATTGCCAAATAAAACAGTGATAAAACTTCAAATGACCCTATCTTCTATACGGTACGTCCTACACCTTTCAAAGTTTGCAACATACAAATGCCTGTAACTTTTTACTGGAGCGTCATAAAACCTTGAAATTTTGTAACAATAAAGTACTCGAGCCTCTTGTCAATTTAAGCTATCGCTCAGGGCTATGCTACCCTTGAGTCCCACATCAAACACTCATAAAACTTCAAATGGCCCTAACTTCTATATGGTACGTCCTACACCTATCAAAGTTTGCAACATACAAATGCTTGTAACTTTTTACTGGAGCGTCATAAAACCTTGAAATTTTGTAACAATAAAGTACTCGGGCCTCTTGTCAATTTTAGCTATCGCTCAAAGCTATGCTACCCTTGAGTCCCAAATCAAACACTGATAAAATTTCCAATGGCCCTAACTTCTACACGGTACGTCGCACACCTATCAAAGTTTGCAACATAGAATGCTTGTAACTTTTTCTGGAGCGTCATAAAACCTTGAAATTTTGTAACAATAAAGTACTCGAGCCTCTTGTCAATTTAAGCTATCGCTCAAAGCTATGCTACCCTTGAGTCTTAAATCAAACACTGATAAAACTTCAAATGACCCTAACTTCTATACGGTACGTCCTGCACCTATCCAAGTTTGCAACATACGAATGCTTGTAACTTTTTACTGGAGCGTCATAAAACCTTGAAATTTTGTAACAATAAAGTACTCGAGCCTCTTGTCAATTTAAGCTATCGCTCAAAGCTATGCTACCCTTGAATCCCAAATCAAACACTGATAAAACTTCAAATGGCCCTAACTTCTATACGGTACGTCCTACACCTATCAAAGTTTTGGAACATACAAATGCTTGTAACTTTTTACTGGAGCGTCATAAAACCTTGAAATTTTGTAACAATAAAGTACTAAAGCCTCTTGTCATTTTAAGCTATCGCTCAAAGGTATGATACCCTTGAGTCCCCAATCAAACACTGATAAAACTTCAAATGGCCCTAACTTCTATACGGTACGTCCTACACCTATCAAAATTTGCAGCATACAAATGCTTGTAACTTTTTATTGGAGCGTCATAAAACCTTGAAATTTTGTAACAATAAAGTACTCGAGCCTCTTGTCAATTTAAGCTATCGCTCAAAGCTATGCTACCCTTGAGTCCCAAATCAAACTCTGAAAAAACTTCAAATGGCCCTAACTTCTATACGGTACGTCCTACACCTATCAAAGTTTGCAACATACAAATGCTTGTAACTTTTTGCTGGAGCGTCATAAAACCTTGAAATTTTGTAACAATAAAGTACTCGAGCCTCTTGTCAATTTAAGCTATCGCTCAAAGCTATGCTACCCTTGATTCCCAAATAAAACAGTGATAAAACTTCAAATGGCCCTATCTTCTATACGGTACGTCCTACACCTTTCAAAGTTTGCAACATACAAATGCTTGTAACTTTTTACAGGAGCGTCATAAAACCTTAAAATTTTGTAACAATAAAGTACTCGAGCCTCTTGTCAATTTAAGCTATCGCTCAAAGCTATGCTACCCTTACGTCCCAAATCAAACACTGATAAATCTTCAATTGGCCTAACTTCTATACGGTACGTCCTACACCTATCAAAGTTTGCAACATACAAATGCTTGTAACTTTTTGTTGGAGCGTCATAAAACCTTGAAATTGTTTAACAACAAAGTACTCGAGCCTCTTGTCAATTTAAGCTATCGCTCAAAGCTATGCTACCCATGAATGCCAAATAAAACAGTGATAAAACTTCAAATGACCCTATCTTCTATACGGTACGTCCTACACCTTTCAAAGTTTGCAACATACAAATGCTTGTAACTTTTTACTGGAGCGTCATAAAACCTTGAAATTTTGTAACAATAAAGTACTCGAGCCTCTTGTCAATATAAGCTATCGCTCAGGGCTATGCTACCCTTGAGTCCCAAATCAAACACTGATAAAACTTCAAATGGCCTAAACTTCTACACGGTACGTCCTACACCTATCAAAGTTTGCAACATACAATGCTTTTTACTGGAGCGTCATAAAACCTTGAAATTTTGTAACAATTAAGTACTCGAGCCTCTTGTCAATTTAAGCTATCGCTCAAAGCTATGCTACCCTTGAGTCCCAAATCAAACACTGATAAAATTTCAAATGGTCCTAACTTCTACACGGTACGTCGCACACCTATCAAAATTTGCAACATACAAATGCTTGTAACTTTTTATTGGAGCGTCATAAAACCTTGAAATTTTGTAACAATAAAGTACTCGAGCCTCTTGTCAATTTAAGCTATCGCTCAAAGCTATGCTACCCTTGAGTTCCAAATCAAACACTGATAAAACTTCAAATGGTCCTAACTTCTATACGGTACGTCCTACACCTATCAAAGTTTGCAACATGCAAATGCTTGTAACTTTTTACTGGAGTGTCATAAAACCTTGAAATTTTGTAACAATCAAGTACTCGAGCCTCTTGTCAATTTAGGCTATCGCTCAAAGCTATGCTACCCTTGAGTCCCAAATCAAACACTGATAAAATTTTAAATGGCCCTAACTTCTACACGGTACGTCGCACACCTATCAAAGTTTGCAACATAGAATGCTTGTAACTTTTTCTGGAGCGTCATAAAACCTTGAAATTTTGTAACAATATAGTACTCGAGCCTCTTGTCAGTTTAAGTTATCGCTCAAAGCTATGCTACCCTTGAGTCCCAAATCAAACATTGATAAAACTTCAAATGGCCCTAACTTCTATACGGTGCGTCCTACACCTATCAAAGTTTGCAACATACAAATGCTTGTAACTTTTTATTGGAGCGTCATAAAACCTTGAAATTTTGTAACAATTAAGTACTCGAGCCTCTTGTCAATTTAAGCTATCGCTCAAAGCTATGCTACCCTTGAGTCCCAAATCAAACTCCGAAAAAACTTCAAATGGCCCTAAATTCTGTACGGTACGTCCTACACCTATCAAAGTTTGCAACATACAAATGCTTGTAACTTTTTACTGGAGCGTCATAAAACCTTGAAATTTTGGAACAATAAAGTACTCGAGCCTCTTGTCAATTTAAGCTATCGCTCAAAGCTATGCTACCCTTGCGTCCCAAATCAAATACTGATAAATCTTCAACTGGCCTAACTTCTATACGGTACGTCCTACACCTATCAAAGTTTGCAACATACAAATTCTTGTAACTTTTTGTTGGAGCGTCATAAAACCTTGAAATTTTGTAACAATAAAGTACTCGAGCCTCTTGTCAATTTAAGCTATCGCTCAAAGCTATGCTACCCTTGATTGCCAAATAAAACAGTGATAAAACTTCAAATGACCCTATCTTCTATACGGTACGTCCTACACCTTTCAAAGTTTGCAACATACAAATGCCTGTAACTTTTTACTGGAGCGTCATAAAACCTTGAAATTTTGTAACAATAAAGTACTCGAGCCTCTTGTCAATATAAGCTATCGCTCAGGGCTATGCTACCCTTGAGTCCCAAATCAAACACTGATAAAACTTCAAATGGCCTAAACTTCTACACGGTACGTCCTACACCTATCAAAGTTTGCAACATACAATGCTTTTTACTGGAGCGTCATAAAACCTTGAAATTTTGTAACAATTACGTACTCGAGCCTCTTGTCAATTTAAGCTATCGCTCAAAGCTATGCTACCCTTGAGTCCCAAATCAAACACTGATAAAATTTCAAATGGCCCTAACTTCTACACGGTACGTCGCACACCTATCAAAATTTGCAACATACAAATGCTTGTAACTTTTTATTGGAGCGTCATAAAACCTTGAAATTTTGTAACAATAAAGTACTCGAGCCTCTTGTCAATTTAAACTATCGCTCAAAGCTATGCTACCCTTGAGTTCCAAATCAAACACTGATAAAACTTCAAATGGTCCTAACTTCTATACGGTACGTCCTACACCTATCAAAGTTTGCAACATGCAAATGCTTGTAACTTTTTACTGGAGTGTCATAAAACCTTGAAATTTTGTAACAATCAAGTACTCGAGCCTCTTGTCAATTTAGGCTATCGCTCAAAGCTATGCTACCCTTGAGTCCCAAATCAAACACTGATAAAATTTCAAATGGCCCTAACTTCTACACGGTACGTCGCACACCTATCAAAGTTTGCAACATATAATGCTTGTAACTTTTTCTGGAGCGTCATAAAACCTTGAAATTTTGTAACAATATAGTACTCGAGCCTCTTGTCAGTTTAAGCTATCGCTCAAAGCTATGCTACCCTTGAGTCCCAAATCAAACATTGATAAAACTTCAAATGGCCCTAACTTCTATACGGTGCGTCCTACACCTATCAAAGTTTGCAACATACAAATGCTTGTAACTTTTTATTGGAGCGTCATAAAACCTTGAAATTTTGTAACAATTAAGTACTCGAGCCTCTTGTCAATTTAAGCTATCGCTCAAAGCTATGCTACCCTTGAGTCCCAAATCAAACTCCGAAAAAACTTCAAATGGCCCTAACTTCTGTACGGTACGTCCTACACCTATCAAAGTTTGCAACATACAAATGCTTGTAACTTTTTACTGGAGCGTCATAAAACCTTGAAATTTTGGAACAATAAAGTACTCGAGCCTCTTGTCAATTTAAGCTATCGCTCAAAGCTATGCTACCCTTGCGTCCCAAATCAAATACTGATAAATCTTCAATTGGCCTAACTTCTATACGGTACGTCCTACACCTATCAAAGTTTGCAACATACAAATTCTTGTAACTTTTTGTTGGAGCGTCATAAAACCTTGAAATTTTGTAACAATAAAGTACTCGAGCCTCTTGTCAATTTAAGCTATCGCTCAAAGCTATGCTACCCTTGATTGCCAAATAAAACAGTGATAAAACTTCAAATGACCCTATCTTCTATACGGTACGTCCTACACCTTTCAAAGTTTGCAACATACAAATGCCTGTAACTTTTTACTGGAGCAACATACAAATTCTTGTAACTTTTTGTTGGAGCGTCATAAAACCTTGAAATTTTGTAACAATAAAGTACTCGAGCCTCTTGTCAATTTAAGCTATCGCTCAAAGCTATGCTACCCTTGATTGCCAAATAAAACAGTGATAAAACTTCAAATGACCCTATCTTCTATACGGTACGTCCTACACCTTTCAAAGTTTGCAACATACAAATGCCTGTAACTTTTTACTGGAGCGTCATAAAACCTTGAAATTTTGTAACAATAAAGTACTCGAGCCTCTTGTCAATTTAAGCTATCGCTCAAAGCTATGCTACCCTTGAGTTCCAAACCAAACACTGATAAAACTTCAAATGATCCTAACTTCTATATGGTACGTCCTACACCTATCAAAGTTTGCAACATGCAAATGCTTGTAACTTTTTACTGGAGCGTCATAAAACCTTGAAATTTTCTAACAATAAAGTACTCGAGCCTCTTGGCAATTTAAGCTATCGCTCAAAGCTATGCTACCCTTAAGTCCCACATCAAACACTCATAAAACTTCAAATGGCCCTAACTTCTATATGGTACGTCCTACACCTATCAAAGTTTGCAACATACAAATGCTTGTAACTTTTTACTGGAGCGTGATAAAACCTTGAAATTTTGTAACAATAAAGTACTCGAGCCTCTTGGCAATTTAAGCTATCGCTCAAAGCTATGCTACCCTTGAGTCCCAAATCAAACACTCATAAAACTTCAAATGGCCCTAACTCCTATATGGTACGTCCTACACCTATCAAAGTTTGCAACATACAAATGCTTGTAACTTTTTACTGGAGCGTCATAAAACCTTGAAATTTTGTAACAATAAAGTACTCGGGCCTCTTGTCAACTTAAGCTATCGCTCAAAGCTATGCTACCCTTGAGTCCCAAATCAAACACTGATAAAATTTCAGATGGCCCTAACTTCTACACGGTACGTCGCACACCTATCAAAGTTTGCAACATAGAATGCTTGTAACTTTTTCTGGAGCGTCATAAAACCTTGAAATTTTGTAACAATAAAGTACTCGAGCCTCTTGTCAATTTAAGCTATCGCTCAGGGCTATGCTACCCTTGAGTCCCAAATCAAACACTGATAAAACTTCAAATGGCCTAAACTTCTACACGGTACGTCCTACACCTATCAAAGTTTGCAACATACAATGCTTTTTACTGGAGCGTCATAAAACCTTGAAATTTTGTAACAATAAAGTACTCGAGCCTCTTGTCAATTTAAGCTATCGCTCAAAGCTATGCTACCCTTGAGTTCCAAACCAAACACTGATAAAACTTCAAATGATCCTAACTTCTATATGGTACGTCCTACACCTATCAAAGTTTGCAACATGCAAATGCTTGTAACTTTTTACTGGAGCGTCATAAAACCTTGAAATTTTCTAACAATAAAGTACTCGAGCCTCTTGGCAATTTAAGCTATCGCTCAAAGCTATGCTACCCTTAAGTCCCACATCAAACACTCATAAAACTTCAAATGGCCCTAACTTCTATATGGTACGTCCTACACCTATCAAAGTTTGCAACATACAAATGCTTGTAACTTTTTACTGGAGCGTCATAAAACCTTGAAATTTTGTAACAATAAAGTACTCGAGCCTCTTGTCAATTTAAGCTATCGCTCAGAGCTATGCTACCCTTGAGTCCCAAATCAAACACTGATAAAACTTCAAATGGCCTAAACTTCTACACGGTACGTCCTACACCTATCAAAATTTGCAACATACAAATGCTTGTAACTTTTTATTGGAGCGTCATAAAACCTTGAAATTTTGTAACAATTAAGTACTCGAGCCTCTTGTCAATTTAAGCTATCGCTCAGGGCTATGCTACCCTTGAGTCCCAAATCAAACACTGATAAAACTTCAAATGGCCTAAACTTCTACACGGTACGTCCTACACCTATCAAAGTTTGCAACATACAATGCTTTTTACTGGAGCGTCATAAAACCTTGAAATTTTGTAACAATTACGTACTCGAGCCTCTTGTCAATTTAAGCTATCGCTCAAAGCTATGCTACCCTTGAGTCCCAAATCAAACACTGATAAAATTTCAAATGGCCCTAACTTCTACACGGTACGTCGCACACCTATCAAAATTTGCAACATACAAATGCTTGTAACTTTTTATTGGAGCGTCATAAAACCTTGAAATTTTGTAACAATAAAGTACTCGAGCCTCTTGTCAATTTAAACTATCGCTCAAAGCTATGCTACCCTTGAGTTCCAAATCAAACACTGATAAAACTTCAAATGGTCCTAACTTCTATACGGTACGTCCTACACCTATCAAAGTTTGCAACATGCAAATGCTTGTAACTTTTTACTGGAGTGTCATAAAACCTTGAAATTTTGTAACAATCAAGTACTCGAGCCTCTTGTCAATTTAGGCTATCGCTCAAAGCTATGCTACCCTTGAGTCCCAAATCAAACACTGATAAAATTTCAAATGGCCCTAACTTCTACACGGTACGTCGCACACCTATCAAAGTTTGCAACATATAATGCTTGTAACTTTTTCTGGAGCGTCATAAAACCTTGAAATTTTGTAACAATATAGTACTCGAGCCTCTTGTCAGTTTAAGTTATCGCTCAAAGCTATGCTACCCTTGAGTCCCAAATCAAACATTGATAAAACTTCAAATGGCCCTAACTTCTATACGGTGCGTCCTACACCTATCAAAGTTTGCAACATACAAATGCTTGTAACTTTTTATTGGAGCGTCATAAAACCTTGAAATTTTGTAACAATTAAGTACTCGAGCCTCTTGTCAATTTAAGCTATCGCTCAAAGCTATGCTACCCTTGAGTCCCAAATCAAACTCCGAAAAAACTTCAAATGGCCCTAACTTCTGTACGGTACGTCCTACACCTATCAAAGTTTGCAACATACAAATGCTTGTAACTTTTTACTGGAGCGTCATAAAACCTTGAAATTTTGGAACAATAAAGTACTCGAGCCTCTTGTCAATTTAAGCTATCGCTCAAAGCTATGCTACCCTTGCGTCCCAAATCAAATACTGATAAATCTTCAATTGGCCTAACTTCTATACGGTACGTCCTACACCTATCAAAGTTTGCAACATACAAATTCTTGTAACTTTTTGTTGGAGCGTCATAAAACCTTGAAATTTTGTAACAATAAAGTACTCGAGCCTCTTGTCAATTTAAGCTATCGCTCAAAGCTATGCTACCCTTGATTGCCAAATAAAACAGTGATAAAACTTCAAATGACCCTATCTTCTATACGGTACGTCCTACACCTTTCAAAGTTTGCAACATACAAATGCCTGTAACTTTTTACTGGAGCAACATACAAATTCTTGTAACTTTTTGTTGGAGCGTCATAAAACCTTGAAATTTTGTAACAATAAAGTACTCGAGCCTCTTGTCAATTTAAGCTATCGCTCAAAGCTATGCTACCCTTGATTGCCAAATAAAACAGTGATAAAACTTCAAATGACCCTATCTTCTATACGGTACGTCCTACACCTTTCAAAGTTTGCAACATACAAATGCCTGTAACTTTTTACTGGAGCGTCATAAAACCTTGAAATTTTGTAACAATAAAGTACTCGAGCCTCTTGTCAATTTAAGCTATCGCTCAAAGCTATGCTACCCTTGAGTTCCAAACCAAACACTGATAAAACTTCAAATGATCCTAACTTCTATATGGTACGTCCTACACCTATCAAAGTTTGCAACATGCAAATGCTTGTAACTTTTTACTGGAGCGTCATAAAACCTTGAAATTTTCTAACAATAAAGTACTCGAGCCTCTTGGCAATTTAAGCTATCGCTCAAAGCTATGCTACCCTTAAGTCCCACATCAAACACTCATAAAACTTCAAATGGCCCTAACTTCTATATGGTACGTCCTACACCTATCAAAGTTTGCAACATACAAATGCTTGTAACTTTTTACTGGAGCGTGATAAAACCTTGAAATTTTGTAACAATAAAGTACTCGAGCCTCTTGGCAATTTAAGCTATCGCTCAAAGCTATGCTACCCTTGAGTCCCAAATCAAACACTCATAAAACTTCAAATGGCCCTAACTCCTATATGGTACGTCCTACACCTATCAAAGTTTGCAACATACAAATGCTTGTAACTTTTTACTGGAGCGTCATAAAACCTTGAAATTTTGTAACAATAAAGTACTCGGGCCTCTTGTCAACTTAAGCTATCGCTCAAAGCTATGCTACCCTTGAGTCCCAAATCAAACACTGATAAAATTTCAGATGGCCCTAACTTCTACACGGTACGTCGCACACCTATCAAAGTTTGCAACATAGAATGCTTGTAACTTTTTCTGGAGCGTCATAAAACCTTGAAATTTTGTAACAATAAAGTACTCGAGCCTCTTGTCAATTTAAGCTATCGCTCAGGGCTATGCTACCCTTGAGTCCCAAATCAAACACTGATAAAACTTCAAATGGCCTAAACTTCTACACGGTACGTCCTACACCTATCAAAGTTTGCAACATACAATGCTTTTTACTGGAGCGTCATAAAACCTTGAAATTTTGTAACAATAAAGTACTCGAGCCTCTTGTCAATTTAAGCTATCGCTCAAAGCTATGCTACCCTTGAGTTCCAAACCAAACACTGATAAAACTTCAAATGATCCTAACTTCTATATGGTACGTCCTACACCTATCAAAGTTTGCAACATGCAAATGCTTGTAACTTTTTACTGGAGCGTCATAAAACCTTGAAATTTTCTAACAATAAAGTACTCGAGCCTCTTGGCAATTTAAGCTATCGCTCAAAGCTATGCTACCCTTAAGTCCCAAATCAAACACTCATAAAACTTCAAATGGCCCTAACTTCTATATGGTACGTCCTACACCTATCAAAGTTTGCAACATACAAATGCTTGTAACTTTTTACTGGAGCGTCATAAAACCTTGAAATTTTGTAACAATAAAGTACTCGAGCCTCTTGTCAATTTAAGCTATCGCTCAGAGCTATGCTACCCTTGAGTCCCAAATCAAACACTGATAAAACTTCAAATGGCCTAAACTTCTACACGGTACGTCCTACACCTATCAAAATTTGCAACATACAAATGCTTGTAACTTTTTATTGGAGCGTCATAAAACCTTGAAATTTTGTAACAATTAAGTACTCGAGCCTCTTGTCAATTTAAGCTATCGCTCAGGGCTATGCTACCCTTGATTGCCAAATAAAACAGTGATAAAACTTCAAATGGCCCTAACTTCTATACGGTACGTCCTACACCTATCAAAGTTTGCAACATACAAATGCTTGTAACTTTTTGCTGGAGCGTCATAAAACCTTGAAATTTTGTAACAATAAAGTACTCGAGCCTCTTGTCAATTTAAGCTATCGCTCAAAGCTATGCTACCCTTGATTCCCAAATAAAACAGTGATAAAACTTCAAATGGCCCTATCTTCTATACGGTACGTCCTACACCTTTCAAAGTTTGCAACATACAAATGCTTGTAACTTTTTACAGGAGCGTCATAAAACCTTAAAATTTTGTAACAATAAAGTACTCGAGCCTCTTGTCAATTTAAGCTATCGCTCAGAGCTATGCTACCCTTGAGTCCCAAATCAAACACTGATAAAACTTCAAATGGCCTAAACTTCTACACGGTACGTCCTACACCTATCAAAATTTGCAACATACAAATGCTTGTAACTTTTTATTGGAGCGTCATAAAACCTTGAAATTTTGTAACAATTAAGTACTCGAGCCTCTTGTCAATTTAAGCTATCGCTCAGGGCTATGCTACCCTTGAGTCCCAAATCAAACACTGATAAAACTTCAAATGGCCTAAACTTCTACACGGTACGTCCTACACCTATCAAAGTTTGCAACATACAATGCTTTTTACTGGAGCGTCATAAAACCTTGAAATTTTGTAACAATAAAGTACTCGAGCCTCTTGTCAATTTAAGCTATCGCTCAAAGCTATGCTACCCTTGAGTTCCAAACCAAACACTGATAAAACTTCAAATGATCCTAACTTCTATATGGTACGTCCTACACCTATCAAAGTTTGCAACATGCAAATGCTTGTAACTTTTTACTGGAGCGTCATAAAACCTTGAAATTTTCTAACAATAAAGTACTCGAGCCTCTTGGCAATTTAAGCTATCGCTCAAAGCTATGCTACCCTTAAGTCCCACATCAAACACTCATAAAACTTCAAATGGCCCTAACTTCTATATGGTACGTCCTACACCTATCAAAGTTTGCAACATACAAATGCTTGTAACTTTTTACTGGAGCGTGATAAAACCTTGAAATTTTGTAACAATAAAGTAGTCGAGCCTCTTGGCAATTTAAGCTATCGCTCAAAGCTATGCTACCCTTGAGTCCCAAATCAAACACTCATAAAACTTCAAATGGCCCTAACTCCTATATGGTACGTCCTACACCTATCAAAGTTTGCAACATACAAATGCTTGTAACTTTTTACTGGAGCGTCATAAAACCTTGAAATTTTGTAACAATAAAGTACTCGGGCCTCTTGTCAACTTAAGCTATCGCTCAAAGCTATGCTACCCTTGAGTCCCAAATCAAACACTGATAAAATTTCAGATGGCCCTAACTTCTACACGGTACGTCGCACACCTATCAAAGTTTGCAACATAGAATGCTTGTAACTTTTTCTGGAGCGTCATAAAACCTTGAAATTTTGTAACAATAAAGTACTCGAGCCTCTTGTCAATTTAAGCTATCGCTCAGGGCTATGCTACCCTTGAGTCCCAAATCAAACACTGATAAAACTTCAAATGGCCTAAACTTCTACACGGTACGTCCTACACCTATCAAAGTTTGCAACATACAATGCTTTTTACTGGAGCGTCATAAAACCTTGAAATTTTGTAACAATAAAGTACTCGAGCCTCTTGTCAATTTAAGCTATCGCTCAAAGCTATGCTACCCTTGAGTTCCAAACCAAACACTGATAAAACTTCAAATGATCCTAACTTCTATATGGTACGTCCTACACCTATCAAAGTTTGCAACATGCAAATGCTTGTAACTTTTTACTGGAGCGTCATAAAACCTTGAAATTTTCTAACAATAAAGTACTCGAGCCTCTTGGCAATTTAAGCTATCGCTCAAAGCTATGCTACCCTTAAGTCCCACATCAAACACTCATAAAACTTCAAATGGCCCTAACTTCTATATGGTACGTCCTACACCTATCAAAGTTTGCAACATACAAATGCTTGTAACTTTTTACTGGAGCGTCATAAAACCTTGAAATTTTGTAACAATAAAGTACTCGAGCCTCTTGTCAATTTAAGCTATCGCTCAGAGCTATGCTACCCTTGAGTCCCAAATCAAACACTGATAAAACTTCAAATGGCCTAAACTTCTACACGGTACGTCCTACACCTATCAAAATTTGCAACATACAAATGCTTGTAACTTTTTATTGGAGCGTCATAAAACCTTGAAATTTTGTAACAATTAAGTACTCGAGCCTCTTGTCAATTTAAGCTATCGCTCAGGGCTATGCTACCCTTGATTGCCAAATAAAACAGTGATAAAACTTCAAATGGCCCTAACTTCTATACGGTACGTCCTACACCTATCAAAGTTTGCAACATACAAATGCTTGTAACTTTTTGCTGGAGCGTCATAAAACCTTGAAATTTTGTAACAATAAAGTACTCGAGCCTCTTGTCAATTTAAGCTATCGCTCAAAGCTATGCTACCCTTGATTCCCAAATAAAACAGTGATAAAACTTCAAATGGCCCTATCTTCTATACGGTACGTCCTACACCTTTCAAAGTTTGCAACATACAAATGCTTGTAACTTTTTACAGGAGCGTCATAAAACCTTAAAATTTTGTAACAATAAAGTACTCGAGCCTCTTGTCAATTTAAGCTATCGCTCAGAGCTATGCTACCCTTGAGTCCCAAATCAAACACTGATAAAACTTCAAATGGCCTAAACTTCTACACGGTACGTCCTACACCTATCAAAATTTGCAACATACAAATGCTTGTAACTTTTTATTGGAGCGTCATAAAACCTTGAAATTTTGTAACAATTAAGTACTCGAGCCTCTTGTCAATTTAAGCTATCGCTCAGGGCTATGCTACCCTTGAGTCCCAAATCAAACACTGATAAAACTTCAAATGGCCTAAACTTCTACACGGTACGTCCTACACCTATCAAAGTTTGCAACATACAATGCTTTTTACTGGAGCGTCATAAAACCTTGAAATTTTGTAACAATTAAGTACTCGAGCCTCTTGTCAATTTAAGCTATCGCCCAAAGCTATGCTACCCTTGAGTCCCAAATCAAACACTGATAAAATTTCAAATGGCCCTAACTTCTACACGGTACGTCGCACACCTATCAAAATTTGCAACATACAAATGCTTGTAACTTTTTATTGGAGCGTCATAAAACCTTGAAATTTTGTAACAATAAAGTACTCGAGCCTCTTGTCAATTTAAGCTATCGCTCAAAGCTATGCTACCCTTGAGTTCCAAATCAAACACTGATAAAACTTCAAATGGTCCTAACTTCTATACGGTACGTCCTACACCTATCAAAGTTTGCAACATGCAAATGCTTGTAACTTTTTACTGGAGTGTCATAAAACCTTGAAATTTTGTAACAATCAAGTACTCGAGCCTCTTGTCAATTTAGGCTATCGCTCAAAGCTATGCTACCCTTGAGTCCCAAATCCAACACTGATAAAATTTCAAATGGCCCTAACTTCTACACGGTATGTCGCACACCTATCAAAGTTTGCAACATAGAATGCTTGTAACTTTTTCTGGAGCGTCATAAAACCTTGAAATTTTGTAACAATATAGTACTCGAGCCTCTTGTCAGTTTAAGTTATCGCTCAAAGCTATGCTACCCTTGAGTCCCAAATCAAACATTGATAAAACTTCAAATGGCCCTAACTTCTATACGGTGCGTCCTACACCTATCAAAGTTTGCAACATACAAATGCTTGTAACTTTTTATTGGAGCGTCATAAAACCTTGAAATTTTGTAACAATTAAGTACTCGAGCCTCTTGTCAATTTAAGCTATCGCTCAAAGCTATGCTACCCTTGAGTCCCAAATCAAACTCCGAAAAAACTTCAAATGGCCCTAACTTCTGTACGGTACGTCCTACACCTATCAAAGTTTGCAACATACAAATGCTTGTAACTTTTTACTGGAGCGTCATAAAACCTTGAAATTTTGGAACAATAAAGTACTCGAGCCTCTTGTCAATTTAAGCTATCGCTCAAAGCTATGCTACCCTTGCGTCCCAAATCAAATACTGATAAATCTTCAATTGGCCTAACTTCTATACGGTACGTCCTACACCTATCAAAGTTTGCAACATACAAATTCTTGTAACTTTTTGTTGGAGCGTCATAAAACCTTGAAATTTTGTAACAATAAAGTACTCGAGCCTCTTGTCAATTTAAGCTATCGCTCAAAGCTATGCTACCCTTGATTGCCAAATAAAACAGTGATAAAACTTCAAATGACCCTATCTTCTATACGGTACGTCCTACACCTTTCAAAGTTTGCAACATACAAATGCCTGTAACTTTTTACTGGAGCGTCATAAAACCTTGAAATTTTGTAACAATAAAGTACTTGAGCCTCTTGTCAATTTAAGCTATCGCTCAGGGCTATGCTACCCTTGAGTCCCAAATCAAACACTGATAAAACTTCAAATGGCCTAAACTTCTACACGGTACGTCCTACACCTATCAAAGTTTGCAACATACAATGCTTTTTACTGGAGCGTCATAAAACCTTGAAATTTTGTAACAATAAAGTACTCGAGCCTCTTGTCAATTTAAGCTATCGCTCAAAGCTATGCTACCCTTGAGTTCCAAACCAAACACTGATAAAACTTCAAATGATCCTAACTTCTATATGGTACGTCCTACACCTATCAAAGTTTGCAACATGCAAATGCTTGTAACTTTTTACTGGAGCGTCATAAAACCTTGAAATTTTCTAACAATAAAGTACTCGAGCCTCTTGGCAATTTAAGCTATCGCTCAAAGCTATGCTACCCTTAAGTCCCAAATCAAACACTCATAAAACTTCAAATGGCCCTAACTTCTATATGGTACGTCCTACACCTATCAAAGTTTGCAACATACAAATGCTTGTAACTTTTTACTGGAGCGTCATAAAACCTTGAAATTTTGTAACAATAAAGTACTCGGGCCTCTTGTCAATTTTAGCTATCGCTGAAAGCTATGCTACCCTTGAGTCCCAAATCAAACACTGATAAAATTTCCAATGGCCCTAACTTCTACACGGTACGTCGCACACCTATCAAAGTTTGCAACATAGAATGCTTGTAACTTTTTCTGGAGCGTCATAAAACCTTGAAATTTTGTAACAATAAAGTACTCGAGCCTCTTGTCAATTTAAGCTATCGCTCAAAGCTATGCTACCCTTGAGTCTTAAATCAAACACTGATAAAACTTCAAATGACCCTAACTTCTATACGGTACGTCCTGCACCTATCCAAGTTTGCAACATACGAATGTTTGTAACTTTTTACTGGAGCGTGATAAAACCTTGAAATTTTGTAACAATAAAGTACTCGAGCCTCTTGTCAATTTAAGCTATCGCTCAAAGCTATGCTACCCTTGAATCCCAAATCAAACACTAATAGAACTTCAAATGGCCCTAACTTATATACGGTACGTCCTATACCAATCAAAGTTTGCAACATACAAATGCTTGTAATCTTTTACTGGAGCGTCATAAAACCTTGAAATTTTGTAACAATAAAGTACTAAAGCTTCTTGTCATTTTAAGCTATCGCTCAAAGCTATGATACCCTTGAGTCCCCAATCAAACACTGATAAAACTTCAAATGGCCCTAACTTCTATACGGTACGTCCTACACCTATCAAAATTTGCAGCATACAAATGCTTGTAACTTTTTATTGGAGCGTCATAAAACCTTGAAATTTTGTAACAATAAAGTACTCGAGCCTCTTGTCAATTTAAGCTATCGCTCAAAGCTATGCTACCCTTGAGTCCCAAATCAAACTCTGAAAAAACTTCAAATGGCCCTAACTTCTATACGGTACGTCCTACACCTATCAAAGTTTGCAACATACAAATGCTTGTAACTTTTTGCTGGAGCGTCATAAAACCATGAAATTTTGTAACAATAAAGTACTCGAGCCTCTTGTCAATTTAAGCTATCGCTCAAAGCTATGCTACCCTTGATTCCCAAATAAAACAGTGATAAAACTTCAAATGGCCCTATCTTCTATACGGTACGTCCTACACCTTTCAAAGTTTGCAACATACAAATGCTTGTAACTTTTTACAGGAGCGTCATAAAACCTTAAAATTTTGTAACAATAAAGTACTCGAGCCTCTTGTCAATTTAAGCTATCGCTCAGAGCTATGCTACCCTTGAGTCCCAAATCAAACACTGATAAAACTTCAAATGGCCTAAACTTCTACACGGTACGTCCTACACCTATCAAAATTTGCAACATACAAATGCTTGTAACTTTTTATTGGAGCGTCATAAAACCTTGAAATTTTGTAACAATTAAGTACTCGAGCCTCTTGTCAATTTAAGCTATCGCTCAGGGCTATGCTACCCTTGAGTCCCAAATCAAACACTGATAAAACTTCAAATGGCCTAAACTTCTACACGGTACGTCCTACACCTATCAAAGTTTGCAACATACAATGCTTTTTACTGGAGCGTCATAAAACCTTGAAATTTTGTAACAATTAAGTACTCGAGCCTCTTGTCAATTTAAGCTATCGCTCAAAGCTATGCTACCCTTGAGTTCCAAATCAAACACTGATAAAACTTCAAATGGTCCTAACTTCTATACGGTACGTCCTACACCTATCAAAGTTTGCAACATGCAAATGCTTGTAACTTTTTACTGGAGTGTCATAAAACCTTGAAATTTTGTAACAATCAAGTACTCGAGCCTCTTGTCAATTTAGGCTATCGCTCAAAGCTATGCTACCCTTGAGTCCCAAATCCAACACTGATAAAATTTCAAATGGCCCTAACTTCTACACGGTACGTCGCACACCTATCAAAGTTTGCAACATAGAATGCTTGTAACTTTTTCTGGAGCGTCATAAAACCTTGAAATTTTGTAACAATATAGTACTCGAGCCTCTTGTCAGTTTAAGTTATCGCTCAAAGCTATGCTACCCTTGAGTCCCAAATCAAACATTGATAAAACTTCAAATGGCCCTAACTTCTATACGGTGCGTCCTACACCTATCAAAGTTTGCAACATACAAATGCTTGTAACTTTTTATTGGAGCGTCATAAAACCTTGAAATTTTGTAACAATTAAGTACTCGAGCCTCTTGTCAATTTAAGCTATCGCTCAAAGCTATGCTACCCTTGAGTCCCAAATCAAACTCCGAAAAAACTTCAAATGGCCCTAACTTCTGTACGGTACGTCCTACACCTATCAAAGTTTGCAACATACAAATGCTTGTAACTTTTTACTGGAGCGTCATAAAACCTTGAAATTTTGGAACAATAAAGTACTCGAGCCTCTTGTCAATTTAAGCTATCGCTCAAAGCTATGCTACCCTTGCGTCCCAAATCAAATACTGATAAATCTTCAATTGGCCTAACTTCTATACGGTACGTCCTACACCTATCAAAGTTTGCAACATACAAATTCTTGTAACTTTTTGTTGGAGCGTCATAAAACCTTGAAATTTTGTAACAATAAAGTACTCGAGCCTCTTGTCAATTTAAGCTATCGCTCAAAGCTATGCTACCCTTGATTGCCAAATAAAACAGTGATAAAACTTCAAATGACCCTATCTTCTATACGGTACGTCCTACACCTTTCAAAGTTTGCAACATACAAATGCCTGTAACTTTTTACTGGAGCGTCATAAAACCTTGAAATTTTGTAACAATAAAGTACTCGAGCCTCTTGTCAATTTAAGCTATCGCTCAGGGCTATGCTACCCTTGAGTCCCAAATCAAACACTGATAAAACTTCAAATGGCCTAAACTTCTACACGGTACGTCCTACACCTATCAAAGTTTGCAACATACAATGCTTTTTACTGGAGCGTCATAAAACCTTGAAATTTTGTAACAATAAAGTACTCGAGCCTCTTGTCAATTTAAGCTATCGCTCAAAGCTATGCTACCCTTGAGTTCCAAACCAAACACTGATAAAACTTCAAATGATCCTAACTTCTATATGGTACGTCCTACACCTATCAAAGTTTGCAACATGCAAATGCTTGTAACTTTTTACTGGAGCGTCATAAAACCTTGAAATTTTCTAACAATAAAGTACTCGAGCCTCTTGGCAATTTAAGCTATCGCTCAAAGCTATGCTACCCTTAAGTCCCAAATCAAACACTCATAAAACTTCAAATGGCCCTAACTTCTATATGGTACGTCCTACACCTATCAAAGTTTGCAACATACAAATGCTTGTAACTTTTTACTGGAGCGTCATAAAACCTTGAAATTTTGTAACAATAAAGTACTCGGGCCTCTTGTCAATTTTAGCTATCGCTCAAAGCTATGCTACCCTTGAGTCCCAAATCAAACACTGATAAAATTTCCAATGGCCCTAACTTCTACACGGTACGTCGCACACCTATCAAAGTTTGCAACATAGAATGCTTGTAACTTTTTCTGGAGCGTCATAAAACCTTGAAATTTTGTAACAATAAAGTACTCGAGCCTCTTGTCAATTTAAGCTATCGCTCAAAGCTATGCTACCCTTGAGTCTTAAATCAAACACTGATAAAACTTCAAATGACCCTAACTTCTATACGGTACGTCCTGCACCTATCCAAGTTTGCAACATACGAATGCTTGTAACTTTTTACTGGAGCGTCATAAAACCTTGAAATTTTGTAACAATAAAGTACTCGAGCCTCTTGTCAATTTAAGCTATCGCTCAAAGCTATGCTACCCTTGAATCCCAAATCAAACACTGATAAAACTTCAAATGGCCCTAACTTCTATACGGTACGTCCTACACCTATCAAAGTTTTGGAACATACAAATGCTTGTAACTTTTTACTGGAGCGTCATAAAACCTTGAAATTTTGTAACAATAAAGTACTAAAGCCTCTTGTCATTTTAAGCTATCGCTCAAAGCTATGATACCCTTGAGTCCCCAATCAAACACTGATAAAACTTCAAATGGCCCTAACTTCTATACGGTACGTCCTACACCTATCAAAATTTGCAGCATACAAATGCTTGTAACTTTTTATTGGAGCGTCATAAAACCTTGAAATTTTGTAACAATAAAGTACTCGAGCCTCTTGTCAATTTCAGCTATCGCTCAAAGCTATGCTACCCTTGAGTCCCAAATCAAACTCTGAAAAAACTTCAAATGGCCCTAACTTCTATACGGTACGTCCTACACCTATCAAAGTTTGCAACATACAAATGCTTGTAACTTTTTGCTGGAGCGTCATAAAACCTTGAAATTTTGTAACAATAAAGTACTCGAGCCTCTTGTCAATTTAAGCTATCGCTCAAAGCTATGCTACCCTTGATTCCCAAATAAAACAGTGATAAAACTTCAAATGGCCCTATCTTCTATACGGTACGTCCTACACCTTTCAAAGTTTGCAACATACAAATGCTTGTAACTTTTTACAGGAGCGTCATAAAACCTTAAAATTTTGTAACAATAAAGTACTCGAGCCGCTTGTCAATTTAAGCTATCGCTCAGAGCTATGCTACCCTTGAGTCCCAAATCAAACACTGATAAAACTTCAAATGGCCTAAACTTCTACACGGTACGTCCTACACCTATCAAAGTTTGCAACATACAATGCTTTTTACTGGAGCGTCATAAAAGCTTGAAATTTTGTAACAATAAAGTACTCGAGCCTCTTGTCAATTTAAGCTATCGCTCAAAGCTATGCTACCCTTGAGTTCCAAATCAAACACTGATAAAACTTCAAATGGTCCTAACTTCTATACGGTACGTCCTACACCTATCAAAGTTTGCAACATGCAAATGCTTGTAACTTTTTACTGGAGCGTCATAAAACCTTGAAATTTTCTAATAATAAACTACTCGAGCCTCTTGGCAATTTAAGCTATCGCTCAAAGCTATGCTACCCTTAAGTCCCAAATCAAACACTCATAAAACTTCAAATGGCCCTAACTTCTATATGGTATGTCCTATACCTATCAAAGTTTGCAACATACAAATGCTTGTAACTTTTTACTGGAGCGTCATGAAACCTTGAAATTTTGTAACAATAAAGTACTCGGGCCTCTTGTCAATTTAAGCTATAGCTCAAAGCTATGCTACCCTTGAGTCCCAAATCAAACACTGATAAAATTTCAGATGGCCCTAACTTCTACACGGTACGTCGCACACCTATCAAAGTTTGCAACATAGAATGCTTGTAACTTTTTCTGGAGCGTCACAAAACCTTGAAATTTTGTAACAATAAAGTACTCGAGCCTCTTGTCATTTTAAGCTATCGCTCAAAGCTATGCTACCCTTCAGTCCCCAATCAAACACTGATAAAACTTCAAATGGCCCTAACTTCTATACGGTACGTCCTACACCTATCAAAATTTGCAACATACAAATGCTTGTAACTTTTTATTGGAGCGTCATAAAACCTTGAAATTTTGTAACAATTAAGTACTCGAGCCTCTTGTCAATTTAAGCTATCGCTCAAAGCTATGCTACCCTTGAGTCCCAAATCAAACTCTGAAAAAACTTCAAATGGCCCTAACTTCTATACGGTACGTCCTACACCTATCAAAGTTTGCAACATACAAATGCTTGTAACTTTTTACTGGAGCGTCATAAAACCTTGAAATTTTGGAACAATAAAGTACTCGAGCCTCTTGTCAATTTAAGCTATCGCTCAAAGCTATGCTACCCTTATGTCGCAAATCAAACACTGATAAATCTTCAATTGGCCTAACTTCTATACGGTACGTCCTACACCTATCAAAGTTTGCAACATACAAATGCTTGTAACTTTTTGTTGGAGCGTCATAAAACCTTGAAATTTTGTAACAATAAAGTACTCGAGCCTCTTGTCAATTTAAGCTATCGCTCAAAGCTATGCTACCCTTGATTGCCAAATAAAACAGTGATAAAACTTCAAATGACCCTATCTTCTATACGGTACGTCCTACACCTTTCAAAGTTTGCAACATACAAATGCTTGTAACTTTTTACTGGAGCGTCATAAAACCTTGAAATTTTGTAACAATAAAGTACTCGAGCCTCTTGTCAATATAAGCTATCGCTCAGGGCTATGCTACCCTTGAGTCCCAAATGAAACACTGATAAAACTTCAAATGGCCTAAACTTCTACACGGTACGTCCTACACCTATCAAAGTTTGCAACATACAATGCTTTTTACTGGAGCGTCATAAAACCTTGAAATTTTGTAACAATAAAGTACTCGAGCCTCTTGTCAATTTAAGCTATCGCTCAGGGCTATGCTACCCTTGAGTCCCAAATCAAACACTGATAAAACTTCAAATAGCCTAAACTTCTACACGGTACGTCCTACACCTATCAAAGTTTGCAACATACAATGCTTTTTACTGGAGCGTCATAAAACCTTGAAATTTTGTAACAATAAAGTACTCGAGCCTCTTGTCAATTTAAGCTATGGCTCAAAGCTATGCTACCCTTGAGTTCCAAATCAAACACTGATAAAACTTCAAATGGCCCTAACTTCTATACGGTATGTCCCACACCTCTCAAAGTTTGCAACATACAAATGCTTGTAACTTTTTACTGGAGCGTCATAAAACCTTGAAATTTTGGAACAATAAAGTACTCGAGCCTCTTGTCAATTTAAGCTATCGCTCAAAGCTATGCTACCCTTGAGTCCCAAATCAAACACTGATAAAATTTCAAATGGCCCTAACTTCTACACGGTACGTCGCACACCTATCAAAGTTTGCAACATAGAATGCTTGTAACTTTTTCTGGAGCGTCATAAAACCTTGAAATTTTGTAACAATATAGTACTCGAGCCTCTTGTCAGTTTAAGTTATCGCTCAAAGCTATGCTACCCTTGAGTCCCAAATCAAACTCTGAAAAAACTTCAAATGGCCCTAACTTCTATACGGTACGTCCTACACCTATCAAAGTTTGCAACATACAAATGCTTGTAACTTTTTACTGGAGCGTCATAAAACCTTGAAATTTTGGAAAAATAAAGTACTCGAGCCTCTTGTCAATTTAAGCTATCGCTCAAAGCTATGCTACCCTTGCGTCCCAAATCAAACACTGATAAATCTTCAATTGGCCTAACTTCTATACGGTACGTCCTACACCTATCAAAGTTTGCAACATACAAATGCTTGTAACTTTTTGTTGGAGCGTCATAAAACCTTGAAATTTTGTAACAATAAAGTACTCGAGCCTCTTGTCAATTTAAGCTATCGCTCAAAGCTATGCTACCCTTGATTGCCAAATAAAACAGTGATAAAACTTCAAATGACCCTATCTTCTATACGGTACGTCCTACACCTTTCAAAGTTTGCAACATACAAATGCTTGTAACTTTTTACTGGAGCGTCATAAAACCTTGAAATTTTGTAACAATAAAGTACTCGAGCCTCTTGTCAATTTAAGCTATCGCTCAAAGCTATGCTAGCCTTGAGTTCCAAATTAAACACTGATAAAACTTCAAATGATCCTAACTTCTATACGGTACGTCCTACACCTATCAAAGTTTGCAACATGCAAATGCTTGTAACTTTTTACTGGACCGTCATAAAACCTTGAAATTTTGTAACAATAAAGTACTCGAGCCTCTTGTCAATTTAAGCTATCGCTCAAAGCTATACTAACCTTGAGTCCCAAATCAAACACTGATAAAACTTCAAATGACCCTAACTTCTATACGGTACGTCCTACACTTATCAAAGTTTGCAACATACGAATGCCTGTAACTTTTTACTGGAGCGTCATAAAACCTTGATATTTTGTAACAATAAAGTACTCGAGCCTCTTGTCAATTTAAGCTATCGCTCAAAGCTATGCTACCCTTGAGTCCCAAATCAAACACTGATAAAACTTCAAATGGCCCTAACTTCTATACGGTATGTCCCACACCTCTCAACGTTTGCAACATACAAATGCTTGTAACTTTTTACTGGAGCGTCATAAAACCTTGAAATTGTCTAACAATAAAGTACTCGAGCCTCTTGGCAATTTAAGCTATCGCTCAAAGCTATGCTACACTTAAGTCCCAAATCAAACACTGATAAAATTTCAAATGGCCCTAACTTCTACACGGTACATCGCACACCTATCAAAGTTTGCAACATAGAATGCTTGTAACTTTTTCTGGAGCGTCATAAAACCTTGAAATTTTGTAACAATAAAGTACTCGAGCCTCTTGTCAATTTAAGCTATCGCTCAAAGCTATGCTACCCTTGAGTCCCAAATCAAACTCTGAAAAAACTTCAAATGGCCCTAACTTCTATACGGTACATCCTACACCTATCAAAGTTTGCAACATACAAATGCTTGTAACTTTTTGCTGGAGCGTCATAAAACCTTGAAATTTTGTAACAATAAAGTACTCGAGCCTCTTGTCAATTTAAGCTATCGCTCAAAGCTATGCTACCCTTGATTCCCAAATAAAACAGTGATAAAACTTCAAATAGCCCTATCTTCTATACGGTACGTCCTACACCTTTCAAAGTTTGCAACATACAAATGCTTGTAACTTTTTACAGGAGCGTCATAAAACCTTGAAATTTTGTAACAATAAAGTACTCGAGCCTCTTGTCAATTTAAGCTATCGCTCAGAGCTATGCTACCCTTGAGTCCCAAATCAAACACTGATAAAACTTCAAATGGCCTAAACTTCTACACGGTACGTCCTACACCTATCAAAGTTTGCAACATACAATGCTTTTTACTGGAGCGTCATAAAAGCTTGAAATTTGGTAACAATAAAGTACTCGAGCCTCTTGTCAATTTAAGCTATCGCTCAAAGCTACGCTACCCTTGAGTTCCAAATCAAACACTGATAAAACTTCAAATGGTCCTAACTTCTATACGGTACGTCCTACACCTATCAAAGTTTGCAACATGCAAATGCTTGTAACTTTTTACTGGAGCGTCATAAAACCTTGAAATTTTGTAACAATGAAGTACTCGAGCCTCTTGTCAATTTAAGCTATCACTCAGAGCTATGCTAACCTTGAGTCCCAAATCAAACACTGATAAAACTTCAAATGACCCTAACTTCTATACAGTACGTCCTACACCTATCAAAGTTTGCAACATACGAATGCTTGTAACTTTTTACTGGAGCGTCATAAAATCTTGATATTTTGTAACAATAAACTACTCGAGCCTCTTGTCAATTTAAGCTATCGCTCAGAGCTATGCTACCCTTGAGTCCCAAATCAAACACTGATAAAACTTCAAATGGCCTAAACTTCTACACGGTACGTCCTACACCTATCAAAGTTTGCAACATACAATGCTTTTTACTGGAGCGTCATAAAAGCTTGAAATTTGGTAACAATAAAGTACTCGAGCCTCTTGTCAATTTAAGCTATCGCTCAAAGCTACGCTACCCTTGAGTTCCAAATCAAACACTGATAAAACTTCAAATGGTCCTAACTTCTATACGGTACGTCCTACACCTATCAAAGTTTGCAACATGCAAATGCTTGTAACTTTTTACTGGAGCGTCATAAAACCTTGAAATTTTGTAACAATGAAGTACTCGAGCCTCTTGTCAATTTAAGCTATCGCTCAAAGCTATGCTAACCTTGAGTCCCAAATCAAACACTGATAAAACTTCAAATGACCCTAACTTCTATACAGTACGTCCTACACCTATCAAAGTTTGCAACATACGAATGCTTGTAACTTTTTACTGGAGCGTCATAAAACCTTGATATTTTGTAACAATAAAGTACTCGAGCCTCTTGTCAATTTAAGCTATCGCTCAAAGCTATGCTACCCTTGAGTCCCAAATCAAACACTGATAAAACTTCAAATGGCCCTAACTTCTATACGGTACGTCCCATACCTCTCAATGGTTGCAACATACAAATGCTTGTAACTCTTTACTGGAGCGTCATAAAACCTTGAAATTTTCTAATAATAAAGCACTCGAGCCTCTTGGCAATTTAAGCTATCGCTCAAAGCTATGCTATCCTTAAGTCCCAAATCAAACACTCATAAAACTTCAAATGGCCCTAACTTCTATATGGTATGTCCTACACCTATCAAAGTTTGCAACATACAAATGCTTGTAACTTTTTACTGGAGCGTCATAAAACCTTGAAATTTTGTAACAATAAAGTACTCGGGCCTCTTGTCAATTTAAGCTATCGCTCAAAGCTATGCTACCCTTGAGTCCCAAATCAAACACTGATAAAATTTCAAATGGCCCTAACTTCTACACGGTACGTCCTACACCTATCAAAATTTGCAACATAGAATACTTGTAACTTTTTCTGGAGCGTCATAAAACCTTGAAATTTTGTAACAATAAAGTACTCGAGCCTCTTGTCAATTTAAGCTATCGCTCAAAGCTATGCTACCCTTGAGTCCCAAATCAAACTCTGAAAAAACTTCAAATGGCCCTAACTTCTATACGGTACGTCCTACACCTATCAAAGTTTGCAACATGCAAATGCTTGTAACTTTTTACTGGAGCGTCATAAAACCTTGAAATTTTGTAACAATAAAGTACTCGAGCCTCTTGTCAATTTAAGCTATCGCTCAAAGCTATGCTAACCTTGAGTCCCAAATCAAACATTGATAAAACTTCAAATGGCCCTAACTTCTATACAGTACGTCCTACACCTATCAAAGTTTGCAACATACAAATGCTGGTAACATTTTGCTGGAGCGTCATAAAACCTTGAAATTTTGTAACAATAAAGTACTCGAGCCTCTTGTCAATTTAAGCTATCGCTCAAAGCTATGCTACCCTTGAGTTCCAAATCAAACACTGATAAAACTTCATATGGCCCTAACTTCTTTAGGGTAGGTCCTACACCTATCAAAGTTTGCAACATGCAAATGCTTGTAACTTTTTACTGGAGCGTCACAAAACCTTGAAATTTTGTAACAATAAAGTACTCGAGCCTCTTGTCAATTTAAGCTATCGCTCAAAGCTATGCTACCCTTGATTCCCAAATAAAACAGTGATAAAACTTCAAATAGCCCTATCTTCTATACGGTACGTCCTACACCTTTCAAAGTTTGCAACATACAAATGCTTGTAACTTTTTACAGGAGCGTCATAAAACCTTTAAATTTTGTAACAATAAAGTACTCGAGCCTCTTGTCAATTTAAGCTATCGCTCAGAGCTATGCTACCCTTGAGTCCCAAATCAAACACTGATAAAACTTCAAATGGCATAAACTTCTACACGGTACGTCCTACACCTATCAAAGTTTGCAACATACAATGCTTTTTACTGGAGCGTCATAAAAGCTTGAAATTTGGTAACAATAAAGTACTCGAGCCTCTTGTCAATTTAAGCTATCGCTCAAAGCTACGCTACCCTTGAGTTCCAAATCAAACACTGATAAAACTTCAAATGGTCCTAACTTCTATACGGTACGTCCTACACCTATCAAAGTTTGCAACATGCAAATGCTTGTAACTTTTTACTGGAGCGTCATAAAACCTTGAAATTTTGTAACAATGAAGTACTCGAGCCTCTTGTCAATTTAAGCTATCGCTCAAAGCTATGCTAACCTTGAGTCCCAAATCAAACACTGATAAAACTTCAAATGACCCTAACTTCTATACAGTACGTCCTACACCTATCAAAGTTTGCAACATACGAATGCTTGTAACTTTTTACTGGAGCGTCATAAAACCTTGATATTTTGTAACAATAAAGTACTCGAGCCTCTTGTCAATTTAAGCTATCGCTCAAAGCTATGCTACCCTTGAGTCCCAAATCAAACACTGATAAAACTTCAAATGGCCCTAACTTCTATACGGTACGTCCCATACCTCTCAATGGTTGCAACATACAAATGCTTGTAACTCTTTACTGGAGCGTCATAAAACCTTGAAATTTTCTAATAATAAAGCACTCGAGCCTCTTGGCAATTTAAGCTATCGCTCAAAGCTATGCTATCCTTAAGTCCCAAATCAAACACTCATAAAACTTCAAATGGCCCTAACTTCTATATGGTATGTCCTACACCTATCAAAGTTTGCAACATACAAATGCTTGTAACTTTTTACTGGAGCGTCATAAAACCTTGAAATTTTGTAACAATAAAGTACTCGGGCCTCTTGTCAATTTAAGCTATCGCTCAAAGCTATGCTACCCTTGAGTCCCAAATCAAACACTGATAAAATTTCAAATGGCCCTAACTTCTACACGGTACGTCCTACACCTATCAAAATTTGCAACATAGAATGCTTGTAACTTTTTCTGGAGCGTCATAAAACCTTGAAATTTTGTAACAATAAAGTACTCGAGCCTCTTGTCAATTTAAGCTATCGCTCAAAGTTATGCTACCCTTGAGTCCCAAATCAAACTCTGAAAAAACTTCAAATGGCCCTAACTTCTATACGGTACGTCCTACACCTATCAAAGTTTGCAACATGCAAATGCTTGTAACTTTTTACTGGAGCGTCATAAAACCTTGAAATTTTGTAACAATAAAGTACTCGAGCCTCTTGTCAATTTAAGCTATCGCTCAAAGCTATGCTAACCTTGAGTCCCAAATCAAACATTGATAAAACTTCAAATGGCCCTAACTTCTATACAGTACGTCCTACACCTATCAAAGTTTGCAACATACAAATGCTGGTAACATTTTGCTGGAGCGTCATAAAACCTTGAAATTTTTTTTAACAATAAAGTACTCGAGCCTCTTGTCAATTTAAGCTATCGCTCAAAGCTATGCTACCCTTGAGTTCCAAATCAAACACTGATAAAACTTCATATGGCCATAACTTCTTTAGGGTACGTCCTACACCTATCAAAGTTTGCAACATGCAAATGCTTGTAACTTTTTACTGGAGCGTCACAAAACCTTGAAATTTTGTAACAATAAAGTACTCGAGCCTCTTGTCAATTTAAGCTATCGCTCAAAGCTATGCAACCCTTGAGTCCCAAATCAAACACTAATAAAACTTCAAATGGCCCTAACTTCTATACGGTACGTCCTACACCTATCAAAGTTTTGGAACATACAAATGCTTGTAACTTTTTACTGGAGCGTCGTAGAACCTTGAAATTTTGTAACAATAAAGTACTAAAGCCTCTTGTCATTTTAAGCTATCGCTCAAAGCTATAGTACCCTTGAGTCCCAAATCAAACACTGATAAAATTTCAAATGGCCCTAACTTCTACACGGTGCGTCGCACACCTATCAAAGTTTGCAACATAGAATGCTTGTAACTTTTTCTGGAGCGTCATAAAACCTTGAAATTTTGTAACAATAAAGTACTCGAGCCTCTTGTCAATTTAAGCTATCGCTCAAAGCTATGCTACCCTTGAGTCTTAAATCAAACACTGATAAAACTTCAAATGACCCTAACTTCTATATGGTACGTCCTGCACCTATCCAAGTTTGCAACATACGAATGCTTGTTACTTTTTACTGGAGCGTCATAAAACCTTGAAATTTTGTAACAATAAAGTACTCGAGCCTCTTGTCAATTTAAGCTATCGCTCAAAGCTATGCTACCCTTGAGTCCCAAATCAAACTCTGAAAAAACTTCAAATGGCCCTAACTTCTTTAGGGTAGGTCCTACACCTATCAAAGTTTGCAACATGCAAATGCTTGTAACTTTTTACTGGAGCGTCACAAAACATTGAAATTTTGTAACAATAAAGTACTCGAGCCTCTTGTCAATTTAAGCTATCGCTCAAAGCTATGCTACCCTTGATTCCCAAATAAAACAGTGATAAAACTTCAAATAGCCCTATCTTCTATACGGTACGTCCTACACCTTTCAAAGTTTGCAACATACAAATGCTTGTAACTTTTTACAGGAGTGTCATAAAACCTTGAAATTTTGTAACAATAAAGTACTCGAGCCTCTTGTCAATTTAAGCTATCGCTCAGAGCTATGCTACCCTTGAGTCCCAAATCAAACACTGATAAAACTTCAAATGGCCTAAACTTCTACACGGTACGTCCTACACCTATCAAAGTTTGCAACATACAATGCTTTTTACTGGAGCGTCATAAAAGCTTGAAATTTGGTAACAATAAAGTACTCGAGCCTCTTGTCAATTTAAGCTATCGCTCAAAGCTACGCTACCCTTGAGTTCCAAATCAAACACTGATAAAACTTCAAATGGTCCTAACTTCTATACGGTACGTCCTACACCTATCAAAGTTTGCAACATGTAAATGCTTGTAACTTTTTACTGGAGCGTCATAAAACCTTGAAATTTTGTAACAATGAAGTACTCGAGCCTCTTGTCAATTTAAGCTATCGCTCAAAGCTATGCTAACCTTGAGTCCCAAATCAAACACTGATAAAACTTCAAATGACCCTAACTTCTATACAGTACGTCCTACACCTATCAAAGTTTGCAACATACGAATGCTTGTAACTTTTTACTGGAGCGTCATAAAACCTTGATATTTTGTAACAATAAAGTACTCGAGCCTCTTGTCAATTTAAGCTATCGCTCAAAGCTATGCTACCCTTGAGTCCCAAATCAAACACTGATAAAACTTCAAATGGCCCTAACTTCTATATGGTACGTCCCATACCTCTCAATGGTTGCAACATACAAATGCTTGTAACTCTTTACTGGAGCGTCATAAAACCTTGAAATTTTCTAATAATAAAGCACTCGAGCCTCTTGGCAATTTAAGCTATTGCTCAAAGCTATGCTATCCTTAAGTCCCAAATCAAACACTCATAAAACTTCAAATGGCCCTAACTTCTATATGGTATGTCCTACACCTATCAAAGTTTGCAACATACAAATGCTTGTAACTTTTACTGGAGCGTCATAAAACCTTGAAATTTTGTAACAATAAAGTACTCGGGCCTCTTGTCAATTTAAGCTATCGCTCAAAGCTATGCTACCCTTGAGTCCCAAATCAAACACTGATAAAATTTCAAATGGCCCTAACTTCTACACGGTACGTCCTACACCTATCAAAATTTGCAACATAGAATGCTTGTAACTTTTTCTGGAGCGTCATAAAACCTTGAAATTTTGTAACAATAAAGTACTCGAGCCTCTTGTCAATTTAAGCTATCGCTCAAAGCTATGCTACCCTTGAGTCCCAAATCAAACTCTGAAAAAACTTCAAATGGCCCTAACTTCTATACGGTACGTCCTAAACCTATCAAAGTTTGCAACATGCAAATGCTTGTAACTTTTTACTGGAGCGTCATAAAACCTTGAAATTTTGTAACAATAAAGTACTCGAGCCTCTTGTCAATTTAAGCTTTCGCTCAAAGCTATGCTAACCTTGAGTCCCAAATCAAACATTGATAAAACTTCAAATGGCCCTAACTTCTATACAGTACGTCCTACACCTATCAAAGTTTGCAACATACAAATGCTGGTAACATTTTGCTGGAGCGTCATAAAACCTTGAAATTTTGTAACAATAAAGTACTCGAGCCTCTTGTCAATTTAAGCTATCGCTCAAAGCTATGCTACCCTTGAGTTCCAAATCAAACACTGATAAAACTTCATATGGCCCTAACTTCTTTAGGGTACGTCCTACACCTATCAAAGTTTGCAACATGCAAATGCTTGTAACTTTTTACTGAAGCGTCACAAAACCTTGAAATTTTGTAACAATAAAGTACTCGAGCCTCTTGTCAATTTAAGCTATCGCTCAAAGCTACCCTACCTTGGAGTCCCAAATCAAACACTGATAAAACTTCAAATGACCCTAACTTCTATACGGTACGTCCTACACCTATCAAAGTTTAAAACATACGAATGCTTGTAACTTTTTACTGGAGCGTCATAAAACCTTGATATTTTGTAACAATAAAGTACTCGAGCCTCTTGTCAATGTAAGCTATCTCTCAAAGCTATGCAACCCTTGAGTCCCAAATCAAACACTGATAAAACTTCAAATGGCCCTAACTTCTATACGGTACGTCCCACACCTCTCAAAGTTTGCAACATACAAATGCTTGTAACTTTTTACTGGAGCGTCATAAAACCTTGAAATTTTCTAACAATAAAGTACTCGAGCCTCTTGTCCATTTAAGCTATCGCTCAAAGCTATGCTAACCTTGAGTCCCAAATCAAACATTGATAAAACTTCAAATGGCCCTAACTTCTATACGGTACGTCCTACACCTATCAAAGTTTACAACACACAAATGCTTGAAACTTTTTACTGGAGCGTCATAAAATCTTGAAATTTTGTAACAATAAAGTACTTGAGCCTTTAAGCTATCGCTCAAAGCTATGCAACCCTTGAGTCCCAAAGCAAACTGTGATAAAACTTCAAATGGCCCTAACTTCTATACGGTACGTCCTACACCTTTCAAAATTTGCAACATACAAATGCTTGTAACTTTTTACTGGAGCGTCATAAAACCTTGAAATTTTGTAACAATAAAGTACTTGAGCCTCTTGTCAATTTAAGCTATCGCTCAAAGCTATGCTATCCTTGAGTCCCAAATCAAACACTGATAAAACTTCAAATGGCCCTAACTTCTATACGGTACGTCCTACACCTATCAAAGTTTACAACATACAAATGCTTGTAACTTTTTACTGGAGCGTCATAAAATCTTGAAATTTTGTAACAATAGAGTACTTGAGCCTTTAAGCTATCGCTCAAAGCTATGCAACCCTTGAGTCCGAAATCAAACTGTGATAAAACTTCAAATGGCCCTAACTTCTATACGGTACGTCCTACAAATATCAAAGTTTGCAACATACAAATGCTTGTAACTTTTTACTGGAGCGTCATAAAACCTTGAAATTTTGTAACAATAAAGAGCTCGAGCCCCTTGTCAATTTAAGCAATCGCTCAATGCTACCCTTGAGTCCCAAATCAAACACTGAAAAAACTTCAAATGGCCCTAACTTCTATACGGAACGTCCTACACCTATCAAAATTTGCAACATACAAATGCTTGTAACTTTTTATTGAAGCGTCATAAAACCTTGAAATTTTGTAACAATAAAGTACTCGAGCCTCTTGTCAATTTAAGCTATCGCTCAAAGCTATGCTACCCTTGAGTCCCAAATCAAACTCTGAAAAAACTTCAAATGGCCCTAACTTCTATACGGTACGTCCTACACCTATCAAAGTTTGCAACATACAAATGCTTGTAACTTTTTGCTGGAGCGTCATAAAACCTTGAAATTTTGTAACAATAAAGTACTCGAGCCTCTTGTCAATTTAAGCTATCGCTCAAAGGTATGCTACCCTTGATTCCCAAATAAAACAGTGATAAAACTTCAAATGGCCCTATCTTCTATACGGTACGTCCTACACCTTTCAAATTTTGCAACATACAAATGCTTGTAACTTTTTACAGGAGCGTCATAAAACCTTGAAATTTTGTAACAATAAAGTACTCGAGCCTCTTGTCAATTTAAGCTATCGCTCAGAGCTATGCTACCCTTGAGTCCCAAATCAAACACTGATAAAACTTCAAATGGCCTAAACTTCTATACGGTACGTCCTACACCTATCAAAGTTTGCAACATACAATGCTTTTTACTGGAGCGTCATAAAACCTTGAAATTTTGTAACAATAAAGTACTCGAGCCTCTTGTCAATTTAAGCTATCGCTCAAAGCTATGCTACCCTTGAGTTCCAAATCAAACACTGATAAAACTTCAAATGGCCCTAACTTCTATACGGTACGTCCTACACCTCTCAAAGTTTGCAACATGCAAATGCTTGTAACTTTTTACTGGAGCGTCATAAAACCTTGAAATTTTGTAACAATAAAGTACTCGAGCCTCTTGTAAATTTAAGCTATCGCTCAAAGCTATGCTAACCTTGAGTCCCAAATCAAACATTGATAAAACTTCAAATGGCCCTAACTTCTTTACGGTACGTCCTACACCTATAGAAGTTTGCAACATGCAAATGCTTGTAACTTTTTACTGGAGCGTCACAAAACCTTGAAATTTTGTAACAATAAAGTACTCGAGCCTCTTGTCAATTTAAGCTATCGCTCAAAGCTATGCTAACCTTGAGTCCCAAATCAAACATTGATAAAACTTCAAATGGCCCTAACTTCTATACAGTACGTCCTACACCTATCAAAGTTTGCAACATACAAATGCTGGTAACATTTTGCTGGAGCGTCATAAAACCTTGAAATTTTGTAACAATAAAGTACTCGAGCCTCTTGTCAATTTAACCTATCGCTCAAAGCTATGCTACCCTTGAGTTCCAAATCAAACACTGATAAAACTTCATATGGCCCTAACTTCTTTACGGTACGTCCTACACTTATCAAAGTTTGCAACATGCAAATGCTTGTAACTTTTTACTGGAGCGTCACAAAACCTTGAAATTTTGGAACATTAAAGTACTCGAGCCTCTTGTCAATTTAAGCTATCGCTCAAAGCTACGCTACCCTGGAGTCCCAAATCAAACACTGATAAAACTTCAAATGACCCTAACTTCTATACGGTACGTCCTACACCTATCAAAGTTTGCAACATACGAATGCTTGTAACTTTTTACTGGAGCGTCATAAAACCTTGATATTTTGTAACAATAAAGTACTCGAGCCTCTTGTCAATGTAAGCTATCGCTCAAAGCTATGCAACCCTTGAGTCCCAAATCAAACACTGATAAAATTTCAAATGGCCACAACTTCTATACGGTACGTCCCACACCTCTCAAAGTTTGCAACATACAAATGCTTGTAACTTTTTACTGGAGCGTCATAAAAAATTTGAAATTTTCTAACAATAAAGTACTCGAGCCTCTTGTCAATTTAAGCTATCGCTCAAAGCTATGCTAACCCTGAGTCCCAAATCAAACATTGATAAAACTTCAAATGGCCCTAACTTCTATACGGTACGTCCTACACCTATCAAAGTTTACAACATACAAATGCTTGAAACTTTTTTCTGGAGCGTCATAAAATCTTGAAATTTTGTAACAATAAAGTACTTGAGCCTGTAAGCTATCGCTCAAAGCTATGCAACCCTTGAGTCCCAAATCAAACTGTGATAAAACTTCAAATGGCCCTAACTTCTATACGGTACGTCCTACACCTATCAAAGTTTACAACATACAAATGCTTGTTACTTTTTACTGGAGCGTCATAAAATCTTGAAATTTTGTAACAATAGAGTAATTGAGCCTTTAAGCTATCGCTCAAAGCTATGCAACCCTTGAGTCCGAAATCAAACTGTGATAAAACTTCAAATGGCCCTAACTTCTATACGGTACGTCCTACACCTATCAAAGTTTGCAACATACAAATGCTTGTAACTTTTTACTGGAGCGTCATAAAACCTTGAAATTTTGTAACAATAAAGAACTCGAGCCCCTTGTCAATTTAAGCAATCGCTCAATGCTATGCTACCCTTGATTCCCAAATAAAACAGTGATAAAACTTCAAATGGCCCTATCTTCTATACGGTACGTCCTACACCTATCAAAGTTTGCAACATACGAATGCTTGTAACTTTTTACTGGAGCGTCATAAAACCTTGATATTTTGTAACAATAAAGTACTCGAGCCTCTTGTCAATGTAAGCTATCGCTCAAAGCTATGCAACCCTTGAGTCCCAAATCAAACACTGATAAAATTTCAAATGGCCACAACTTCTATACGGTACGTCCCACACCTCTCAAAGTTTGCAACATACAAATGCTTGTAACTTTTTACTGGAGCGTCATAAAACCTTGAAATTTTCTAACAATAAAGTACTCGAGCCTCTTGTCAATTTAAGCTATCGCTCAAAGCTATGCTAACCTTGAGTCCCAAATCAAACATTGATAAAACTTCAAATGGCCCTAACTTCTATACGGTACGTCCTACACCTATCAAAGTTTACAACATACAAATGCTTGAAACTTTTTTCTGGAGCGTCATAAAATCTTGAAATTTTGTAACAATAAAGTACTTGAGCCTTTAAGCTATCGCTCAAAGCTATGCAACCCTTGAGTCCCAAATCAAACTGTGATAAAACTTCAAATGGCCCTAACTTCTATACGGTACGTCCTACACCTATCAAAGTTTACAACATACAAATGCTTGTTACTTTTTACTGGAGCGTCATAAAATCTTGAAATTTTGTAACAATAGAGTACTTGAGCCTTTAAGCTATCGCTCAAAGCTATGCAACCCTTGAGTCCGAAATCAAACTGTGATAAAACTTCAAATGGCCCTAACTTCTATACGGTACGTCCTACACCTATCAAAGTTTGCAACATACAAATGCTTGTAACTTTTTACTGGAGCGTCATAAAACCTTGAAATTTTGTAACAATAAAGAACTCGAGCCCCTTGTCAATTTAAGCAATCGCTCAATGCTACCCTTGAGTCCCAAATCAAACACTGAAAAAACTTCAAATGGCCCTAACTTCTATACGGTACGTCCTACACCTATCAAAATTTGCAACATACAAATGCTTGTAACATTTTATTGGAGCGTCATAGAACCTTGAAATTTTGTAACAATAAAGTACTCGAGCCTCTTGTCAATTTAAGCTATCGCTCAAAGCTATGCTACCCTTGAGTCCCAAATCAAACTCTGAAAAAACTTCAAATGGCCCTAACTTCTATACGGTACGTCCTACACCTATCAAAGTTTGCAACATACAAATGCTTGTAACTTTTTGCTGGAGCGTCATAAAACCTTGAAATTTTGTAACAATAAAGTACTCGAGCCTCTTGTCAATTTAAGCTATCGCTCAAAGCTATGCTACCCTTGATTCCCAAATAAAACAGTGATAAAACTTCAAATGGCCCTATCTTCTATACGGTACGTCCTACACCTTTCAAAGTTTGCAACATACAAATGCTTGTAACTTTTTACAGGAGCGTCATAAAACCTTCAAATTTTGTAACAATAAAGTACTCGAGCCTCTTGTCAATTTAAGCTATCGCTCAGAGCTATGCTACCCTTGAGTCCCAAATCAAACACTGATAAAACTTCAAATGGCCTAAACTTCTACACGGTACGTCCTACACTTATCAAAGTTTGCAACATACAATGCTTTTTACTGGAGCGTCATAAAACCTTGAAATTTTGTAACAATAAAGTACTCGAGCCTCTTGTCAATTAAAGCTATCGCTCAAAGCTATGCTACCCTTGAGTTCCAAATCAAACACTGATAAAACTTCAAATGGCCCTAACTTCTATACGGTACGTCCTACACCTATCAAAGTTGGCAACATGCAAATGCTTGTAACTTTTTACTGGAGCGTCATAAAACCTTGAAATTTTGTAACAATAAAGTACTCGAGCCTCTTGTAAATTTAAGCTATCGCTCAAAGCTATGCTAACCTTGAGTCCCAAATCAAACATTGATAAAACTTCAAATGGCCCTAACTTCTATACAGTACGTCCTACACCTATCAAAGTTTGCAACATACAAATGCTGTTAACATTTTGCTGGAGCGTCATAAAACCTTGAAATTTTGCAACAATAAAGTACTCGAGCCTCTTGTCAATTTAAGCAATCGCTCAATGCTACCCTTGAGTCCCAAATCAAACACTGAAAAAACTTCAAATGGCCCTAACTTCTATACGGTACGTCCTACACCTATCAGAGTTTGCAACATACAAATGCTTGTAACTTTTTACTGGAGCGTCATAAAACCTTGAAATTTTGCAACAATAAAGTACTCGAGCCTCTTGTCAATTTAAGCTATCGCTCAAAGCTATGCTACCCTTGAGTTCCAAATCAAACACTGATAAAACTTCATATGGCCCTAACTTATTTACGGTACGTCCTACACTTATAGAAGTTTGCAACATGCAAATGCTTGTAACTTTTTACTGGAGCGTCACAAAACCTTGAAATTTTGTAACAATAAAGTACTCGAGCCTCTTGTCAATTTAAGCTATCGCTCAAAGCTACGCTACCCTGGAGTCCCAAATCAAACACTGATAAAACTTCAAATGCCTAACTTCTATACGGTACGTCCTACACCTATCAAAGTTTGTAACATACAAATGCTTGTAACTTTTTACTGGAGCGTCATAAAACCTTGATATTTTGTAACAATAAAGTACTCGAGCCTCTTGTCAATTTAGGCTATCGCTCAAAGCTATGCAACCCTTGAGTCCCAAATCAAACACTGATAAAACTTCAAATGGCCCTAACTTCTATACGGTACGCCCCACACCTCTCAAAGTTTGCAACATACAAATGCTTGTAACTTTTTACTGGAGCGTCATAAACCCTTGAAATTTTGTAACAATAAAGTACTCGAGCCTCTTGTCAATTTAAGCTATCGCTCAAAGCTATGCTACCCTTGATTCCCAAATAAAACAGTGATAAAACTTCAAATGGCCCTATCTTCTATATGGTACGTCCTACACCTTTCAAAGTTTGCAACATACAAATGCTTGTTACTTTTTACAGGAGCGTCATAAAACCTTGAAATTTTGTAACAATAAAGTACTCGCGCCTCTTGTCAATTTAAGCTATCGCTCAGAGCTATGCTACCCTTGAGTCCCAAATCAAACACTGATAAAACTTCAAATGGCCTAAACTTATACACGGTACGTCCTACACCTATCAAAGTTTGCAACATACAATGCTTTTTACTGGAGCGTCATAAAACCTTGAAATTTTGTAACAATAAAGTACTCGAGCCTCTTGTCAATTTAAGCTATCGCTCAAAGCTATGCTACCCTTGAGTTCCAAATCAAACACTGATAAAACTTCAAATGGCCCTAACTTCTATACGGTACGTCCTACACCCATCAAAGTTTGCAACATGCAAATGCTTGTAACTTTTTACTGGAGCGTCATAAAACCTTGAAATTTTGTAACAATGAAGTACTCGAGCTTCTTGTAAATTTAAGCTATCGCTCAAAGCTATGCTAACCTTGAGTCCCAAATCAAACATTGATAAAACTTCAAATGGCCCTAACTTCTATACAGTACGTCCTACACCTATCAAAGTTTGCAACATACAAATGCTGGTAACATTTTGCTGGAGCGTCATAAAACCTTGAAATTTTGTAACAATAAAGTACTCGAGCCTCTTGTCAATTTAAGCTATCGCTCAAAGCTATGCTACCCTTGAGTTCCAAATCAAACACTGATAAAACTTCAAATGCCTAACTTCTATACGGTACGTCCCACACCTCTCAAAGTTTGCAACATACAAAAGCTTGTAACTTTTTACTGGAGCGTCATAAAACCTTGAAATTTTCTAACAATAAAGTACTCGAGCCTCTTGTCAATTTAAGCTATCGCTCAAAGCTACCCTTGAGTCCCAAATCAAACACTGATAAAACTTCAAATGGCCCTAACTTCTATACGGTACGTCCTACACCTATCAATGTTTGCAACATACAAATGCTTGTAACTTTTTACTGGAGCGTCATAAAACCTTGAAATTTTGTAACAATAAAGTACTCGAGCCTCTTGTCAATTTAAGCTATCGCTCAAAGCTATGCTACCCTTGAGTCCAAAATCAAACAGTGATAAAACTTCAAATGGCCCTATCTTCTATACGGTACGTCCTACACCTATAAAAGTTTGCAACATACAAATACTTGTAACTTTTTACTGGAGCGTCATAAAATCTTGAAATTTTGTAACAATAAAGTACTTGAGCCTCTTGTCAATTTAAGCTATCGCTCAAAGCTATGCAACCCTTGAGTCCCAAATCAAACTGTGATAAAACTTCACATGGCTCTAACTTCTATACGGTACGTCCTACACCTATCAAAGTTTGCAACATACAAATGCTTGTAAATTTTTACTGCAGCACCATAAAACCTTGAAATTTTGTAACAATAAAGAACTCGAGCCCCTTGTCAATTTAAGCTATCGCTCAAAGCTATGCTACCCTTGAGTCCCAAATCAAACACTGATAAAACTTCAAATGGCCCTAACTTCTATACGGTACGTCCTACACCTATCAATGTTTGCAACATACAAATGCTTGTAACTTTTTACTGGAGCGTCATAAAACCTTGAAATTTTGTAACAATAAAGTACTCGAGCCTCTTGTCAATTTAAGCTATCGCTCAGAGCTATGCTACCCTTGAGTCCCAAATCAAACACTGATAAAACTTCAAATTGCCCTAACTTCTACACGGTACGTCCTACACCTATCAAAGTTTGCAACATACAATGCTTGTAACTTTTTACTGGAGCGTCATAAAACCTTGAAATTTTGTAACAATAAAGTACTCGAGCCTCTTGTCAATTTAAGCTATCGCTCAAAGCTATGCTAACCTTGAGTCCCAAATCAAACATTGATAAAACTTCAAATGGCCCTAACTTCTATACGGTACGTCCTACACCTATCAAAGTTTACAACATACAAATGCTTGTAACTTTTTACTGGAGCGTCATAAAATCTTGAAATTTTGTAACAATAAAGTACTTGAGCCTTTAAGCTATCGCTCAAAGCTATGCAACCCTTGAGTCCCAAATCAAACTGTGATAAAACTTGAAATGGCCCTAACTTCTATACGGTACGTCCTACACCTATCAAAGTTTACAACATACAAATGCTTGTAACTTTTTACTGGAGCGTCATAACATGTTGAAATTTTGTAACAATAAAGTACTTGAGCCTTTAAGCTATCGCTGAAAGCTATGCAACCCTTGAGTCCCAAATCAAACTGTGATAAAACTTCAAATGGCCCTAACTTCTATACGGTACGTCCTACACCTATCAATGTTTGCAACATATAAATGCTTGTAACTTTTTACTGGAGCGTCATAAAACCTTGAAATTTTGTAACAATAAAGTACTCGAGCCTCTTGTCAATTTAAGCTATCGCTCAGAGCTATGCTACCGTTGAGTCCCAAATCAAACACTGATAACACTTCTAATGGCCCTAACTTCTATACGGTACGTCCTACACCTATCAAAGTTTGCAACATACAAATGCTTGTAACTTTTTACTGGAGCGTCATAAAACCTTGATATTTTGTAACAATAAAGTACTCGAGCCTCTTGTCAATTTAAGCTATCGCTCAAAGCTATGCTACCCTTGAGTCCCAAATCAAACACTGATAAAACTTCAAATGGCAATAACTTCTATACGGTACGTCCTACACCTATCAAAGTTTACAACATACAAATGCTTGTAACTTTTTACTGGAGCGTCATAAAATCTTGAAATTTTGTAACAATAAAGTACTTGAGCCTTTAAGCTATCGCTCAAAGCTATGCAACCCTTGAGTCCCAAATCAAACTGTGATAAAACTTGAAATGGCCCTAACTTCTATACGGTACGTCCTACACCTATCAAAGTTTACAACATACAAATGCTTGTAACTTTTTACTGGAGCGTCATAACATCTTGAAAATTTGTAACAATAAAGTACTTGAGCCTTTAAGCTATCGCTCAAAGCTATGCAACCCTTGAGTCCCAAATCAAACTGTGATAAAACTTCAAATGGCCCTAACTTCTATACGGTACGTCCTACACCTATCAAAGTTTGCAACTTACAAATGCTTGTAACTTTTTACTGGAGCGTCATAAAACCTTGAAATTTTGTAACAATAAAGAACTCGAGCCCCTTGTCAATTTAAGCTATCGCTCAATGCTACCCTTGAGTCCCAAATCAAACACTGATAAAACTTCAAATGGCCCTAACTTCTATACGGTACGTCCTACACCTATCAAAGTTTGCAACATAGAAATGCTTGTAACTTTTTACTGGATCGTCATAAAACCTTGAAATTTTGTAACAATAAAGTACTCGAGCCTCTTGTCAATTTAAGCTATCGCTCAGAGCTATGCTACCCTTGAGTCCCAAATCAAACACTGATAAAACTTCAAATGGCCCTAACTTATATACGGTACGTCCTACACCTATCAAAGTTTACAACATACAAATGCTTGTAACTTTTTACTGGAGCGTCATAACATCTTCAAATTTTGTAACAATAAAGTACTTGAGCCTTTAAGCTATCGCTCAAAGCTATGCAACCCTTGAGTCCCAAATCAAACTGTGATAAAACTTCAAATGGCCCTAACTTCTATACGGTACGTCCTACACCTATCAATGTTTGCAACATACAAATGCTTGTAACTTTTTACTGGAGCGTCATAAAACCTTGAAATTTTGTAACAATAAAGTACTCGAGCCTCTTGTCAATTTAAGCTATCGCTCAGAGCTATGCTACCGTTGAGTCCCAAATCAAACACTGATAAAACTTCCAATGGCCCTAACTTCTATACGGTACGTCCTACACCTATCAAAGTTTGCAACATACAAATGCTTGTAACTTTTTACTGGAGCGTCATAAAACCTTGATATTTTGTAACAATAAAGTACTCGAGCCTCTTGTCAATTTAAGCTATCGCTCAAAGCTATGCTACCCTTGAGTCCCAAATCAAACACTGATAAAACTTTAAATGGCCCTAACTTCTATACGGTATGTCCTACACCTATCAAAGTTTACAACATACAAATGCTTGTAACTTTTTACTGGAGCGTCATAAAATCTTGAAATTTTGTAACAGTAAAGTACTTGAGCCTTTAAGCTATCGCTCAAAGCTATGCAACCCTTGAGTCCCAAATCAAACTGTGATAAAACTTGAAATGGCCCTAACTTCTATACGGTACGTCCTACACCTATCAAAGTTTGCAACATACAAATGCTTGTAACTTTTTACTATAGCGTCATAAAACCTTGAAATTTTGTAACAATAAAGTACTTGAGCCTTTAAGCTATCGCTCAAAGCTATGGAACCCTTGAGTCCCAAATCAAACTGTGATAAAACTTGAAATGGCCCTAACTTCTATACGGTACGTCCTACACCTATCAAAGTTTACAACATACAAATGCTTGTAACTTTTTACTGGAGCGTCATAAAATCTTGAAATTTTGTAACAATAGAGTACTTGAGCCTTTAAGCTATCGCTCAAAGCTATGCAACCCTTGAGTCCGAAATCAAACTGTGATAAAACTTCAAATGGCCCTAACTTCTATACGGTACGTCCTACACCTATCAAAGTTTGCAACATACAAATGCTTGTAACTTTTTACTGGAGCGTCATAAAACCTTGAAATTTTGTAACAATAAAGAACTCGAGCCCCTTGTCAATTTAAGCAATCGCTCAATGCTATGCTACCCTTGATTCCCAAATAAAACAGTGATAAAACTTCAAATGGCCCTATCTTCTATACGGTACGTCCTACACCTATCAAAGTTTGCAACATACGAATGCTTGTAACTTTTTACTGGAGCGTCATAAAACCTTGATATTTTGTAACAATAAAGTACTCGAGCCTCTTGTCAATGTAAGCTATCGCTCAAAGCTATGCAACCCTTGAGTCCCAAATCAAACACTGATAAAATTTCAAATGGCCACAACTTCTATACGGTACGTCCCACACCTCTCAAAGTTTGCAACATACAAATGCTTGTAACTTTTTACTGGAGCGTCATAAAACCTTGAAATTTTCTAACAATAAAGTACTCGAGCCTCTTGTCAATTTAAGCTATCGCTCAAAGCTATGCTAACCTTGAGTCCCAAATCAAACATTGATAAAACTTCAAATGGCCCTAACTTCTATACGGTACGTCCTACACCTATCAAAGTTTACAACATACAAATGCTTGAAACTTTTTTCTGGAGCGTCATAAAATCTTGAAATTTTGTAACAATAAAGTACTTGAGCCTTTAAGCTATCGCTCAAAGCTATGCAACCCTTGAGTCCCAAATCAAACTGTGATAAAACTTCAAATGGCCCTAACTTCTATACGGTACGTCCTACACCTATCAAAGTTTACAACATACAAATGCTTGTTACTTTTTACTGGAGCGTCATAAAATCTTGAAATTTTGTAACAATAGAGTACTTGAGCCTTTAAGCTATCGCTCAAAGCTATGCAACCCTTGACTCCGAAATCAAACTGTGATAAAACTTCAAATGGCCCTAACTTCTATACGGTACGTCCTACACCTATCAAAGTTTGCAACATACAAATGCTTGTAACTTTTTACTGGAGCGTCATAAAACCTTGAAATTTTGTAACAATAAAGAACTCGAGCCCCTTGTCAATTTAAGCAATCGCTCAATGCTACCCTTGAGTCCCAAATCAAACACTGAAAAAACTTCAAATGGCCCTAACTTCTATACGGTACGTCCTACACCTATCAAAATTTGCAACATACAAATGCTTGTAACATTTTATTGGAGCGTCATAGAACCTTGAAATTTTGTAACAATAAAGTACTCGAGCCTCTTGTCAATTTAAGCTATCGCTCAAAGCTATGCTACCCTTGAGTCCCAAATCAAACTCTGAAAAAACTTCAAATGGCCCTAACTTCTATACGGTACGTCCTACACCTATCAAAGTTTGCAACATACAAATGCTTGTAACTTTTTGCTGGAGCGTCATAAAACCTTGAAATTTTGTAACAATAAAGTACTCGAGCCTCTTGTCAATTTAAGCTATCGCTCAAAGCTATGCTACCCTTGAGTTCCAAATCAAACACTGATAAAACTTCAAATGGCCCTAACTTCTATACGGTACGTCCTACACCTATCAAAGTTGGCAACATGCAAATGCTTGTAACTTTTTACTGGAGCGTCATAAAACCTTGAAATTTTGTAACAATAAAGTACTCGAGCCTCTTGTAAATTTAAGCTATCGCTCAAAGCTATGCTAACCTTGAGTCCCAAATCAAACATTGATAAAACTTCAAATGGCCCTAACTTCTATACAGTACGTCCTACACCTATCAAAGTTTGCAACATACAAATGCTGTTACCATTTTGCTGGAGCGTCATAAAACCTTGAAATTTTGCAACAATAAAGTACTCGAGCCTCTTGTCAATTTAAGCAATCGCTCAATGCTACCCTTGAGTCCCAAATCAAACACTGAAAAAACTTCAAATGGCCCTAACTTCTATACGGTACGTCCTACACCTATCAGAGTTTGCAACATACAAATGCTTGTAACTTTTTGCTGAAGCGTCATAAAACCTTGAAATTTTGTAACAATAAAGTACTCGAGCCTCTTGTCAATTTAAGCTATCGCTCAAAGCTATGCTACCCTTGAGTCCCAAATCAAACTCTGAAAAAACTTCAAATGGCCCTAACTTCTATACGGTACGTCCTACACCTATCAAAGTTGCAACATACAAATGCTTGTAACTTTTTGCTGGAGCGTCATAAAACCTTGAAATTTTGTAACAATAAAGTACTCGAGCCTCTTGTCAATTTAAGCTATCGCTCAAAGCTATGCTACCCTTGAGTTCCAAATCAAACACTGATAAAACTTCAAATGGCCCTAACTTCTATACGGTACGTCCTACACCTATCAAAGTTTGCAACATGCAAATGCTTGTAACTTTTTACTGGAGCGTCATAAAACCTTGAAATTTTGTAACAATAAAGTACTCGAGCCTCTTGTAAATTTAAGCTATCGCTCAAAGCTATGCTAACCTTGAGTCCCAAATCAAACATTGATAAAACTTCAAATGGCCCTAACTTCTATACAGTACGTCCTACACCTATCAAAGTTTACAACATACAAATGCTGTTAACATTTTGCTGGAGCGTCATAAAACCTTGAAATTTTGCAACAATAAAGTACTCGAGCCTCTTGTCAATTTAAGCTATCGCTCAAAGCTATGCTACCCTTGAGTTCCAAATCAAACACTGATAAAACTTCATATGGCCCTAACTTATTTACGGTACGTCCTACACTTATAGAAGTTTGCAACATGCAAATGCTTGTAACTTTTTACTGGAGCGTCACAAAACCTTGAAATTTTGTAACAATAAAGTACTCGAGCCTCTTGTCAATTTAAGCTATCGCTCAAAGCTACGCTACCCTGGAGTCCCAAATCAAACACTGATAAAACTTCAAATGCCTAACTTCTATACGGTACGTCCTACACCTATCAAAGTTTGTAACATACAAATGCTTGTAACTTTTTACTGGAGCGTCATAAAACCTTGATATTTTGTAACAATAAAGTACTCGAGCCTCTTGTCAATTTAGGCTATCGCTCAAAGCTATGCAACCCTTGAGTCCCAAATCAAACACTGATAAAACTTCAAATGGCCCTAACTTCTATACGGTACGTCCCACACCTCTCAAAGTTTGCAACATACAAATGCTTGTAACTTTTTACTGGAGCGTCATAAACCCTTGAAATTTTGTAACAATAAAGTACTCGAGCCTCTTGTCAATTTAAGCTATCGCTCAAAGCTATGCTACCCTTGATTCCCAAATAAAACAGTGATAAAACTTCAAATGGCCCTATCTTCTATATGGTACGTCCTACACCTTTCAAAGTTTGCAACATACAAATGCTTGTTACTTTTTACAGGAGCGTCATAAAACCTTGAAATTTTGTAACAATAAAGTACTCGAGCCTCTTGTCAATTTAAGCTATCGCTCAGAGCTATGCTACCCTTGAGTCCCAAATCAAACACTGATAAAACTTCAAATGGCCTAAACTTCTACACGGTACGTCCTACACCTATCAAAGTTTGCAACATACAATGCTTTTTACTGGAGCGTCATAAAACCTTGAAATTTTGTAACAATAAAGTACTCGAGCCTCTTGTCAATTTAAGCTATCGCTCAAAGCTATGCTACCCTTGAGTTCCAAATCAAACACTGATAAAACTTCAAATGGCCCTAACTTCTATACGGTACGTCCTACACCCATCAAAGTTTGCAACATGCAAATGCTTGTAACTTTTTACTGGAGCGTCATAAAACCTTGAAATTTTGTAACAATAAAGTACTCGAGCCTCTTGTAAATTTAAGCTATCGCTCAAAGCTATGCTAACCTTGAGTCCCAAATCAAACATTGATAAAACTTCAAATGGCCCTAACTTCTATACAGTACGTCCTACACCTATCAAAGTTTGCAACATACAAATGCTGGTAACATTTTGCTGGAGCGTCATAAAACCTTGAAATTTTGTAACAATAAAGTACTCGAGCCTCTTGTCAATTTAAGCTATCGCTCAAAGCTATGCTACCCTTGAGTTCCAAATCAAACACTGATAAAACTTCAAATGCCTAACTTCTATACGGTACGTCCCACACCTCTCAAAGTTTGCAACATACAAAAGCTTGTAACTTTTTACTGGAGCGTCATAAAACCTTGAAATGTTCTAACAATAAAGTACTCGAGCCTCTTGTCAATTTAAGCTATCGCTCAAAGCTACCCTTGAGTCCCAAATCAAACACTGATAAAACTTCAAATGGCCCTAACTTCTATACGGTACGTCCTACACCTATCAATGTTTGCAACATACAAATGCTTGTAACTTTTTACTGGAGCGTCATAAAACCTTGAAATTTTGTAACAATAAAGTACTCGAGCCTCTTGTCAATTTAAGCTATCGCTCAAAGCTATGCTACCCTTGAGTCCCAAATCAAACACTGATAAAACTTCAAATTGCCCTAACTTCTACACGGTACGTCCTACACCTATCAAAGTTTGCAACATACAATGCTTGTAACTTTTTACTGGAGCGTCATAAAACCTTGAAATTTTGTAACAATAAAGTACTCGAGCCTCTTGTCAATTTAAGCTATCGCTCAAAGCTATGCTAACCTTGAGTCCCAAATCAAACATTGATAAAACTTCAAATGGCCCTAACTTCTATACGGTACGTCCTACACCTATCAAAGTTTACAACATACAAATGCTTGTAACTTTTTACTGGAGCGTCATAAAATCTTGAAATTTTGTAACAATAAAGTACTTGAGCCTTTAAGCTATCGCTCAAAGCTATGCAACCCTTGAGTCCCAAATCAAACTGTGATAAAACTTGAAATGGCCCTAACTTCTCTACGGTACGTCCTACACCTATCAAAGTTTACAACATACAAATGCTTGTAACTTTTTACTGGAGCGTCATAACATCTTGAAATTTTGTAACAATAAAGTACTTGAGCCTTTAAGCTATCGCTGAAAGCTATGCAACCCTTGAGTCCCAAATCAAACTGTGATAAAACTTCAAATGGCCCTAACTTCTATACGGTACGTCCTACACCTATCAAAGTTTGCAACATACAAATGCTTGTAACTTTTTACTGGAGCGTCATAAAACCTTGAAATTTTGTAACAATAAAGAACTCGAGCCCCTTGTCAATTTAAGCTATCGCTCAATGCTACCCTTGAGTCCCAAAGCAAACACTGATAAAACTTCAAATGGCCCTAACTTCTATACGGTACGTCCTACACCTATCAAAGTTTGCAACATACAAATGCTTGTAACTTTTTGCTGGAGCGTCATAAAACCTTGAAATTTTGTAACAATAAAGTACTCGAGCCTCTTGTCAATTTAAGCTATCGCTCAAAGCTATGCTACCCTTGAGTTCCAAATCAAACACTGATAAAACTTCAAATGGCCCTAACTTCTATACGGTACGTCCTACACCTATCAAAGTTTGCAACATGCAAATGCTTGTAACTTTTTACTGGAGCGTCATAAAACCTTGAAATTTTGTAACAATAAAGTACTCGAGCCTCTTGTAAATTTAAGCTATCGCTCAAAGCTATGCTAACCTTGAGTCCCAAATCAAACATTGATAAAACTTCAAATGGCCCTAACTTCTATACAGTACGTCCTACACCTATCAAAGTTTACAACATACAAATGCTGTTAACATTTTGCTGGAGCGTCATAAAACCTTGAAATTTTGCAACAATAAAGTACTCGAGCCTCTTGTCAATTTAAGCTATCGCTCAAAGCTATGCTACCCTTGAGTTCCAAATCAAACACTGATAAAACTTCATATGGCCCTAACTTATTTACGGTACGTCCTACACTTATAGAAGTTTGCAACATGCAAATGCTTGTAACTTTTTACTGGAGCGTCACAAAACCTTGAAATTTTGTAACAATAAAGTACTCGAGCCTCTTGTCAATTTAAGCTATCGCTCAAAGCTACGCTACCCTGGAGTCCCAAATCAAACACTGATAAAACTTCAAATGCCTAACTTCTATACGGTACGTCCTACACCTATCAAAGTTTGTAACATACAAATGCTTGTAACTTTTTACTGGAGCGTCATAAAACCTTGATATTTTGTAACAATAAAGTACTCGAGCCTCTTGTCAATTTAGGCTATCGCTCAAAGCTATGCAACCCTTGAGTCCCAAATCAAACACTGATAAAACTTCAAATGGCCCTAACTTCTATACGGTACGTCCCACACCTCTCAAAGTTTGCAACATACAAATGCTTGTAACTTTTTACTGGAGCGTCATAAACCCTTGAAATTTTGTAACAATAAAGTACTCGAGCCTCTTGTCAATTTAAGCTATCGCTCAAAGCTATGCTACCCTTGATTCCCAAATAAAACAGTGATAAAACTTCAAATGGCCCTATCTTCTATATGGTACGTCCTACACCTTTCAAAGTTTGCAACATACAAATGCTTGTTACTTTTTACAGGAGCGTCATAAAACCTTGAAATTTTGTAACAATAAAGTACTCGAGCCTCTTGTCAATTTAAGCTATCGCTCAGAGCTATGCTACCCTTGAGTCCCAAATCAAACACTGATAAAACTTCAAATGGCCTAAACTTCTACACGGTACGTCCTACATCTATCAAAGTTTGCAACATACAATGCTTTTTACTGGAGCGTCATAAAACCTTGAAATTTTGTAACAATAAAGTACTCGAGCCTCTTGTCAATTTAAGCTATCGCTCAAAGCTATGCTACCCTTGAGTTCCAAATCAAACACTGATAAAACTTCAAATGGCCCTAACTTCTATACGGTACGTCCTACACCCATCAAAGTTTGCAACATGCAAATGCTTGTAACTTTTTACTGGAGCGTCATAAAACCTTGAAATTTTGTAACAATAAAGTACTCGAGCCTCTTGTAAATTTAAGCTATCGCTCAAAGCTATGCTAACCTTGAGTCCCAAATCAAACATTGATAAAACTTCAAATGGCCCTAACTTCTATACAGTACGTCCCACACCTATCAAAGTTTGCAACATACAAATGCTGGTAACATTTTGCTGGAGCGTCATAAAACCTTGAAATTTTGTAACAATAAAGTACTCGAGCCTCTTGTCAATTTAAGCTATCGCTCAAAGCTATGCTACCCTTGAGTTCCAAATCAAACACTGATAAAACTTCAAATGCCTAACTTCTATACGGTACGTCCCACACCTCTCAAAGTTTGCAACATACAAAAGCTTGTAACTTTTTACTGGAGCGTCATAAAACCTTGAAATGTTCTAACAATAAAGTACTCGAGCCTCTTGTCAATTTAAGCTATCGCTCAAAGCTACCCTTGAGTCCCAAATCAAACACTGATAAAACTTCAAATGGCCCTAACTTCTATACGGTACGTCCTACACCTATCAATGTTTGCAACATACAAATGCTTGTAACTTTTTACTGGAGCGTCATAAAACCTTGAAATTTTGTAACAATAAAGTACTCGAGCCTCTTGTCAATTTAAGCTATCGCTCAGAGCTATGCTACCCTTGAGTCCCAAATCAAACACTGATAAAACTTCAAATTGCCCTAACTTCTACACGGTACGTCCTACACCTATCAAAGTTTGCAACATACAATGCTTGTAACTTTTTACTGGAGCGTCATAAAACCTTGAAATTTTGTAACAATAAAGTACTCGAGCCTCTTGTCAATTTAAGCTATCGCTCAAAGCTATGCTAACCTTGAGTCCCAAATCAAACATTGATAAAACTTCAAATGGCCCTAACTTCTATACGGTACGTCCTACACCTATCAAAGTTTACAACATACAAATGCTTGTAACTTTTTACTGGAGCGTCATAAAATCTTGAAATTTTGTAACAATAAAGTACTTGAGCCTTTAAGTTATCGCTCAGAGCTATGCAACCCTTGAGTCCCAAATCAAACTGTGATAAAACTTGAAATGGCCCTAACTTCTCTACGGTACGTCCTACACCTATCAAAGTTTACAACATACAAATGCTTGTAACTTTTTACTGGAGCGTCATAACATCTTGAAATTTTGTAACAATAAAGTACTTGAGCCTTTAAGCTATCGCTGAAAGCTATGCAACCCTTGAGTCCCAAATCAAACTGTGATAAAACTTCAAATGGCCCTAACTTCTATACGGTACGTCCTACACCTATCAAAGTTTGCAACATACAAATGCTTGTAACTTTTTACTGGAGCGTCATAAAACCTTGAAATTTTGTAACAATAAAGAACTCGAGCCCCTTGTCAATTTAAGCTATCGCTCAATGCTACCCTTGAGTCCCAAAGCAAACACTGATAAAACTTCAAATGGCCCTAACTTCTATACGGTACGTCCTACACCTATCAAAGTTTGCAACATACAAATGCTTGTAACTTTTTACTGGAGCGTCATAAAACCTTGAAATTTTGTAACAATAAAGTACTCGAGCCTCTTGTCAATTTAAGCTATCGCTCAGAGCTATGCTACCCTTGAGTCCCAAATCAAACACTGATAAAACTTCAAATGGCCCTAACTTATATACGGTACGTCCTACACCTATCAAAGTTTACAACTTACAAATGATTGTAACTTTTACTGGAGCGTCATAACATCTTGAAATTTTGTAACAATAAAGTACTTGAGCCTTTAAGCTATCGATCAAAGCTATGCAACCCTTGAGTCCCAAATCAATCTGTGATAAAACTTCAAATGGCCCTAACTTCTATACGGTACGTCCTACACCTATCAATGTTTGCAACATACAAATGCTTGTAACTTTTTACTGGAGCGTCATAAAACCTTGAAATTTTGTAACAATAAAGTACTCGAGCCTCTTGTCAATTTAAGCTATCGCTCAGAGCTATGCTACCGTTGAGTCCCAAATCAAACACTGATAAAACTTCTAATGGCCCTAACTTCTATACGGTACGTCCTACACCTATCAAAGTTTGCAACATACAAATGCTTGTAACTTTTTACTGGAGCGTCATAAAACCTTGATATTTTGTAACAATAAAGTACTCGAGCCTCTTGTCAATTTAAGCTATCGCTCAAAGCTATGCTACCCTTGAGTCCCAAATCAAACACTGATAAAACTTCAAATGGCCCTAACTTCTATACGGTACGTCCTACACCTATCAAAGTTTACAACATACAAATGCTTGTAACTTTTTACTGGAGCGTCATAAAATCTTGAAATTTTGTAACAATAAAGTACTTGAGCCTTTAAGCTATCGCTCAAAGCTATGCAACCCTTGAGTCCCAAATCAAACTGTGATAAAACTTGAAATGGCCCTAACTTCTATACGGTACGTCCTACACCTATCAAAGTTTACAACATACAAATGCTTGTAACTTTTTACTGGAGCGTCATAACATCTTGAAAATTTGTAACAATAAAGTACTTGAGCCTTTAAGCTATCGCTCAAAGCTATGCAACCCTTGAGTCCCAAATCAAACTGTGATAAAACTTCAAATGGCCCTAACTTCTATACGGTACGTCCTACACCTATCAAAGTTTGCAACTTACAAATGCTTGTAACTTTTTACTGGAGCGTCATAAAACCTTGAAATTTTGTAACAATAAAGAACTCGAGCCCCTTGTCAATTTAAGCTATCGCTCAATGCTACCCTTGAGTCCCAAATCAAACACTGATAAAATTTCAAATGGCCCTAACTTCTATACGGTACGTCCTACACCTATCAAAGTTTGCAACATACAAATGCTTGTAACTTTTTACTGGATCGTCATAAAACCTTGAAATTTTGTAACAATAAAGTACTCGAGCCTCTTGTCAATTTAAGCTATCGCTCAGAGCTATGCTACCCTTGAGTCCCAAATCAAACACTGATAAAACTTCAAATGGCCCTAACTTATATACGGTACGTCCTACACCTATCAAAGTTTACAACTTACAAATGCTTGTAACTTTTTACTGGAGCGTCATAACATCTTCAAATTTTGTAACAATAAAGTACTTGAGCCTTTAAGCTATCGCTCAAAGCTATGCAACCCTTGAGTCCCAAATCAAACTGTGATAAAACTTCAAATGGCCCTAACTTCTATACGGTACGTCCTACACCTATCAATGTTTGCAACATACAAATGCTTGTAACTTTTTACTGGAGCGTCATAAAACCTTGAAATTTTGTAACAATAAAGTACTCGAGCCTCTTGTCAATTTAAGCTATCGCTCAGAGCTATGCTACCGTTGAGTCCCAAATCAAACACTGATAAAACTTCCAATGGCCCTAACTTCTATACGGTACGTCCTACACCTATCAAAGTTTGCAACATACAAATGCTTGTAACTTTTTACTGGAGCGTCATAAAACCTTGATATTTTGTAACAATAAAGTACTCGAGCCTCTTGTCAATTTAAGCTATCGCTCAAAGCTATGCTACCCTTGAGTCCCAAATCAAACACTGATAAAACTTTAAATGGCCCTAACTTCTATACGGTATGTCCTACACCTATCAAAGTTTACAACATACAAATGCTTGTAACTTTTTACTGGAGCGTCATAAAATCTTGAAATTTTGTAACAGTAAAGTACTTGAGCCTTTAAGCTATCGCTCAAAGCTATGCAACCCTTGAGTCCCAAATCAAACTGTGATAAAACTTGAAATGGCCCTAACTTCTATACGGTACGTCCTACACCTATCAAAGTTTGCAACATACAAATGCTTGTAACTTTTTACTTGAGCGTCATAAAACCTTGAAATTTTGTAACAATAAAGTACTTGAGCCTTTAAGCTATCGCTCAAAGCTATGGAACCCTTGAGTCCCAAATCAAACTGTGATAAAACTTGAAATGGCCCTAACTTCTATACGGTACGACCTACACCTATCAAAGTTTACAACATACAAATGCTTGTAACTTTTTACTGGAGCGTCATAACATCTTGAAATTTTGTAACAATAAAGTACTTGAGCCTTTAAGCTATCGCTCAAAGCTATGCAACCCTTGAGTCCCAAATCAAACTGTGATAAAACTTCAAATGGCCCTAACTTCTATACGGTACGTCCTACACCTATCAAAGTTTGCAACATACAAATGCTTGTAACTTTTTACTGGAGCGTCATAAAACCTTGAAATTTTGTAACAATAAAGAACTCGAGCCCCTTGTCAATTTAAGCTATCGCTCAATGCTACCCTTGAGTCCCAAATCAAACACTGATAAAACTTCAAGTGGCCCTAACTTCTATACGGTACGTCCTACACCTATCAAAGTTTGCAACATACAAATGCTTGTAACTTTTTACTGGAGCGTCATAAAACCTTGAAATTTTGTAACAATAAAGTACTCGAGCCTCTTGTCAATTTAAGCTATCGCTCAGAGCTATGCTACCCTTGAGTCCCAAATCAAACACTGATAAAACTTCAAATGGCCCTAACTTATATACGGTACGTCCTACACCTATCAAAGTTTACAACTTACAAATGCTTGTAACTTTACTGGAGCGTCATAACATCTTGAAATTTTGTAACAATAAAGTACTTGAGCCTTTAAGCTATCGCTCAAAGCTATGCAACCCTTGAGTCCCAAATCAAACTGTGATAAAACTTCAAATGGCCCTAACTTCTATACGGTACGTCCTACACCTATCAATGTTTGCAACATACAAATGCTTGTAACTTTTTACTGGAGCGTCATAAAACCTTGAAATTTGGTAACAATAAAGTACTCGAGCCTCTTGTCAATTTAAGCTATCGCTCAGAGCTATGCTACCGTTGAGTCCCAAATCAAACACTGATAAAACTTCCAATGGCCCTAACTTCTATACGGTACGTCCTACACCTATCAAAGTTTGCAACATACAAATGCTTGTAACTTTTTACTGGAGCGTCATAAAACCTTGATATTTTGTAACAATAAAGTACTCGAGCCTCTTGTCAATTTAAGCTATCGCTCAAAGCTATGCTACCCTTGAGTCCCAAATCAAACACTGATAAAACTTCAAATGGCCCTAACTTCTATACGGTACGTCCTACACCTATCAATGTTTGCAACATACAAATGCTTGTAACTTTTTACTGGAGCGTCATAAAACCTTGAAATTTTGTAACAATAAAGTACTCGAGCCTCTTGTCAATTTAAGCTATCGCTCAGAGCTATGCTACCCTTGAGTCCCAAATCAAACACTGATAAAACTTCAAATTGCCCTAACTTCTACACGGTACGTCCTACACCTATCAAAGTTTGCAACATACAATGCTTGTAACTTTTTACTGGAGCGTCATAAAACCTTGCAATTTGGTAACAATAAAGTACTCGAGCCTCTTGTCAATTTAAGCTATCGCTCAAAGCTATGCTAACCTTGAGTCCCAAATCAAACATTGATAAAACTTCAAATGGCCCTAACTTCTATACGGTACGTCCTACACCTATCAAAGTTTACAACATACAAATGCTTGTAACTTTTTACTGGAGCGTCATAAAATCTTGAAATTTTGTAACAATAAAGTACTTGAGCCTTTAAGCTATCGCTCAAAGCTATGCAACCCTTGAGTCCCAAATCAAACTGTGATAAAACTTGAAATGGCCCTAACTTCTATACGGTACGTCCTACACCTATCAAAGTTTACAACATACAAATGCTTGTAACTTTTTACTGGAGCGTCATAACATCTTGAAATTTTGTAACAATAAAGTACTTGAGCCTTTAAGCTATCGCTGAAAGCTATGCAACCCTTGAGTCCCAAATCAAACTGTGATAAAACTTCAAATGGCCCTAACTTCTATACGGTACGTCCTACACCTATCAAAGTTTGCAACATACAAATGCTTGTAACTTTTTACTGGAGCGTCATAAAACCTTGAAATTTTGTAACAATAAAGAACTCGAGCCCCTTGTCAATTTAAGCTATCGCTCAATGCTACCCTTGAGTCCCAAAGCAAACACTGATAAAACTTCAAATGGCCCTAACTTCTATACGGTACGTCCTACACCTATCAAAGTTTGCAAGATACAAATGATTGTAACTTTTACTGGAGCGTCATAACATCTTGAAATTTTGTAACAATAAAGTACTTGAGCCTTTAAGCTATCGATCAAAGCTATGCAACCCTTGAGTCCCAAATCAAACTGTGATAAAACTTCAAATGGCCCTAACTTCTATACGGTACGTCCTACACCTATCAATGTTTGCAACATACAAATGCTTGTAACTTTTTACTGGAGCGTCATAAAACCTTGAAATTTTGTAACAATAAAGTACTCGAGCCTCTTGTCAATTTAAGCTATCGCTCAGAGCTATGCTACCGTTGAGTCCCAAATCAAACACTGATAAAACTTCTAATGGCCCTAACTTCTATACGGTACGTCCTACACCTATCAAAGTTTGCAACATACAAATGCTTGTAACTTTTTACTGGAGCGTCATAAAACCTTGATATTTTGTAACAATAAAGTACTCGAGCCTCTTGTCAATTTAAGCTATCGCTCAAAGCTATGCTACCCTTGAGTCCCAAATCAAACACTGATAAAACTTCAAATGGCCCTAACTTCTATACGGTACGTCCTACACCTATCAAAGTTTACAACATACAAATGCTTGTAACTTTTTACTGGAGCGTCATAAAATCTTGAAATTTTGTAACAATAAAGTACTTGAGCCTTTAAGCTATCGCTCAAAGCTATGCAACCCTTGAGTCCCAAATCAAACTGTGATAAAACTTGAAATGGCCCTAACTTCTATACGGTACGTCCTACACCTATCAAAGTTTACAACATACAAATGCTTGTAACTTTTTACTGGAGCGTCATAACATCTTGAAAATTTGTAACAATAAAGTACTTGAGCCTTTAAGCTATCGCTCAAAGCTATGCAACCCTTGAGTCCCAAATCAAACTGTGATAAAACTTCAAATGGCCCTAACTTCTATACGGTACGTCCTACTCCTATCAAAGTTTGCAACATACAAATGCTTGTAACTTTTTACTGGAGCGTCATAAAACCTTGAAATTTTGTAACAATAAAGAACTCGAGCCCCTTGTCAATTTAAGCTATCGCTCAATGCTACCCTTGAGTCCCAAATCAAACACTGATAAAACTTCAAATGGCCCTAACTTCTATACGGTACGTCCTACACCTATCAAAGTTTGCAACATACAAATGCTTGTAACTTTTTACTGGATCGTCATAAAACCTTGAAATTTTGTAACAATAAAGTACTCGAGCCTCTTGTCAATTTAAGCTATCGCTCAGAGCTATGCTACCCTTGAGTCCCAAATCAAACACTGATAAAACTTCAAATGGCCCTAACTTATATACGGTACGTCCTACACCTATCAAAGTTTACAACTTACAAATGCTTGTAACTTTTTACTGGAGCGTCATAACATCTTCAAATTTTGTAACAATAAAGTACTTGAGCCTTTAAGCTATCGCTCAAAGCTATGCAACCCTTGAGTCCCAAATCAAACTGTGATAAAACTTCAAATGGCCCTAACTTCTATACGGTACGTCCTACACCTATCAATGTTTGCAACATACAAATGCTTGTAACTTTTTACTGGAGCGTCATAAAACCTTGAAATTTTGTAACAATAAAGTACTCGAGCCTCTTGTCAATTTAAGCTATCGCTCAGAGCTATGCTACCGTTGAGTCCCAAATCAAACACTGATAAAACTTCCAATGGCCCTAACTTCTATACGATACGTCCTACACCTATCAAAGTTTGCAACATACAAATGCTTGTAACTTTTTACTGGAGCGTCATAAAACCTTGATATTTTGTAACAATAAAGTACTCGAGCCTCTTGTCAATTTAAGCTATCGCTCAAAGCTATGCTACCCTTGAGTCCCAAATCAAACACTGATAAAACTTTAAATGGCCCTAACTTCTATACGGTATGTCCTACACCTATCAAAGTTTACAACATACAAATGCTTGTAACTTTTTACTGGAGCGTCATAAAATCTTGAAATTTTGTAACAGTAAAGTACTTGAGCCTTTAAGCTATCGCTCAAAGCTATGCAACCCTTGAGTCCCAAATCAAACTGTGATAAAACTTTAAATGGCCCTAACTTCTATACGGTACGTCCTACACCTATCAAAGTTTGCAACATACAAATGCTTGTAACTTTTTACTGGAGCGTCATAAAACCTTGAAATTTTGTAACAATAAAGTACTTGAGCCTTTAAGCTATCGCTCAAAGCTATGGAACCCTTGAGTCCCAAATCAAACTGTGATAAAACTTGAAATGGCCCTAACTTCTATACGGTACGTCCTACACCTATCAAAGTTTACAACATACAAATGCTTGTAACTTTTTACTGGAGCGTCATAAAACCTTGAAATTTGGTAACAATAAAGTACTTGAGCCTTTAAGCTATCGCTCAAAGCTATGGAACCCTTGAGTCCCAAATCAAACTGTGATAAAACTTGAAATGGCCCTAACTTCTATACGGTACGTCCTACATCTATCAAAGTTTACAACATACAAATGCTTGTAACTTTTTACTGGAGCGTCATAACATCTTGAAATTTTGTAACAATAAAGTACTTGAGCCTTTAAGCTATCGCTCAAAGCTATGCAACCCTTGAGTCCCAAATCAAACTGTGATAAAACTTCAAATGGCCCTAACTTCTATACGGTACGTCCTACACCTATCAAAGTTTGCAACATACAAATGCTTGTAACTTTTTACTGGAGCGTCATAAAACCTTGAAATTTTGTAACAATAAAGTACTCGAGCCTCTTGTCAATTTAAGCTATCGCTCAGAGCTATGCTACCCTTGAGTCCCAAATCAAACACTGATAAAACTTCAAATGGCCCTAACTTATATACGGTACGTCCTACACCTATCAAAGTTTACAACTTACAAATGCTTGTAACTTTACTGGAGCGTCATAACATCTTGAAATTTTGTAACAATAAAGTACTTGAGCCTTTAAGCTATCGCTCAAAGCTATGCAACCCTTGAGTCCCAAATCAAACTGTGATAAAACTTCAAATGGCCCTAACTTCTATACGGTACGTCCTACACCTATCAATGTTTGCAACATACAAATGCTTGTAACTTTTTACTGGAGCGTCATAAAACCTTGAAATTTGGTAACAATAAAGTACTTGAGCCTTTAAGCTATCGCTCAAAGCTATGGAACCCTTGAGTCCCAAATCAAACTGTGATAAAACTTGAAATGGCCCTAACTTCTATACGGTACGTCCTACATCTATCAAAGTTTACAACATACAAATGCTTGTAACTTTTTACTGGAGCGTCATAACATCTTGAAATTTTGTAACAATAAAGTACTTGAGCCTTTAAGCTATCGCTCAAAGCTATGCAACCCTTGAGTCCCAAATCAAACTGTGATAAAACTTCAAATGGCCCTAACTTCTATACGGTACGTCCTACACCTATCAAAGTTTGCAACATACAAATGCTTGTAACTTTTTACTGGAGAGTCATAAAACCTTGAAATTTTGTAACAATAAAGAACTCGAGCCCTTGTCAATTTAAGCTATCGCTCAATGCTACCCTTGAGTCCCAAATCAAACACTGATAAAACTTCAAATGGCCCTAACTTCTATACGGTACGTCCTACACCTATCAAAGTTTGCAACATACAAATGCTTGTAACTTTTTACTGGAGCGTCATAACATCTTGAAATTTTGTAACAATAAAGTACTTGAGCCTTTAAGCTATCGCTCAAAGCTATGCAACCCTTGAGTCCCAAATCAAACTGTGATAAAACTTCAAATGGCCCTAAATTCTATACGGTACGTCCTACACCTATCAATGTTTGCAACATACAAATGCTTGTAACTTTTTACTGGAGCGTCATAAAACCTTGAAATTTTGTAACAATAAAGTACTCGAGCCTCTTGTCAATTTAAGCTATCGCTCAGAGCTATGCTACCGTTGAGTCCCAAATCAAACACTGATAAAACTTCCAATGGCCCTAACTTCTATACGGTACGTCCTACACTTATCAAAGTTTGCAACATACAAATACTTGTAACTTTTTACTGGAGCGTCATAACATCTTGAAATTTTGTAACAATAAAGTACTTGAGCCTTTAAGCTATCGCTCAAAGCTATGCAACCCTTGAGTCCCAAATCAAACTGTGATAAAACTTCAAATGACCCTAACTTCTATACGGTACGTCCTACACCTATCAATGTTTGCAACATACAAATGCTTGTAACTTTTTACTGGAGCGTCATAAAACCTTGAAATTTTGTAACAATAAAGTACTCGAGCCTCTTGTCAATTTAAGCTATCGCTCAGAGCTATGCTACCGTTGAGTCCCAAATCAAACACTGATAAAACTTCCAATGGCCCTAACTTCTATACGGTACGTCCTACACTTATCAAAGTTTGCAACATACAAATGCTTGTAACTTTTTACTGGAGCGTCATAAAACCTTGAAATTTTGTAACAATAAAGTACTCGAGCCTCTTGTCAATTTAAGCTATCGCTCAAAGCTATGCAACCCTTGAGTCCCAAATCAAACTGTGATAAAACTTGAAATGGCCCTAACTTCTATACGGTACGTCCTACACCTATCAAAGTTTGCAACATACAAATGCTTGTAACTTTTTACTGGAGCGTCATAAAACCTTGAAATTTTGTAACAATAAAGTACTTGAGCCTTTAAGCTATCGCTCAAAGCTATGGAACCCTTGAGTCCCAAATCAAACTGTGATAAAACTTGAAATGGCCCTAACTTCTATACGGTACGTCGTACACCTATCAAAGTTTACAACATACAAATGCTTGTAACTTTTTACTGGAGCGTCATAAAACCTTGAAATTTTGTAACAATAGAGTACTTGAGCCTTTAAGCTATCGCTCAAAGCTATGCAACCCTTGAGTCCGAAATCAAACTGTGATAAAACTTCAAATGGCCCTAACTTCTATACGGTACGTCCTACACCTATCAAAGTTTGCAACATACAAATGCTTGTAACTTTTTTCTGGAGCGTCATAAAATCTTGAAATTTTGTAACAATAGAGTACTTGAGCCTTTAAGCTATCGCTCAAAGCTATGCAACCCTTGAGTCCCAAATCAAACTGTGATAAAACTTGAAATGGCCCTAACTTCTATACGGTACGTCCTACACCTATCAAAGTTTGCAACATACAAATGCTTGTAACTTTTTTCTGGAGCGTCATAAAATCTTGAAATTTTGTAACAATAGAGTACTTGAGCCTTTAAGCTATCGCTCAAAGCTATGCAACCCTTGAGTCCGAAATCAAACTGTGATAAAACTTCAAATGGCCCTAACTTCTATACGGTACGTCCTACACCTATCAAAGTTTGCAACATACAAATGCTTGTAACTTTTTACTGGAGCGTCATAAAACCTTGAAATTTTGTAACAATAAAGAACTCGAGCCCCTTGTCAATTTAAGCAATCGCTCAATGCTACCCTTGAGTCCCAAATCAAACACTGAAAAAACTTCAAATGGCCCTAACTTCTATACGGTACGTCCTACACCTATCAAAATTTGCAACATACAAATGCTTGTAACATTTTATTGGAGCGTCATAGAACCTTGAAATTTTGTAACAATAAAGTACTCGAGCCTCTTGTCAATTTAAGCTATCGCTCAAAGCTATGCTACCCTTGAGTCCCAAATCAAACTCTAAAAAAACTTCAAATGGCCCTAACTTCTATACGGTACGTCCTACACCTATCAAAGTTTGCAACATACAAATGCTTGTAACTTTTTGCTGGAGCGTCATAAAACCTTGAAATTTTGTAACAATAAAGTACTCGAGCCTCTTGTCAATTTAAGCTATCGCTCAAAGCTATGCTACCCTTGATTCCCAAATAAAACAGTGATAAAACTTCAAATGGCCCTATCTTCTATACGGTACGTCCTACACCTTTCAAAGTTTGCAACATACAAATGCTTGTAACTTTTTACAGGAGCGTCATAAAACCTTGAAATTTTGTAACAATAAAGTACTCGAGCCTCTTGTCAATTTAAGCTATCGCTCAGAGCTATGCTACCGTTGAGTCCCAAATCAAACACTGATAAAACTTCAAATGGCCTAAACTTCTACACGGTACGTCCTACACCTATCAAAGCTTGCAACATACAATGCTTTTTACTGGAGCGTCATAAAACCTTGAAATTTTGTAACAATAAAGTACTCGAGCCTCTTGTCAATTTAAGCTATCGCTCAAAGCTATGCTACCCTTGAGTTCCAAATCAAACACTGATAAAACTTCAAATGGCCCTAACTTCTATACGGTACGTCCTACACCTATCAAAGTTTGCAACATGCAAATGCTTGTAACTTTTTACTGGAGCGTCATAAAACCTTGAAATTTTGTAACAATAAAGTACTCGAGCCTCTTGTAAATTTAAGCTATCGCTCAAAGCTATGCTAACCTTGAGTCCCAAATCAAACATTGATAAAACTTCAAATGGCCCTAACTTCTATACAGTACGTCCTACACCTATCAAAGTTTGCAACATACAAATGCTGTTAACATTTTGCTGGAGCGTCATAAAACCTTGAAATTTTGCAAAAATAAAGTACTCGAGCCTCTTGTCAATTTAAGCAATCGCTCAATGCTACCCTTGAGTCCCAAATCAAACACTGAAAAAACTTCAAATGGCCCTAACTTCTATACGGTACGTCCTACACCTATCAAAGTTTGCAACATACAAATGCTTGTAACTTTTTGCTGGAGCGTCATAAAACCTTGAAATTTTGTAACAATAAAGTACTCGAGCCTCTTGTCAATTTAAGCTATCGCTCAAAGCTATGCTACCCTTGAGTCCCAAATCAAACTCTGAAAAAACTTCAAATGGCCCAAACTTCTATACGGTACGTCCTACACCTATCAAAGTTTGCAACATACAAATGCTTGTAACTTTTTGCTGGAGCGTCATAAAACCTTGAAATTTTGTAACAATAAAGTACTCGAGCCTCTTGTCAATTTAAGCTATCGCTCAAAGCTATGCTACCCTTGATTCCCAAATAAAACAGTGATAAAACTTCAAATGGCCCTACCTTCTATACGGTACGTCCTACACCTTTCAAAGTTTGCAACATACAAATGCTTGTAACTTTTTACAGGAGCGTCATAAAACATTGAAATTTTGTAACAATAAAGTACTCGAGCCTCTGGTCAATTTAAGCTATCGCTCAGAGCTATGCTACCCTTGAGTCCCAAATCAAACACTGATAAAACTTCAAATGGCCTAAACTTCTACACGGTACGTCCTACACCTATCAAAGTTTGCAACATACAATGCTTTTTACTGGAGCGTCATAAAACCTTGAAATTTTGTAACAATAAAGTACTCGAGCCTCTTGTCAATTTAAGCTATCGCTCAAAGCTATGCTACCCTTGAGTTCCAAATCAAACACTGATAAAACTTCAAATGGCCCTAACTTCTATACGGTACGTCCTACACCTATCAAAGTTTGCAACATGCAAATGCTTGTAACTTTTTACTGGAGCGTCATAAAACCTTGAAATTTTGTAACAATAAAGTACTCGAGCCTCTTGTAAATTTAAGCTATCGCTCAAAGCTATGCTAACCTTGAGTCCCAAATCAAACATTGATAAAACTTCAAATGGCCCTAACTTCTATACAGTACGTCCTACACCTATCAAAGTTTGCAACATACAAATGCTGTTAACATTTTGCTGGAGCGTCATAAAACCTTGAAATTTTGCAACAATAAAGTACTCGAGCCTCTTGTCAATTTAAGCTATCGCTCAAAGCTATGCTACCCTTGAGTTCCAAATCAAACACTGATAAAACTTCATATGGCCCTAACTTATTTACGGTACGTCCTACACCTATAGAAGTTTGCAACATGCAAATGCTTGTAACTTTTTATTGGAGCGTCACAAAACCTTGAAATTTTGTAACAATAAAGTACTCGAGCCTCTTGTCAATTTAAGCTATCGCTCAAAGCTACGCTACCCTGGAGTCCCAAATCAAACACTGATAAAACTTCAAATGCCTAACTTCTATACGGTACGTCCTACACCTATCAAAGTTTGTAACATACAAATGCTTGTAACTTTTTACTGGAGCGTCATAAAACCTTGATATTTTGTAACAATAAAGTACTCGAGCCTCTTGTCAATTTAAGCTATCGCTCAAAGCTATGCAACCCTTGAGTCCCAAATCAAACACTGATAAAACTTCAAATGGCCCTAACTTCTATACGGTACGTCCCACACCTCTCAAAGTTTGCAACATACAAATGCTTGTAACTTTTTACTGGAGCGTCATAAACCCTTGAAATTTTGTAACAATAAAGTACTCGAGCCTCTTGTCAATTTAAGCTATCGCTCAAAGCTATGCTACCCTTGATTCCCAAATAAAACAGTGATAAAACTTCAAATGGCCCTATCTTCTATATGGTACGTCCTACACCTTTCAAAGTTTGCAACATACAAATGCTTGTTACTTTTTACAGGAGCGTCATAAAACCTTGAAATTTTGTAACAATAAAGTACTCGAGCCTCTTGTCAATTTAAGCTATCGCTCAGAGCTATGCTACCCTTGAGTCCCAAATCAAACACTGATAAAACTTCAAATGGCCTAAACTTCTACACGGTACGTCCTACACCTATCAAAGTTTGCAACATACAATGCTTTTTACTGGAGCGTCATAAAACCTTGAAATTTTGTAACAATAAAGTACTCGAGCCTCTTGTCAATTTAAGCTATCGCTCAAAGCTATGCTACCCTTGAGTTCCAAATCAAACACTGATAAAACTTGAAATGGCCCTAACTTCTATACGGTACGTCCTACACCTGTCAAAATTTGCAACATGCAAATGCTTGTAACTTTTTACTGGAGCGTCATAAAACCTTGAAATTTTGTAACAATTAAGTACTCGAGCCTCTTGTAAATTTAAGCTATCGCTCAAAGCTATGCTAACCTTGAGTCCCAAATCAAACATTGATAAAACTTCAAATGGCCCTAACTTCTATACAGTACGTCCTACACCTATCAAAGTTTGCAACATACAAATGCTGGTAACATTTTGCTGGAGCGTCATAAAACCTTGAAATTTTGTAACAATAAAGTACTCGAGCCTCTTGTCAATTTAAGCTATCGCTCAAAGCTATGCTACCCTTGAGTTCCAAATCAAACACTGATAAAACTTCAAATGCCTAACTTCTATACGGTACGTCCCACACAACTCAAAGTTTGCAACATACAAAAGCTTGTAACTTTTTACTGGAGCGTCATAAAACCTTGAAATTTTCTAACAATAAAGTACTCGAGCCTCTTGTCAATTTAAGCTATCGCTCAAAGCTACCCTTGAGTCCCAAATCAAACACTGATAAAACTTCAAATGGCCCTAACTTCTATACGGTACGTCCTACACCTATCAATGTTTGCAACATACAAATGCTTGTAACTTTTTACTGGAGCGTCATAAAACCTTGAAATTTTGTAACAATAAAGTACTCGAGCCTCTTGTCAATTTAAGCTATCGCTCAAAGCTATGCTACCCTTGAGTCCCAAATCAAACACTGATAAAACTCCAAATGGCCCTAACGTCTATACGGTACGTCCCACACCTCTCAAAGTTTGCAACATACAAATGCTTGTAACTTTTTACTGGAGCGTCATAAAACCTTGAAATTTTCTAACAATAAAGTACTCGAGCCTCTTGTCAATTTAAGCTATCGCTCAAAGCTATGCTAACCTTGAGTCCCAAATCAAACATTGATAAAACTTCAAATGGCCCTAACTTCTATACGGTACGTCCTACACCTATCAAAGTTTACAACATACAAATGCTTGTAACTTTTACTGGAGCGTCATAAAATCTTGAAATTTTGTATCAATAAAGTACTTGAGCCTTTAAGCTATCGCTCAAAGCTATGCAACCCTTGAGTCCCAAATCAAACTGTGATAAAACTTGAAATGGCCCTAACTTCTATACGGTACGTCCTACACCTATCAAAGTTTACAACATACAAATGCTTGTAACTTTTTACTGGAGCGTCATAACATCTTGAAATTTTGTAACAATAAAGTACTTGAGCCTTTAAGCTATCGCTGAAAGCTATGCAACCCTTGAGTCCCAAATCAAACTGTTATAAAACTTCAAATGGCCCTAACTTCTATACGGTACGTCCTACACCTATCAAAGTTTGCAACATACAAATGCTTGTAACTTTTTACTGGAGCGTCATAAAACCTTGAAATTTTGTAACAATAAAGAATTCGAGCCCCTTGTCAATTTAAGCTATTGCTCAATGCTACCCTTGAGTCCCAAAGCAAACACTGATAAAACTTCAAATGGCCCTAACTTCTATACGGTACGTCCTACACCTATCAAAGTTTGCAACATACAAATGCTTGTAACTTTTTACTGGAGCATCATAAAACCTTGAAATTTTGTAACAATAAAGTACTCGATCCTCTTGTCAATTTAAGCTATCGCTCAGAGCTATGCTACCCTTGAGTCCCAAATCAAACACTGATAAAACTTCAAATGGCCCTAACTTATATACGGTACGTCCTACACCTATCAAAGTTTACAGCTTACAAATGATTGTAACTTTTACTGGAGCGTCATAACATCTTGAAATTTTGTAACAATAAAGTACTTGAGCCTTTAAGCTATCGATCAAAGCTATGCAACCCTTGAGTCCCAAATCAAACTGTGATAAAACTTCAAATGGCCCTAACTACTATACGGTACGTCCTACACCTATCAATGTTTGCAACATACAAATGCTTGTAACTTTTTACTGGAGCGTCATAAAACCTTGAAATTTTGTAACAATAAAGTACTCGAGCCTCTTGTCAATTTAAGCTATCGCTCAGAGCTATGCTACCGTTGAGTCCCAAATCAAACACTGATAAAACTTCTAATGGCCCTAACTTCTATACGGTACGTCCTACACCTATCAAAGTTTGCAACATACAAATGCTTGTAACTTTTTACTGGAGCGTCATAAAACCTTGATATTTTGTAACAATAAAGTACTCGAGCCTCTTGTCAATTTAAGCTATCGCTCAAAGCTATGCTACCCTTGAGTCCCAAATCAAACACTGATAAACCTTCAAATGGCCCTAACTTCTATACGGTATGTCCTACACCTATCAAAGTTTACAACATACAAATGCTTGTAACTTTTTACTGGAGCGTCATAAAATCTTGAAATTTTGTAACAATAAAGTACTTGAGTCTTTAAGCTATCGCTCAAAGCTATGCAACCCTTGAGTCCCAAATCAAACTGTGATAAAACTTGAAATGGCCCTAACTTCTATACGGTACGTCCTACACCTATCAAAGTTTACAACATACAAATGCTTGTAACTTTTTACAGGAGCGTCATAACATCTTGAAAATTTGTAACAATAAAGTACTTGAGCCTTTAAGCTATCGCTCAAAGCTATGCAACCCTTGAGTCCCAAATCAAACTGTGATAAAACTTCAAATGGCCCTAACTTCTATACGGTACGTCCTACACCTATCAAAGTTTGCAACATACAAATGCTTGTAACTTTTTACTGGAGCGTCATAAAACCTTGAAATTTTGTAACAATAAAGAACTCGAGCCCCTTGTCAATTTAAGCTATCGATCAATGCTACCCTTGAGTCCCAAATCAAACACTGATAAAACTTCCAATGGCCCTAACTTCTATACGGTACGTCCTACACCTATCAAAGTTTGCAACATACAAATGCTTGTAACTTTTTACTGGAGCGTCATAAAACCTTGATATTTTGTAACAATAAAGTACTCGAGCCTCTTGTCAATTTAAGCTATCGCTCAAAGCTATGCTACCCTTGAGTCCCAAATCAAACACTGATACAACTTTAAATGGCCCTAACTTCTATACGGTACGTCCCACACCTCTCAAAGTTTGCAACATACAAATGCTTGTAACTTTTTACTGGAGCGTCATAAAACCTTGAAATTTTCTAACAATAAAGTACTCGAGCCTCTTGTCAATTTAAGCTACCGCTCAAAGCTATGCTAATCTTGAGTCCCAAATCAAACATTGATAAAACTTCAAATGGCCCTAACTTCTATACGGTATGTCCTACACCTATCAAAGTTTACAACATACAAATGCTTGTAACTTTTTACTGGAGCGTCATAAAATCTTGAAATTTTGTAACAGTAAAGTACTTGAGCCTTTAAGCTATCGCTCAAAGCTATGCAACCCTTGAGTCCCAAATCAAACTGTGATAAAACTTGAAATGGCCCTAACTTCTATACGGTACGTCCTACACCTATCAAAGTTTGCAACATACAAATGCTTGTAACTTTTTACTGGAGCGTCATAAAACCTTGAAATTTTGTAACAATAAAGTACTTGAGCCTTTAAGCTATCGCTCAAAGCTATGGAACCCCTGAGTCCCAAATCAAACTGTGATAAAACTTGAAATGGCCCTAACTTCTATACGGTACGTCCTACACCTATCAAAGTTTACAACATACAAATGCTTGTAACTTTTTACTGGAGCGTCATAACATCTTGAAATTTTGTAACAATAAAGTACTTGAGCCTTTAAGCTATCGCTCAAAGCTATGCAACCCTTGAGTCCCAAATCAAACTGTGATAAAACTTCAAATGGCCCTAAGTTCTATACGGTACGTCCTACACCTATCAAAGTTTGCAACATACAAATGCTTGTAACTTTTTACTGGAGCGTCATAAAACCTTGAAATTTTGTAACAATAAAGAACTCGAGCCCCTTGTCAATTTAAGCTATCGCTCAATGCTACCCTTGAGTCCCAAATCAAACACTGGTAAAACTTCAAATGGCCCTAACTTCTATACGGTACGTCCTACACCTATCAAAGTTTGCAACATACAAATGCTTGTAACTTTTTACTGGAGCGTCATAAAACCTTGAAATTTTGTAACAATAAAGTACTTGAGTCTTTAAGCTATCGCTCAAAGCTATGCAACCCTTGAGTCCCAAATCAAACTGTGATAAAACTTGAAATGGCCCTAACTTCTATACGGTACGTCCTACACCTATCAAAGTTTACAACATACAAATGCTTGTAACTTTTTACTGGAGCGTCATAACATCTTGAAAATTTGTAACAATAAAGTACTTGAGCCTTTAAGCTATCGCTCAAAGCTATGCAACCCTTGAGTCCCAAATCAAACTGTGATAAAACTTCAAATGGCCCTAACTTCTATACGGTACGTCCTACACCTATCAAAGTTTGCAACATACAAATGCTTGTAACTTTTTACTGGAGCGTCATAAAACCTTGAAATTTTGTAACAATAAAGAACTCGAGCCCCTTGTCAATTTAAGCTATCGATCAATGCTACCCTTGAGTCCCAAATCAAACACTGATAAAACTTCAAATGGCCCTAACTTCTATACGGTACGTCCTACACCTATCAAAGTTTGCAACATACAAATGCTTGTAACTTTTTACTGGATCGTCATAAAACCTTGAAATTTTGTAACAATAAAGTACTCGAGCCTCTTGTCAATTTAAGCTATCGCTCAGAGCTATGCTACCCTTGAATCCCAAATCAAACACTGATAAAACTTCAAATGGCCCTAACTTATATACGGTACGTTCTACACCTATCAAAGTTTACAACTTACAAATGCTTGTAACTTTTTACTGGAGCGTCATAACATCTTCAAATTTTGTAACAATAAAGTACTTGAGCCTTTAAGCTATCGCTCAAAGCTATGCAACCCTTGAGTCCCAAATCAAACTGTGATAAAACTTCAAATGGCCCTAACTTCTATACGGTACGTCCTACACCTATCAATGTTTGCAACATACAAATGCTTGTAACTTTTTACTGGAGCGTCATAAAACCTTGAAATTTTGTAACAATAAAGTACTCGAGCCTCTTGTCAATTTAAGCTATCGCTCAGAGCTATGCTACCGTTGAGTCCCAAATCAAACACTGATAAAACTTCCAATGGCCCTAACTTCTATACGGTACGTCCTACACCTATCAAAGTTTGCAACATACAAATGCTTGTAACTTTTTACTGGAGCGTCATAAAACCTTGATATTTTGTAACAATAAAGTACTCGAGCCTCTTGTCAATTTAAGCTATCGCTCAAAGCTATGCTACCCTTGAGTCCCAAATCAAACACTGATACAACTTTAAATGGCCCTAACTTCTATACGGTACGTCCCACACCTCTCAAAGTTTGCAACATACAAATGCTTGTAACTTTTTACTGGAGCGTCATAAAACCTTGAAATTTTCTAACAATAAAGTACTCGAGCCTCTTGTCAATTTAAGCTACCGCTCAAAGCTATGCTAATCTTGAGTCCCAAATCAAACATTGATAAAACTTCAAATGGCCCTAACTTCTATACGGTATGTCCTACACCTATCAAAGTTTACAACATACAAATGCTTGTAACTTTTTACTGGAGCGTCATAAAATCTTGAAATTTTGTAACAGTAAAGTACTTGAGCCTTTAAGCTATCGCTCAAAGCTATGCAACCCTTGAGTCCCAAATCAAACTGTGATAAAACTTGAAATGGCCCTAACTTCTATACGGTACGTCCTACACCTATCAAAGTTTGCAACATACAAATGCTTGTAACTTTTTACTGGAGCGTCATAAAACCTTGATATTTTGTAACAATAAAGTACTTGAGCCTTTAAGCTATCGCTCAAAGCTATGGAACCCCTGAGTCCCAAATCAAACTGTGATAAAACTTGAAATGGCCCTAACTTCTATACGGTACGTCCTACACCTATCAAAGTTTACAACATACAAATGCTTGTAACTTTTTACTGGAGCGTCATAACATCTTGAAATTTTGTAACAATAAAGTACTTGAGCCTTTAAGCTATCGCTCAAAGCTATGCAACCCTTGAGTCCCAAATCAAACTGTGATAAAACTTCAAATGGCCCTAAGTTCTATACGGTACGTCCTACACCTATCAAAGTTTGCAACATACAAATGCTTGTAACTTTTTACTGGAGCGTCATAAAACCTTGAAATTTTGTAACAATAAAGAACTCGAGCCCCTTGTCAATTTAAGCTATCGCTCAATGCTACCCTTGAGTCCCAAATCAAACACTGGTAAAACTTCAAATGGCCCTAACTTCTATACGGTACGTCCTACACCTATCAAAGTTTGCAACATACAAATGCTTGTAACTTTTTACTGGAGCGTCATAAAACCTTGAAATTTTGTAACAATAAAGTACTCGAGCCTCTTGTCAATTTAAGCTTTCGCTCAGAGCTATGCTACCCTTGAGTCCCAAATCAAACACTGATAAAACTTCAAATGGCCCTAACTTATATACGGTACGTCCTACACCTATCAAAGTTTACAACTTACAAATGCTTGTAACTTTACTGGAGCGTCATAACATCTTGAAATTTTGTAACAATAAAGTACTTGAGCCTTTAAGCTATCGCTCAAAGCTATGCAACCCTTGAGTCCCAAATCAAACTGTGATAAAACTTCAAATGGCCCTAACTTCTATACGGTACGTCCTACACCTATCAATGTTTGCAACATACAAATGCTTGTAACTTTTTACTGGAGCGTCATAAAACCTTGAAATTTTGTAACAATAAAGTACTCGAGCCTCTTGTCAATTTAAGCTATCGCTCAGAGCTATGCTACCGTTGAGTCCCAAATCAAACACTGATAAAACTTCCAATGGCCCTAACTTCTATACGGTACGTCCTACACCTATCAAAGTTTGCAACATACAAATGCTTGTAACTTTTTACTGGAGCGTCATAAAACCTTGAAATTTTGTAACAATAAAGTACTCGAGCCTCTTGTCAATTTAAGCTATCGCTCAGAGCTATGCTACCCTTGAGTCCCAAATCAAACACTGATAAAACTTCAAATGGCCCTAACTTATATACGGTACGTCCTACACCTATCAAAGTTTACAGCTTACAAATGATTGTAACTTTTACTGGAGCGTCATAACATCTTGAAATTTTGTAACAATAAAGTACTTGAGCCTTTAAGCTATCGATCAAAGCTATGCAACCCTTGAGTCCCAAATCAAACTGTGATAAAACTTCAAATGGCCCTAACTACTATACGGTACGTCCTACACCTATCAATGTTTGCAACATACAAATGCTTGTAACTTTTTACTGGAGCGTCATAAAACCTTGAAATTTTGTAACAATAAAGTACTCGAGCCTCTTGTCAATTTAAGCTATCGCTCAGAGCTATGCTACCGTTGAGTCCCAAATCAAACACTGATAAAATTTCTAATGGCCCTAACTTCTATACGGTACGTCCTACACCTATCAAAGTTTGCAACATACAAATGCTTGTAACTTTTTACTGGAGCGTCATAAAACCTTGATATTTTGTAACAATAAAGTACTCGAGCCTCTTGTCAATTTAAGCTATCGCTCAAAGCTATGCTACCCTTGAGTCCCAAATCAAACACTGATAAAACTTCAAATGGCCCTAACTTCTATACGGTACGTCCTACACCTATCAAAGTTTACAACATACAAATGCTTGTAACTTTTTACTGGAGCGTCATAAAATCTTGAAATTTTGTAACAATAAAGTACTTGAGTCTTTAAGCTATCGCTCAAAGCTATGCAATCCTTGAGTCCCAAATCAAACTGTGATAAAACTTGAAATGGCCCTAACTTCTATACGGTACGTCCTACACCTATCAAAGTTTGCAACATACAAATGCTTGTAACTTTTTACTGGAGCGTCATAAAACCTTGAAATTTTGTAACAATAAAGTACTTGCGCCTTTAAGCTATCGCTCAAAGCTATGGAACCCTTGAGTCCCAAATCAAACTGTGATAAAACTTGAAATGGCCCTAACTTCTATACGGTACGTCCTACACCTATCAAAGTTTACAACATACAAATGCTTGTAACTTTTTACTGGAGCGTCATAACATCTTGAAAATTTGTAACAATAAAGTACTTGAGCCTTTAAGCTATCGCTCAAAGCTATGCAACCCTTGAGTCCCAAATCAAACTGTGATAAAACTTCAAATGGCCCTAACTTCTATACGGTACGTCCTACACCTATCAAAGTTTGCAACATACAAATGCTTGTAACTTTTTACTGGAGCGTCATAAAACCTTGAAATTTTGTAACAATAAAGAACTCGAGCCCCTTGTCAATTTAAGCTATCGATCAATGCTACCCTTGAGTCCCAAATCAAACACTGATAAAACTTCAAATGGCCCTAACTTCTATACGGTACGTCCTACACCTATCAAAGTTTGCAACATACAAATGCTTGTAACTTTTTACTGGATCGTCATAAAACCTTGAAATTTTGTAACAATAAAGTACTCGAGCCTCTTGTCAATTTAAGCTATCGCTCAGAGCTATGCTACCCTTGAGTCCCAAATCAAACACTGATAAAACTTCAAATGGCCCTAACTTATATATGGTACGTCCTACACCTATCAAAGTTTACAACTTACAAATGCTTGTAACTTTTTACTGGAGCGTCATAACATCTTCAAATTTTGTAACAATAAAGTACTTGAGCCTTTAAGCTATCGCTCAAAGCTATGCAACCCTTGAGTCCCAAATCAAACTGTGATAAAACTTCAAATGGCCCTAACTTCTATACGGTACGTCCTACACCTATCAATGTTTGCAACATACAAATGCTTGTAACTTTTTACTGGAGCGTCATAAAACCTTGAAATTTTGTAACAATAAAGTACTCGAGCCTCTTGTCAATTTAAGCTATCGCTCAGAGCTATGCTACCCTTGAGTCCCAAATCAAACACTGATAAAACTTCAAATGGCCCTAACTTATATACGGTACGTCCTACACCTATCAAAGTTTACAGCTTACAAATGATTGTAACTTTTACTGGAGCGTCATAACATCTTGAAATTTTGTAACAATAAAGTACTTGAGCCTTTAAGCTATCGATCAAAGCTATGCAACCCTTGAGTCCCAAATCAAACTGTGATAAAACTTCAAATGGCCCTAACTACTATACGGTACGTCCTACACCTATCAATGTTTGCAACATACAAATGCTTGTAACTTTTTACTGGAGCGTCATAAAACCTTGAAATTTTGTAACAATAAAGTACTCGAGCCTCTTGTCAATTTAAGCTATCGCTCAGAGCTATGCTACCGTTGAGTCCCAAATCAAACACTGATAAAACTTCTAATGGCCCTAACTTCTATACGGTACGTCCTACACCTATCAAAGTTTGCAACATACAAATGCTTGTAACTTTTTACTGGAGCGTCATAAAACCTTGATATTTTGTAACAATAAAGTACTCGAGCCTCTTGTCAATTTAAGCTATCGCTCAAAGCTATGCTACCCTTGAGTCCCAAATCAAACACTGATAAAACTTCAAATGGCCCTAACTTCTATACGGTACGTCCTACACCTATCAAAGTTTCCAACATACAAATGCTTGTAACTTTTTACTGGAGCGTCATAAAATCTTGAAATTTTGTAACAATAAAGTACTTGAGTCTTTAAGCTATCGCTCAAAGCTATGCAACCCTTGAGTCCCAAATCAAACTGTGATAAAACTTGAAATGGCCCTAACTTCTATACGGTACGTCCTACACCTATCAAAGTTTGCAACATACAAATGCTTGTAACTTTTTACTGGAGCGTCATAAAACCTTGAAATTTTGTAACAATAAAGTACTTGCGCCTTTAAGCTATCGCTCAAAGCTATGGAACCCTTGAGTCCCAAATCAAACTGTGATAAAACTTGAAATGGCCCTAACTTCTATACGGTACGTCCTACACCTATCAAAGTTTACAACATACAAATGCTTGTAACTTTTTACTGGAGCGTCATAACATCTTGAAAATTTGTAACAATAAAGTACTTGAGACTTTAAGCTATCGCTCAAAGCTATGCAACCCTTGAGTCCCAAATCAAACTGTGATAAAACTTCAAATGGCCCTAACTTCTATACGGTACGTCCTACACCTATCAAAGTTTGCAACATACAAATGCTTGTAACTTTTTACTGGAGCGTCATAAAACCTTGAAATTTTGTAACAATAAAGAACTCGAGCCCCTTGTCAATTTAAGCTATCGATCAATGCTACCCTTGAGTCCCAAATCAAACACTGATAAAACTTCAAATGGCCCTAACTTCTATACGGTACGTCCTACACCTATCAAAGTTTGCAACATACAAATGCTTGTAACTTTTTACTGGATCGTCATAAAACCTTGAAATTTTGTAACAATAAAGTACTCGAGCCTCTTGTCAATTTAAGCTATCGCTCAGAGCTATGCTACCCTTGAGTCCCAAATCAAACACTGATAAAACTTCAAATGGCCCTAACTTATATACGGTACGTCCTACACCTATCAAAGTTTACAACTTACAAATGCTTGTAACTTTTTACTGGAGCGTCATAACATCTTCAAATTTTGTAACAATAAAGTACTTGAGCCTTTAAGCTATCGCTCAAAGCTATGCAACCCTTGAGTCCCAAATCAAACTGTGATAAAACTTCAAATGGCCCTAACTTCTATACGGTACGTCCTACACCTATCAATGTTTGCAACATACAAATGCTTGTAACTTTTTACTGGAGCGTCATAAAACCTTGAAAGTTTGTAACAATAAAGTACTCGAGCCTCTTGTCAATTTAAGCTATCGCTCAGAGCTATGCTACCGTTGAGTCCCAAATCAAACACTGATAAAACTTCCAATGGCCCTAACTTCTATACGGTACGTCCTACACCTATCAAAGTTTGCAACATACAAATGCTTGTAACTTTTTACTGGAGCGTCATAAAACCTTGATATTTTGTAACAATAAAGTACTCGAGCCTCTTGTCAATTTAAGCTATCGCTCAAAGCTATGCTACCCTTGAGTCCCAAATCAAACACTGATAAAACTTTAAATGGCCCTAACTTCTATACGGTACGTCCCACACCTCTCAAAGTTTGCAACATACAAATGCTTGTAACTTTTTACTGGAGCGTCATAAAACCTTGAAATTTTCTAACAATAAAGTACTCGAGCCTCTTGTCAATTTAAGCTATCGCTCAAAGCTATGCTAATCTTGAGTCCCAAATCAAACATTGATAAAACTTCAAATGGCCCTAACTTCTATACGGTATGTCCTACACCTATCAAAGTTTACAACATACAAATGCTTGTAACTTTTTACTGGAGCGTCATAAAATCTTGAAATTTTGTAACAGTAAAGTACTTGAGCCTTTAAGCTATCGCTCAAAGCTATGCAACCCTTGAGTCCCAAATCAAACTGTGATAAAACTTGAAATGGCCCTAACTTCTATACGGTACGTCCTACACCTATCAAAGTTTGCAACATACAAATGCTTGTAACTTTTTACTGGAGCGTCATAAAACCTTGAAATTTTGTAACAATAAAGTACTTGAGCCTTTAAGCTATCGCTCAAAGCTATGGAACCCTTGAGTCCCAAATCAAACTGTGATAAAACTTGAAATGGCCCTAACTTTTATACGGTACGTCCTACACCTATCAAAGTTTACAACATACAAATGCTTGTAACTTTTTAGTGGAGCGTCATAACATCTTGAAATTTTGTAACAATAAAGTACTTGAGCCTTTAAGCTATCGCTCAAAGCTATGCAACCCTTGAGTCCCAAATCAAACTGTGATAAAACTTCAAATGGCCCTAAGTTCTATACGGTACGTCCTACACCTATCAAAGTTTGCAACATACAAATGCTTGTAACTTTTTACTGGAGCGTCATAAAACCTTGAAATTTTGTAACAATAAAGAACTCGAGCCCCTTGTCAATTTAAGCTATCGCTCAATGCTACCCTTGAGTCCCAAATCAAACACTGGTAACACTTCAAATGGCCCTAACTTCTATACGGTACGTCCTACACCTATCAAAGTTTGCAACATACAAATGCTTGTAACTTTTTACTGGAGCGTCATAAAACCTTGAAATTTTGTAACAATAAAGTACTCGAGCCTCTTGTCAATTTAAGCTATCGCTCAGAGCTATGCTACCCTTGAGTCCCAAATCAAACACTGATAAAACTTCAAATGGCCCTAACTTATATACGGTACGTCCTACACCTATCAAAGTTTACAACTTACAAATGCTTGTAACTTTACTGGAGCGTCATAACATCTTGAAATTTTGTAACAATAAAGTACTTGAGCCTTTAAGCTATCGCTCAAAGCTATGCAACCCTTGAGTCCCAAATCAAACTGTGATAAAACTTCAAATGGCCCTAACTTCTATACGGTACGTCCTACACCTATCAATGTTTGCAACATACAAATGCTTGTAACTTTTTACTGGAGCGTCATAAAACCTTGAAATTTTGTAACAATAAAGTACTCGAGCCTCTTGTCAATTTAAGCTATCGCTCAGAGCTATGCTACCGTTGAGTCCCAAATCAAACACTGATAAAACTTCCAATGGCCCTAACTTCTATACGGTACGTCCTACACCTATCAAAGTTTGCAACATACAAATGCTTGTAACTTTTTACTGGAGCGTCATAAAACCTTGATATTTTGTAACAATAAAGTACTCGAGCCTCTTGTCAATTTAAGCTATCGCTCAAAGCTATGCTACCCTTGAGTCCCAAATCAAACACTGATAAATCTTCAAATGGCCCTAATTTCTATACGGTACGTCCCACACATCTCAAAGTTTGCAACATACAAATGCTTCTAACTTTTTACTGGAGCGTCATAAAACCTTGAAATTTTCTAACAATAAAGTACTCGAGCCTCTTGTCAATTTAAGCTATCGCTCAAAGCTATGCTAACCTTGAGTCCCAAATCAAACATTGATAAAACTTCAAATGGCCCTAACTTCTATACGGTACGTCCTACACCTATCAAAGTTTACAACATACAAATGCTTGTAACTTTTTACTGGAGCGTCATAAAATCTTGAAATTTTGTAACAATAAAGTACTTGAGCCTTTAAGCTATCGCTCAAAGCTATGCAACCCTTGAGTCCCAAATCAAACTGTGATAAAACTTGAAATGGCCCTAACTTCTATACGGTACGTCCTACACCTATCAAAGTTTGCAACATACAAATGCTTGTAACTTTTTACTGGAGCGTCATAAAACCTTGAAATTTTGTAACAATAAAGTACTTGAGCCTTTAAGCTATCGCTCAAAGCTATGGAACCCTTGAGTCCCAAATCAAACTGTGATAAAACTTGAAATGGCCCTAACTTCTATACGGTACGTCCTACATCTATCAAAGTTTACAACATACAAATGCTTGTAACTTTTTACTGGAGCGTCATAACATCTTGAAATTTTGTAACAATAAAGTACTTGAGCCTTTAAGCTATCGCTCAAAGCTATGCAACCCTTGAGTCCCAAATCAAACTGTGATAAAACTTCAAATGGCCCTAACTTCTATACCGTACGTCCTACACCTATCAAAGTTTGCAACATACAAATGCTTGTAACTTTTTACTGGAGCGTCATAAAACCTTGAAATTTTGTAACAATAAAGAACTCGAGCCCTTGTCAATTTAAGCTATCGCTCAATGCTACCCTTGAGTCCCAAATCAAACACTGATAAAACTTCAAATGGCCCTAACTTCTATACGGTACGTCCTACACCTATCAAAGTTTACAGCTTACAAATGATTGTAACTTTTACTGGAGCGTCATAACATCTTGAAATTTTGTAACAATAAAGTACTTGAGCCTTTAAGCTATCGATCAAAGCTATGCAACCCTTGAGTCCCAAATCAAACTGTGATAAAACTTCAAATGGCCCTAACTACTATACGGTACGTCCTACACCTATCAATGTTTGCAACATACAAATGCTTGTAACTTTTTACTGGAGCGTCATAAAACCTTGAAATTTTGTAACAATAAAGTACTCGAGCCTCTTGTCAATTTAAGCTATCGCTCAGAGCTATGCTACCGTTGAGTCCCAAATCAAACACTGATAAAACTTCTAATGGCCCTAACTTCTATACGGTACGTCCTACACCTATCAAAGTTTGCAACATACAAATGCTTGTAACTTTTTACTGGAGCGTCATAAAACCTTGATATTTTGTAACAATAAAGTACTCGACCCTCTTGTCAATTTAAGCTATCGCTTAAAGCTATGCTACCCTTGAGTCCCAAATCAAACACTGATAAAACTTCAAATGGCCCTAACTTCTATACGGTACGTCCTACACCTATCAAAGTTTACAACATACAAATGCTTGTAACTTTTTACTGGAGCGTCATAAAATCTTGAAATTTTGTAACAATAAAGTACTTGAGTCTTTAAGCTATCGCTCAAAGCTATGCAACCCTTGAGTCCCAAATCAAACTGTGATAAAACTTGAAATGGCCCTAACTTCTATACGGTACGTCCTACACCTATCAAAGTTTGCAACATACAAATGCTTGTAACTTTTTACTGGAGCGTCATAAAACCTTGAAATTTTGTAACAATAAAGTACTTGCGCCTTTAAGCTATCGCTCAAAGCTATGGAACCCTTGAGTCCCAAATCAAACTGTGATAAAACTTGAAATGGCCCTAAGTTCTATACGGTACGTCCTACACCTATCAAAGTTTGCAACATACAAATGCTTGTAACTTTTTACTGGAGCGTCATAAAACCTTGAAATTTTGTAACAATAAAGAACTCGAGCCCCTTGTCAATTTAAGCTATCGATCAATGCTACCCTTGAGTCCCAAATCAAACACTGATAAAACTTCAAATGGCCCTAACTTCTATACGGTACGTCCTACACCTATCAAAGTTTGCAACATACAAATGCTTGTAACTTTTTACTGGATCGTCATAAAACCTTGAAATTTTGTAACAATAAAGTACTCGAGCCTCTTGTCAATTTAAGCTATCGCTCAGAGCTATGCTACCCTTGAGTCCCAAATCAAACACTGATAAAACTTCAAATGGCCCTAACTTATATACGGTACGTCCTACACCTATCAAAGTTTACAACTTACAAATGCTTGTAACTTTTTACTGGAGCGTCATAACATCTTCAAATTTTGTAACAATAAAGTACTTGAGCCTTTAAGCTATCGCTCAAAGCTATGCAACCCTTGAGTCCCAAATCAAACTGTGATAAAACTTCAAATGGCCCTAACTTCTATACGGTACGTCCTACACCTATCAATGTTTGCAACATACAAATGCTTGTAACTTTTTACTGGAGCGTCATAAAACCTTGAAATTTTGTAACAATAAAGTACTCGAGCCTCTTGTCAATTTAAGCTATCGCTCAGAGCTATGCTACCGTTGAGTCCCAAATCAAACACTGATAAAACTTCCAATGGCCCTAACTTCTATACGGTACGTCCTACACCTATCGAAGTTTGCAACATACAAATGCTTGTAACTTTTTACTGGAGCGTCATAAAACCTTGATATTTTGTAACAATAAAGTACTCGAGCCTCTTGTCAATTTAAGCTATCGCTCAAAGCTATGCTACCCTTGAGTCCCAAATCAAACACTGATAAAACTTTAAATGGCCCTAACTTCTATACGGTACGTCCCACACCTCTCAAAGTTTGCAACATACAAATGCTTGTAACTTTTTACTGGAGCGTCATAAAACCTTGAAATTTTCTAACAATAAAGTACTCGAGCCTCTAGTCAATTTAAGCTATCGCTCAAAGCTATGCTAATCTTGAGTCCCAAATCAAACATTGATAAAACTTCAAATGGCCCTAACTTCTATACGGTATGTCCTACACCTATCAAAGTTTACAACATACAAATGCTTGTAACTTTTTACTGGAGCGTCATAAAATCTTGAAATTTTGTAACAGTAAAGTACTTGAGCCTTTAAGCTATCGCTCAAAGCTATGCAACCCTTGAGTCCCAAATCAAACTGTGATAAAACTTGAAATGGCCCTAACTTCTATACGGTACGTCCTACACCTATCAAAGTTTGCAACATACAAATGCTTGTAACTTTTTACTGGAGCGTCATAAAACCTTGAAATTTTGTAACAATAAAGTACTTGAGCCTTTAAGCTATCGCTCAAAGCTATGGAACCCTTGAGTCCCAAATCAAACTGTGATAAAACTTGAAATGGCCCTAACTTCTATACGGTACGTCCTACACCTATCAAAGTTTACAACATACAAATGCTTGTAACTTTTTACTGGAGCGTCATAACATCTTGAAATTTTGTAACAATAAAGTACTTGAGCCTTTAAGCTATCGCTCAAAGCTATGCAACCCTTGAGTCCCAAATCAAACTGTGATAAAACTTCAAATGGCCCTAAGTTCTATACGGTACGTCCTACACCTATCAAAGTTTGCAACATACAAATGCTTGTAACTTTTTACTGGAGCGTCATAAAACCTTGAAATTTTGTAACAATAAAGAACTCGAGCCCCTTGTCAATTTAAGCTATCGCTCAATGCTACCCTTGAGTCCCAAATCAAACACTGGTAAAACTTCAAATGGCCCTAACTTCTATACGGTACGTCCTACACCTATCAAAGTTTGCAACATACAAATGCTTGTAACTTTTTACTGGAGCGTCATAAAACCTTGATATTTTGTAACAATAAAGTACTCGAGCCTCTTGTCAATTTAAGCTATCGCTCAATGCTATGCTACCCTTGAGTCCCAAATCAAACACTGATAAATCTTCAAATGGCCCTAATTTCTATACGGTACGTCCCACACATCTCAAAGTTTGCAACATACAAATGCTTCTAACTTTTTACTGGAGCGTCATAAAACCTTGAAATTTTCTAACAATAAAGTACTCGAGCCTCTTGTCAATTTAAGCTATCGCTCAAAGCTATGCTAACCTTGAGTCCCAAATCAAACATTGATAAAACTTCAAATGGCCCTAACTTCTATACGGTACGTCCTACACCTATCAAAGTTTACAACATACAAATGCTTGTAACTTTTTACTGGAGCGTCATAAAATCTTGAAATTTTGTAACAATAAAGTACTTGAGCCTTTAAGCTATCGCTCAAAGCTATGCAACCCTTGAGTCCCAAATCAAACTGTGATAAAACTTGAAATGGCCCTAACTTCTATACGGTACGTCCTACACCTATCAAAGTTTGCAACATACAAATGCTTGTAACTTTTTACTGGAGCGTCATAAAACCTTGAAATTTTGTAACAATAAAGTACTTGAGCCTTTAAGCTATCGCTCAAAGCTATGGAACCCTTGAGTCCCAAATCAAACTGTGATAAAACTTGAAATGGCCCTAACTTCTATACGGTACGTCCTACATCTATCAAAGTTTACAACATACAAATGCTTGTAACTTTTTACTGGAGCGTCATAACATCTTGAAATTTTGTAACAATAAAGTACTTGAGCCTTTAAGCTATCGCTCAAAGCTATGCAACCCTTGAGTCCCAAATCAAACTGTGATAAAACTTCAAATGGCCCTAACTTCTATACCGTACGTCCTACACCTATCAAAGTTTGCAACATACAAATGCTTGTAACTTTTTACTGGAGCGTCATAAAACCTTGAAATTTTGTAACAATAAAGAACTCGAGCCCTTGTCAATTTAAGCTATCGCTCAATGCTACCCTTGAGTCCCAAATCAAACACTGATAAAACTTCAAATGGCCCTAACTTCTATACGGTACGTCCTACACCTATGAAAGTTTGCAACATACAAATGCTTGTAACTTTTTACTGGAGCGTCATAAAACCTTGAAATTTTGTAACAATAAAGTACTCGAGCCTCTTGTCAATTTAAGCTATCGCTCAGAGCTATGCTACCCTTGAGTCCCAAATCAAACACTGATAAAACTTCAAATGGCCCTAACTTATATACGGTACGTCCTACACCTATCAAAGTTTACAACTTACAAATGCTTGTAACTTTTTACTGGAGCGTCATAACATCTTGAAATTTTGTAACAATAAAGTACTTGAGCCTTTAAGCTATCGCTCAAAGCTATGCAACCCTTGAGTCCCAAATCAAACTGTGATAAAACTTCAAATGGCCCTAACTTCTATACGGTACGTCCTACACCTATCAATGTTTGCAACATACAAATGCTTGTAACTTTTTACTGGAGCGTCATAAAACCTTGAAATTTTGTAACAATAAAGTACTCGAGCCTCTTGTCAATTTAAGCTATCGCTCAGAGCTATGCTACCGTTGAGTCCCAAATCAAACACTGATAAAACTTCCAATGGCCCTAACTTCTATACGGTACGTCCTACACTAATCAAAGTTTGCAACATGCAAATGCTTGTAACTTTTTACTGGAGCGTCATAAAACCTTGAAATTTTGTAACAATAAAGTACTCGAGCCTCTTGTCAATTTAAGCTATCGCTCAGAGCTATGCTACCCTTGAGTCCCAAATCAAACACTGATAAAACTTCAAATGGCCCTAACTTATATACGGTACGTCCTACACCTATCAAAGTTTACAACTTACAAATGCTTGTAACTTTTTACTGGAGCGTCATAACATCTTCAAATTTTGTAACAATAAAGTACTTGAGCCTTTAAGCTATCGCTCAAAGCTATGCAACCCTTGAGTCCCAAATCAAACTGTGATAAAACTTCAAATGGCCCTAACTTCTATACAGTACGTCCTACACCTATCAATGTTTGCAACATACAAATGCTTGTAACTTTTTACTGGAGCGTCATAAAACCTTGAAATTTTGTAACAATGAAGTACTCGAGCCTCTTGTCAATTTAAGCTATCGCTCAGAGCTATGCTACCGTTGAGTCCCAAATCAAACACTGATAAAACTTCCAATGGCCCTAACTTCTATACGGTACGTCCTACACCTATCAAAGTTTGCAACATACAAATGCTTGTAACTTTTTACTTGAGCGTCATAAAACCTTGATAATTTGTAACAATAAAGTACTCGAGCCTCTTGTCAATTTAAGCTATCGCTCAAAGCTATGCTACCCTTGAGTCCCAAATCAAACACTGATAAAACTTTAAATGGCCCTAACTTCTATACGGTACGTCCCACACCTCTCAAAGTTTGCAACATACAAATGCTTGTAACTTTTTACTGGAGCGTCATAAAACCTTGAAATTTTCTAACAATAAAGTACTCGAGCCTCTTGTCAATTTAAGCTATCGCTCAAAGCTATGCTAACCTTGAGTCCCAAATCAAACATTGATAAAACTTCAAATGGCCCTAACTTCTATACGGTATGTCCTACACCTATCAAAGTTTACAACATACAAATGCTTGTAACTTTTTACTGGAGCGTCATAAAATCTTGAAATTTTGTAACAGTAAAGTACTTGAGCCTTTAAGCTATCGCTCAAAGCTATGCAACCCTTGAGTCCCAAATCAAACTGTGATAAAACTTGAAATGGCCCTAACTTCTATACGGTACGTCCTACACCTATCAAAGTTTGCAACATACAAATGCTTGTAACTTTTTACTGGAGCGTCATAAAACCTTGAAATTTTGTAACAATAAAGTACTTGAGCCTTTAAGCTATCGCTCAAAGCTATGGAACCCTTGAGTCCCAAATCAAACTGTGATAAAACTTGAAATGGCCCTAACTTCTATACGGTACGTCCTACACCTATCAAAGTTTACAACATACAAATGCTTGTAACTTTTTACTGGAGCGTCATAACATCTTGAAATTTTGTAACAATAAAGTACTTGAGCCTTTAAGCTATCGCTCAAAGCTATGCAACCCTTGAGTCCCAAATCAAACTGTGATAAAACTTCAAATGGCCCTAACTTCTATACGGTACGTCCTACACCTATCAAAGTTTGCAACATACAAATGCTTGTAACTTTTTACTGGAGCGTCATAAAACCTTGAAATTTTGTAACAATAAAGTACTCGAGCCTCTTGTCAATTTAAGCTATCGCTCAGAGCTATGCTACCCTTGAGTCCCAAATCAAACACTGATAAAACTTCAAATGGCCCTAACTTATATACGGTACGTCCTACACCTATCAAAGTTTACAACTTACAAATGCTTGTAACTTTACTGGAGCGTCATAACATCTTGAAATTTTGTAACAATAAAGTACTTGAGCCTTTAAGCTATCGCTCAAAGCTATGCAACCCTTGAGTCCCAAATCAAACTGTGATAAAACTTCAAATGGCCCTAACTTCTATACGGTACGTCCTACACCTATCAATGTTTGCAACATACAAATGCTTGTAACTTTTTACTGGAGCGTCATAAAACCTTGAAATTTTGTAACAATAAAGTACTCGAGCCTCTTGTCAATTTAAGCTATCGCTCAGAGCTATGCTACCGTTGAGTCCCAAATCAAACACTGATAAAACTTCCAATGGCCCTAACTTCTATACGGTACGTCCTACACCTATCAAAGTTTGCAACATACAAATGCTTGTAACTTTTTACTGGAGCGTCATAAAACCTTGATATTTTGTAAAAATAAAGTACTCGAGCCTCTTGTCAATTTAAGCTATCGCTCAAAGCTATGCTACCCTTGAGTCCCAAATCAAACACTGATAAAACTTCAAATGGCCCTAACTTCTATACGGTACGTCCCACACGTCTCAAAGTTTGCTACATACAAATGCTTGTAACTTTTTACTGGAGCGTCATAAAACCTTGAAATTTTCTAACAATAAAGTACTCGAGCCTCTTGTCAATTTAAGCTATCGCTCAAAGCTATGCTAACCTTGAGTCCCAAATCAAACATTGATAAAACTTCAAATGGCCCTAACTTCTATACGGTACGTCCTACACCTATCAAAGTTTACAACATACAAATGCTTGTAACTTTTTACTGGAGCGTCATAAAATCTTGAAATTTTGTAACAATAAAGTACTTGAGCCTTTAAGCTATCGCTCAAAGCTATGCAACCCTTGAGTCCCAAATCAAACTGTGATAAAACTTGAAATGGCCCTAACTTCTATACGGTACGTCCTACACCTATCAAAGTTTGCAACATACAAATGCTTGTAACTTTTTACTGGAGCGTCATAAAACCTTGAAATTTTGTAACAATAAAGTACTTCAGCCTTTAAGCTATCGCTCAAAGCTATGGAACCCTTGAGTCCCAAATCAAACTGTGATAAAACTTGAAATGGCCCTAACTTCTATACGGTACGTCCTACATCTATCAAAGTTTACAACATACAAATGCTTGTAACTTTTTACTGGAGCGTCATAACATCTTGAAATTTTGTAACAATAAAGTACTTGAGCCTTTAAGCTATCGCTCAAAGCTATGCAACCCTTGAGTCCCAAATCAAACTGTGATAAAACTTCAAATGGCCCTAACTTCTATACGGTACGTCCTACACCTATCAAAGTTTGCAACATACAAATGCTTGTAACTTTTTACTGGAGCGTCATAAAACCTTGAAATTTTGTAACAATAAAGTACTCGAGCCTCTTGTCAATTTAAGCTATCGCTCAGAGCTATGCTACCCTTGAGTCCCAAATCAAACACTAATAAAACTTCAAATGGCCCTAACTTATATACGGTACGTCCTACACCTATCAAAGTTTACAACTTACAAATGCTTGTAACTTTTTACTGGAGCGTCATAACATCTTGAAATTTTGTAACAATAAAGTACTTGAGCCTTTAAGCTATCGCTCAAAGCTATGCAACCCTTGAGTCCCAAATCAAACTGTGATAAAACTTCAAATGGCCCTAACTTCTATACGGTACGTCCTACACCTATCAATGTTTGCAACATACAAATGCTTGTAACTTTTTACTGGAGCGTCATAAAACCTTGAAATTTTGTAACAATAAAGTACTCGAGCCTCTTGTCAATTTAAGCTATCGCTCAGAGCTATGCTACCGTTGAGTCCCAAATCAAACACTGATAAAACTTCCAATGGCCCTAACTTCTATACGGTACGTCCTACACTTATCAAAGTTTGCAACATACAAATGCTTGTAACTTTTTACTGGAGCGTCATAAAACCTTGATATTTTGTAACAATAAAGTACTCGAGCCTCTTGTCAATTTAAGCTATAGCTCAAAGCTATGCTACCCTTGAGTCCCAAATCAAACACTGATAAAACTTCAAATGGCCCTAACTTCTATACGGTACGTCCTACACCTATCAATGTTTGCAACATACAAATGCTTGTAACTTTTTACTGGAGCGTCATAAAACCTTGAAATTTTGTAACAATAAAGTACTCGAGCCTCTTGTCAATTTAAGCTATCGCTCAGAGCTATGCTACCGTTGAGTCCCAAATCAAACACTGATAAAACTTCCAATGGCCCTAACTTCTATACGGTACGTCCTACACTTATCAAAGTTTGCAACATACAAATGCTTGTAACTTTTTACTGGAGCGTCATAAAACCTTGATATTTTGTAACAATAAAGTACTCGAGCCTCTTGTCAATTTAAGCTATCGCTCAAAGCTATGCTTCCCTTGAGTCCCAAATCAAACACTGATAAAACTTCAAATGGCCCTAACTTCTATACGGTACGTCCCACACCTCTCAAAGTTTGCAACATACAAATGCTTGTAACTTTTTACTGGAGCGTCATAAAACCTTGAAATTTTCTAACAATAAAGTACTCGAGCCTCTTGTCAATTTAAGCTATCGCTCAAAGCTATGCTAACCTTGAGTCCCAAATCAAACATTGATAAAACTTCAAATGGCCCTAACTTCTATACGGTACGTCCTACACCTATCAAAGTTTACAACATACAAATGCTTGTAACTTTTTACTGGAGCGTCATAAAATCTTGAAATTTTGTAACAATAAAGTACTTGAGCCTTTAAGCTATCGCTCAAAGCTATGCAACCCTTGAGTCCCAAATCAAACTGTGATAAAACTTGAAATGGCCCTAACTTCTATACGGTACGTCCTACACCTATCAAAGTTTGCAACATACAAATGCTTGTAACTTTTTACTGGAGAGTCATAAAACCTTGAAATTTTGTAACAATAAAGTACTTGAGCCTTTAAGCTATCGCTCAAAGCTATGGAACCCTTGAGTCCCAAATCAAACTGTGATAAAACTTGAAATGGCCCTAACTTCTATACGGTACGTCCTACACCTATCAAAGTTTACAACATACAAATGCTTGTAACTTTTTACTGGAGCGTCATAACATCTTGAAATTTTGTAACAATAAAGTACTTGAGCCTTTAAGCTATCGCTCAAAGCTATGCAACCCTTGAGTCCCAAATCAAACTGTGATAAAACTTCAAATGGCCCTAACTTCTATACGGTACGTCCTACACCTATCAAAGTTTGCAACATACAAATGCTTGTAACTTTTTACTGGAGCGTCATAAAACCTTGAAATTTTGTAACAATAAAGTACTTGAGCCTTTAAGCTATCGCTCAAAGCTATGGAACCCTTGAGTCCCAAATCAAACTGTGATAAAACTTGAAATGGCCCTAACTTCTATACGGTACGTCCTACACCTATCAAAGTTTACAACATACAAATGCTTGTAACTTTTTACTGGAGCGTCATAACATCTTGAAATTTTGTAACAATAAAGTACTTGAGCCTTTAAGCTATCGCTCAAAGCTATGCAACCCTTGAGTCCCAAATCAAACTGTGATAAAACTTCAAATGGCCCTAACTTCTATACGGTACGTCCTACACCTATCAAAGTTTGCAACATACAAATGCTTGTAACTTTTTACTGGAGCGTCATAAAACCTTGAAATTTTGTAACAATAAAGAACTCGAGCCCCTTGTCAATTTAAGCTATCGCTCAATGCTACCCTTGAGTCCCAAATCAAACACTGATAAAACTTCAAATGGCCCTAACTTCTATACGGTACGTCCTACACCTATCAAAGTTTGCAACATACAAATGCTTGTAACTTTTTACTGGAGCGTCATAAAACCTTGAAATTTTGTAACAATAAAGTACTCGAGCCTCTTGTCAATTTAAGCTATCGCTCAGAGCTATGCTACCCTTGAGTCCCAAATCAAACACTGATAAAACTTCAAATGGCCCTAACTTATATACGGTACGTCTTACACCTATCAAAGGTTACAACTTACAAATGCTTGTAACTTTTTACTGGAGCGTCATAACATCTTCAAATTTTGTAACAATAAAGTACTTGAGCCTTTAAGCTATCGCTCAAAGCTATGCAACCCTTGAGTCCCAAATCAAACTGTGATAAAACTTCAAATGGCCCTAACTTCTATACGGTACGTCCTACACCTATCAATGTTGGCAACATACAAATGCTTGTAACTTTTTACTGGAGCGTCATAAAACCTTGAAATTTTGTAACAATAAAGTACTCGAGCCTCTTGTCAATTTAAGCTATCGCTCAGAGCTATGCTACCGTTGAGTCCCAAATCAAACACTGATAAAACTTCCAATGGCCCTAACTTCTATACGGTACGTCCTACACCTATCAAAGTTTGCAACATACAAATGCTTGTAACTTTTTACTGGAGCGTCATAAAACCTTGATATTTTGTAACAATAAAGTACTCGAGCCTCTTGTCAATTTAAGCTATCGCTCAAAGCTATGCTACCCTTGAGTCCCAAATCAAACACTGATAAAACTTCAAATGGCCCTAACTTCTATACGGTACGTCCCACACCTCTCAAAGTTGACAACATACAAATGCTTGTAACTTTTTACTGGAGCGTCATAACATCTTGAAATTTTGTAACAATAAAGTACTTGAGCCTTTAAGCTATCGCTCAAAGCTATGCAACCCTTGAGTCCCAAATCAAACTGTGATAAAACTTGAAATGGCCCTACCTTTTATACGGTACGTCCTACACCTATCAAAGTTTGCAACATACAAATGCTTGTAACTTTTTACTGGAGCGTCATAAAACCTTGAAATTTTGTAACAATAAAGTACTTGAGCCTTTAAGCTATCGCTCAAAGCTATGGAACCCTTGAGTCCCAAATCAAACTGTGATAAAACTTGAAATGGCCCTAACTTCTATACGGTACGTCCTACACCTATCAAAGTTTACAACATACAAATGCTTGTAACTTTTTACTGGAGCGTCATAACATCTTGAAATTTTGTAACAATAAAGTCCTTGAGCCTTTAAGCTATCGCTCAAAGCTATGCAACCCTTGAGTCCCAAATCAAACTGTGATAAAACTTCAAATGGCCCTAACTTCTATACGGTACGTCCTACACCTATCAAAGTTTGCAACATACAAATGCTTGCAACTTTTTACTGGAGCGTCATAAAACCTTGAAATTTTGTAACAATAAAGAACTCGAGCCCCTTGTCAATTTAAGCTATCGCTCAATGCTACCCTTGAGTCCCAAATCAAACACTGATAAAACTTCAAATGGCCCTAACTTCTATACGGTACGTCCTACACCTATCAAAGTTTGCAACATACAAATGCTTGTAACTTTTTACTGGAGCGTCATAAAACCTTGAAATTTTGTAACAATAAAGTACTCGAGCCTCTTGTCAATTTAAGCTATCGCTCAGAGCTATGCTACCCTTGAGTCCCAAATCAAACACTGATAAAACTTCAAATGGCCCTAACTTATATACGGTACGTCCTACACCTATCAAAGTTTACAACTTACAAATGCTTGTAACTTTTTACTGGAGCGTCATAACATCTTGAAATTTTGTAACAATAAAGTACTTGAGCCTTTAAGGTATCGCTCAAAGCTATGCAACCCTTGAGTCCCAAATCAAACTGTGATAAAACTTCAAATGGCCCTAACTTATATACGGTACGTCCTACACCTATCAAAGTTTGCAACATACAAATGCTTGTAACTTTTTACTGGAGCGTCATAAAACCTTGAAATTTTCTAGCAATAAAGTACTCGAGCCTCTTGTCAATTTAAGCTATCGCTCAAAGCTATGCTAACCTTGACTCCCAAATCAAACATTGATAAAACTTCAAATGGCCCTAACTTCTATACGGTACGTCCTACACCTATCAAAGTTTACAACATACAAATGCTTGTAACTTTTTACTGGAGCGTCATAAAATCTTGAAATTTTGTAACAATAAAGTACTTGAGCCTTTAAGCTATCGCTCAAAGCTTTGCAACCCTTGAGTCCCAAATCAAACTGTGATAAAACTTGAAATGGCCCTAACTTCTATATGGTACGTCCTACACCTATCAAAGTTTGCAACATACAAATGCTTGTAACTTTTTACTGGAGCGTCATAAAACCTTGAAATTTTGTAACAATAAAGTACTTGAGCCTTTAAGCTATCGCTCAAAGCTATGGAACCCTTGAGTCCCAAATCAAACTGTGATAAAACTTGAAATGGCCCTAACTTCTATACGGTACGTCCTACACCTATCAAAGTTTACAACATACAAATGCTTGTAACTTTTTACTGGAGCGTCATAACATCTTGAAATTTTGTAACAATAAAGTACTTGAGCCTTTAAGCTATCGCTCAAAGCTATGCAACCCTTGAGTCCCAAATCAAACTGTGATAAAACTTCAAATGGCCCTAACTTCTATACGGTACGTCCTACACCTATCAAAGTTTGCAACATACAAATGCTTGTAACTTTTTACTGGAGCGTCATAAAACCTTGAAATTTTGTAACAATAAAGAACTCGAGCCCCTTGTCAATTTAAGCTATCGCTCAATGCTACCCTTGAGTCCCAAATCAAACACTGATAAAACTTCAAATGGCCCTAACTTCTATATGGTACGTCCTACACCTATCAAAGTTTGCAACATAAAAATGCTTGTAACTTTTTACTGGAGCGTCATAAAACCTTGAAATTTTGTAACAATAAAGTACTCGAGCCTCTTGTCAATTTAAGCTATCGCTCAGAGCTATGCTACCCTTGAGTCCCAAATCAAACACTGATAAAACTTCAAATGGCCCTCACTTATATACGGTACGTCCTACACCTATCAAAGTTTACAACTTACAAATGCTTGTAACTTTTTACTGGAGCGTCATAACATCTTGAAATTTTGTAACAATAAAGTACTTGAGCCTTTAAGCTATCGCTCAAAGCTATGCAACCCTTGAGTCCCAAATCAAACTGTGATAAAACTTCAAATGGCCCTAACTTCTATACGGTACGTCCTACACCTATCAATGTTTGCAACATACAAATGCTTGTAACTTTTTACTGGAGCGTCATAAAACCTTGAAATTTTGTAACAATAAAGTACTCGAGCCTCTTGTCAATTTAAGCTATCGCTCAGAGCTATGCTACCGTTGAGTCCCAAATCAAACACTGATAAAACTTCCAATGGCCCTAACTTCTATACGGTACGTCCTACACTTATCAAAGTTTTGCAACATACAAATGCTTGTAACTTTTTACTGGAGCGTCATAAAACCTTGATATTTTGTAACAATAAAGTACTCGAGCCTCTTGTCAATTTGAGCTATCGCTCAAAGCTATGCTACCCTTGAGTCCCAAATCAAACACTGATAAAACTTCAAATGGCCCTAACTTCTATACGGTACGTCCCACACCTCTCAAAGTTTGCAACATACAAATGCTTGTAACTTTTTACTGGAGCGTCATAAAACCTTGATATTTTGTAACAATAAAGTACTCGAGCCTCTTGTCAATTTAAGCTATCGCTCAAAGCTATGCTACCCTTGAGTCCCAAATCAAACACTGATAAAACTTCAAATGGCCCTAACTTCTATACGGTACGTCCCACACGTCTCAAAGTTTGCAACATACAAATGCTTGTAACTTTTTACTGGAGCGTCATAAAACCTTGAAATTTTCTAACAATAAAGTACTCGAGCCTCTTGTCAATTTAAGCTATCGCTCAAAGCTATGCTAACCTTGAGTCCCAAATCAAACATTGATAAAACTTCAAATGGCCCTAACTTCTATACGGTACATCCTACACCTATCAAAGTTTACAACATACAAATGCTTGTAACTTTTTACTGGAGCGTCATAAAATCTTGAAATTTTGTAACAATAAAGTACTTGAGCCTTTAAGCTATCGCTCAAAGCTATGCAACCCTTGAGTCCCAAATCAAACTGTGATAAAACTTGAAATGGCCCTAACTTCTATACGGTACGTCCTACACCTATCAAAGTTTGCAACATACAAATGCTTGTAACTTTTTACTGGAGCGTCATAAAACCTTGAAATTTTGTAACAATAAAGTACTTGAGCCTTTAAGCTATCGCTCAAAGCTATGGAACCCTTGAGTCCCAAATCAAACTGTGATAAAACTTGAAATGGCCCTAACTTCTATACGGTACGTACTACACCTATCAAAGTTTACAACATACAAATGCTTGTAACTTTTTACTGGAGCGTCATAACATCTTGAAATTTTGTAACAATAAAGTACTTGAGCCTTTAAGCTATCGCTCAAAGCTATGCAACCCTTGAGTCCCAAATCAAACTGTGATAAAACTTCAAATGGCCCTAACTTCTATACGGTACGTCCTACACCTATCAAAGTTTGCAACATACAAATGCTTGTAACTTTTTACTGGAGCGTCATAAAACCTTGAAATTTTGTAACAATAAAGAACTCGAGCCCCTTGTCAATTTAAGCTATCGCTCAATGCTACCCTTGAGTCCCAAATCAAACACTGATAAAACTTCAAATGGCCCTAACTTCTATATGGTACGTCCTACACCTATCAAAGTTTGCAACATAAAAATGCTTGTAACTTTTTACTGGAGCGTCATAAAACCTTGAAATTTTGTAACAATAAAGTACTCGAGCCTCTTGTCAATTTAAGCTATCGCTCAGAGCTATGCTACCCTTGAGTCCCAAATCAAACACTGATAAAACTTCAAATGGCCCTCACTTATATACGGTACGTCCTACACCTATCAAAGTTTACAACTTACAAATGCTTGTAACTTTTTACTGGAGCGTCATAACATCTTGAAATTTTGTAACAATAAAGTACTTGAGCCTTTAAGCTATCGCTCAAAGCTATGCAACCCTTGAGTCCCAAATCAAACTGTGATAAAACTTCAAATGGCCCTAACTTCTATACGGTACGTCCTACACCTATCAATGTTTGCAACATACAAATGCTTGTAACTTTTTACTGGAGCGTCATAAAACCTTGAAATTTTGTAACAATAAAGTACTCGAGCCTCTTGTCAATTTAAGCTATCGCTCAGAGCTATGCTACCGTTGAGTCCCAAATCAAACACTGATAAAACTTCCAATGGCCCTAACTTCTATACGGTACGTCCTACACTTATCAAAGTTTTGCAACATACAAATGCTTGTAACTTTTTACTGGAGCGTCATAAAACCTTGATATTTTGTAACAATAAAGTACTCGAGCCTCTTGTCAATTTGAGCTATCGCTCAAAGCTATGCTACCCTTGAGTCCCAAATCAAACACTGATAAAACTTCAAATGGCCCTAACTTCTATACGGTACGTCCCACACCTCTCAAAGTTTGCAACATACAAATGCTTGTAACTTTTTACTGGAGCGTCATAAAACCTTGATATTTTGTAACAATAAAGTACTCGAGCCTCTTGTCAATTTAAGCTATCGCTCAAAGCTATGCTACCCTTGAGTCCCAAATCAAACACTGATAAAACTTCAAATGGCCCTAACTTCTATACGGTACGTCCCACACGTCTCAAAGTTTGCAACATACAAATGCTTGTAACTTTTTACTGGAGCGTCATAAAACCTTGAAATTTTCTAACAATAAAGTACTCGAGCCTCTTGTCAATTTAAGCTATCGCTCAAAGCTATGCTAACCTTGAGTCCCAAATCAAACATTGATAAAACTTCAAATGGCCCTAACTTCTATACGGTACATCCTACACCTATCAAAGTTTACAACATACAAATGCTTGTAACTTTTTACTGGAGCGTCATAAAATCTTGAAATTTTGTAACAATAAAGTACTTGAGCCTTTAAGCTATCGCTCAAAGCTATGCAACCCTTGAGTCCCAAATCAAACTGTGATAAAACTTGAAATGGCCCTAACTTCTATACGGTACGTCCTACACCTATCAAAGTTTGCAACATACAAATGCTTGTAACTTTTTACTGGAGCGCCATAAAACCTTGAAATTTTGTAACAATAAAGTACTTGAGCCTTTAAGCTATCGCTCAAAGCTATGGAACCCTTGAGTCCCAAATCAAACTGTGATAAAACTTGAAATGGCCCTAACTTCTATACGGTACGTACTACACCTATCAAAGTTTACAACATACAAATGCTTGTAACTTTTTACTGGAGCGTCATAACATCTTGAAATTTTGTAACAATAAAGTACTTGAGCCTTTAAGCTATCGCTCAAAGCTATGCAACCCTTGAGTCCCAAATCAAACTGTGATAAAACTTCAAATGGCCCTAACTTCTATACGGTACGTCCTACACCTATCAAAGTTTGCAACATACAAATGCTTGTAACTTTTTACTGGAGCGTCATAAAACCTTGAAATTTTGTAACAATAAAGAACTCGAGCCCCTTGTCAATTTAAGCTATCGCTCAATGCTACCCTTGAGTCCCAAATCAAACACTGATAAAACTTTAAATGGCCCTAACTTCTATATGGTACGTCCTACACCTATCAAAGTTTACAACTTACAAATGCTTGTAACTTTTTACTGGAGCGTCATAACATCTTGAAATTTTGTAACAATAAAGTACTTGATCCTTTAAGCTATCGCTCAAAGCTATGCAACCCTTGAGTCCCAAATCAAACTGTGATAAAACTTCAAATGGCCCTAACTTCTATACGGTACGTCCTACACCTATCAATGTTTGCAACATTCAAATGCTTGTAACTTTTTACTGGAGCGTCATAAAACCTTGAAATTTTGTAACAATAAAGTACTCGAGCCTCTTGTCAATTTCAGCTATCGCTCAGAGCTATCCTACCGTTGAGTCCCAAATCAAACACTGAGAAAACTTCCAATGGCCCTAACTTCTATACGGTACGTCCTACACTTATCAAAGTTTGCAACATACAAATGCTTGTAACTTTTTACTGGAGCGTCATAAAACCTTGATATTTTGTAACAATAAAGTACTCGAGCCTCTTGTCAATTTAAGCTATCGCTCAAAGCTATGCTACCCTTGAGTCCCAAATCAAACACTGATAAAACTTCAAATGGCCCTAACTTCTATACGGTACGTCCCACACCTCTCAAAGTTTGCAACATACAAATGCTTGTAACTTTTTACTGGAGCGTCATAAAACTTTGAAATTTTCTAACAATAAAGTACTCGAGCCTCTTGTCAATTTAAGCTATCGCTCAAAGCTATGCTAACCTTGAGTCCCAAATCAAACATTGATAAAACTTCAAATGGCCCTAACTTCTATACGGTACGTCGTACACCTATCAAAGTTTACAACATACAAATGCTTGTAACTTTTTACTGGAGCGTCATAAAATCTTCAAATTTTGTAACAATAAACTACTTGAGCCTTTAAGCTATCGCTCAAAGCTATGCAACCCTTGAGTCCCAAATCAAACTGTGATAAAACTTGAAATGGCCCTAACTTCTATACGGTACGTCCTACACCTATCAAAGTTAGCAACATACAAATGCTTGTAACTTTTTACTGGAGCGTCATAAAACCTTGAAATTTTGTAACAATAAAGTACTTGAGCCTTTAAGCTATCGCTCAAAGCTATGGAACCCTTGAGTCCCAAATCAAACTGTGATAAAACTTGAAATGGCCCTAACTTCTATACGGTACGTCCTACACCTATCAAAGTTTACAACATACAAATGCTTGTAACTTTTTATTGGAGCGTCATAACATCTTGAAATTTTGTAACAATAAAGTACTTGAGCCTTTAAGCTATCGCTCAAAGCTATTCAACCCTTGAGTCCCAAATCAAACTGTGATAAAACTTCAAATGGCCCTAACTTCTATACGGTACGTCCTACACCTATCAAAGTTTGCAACATACAAATGCTTGTAACTTTTTACTGGAGCGTCATAAAACCTTGAAATTTTGTAACAATAAAGAACTCGAGCCCCTTGTCAATTTAAGCTATCGCTCAATGCTACCCTTGAGTCCCAAATCAAACACTGATAAAACTTCAAATGGCCCTAACTTCTATATGGTACGTCCTACACCTATCAAAGTTTGCAACATAAAAATGCTTGTAACTTTTTACTGGAGCGTCATAAAACCTTGAAATTTTGTAACAATAAAGTACTCGAGCCTCTTGTCAATTTAAGCTATCGCTCAGAGCTATGCTACCCTTGAGTCCCAAATCAAACTGTGATAAAACTTGAAATGGCCCTAACTTCTATACGGTACGTCCTACACCTATCAAAGTTTACAACATACAAATGCTTGTAACTTTTTACTGGAGCGTCATAACATCTTGAAATTTTGTAACAATAAAGTACTTGAACCTTTAAGCTATCGCTCAAAGCTATGCAACCCTTGAGTCCCAAATCAAACTGTGATAAAACTTCAAATGGCCCTAACTTCTATACGGTACGTCCTACACCTATCAAAGTTTGCAACATACAAATGCTTGTAACTTTTTACTGGAGCGTCATAAAACCTTGAAATTTTGTAACAATAAAGAACTCGAGCCCCTTGTCAATTTAAGCTATCGCTCAATGCTACCCTTGAGTCCCAAATCAAACACTGATAAAACTTCAAATGGCCCTAACTTCTATATGGTACGTCCTACACCTATCAAAGTTTGCAACATACAAATGCTTGTAACTTTTTACTGGAGCGTCATAAAATCTTGAAATTTTGTAACAATAAAGTACTCGAGCCTCTTGTCAATTTAAGCTATCGCTCAGAGCTATGCTACCCTTGAGTCCCAAATCAAACACTGATAAAACTTCAAATGGCCCTAACTTATATACGGTACGTCCTACACCTATCAAAGTTTACAACTTACAAATGCTTGTAACTTTTTACTGGAGCGTCATAACATCTTGAAATTTTGTAACAATAAAGTACTTGAGCCTTTAAGCTATCGCTCAAAGCTATGCAACCCTTGAGTCCCAAATCAAACTGTGATAAAACTTCAAATGGCCCTAACTTCTATACGGTACGTCCTACACCTATCAATGTTTGCAACATACAAATGCTTGTAACTTTTTACTGGAGCGTCATAAAACCTTGATATTTTGTAACAATAAAGTACTCGAGCCTCTTGTCAATTTAAGCTATCGGTCAAAGCTATGCTACCCTTGAGTCCCAAATCAAACACTGATAAAACTTCAAATGGCCCTAACTTCTATACGGTACGTCCCACACCTCTCAAAGTTTGCAACATACAAATGCTTGTAACTTTTTACTGGAGCGTCATAAAACTTTGAAATTTTCTAACAATAAAGTACTCGAGCCTCTTGTCAATTTAAGCTATCGCTCAAAGCTATGCTAACCTTGAGTCCCAAATCAAACATTGATAAAACTTCAAATGGCCCTAACTTCTATACGGTACGTCCTACACCTATCAAAGTTTACAACATACAAATGCTTGTAACTTTTTACTGGAGCGTCATAAAACCTTCAAATTTTGTAACAATAAACTACTTGAGCCTTTAAGCTATCGCTCAAAGCTATGCAACCCTTGAGTCCCAAATCAAACTGTGATAAAACTTGAAATGGCCCTAACTTCTATACGGTACGTCCTACACCTATCAAAGTTAGCAACATACAAATGCTTGTAACTTTTTACTGGAGCGTCATAAAACCTTGAAATTTTGTAACAATAAAGTACTTGAGCCTTTAAGCTATCGCTCAAAGCTATGGAACCCTTGAGTCCCAAATCAAACTGTGATAAAACTTGAAATGGCCCTAACTTCTATACGGTACGTCCTACACCTATCAAAGTTTACAACATACAAATGCTTGTAACTTTTTACTGGAGCGTCATAACATCTTGAAATTTTGTAACAATAAAGTACTTGAGCCTTTAAGCTATCGCTCAAAGCTATTCAACCCTTGAGTCCCAAATCAAACTGTGATAAAACTTCAAATGGCCCTAACTTCTATACGGTACGTCCTACACCTATCAAAGTTTGCAACATACAAATGCTTGTAACTTTTTACTGGAGCGTCATAAAACCTTGAAATTTTGTAACAATAAAGAACTCGAGCCCCTTGTCAATTTAAGCTATCGCTCAATGCTACCCTTGAGTCCCAAATCAAACACTGATAAAACTTCAAATGGCCCTAACTTCTATACGGTACGTCCTACACCTATCAAAGTCTGCAACATACAAATGCTTGTAACTTTTTACTGGAGCGTCATAAAACCTTGAAATTTTCTAACAATAAAGTACTCGAGCCTCTTGTCAATTTAAGCTATCGCTCAAAGCTATGCTACCCTTGAGTCCCAAATCAAACACTGATAAAACTTCAAATGGCCCTAACTTCTATACGGTACGTCCCACACCTCTCAAAGTTTGCAACATACAAATGCTTGTAACTTTTTACTGGAGCGTCATAAAACCTTGAAATTTACTAACAATAAAGTACTCGAGCCTCTTGTCAATTTAAGCTATCGCTCAAAGCTATGCTACCCTTGAGTCCCAAATCAAACACTGATAAAACTTCCAATGGCCCTAACTTCTATACGGTACGTCCTACACCTATCAAAGTTTACAACATACAAATGCTTGTAACTTTTTACTGGAGCGTCATAAAATCTTGAAATTTTGTAACAATAAAGTACTTGAGCCTTTAAGCTATCGCTCAAAGCTATGCAACCCTTGAGTCCCAAATTAAACTGTGATAAAACTTGAAATGGCCCTAACTTCTATACGGTACGTCCTACACCTATCAAAGTTTGCAACATACAAATGCTTGTAACTTTTTACTGGAGCGTCATAAAACCTTGAAATTTTGTAACAATAAAGTACTTGAGCCTTTAAGCTATCGCTCAAAGCTATAGAACCCTTGAGTCCCAAATCAAACTGTGATAAAACTTGAAATGGCCCTAACTTCTATACGGTACGTCCTACACCTATCAAAGTTTACAACATACAAATGCTTGTAACTTTTTACTGGAGCGTCATAACATCTTGAAATTTTGTAACAATAAAGTACTTGAGCCTTTAACCTATCGCTCAAAGCTATGCAACCCTTGAGTCCCAAATCAAACTGTGATAAAACTTCAAATGGCCCTAACTTCTATACGGTACGTCCTACACCTATCAAAGTTTGCAACATACAAATGCTTGTAACTTTTTACTGGAGCGTCATAAAACCTTGAAATTTTGTAACAATAAAGAACTCGAGCCCCTTGTCAATTTAAGCTATCGCTCAATGCTACCCTTGAGTCCCAAATCAAACACTGATAAAACTTCAAATGGCCCTAACTTCTATACGGTACGTCCTACACCTATCAAAGTTTGCAACATACAAATGCTTGTAACTTTTTACTGGAGCGTCATAAAATATTGAAATTTTGTAACAATAAAGTACTCGAGCCTCTTGTCAATTTAAGCTATCGGTCAGAGCTATGTTACCCTTGAGTCCCAAATCAAACACTGATAAAACTTCAAATGGCCCTAACTTATATACGGTACGTCCTACACCTATCAAAGTTTACAACTTACAAATGCTTGTAACTTTTTACTGGAGCGTCATAACATCTTGAAATTTTGTAACAATAAAGTACTTCAGCCTTTAAGCTATCGCTCAAAGCTATGCAACCCTTGAGTCCCAAATCAAACTGTGATAAAACTTCAAATGGCCCTAACTTCTATACGGTACGTCCTACACCTATCAAAGTTTGCAACATACAAATGCTTGTAACTTTTTACTGGAGCGTCATAAAACCTTGATATTTTGTAACAATAAAGTACTCGAGCCTCTTTTCAATTTAAGATATCGCTCAAAGCTATGCTACCCTTGAGTCCCAAATCAAACACTGATAAAACTTCAAATGGCCCTAACTTCTATACGGTACGTCCCACACCTCTCAAAGTTTGCAACATACAAATGCTTGTAACTTTTTACTGGAGCGTCATAACATCTTGAAATTTTGTAACAATAAAGTACTTGAGCCTTTAAGCTATCGCTCAAAGCTACGCAACCCTTGAGTCCCAAATCAAACTGTGATAAAACTTCAAATGGCCCTAACTTCTATACGGTACGTCCTACACCTATCAAAGTTTGCAAAATACAAATGCTAATAACTTTTTACTGGAGCGTCATAAAACCTTGATATTTTGTAACAATAAAGTACTCGAGCCTCTTGTCAATTTAAGCTATCGCTCAAAGCTATGCTACCCTTGAGTCCCAAATCAAACACTGATAAAACTTCAAATGGCCCTAACTTCTATACGGTACGTCCCACACGTCTCAAAGTTTGCAACATACAAATGCTTGTAACTTTTTACTGGAGCGTCATAAAACCTTGAAATTTTCTAACAATAAAGTACTCGAGCCTCTTGTCAATTTAAGCTATCGCTCAAAGCTATGCTAACCTTGACTCCCAAATCAAACATTGATAAAACTTCAAAGTGCCCTAACTTCTATACGGTACGTCCTACACCTATCAAAGTTTACAACATACAAATGCTTGTAACTTTTTACTGGAGCGTCATAAAATCTTGAAATTTTGTAACAATAAAGTACTTGAGCCTTTAAGCTATCGCTCAAAGCTATGCAACCCTTGAGTCCCAAATCAAACTGTGATAAAACTTGAAATGGCCCTAACTTCTATACGGTACGTCCTACACCTATCAAAGTTTACAACATACAAATGCTTGTAACTTTTTACTGGAGCGTCATAACATCTTGAAATTTTGTAACAATAAAGTACTTGAGCCTTTAAGCTATCGCTCAAAGCTATGCAACCCTTGAGTCCCAAATCAAACATTGATAAAACTTCAAAGTGCCCTAACTTCTATACGGTACGTCCTACACCTATCAAAGTTTACAACATACAAATGCTTGTAACTTTTTACTGGAGCGTCATAAAATTTTGAAATTTTGTAACAATAAAGTACTTGAGCCTTTAAGCTATCGCTCAAAGCTATGCAACCCTTGAGTCCCAAATCAAACTGTGATAAAACTTGAAATGGCCCTAACTTCTATACGGTACGTCCTACACCTATCAAAGTTTACAACATACAAATGCTTGTAACTTTTTACTGGAGCGTCATAACATCTTGAAATTTTGTAACAATAAAGTACTTGAGCCTTTAAGCTATCGCTCAAAGCTATGCAACCCTTGAGTCCCAAATCAAATTGTGATAAAACTTCAAATGGCCCTAACTTCTATACGGTACGTCCTACACCTATCAAAGTTTGCAACATACAAATGCTTGTAACTTTTTACTGGAGCGTCATAAAACCTTGAAATTTTGTAACAATAAAGAACTCGAGCCCCTTGTCAATTTAAGCTATCGCTCAATGCTACCCTTGAGTCCCAAATCAAACACTGATAAAACTTCAAATGGCCCTAACTTCTATATGGTACGTCCTACACCTATCAAAGTTTGCAACATACAAATGCTTGTAACTTTTTACTGGAGCGTCATAAAACCTTGAAATTTTGTAACAATAAAGTACTCGAGCCTCTTGTCAATTTAAGCTATCGCTCAGAGCTATGCTACCCTTGAGTCCCAAATCAAATACTGATAAAGCTTCAAATGGCCCTAACTTATATACGGTACGTCCTACACCTATCAAAGTTTACAACTTTCAAATGCTTGTAACTTTTTACTGGAGCGTCATAACATCTTGAAATTTTGTAACAATAAAGTACTTGAGCCTTTAAGCTATCGTAAGATATGCAACCCTTGAGTCCCAAATCAAACTGTGATAAAACTTCAAATGGCCCTAACTTCTATACGGTACGTCCTACACCTATCAATGTTTGCAACATACAAATGCTTGTAACTTTTTACTGGAGCGTCATAAAACCTTGATATTTTGTAACAATAAAGTACTCGAGCCTCTTTTCAATTTAAGATATCGCTCAAAGCTATGCTACCCTTGAGTCCCAAATCAAACACTGATAAAACTTCAAATTGCCCTAACTTCTATACGGTACGTCCCACACCTCTCAAAGTTTGCAACATACAAATGCTTGTAACTTTTTACTGGAGCGTCATAACATCTTGAAATTTTGTAACAATAAAGTACTTGAGCCTTTAAGCTATCGCTCAAAGCTATGCAACCCTTGAGTCCCAAATCAAACTGTGATAAAACTTCAAATGGCCCTAACTTCTATACGGTACGTCCTACACCTATCAAAGTTTGCAACATACAAATGCTTGTAACTTTTTACTGGAGCGTCATAAAACCTTGAAATTTTGTAACAATAAAGAACTCGAGCCCCTTGTCAATTTAAGCTATCGCTCAATGCTACCCTTGAGTCCCAAATCAAACACTGATAAAACTTCAAATGGCCCTAACTTCTATACGGTACGTCCTACACCTATCAAAGTTTGCAACATACAAATGCTTGTAACTTTTTACTGGAGCGTCATAAAACATTGAAATTTTGTAACAATAAAGTACTCGAGCCTCTTGTCAATTTAAGCTATCGGTCAGAGCTATGTTACCCTTGAGTCCCAAATCAAACACTGATAAAACTTCAAATGGCCCTAACTTATATACGGTACGTCCTACACCTATCAAAGTTTACAACTTACAAATGCTTGTAACTTTTTACTGGAGCGTCATAACATCTTGAAATTTTGTAACAATAAAGTACTTGAGCCTTTAAGCTATCGCTCAAAGCTATTCAACCCTTGAGTCCCAAATCAAACTGTGATAAAACTTCAAATGGCCCTAACTTCTATACGGTACGTCCTACACCTATCAAAGTTTGCAACATACAAATGCTTGTAACTTTTTACTGGAGCGTCATAAAACCTTGAAATTTTGTAACAATAAAGTACTTGAGCCTTTAAGCTATCGCTCAAAGCTATGCAACCCTTGAGTCCCAAATCAAACTGTGATAAAACTTGAAATGGCCCTAACTTCTATACGGTACGTCCTACACCTATCAAAGTTAGCAACATACAAATGCTTGTAACTTTTTACTGGAGCGTCATAAAACCTTGAAATTTTGTAACAATAAAGTACTTGAGCCTTTAAGCTATCGCTCAAAGCTATGGAACCCTTGAGTCCCAAATCAAACTGTGATAAAACTTGAAATGGCCCTAACTTCTATACGGTACGTCCTACACCTATCAAAGTTTACAACATACAAATGCTTGTAACTTTTTACTGGAGCGTCATAACATCTTGAAATTTTGTAACAATAAAGTACTTGAGCCTTTAAGCTATCGCTCAAAGCTATTCAACCCTTGAGTCCCAAATCAAACTGTGATAAAACTTCAAATGGCCCTAACTTCTATACGGTACGTCCTACACCTATCAAAGTTTGCAACATACAAATGCTTGTAACTTTTTACTGGAGCGTCATAAAACCTTGAAATTTTGTAACAATAAAGAACTCGAGCCCCTTGTCAATTTAAGCTATCGCTCAATGCTACCCTTGAGTCCCAAATCAAACACTGATAAAACTTCAAATGGCCCTAACTTCTATATGGTACGTCCTACACCTATCAAAGTTTGCAACATACAAATGCTTGTAACTTTTTACTGGAGCGTCATAAAACCTTGAAATTTTGTAACAATAAAGTACTCGAGCCTCTTGTCAATTTAAGCTATCGCTCAGAGCTATGCTACCCTTGAGTCCCAAATCAAATACTGATAAAGCTTCAAATGGCCCTAACTTATATACGGTACGTCCTACACCTATCAAAGTTTACAACTTTCAAATGCTTGTAACTTTTTACTGGAGCGTCATAAAACCTTGATATTTTGTAACAATAAAGTACTCGAGCCTCTTTTCAATTTAAGATATCGCTCAAAGCTATGCTACCCTTGAGTCCCAAATCAAACACTGATAAAACTTCAAATTGCCCTAACTTCTATACGGTACGTCCCACACCTCTCAAAGTTTGCAACATACAAATGCTTGTAACTTTTTACTGGAGCGTCATAACATCTTGAAATTTTGTAACAATAAAGTACTTGAGCCTTTAAGCTATCGCTCAAAGCTATGCAACCCTTGAGTCCCAAATCAAACTGTGATAAAACTTCAAATGGCCCTAACTTCTATACGGTACGTCCTACACCTATCAAAGTTTGCAACATACAAATGCTTGTAACTTTTTACTGGAGCGTCATAAAACCTTGAAATTTTGTAACAATAAAGAACTCGAGCCCCTTGTCAATTTAAGCTATCGCTCAATGCTACCCTTGAGTCCCAAATCAAACACTGATAAAACTTCAAATGGCCCTAACTTCTATACGGTACGTCCTACACCTATCAAAGTTTGCAACATACAAATGCTTGTAACTTTTTACTGGAGCGTCATAAAACATTGAAATTTTGTAACAATAAAGTACTCGAGCCTCTTGTCAATTTAAGCTATCGGTCAGAGCTATGTTACCCTTGAGTCCCAAATCAAACACTGATAAAACTTCAAATGGCCCTAACTTATATACGGTACGTCCTACACCTATCAAAGTTTACAACTTACAAATGCTTGTAACTTTTTACTGGAGCGTCATAACATCTTGAAATTTTGTAACAATAAAGTACTTGAGCCTTTAAGCTATCGCTCAAAGCTATTCAACCCTTGAGTCCCAAATCAAACTGTGATAAAACTTCAAATGGCCCTAACTTCTATACGGTACGTCCTACACCTATCAAAGTTTGCAACATACAAATGCTTGTAACTTTTTACTGGAGCGTCATAAAACCTTGAAATTTTGTAACAATAAAGTACTTGAGCCTCTAAGCTATCGCTCAAAGCTATGCAACCCTTGAGTCCCAAATCAAACTGTGATAAAACTTGAAATGGCCCTAACTTCTATACGGTACGTCCTACACCTATCAAAGTTAGCAACATACAAATGCTTGTAACTTTTTACTGGAGCGTCATAAAACCTTGAAATTTTGTAACAATAAAGTACTTGAGCCTTTAAGCTATCGCTCAAAGCTATGGAACCCTTGAGTCCCAAATCAAACTGTGATAAAACTTGAAATGGCCCTAACTTCTATACGGTACGTCCTACACCTATCAAAGTTTACAACATACAAATGCTTGTAACTTTTTACTGGAGCGTCATAACATCTTGAAATTTTGTAACAATAAAGTACTTGAGCCTTTAAGCTATCGCTCAAAGCTATTCAACCCTTGAGTCCCAAATCAAACTGTGATAAAACTTCAAATGGCCCTAACTTCTATACGGTACGTCCTACACCTATCAAAGTTTGCAACATACAAATGCTTGTAACTTTTTACTGGAGCGTCATAAAACCTTGAAATTTTGTAACAATAAAGAACTCGAGCCCCTTGTCAATTTAAGCTATCGCTCAATGCTACCCTTGAGTCCCAAATCAAACACTGATAAAACTTCAAATGGCCCTAACTTCTATACGGTACGTCCTACACCTATCAAAGTCTGCAACATACAAATGCTTGTAACTTTTTACTGGAGCGTCATAAAACCTTGAAATTTTGTAACAATAAAGTACTCGAGCCTCTTGTCAATTTAAGCTATCGCACAGAGCTATGCTACCCTTGAGTCCCAAATCAAACACTGATAAAACTTCAAATGGCCCTAACTTATATACGGTACGTCCTACACCTATCAAAGTTTACAACTTACAAATGCTTGTAACTTTTTACTGGAGCGTCATAACATCTTGAAATTTTGTAACAATAAAGTACTTGAGCCTTTAAGCTATCGCTCAAAGCTATGCAACCCTTGAGTCCCAAATCAAACTGTGATAAAACTTCAAATGGCCCTAACTTCTATACGGTACGTCCTACACCTATCAATGTTTGCAACATACAAATGCTTGTAACTTTTTACTGGAGCGTCATAAAACCTTGAAATTTTGTAACAATAAAGTACTCGAGCCTCTTGTCAATTTAAGCTATCGCTCAGAGCTATGCTACCGTTGAGTCCCAAATCAAACACTGATAAAACTTCCAATGGCCCTAACTTCTATACGGTACGTCCTACACCTCTCAAAGTTTGCAACATACAAATGCTTGTAACTTTTTACTGGAGCGTCATAAAACCTTGAAATTTTCTAACAATAAAGTACTCGAGCCTCTTGTCAATTTAAGCTATCGCTCAAAGCTATGCTACCCTTGAGTCCCAAATCAAACACTGATAAAACTTCAAATGGCCCTAACTTCTATACGGTACGTCCCACACCTCTCAAAGTTTGCAACATACAAATGCTTGTAACTTTTTACTGGAGCGTCATAAAACCTTGAAATTTACTAACAATAAAGTACTCGAGCCTCTTGTCAATTTAAGCTATCGCTCAAAGCTATGCTACCCTTGAGTCCCAAATCAAACACTGATAAAACTTCCAATGGCCCTAACTTCTATACGGTACGTCCTACACCTATCAAAGTTTGCAACATACAAATGCTTGTAACTTTTTACTGGAGCGTCATAAAACCTTGAAATTTTGTAACAATAAAGAACTCGAGCCCCTTGTCAATTTAAGCTATCGCTCAATGCTACCCTTGAGTCCCAAATCAAACACTGATAAAACTTCAAATGGCCCTAACTTCTATACGGTACGTCCTACACCTATCAAATTTTGCAACATACAAATGCTTGTAACTTTTTACTGGAGCGTCATAAAACATTGAAATTTTGTAACAATAAAGTACTCGAGCCTCTTGTCAATTTAAGCTATCGGTCAGAGCTATGTTACCCTTGAGTCCCAAATCAAACACTGATAAAACTTCAAATGGCCCTAACTTATATACGGTACGTCCTACACCTATCAAAGTTTACAACTTACAAATGCTTGTAACTTTTTACTGGAGCGTCATAACATCTTGAAATTTTGTAACAATAAAGTACTTCAGCCTTTAAGCTATCGCTCAAAGCTATGCAACCCTTGAGTCCCAAATCAAACTGTGATAAAACTTCAAATGGCCCTAACTTCTATACGGTACGTCCTACACCTATCAATGTTTGCAACATACAAATGCTTGTAACTTTTTACTGGAGCGTCATAAAACCTTGATATTTTGTAACAATAAAGTACTCGAGCCTCTTTTCAATTTAAGATATCGCTCAAAGCTATGCTACCCTTGAGTCCCAAATCAAACACTGATAAAACTTCAAATTGCCCTAACTTCTATACGGTACGTCCCACACCTCTCAAAGTTTGCAACGTACAAATGCTTGTAACTTTTTACTGGAGCGTCATAACATCTTGAAATTTTGTAACAATAAAGTACTTGAGCCTTTAAGCTATCGCTCAAAGCTACGCAACCCTTGAGTCCCAAATCAAACTGTGATAAAACTTCAAATGGCCCTAACTTCTATACGGTACGTCCTACACCTATCAAAGTTTGCAACATACAAATGCTAATAACTTTTTACTGGAGCGTCATAAAACCTTGATATTTTGTAACAATAAAGTACTCGAGCCTCTTGTCAATTTAAGCTATCGCTCAAAGCTATGCTACCCTTGAGTCCCAAATCAAACACTGATAAAACTTCAAATGGCCCTAACTTCTATACGGTACGTCCCACACGTCTCAAAGTTTGCAACATACAAATGCTTGTAACTTTTTACTGGAGCGTCATAAAACCTTGAAATTTTCTAACAATAAAGTACTCGAGCCTCTTGTCAATTTAAGCTATCGCTCAAAGCTATGCTAACCTTGACTCCCAAATCAAACATTGATAAAACTTCAAAGTGCCCTAACTCTATACGGTACGTCCTACACCTATCAAAGTTTACAACATACAAATGCTTGTAACTTTTTACTGGAGCGTCATAAAATCTTGAAATTTTGTAACAATAAAGTACTTGAGCCTTTAAGCTATCGCTCAAAGCTATGCAACCCTTGAGTCCCAAATCAAACTGTGATAAAACTTGAAATGGCCCTAACTTCTATACGGTACGTCCTACACCTATCAAAGTTTGCAACATACAAATGCTTGTAACTTTTTACTGGAGCGTCATAAAACCTTGAAATTTTGTAACAATAAAGTACTTGAGCCTTTAAGCTATCGCTCAAAGCTATGGAACCCTTGAGTCCCAAATCAAACTGTGATAAAACTTGAAATGGCCCTAACTTCTATACGGTACGTCCTACACCTATCAAAGTTTACAACATACAAATGCTTGTAACTTTTTACTGGAGCGTCATAACATCTTGAAATTTTGTAACAATAAAGTACTTGAGCCTTTAAGCTATCGCTCAAAGCTATGCAACCCTTGAGTCCCAAATCAAACTGTGATAAAACTTGAAATGGCCCTAACTTCTATACGGTACGTCCTACACCTATCAAAGTTTACAACATACAAATGCTTGTAACTTTTTACTGGAGCGTCATAACATCTTGAAATTTTGTAACAATAAAGTACTTAAGCCTTTAAGCTATCGCTCAAAGCTATGCAACCCTTGAGTCCCAAATCAAACATTGATAAAACTTCAAAGTGCCCTAACTTCTATACGGTACGTCCTACACCTATCAAAGTTTACAACATACAAATGCTTGTAACTTTTTACTGGAGCGTCATAAAATCTTGAAATTTTGTAACAATAAAGTACTTGAGCCTTTAAGCTATCGCTCAAAGCTATGCAACCCTTGAGTCCCAAATCAAACTGTGATAAAACTTGAAATGGCCCTAACTTCTATACGGTACGTCCTACACCTATCAAAGTTTACAACATACAAATGCTTGTAACTTTTTACTGGAGCGTCATAACATCTTGAAATTTTGTAACAATAAAGTACTTGAGCCTTTAAGCTATCGCTCAAAGCTATGCAACCCTTGAGTCCCAAATCAAACTGTGATAAAACTTCAAATGGCCCTAACTTCTATACGGTACGTCCTACACCTATCAAAGTTTGCAACATACAAATGCTTGTAACTTTTTACTGGAGCGTCATAAAACCTTGAAATTTTGTAACAATAAAGAACTCGAGCCCCTTGTCAATTTAAGCTATCGCTCAATGCTACCCTTGAGTCCCAAATCAAACACTGATAAAACTTCAAATGGCCCTAACTTCTATATGGTACGTCCTACACCTATCAAAGTTTGCAACATACAAATGCTTGTAACTTTTTACTGGAGCGTCATAAAACCTTGAAATTTTGTAACAATAAAGTACTCGAGCCTCTTGTCAATTTAAGCTATCGCTCAGAGCTATGCTACCCTTGAGTCCCAAATCAAACACTGATAAAGCTTCAAATGGCCCTAACTTATATACGGTACGTCCTACACCTATCAAAGTTTACAACTTTCAAATGCTTGTAACTTTTTACTGGAGCGTCATAACATCTTGAAATTTTGTAACAATAAAGTACTTGAGCCTTTAAGCTATCGTAAGATATGCAACCCTTGAGTCCCAAATCAAACTGTGATAAAACTTCAAATGGCCCTAACTTCTATACGGTACGTCCTACACCTATCAATGTTTGCAACATACAAATGCTTGTAACTTTTTACTGGAGCGTCATAAAACCTTGATATTTTGTAACAATAAAGTACTCGAGCCTCTTTTCAATTTAAGATATCGCTCAAAGCTATGCTACCCTTGAGTCCCAAATCAAACACTGATAAAACTTCAAATTGCCCTAACTTCTATACGGTACGTCCCACACCTCTCAAAGTTTGCAACATACAAATGCTTGTAACTTTTTACTGGAGCGTCATAACATCTTGAAATTTTGTAACAATAAAGTACTTGAGCCTTTAAGCTATCGCTCAAAGCTATGCAACCCTTGAGTCCCAAATCAAACTGTGATAAAACTTCAAATGGCCCTAACTTCTATACGGTACGTCCTACACCTATCAAAGTTTGCAACATACAAATGCTTGTAACTTTTTACTGGAGCGTCATAAAACCTTGAAATTTTGTAACAATAAAGAACTCGAGCCCCTTGTCAATTTAAGCTATCGCTCAATGCTACCCTTGAGTCCCAAATCAAACACTGATAAAACTTCAAATGGCCCTAACTTCTATACGGTACGTCCTACACCTATCAAAGTTTGCAACATACAAATGCTTGTAACTTTTTACTGGAGCGTCATAAAACATTGAAATTTTGTAACAATAAAGTACTCGAGCCTCTTGTCAATTTAAGCTATCGGTCAGAGCTATGTTACCCTTGAGTCCCAAATCAAACACTGATAAAACTTCAAATGGCCCTAACTTATATACGGTACGTCCTACACCTATCAAAGTTTACAACTTACAAATGCTTGTAACTTTTTACTCGAGCGTCATAACATCTTGAAATTTTGTAACAATAAAGTACTTCAGCCTTCAAGCTATCGCTCAAAGCTATGCAACCCTTGAGTCCCAAATCAAACTGTGATAAAACTTCAAATGGCCCTAACTTCTATACGGTACGTCCTACACCTATCAATGTTTGCAACATACAAATGCTTGTAACTTTTTACTGGAGCGTCATAAAACCTTGATATTTTGTAACAATAAAGTACTCGAGCCTCTTTTCAATTTAAGATATCGCTCAAAGCTATGCTACCCTTGAGTCCCAAATCAAACACTGATAAAACTTCAAATTGCCCTAACTTCTATACGGTACGTCCCACACCTCTCAAAGTTTGCAACATACAAATGCTTGTAACTTTTTACTGGAGCGTCATAACATCTTGAAATTTTGTAACAATAAAGTACTTGAGCCTTTAAGCTATCGCTCAAAGCTACGCAACCCTTGAGTCCCAAATCAAACTGTGATAAAACTTCAAATGGCCCTAACTTCTATACGGTACGTCCTACACCTATCAAAGTTTGCAACATACAAATGCTTGTAACTTTTTACTGGAGCGTCATAAAACCTTGAAATTTTGTAACAATAAAGTACTCGAGCCTCTTGTCAATTTAAGCTATCGCTCAGAGCTATGCTACCCTTGAGTCCCAAATCAAACACTGATAAAGCTTCAAATGGCCCTAACTTATATACGGTACGTCCTACACCTATCAAAGTTTACAACTTTCAAATGCTTGTAACTTTTTACTGGAGCGTCATAACATCTTGCAATTTTGTAACAATAAAGTACTTGAGCCTTTAAGCTATCGTAAGATATGCAACCCTTGAGTCCCAAATCAAACTGTGATAAAACTTCAAATGGCCCTAACTTCTATACGGTACGTCCTACACCTATCAATGTTTGCAACATACAAATGCTTGTAACTTTTTACTGGAGCGTCATAAAACCTTGATATTTTGTAACAATAAAGTACTCGAGCCTCTTTTCAATTTAAGATATCGCTCAAAGCTATGCTACCCTTGAGTCCCAAATCAAACACTGATAAAACTTCAAATTGCCCTAACTTCTATACGGTACGTCCCACACCTCTCAAAGTTTGCAACATACAAATGCTTGTAACTTTTTACTGGAGCGTCATAACATCTTGAAATTTTGTAACAATAAAGTACTTGAGCCTTTAAGCTATCGCTCAAAGCTATGCAACCCTTGAGTCCCAAATCAAACTGTGATAAAACTTCAAATGGCCCTAACTTCTATACGGTACGTCCTACACCTATCAAAGTTTGCAACATACAAATGCTTGTAACTTTTTACTGGAGCGTCATAAAACCTTGAAATTTTGTAACAATAAAGAATTCGAGCCCCTTGTCAATTTAAGCTATCGCTCAATGCTACCCTTGAGTCCCAAATCAAACACTGATAAAACTTCAAATGGCCCTAACTTCTATACGGTACGTCCTACACCTATCAAAGTTTGCAACATACAAATGCTTGTAACTTTTTACTGGAGCGTCATAAAACATTGAAATTTTGTAACAATAAAGTACTCGAGCCTCTTGTCAATTTAAGCTATCGGTCAGAGCTATGTTACCCTTGAGTCCCAAATCAAACACTGATAAAACTTCAAATGGCCCTAACTTATATACGGTACGTCTTACACCTATCAAAGTTTACAACTTACAAATGCTTGTAACTTTTTACTGGAGCGTCATAACATCTTGAAATTTTGTAACAATAAAGTACTTCAGCCTTTAAGCTATCGCTCAAAGCTATGCAACCCTTGAGTCCCAAATCAAACTGTGATAAAACTTCAAATGGCCCTAACTTCTATACGGTACGTCCTACACCTATCAATGTTTGCAACATACAAATGCTTGTAACTTTTTACTGGAGCGTCATAAAACCTTGATATTTTGTAACAATAAAGTACTCGAGCCTCTTTTCAATTTAAGATATCGCTCAAAGCTATGCTACCCTTGAGTCCCAAATCAAACACTGATAAAACTTCAAATTGCCCTAACTTCTATACGGTACGTCCCACACCTCTCAAAGTTTGCAACATACAAATGCTTGTAACTTTTTACTGGAGCGTCATAACATCTTGAAATTTTGTAACAATAAAGTACTTGAGCCTTTAAGCTATCGCTCAAAGCTACGCAACCCTTGAGTCCCAAATCAAACTGTGATAAAACTTCAAATGGCCCTAACTTCTATACGGTACGTCCTACACCTATCAAAGTTTGCAACATACAAATGCTAATAACTTTTTACTGGAGCGTCATAAAACCTTGATATTTTGTAACAATAAAGTACTCGAGCCTCTTGTCAATTTAAGCTATCGCTCAAAGCTATGCTACCCTTGAGTCCCAAATCAAACACTGATAAAACTTCAAATGGCCCTAACTTCTATACGGTACGTCCCACACGTCTCAAAGTTTGCAACATACAAATGCTTGTAACTTTTTACTGGAGCGTCATAAAACCTTGAAATTTTCTAACAATAAAGTACTCGAGCCTCTTGTCAATTTAAGCTATCGCTCAAAGCTATGCTAACCTTGACTCCCAAATCAAACATTGATAAAACTTCAAAGTGCCCTAACTTCTATACGGTACGTCCTACACCTATCAAAGTTTACAACATACAAATGCTTGTAACTTTTTACTGGAGCGTCATAAAATCTTGAAATTTTGTAACAATAAAGTACTTGAGCCTTTAAGCTATCGCTCAAAGCTATGCAACCCTTGAGTCCCAAATCAAACTGTGATAAAACTTGAAATGGCCCTAACTTCTATACGGTACGTCCTACACCTATCAAAGTTTGCAACATACAAATGCTTGTAACTTTTTACTGGAGCGTCATAAAACCTTGAAATTTTGTAACAATAAAGTACTTGAGCCTTTAAGCTATCGCTCAAAGCTATGGAACCCTTGAGTCCCAAATCAAACTGTGATAAAACTTGAAATGGCCCTAACTTCTATACGGTACGTCCTACACCTATCAAAGTTTACAACATACAAATGCTTGTAACTTTTTACTGGAGCGTCATAACATCTTGAAATTTTGTAACAATAAAGTACTTGAGCCTTTAAGCTATCGCTCAAAGCTATGCAACCCTTGAGTCCCAAATCAAACTGTGATAAAACTTGAAATGGCCCTAACTTCTATACGGTACGTCCTACACCTTTGAAAGTTTACAACATACAAATGCTTGTAACTTTTTACTGGAGCGTCATAACATCTTGAAATTTTGTAACAATAAAGTACTTGAGCCTTTAAGCTATCGCTCAAAGCTATGCAACCCTTGAGTCCCAAATCAAACATTGATAAAACTTCAAAGTGCCCTAACTTCTATACGGTACGTCCTACACCTATCAAAGTTTACAACATACAAATGCTTGTAACTTTTTACTGGAGCGTCATAAAATCTTGGAATTTTGTAACAATAAAGTACTTGAGCCTTTAAGCTATCGCTCAAAGCTATGCAACCCTTGAGTCCCAAATCAAACTGTGATAAAACTTGAAATGGCCCTAACTTCTATACGGTACGTCCTACACCTATCAAAGTTTACAACATACAAATGCTTGTAACTTTTTACTGGAGCGTCATAACATCTTGAAATTTTGTAACAATAAAGTACTTGAACCTTTAAGCTATCGCTCAAAGCTATGCAACCCTTGAGTCCCAAATCAAACTGTGATAAAACTTCAAATGGCCCTAACTTCTATACGGTACGTCCTACACCTATCAAAGTTTGCAACATACAAATGCTTGTAACTTTTTACTGGAGCGTCATAAAACCTTGAAATTTTGTAACAATAAAGAACTCGAGCCCCTTGTCAATTTAAGCTATCGCTCAATGCTACCCTTGAGTCCCAAATCAAACACTGTTAAAACTTCAAATGGCCCTAACTTCTATATGGTACGTCCTACACCTATCAAAGTTTGCAACATACAAATGCTTGTAACTTTTTACTGGAGCGTCATAAAACCTTGAAATTTTGTAACAATAAAGTACTCGAGCCTCTTGTCAATTTAAGCTATCGCTCAGAGCTATGCTACCCTTGAGTCCCAAATCAAACACTGATAAAGCTTCAAATGGCCCTAACTTATATACGGTACGTCCTACACCTATCAAAGTTTACAACTTACAAATGCTTGTAACTTTTTACTGGAGCGTCATAACATCTTGAAATTTTGTAACAATAAAGTACTTGAGCCTTTAAGCTATCGTAAGATATGCAACCCTTGAGTCCCAAATCAAACTGTGATAAAACTTCAAATGGCCCTAACTTCTATACGGTACGTCCTACACCTATCAATGTTTGCAACATACAAATGCTTGTAACTTTTTACTGGAGCGTCATAAAACCTTGATATTTTGTAACAATAAAGTACTCGAGCCTCTTTTCAATTTAAGATATCGCTCAAAGCTATGCTACCCTTGAGTCCCAAATCAAACACTGATAAAACTTCAAATTGCCCTAACTTCTATACGGTACGTCCCACACCTCTCAAAGTTTGCAACATACAAATGCTTGTAACTTTTTACTGGAGCATCATAACATCTTGAAATTTTGTAACAATAAAGTACTTGAGCCTTTAAGCTATCGCTCAAAGCTATGCAACCCTTGAGTCCCAAATCAAACTGTGATAAAACTTCAAATGGCCCTAACTTCTATTCGGTACGTCCTACACCTATCAAAGTTTGCAACATACAAATGCTTGTAACTTTTTACTGGAGCGTCATAAAACCTTGAAATTTTGTAACAATAAAGAACTCGAGCCCCTTGTCAATTTAAGCTATCGCTCAATGCTACCCTTGAGTCCCAAATCAAACACTGATAAAACTTCAAATGGCCCTAACTTCTATACGGTACGTCCTACACCTACCAAAGTTTGCAACATACAAATGCTTGTAACTTTTTACTGGAGCGTCATAAAACATTGAAATTTTGTAACAATAAAGTACTCGAGCCTCTTGTCAATTTAAGCTATCGGTCAGAGCTATGTTACCCTTGAGTCCCAAATCAAACACTGATAAAACTTCAAATGGCCCTAACTTATATACGGTACGTCCTACACCTATCAAAGTTTACAACTTACAAATGCTTGTAACTTTTTACTGGAGCGTCATAACATCTTGAAATTTTGTAACAATAAAGTACTTCAGCCTTTAAGCTATCGCTCAAAGCTATGCAACCCTTGAGTCCCAAATCAAACTGTGATAAAACTTCAAATGGCCCTAACTTCTATACGGTACGTCCTACACCTATCAATGTTTGCAACATACAAATGCTTGTAACTTTTTACTGGAGCGTCATAAAACCTTGATATTTTGTAACAATAAAGTACTCGAGCCTCTTTTCAATTTAAGATATCGCTCAAAGCTATGCTACCCTTGAGTCCCAAATCAAACACTGATAAAACTTCAAATTGCCCTAACTTCTATACGGTACGTCCCACACCTCTCAAAGTTTGCAACATACAAATGCTTGTAACTTTTTACTGGAGCGTCATAACATCTTGAAATTTTGTAACAATAAAGTACTTGAGCCTTTAAGCTATCGCTCAAAGCTACGCAACCCTTGAGTCCCAAATCAAACTGTGATAAAACTTCAAATGGCCCTAACTTCTATACGGTACGTCCTACACCTATCAAAGTTTGCAACATACAAATGCTAATAACTTTTTACTGGAGCGTCATAAAACCTTGATATTTTGTAACAATAAAGTACTCGAGCCTCTTGTCAATTTAAGCTATCGCTCAAAGCTATGCTACCCTTGAGTCCCAAATCAAACACTGATAAAACTTCAAATGGCCCTAACTTCTATACGGTACGTCCCACACGTCTCAAAGTTTGCAACATACAAATGCTTGTAACTTTTTACTGGAGCGTCATAAAACCTTGAAATTTTCTAACAATAAAGTACTCGAGCCTCTTGTCAATTTAAGCTATCGCTCAAAGCTATGCTAACCTTGACTCCCAAATCAAACATTGATAAAACTTCAAAGTGCCCTAACTTCTATACGGTACGTCCTACACCTATCAAAGTTTACAACATACAAATGCTTGTAACTTTTTACTGGAGCGTCATAAAATCTTGAAATTTTGTAACAATAAAGTACTTGAGCCTTTAAGCTATCGCTCAAAGCTATGCAACCCTTGAGTCCCAAATCAAACTGTGATAAAACTTGAAATGGCCCTAACTTCTATACGGTACGTCCTACACCTATCAAAGTTTGCAACATACAAATGCTTGTAACTTTTTACTGGAGCGTCATAAAACCTTGAAATTTTGTAACAATAAAGTACTTGAGCCTTTAAGCTATCGCTCAAAGCTATGGAACCCTTGAGTCCCAAATCAAACTGTGATAAAACTTGAAATGGCCCTAACTTCTATACGGTACGTCCTACACCTATCAAAGTTTACAACATACAAATGCTTGTAACTTTTTACTGGAGCGTCATAACATCTTGAAATTTTGTAACAATAAAGTACTTGAGCCTTTAAGCTATCGCTCAAAGCTATGCAACCCTTGAGTCCCAAATCAAACTGTGATAAAACTTGAAATGGCCCTAACTTCTATACGGTACGTCCTACACCTATCAAAGTTTACAACATACAAATGCTTGTAACTTTTTACTGGAGCGTCATAACATCTTGAAATTTTGTAACAATAAAGTACTTGAGCCTTTAAGCTATCGCTCAAAGCTATGCAACCCTTGAGTCCCAAATCAAACATTGATAAAACTTCAAAGTGCCCTAACTTCTATACGGTACGTCCTACACCTATCAAAGTTTACAACATACAAATGCTTGTAACTTTTTACTGGAGCGTCATAAAATCTTGAAATTTTGTAACAATAAAGTACTTGAGCCTTTAAGCTATCGCTCAAAGCTATGCAACCCTTGAGTCCCAAATCAAACTGTGATAAAACTTGAAATGGCCCTAACTTCTATACGGTACGTCCTACACCTATCAAAGTTTACAACATACAAATGCTTGTAACTTTTTACTGGAGCGTCATAACATCTTGAAATTTTGTAACAATAAAGTACTTGAGCCTTTAAGCTATCGCTCAAAGCTATGCAACCCTTGAGTCCCAAATCAAACTGTGATAAAACTTCAAATGGCCCTAACTTCTATACGGTACGTCCTACACCTATCAAAGTTTGCAACATACAAATGCTTGTAACTTTTTACTGGAGCGTCATAAAACCTTGAAATTTTGTAACAATAAAGAACTCGAGCCCCTTGTCAATTTAAGCTATCGCTCAATGCTACCCTTGAGTCCCAAATCAAACACTGATAAAACTTCAAATGGCCCTAACTTCTATATGGTACGTCCTACACCTATCAAAGTTTACAACTTACAAATGCTTGTAACTTTTTACTGGAGCGTCATAACATCTTGAAATTTTGTAACAATAAAGTACTTGAGCCTTTAAGCTATCGTAAGATATGCAACCCTTGAGTCCCAAATCAAACTGTGATAAAACTTCAAATGGCCCTAACTTCTATACGGTACGTCCTACACCTATCAATGTTTGCAACATACAAATGCTTGTAACTTTTTACTGGAGCGTCATAAAATCTTGAAATTTTGTAACAATAAAGTACTCGAGCCTCTTGTCAATTTAAGCTATCGCTCAGAGCAATGCTACAGTTGAGTCCCAAATCAAACACTGATAAAACTTCCAATGGTCCTAACTTCTATACGGTACGTCCTACACTTATCAAAGTTTGTAACATACAAATGCTTGTAACTTTTTACTGGAGCGTCATAAAACCTTGATATTTTGTAACAATAAAGTACTCGAGCCTCTTGTCAATTTAAGCTATCGCTCAAAGCTATGCTACCCTTGAGTCCCAAATCAAACACTGATAAAACTTCAAATGGCAATAACTTCTATACGGTACGTCCCACACCTCTCAAAGTTTGCAACATACAAATGCTTGTAACTTTTTACTGGAGCGTCATAAAACCTTGATATTTTGTAACAATAAAGTACTCGAGCCTCTTGTCAATTTAAGCTATCGCTCAAAGCTATGCTACCCTTGAGTCCCAAATCAAACACTGATAAAACTTCAAATGGCCCTAACTTCTATACGGTACGTCCCACACGTCTCAAAGTTTGCAACATACAAAAAAAAACCTTGAAATTTTCTAACAATAAAGTACTCGAGCCTCTTGTCAATTTAAGCTATCGCTCAAAGCTCTGCTAACCTTGAGTCCCAAATCAAACATTGATAAAACTTCAAATGGCCCTAACTTCTATACGGTACGTCCTACACCTATCAAAGTTTACAACATACAAATGCTTGTAACTTTTTACTGGAGCGTCATAAAATCTTGAAATTTTGTAACAATAAAGTACTTGAGCCTTTAAGCTATCGCTCAAAGCTATGCAACCCTTGAGTCCCAAATCAAACTGTGATAAAACTTGAAATGGCCCTAACTTCTATACGGTACGTCCTACACCTATCAAAGTTTGCAACATACAAATGCTTGTAACTTTTTACTGGAGCGTCATAAAACCTTGAAATTTTGTAACAATAAAGTAATTGAGCCTTTAAGCTATCGCTCAAAGCTGTGGAACCCTTGAGTCCCAAATCAAACTGTGATAAAACTTGAAATGGCCCTAACTTCTATACGGTACGTCCTACACCTATCAAAGTTTACAACATACAAATGCTTGTAACTTTTAACTGGAGCGTCATAACATCTTGAAATTTTGTAACAATAAAGTACTTGAGCCTTTAAGCTATCGCTCAAAGCTATGCAACCCTTGAGTCCCAAATCAAACTGTGATAAAACTTCAAATGGCCCTAACTTCTATACGGTACGTCCCACACCTCTCAAAGTTTGCAACATACAAATGCTTGTAACTTTTTATTGGAGCGTCATAAAACCTTGAAATTTTCTAACAATAAAGTACTCGAGCCTCTTGTCAATTTAAGCTATCGCTCAAAGCTATGCTAACCTTGAGTCCCAAATCAAACATTGATAAAACTTCAAATGGCCCTAACTTCTATACGGTACGTCCTACACCTATCAAAGTTTACAACATACAAATGCTTGTAACTTTTTACTGGAGCGTCATAAAATCTTCAAATTTTGTAACAATAAACTACTTGAGCCTTTAAGCTATCGCTCAAAGCTATGCAACCCTTGAGTCCCAAATCAAACTGTGATAAAACTTGAAATGGCCCTAACTTCTATACGGTACGTCCTACACCTATCAAAGTTTGCAACATACAAATGCTTGTAACTTTTTACTGGAGCGTCATAAAACCTTGAAATTTTGTAACAATAAAGTACTTGAGCCCCTTGTCAATTTAAGCTATCGCTCAGAGCTATGCTACCCTTGAGTCCCAAATCAAACACTGATAAAACTTCAAATGGCCCTAACTTATATACGGTACGTCCTACACCTATCAAAGTTTACAACTTACAAATGCTTGTAACTTTTTACTGGAGCGTCATAACATCTTGAAATTTTGTAACAATAAAGTACTTGAGCCTTTAAGCTATCGCTCAAAGCTATGCAACCCTTGAGTCCCAAATCAAACTGTGATAAAACTTCAAATGGCCCTAACTTCTATACGGTACGTCCTACACCTATCAATGTTTGCAACATACAAATGCTTGTAACTTTTTACTGGAGCGTCATAAAACCTTGAAATTTTGTAACAATAAAGTACTCGAGCCTCTTGTCAATTTAAGCTATCGCTCAGAGCTATGCTACCGTTGATTCCCAAATCAAACACTGATAAAACTTCCAATGGCCCTAACTTCTATACGGTACGTCCTACACCTCTCAAAGTTTGCAACATACAAATGCTTGTAACTTTTTACTGGAGCGTCATAAAACCTTGAAATTTTCTAACAATAAAGTACTCGAGCCTCTTGTCAATTTAAGCTATCGCTCAAAGCTATGCTACCCTTGAGTCCCAAATCAAACACTGATAAAACTTCAAATGGCCCTAACTTCTATACGGTACGTCCCACACCTCTCAAAGTTTGCAACATACAAATGCTTGTAACTTTTTACTGGAGCGTCATAAAACCTTGAAATTTTCTAACAATAAAGTACTCGAGCCTCTTGTCAATTTAAGCTATCGCTCAAAGCTATGCTAACCTTAAGTCCCAAATCAAACACTGATAAAACTTCCAATGGCCCTAACTTCTATACGGTACGTCCTACACCTATCAAAGTTTACAACATACAAATGCTTGTAACTTTTTACTGGAGCGTCATAAAATCTTGAAATTTTGTAACAATAAAGTACTTGAGCCTTTAAGCTATCGCTCAAAGCTAACCCTTGAGTCCCAAATCAAACTGTGATAAAACTTGAAATGGCCCTAACTTCTATACGGTACGTCCTACACCTATCAAAGTTTGCAACATACAAATGCTTGTAACTTTTTACTGGAGCGTCATAAAACCTTGAAATTTTGTAACAATAAAGTACTTGAGCCTTTAAGCTATCGCTCAAAGCTATGGAACCCTTGAGTCCCAAATCAAACTGTGATAAAACTTGAAATGGCCCTAACTTCTATACGGTACGTCCTACACCTATCAAAGTTTACAACATACAAATGCTTGTAACTTTTTACTGGAGCGTCATAACATCTTGAAATTTTGTAACAATAAAGTACTTGAGCCTTTAAGCTATCGCTCAAAGCTATGCAACCCTTGAGTCCCAAATCAAACTGTGATAAAACTTCAAAAGGCCCTAACTTCTATACGGTACGTCCTACACCTATCAAAGTTTGCAACATACAAATGCTTGTAACTTTTTACTGGAGCGTCATAAAACCTTTAAATTTTGTAACAATAAAGAACTCGAGCCCCTTGTCAATTTAAGCTATCGCTCAATGCTACCCTTGAGTCCCAAATCAAACACTGATAAAACTTCAAATGGCCCTAACTTCTATACGGTACGTCCTACACCTATCAAAGTTTGCAACATACAAATGCTTGTAACTTTTTACTGGAGCGTCATAAAACATTGAAATTTTGTAACAATAAAGTACTCGAGCCTCTTGTCAATTTAAGCTATCGGTCAGAGCTATGTTACCCTTGAGTCCCAAATCAAACACTGATAAAACTTCAAATGGCCCTAACCTATATACGGTACGTCCTACACCTATCAAAGTTTACAACTTACAAATGCTTGTAACTTTTTACTGGAGCGTCATAACATCTTGATATTTTGTAACAATAAAGTACTTCAGCCTTTAAGCTATCGCTCAAAGCTATGCAACCCTTGAGTCCCAAATCAAACTGTGATAAAACTTCAAATGGCCCTAACTTCTATACGGTACGTCCTACACCTATCAATGTTTGCAACATACAAATGCTTGTAAATTTTTACTGGAGCGTCATAAAACCTTGAAATTTTGTAACAATAAAGTACTCGAGCCTCTTGTCAATTTAAGCTATCGCTCAGAGCTATGCTACCGTTGAGTCCCAAATCAAACACTGATAAAACTTCCAATGGCCCTAACTTCTATATGGTACGTCCTACACCTATCAAAGTTTGCAACATACAAATGCTTGTAACTTTTTACTGGAGCGTCATAAAACCTTGATATTTTGTAACAATAAAGTACTCGAGCCTCTTGTCAATTTAAGCTATCGCTCAAAGCTATGCTACCCTTGAGTCCCAAATCAAACACTGATAAAACTTCAAATGGCCCTAACTTCTATACGGTACGTCCCACACCTCTCAAAGTTTGCAACATACAAATGCTTGTAACTTTTTACTGGAGCGTCATAAAACCTTGAAATTTTCTAACAATAAAGTACTCGAGCCTCTTGTCAATTGAAGCTATCGCTCAAAGCTATGCTATCATTAAGTCCCAAATCAAACATTGATAAAACTTCAAATGGCCCTAACTTCTATACGGTACGTCCTACACCTATCAAAGTTTACAACATACAAATGCTTGTAACATTTTACTGGAGCGTCATAAAATCTTGAAATTTTGTAACAATAAAGTACTTGAGCCTTTAAGCTATCGCTCAAAGCTATGCAACCCTTGAGTCCCAAATTAAACTGTGATAAAACTTGAAATGGCCCTAACTTCTATACGGTACGTCCTACACCTATCAAAGTTTGCAACATACAAATGCTTGTAACTTTTTACTGGAGCGTCATAAAACCTTGAAATTTTGTAACAATAAAGTACTTGAGCCTTTAAGCTATCGCTCAAAGCTATGGAACCCTTGAGTCCCAAATCAAACTGTGATAAAACTTGAAATGGCCCTAACTTCTATACGGTACGTCCTACACCTATCAAAGTTTACAACATACAAATGCTTGTAACTTTTTACTGGAGCGTCATAACATCTTGAAATTTTGTAACAATAAAGTACTTGAGCCTTTAAGCTATCGCTCAAAGCTACGCAACCCTTGAGTCCCAAATCAAACTGTGATAAAACTTCAAATGGCCCTAACTTCTATACGGTACGTCCTACACCTATCAAAGTTTGCAACATACAAATGCTTGTAACTTTTTACTGGAGCGTCATAAAACCTTGAAATTTTGTAACAATAAAGAACTCGAGCCCCTTGTCAATTTAAGCTATCGCTCAATGCTACCCTTGAGTCCCAAATCAAACACTGATAAAACTTCAAATGGCCCTAACTTTTATACGGTACGTCCTACACCTATCAAAGTTTGCAATATACAAATGCTTGTAACTTTTTACTGGAGCGTCATAAAACCTTGAAATTTTGTAACAATAAAGTACTCGAGCCTCTTGTCAATTTAAGCAATCGCTCAGAGCTATGCTACCCTTGAGTCCCAAATCAAACACTGATAAAACTTCAAATGGCCCTAACTTATATACGGTACGTCCTACACCTCTCAAAGTTTGCAACATACAAATGCTTGTAACTTTTTACTGGAGCGTCATAAAACCTTGAAATTTTCTAACAATAAAGTACTCGAGCCTCTTGTCAATTTAAGCTATCGCTCAAAGCTATGCAACCCTTGAGTCCCAAATCAAACTGTGATAAAACTTGAAATGGCCCTAACTTCTATACGGTACGTCCTACACCTATCAAAGTTTGCAACATACAAATGCTTGTAACTTTTTACTGGAGCGTCATAAAACCTTGAAATTTTGTAACAATAAAGTACTTGAGCCTTTAAGCTATCGGTCAAAGCTATGGAACCCTTGAGTCCCAAATCAAACTGTGATAAAACTTGAAATGGCCCTAACTTCTATACGGTACGTCCTACACCTATCAAAGTTTACAACATACAAATGCTTGTAACTTTTTACTGGAGCGTCATAACATCTTGAAATTTTGTAACAATAAAGTACTTGAGCCTTTAAGCTATCGCTCAAAGCTATGCAACCCTTGAGTCCCAAATCAAACTGTGATAAAACTTCAAATGGCCCTAACTTCTATACGGTACGTCCTCCACCTATCAAAGTTTGCAACATACAAATGCTTGTAACTTTTTACTGGAGCGTCATAAAACCTTGAAATTTTGTAACAATAAAGAACTCGAGCCCCTTGTCAATTTAAGCTATCGCTCAATGCTACCCTTGAGTCCCAAATCAAACACTGATAAAACTTCAAAAGGCGCTAACTTCTATACGGTACGTCCTACACCTATCAAAGTTTGCAACATACAAATGCTTGTAACTTTTTACTGGAGCGTCATAAAACCTTGAAATTTTGTTACAATAAAGTACTCGAGCCTCTTGTCAACTTAAGCTATCGCTCAGAGCTATGCTACCCTTGAGTCCCAAATGAAACACTGATAAAACTTCAAATGGCCCTAACTTATATACGGTACGTCCAACACCTATCAAAGTTTGTAACTTACAAATGCTTGTAACTTTTTACTGGAGCGCCATAACATCTTGAAATTTTGTAACAATAAAGTACTTGAGCCTTTAAGCTATCGCTCAAAGCTATGCAACCCTTGAGTCCCAAATCAAACTGTGATAAAACTTCAAATAGCCCTAACTTCTATACGGTACGTCCTACACCTATCAATGTTTGCAACATACAAATGCTTGTAACTTTTTACTGGAGCGTCATAAAACCTTGAAATTTTGTAACAATAAAGTACTCGAGCCTCTTGTCAATTTAAGCTATCGCTCAGAGCTATGCTACCGTTGAGTCCCAAATCAAACACTGATAAAACTTCCAATGGCCCTAACTTCTATACGGTACTTCCTACACCTATCAAAGTTTGCAACATACAAATGCTTGTAACTTTTTACTGGAGCGTCATAAAACCTTGATATTTTGTAACAATAAAGTACTCGAGACTCTTGTCAATTTAAGCTATCGCTCAAAGCTATGCTACCCTTGAGTCCCAAATCAAACACTGATAAAATTTCAAATGGCCCTAACTTCTATACGGTACGTCCCACACCTCTCAAAGTTTGCAACATACAAATGCTTGTAACTTTTTACTGGAGCGTCATAAAACCTTGAAATTTTCTAACAATAAAGTACTCGAGCCTCTTGTCAATTTAAGCTATCGTTCAAAGCTATGCTAACCTTGAGTCCCAAATCAAACATTGATAAAACTTCAAATGGCCCTAACTTCTATACGGTACGTCCTACACCTATCAAAGTTTACAACATACAAATGTTTGTAACTTTTTACTGGAGCGTCATAAAATCTTGAAATTTTGTAACAATAAAGTACTTGAGCCTTTAAGCTATCGCTCAAAGCTATGCAACCCTTGAGTCCCAAATCAAACTGTGATAAAACTTGAAATGGCCCTAACTTCTATACGGTACGTCCTCTACCTATCAAAGTTTGCAACATACAAATGCTTGTAACTTTTTACTGGAGCGTCATAAAACCTTGAAATTTTGTAACAATAAAGTACTTGAGCCTCTAAGCTATCGCTCAAAGCTATGGAACCCTCGAGTCCCAAATCAAACTGTGATAAAACTTGAAATGGCCCTAACTTATATACGGTACGTCCTACACCTATCAAAGTTTACAACATACAAATGCTTGTAACTTTTTACTGGAGCGTCATAACATCTTGAAATTTTGTAACAATAAAGTACTTGAGCCTTTAAGCTATCGCTCAAAGCTATGCAACCCTTGAGTCCCAAATCAAACTGTGATAAAACTTCAAATGGCCCTAACTTCTATACGGTACGTCCTACACCTATCAAAGTTTGCAACATACAAATGCTTGTAACTTTTTACTGGAGCGTCATAAAACCTTGAAATTTTGTAACAATAAAGAACTCGAGCCCCTTGTCAATTTAAGCTATCGCTCAATGCTACCCTTGAGTCCCAAATCAAACTCTGATAAAACTTCCAATGGCCCTAACTTCTATACGGTACGTCCTACACCTATCAAAGTTCGCAACATACAAATGCCTGTAACTTTTTACTGGAGCGTCATAAAACCTTGATATTTTGTACCAATAAAGTACTCGAGCCTCTTGTCAATTTAAGCTATCGCTCAAAGCTATGCTACCCTTGAGTCCCAAATCAAACACTGATAAAACTTCAAATGGCCCTAACTTCTATACGGTACGTCCCACACCTCTCAAAGTTTGCAACATACAAATGCTTGTAACTTTTTACTGGAGCGTCATAAAACCTTGAAATTTTCTAACAATAAAGTACTCGAGCCTCTTGTCAATTTAAGCTATCGCTCAAAGCTATGCTAACCTTGAGTCCCAAATCAAACATTGATAAAACTTCAAATGGCCCTAACTTCTATACGGTACGTCCTACACCTATCAAAGTTTACAACATACAAATGCTTGTAACTTTTTACTGGAGCGTCATAAAATCTTGAAATTTTGTAACAATAAAGTACTTGAGCCTTTAAGCTATCGCTCAAAGCTATGCAACCCTTGAGTCCCAAATCAAACTGTGATAAAACTTGAAATGGCCCTAACTTCTATACGGTACGTCCTATACCTATCAAAGTTTGCAACATACAAATGCTTGTAACTTTTTACTGGAGCGTCATAAAACCTTGAAATTTTGTAACAATAAAGTACTTGAGCCTTTAAGCTATCGCTCAAAGCTATGGAACCCTTGAGTCCCAAATCAAACTGTGATAAAACTTGAAATGGCCCTAACTTCTATACGGTACGTCCTACACCTATCAAAGTTTACAACATACAAATGCTTGTAACTTTTTACTGGAGCGTCATAACATCTTGAAATTTTGTAACAATAAAGTACTTGAGCCTTTAAGCTATCGCTCAAAGCTATGCAACCCTTGAGTCCCAAATCAAACTGTGATAAAACTTCAAATGGCCCTAACTTCTATACGGTACGTCCTACACCTATCAAAGTTTGCAACATACAAATGCTTGTAACTTTTTACTGGAGCGTCATAAAACCTTGAAATTTTGTAACAATAAAGAACTCGAGCCCCTTGTCAATTTAAGCTATCGCTCAATGCTACCCTTGAGTCCCAAATCAAACACTGATAAAACTTCAAAAGGCCCTAACTTCTATACGGTACGTCCTACACCTATCAAAGTTTGCAACATACAAATGCTTGTAACTTTTTACTGGAGCGTCATAAAACCTTGAAATTTTGTAACAATAAAGTACTCGAGCCTCTTGTCAACTTAAGCTATCGCTCAGAGCTATGCTACCCTTGAGTCCCAAATGAAACACTGATAAAACTTCAAATGGCCCTAACTTATATACGGTACGTCCTACACCTATCAAAGTTTGTAACTTACAAATGCTTGTAACTTTTTACTGGAGCGTCATAACATCTTGAAATTTTGTAACAATAAAGTACTTGAGCCTTTAAGCTATCGCTCAAAGCTATGCAACCCTTGAGTCCCAAATCAATCTGTGATAAAACTTCTAATAGCCCTAACTTCTATACGGTACGTCCTACACCTATCAATGTTTGCAACATACAAATGCTTGTAACTTTTTACTGGAGCGTCATAAAACCTTGAAATTTTGTAACAATAAAGTACTCGAGCCTCTTGTCAATTTAAGCTATCGCTCAGAGCTATGCTACCGTTGATTCCCAAATCAAACACTGATAAAACTTCCAATGGCCCTAACTTCTATACGGTACGTCCTACACCTCTCAAAGTTTGCAACATACAAATGCTTGTAACTTTTTACTGGAGCGTCATAAAAAATTGAAATTTTCTAACAATAAAGTACTCGAGCCTCTTGTCAATTTAAGCTATCGCTCAAAGCTATGCTACCCTTGAGTCCCAAATCAAACACTGATAAAACTTCAAATGGCCCTAACTTCTATACGGTACGTCCCACACCTCTCAAAGTTTGCAACATACAAATGCTTGTAACTTTTTACTGGAGCGTCATAAAACCTTGAAATTTTCTAACAATAAAGTATCGAGCCTCTTGTCAATTTAAGCTATCGCTCAAAGCTATGCTAACCTTAAGTCCCAAATCAAACACTGATAAAACTTCCAATGGCCCTAACTTCTATACGGTACGTCCTACACCTATCAAAGTTTACAACATACAAATGCTTGTAACTTTTTACTGGAGCGTCATAAAATCTTGAAATTTTGTAACAATAAAGTACTTGAGCCTTTAAGCTATCGCTCAAAGCTATGCAACCCTTGAGTCCCAAATCAAACTGTGATAAAACTTGAAATGCCCCTAACTTCTATACGGTACGTCCTACACCTATCAAAGTTTGCAACATACAAATGCTTGTAACTTTTTACTGGAGCGTCATAAAACCTTGAAATTTTGTAACAATAAAGTACTTGAGCCTTTAAGCTATCGCTCAAAGCTATGGAACCCTTGAGTCCCAAATCAAACTGTGATAAAACTTGAAATGGCCCTAACTTCTATACGGTACGTCCTACACCTATCAAAGTTTACAACATACAAATGCTTGTAACTTTTTACTGGAGCGTCATAACATCTTGAAATTTTGTAACAATAAAGTACTTGAGCCTTTAAGCTATCGCTCAAAGCTATGCAACCCTTGAGTCCCAAATCAAACTGTGATAAAACTTCAAATGGCCCTAACTTCTATACGGTACGTCCTACACCTATCAAAGTTTGCAACATACAAATGCTTGTAACTTTTTACTGGAGCGTCATAAAACCTTGAAATTTTGTAACAATAAAGAACTCGAGCCCCTTGTCAATTTAAGCTATCGCTCAATGCTACCCTTGAGTCCCAAATCAAACACTGATAAAACTTCAAATGGCCCTAACTTCTATACGGTACGTCCTACACCTATCAAAGTTTGCAACATACAAATGCTTGTAACTTTTTACTGGAGCGTCATAAAACATTGAAATTTTGTAACAATAAAGTACTCGAGCCTCTTGTCAATTTAAGCTATCGGTCAGAGCTATGTTACCCTTGAGTCCCAAATCAAACACTGATAAAACTTCAAATGGCCCTAACCTATATACGGTACGTCCTACACCTATCAAAGTTTACAACTTACAAATGCTTGTAACTTTTTACTGGAGCGTCATAACATCTTGAAATTTTGTAACAATAAAGTACTTCAGCCTTTAAGCTATCGCTCAAAGCTATGCAACCCTTGAGTCCCAAATCAAACTGTGATAAAACTTCAAATGGCCCTAACTTCTGTACGGTACGTCCTACACCTATCAACGTTTGCAACATACAAATGCTTGTAAATTTTTACTGGAGCGTCATAAAACCTTGAAATTTTGTAACAATAAAGTACTCGAGCCTCTTGTCAATTTAAGCTATCGCTCAGAGCTATGCTACTGTTGAGTCCCAAATCAAACACTGATAAAACTTCCAATGGCCCTAACTTCTATATGGTACGTCCTACACCTATCAAAGTTTGCAACATACAAATGCTTGTAACTTTTTACTGGAGCGTCATAAAACCTTGATATTTTGTAACAATAAAGTACTCGAGCCTCTTGTCAATTTAAGCTATCGCTCAAAGCTATGCTACCCTTGAGTCCCAAATCAAACACTGATAAAACTTCAAATGGCCCTAACTTCTATACGGTACGTCCCACACCTCTCAAAGTTTGCAACATATAAATGCTTGTAACTTTTTACTGGAGCGTCATAAAACCTTGAAATTTTCTAACAATAAAGTACTCGAGCCTCTTGTCAATTGAAGCTATCGCTCAAAGCTATGCTAACCTTAAGTCCCAAATCAAACATTGATAAAACTTCAAATGGCCCTAACTTCTATACGGTACGTCCTACACCTATCAAAGTTTACAACATACAAATGCTTGTAACATTTTACTGGAGCGTCATAAAATCTTGAAATTTTGTAACAATAAAGTACTTGAGCCTTTAAGCTATCGCTCAAAGCTATGCAACCCTTGAGTCCCAAATCAAACTGTGATAAAACTTGAAATGGCCCTAACTTCTATACGGTACGTCCTACACCTATCAAAGTTTGCAACATACAAATGCTTGTAACTTTTTACTGGAGCGTCATAAAACCTTGAAATTTTGTAACAATAAAGTACTTGAGCCTTTAAGCTATCGCTCAAAGCTATGGAACCCTTGAGTCCCAAATCAAACTGTGATAAAACTTGAAATGGCCCTAACTTCTATACGGTACGTCCTACACCTATCAAAGTTTACAACATACAAATGCTTGTAACTTTTTACTGGAGCGTCATAACATCTTGAAATTTTGTAACAATAAAGTACTTGAGCCTTTAAGCTATCGCTCAAAGCTACGCAACCCTTGAGTCCCAAATCAAACTGTGATAAAACTTCAAATGGCCCTAACTTCTATACGGTACGTCCTACACCTATCAAAGTTTGCAACATACAAATGCTTGTAACTTTTTACTGGAGCGTCATAAAACCTTGAAATTTTGTAACAATAAAGAACTCGAGCCCCTTGTCAATTTAAGCTATCGCTCAATGCTACCCTTGAGTCCCAAATCAAACACTGATAAAACTTCAAATGGCCCTAACTTATATACGGTACGTCCTACACCTCTCAAAGTTTGCAACATACAAATGCTTGTAACTTTTTACTGGAGCGTCATAAAACCTTGAAATTTTCTAACAATAAAGTACTCGAGCCTCTTGTCAATTTAAGCTATCGCTCAAAGCTATGCAACCCTTGAGTCCCAAATCAAACTGTGATAAAACTTGAAATGGCCCTAACTTCTATACGGTACGTCCTACACCTATCAAAGTTTGCAACATACAAATGCTTGTAACTTTTTACTGGAGCGTCATAAAACCTTGAAATTTTGTAACAATAAAGTACTTGAGCCTTTAAGCTATCGCTCAAAGCTATGGAACCCTTGAGTCCCAAATCAAACTGTGATAAAACTTGAAATGGCCCTAACTTCTATACGGTACGTCCTACACCTATCAAAGTTTTCAACATACAAATGCTTGTAACTTTTTACTGGAGCGTCATAACATCTTGAAATTTTGTAACAATAAAGTACTTGAGCCTTTAAGCTATCGCTCAAAGCTATGCAACCCTTGAGTCCCAAATCAAACTGTGATAAAACTTCAAATGGCCCTAACTTCTATACGGTACGTCCTACACCTATCAAAGTTTGCAACATACAAATGCTTGTAACTTTTTACTGGAGCGTCATAAAACCTTGAAATTTTGTAACAATAAAGAACTCGAGCCCCTTGTCAATTTAAGCTATCGCTCAATGCTACCCTTGAGTCCCAAATCAAACACTGATAAAACTTCAAAAGGCCCTAACTTCTATACGGTACGTCCTACACCTATCAAAGTTTGCAACATACAAATGCTTGTAACTTTTTACTGGAGCGTCATAAAACCTTGAAATTTTGTTACAATAAAGTACTCGAGCCTCTTGTCAACTTAAGCTATCGCTCAGAGCTATGCTACCCTTGAGTCCCAAATGAAACACTGATAAAAGTTCAAATGGCCCTAACTTATATACGGTACGTCCTACACCTATCAAAGTTTGTAACTTACAAATGCTTGTAACTTTTTACTGGAGCGCCATAACATCTTGAAATTTTGTAACAATAAAGTACTTGAGCCTTTAAGCTATCGCTCAAAGCTATGCAACCCTTGAGTCCCAAATCAAACTGTGATAAAACTTCAAATAGCCCTAACTTCTATACGGTACGTCCTCTACCTATCAATGTTTGCAACATACAAATGCTTGTAACTTTTTACTGGAGCGTCATAAAACCTTGAAATTTTGTAACAATAAAGTACTCGAGCCTCTTGTCAATTTAAGCTATCGCTCAGAGCTATGCTACCGTTGATTCCCAAATCAAACACTGATAAAACTTCCAATGGCCCTAACTTCTATACGGTACTTCCTACACCTATCAAAGTTTGCAACATACAAATGCTTGTAACTTTTTACTGGAGCGTCATAAAACCTTGATATTTTGTAACAATAAAGTACTCGAGACTCTTGTCAATTTAAGCTATCGCTCAAAGCTATGCTACCCTTGAGTCCCAAATCAAACACTGATAAAACTTCAAATGGCCCTAACTTCTATACGGTACGTCCCACACCTCTCAAAGTTTGCAACATACAAATGCTTGTAACTTTTTACTGGAGCGTCATAAAACCTTGAAATTTTCTAACAATAAAGTACTCGAGCCTCTTGTCAATTTAAGCTATCGCTCAAAGCTATGCTAACCTTGAGTCCCAAATCAAACATTGATAAAACTTCAAATGGCCCTAACTTCTATACGGTACGTCCTACACCTATCAAAGTTTACAACATACAAATGCTTGTAACTTTTTACTGGAGCGTCATAAAATCTTGAAATTTTGTAACAATAAAGTACTTGAGCCTTTAAGCTATCGCTCAAAGCTATGCAACCCTTGAGTCCCAAATCAAACTGTGATAAAACTTGAAATGGCCCTAACTTCTATACGGTACGTCCTCTACCTATCAAAGTTTGCAACATACAAATGCTTGTAACTTTTTACTGGAGCGTCATAAAACCTTGAAATTTTGTAACAATAAAGTACTTGAGCCTCTAAGCTATCGCTCAAAGCTATGGAACCCTTGAGTCCCAAATCAAACTGTGATAAAACTTGAAATGGCCCTAACTTATATACGGTACGTCCTACACCTATCAAAGTTTACAACATACAAATGCTTGTAACTTTTTACTGGAGCGTCATAACATCTTGAAATTTTGTAACAATAAAGTACTTGAGCCTTTAAGCTATCGCTCAAAGCTATGCAACCCTTGAGTCCCAAATCAAACTGTGATAAAACTTCAAATGGCCCTAACTTCTATACGGTACGTCCTACACCTATCAAAGTTTGCAACATACAAATGCTTGTAACTTTTTACTGGAGCGTCATAAAACCTTGAAATTTTGTAACAATAAAGAACTCGAGCCCCTTGTCAATTTAAGCTATCGCTCAATGCTACCCTTGAGTCCCAAATCAAACACTGATAAAACTTCCAATGGCCCTAACTTCTATACGGTACGTCCTACACCTATCAAAGTTCGCAACATACAAATGCCTGTAACTTTTTACTGGAGCGTCATAAAACCTTGATATTTTGTACCAATAAAGTACTCGAGCCTCTTGTCAATTTAAGCTATCGCTCAAAGCTATGCTACCCTTGAGTCCCAAATCAAACACTGATAAAACTTCAAATGGCCCTAACTTCTATACGGTACGTCCCACACCTCTCAAAGTTTGCAACATACAAATGCTTGTAACTTTTTACTGGAGCGTCATAAAACCTTGAAATTTTCTAACAATAAAGTACTCGAGCCTCTTGTCAATTTAAGCTATCGCTCAAAGCTATGCTAACCTTGAGTCCCAAATCAAACATTGATAAAACTTCAAATGGCCCTAACTTCTATACGGTACGTCCTACACCTATCAAAGTTTACAACATACAAATGCTTGTAACTTTTTACTGGAGCGTCATAAAATCTTGAAATTTTGTAACAATAAAGTACTTGAGCCTTTAAGTTATCGCTCAAAGCTATGCAACCCTTGAGTCCCAAATCAAACTGTGATAAAACTTGAAATGGCCCTAACTTCTATACGGTACGTCCTACACCTATCAAAGTTTGCAACATACAAATGCTTGTAACTTTTTACTGGAGCGTCATAAAACCTTGAAATTTTGTAACAATAAAGTACTTGAGCCTTTAAGCTATCGCTCAAAGCTATGGAACTCTTGAGTCCCAAATCAAACTGTGATAAAACTTGAAATGGCCCTAACTTCTATACGGTACGTCCTACACCTATCAAAGTTTACAACATACAAATGCTTGTAACTTTTTACTGGAGCGTCATAACATCTTGAAATTTTGTAACAATAAAGTACTTGAGCCTTTAAGCTATCGCTCAAAGCTATGCAACCCTTGAGTCCCAAATCAAACTGTGATAAAACTTCAAATGGCCCTAACTTCTATACGGTACGTCCTACACCTATCAAAGTTTGCAACATACAAATGCTTGTAACTTTTTACTGGAGCGTCATAAAACCTTGAAATTTTGTAACAATAAAGAACTCGAGCCCCTTGTCAATTTAAGCTATCGCTCAATGCTACCCTTGAGTCCCAAATCAAACACTGATAAAACTTCAAAAGGCCCTAACTTCTATACGGTACGTCCTACACCTATCAAAGTTTGCAACATACAAATGCTTGTAACTTTTTACTGGAGTGTCATAAAACCTTGAAATTTTGTAACAATAAAGTACTCGAGCCTCTTGTCAACTTAAGCTATCGCTCAGAGCTATGCTACCCTTGAGTCCCAAATGAAACACTGATAAAACTTCAAATGGCCCTAACTTATATACGGTACGTCCTACACCTATCAAAGTTTGTAACTTACAAATGCTTGTAACTTTTTACTGGAGCGTCATAACATCTTGAAATTTTGTAACAATAAAGTACTTGAGCCTTTAAGCTATCGCTCAAAGCTATGCAACCCTTGAGTCCCAAATCAATCTGTGATAAAACTTCAAATAGCCCTAACTTCTATACGGTACGTCCTACACCTATCAATGTTTGCAACATACAAATGCTTGTAACTTTTTACTGGAGCGTCATAAAACCTTGAAATTTTGTAACAATAAAGTACTCGAGCCTCTTGTCAATTTAAGCTATCGCTCAGAGCTATGCTACCGTTGAGTCCCAAATCAAACACTGATAAAACTTCCAATGGCCCTAACTTCTATACGGTACTTCCTACACCTATCAAAGTTTGCAACATACAAATGCTTGTAACTTTTTACTGGAGCGTCATAAAACCTTGATATTTTGTAACAATAAAGTACTCGAGCCTCTTGTCAATTTAAGCTATCGCTCAAAGCTGTGCTACCCTTGAGTCCCAAATCAAACACTGATAAAACTTCAAATGGCCCTAACTTCTATACGGTACGTCCCACACCTCTCAAAGTTTGCAACATACAAATGCTTGTAACTTTTTACTGGAGCGTCATAAAACCTTGAAATTTTCTAACAATAAAGTACGCGAGCCTCTTGTCAATTTAAGCTATCGCTCAAAGCTATGCTAACCTTGAGTCCCAAATCAAACATTGATAAAACTTCAAATGGCCCTAACTTCTATACGGTACGTCCTACACCTATCAAAGTTTACAACATACAAATGCTTGTAACTTTTTACTGGAGCGTCATAAAATCTTGAAATTTTGTAACAATAAAGTACTTGAGCCTTTAAGCTATCGCTCAAAGCTATGCAACCCTTGAGTCCCAAATCAAACTATGATAAAACTTGAAATGGCCCTAACTTCTATACGGTACGTCCTCTACCTATCAAAGTTTGCAACATACAAATGCTTGTAACTTTTTACTGGAGCGTCATAAAACCTTGAAATTTTGTAACAATAAAGTACTTGAGCCTCTAAGCTATCGCTCAAAGCTATGGAACCCTTGAGTCCCAAATCAAACTGTGATAAAACTTGAAATGGCCCTAACTTATATACGGTACGTCCTACACCTATCAAAGTTTACAACATACAAATGCTTGTAACTTTTTACTGGAGCGTCATAACATCTTGAAATTTTGTAACAATAAAGTACTTGAGCCTTTAAGCTATCGCTCAAAGCTATGCAACCCTTGAGTCCCAAATCAAACTGTGATAAAACTTCAAATGGCCCTAACTTTTATACGGTACGTCCTACACCTATCAAAGTTTGCAACATACAAATGCTTGTAACTTTTTACTGGAGCGTCATAAAACCTTGAAATTTTGTAACAATAAAGAACTCGAGCCCCTTGTCAATTTAAGCTATCGCTCAATGCTACCCTTGAGTCCCAAATCAAACACTGATAAAACTTCAAATGGCCCTAACTTCTATACGGTACGTCCTACACCTATCAAAGTTTGCAACATACAAATGCTTGTAACTTTTTACTGGAGCGTCATAAAACCTTGAAATTTTGTAACAATAAAGTGCTCGAGCCTCTTGTCAATTTAAGCTATCGCTCAGAGCTATGCTACCCTTGAGTCCCAAATCAAACACTGACAAAACTTCAAATGGCCCTAACTTATATACGGTACGTCCTACACCTATCAAAGTTTACAACTTACAAATGCTTGTAACTTTTTACTGGAGCGTCATAACATCTTGAAATTTTGTAACAATAAAGTACTTGAGCCTTTAAGCTATCGCTCAAAGCTATGCAACCCTTGAGTCCCAAATCAAACTGTGATAAAACTTCAAATGGCCCTAACTTCTATACGGTACGTCCTACACCTATCAATGTTTGCAACATACAAATGCTTGTAACTTTTTACTGGAGCGTCATAAAACCTTGAAATTTTGTAACAATAAAGTACTCGAGCCTCTTGTCAATTGAAGCTATCGCTCAGAGCTATGCTACAGTTGAGTCCCAAATCAAACACTGATAAAACTTCCAATGGCCCTAACTTCTATACGGTACGTCCTACACCTATCAAAGTTTGCAACATACAAATGCTTGTAACTTTTTACTGGAGCGTCATAAAACCTTGATATTTTGTAACAATAAAGTACTCGAGCCTCTTGTCAATTTAAGCTATCGCTCATAGCTATGCTACCCTTGAGTCCCAAATCAAACACTGATAAAACTTCAAATGGCCCTAACTTCTATACGGTACGTCCCACACCTCTCAAAGTTTGCAACATACAAATGCTTGTAACTTTTTACTGGAGCGTCATAAAACCTTGAAATTTTCTAACAATAAAGTACTCGAGCCTCTTGTCAATTTAAGCTATCGCTCAAAGCTATGCTAACCTTGAGTCCCAAATCAAACATTGATAAAACTTCAAATGGCCCTAACTTCTATACGGTACGTCCTACACCTATCAAAGTTTACAACATACAAATGCTTGTAACTTTTTACTGGAGCGTCATAAAACCTTGAAATTTTGTAACAATAAAGTACTTGAGCCTTTAAGCTATCGCTCAAAGCTATGCAACCCTTGAGTCCCAAATCAAACTGTGATAAAACTTGAAATGGCCCTAACTTCTATACGGTACGTCCTACACCTATCAAAGTTTGCAACATACAAATGCTTGTAACTTTTTACTGGAGCGTCATAAAACCTTGAAATTTTGTAACAATAAAGAACTCGAGCCCCTTGTCAATTTAAGCTATCGCTCAATGCTACCCTTGAGTCCCAAATCAAACACTGACAAAACTTCAAATGGCCCTAACTTATATACGGTACGTCCTACACCTATCAAAGTTTACAACTTACAAATGCTTGTAACTTTTTACTGGAGCGTCATAACATCTTGAAATTTTGTAACAATAAAGTACTTGAGCCTTTAAGCTATCGCTCAAAGCTATGCAACCCTTGAGTCCCAAATCAAACTGTGATAAAACTTCAAATGGCCCTAACTTCTATACGGTACGTCCTACACCTATCAATGTTTGCAACATACAAATGCTTGTAACTTTTTACTGGAGCGTCATAAAACCTTGAAATTTTGTAACAATAAAGTACTCGAGCCTCTTGTCAATTGAAGCTATCGCTCAGAGCTATGCTACAGTTGAGTCCCAAATCAAACACTGATAAAACTTCCAATGGCCCTAACTTCTATACGGTACGTCCTACACCTATCAAAGTTTGCAACATACAAATGCTTGTAACTTTTTACTGGAGCGTCATAAAACCTTGATATTTTGTAACAATAAAGTACTCGAGCCTCTTGTCAATTTAAGCTATCGCTCATAGCTATGCTACCCTTGAGTCCCAAATCAAACACTGATAAAACTTCAAATGGCCCTAACTTCTATACGGTACGTCCCACACCTCTCAAAGTTTGCAACATACAAATGCTTGTAACTTTTTACTGGAGCGTCATAAAACCTTGAAATTTTCTAACAATAAAGTACTCGAGCCTCTTGTCAATTTAAGCTATCGCTCAAAGCTATGCTAACCTTGAGTCCCAAATCAAACATTGATAAAACTTCAAATGGCCCTAACTTCTATACGGTACGTCCTACACCTATCAAAGTTTACAACATACAAATGCTTGTAACTTTTTACTGGAGCGTCATAAAACCTTGAAATTTTGTAACAATAAAGTACTTGAGCCTTTAAGCTATCGCTCAAAGCTATGCAACCCTTGAGTCCCAAATCAAACTGTGATAAAACTTGAAATGGCCCTAACTTCTATACGGTACGTCCTACACCTATCAAAGTTTGCAACATACAAATGCTTGTAACTTTTTACTGGAGCGTCATAAAACCTTGAAATTTTGTAACAATAAAGTACTTGAGCCTTTAAGCTATCGCTCAGAGCTATGCTACCCTTTAGTCCCAAATCAAACACTGATAAAACTTCAAATGGCCCTAACTTATATACGGTACGTCCTACACCTATCAAAGTTTACAACTTACAAATGCTTGTAACTTTTTACTGGAGCGTCATAACATCTTGAAATTTTGTAACAATAAAGTACTTGAGCCTTTAAGCTATCGCTCAAAGCTATGCAACCCTTGAGTCCCAAATCAAACTGTGATAAAACTTCAAATGGCCCTAACTTCTATACGGTACGTCCTACACCTATCAATGTTTGCAACATACAAATGCTTGTAACTTTTTACTGGAGCGTCATAAAACCTTGAAATTTTGTAACAATAAAGTACTCGAGCCTCTTGTCAATTTAAGCTATCGCTCAGAGCTATGCTACCGTTGAGTCCCAAATCAAACACTGATAAAACTTCCAATGGCCCTAACTTCTATACGGTACGTCCTACACCTATCAAAGTTTGCAACATACAAATGCTTGTAACTTTTTACTGGAGCGTCATAAAACCTTGATATTTTGTAACAATAAAGTACTCGAGCCTCTTGTCAATTTAAGCTATCGCTCAAAGCTATGCTACCCTTGAGTCCCAAATCAAACACTGATAAAACTTCAAATGGCCCTAACTTCTATACGGTACGTCCCACACCTCTCAAAGTTTGCAACATACAAATGCTTGTAACTTTTTACTGGAGCGTCATAAAACCTTGAAATTTTCTAACAATAAAGTACTCGAGCCTCTTGTCAACTTAAGCTATCGCTCAAAGCTATGCTAACCTTGAGTCCCAAATCAAACATTGATAAAACTTCAAATGGCCCTAACTTCTATACGGTACGTCCTACACCTATCAAAGTTTACAACATACAAATGCTTGTAACTTTTTACTGGAGCGTCATAAAATCTTGAAATTTTCTAACAATAAAGTACTTGAGTCTTTAAGCTATCGCTCAAAGCTATGCAACCCTTGACTCCCAAATCAAACTGTGATAAAACTTGAAATGGCCCTAACTTCTATACGGTACGTCCTACACCTATCAATGTTTGCAACATACAAATGCTTGTAACTTTTTACTGGAGCGTCATAAAACCTTGAAATTTTGTAACAATAAAGTACTTGAGCCTTTAAGCTATCGCGCAAAGCTATGGAACCCTTGAGTCCCAAATCAAACTGTGATAAATTTTGAAATGGCCCTAACTGCTATACGGTACGTCCTACACCTATCAAAGTTTACAACATACAAATGCTTGTAACTTTTTACTGGAGCGTCATAACATCTTGAAATTTTGTAACAATAAAGTACTTGAGCCTTTAAGCTATCGCTCAAAGCTATGCAAACCTTGAGTCCAAAATCAATCTGTGATAAAACTTCAAATGGCCCTAACTTCTATACGGTACGTCCTACACCTATCAAAGTTTTCAACATACAAATATCGCTCAAAGCTATGCTAACCTTGAGTAACAAATCAAACATTGATAAAACTTCAAATGGCCCTAACTTCTATACGGTACGTCCTACACCTATCAAAGTTTACAACATACAAATGCTTGAACCTTTTTAATGGAGCGTCATAAAACCTTGAAATTTTGTAACAATAAAGTACTCGAGCCTCTTGTCAATTTAAGCTATCGCTCAGAGCTATGCTACCCTTGAGTCCCAAATCAAACACTGATAAAACTTCAAATGGCCCTAACTTATATACGGTACGTCCTACACCTATCAAAGTTTACAACTTACAAATGCTTGTAACTTTTTACTGGAGCGTCATAACATCTTGAAATTTTGTAACAATAAAGTACTTGAGCCTTTAAGCTATCGCTCAAAGCTATGCAACCCTTGAGTCCCAAATCAAACTGTGATAAAACTTCAAATGGCCCTAACTTCTATACGGTACGTCCTACACCTATCAATGTTTGCAACATACAAATGCTTGTAACTTTTTACTGGAAGCGTCATAAAACCTTGAAATTTTGTAACAATAAAGTACTCGAGCCTCTTGTCAATTTAAGCTATCGCTCAGAGCTATGCTACCGTTGAGTCCCAAATCAAACACTGATAAAACTTCCAATGGCCCTAACTTCTATACGGTACGTCCTACACCTATCAAAGTTTGCAACATACAAATGCTTTTAACTTTTTACTGGAGCGTCATAAAACCTTGATATTTTGTAACAATAAAGTACTCGAGCCTCTTGTCAATTTAAGCTATCGCTCAAAGCTATGCTACCCTTGAGTCCCAAATCAAACACTGATAAAACTTCAAATGGCCCTAACTTCTATACGGTACGTCCCACACCTCTCAAAGTTTGCAACATACAAATGCTTGTAACTTTTTACTGGAGCGTCATAAAACCTTGAAATTTTCTAACAATAAAGTACTCGAGCCTTTTGTCAATTTAAGCTATCGCTCAAAGCTATGCTAACCTTGAGTCCCAAATCAAACATTGATAAAACTTCAAATGGCCCTAACTTCTATACGGTACGTCCTACACCTATCAAAGTTTACAACATACAAATGCTTGTAACTTTTTACTGGAGCGTCATAAAATCTTGAAATTTTCTAACAATAAAGTACTTGAGCCTTTAAGCTATCGCTCAAAGCTATGCAACCCTTGACTCCCAAATCAAACTGTGATAAAACTTGAAATGGCCCTAACTTCTATACGGTACGTCCTACAACTATCAATGTTTGCAACATACAAATGCTTGTAACTTTTTACTGGAGCGTCATAAAACCTTGAAATTTTGTAACAATAAAGTACTTGAGCCTTTAAGCTATCGCTCAAAGCTATGGAACCCTTGAGTCCCAAATCAAACTGTGATAAAACTTGAAATGGCCCTAACTGCTATACGGTACATCCTACACCTATCAAAGTTTACAACATACAAATGCTTGTAACTTTTTACTGGAGCGTCATAAAACCTTGATATTTTGTAACAATAAAGTACTCGAGCCTCTTGTCAATTTAAGCTATCGCTCAAAGCTATGCTACCCTTGAGTCCCAAATCAAACACTGATAAAACTTCAAATGGCCCTAACTTCTATACGGTACGTCGCACACCTCTCAAAGTTTGCAACATACAAATGCTTGTAACTTTTTACTGGAGCGTCATAAAACCTTGAAATTTTCTAACAATAAAGTACTCGAGCCTCTTGTCAATTTAAGCTATCGCTCAAAGCTATGCTAACCTTGAGTCCCAAATCAAACATTGATAAAACTTCAAATGGCCCTAACTTCTATACGGTACGTCCTACACCTATCAAAGTTTACAACATACAAATGCTTGTAACTTTTTACTGGAGCGTCATAAAATCTTGAAATTTTCTAACAATAAAGTACTTGAGCCTTTAAGCTAGCTATCGCTCAAAGCTATGCAACCCTTGACTCCCAAATCAAACTGTGATAAAACTTGAAATGGCCCTAACTTCTATACGGTACGTCCTACAACTATCAATGTTTGCAACATACAAATGCTTGTAACTTTTTACTGGAGCGTCATAAAACCTTGAAATTTTGTAACAATAAAGTACTTGAGCGTTTAAGTTATCGCTCAAAGCTATGGAACCCTTGAGTCCCAAATCAAACTGTGATAAAACTTGAAATGGCCCTAACTGCTATACGGTACATCCTACACCTATCAAAGTTTACAACATACAAATGCTTGTAACTTTTTACTGAAGCGTCATAAAATCTTGAAATTTTCTAACAATAAAGTACTTGAGCCTTTAAGCTATCGCTCAAAGCTATGCAACCCTTGACTCCCAAATCAAACTGTGATAAAACTTGAAATGGCCCTAACTTCTATACGGTTCCTCCTACACCTATCAATGTTTGCAACATACAAATGCTTGTAACTTTTTACTGGAGCGTCATAAAACCTTGAAATTTTGTAACAATAAAGTACTTGAGCATTTAAGCTATCGCTCAAAGCTATGGAACCCTTGAGTCCCAAATCAAACTGTGATAAAACTTGAAATGGCCCTAACTGCTATACGGTACGTCCTACACCTATCAAAGTTTACAACATACAAATGCTTGTAACTTTTTACTGGAGCGTCATAACATCTTGAAATTTTGTAACAATAAAGTACTTGAGCCTTTAAGCTATCGCTCAAAGCTATGCAACCCTTGAGTCCCAAATCAATCTGTGATAAAACTTCAAATGGCCCTAACTTCTATACGGTACGTCCTACACCTATCAAAGTTTGCAACATACAAATATCGCTCAAAGCTATGCTAACCTTGAGTCCCAAATCAAACATTGATAAAACTTCAAATGGCCCTAACTTCTATACGGTACGTCCTACACCTATCAAAGTTTACAACATACAAATGCTTGTAACTTTTTAATGGAGCGTCATAAAACCTTGAAATTTTGTAACAATAAAGTACTCGAGCCTCTTGTCAATTTAAGCTATCGCTCAGAGCTATGCTACCCTTGAGTCCCAAATCAAACACTGATAAAACTTCAAATGGCCCTAACTTATATACGGTACGTCCTACACCTATCAAAGTTTACAACTTACAAATGCTTGTAACTTTTTACTGGAGCGTCATAACATCTTGAAATTTTGTAACAATAAAGTACTTGAGCCTTTAAGCTATCGCTCAAAGCTATGCAACCCTTGAGTCCCAAATCAAATAGTGATAAAACTTCAAATGGCCCTAACTTCTATACGGTACGTCCTACACCTATCAATGTTTGCAACATACAAATGCTTGTAACTTTTTACTGGAGCGTCATAAAACCTTGAAATTTTGTAACAATAAAGTACTCGAGCCTCTTGTCAATTTAAGCTATCGCTCAGAGCTATGCTACCGTTGAGTCCCAAATCAAACACTGATAAAACTTCCAATGGCCCTAACTTCTATACGGTACGTCCTACACCTATCAAAGTTTGCAACATACAAATGCTTGTAACTTTTTACTGGAGCGTCATAAAACCTTGATATTTTGTAACAATAAAGTACTCGAGCCTCTTGTCAATTTAAGCTATCGCTCAAAGCTATGCTAACCTTGAGTCCCAAATCAAACATTGATAAAACTTCAAATGGCCCTAACTTCTATACGGTACGTCCTACACCTATCAAAGTTTACAACATACAAATGCTTGTAACTTTTTACTGGAGCGTCATAAAATCTTGAAATTTTCTAACAATAAAGTACTTGAGCCTTTAAGCTATCGCTCAAAGCTATGCAACCCTTGACTCCCAAATCAAACTGTGATAAAACTTGAAATGGCCCTAACTTCTATACGGTACGTCCTACAACTATCAATGTTTGCAACATACAAATGCTTGTAACTTTTTACTGGAGCGTCATAAAACCTTGAAATTTTGTAACAATAAAGTACTTGAGCCTTTAAGCTATCGCTCAAAGCTATGGAACCCTTGAGTCCCAAATCAAACTGTGATAACACTTGAAATGGCCCTAACTGCTATACGGTACGTCCTACACCTATCAAAGTTTACAACATACAAATGCTTGTAACTTTTTACTGGAGCGTCATAACATCTTGAAATTTTGTAACAATAAAGTAATTGAGCCTTTCAGCTATCGCTCAAAGCTATGCAACCCTTGAGTCCCAAATCAATCTGTGATAAAACTTCAAATGGCCCTAACTTCTATACGGTACGTCCTACACCTATCAAAGTTTGCAACATACAGATATCGCTCAAAGCTATGCAACCCTTGAGTCCCAAATCAATCTGTGATAAAACTTCAAATGGCCCTAACTTCTATACGGTACGTCCTACACCTATCAATGTTTGCAACATACAAATGCTTGTAACTTTTTACTGGAGCGTCATAAAACCTTGAAATTTTGTAACAATAAAGTACTCGAGCCTCTTGTCAATTTAAGCTATCGCTCAGAGCTATGCTACCGTTGAGTCCCAAATCAAACACTGATAAAACTTCCAATGGCCCTAACTTCTATACGGTACGTCCTATACCTATCAAAGTTTGCAACATACAAATGCTTGTAACTTTTTACTGAAGCGTCATAAAACCTTGATATTTTGTAACAATAAAGTACTCGAGCCTCTTGTCAATTTAAGCTATCGCTCAAAGCTATGCTACCCTTGAGTCCCAAATCAAACACTGATAAAACTTCAAATGGCCCTAACTTCTATACGGTACGTCCCACACCTCTCAAAGTTTGCAACATACAAATGCTTGTAACTTTTTACTGGAGCGTCATAAAACCTTGAAATTTTCTAACAATAAAGTACTCGAGCCTCTTGTCAATTTAAGCTATCGCTCAGAGCTATGCTACCGTTGAGTCCCAAATCAAACACTGATAAAACTTCCAATGGCCCTAACTTCTATACGGTACGTCCTACACCTATCAAAGTTTGCAACATACAAATGCTTGTAACTTTTTACTGGAGCGTCATAAAACCTTGATATTTTGTAACAATAAAGTACTCGAGCCTCTTGTCAATTTAAGCTATCGCTCAAAGCTATGCTACCCTTGAGTCCCAAATCAAACACTGATAAAACTTCAAATGGCCCTAACTTCTATACGGTACGTCCCACACCTCTCAAAGTTTGCAACATACAAATGCTTGTAACTTTTTACTGGAGCGTCATAAAACCTTGAAATTTTCTAACAATAAAGTACTCGAGCCTCTTGTCAATTTAAGCTATCGCTCAAAGCTATGCTAACCTTGAGTCCCAAATCAAACATTGATAAAACTTCAAATGGCCCTAACTTCTATACGGTACGTCCTACACCTATCAAAGTTTACAACATACAAATGCTTGTAACTTTTTACTGGAGTGTCATAAAATCTTGAAATTTTGTAACAATAAAGTACTTGAGCCTTTAAGCTATCGCTCAAAGCTATGCAACCCTTGAGTCCCAAATCAAACTGTGATAAAACTTGAAATGGCCCTAACTTCTATACGGTACGTCCTACACCTATCAAAGTTTGCAACTTACAAATGCTTGTAACTTTTTACTGGAGCGTCATAAAACCTTGAAATTTTGTAACAATAAAGTACTTGAGCCTTTAAGCTATCGCTCAAAGCTATGGAACCCTTGAGTCCCAAATCAAACTGTGATAAAACTTGAAATGGCCCTAACTTCTATACGGTACGTCCTACACCTATCAAAGTTTACAACATACAAATGCTTGTAACTTTTTACTGGAGCATCATAAAACCTTGAAATTTTGTAACAATAAAGAACTCGAGCCCCTTGTCAATTTAAGCTATCGCTCAATGCAACCCTTGAGTCCCAAATCAAACTGTGATAAAACTTGAAATGGCCCTAACTTCTATACGGTACGTCCTACACCTATCAAAGTTTGCAACATACAAATGCTTGTAACTTTTTACTGGAGCGTCATAAAACCTTGAAATTTTGGAACAATAAAGTACTTGAGCCTTTAAGCTATCGCTCAAAGCTATGGAACCCTTGAGTCCCAAATCAAACTGTGATAAAACTTGAAATGGCCGTAACTTCTATACGGTACGTCCTACACCTATCAAAGTTTACAACATACAAATGCTTGTAACTTTTTACTGGAGCGTCATAACATCTTGAAATTTTGTAACAATAAAGTACTTGAGCCTTTAAGCTATCGCTCAAAGCTATGCAACCCTTGAGTCCCAAATCAAACTGTGATAAAACTTCAAATGGCCCTAACTTCTATACGGTACGTCCTACACCTATCAAAGTTTGCAACATACAAATGCTTGTAACTTTTTACTGGAGCGTCATAAAACCTTGAAATTTTGTAACAATAAAGAACTCGAGCCCCTTGTCAATTTAAGCTATCGCTCAATGCTACCCTTGAGTCCCAAATCAAACACTGATAAAACTTCAAATGGCCCTAACTTCTATACGGTACGTCCTACACCTATCAAAGTTTGCAACATACAAATGCTTGTAACTTTTTACTGGAGCGTCATAAAACCTTGAAATTTTGTAACAATAAAGTACTCGAGCCTCTTGTCAATTTAAGCTATCGCTCAGAGCTATGCTACCCTTGAGTCCCAAATCAAACACTGATAAAACTTCAAATGGCCCTAACTTATATACGGTACGTCCTACACCTATCAAAGTTTACAACTTACAAATGCTTGTAACTTTTTACTGGAGCGTCATAACATCTTGAAATTTTGTAACAATAAAGTACTTGAGCCTTTAAGCTATCGCTCAAAGCTATGCAACCCTTGAGTCCCAAATCAAACTGTGATAAAACTTCAAATGGCCCTAACTTCTATACGGTACGTCCTACACCTATCAATGTTTGCAACATACAAATGCTTGTAACTTTTTACTGGAGCGTCATAAAACCTTGAAATTTTGTAACAATAAAGTACTCGAGCCTCTTGTCAATTTAAGCTATCGCTCAGAGCTATGCTACCGTTGAGTCCCAAATCAAATACTGATAAAACTTCCAATGGCCCTAACTTCTATACCGTACGTCCTACACCTATCAAAGTTTGCAACATACAAATGCTTGTAACTTTTTACTGGAGCGTCATAAAACCTTGATATTTTGTGACAATAAAGTACTCGAGCCTCTTGTCAATTTAAGCTATCGCTCAAAGCTATGCTACCCTTGAGTCCCAAATCAAACACTGATAAAACTTCAAATGGCCCTAACTTCTATACGGTACGTCCCACACCTCTCAAAGTTTGCAACATACAATTGCTTGTAACTTTTTACTGGAGCGTCATAAAACCTTGAAATTTTCTAACAATAAAGTACTCGAGCCTCTTGTCAATTTAAGCTATCGCTCAAAGCTATGCTAACCTTGAGTCCCAAATCAAACATTGATAAAACTTCAAATGGCCCTAACTTCTATACGGTACGTCCTACACCTATCAAAGTTTACAACATACAAATGCTTGTAACTTTTTACTGGAGCGTCATAAAATCTTGAAATTTTGTAACAATAAAGTACTTGAGCCTTTAAGCTATCGCTCAAAACTATGCAACCCTTGAGTCCCAAATCTAACTGTGATAAAACTTGAAATGGCCCTAACTTCTATACGGTACGTCCTACACCTATCAAAGTTTGCAACATACAAATACTTGTAACTTTTTACTGGAGCGTCATAAAACCTTGAAATTTTGTAACAATAAAGAACTCGAGCCCCTTGTCAATTTAAGCTATCGCTCAATGCTACCCTTGAGTCCCAAATCAAACACTGATAAAACTTCAAATGGCCCTAACTTCTATACGGTACCTCCTACACCTATCAATGTTTGGAACATACAAATGCTTGTAACTTTTTACTGGAGCGTCATAAAACCTTGAAATTTTGTAACAATAAAGTTCTCGAGCCTCTTGTCAATTTAAGCTATCGCTCAAAGCTATGCTACCCTTGAGTTCCAAATCAAACACTGATAAAACTTCAAATGGCCCCAACTTCTATACGGTACGTCCTACAGCTATCAAAGTTTGCAACATGCAAATGCTTGTAACTTTTTACTGGAGCGTCACAAAATCTTGAAATTTTGTAACAATAAAGTACTCGAACCTCTTATCAATTTAAGCTATCGCTCAAATCTATGCTACCCTTGAGTCCCAAATCAAACACTGATAAAACTTCAAATGGCCCTAACTTCTATACGGTACGTCCGACACCTATCAAAGTGTGCAACATACAATGCTTGTAACTTTTTACTGGAGCGTCATAAAACCTTGAAATTTTGTAACAATAAAGTACTCGAGCCTCTTGTCAATTTAAGCTATCGCTCAAAGCTATGGTACCCTTGAGTCGCAAATCAAACACTGATAAAACTACAAATGGCCCTAAATTCTATACGGTACGTCCTACACCTATCAATGTTTGCAACATACAAATGCTTGTAAATTTTTACTGGAGCGTCATAAAACCTTGAAATTTTGTAACAATAAAGTACTCGAGCCCCTTGTCAATTTAAGCTATCGCTCAAAGCTATGCTAACCTTGAGTCCCAAATCAAACATTGATAAAACTTCAAATGGTCCTAACTTCTATACGGTCCGTCCTACATCTATCAAAGTTTGCAACATACAAATGCTTTTATCTTCTTACTGGAGCGTTATAAAACCTTGAAATTTTGTAACAATAAAGTACTCAAGCCTCTTGTCAAGTTAAGCTATCGGTCAAAGCTATGCTACCCTTGAGTCCCAAATCAAACACTGATAAAACTTGAAATGGCCCTAACTTCTATACGGTACGTCCTACACCTAGCAAAGTTTGGAACATACAAATGCTTGTAACTTTTTACTGGAGCGTCATAAAACCTTGAATTTTTGTAACAATGAAGTACTCGAGCCTCTTGTCAATTTAAGCTATCGCTCAAAGCTATGCTACCCTTGAGTCCTAAATCAACAACTGATAAAACTTCTAATGGCCATAACTTCTATACGGTACGTCCTACACCTATCAAAGTTTGCAACATTCAAATGCTTGTATCTTTTTACTGGAGCGGCATAAAACCTTGAAATTTTGTAACAATAAAGTACTCGACCCTCTTGTCAGTTTAAGTTATCACTCAAAGCTATGCCACCCTTGAGCCCCAAATCAAACACTGATAAAACTTCAAATGGCCCTAACTTCTATACGGTACGTCCTACACCTATCAAAGTTTGCAACATACAAATGCTTGTAAAGTTTTACTGGAGCGTCATAAAACCTTGAAATTTTGTTACAATAAAGTACTCGAGCCTCTTGCCAATTTAAGCTATCGCTCAAAGCTATGCTACCCTTGAGTCCCAAATAAAACACTGATAAAACTTCAAATGGCCCTAACTTTTGTGCGGTATGTCCTACACCTATCAAAGTTTGCAACATATAAATGCTTGTAACTTTTTAGTGGAGCGTCATAAAACCTTGAAATTTTGTAACAATAAAGTGCTCGAGCCTCTTGTCAAGTTAAGCTATCGCTCAAAGCTATGCTACCCTTGAGTCCCAAATCAAACACTGATAAACCTTCAAATGGCCCTAACTTCTGTACGGTACGTCCTACACCTGTCAAAGTTTGCAACATTTAAATGCTTGTATCTTTTTACTGGAGCGTCATAAAACCTTGAAATTTTGTAACAATAGAGTGCTCGAGCCTCTTGTGAATTTAACCTATCGCTCAAAGCTTTGCTACCCTTGAGTCCAAAATCAAACAGTGATAAAACTTCAAATGGCCCTAACTTCTATACGGTACGTCCTACACCTATCAAAGTTTGCAACATTGAAATGCTTGTATCTTTTTACTGGAGCGTCATAAAACCTTGAAATTTTGTAACAATAAAGTACTCGAGCCTCTTGTCAATTTAAGCTATCGCTCACAGCTATGCTAACTTTGAGTCCAAAATCAAACAGTGATAAAACTTCACATGGCCCTATCTTCTATACGGTATGTCGTACACCTATAAAAGTTTGCAACATACAAATGCTTGCAACTTTTTACTGGAGCGTCATAAAACCTTGAAATTTTGTAACAATAAAGTACTCAAGCCTCTTGTCAAGTTAAGCTATCGCTCAAAGCTATGCTACCCTTGAGTCCCAGATCAAACACTGATAAAACTTCAAATGGCCCTAAATTCTTTACGGTACGTCCTACACCTATCTAAGTTTGCAACATTCAAATGCTTGTATCTTTTTACTGGAGCGTCATAAAACCTTGAAATTTTGTAACAATAAAGTACTCGAGCCTCTTGTCAATTTAAGCTATCGCTCACAGCTGTGCTAACTTTGAGTCCAAAATCAAACAGTGATAAAACTTCACATGGCCCTATCTTCTATACGGTATGTCGTACACCTATAAAAGTTTGCAACATACAAATGCTTGTAACTTTTTACTGGAGCGTCATAAAACCTTGAAATTTTGTAACAATAAAGTACTCAAGCCTCTTGTCAAGTTAAGCTATCGCTCAAAGCTATGCTACCCTTGAGTCCCAAATCAAACACTGATAAACCTTCAAATGGCCCTAACTTCTATACGGTACGTCCTACACCTGTCAAAGTTCGCAACATACAAATGCTTGTAACTTTTTACTGGAGCGTCATAAAACCTTGAAATTTTGTAACAATAAAGTACTCGAGCCTCTTGTCAATTTAAGTTATCACTCACAGCTATGCTAACCTTGAGTCCAAAATCAAACAGTGATAAAACTTCACATGGCCCTATCTTCTATACGGTATGTCGTACACCTATAAAAGTTTGCAACATACAAATGCTTGCAACTTTTTACTGGAGCGTCATAAAACCTTGAAATTTTGTAACAATAAAGTACTCAAGGCTCTTGTCAAGTTAAGCTATCGCTCAAAGCTATGCTACCCTTGAGTCCCAAATCAAACACTGATAAACCTTCAAATGGCCCTAACTTATATACGGTACGTCATACACCTGTCAAAGTTCGCAACATACAAATGCTTGTAACTTTTTAGTGGCGCGTCATAAAACCTTGAAATTTTGTAACAATTAAGTGCTCGAGCCTCTTGTCAATTTAAGCTATCGCTCAAAGCTTTGCTACCCTTGAGTCCCAAATCAAACACTGATAAAACTTCAAATGGGTCTAACTTCTATACGGTACGTCCTACACCTATCAAAGTATGCAACATACAAATGCTTGCAACTTTTTAGTGGAGCGTCATAAAACCTTGAAATTTTGTAACAATAAAGTGCTCGAGCCTCTTGTCAATTTAAGCTATTGCTCAAAGCTATGCTACCCTTGAGTCCCAAATCAAACGCTGATAAAACTTCAAATGGCCCTAACTTCTATGCGGTATGTCCTACACCTATCAAAGTTTGCAACAGACAAATGCTTGTAACTTTTTACTGGAGCGTTCTAAAACCTTGAAATTTTGTAACAATAAAGTACTCGAGCCTCTTGTTAATTTAAGCTATCGCTCAAAGCTATGCTACCCTTGAGTCCCAAATTAAATACCGATAAAACCTCAAATGGCCCTAACTTCTATACGGTACGTCCTACATCTATCAAAGTTTGCAACATATAAATGCTTGTAACTTTTTACTGGAGCGTCATAAAACATGACATTTTTTAACAATAAAGTACTCAAGCCTCTTGTCAATTTAAGCTATCGCTCAAAGCTATGCTACCCTTGAGTCCCAAATCAAACACTGATAAAACTTCAAATGGCCCTAACTTCTATACGGTACGTCCTACACCTATTAAAGTTTGCAACATACAAATGCTTGTAACTTTTTACTGGACCGTCATATAACCTTGAAATTTTGTAACAATGAAGCACTCGAGACTCTTGTCAATTTAAGTTATCGCTCAAAGCTTTGCTACCCTTGAGTCCCAAATCAAGCACTGATAAAACTTCAAATGGCCCTAACTTCTATACGGTACGTCCTACACCTATCAAAGTTTGCAACATACAAATGCTTGTAACTTTTTACTGGAGCGTCATAAAACCTTGAAATTTTGTAACAATAAACTACTTGAGCCTCTTGCAAACTTAAGCTATCCCTCAAAGTTATGTTACCCTTGAGTCCCAAATCAAACACTGATAAAACTTCAAATGGCCCTACCTTCTATACGGTACGTCCTACACATATCAAAGTTTGCAACATACAAATGCTTGTAACTTTTTAGTGGAGCGTCATAAAACCTTGAAATTTTGTAACAATAATGTGCTCAAGCCTCTTGTCAATTTAAGCTATCGCTCAAAGCTTTGCTACCCTTGCTTCCCAAATCAAACACTGATAAAACTTCAAATGGCCCTAACTTCTATGCGGTATGTCCTACACCTATCAAAGTTTGCAACATACAAATGCTTGTAACTTTTTACTGGAGCGTCATAAAACCTTGAAATTTTGTAACAATAAAGTACTCGAGCCTCTTGTTAATTTAAGCTATCGCTCAAAGCTATGCTACCCTTGAGTCCCAAATCAAACACTGATAAAAGTTCAAATGGCCCTAACTTCTATACGGTACGTCCTACACCTATCAAAGTTTGCAACATACAAATGCTTGTAACTTTTTACTAGAGCGTCATAAAACCTTGAAATTTTGTAACAATAAAGTAATCGAACCACTTGCAATTTTAAACTATCGCTCAAAGTTATGCTACCCTTGAGTCCCAAATCAAAAACTGATAAAACTTCAAATGGCCCTAACTTCTATACGGTAAGTCCTACACCTATCAAAGTTTGCAACTTACAAATGCTTGTAACTTTTTAGTGGAGCGTCATAAACCCTCGAAATTTTGTAACAATAAAGTACTCGAGCCACTTGTCAATTTAAGCTATCGCTCAAAGCTATGCTACCCTAGAGTCCCAAATCAAACACTGATAAAACTTCAAATGGACCTAACTTCTATGCGGTCTGTCCTACACCTATCAAAGTTTGCAACATACAAATGCTTGTAACTACACCTATCAAAGTTTGCAACATACAAATGCTTGTAACTTTTTACTGGAGCGTCATATAATCTTGAAATTATGTAACAATAAAGCCTCTTGCCATTTTAAGCCATCGCTCAGAGCTATGCTACCCTTGAGTCCCAAATCAAACACTGATAAAACTTCAAATGGCCCTAACTTCTCTACGGTACGTCCTACATATATCAAAGTCTGCAACATACAAATGATTGTAAGTTTTTAGTGGAGCGCCATAAAACCTTGAAATTTTGTATGAATAAAGTACTCGAGCCTCTTGTCAATTTAATCTATCGCTCAAAGCCATGCTACCCTTGAGTCCCAAATCAAACACTGATAAAACTTCAAATGGCCCTATCTTCTATACGGTATGTCCTACACCTATCAAAGGTTGCAACATACAAATGCTTGGAACTTTTTACTGGAGCGTCGTAAAACCTTGAAATTTTGTAACAATAAAGTACTCGAGCCTCTTGTCAATTTAAGGTATCACTCAAAGCTATGCTACCCTTGAGTCCCAAATCAAACACTGACAAAACTTCAAATGGCCCTTACTTCTATAGGGTACGTCCTACACCTATCAAAGTTTGCAACATACAAATGCTTGTAACTACACCTATCAAAGTTTGCAACATACAAATGCTTGTAACTTTTTACTGGAGCGTCATATAATCTTGAAATTATGTAACAATAAAGCCTCTTGCCATTTTAAGCTATCGCTCAGAGCTATGCTACCCTTGAGTCCCAAATCAAACACTGATAAAACTTCAAATGGCCCTAACTTCTCTACGGTACGTCCTACACATAGCAAAATTTGCAATATACAAATGCTTCTAACTTTTTACTGGAGCGTCATAAAACCTTGAAATTTTGTAACAATAAAGAACTCGAGCCTCTTGATAATTTAAGCGATCACTCAAAGCTATGCTACCCTTGAGTCCCAAATCAAACACTGATAAAACTTCAAATGGCCCTAACTTCTATAGGGTACGTCCTACACCTATCAAAGTTTGCAACATACAAATGCTTGTAACTTTTTACTGGAGCGTCATAAAAACTTGAAATTTTGTAACAATAAAGTACTCGAGGCTCTTGTCAAATTAAGCTATCGCTCAAAGCTATGCTACCCTTGAGTCCCAAATCAAACACCGATAAAACTTCAAACGGCCCTAACTTCTATACAGTACGTCCTACACCTATCAAAGTTTGCAAATAAAAAATGCTTGTAACTTTTAACTGGAGCATCATAAAACTTTGAAATTTTGTAACAATAAATTACTCGAGCCTCTTGTCAATTTAAGCTACCGCTCAAAGCTATGCTACCCTTGAGTCCCACATCAAACACTGATAAAACTTCAAATGGCCCTAACTTCTATAGGGTACGTCCTACACCTATCAAAGTTTGCAACATACAAATGCTTGTATCTTTTTACTGGAGCGTCAGAAAAACTTGAAATTTTGTAACAATAAAGTACTCGAGGGTCTTGTCAAATTAAGCTATCGCTCAAAGCTATGCTACCCTTGAGTCCCAAATCAAACACTGATAAAACTTCAAACGGCCCTAACTTCTATACAGTACGTCCTACACCTATCAAAGTTTGCAAATAACAAATGCTTGTAAGTTTTTACTGGAGCGTCATAAAACTTTGAAATTTTGTAACAATAAAGTACTCGAGCCTCTTGTCAATTTAAGTTATCGCTGAAAGCTATGCTACCCTTGAGCCCCAATTCAAACACTGATAAAACTTCGAATGGCCCTAACTTCTATACGGTACGTCCTACACCTATCAAAGTTTGCAACATACAAATGCTTGTAACTTTTTACTGCAGCGTCATAAAACCTTGAAATTTTGTAACAATAAAGTACTGGAGCCTCTTGTCAATTTAAGCTATCACTCAAAGCTATGCTACCCTTGAGTCCCTAATCAAACACTGATAAAACTTCAAATGGCCCTAACTTCTATACGGTACGTCCTACACCTATCAAAGTTTGCAACATAGAAATGCTTGTAATTTTTTACTGAAGCGCCATAAAACCTTGAAATTTTGTAACACTAAAGTACTCGAGCCTCTTGTCAATTTAAGCTATCGCTCAAAGCTATGCTACCCTTGAGTCTCAAACACTGATAAAACTTCAAATGGCCCTAACTTCTATACGGTACGTCCTAAACCTATCAAAGTTTGCAACATACAAATGCTTGTAACTTTTTACTGGAGCGTCATAAAAGCTTGAAATTTTGTAAGAATAAAGTACTCGAGCCTCTTGTCAATTTAAGCTATCGCTCAAAGCTATGCTACCCTTGAGTCACAAATCAAACACTGATAAAACTTCAACCGGTCCTAACTTCTATACGGTACGTCCTACACCTATCAAAGTTTGCAACATACAAATGCTTGTAATTTTTTACTGAAGCACCATAAAACCTTGAAATTTTGTAACAATAAGTTTGCAAAATACAAATGCTTGTAACTTTTTACTGGAGCGTCATAAAACCTTGAAATTTTGTAACATTAAAGTACTCGAGCCTCTTGATAATTTAAGCTATCACTCAAAGCTATGCTAGCCTGGAGTCCCAAATCAAACACTGATAAAACTTCAAATGGCCCTAACTTCTATAGGGTACGTCCTACACCTATCAAAGTTTGCAATATACAAATGCTTGTAACTTTTTACTAGAGCGCCATAAATGCTTGAAATATTGTAACAATAAAGCACTCGAGCCTCTTGTCAATTTAAGCTATCGCTCAAAGCTATGCTACCCTTGAGTCCCAAATCAAACACTGATAAAACTTCAAATGGCCCTAACTTCTATAGGGTACGTCCTACACCTATCAAAGTTTGCAACATACAAATGCTTGTAACTTTTTACTGGAGCGTCATAAAAACTTGAAATTTTGTAACAATAAAGTACTCGAGCCTCTTGTAAAATTAAGCTATCGGTCAAAGCTATGCTACCCTTGAGTCCCAAATCAAACACTGATAAAACTTCAAACGGCCCTAAATTATATACAGTACGTCCTACACCTATCGAAGTTTGCAAATAACAAATGCTTGTAACTTTTTACTGGAGCGTCATAAAACCTTGAAATTTTGTAACAATAAAGCCTCTTGCCAATTTAAGCTATCGCTCAAAGCTATGCTACCCTTGCGTCCCAAATCAAACACTGATAAAACTTCAAATGGCCCTAACTTCTATGCGGTATGTCCTACACCTATCAAAGTTTGCAACATACGAATGCTTGTAACTTTTTACTAGAGCGTCATAAAACCTTGAAATTTTGTAACAATAAAGTAATCGAACCACTTGCAATTTTAAGCTATCGCTCAAAGCTATGCTACCCTTGAGTCCCAAATCAAAAACTGATAAAACTTCAAATGGCCCTAACTTCTATACGGTAAGTCCTACACCTATCAAAGTTTGCCACATACAAATGCTTGCAACTTTTTAGTGGAGCGTGATAAAACCTCGAAATTTTGTAACAATAAAGTACTCGAGCCACTTGTCAATTTAAGCTATTGCTCAAAGCTATGTTACCCTAGAGTCCCAAATCAAACACTGATAAAACTTTAAATGGCCCTAACTTCTATGCTGTATATACTACACCTCTCAAAGTTTGCAACATACAAATGCTTGTAACTTTTTACTGGAGCGTCATAAAACCTTGAAATTTTGTAACAATAAAGTACTCGAGCCTCTTGTCAATTTAAGGTATCACTCAAAGCTATGCTACCCTTGAGTCCCAAATCAAACACTGACAAAACTTCAAATGGCCCTAACTTCTATAGGGTACGTCCTACACCTATCAAAATTTGCAACATACAAATGCTTGTAACTACACCTATCAAAGTTTGCAACATACAAATGCTTGTATCTTTTTCTGGAGCGTCATAAAATCTTGAAATTTTGAACAATAAAGCCTCTTGCCAATTTAAGCTAGCGCTCAAAGCTATGCTACCCTTGAGTCCCAAATCAAACACTGATAAAACTTCAAATGGCCCTAACTTCTCTACGGTACGTCCTACACATATCAAAGTTTGCAACATACAAATGCTTGTAACTTTTTAGTGGAGCGCCATAAAACCTTGAAATTTTGTATGAATAAAGTACTCGAGCCTCTTGTCAATTTAATCTATCGCTCAAAGCCATGCTACCCTTGAGTCCCAAATCAAACACTGATAAAACTTCAAATGGCCCTAACTTCTATGCGGTATGTCCTACACCTATCAAAGTTTGCAATATACAAATGCTTGTAACTTTTTACTGGAGCGTCATAAAACCTTGAAATTTTGTAAAAATAAAGTACTCGAGCCTCTTGATAATTTAAGCTATCACTCAAAGCTATGCTACCCTGGAGTCCCAAATCAAACACTGATAAAACTTCAAATGGCCCTAACTTCTATAGGGTACATCCTACACCTATCAAAGTTTGCAACATACAAATGCTTGTAACTTTCTACTGGAGCGTCATAAAAACTTGAAATTTTGTAACAATAAAGTACTCAAGCCTCTTGTCAAATTAAGTTATCGCTCAAAGCTATGCTACCCTTGAGTCCCAAATCAAACACTGATAAAACTTCAAACGGCCCTAACTTCTATACAGTACGTCCTACACCTATCAAAGTTTGCAACATACAAATGCTTGTAACTTTTTACTGGAGCGTCATAAAACCTTAATATTGTGTAACAATAAAGTTCTCGAGCCTCTTGTCAATTTAATCTATCGCTCAAAGCTATGCTACCCTTGAGTCCCAAATCAAACACTAATAAAACTTCAAATGGCCCTAACCTCTATACGGTACGTCCTACATCTATCAAAGTTTGCAACATATAAATGCTTGTAACTTTTTAATGGAGCGCCATAAAACTTTGCAATTTTGTAACAAGAAAGTACTCAAGCCTCTTGTCAATTTAAGCTATCGCTCAAAGCTATGCTATCCTTGAGTCCCAAATCAAACACTGATAAAATTTCAAATGGCCCTAAATTCTATACGGTACGTCCTACACCTATCAAAATGTGCAACATACAAATGCTTGTAACTTTTTAGTGGAGCGTCATAAAACCTTGAAATTTGGTAACAATAAAGTACTCGAGCCTCTTGTCAATTTAAGCTATCGCTCAAGACTATGCTACCCTTGAGTCCCAAATCAAACACTGATAAAACTTCAAATGGCCCTAACTTCTATGCGGTATGTCCTACACCTATCAAAGTTTGCAAAATACAAATGCTTGTAACTTTTTACTGGAGCGTCATAAAACCTTGAAATTTTGTAACAATAAAGTACTCGAGCCTCTTGATAATTTAAGCTATCACTCAAAGCTATGCTACCCTTGAGTCCCAAATCAAACACTGATAAAACTTCAAATGGCCCTAACTTCTATAGGGTACGTCCTACACCTATCAAAGTTTGCAACATACAAATGCTTGTAACTTTTTACTGGAGCGTCATAAAACCTTGAAATTTTGAAACAATAAAGTACTCGAGCCTCTTGTCAAATTAAGCTATCGCTCAAAGCTATGCTACCCTTGAGTCCCAAATCAAACACTGATAAAACTTCAAACGGCCCTAACTTCTATACAGTACGTCCTACACCTATCAAAGTTTGCAACATACAAATGCTTGCAACTTTTTAGTGGAGCGTGATAAAACCTCGAAATTTTGTAACAATAAAGTACTCGAGCCACTTGTCAATTTAAGCTATCGCTCAAAGCTATGCTACCCTAGAGTCCCAAATCAAACACTGATAAAACTTCAACTGGCCCTAACTTATATGCTGTATATCCTACACCTATCAAAGTTTGCAACATACAAATGCTTGTAACTTTTTACTGGAGCGTCATAAAACCTTGAAATTTTGTAACAATAAAGTACTCGAGCCTCTTGTCAATTTAAGGTATCACTCAAAGCTATGCTACCCTTGAGTCCCAAATCAAACACTGACAAAACTTCAAATGGCCCTAACTTCTATAGGGTACGTCCTACACCTATCAAAGTTTGCAGCATACAAATGCTTGTAACTACACCTATCAAAGTTTGCAACATACAAATGCTTGTAACTTTTTACTGGAGCGTCATATAATCTTGAAATTATGTAACAATAAAGCCTCTTGCCATTTTAAGCTATCGCTCAAAGCTATGCTACCCTTGAGTCCCAAATCAAACACTGATGAAACTTCAAACGGCCCTAAATTATATACAGTACGTCCTACACCTATCGAAGTTTGCAAATAACAAATGCTTGTAACTTTTTACTGGAGCGTCATAAAACCTTGAAATTTTGTAACAATAAAGCCTCTTGCCAATTTAAGCTATCGCTCAAAGCTATGCTACCTTTGCGTCCCAAATCAAACACTGATAAAACTTCAAATGGCCCTAACTTCTATGCGGTATGTCCTACACCTATCAAAGTTTGCAACATACGAATGCTTGTAACTTTTTACTAGAGCGTCATAAAACCTTGAAATTTTGTAACAATAAAGTAATCGAACCACTTGCAATTTTAAGCTATCGCTCAAAGCTATGCTACCCTTGAGTCCCAAATCAAAAACTGATAAAACTTCAAATGGCCCTAACTTCTATACGGTAAGTCCTACACCTATCAAAGTTTGCCACATACAAATGCTTGCAATTTTTTAGTGGAGCGTGATAAAACCTCGAAATTTTGTAACAATAAAGTACTCGAGCCACTTGTCAATTTAAGCTATTGCTCAAAGCTATGTTACCCTAGAGTCCCAAATCAAACACTGATAAAACTTCAAATGGCCCTAACTTCTATGCTTTATATCCTACACCTATCAAAGTTTGCAACATACAAATGCTTGTAACTTTTTACTGGAGCGTCATAAAACCTTGAAATTTTGTAACAATAAAGTACTCGAGCCTCTTGTCAATTTAAGGTATCACTCAAAGCTATGCTACCCTTGAGTCCCAAATCAAACACTGACAAAACTTCAAATGGCCCTAACTTCTATAGGGTACGTCCTACACCTATCAAAATTTGCAACATACAAATGCTTGTAACTACACCTATCAAAGTTTGCAACATACAAATGCTTGTATCTTTTTACTGTAGCGTCATAAAATCTTGAAATTTTGTAACAATAAAGCCTCTTGCCAATTTAAGCTAGCGCTCAAAGCTATGCTACCCTTGAGTCCCAAATCAAACACTGATAAAACTTCAAATGGCCCTAACTTCTCTACGGTACGTCCTACACATATCAAAGTTTGCAACATACAAATGCTTGTAACTTTTTAGTGGAGCGCCATAAAGCCTTGAAATTTCGTATGAAGAAAGTACTCGAGCCTCTTGTCAATTTAATCTATCGCTCAAAGCCATGCTACCCTTGAGTCCCAAATCAAACACTGATAAAACTTCAAATGGCCCTAACTTCTATGCGGTATGTCCTACACCTATCAAAGTTTGCAATATAAATGCTTGTAACTTTTTACTGGAGCGTCATAAAACCTTGAAATTTTGTAAAAATAAAGTACTCGAGCCTCTTGATAATTTAAGCTATCACTCAAAGCTATGCTACCCTGGAGTCCCAAATCAAACACTGATAAAACTTCAAATGGCCCTAACTTCTATAGGGTACATCCTACACCTATCAAAGTTTGCAACATACAAATGCTTGTAACTTTCTACTGGAGCGTCATAAAAACTTGAAATTTTGTAACAATAAAGTACTCAAGCCTCTTGTCAAATTAAGTTATCGCTCAAAGCTATGCTACCCTTGAGTCCCAAATCAAACACTGATAAAACTTCAAACGGCCCTAACTTCTATACAGTACGTCCTACACCTATCAAAGTTTGCAACATACAAATGCTTGTAACTTTTTACTAGAGCGTCATAAAACCTTAATATTGTGTAACAATAAAGTTCTCGAGCCTCTTGTCAATTTAATCTATCGCTCAAAGCTATGCTACCCTTGAGTCCCAAATCAAACACTAATAAAACTTCAAATGGCCCTAACCTCTATACGGTACGTCCTACATCTATCAAAGTTTGCAACATACAAATGCTTGTAACTTTTTAATGGAGCGCCATAAAACTTTGCAATTTTGTAACAAGAAAGTACTCAAGCCTCTTGTCAATTTAAGCTATCGCTCAAAGCTATGCTATCCTTGAGTCCCAAATCAAACACTGATAAAATTTCAAATGGCCCTAACTTCTATACGGTACGTCCTACACCTATCAAAATGTGCAACATACAAATGCTTGTAACTTTTTAGTGGAGCGTCATAAAACCTTGAAATTTGGTAACAATAAAGTACTCGAGCCTCTTGTCAATTTAAGCTATCGCTCAAGACTATGCTACCCTAGAGTCCCAAATCAAACACTGATAAAACTTCAAATGGCCCTAACTTCTATGCTTTATATCCTACACCTATCAAAGTTTGCAAAATACAAATGCTTGTAACTTTTTACTGGAGCGTCATAAAACCTTGAAATTTTGTAACAATAAAGTACTCGAGCCTCTTGATAATTTAAGCTAAAACTCAAAGCTATGCTACCCTTGAGGCCCAAATCAAACACTGATAAAACTTCAAATGGCCCTAACTTCTATAGGGTACGTCCTACACCTATCAAAGTTTGCAACATACAAATGCTTGTAACTTTTTACTGGAGCGTCATAAAACCTTGAAATTTTGAAACAATAAAGTACTCGAGCCTCTTGTCAAATTAAGCTATCGCTCAAAGCTATGCTACCCTTGAGTCCCAAATCAAACACTGATAAAACTTCAAACGGCCCTAACTTCTATACAGTACGTCCTACACCTATCAAAGTTTGCAACATACAAATGCTTGCAACTTTTTAGTGGAGCGTGATAAAACCTCGAAATTTTGTAACAATAAAGTACTCGAGCCACTTGTCAATTTAAGCTATCGCTCAAAGCTATGCTACCCTAGAGTCCCAAATCAAACACTGATAAAACTTCAACTGGCCCTAACTTCTATGCTGTATATCCTACACCTATCAAAGTTTGCAACATACAAATGCTTGTAACTTTTTACTGGAGCGTCATAAAACCTTGAAATTTTGTAACAATAAAGTACTCGAGCCTCTTGTCAATTTAAGGTATCACTCAAAGCTATGCTACCCTTGAGTCCCAAATCAAACACTGACAAAACTTCAAATGGCCCTAACTTCTATAGGGTACGTCCTACACCTATCAAAGTTTGCAGCATACAAATGCTTGTAACTACACCTATCAAAGTTTGCAACATACAAATGCTTGTAACTTTTTACTGGAGCGTCATATAATCTTGAAATTATGTAACAATAAAGCCTCTTGCCATTTTAAGCTATCGCTCAAAGCTATGCTACCCTTGAGTCCCAAATCAAACACTGATAAAACTTCAAATGGCCCTAACTTCTCTACGGTACGTCCTACACATATCAAAGTTTGCAACATACAAATGCTTGTAAATTTTTAGTGGAGCGCCATAAAACCTTGAAATTTTGTATGAATAAAGTACTCGAGTATCTTGTCAATTTAATCTATCGCTCAAAGCCATGCTACCCTTGAGTCCCAAATCAAACACTGATAAAACTTCAAATGGCCCTAACTTCTATGCGGTATGTCCTACACCTATCAAAGTTTGCAACATACAAATGCTTGGAACTTTTTACTGGAGCGTCATAAAACCTTGAAATTTTGTAACATTAAAGTACTCGAGCCTCTTGATAATTTAAGCTATCACTCAAAGCTATGCTAGCCTGGAGTCCCAAATCAAACACTGATAAAACTTCAAATGGCCCTAACTTCTATAGGGTACGTCCTACACCTATCAAAGTTTGCAACATAAAAATGCTTGTAACTTTTTACTGGAGCGTCATAAAAACTTGAAATTTTGTAACAATAAAGTACTCGAGCCTCTTGCAAAATTAAGCTATCGGTCAAAGCTATGCTACCCTTGAGTCCCAAATCAAACACTGATAAAACTTCAAACGGCCCTAAATTATATACAGTACGTCCTACACCTATCGAAGTTTGCAAATAACAAATGCTTGTAACTTTTTACTGGAGCGTCATAAAACCTTGAAATTTTGTAACAATAAAGCCTCTTGCCAATTTAAGCTATCGCTCAAAGCTATGCTACCCTTGCGTCCCAAATCAAACACTGATAAAACTTCAAATGGCCCTAACTTCTATGCGGTATGTCCTACACCTATCAAAGTTTGCAACATACGAATGCTTGTAACTTTTTACTAGAGCGTCATAAAACCTTGAAATTTTGTAACAATAAAGTAATCGAACCACTTGCAATTTTAAGCTATCGCTCAAAGCTATGCTACCCTTGAGTCCTAAATCAAAAACTGATAAAACTTCAAATGGCCCTAACTTCTATACGGTAAGTCCTACACCTATCAAAGTTTGCCACATACAAATGCTTGCAACTTTTTAGTGGAGCGTGATAAAACCTCGAAATTTTGTAACAATAAAGTACTCGAGCCACCTGTCAATTTAAGCTATTGCTCAAAGCTATGTTACCCTAGAGTCCCAAATCAAACACTGATAAAACTTCAAATTGCCCTAACTTCTATGCTGTATATCCTACACCTATCAAAGTTTGCAACATACAAATGCTTGTAACTTTTTACTGGAGCGTCATAAAACCTTGAAATTTTGTAACAATAAAGTACTCGAGCCTCTTGTCAATTTAAGGTATCACTCAAAGCTATGCTACCCTTGAGTCCCAAATCAAACACTGACAAAACTTCAAATGGCCCTAACTTCTATAGGGTACGTCCTACACCTATCAATATTTGCAACATACAAATGCTTGTAACTACACCTATCAAAGTTTGCAACATACAAATGCTTGTATCTTTTTACTGGAGCGTCATAAAATCTTGAAATTTTGTAACAATAAAGCCTCTTGCCAATTTAAGCTAGCGCTCAAAGCTATGCTACCCTTGAGTCCCAAATCAAACACTGATAAAACTTCAAATGGCCCTAACTTCTCTACGGTACGTCCTACACATATCAAAGTTTGCAACATACAAATGCTTGTAACTTTTTAGTGGAGCGCCATAAAACCTTGAAATTTTGTATGAATAAAGTACTCGAGCCTCTTGTCAATTTAATCTATCGCTCAAAGCCATGCTACCCTTGAGTCCCAAATCAAACACTGATAAAACTTCAAATGGCCCTAACTTCTATGCGGTATGTCCTACACCTATCAAAGTTTGCAACATACAAATGCTTGGAACTTTTTACTGGAGCGTCATAAAACCTTGAAATTTTGTAACATTAAAGTACTCGAGCCTCTTGATAATTTAAGCTATCACTCAAAGCTATGCTAGCCTGGAGTCCCAAATCAAACACTGATAAAACTTCAAATGGCCCTAACTTCTATAGGGTACGTCCTACACCTATCAAAGTTTGCAACATAAAAATGCTTGTAACTTTTTAGTGGAGCGTCATAAAAACTTGAAATTTTGTAACAATAAAGTACTCGAGCCTCTTGCAAAATTAAGCTATCGGTCAAAGCTATGCTACCCTTGAGTCCCAAATCAAACACTGATAAAACTTCAAACGGCCCTAAATTATATACAGTACGTCCTACACCTATCGAAGTTTGCAAATAACAAATGCTTGTAACTTTTTACTGGAGCGTCATAAAACCTTGAAATTTTGTAACAATAAAGCCTCTTGCCAATTTAAGCTATCGCTCAAAGCTATGCTACCCTTGCGTCCCAAATCAAACACTGATAAAACTTCAAATGGCCCTAACTTCTATGCGGTATGTCCACACCTATCAAAGTTTGCAACATACGAATGCTTGTAACTTTTTACTAGAGCGTCATAAAACCTTGAAATTTTGTAACAATAAAGTAATCGAACCACTTGCAATTTTAAGCTATCGCTCAAAGCTATGCTACCCTTGAGTCCTAAATCAAAAACTGATAAAACTTCAAATGGCCCTAACTTCTATACGGTAAGTCCTACACCTATCAAAGTTTGCCACATACAAATGCTTGCAACTTTTTAGTGGAGCGTGATAAAACCTCGAAATTTTGTAACAATAAAGTACTCGAGCCACCTGTCAATTTAAGCTATTGCTCAAAGCTATGTTACCCTAGAGTCCCAAATCAAACACTGATAAAACTTCAAATGGCCCTAACTTCTATGCTGTATATCCTACACCTATCAAAGTTTGCAACATACAAATGCTTGTAACTTTTTACTGGAGCGTCATAAAACCTTGAAATTTTGTAACAATAAAGTACTCGAGCCTCTTGTCAATTTAAGGTATCACTCAAAGCTATGCTACCCTTGAGTCCCAAATCAAACACTGACAAAACTTCAAATGGCCCTAACTTCTATAGGGTACGTCCTACACCTATCAATATTTGCAACATACAAATGCTTGTAACTACACCTATCAAAGTTTGCAACATACAAATGCTTGTATCTTTTTACTGGAGCGTCATAAAATCTTGAAATTTTGTAACAATAAAGCCTCTTGCCAATTTAAGCTAGCGCTCAAAGCTATGCTACCCTTGAGTCCCAAATCAAACACTGATAAAACTTCAAATGGCCCTAACTTCTCTACGGTACGTCCTACACATATCAAAGTTTGCAACATACAAATGCTTGTAACTTTTTAGTGGAGCGCCATAAAACCTTGAAATTTTGTATGAATAAAGTACTCGAGCCTCTTGTCAATTTAATCTATCGCTCAAAGCCATGCTACCCTTGAGTCCCAAATCAAACACTGATAAAACTTCAAATGGCCCTAACTTCTATGCGGTATGTCCTACACCTATCAAAGTTTGCAATATACAAATGCTTGTAACTTTTTACTGGAGCGTCATAAAACCTTGAAATTTTGTAAAAATAAAGTACTCGAGCCTCTTGATAATTTAAGCTATCACTCAAAGCTATGCTACCCTGGAGTCCCAAATCAAACACTGATAAAACTTCAAATGGCCCTAACTTCTATAGGGTACATCCTACACCTATCAAAGTTTGCAACATACAAATGCTTGTAACTTTTTAGTGGAGCGTCATAAAACCTTAATATTTTGTAACAAGAAAGTACTCAAGCCTCTTGTCAATTTAAGCTATCGCTCAAAGCTATGCTATCCTTGAGTCCCAAATCAAACACTGATAAAATTTCAAATGGCCCTAACTTCTATACGGTACGTCCTACACCTATCAAAATGTGCAACATACAAATGCTTGTAACTTTTTAGTGGAGCGTCATAAAACCTTGAAATTTGGTAACAATAAAGTACTCGAGCCTCTTGTCAATTTAAGCTATCGCTCAAGACTATGCTACCCTTGAGTCCCAAATCAAACACTGATAAAACTTCAAATGGCCCTAACTTCTATGCGGTATGTCCTACACCTATCAAAGCTTGCAAAATACAAATGCTTGTAACTTTTTACTGGAGCGTCATAAAACCTTGAAATTTTGTAACAATAAAGTACTCGAGCCTCTTGATAATTTAAGCTATCACTCAAAGCTATGGTACCCTTGAGTCCCAAATCAAACACTGATAAAACTTCAAATGGCCCTAACTTCTATAGGGTACGTCCTACACCTATCAAAGTTTGCAACATACAAATGCTTGTAACTTTTTACTGGAGCGTCATAAAATCTTGAAATTTTGAAACAATAAAGTACTCGAGCCTCTTGTCAAATTAAGCTATCGCTCAAAGCTATGCTACCCTTGAGTCCCAAATCAAACACTGATAAAACTTCAAACGGCCCTAACTTCTATACAGTACGTCCTACACCTATCAAAGTTTGCAACATACAAATGCTTGCAACTTTTTAGTGGAGCGTGATAAAACCTCGAAATTTTGTAACAATAAAGTACTCGAGCCACTTGTCAATTTAAGCTATCGCTCAAAGCTATGCTACCCTAGAGTCCCAAATCAAACACTGATAACACTTCAACTGGCCCTAACTTCTATGCTGTATATCCTACACCTATCAAAGTTTGCAACATACAAATGCTTGTAACTTTTTACTTGAGCGTCATATAATCTTGAAATTATGTAACAATAAAGCCTCTTGCCATTTTAAGCTATCGCTCAAAGCTATGCTACCCTTGAGTCCCAAATCAAACACTGATAAAACTTCAAATGGCCCTAACTTCTCTACGGTACGTCCTACACATATCAAAGTTTGCAACATACAAATGCTTGTAAATTTTTAGTGGAGCGCCATAAAACCTTGAAATTTTGTATGAATAAAGTACTCGAGTCTCTTGTCAATTTAATCTATCGCTCAAAGCCATGCTACCCTTGAGTCCCAAATCAAACACTGATAAAACTTCAAATGGCCCTAACTTCTATAGGGTACGTCCTACACCTATCAAAGTTTGCAACATACAAATGCTTGTAACTTTTTACTGGAGCGTCATAAAAACTTGAAATTTTGTAACAATAAAGTACTCGAGCCTCTTGCAAAATTAAGCTATCGGTCAAAGCTATGCTACCCTTGAGTCCCAAATCAAACACTGATAAAACTTCAAACGGCCCTAAATTATATACAGTACGTCCTACACCTATCGAAGTTTGCAAATAACAAATGCTTGTAACTTTTTACTGGAGCGTCATAAAACCTTGAAATTTTGTAACAATAAAGCCTCTTGCCAATTTAAGCTATCGCTCAAAGCTATGCTACCCTTGCGTCCCAAATCAAACACTGATAAAACTTCAAATGGCCCTAACTTCTATGCGGTATGTCCTACACCTATCAAAGTTTGCAACATACAAATGCTTGTAACTTTTTACTGGAGCGTCATAAAACCTTGAAATTTTGTAACAATAAAGTAATCGAACCACTTGCAATTTTAAGCTATCGCTCAAAGCTATGCTACCCTTGAGTCCTAAATCAAAAACTGATAAAACTTCAAATGGCCCTAACTTCTATACGGTAAGTCCTACACCTATCAAAGTTTGCCACATACAAATGCTTGCAACTTTTTAGTGGAGCGTGATAAAACCTCGAAATTTTGTAACAATAAAGTACTCGAGCCACCTGTCAATTTAAGCTATTGCTCAAAGCTATGTTACCCTAGAGTCCCAAATCAAACACTGATAAAACTTCAAATGGCCCTAACTTCTATGCTGTATATCCTACACCTATCAAAGTTTGCAACATACAAATGCTTGTAACTTTTTACTGGAGCGTCATAAAACCTTGAAATGTTGTAACAATAAAGTACTCGAGCCTCTTGTCAATTTAAGGTATCACTCAAAGCTATGCTACCCTTGAGTCCCAAATCAAACACTGACAAAACTTCAAATGGTCCTAACTTCTATAGGGTACGTCCTACACCTATCAATATTTGCAACATACAAATGCTTGTAACTACACCTATCAAAGTTTGCAACATACAAATGCTTGTATCTTTTTACTGGAGCGTCATAAAATCTTGAAATTTTGTAACAATAAAGCCTCTTGCCAATTTAAGCTAGCGCTCAAAGCTATGCTACCCTTGAGTCCAAATCAAACACTGATAAAACTTCAAATGGCCCTAACTTCTCTACGGTACGTCCTACACATATCAAAGTTTGCAACATACAAATGCTTGTAACTTTTTAGTGGAGCGCCATAAAACCTTGAAATTTTGTATGAATAAAGTACTCGAGCCTCTTGTCAATTTAATCTATCGCTCAAAGCCATGCTACCCTTGAGTCCCAAATCAAACACTGATAAAACTTCAAATGGCCCTAACTTCTATGCGGTATGTCCTACACCTATCAAAGTTTGCAATATACAAATGCTTGTAACTTTTTACTGGAGCGTCATAAAACCTTGAAATTTTGTAAAAATAAAGTACTCGAGCCTCTTGATAATTTAAGCTATCACTCAAAGCTATGCTACCCTGGAGTCCCAAATCAAACACTGATAAAACTTCAAATGGCCCTAACTTCTATAGGGTACATCCTACACCTATCAAAGTTTGCAACATACAAATGCTTGTAACTTTTTAGTGGAGCGTCATAAAACCTTAATATTTTGTAACAAGAAAGTACTCAAGCCTCTTGTCAATTTAAGCTATCGCTCAAAGCTATGCTATCCTTGAGTCCCAAATCAAACACTGATAAAATTTCAAATGGCCCTAACTTCTATACGGTACGTCCTACACCTATCAAAATGTGCAACATACAAATGCTTGTAACTTTTTAGTGGAGCGTCATAAAACCTTGAAATTTGGTAACAATAAAGTACTCGAGCCTCTTGTCAATTTAAGCTATCGCTCAAGACTATGCTACCCTTGAGTCCCAAATCAAACACTGATAAAACTTCAAATGGCCCTAACTTCTATGCGGTATGTCCTACACCTATCAAAGTTTGCAAAATACAAATGCTTGTAACTTTTTACTGGAGCGTCATAAAACCTTGAAATTTTGTAACAATAAAGTACTCGAGCCTCTTGATAATTTAAGCTATCACTCAAAGCTATGCTACCCTTGAGTCCCAAATCAAACACTGATAAAACTTCAAATGGCCCTAACTTCTATAGGGTACGTCCTACACCTATCAAAGTTTGCAACATACAAATGCTTGTAACTTTTTACTGGAGCGTCATAAAATCTTGAAATTTTGAAACAATAAAGTACTCGAGCCTCTTGTCAAATTAAGCTATCGCTCAAAGCTATGCTACCCTTGAGTCCCAAGTCAAACACTGATAAAACTTCAAACGGCCCTAACTTCTATACAGTACGTCCTACACCTATCAAAGTTTGCAACATACAAATGCTTGCAACTTTTTAGTGGAGCGTGATAAAACCTCGAAATTTTGTAACAATAAAGTACTCGAGCCACTTGTCAATTTAAGCTATCGCTCAAAGCTATGCTACCCTAGAGTCCCAAATCAAACACTGATAACACTTCAACTGGCCCTAACTTCTATGCTGTATATCCTACACCTATCAAAGTTTGCAACATACAAATGCTTGTAACTTTTTACTTGAGCGTCATATAATCTTGAAATTATGTAACAATAAAGCCTCTTGCCATTTTAAGCTATCGCTCAAAGCTATGCTACCCTTGAGTCCCAAATCAAACACTGATAAAACTTCAAATGGCCCTAACTTCTCTACGGTACGTCCTACACATATCAAAGTTTGCAACATACAAATGCTTGTAAATTTTTAGTGGAGCGCCATAAAACCTTGAAATTTTGTATGAATAAAGTACTCGAGTCTCTTGTCAATTTAATCTATCGCTCAAAGCCATGCTACCCTTGAGTCCCAAATCAAACACTGATAAAACTTCAAATGGCCCTAACTTCTATGCGGTATGTCCTACACCTATCAAAGTTTGCAACATACAAATGCTTGGAACTTTTTACTGGAGCGTCATAAAACCTTGAAATTTTGTAACAATAAACTACTCGAGCCTCTTGTAAATTTAAGGTATCACTCAAAGCTATGCTACCCTTGAGTCCCAAATCAAACACTGATAAAACTTCAAATGGCCATAACAATTGTCCTACATCTATCAAAGTTTGCAACATACAAATGCTTGTAACTTTTTAATGGACCGCCATAAAACTTTGCAATTTTGTAACAAGAAAGTACTCAAGCCTCTTGTCAATTTAAGCTATCGCTCAAAGCTATACTACCCTTGAGTCCCATATCAAACACTGATAAAATTTCAAATGGCCCTAACTTCTATACGGTACGTCCTACACCTCTCAAAATGTGCAACATACAAATGCTTGTAACTTTTTAGTGGAGCGTCATAAAACCTTGAAATTTTGTAACATTAAAGTACTCGAGACTCTTGATAATTTAAGCTATCAATCAAAGCTATGCTACCCTGGAGTCCCAAATCAAACACTGATAAAACTTCAAATGACCCTAACTTCTATAGGGTACGTCCTACACCTATCAAAGTTTGCAACATACAAATGCTTGTAACTTTTTACTGGAGCGTCATAAAACCTTAATATTTTGTAACAAGAAAGTACTCAAGCCTCTTGTCAATTTAAGCTATCGCTCAAAGCTATGCTATCCTTGAGTCCCAAATCAAACACTGATAAAATTTCAAATGGCCCTAACTTCTATACGGTACGTCCTACACCTATCAAAATGTGCAACATACAAATGCTTGTAACTTTTTAGTGGAGCGTCATAAAACCTTGAAATTTGGTAACAATAAAGTACTCGAGCCTCTTGTCAATTTAAGCTATCGCTCAAGACTATGCTACCCTTGAGTCCCAAATCAAACACTGATAAAACTTCAAATGGCCCTAACTTCTATGCGGTATGTCCTACACCTATCAAAGTTTGCAAAATACAAATGCTTGTAACTTTTTACTGGAGCGTCATAAAACCTTGAAATTTTGTAACAATAAAGTACTCGAGCCTCTTGATAATTTAAGCTATCACTCAAAGCTATGCTACCCTTGAGTCCCAAATCAAACACTGATAAAACTTCAAATGGCCCTAACTTCTATAGGGTACGTCCTACACCTATCAAAGTTTGCAACATACAAATGCTTGTAACTTTTTACTGGAGCGTCATAAAATCTTGAAATTTTGAAACAATAAAGTACTCGAGCCTCTTGTCAAATTAAGCTATCGCTCAAAGCTATGCTACCCTTGAGTCCCAAATCAAACACTGATAAAACTTCAAACGGCCCTAACTTCTATACAGTACGTCCTACACCTATCAAAGTTTGCAACATACAAATGCTTGCAACTTTTTAGTGGAGCGTGATAAAACCTCGAAATTTTGTAACAATAAAGTACTCGAGCCACTTGTCAATTTAAGCTATCGCTCAAAGCTATGCTACCCTAGAGTCCCAAATCAAACACTGATAAAACTTCAAACGGCCCTAACTTCTATACAGTACGTCCTACACCTATCAAAGTTTGCAACATACAAATGCTTGTAAATTTTTAGTGGAGCGCCATAAAACCTTGAAATTTTGTATGAATAAAGTACTCGAGTCTCTTGTCAATTTAATCTATCGCTCAAAGCCATGCTACCCTTGAGTCCCAAATCAAACACTGATAAAACTTCAAATGGCCCTAACTTCTATGCGGTATGTCCTACACCTATCAAAGTTTGCAACATACCAATGCTTGGAACTTTTTACTGGAGCGTCATAAAACCTTGAAATTTTGTAACAATAAACTACTCGAGCCTCTTGTAAATTTAAGGTATCACTCAAAGCTATGCTACCCTTGAGTCCCAAATCAAACACTGATAAAACTTCAAATGGCCATAACAATTGTCCTACATCTATCAAAGTTTGCAACATACAAATGCTTGTAACTTTTTAATGGACCGCCATAAAACTTTGCAATTTTGTAACAAGAAAGTACTCAAGCCTCTTGTCAATTTAAGCTATCGCTCAAAGCTATACTACCCTTGAGTCCCATATCAAACACTGATAAAATTTCAAATGGCCCTAACTTCTATACGGTACGTCCTACACCTCTCAAAATGTGCAACATACAAATGCTTGTAACTTTTTAGTGGAGCGTCATAAAACCTTGAAATTTTGTAACATTAAAGTACTCGAGCCTCTTGATAATTTAAGCTATCACTCAAAGCTATGCTACCCTGGAGTCCCAAATCAAACACTGATAAAACTTCAAACGGCCCTAACTTCTATAGGGTACGTCCTACACCTATCAAAGTTTGCAACATACAAATGCTTGTAACTTTTTACTGGAGCGTCATAAGAACTTGAAATTTTGTAACAATAAAGTACTCGAGCCTCTTGTCAAATTAAGCTATCGCTCAAACCTATGCTACCCTTGAGTCCCAAGTGAAACACTGATAAAACTTCAAACGGCCCTAACTTCTATACAGTACGTCCTACACCTATCAAAGTTTGCAAATAACAAATGCTTGTAACTTTTTACTGGAGCGTCATAAAACTTTGAAATTTTGTAACAATAAAGTACTCGAGCCTCTTGTCAATTTAAGTTATCGCTCAAAGCTATGCTACCCTTGAGTCCCAAATCAAACACTGATAAAACTTGAAATGGCCCTAACTTCTATACGGTACGTCCTACACCTATCAAAGTTTACAACATACAAATGCTTGTAACTTTTTACTGCAGCGTCATAAAACCTTGAAATTTTGTAACAATAAATTACTCGAGCCTCTTGTCAATTTAAGCTATCGCTCAAAGCTATGCTACCCTTGAGTCCCAAATCAAACACTGATAAAACTTCAAATGGCCCTAACTTCTATACGGTACGTCCTAAACCTCTCAAAGTTTGCAACATACAAATGCTTGAAACTTTTTACTGGAGCGTCATAAAACCTTGAAATTTTGTAACAATAAAGTACTCGAGCCTCTTGTCAATTTAAGCTATCGCTCAAAGCTATGCTACCCTTGAGTCACAAATCAAAGACTGATAAAACTTCAAACGGTCCTAACTTCTATACGGTACGTTATACACCTATCAAAGTTTGCAACATACAAATGCTTGTAACTTTTTACTGGAGCGTCATAAAACCTGGAAATTTTGTAACAATAAAGTACTCGAGCCTCTTGTCAATTTAAGCTATCGCTCAAAGCTATACTACCCTTGAGTCACAAATCAAACACTGATAAAACTTCAAACGGTCCTAACTTCTATACGGTACGTCCTACACCTATCAAAGTTTGCAACATACAAATGCTTGTAATTTTTTACTGAAGCGCCATAAAACCGTGAAATTTTGTAACAATAAGTTTGCAAAATACAAATGCTTGTAACTTTTTATTGGAGCGTCATAAAACCTTGAAATTTTGTAACATTAAAGTACTCGAGCCTCTTGATAATTTAAGCTATCACTCAATGCTATGCTACCCTGGAGTCCCAAATCAAACACTGATAAAACTTCGAATGGCCCTAACTTCTATAGGGTACGTCCTACACCTATCAAAGTTTGCAATATACAAATGCTTGTAACTTTTTACTGGAGCGTCATAAAACCTTGAAATATTGTAACAATAAAGCACTCGAGCCTCTTGTCAATTTAAGCTATCGCTCAAAGCTATGCTACCGTTGAGTCCCAAATCAAACACTGATAAAACTTCAAATGGCCCTAACTTCTATAGGGTACGTCCTACACCTATCCAAGTTTGCAACATACAAATGCTTGTAACTTTTTACTGGAGCGTCATAAAAACTTGAAATTTTGTAACAATAAAGTACTCGAGCCTCTTGTCAAATTAAGCTATCGCTCAAAGCTATGCTACCCTTGAGTCCCAAATCAAACACTGATAAAACTTCAAACGGCCCTAAATTATATACAGTACGTCCTACACCTATCAAAGTTTGCAAATAACAAATGCTTGTAACTTTTTACTGGAGCGTCATAAAACTTTGAAATTTTGTAACAATAAAGTACTCGAGCCTCTTGTCAATTTAAGTTGTCGCTCAAAGCTATGCTACCCTTGAGTGCCAAATCAAACACTGATAAAACTTCAAATGGCCCTAACTTCTATACGGTACGTCCTAAACCTATCAAAGTTTGCAACATACAAATGCTTGTAACTTTTTACTGGAGCGTCATAAAACCTTGAAATTTTGTAACAATAAAGTACTCGAGCCTCTTGTCAATTTAAGCTATCGCTCAAAGCTATGCTACCCTTGAGCCACAAATCAAACACTGATAAAACTTCAAACGGTCCTAACTTCTATACGGTACGTCCTACACCTATCAAAGTTTGCAACATACAAATGCTTTTAATTTTTTACTGAAGCGCCATAAAACCTTGAAATTTTGTAACAATAAAGTACTCGAGCCTCTTGTCAATTTAAGCTATCGCTGAAAGCTATGCTACCCTTGACTCCCAAATCAACCACTGATAAAACTTCAAATGGCCCTAACTTCTATACGGTACATCCAAAACCTATCAAAGTTTGCAACATACAAATGCTTGTAACTTTTTACTGGAGCGTCATAAAACCTTGAAATTTTGTAACAATAAAGTACTCGAGCCTCTTGTCAATTTAAGCCATCGCTCAAAGCTATGCTACCCTTGAGTCACAAATCAAACACTGATAAAACTTCAAACGGTCCTAACTTCTATACGGTACGTCCTACACCTATCAAAGTTTGCAACATATAAATGCTTGTAATTTTTTACTGAAGCGCCATAAAACCTTGAAATTTTGTAACAATAATGTACTCGAGCCTCTTGTCAATTTAATCTATCGCTCAAAGCTATGCTGTCCTTAAATCCCAAATCAAACACTGATAAAACTTCAAATGGCCCTCACTTCTATACGGTACGTCCTACACCTATCAAAGTTTGCAACATACAAATGCTTGTAGCTTTTTACTGGAGCGTCATAAAACCTTGAAATTTTGTAACAATAAAGTACTCGAGCCTCTTGTCAATTTAAGATATAGCTCAAAGCTATGCTACCCTTGAGTCCCACATCAAACACTGATAAAACTTCAAATGACCCTCACTTCTATACGGTACGTCCTACACCTATCAAAGTGTGCAACATACAAATGCTTGTAGCTTTTTACCGGAGCGTCATAAAACCTTGAAATTTTGTAACAATAAAGTACTGGAGCCTCTTGTCAATTTAAGCTATAGCTCAAAGCTATGCTACCCTTGAGTCCCACATCAAACACTGATAAAACTTCAAATGACCCTAACTTCTATACGGTACGTCCTACACCTATCAAAGTTTGCAAAATACAAGTGCTTGTAACTTTTTACTGGAGCGTCATAAAACCTTGAAATTTTGTAACAATAAAGTACTCGAGCCTCTTGTCAATTTAAGCTATTGCTCAAAGCTATGCTACCCTTGAGTTCCAAATCAAACACTGAGAAAGCTTCAAATGGAGCTAACTTCTATACGGTACGTCCTACACCTATCAAAGTTTGCAACATACAAATGCTTGTAACTTTTTACTGGAGCGTCATAAAACCTTGAAATTTTGTAACAATAAAGTACTCGAATCTTTTGCCAATTTAAGTTATCACTCAAAGCTATGCTACCCTTGAGTCCCAAATCAAACACTGATAAAACTTTAAATGGCCCTAACTTCTATACGGTACGTCCTACACCTATGAAAGTTTGCAACATACAAATGCTTGTAACTTTTTACTCGAGCGTCATAAAACCTTGAAATTTTGTAACAATAAAGTACTCGAGCCTCTTGTCAATTTAAGCTTTCGCTCAAAGCAATGCTACCCTTGAGTCCCAAATCAAACACTGATAAAACTTCAAATTGCCCTAACTTCTAGGCGGTATGTCCTACACCTATCAAAGTTTGCAACACACAAATGCTTGTAACTTTTTACTGGAGCGTCATAAAACCTTGAAATTTTGTAACAATAAAGTACTCGAGCCTCTTGTTAATTTAAGCTATCGGTCAAAGCTATGCTACCCTTGGGTCCCAAATCAAACACTGATAAAACTTCAAATGGCCCTAACTTCTATACGGTACGTCCTACATCTATCAAAGTTTGCAACATACAAATGCCTTAACAATTTACTGGAGCGTCATAAAACCTTGTAATTTTGTAACAATAAAGTACTCGAGCCTCTTGTCAATTTAAGCTATTGCTCAAAGCTATGCTACCCTTGAGTTCCAAATCAAACACTGAGAAAGCTTCAAATGGAGCTAACTTCTATACGGTACGTCCTACACCTATCAAAGTTTGCAACATACAAATGCTTGTAACTTTTTACTGGAGCGTCATAAAACCTTGAAATTTTGTAACAATAAAGTACTCGAATCTTTTGCCAATTTAAGTTATCACTCAAAGCTATGCTACCCTTGAGTCCCAAATCAAACACTGATAAAACTTTAAATGGCCCTAACTTCTATACGGTACGTCCTACACCTATGAAAGTTTGCAACATACAAATGCTTGTAACTTTTTACTCGAGCGTCATAAAACCTTGAAATTTTGTAACAATAAAGTACTCGAGCCTCTTGTCAATTTAAGCTTTCGCTCAAAGCAATGCTACCCTTGAGTCCCAAATCAAACACTGATAAAACTTCAAATTGCCCTAACTTCTAGGCGGTATGTCCTACACCTATCAAAGTTTGCAACACACAAATGCTTGTAACTTTTTACTGGAGCGTCATAAAACCTTGAAATTTTGTAACAATAAAGTACTCGAGCCTCTTGTTAATTTAAGCTATCGGTCAAAGCTATGCTACCCTTGGGTCCCAAATCAAACACTGATAAAACTTCAAATGGCCCTAACTTCTATACGGTACGTCCTACATCTATCAAAGTTTGCAACATACAAATGCCTTAACAATTTACTGGAGCGTCATAAAACCTTGTAATTTTGTAACAATAAAGTACTCGAGCCTCTTGTTAATTTAAGCTATCGCTCAAAGCTATGCTACCCTTGAGTCCCAAATCAAACACTGATAAAACTTCAAATGGCCCTAACTTCTATACGGTACGTCCTACATCTATCAAAGTTTGCAACATACAAATGCTTGTAACTTTTTACTGGAGTGTCATAAAACCTTGAAATTTTGTAACAATAAAGTACTCAAGCCTCTTGTCAATTTAAGCTATCACTCAAAGCTATGCTACCCTTGAGTCCCAAATCAAACACTGATAAAACTTCAAATGGCGCTAACTTCTATACGGTACGTCCTACACCTATTAAATTTTGCAACATACAAATGCTTGTCACTTTTTACTGGAGCGTCATAAAACCTTGGAATTTTGTAACAATGAAGTACTCGAGCCTCTTGTCAATTTAAGCTATCGCTCAAAGCTATGCTACCCTTGAGTCCCAAATCAAACACTGATAAAACTTCAAATGGCCCTAACTTCTATACGGTACGTCCTACACCTATCAAAGTTTGCAAAAAACAAATGCTTGTAACTTTTTACTGGAGCGTCATAAAACCTTGAAATTTTGTAACAATAAAGTACTCGAGTCTTTTGCCAATTGAAGTTATCACTCAAAGCTATGCTACCCTTGAGTCCCAAATCAAACACTGATAAAACTTTAAATGGCCCTAACTTCTATACGGTACGTCCTACACCTATGAAAGTTTGCAACATACAAATGCTTGTAACTTTTTACTGGAGCGTCATAAAACCTTGAAATTTTGTAACAATAAAGTACTCGAGCCTCTTGTCAATTTAAGCTATCGCTCAAAGCAATGCTACCCTTGAGTCCCAAATCAAACACTGATAAAACTTCAAATGGCCCTAACTTCTAGGCGGTATGTCCTACACCTATCAAAGTTTGCAACATACAAATGCTTGTAACTTTTTACTGGAGCGTCATAAAACCTTGAAATTTTGTAACAATAAAGTACTCGAGCCTCTTGTTAATTTAAGCTATCGCTCAAAGCTATGCTACCCTTGAGTCCCAAATCAAACACTGATAAAACTTCAAATGGCGCTAATTTCTATACGGTACGTCCTACACCTATCAAATTTTGTAACATACAAATGCTTGTAAATTTTTACTGGAGCGTCATAAAACCTTGCAATTTTGTAACAATGAAGTACTCGAGCCTCTTGTCAATTTAAGCTATCGCTCAAAGCTATGCTACCCTTGAGTCCCAAATCAAACACTGATAAAACTTCAAATGGCCCTAACTTCTACACGGTACGTCCTACACCTATCAAAGTTTGCAACATACAAATGCTTATATCTTTTTACTGGAGCGTCATAAAACCTTGAAATTTTGTAACAATAAAGTACTCGAGCTTCTTGTCAATTTAAGTTATCACTCAAAACTATGCTACCCTTGAGTCCCAAATCAAACACTGATAAAACTTCAAATGGCTCTAACTTCTATACGGTACGTCCTACACCTACCACAGTTTGCAACATACAAATGCTTGTAACTTTTTACTGAAGCGTCATAATACCTTGAAATTTTCTAACAATAAAGTACTCGAAACTCTTGCCAATTTAAGCTATCGCTCAAAGCTATGCTACCCTTGAGTCCCAAATCAAACACTGATAAAACTTCAAATGGCCCTAACTTCTATACGGTACGTCCTACACCTATGAAAGTTTCCAACATACAAATGCTTGTAACTTTTTACTGGAGCGTCATAAAACCTTGAAATTTTGTAACAATAAAGTACTCGAGCCTCTTGCCAATTTAAGCTATCGCTGAAAGCTATGCTACCCTTGACTCCCAAATCAACCACTGATAAAACTTCAAATGGCCCTAACTTCTATACGGTACATCCAAAACCTATCAAAGTTTGCAACATACAAATGCTTGTAACTTTTTACTGGAGCGTCATAAAACCTTGAAATTTTGTAACAATAAAGTACTCGAGCCTCTTGTCAATTTAAGCCATCGCTCAACGCTATGCTACCCTTGAGTCACAAATCAAACACTGATAAAACTTCAAACGGTCCTAACTTCTATACGGTACGTCCTACACCTATCAAAGTGTGCAACATACAAATGCTTGTAGCTTTTTACTGGAGCGTCATAAAACCTTGAAATTTTGTAACAATAAAGTACTCGAGCCTCTTGTCAATTTAAGCTATAGCTCAAAGCTATGCTACCCTTGAGTCCCACATCAAACACTGATAAAACTTCAAATGACCCTCACTTCTATACGGTACGTCCTACACCTATGAAAGTGTGCAACATACAAATGCTTGTAGCTTTTTACCGGAGCGTCATAAAACCTTGAAATTTTGTAACAATAAAGTACTGGAGCCTCTTGTCAATTTAAGCTATAGCTCAAAGCTATGCTACCCTTGAGTCCCACATCAAACACTGATAAAACTTCAAATGACCCTAACTTCTATACGGTACATCCTACACCTATCAAAGTTTGCAAAATACAAATGCTTGTAACTTTTTACTGGAGCGTCATAAAACCTTGAAATTTTGTAACAATAAAGTACTCGAGCCTCTTGTCAATTTAAGCTATTGCTCAAAGCTATTCTACCCTTGAGTCCCAAATCAAACACTGAGAAAGCTTCAAATGGAGCTAACTTATATACGGTACGTCCTACACCTATCAAAGTTTGCAACATACAAATGCTTTTAATTTTTTACTGAAGCGCCATAAAACCTTGAAATTTTGTAACAATAAAGTACTCGAGCCTCTTGTCAATTTAAGCTATCGCTGAAATCTATGCTACCCTTGACTCCCAAATCAACCACTGATAAAACTTCAAATGGCCCTAACTTCTATACGGTACATCCAAAACCTATCAAAGTTTGCAACATACAAATGCTTGTAACTTTTTACTGGAGCGTCATAAAACCTTGAAATTTTGTAACAATAAAGTACTCGAGCCTCTTGTCAATGTAAGCCATCGCTCAAAGCTATGCTACCCTTGACTCCCAAATCAACCACTGATAAAACTTCAAACGGTCCTAACTTCTATGCGGTACGTCCTACACCTATCAAAGTTTGCAACATATAAATGCTTGTAATTTTTTACTGAAGCGCCATAAAGCCTTGAAATTTTGTAACAATAAAGTACTCGAGCCTCTTGTCAATTTAATCTATCGCTCAAAGCTATGCTGTCCTTAAATCCCAAATCAAACACTGATAAAACTTCAAATGGCCCTAACTTCTATACGGTACGTCCTACACCTATGAAAGTTTCCAACATACAAATGCTTGTAACTTTTTACTGGAGCGTCATAAAATCTTGAAATTTTGTAACAATAAAGTACTCGAGCCTCTTGCCAATTTAAGCTATCGCTGAAAGCTATGCTACCCTTGACTCCCAAATCAACCACTGATAAAACTTCAAGTGGCCCTAACTTCTATACGGTACATCCAAAACCTATCAAAGTTTGCAACATACAAATGCTTGTAACTTTTTACTGGAGCGTCATAAAACCTTGAAATTTTGTAACAATAAAGTACTCGAGCCTCTTGTCAATTTAAGCCATCGCTCAAAGCTATGCTACCCTTGAGTCACAAATCAAACACTGATAAAACTTCAAACGGTCCTAACTTCTATACGGTACGTCCTACACCTATCAAATTGTGCAACATACAAATGCTTGTAGCTTTTTACTGGAGCGTCATAAAACCTTGAAATTTTGTAACAATAAAGTACTCGAGCCTCTTGTCAATTTAAGCTATAGCTCAAAGCTATGCTACCCTTGAGTCCCACATCAAACACTGATAAAACTTCAAATGACCCTCACTTCTATACGGTACGTCCTACACCTATGAAAGTGTGCAACATACAAATGCTTGTAGCTTTTTACCGGAGCGTCATAAAACCTTGAAATTTTGTAACAATAAAGTACTGGAGCCTCTTGTCAATTTAAGCTATAGCTCAAAGCTATGCTACCCTTGAGTCCCACATCAAACACTGATAAAACTTCAAATGACCCTAACTTCTATACGGTACATCCTACACCTATCAAAGTTTGCAAAATACAAATGCTTGTAACTTTTTACTGGAGCGTCATAAAACCTTGAAATTTTGTAACAATAAAGTACTCGAGCCTCTTGTCAATTTAAGCTATTGCTCAAAGCTATTCTACCCTTGAGTCCCAAATCAAACACTGAGAAAGCTTCAAATGGAGCTAACTTCTATACGGTACGTCCTACACCTATCAAAGTTTGCAACATACAAATGCTTTTAATTTTTTACTGAAGCGCCATAAAACCTTGAAATTTTGTAACAATAAAGTACTCGAGCCTCTTGTCAATTTAAGCTATCGCTGAAAGCTATGCTACCCTTGACTCCCAAATCAACCACTGATAAAACTTAAAATGGCCCTAACTTCTATACGGTACATCCAAAACCTATCAAAGTTTGCAACATACAAATGCTTGTAACTTTTTACTGGAGCGTCATAAAACCTTCAAATTTTGTAACAATAAAGTACTCGAGCCTCTTGTCAATGTAAGCCATCGCTCAAAGCTATGCTACCCTTGACTCCCAAATCAACCACTGATAAAACTTCAAACGGTCCTAACTTCTATACGGTACGTCCTACACCTATCAAAGTTTGCAACATATAAATGCTTGTAATTTTTTTACTGAAGCGCCATAAAACCTTGAAATTTTGTAACAATAAAGTACTCGAGCCTCTTGTCAATTTAATCTATCGCTCAAAGCTATGCTGTCCTTAAATCCCACATCAAACACTGATAAAACTTCAAATGGCCCTCACTTCTATACGGTACGTCCTACACCTATCAAAGTGTGCAACATACAAATGCTTGTAGCTTTTTACTGGAGCGTCATAAAACCTTGGAATTTTGTAACAATAAAGTACTCGAGCCTCTTGTCAATTTAAGCTATAGCTCAAAGCTATGCTACCCTTGAGTCCCACATCAAACACTGATAAAACTTCAAATGACCCTCACTTCTATACGGTACGTCCTACACCTATGAAAGTGTGCAACATACAAATGCTTGTAGCTTTTTACCGGAGCGTCATAAAACCTTGAAATTTTGTAACAATAAAGTACTGGAGCCTCTTGTCAATTTAAGCTATAGCTCAAAGCTATGCTACCCTTGAGTCCCACATCAAACACTGATAAAACTTCAAATGACCCTAACTTCTATACGGTACATCCTACACCTATCAAAGTTTGCAAAATACAAATGCTTGTAACTTTTTACTGGAGCGTCATAAAACCTTGAAATTTTGTAACAATAAAGTACTCGAGTCTTTTGCCAATTTAAGTTATCACTCAAAGCTATGCTACCCTTGAGTCCCAAATCAAACACTGATAAAACTTTAAATGGCCCTAACTTCTATACGGTACGTCCTACACCTATGAAAGTTTGCAACATACAAATGCTTGTAACTTTTTACTGGAGCGTCATAAAACCTTGAAATTCTGTAACAATAAAGTACTCGAGCCTCTTGTCAATTTAAGCTATCGCTCAAAGCAATGCTACCCTTGAGTCCCAAATCAAACACTGATAAAACTTCAAATTGCCCTAACTTCTAGGCGGTATGTCCTACACCTATCAAAGTTTGCAACATACAAATGCTTGTAACTTTTTACTGGAGCGTCATAAAACCTTGAAATTTTGTAACAATAAAGTACTCGAGCCTCTTGTTACTTTAAGCTATCGCTCAAAGCTATGCTACCCTTGAGTCCCAAATCAAACACTGATAAAACTTCAAATGGCGCTAACTTCTATACGGTACGTCCTACACCTATTAAATTTTGCAACATACAAATGCTTGTAACTTTTTACTGGAGCGTCATAAAAGCTTGGAATTTTGTAACAATGAAGTACTCGAGCCTCTTGTAAATTTAAGCTATCGCTCAAAGCTATGCTACCCTTGAGTCCCAAATCAAACACTGATAAAACTTCAAATGGCCCAAACTTCTATACGGTACGTCCTACACCTATCAAAGTTTGCAACATACAAATGCTTGTAACTTTTTACTGGAGCGTCATAAAACCTTGAAATTTTGTAACAATAAAGGACTCGAGTCTTTTGCCAATTTAAGTTATCACTCAAAGCTATGCTACCCTTGAGTCCCACATCAAACACTGATAAAACTTTAAATGGCCCTAACTTCTATACGGTACGTCCTACACCTATGAAAGTTTGCAACATACAAATGCTTGTAACTTTTTACTGGAGCGTCATAAAACCTTGAAATTTTGTAACAATAAAGTACTCGAGCATCTTGTCAATTTAAGCTATCGCTCAAAGCAATGCTACCCTTGAGTCCCAAATCAAACACTGATAAAACTTCAAATGGCCCTAACTTCTAGGCGGTATGTCCTACACCTATCAAAGTTTGCAACATACAAATGCTTGTAACTTTTTACTGGAGCGTCATAAAACCTTGAAATTTTGTAACAATAAAGTACTCGAGCCTCTTGTTAATTTAAGCTATCGCTCAAAGCTATGCCACCCTTGAGTCCCAAATCAAGCACTGATAAAACTTCAAATTGCCCTAACTTCTATACGGTACGTCCTACATCTATCAAAGTTTGCAACATACAAATGCTTGTAACTTTTTACTGGAGTGTCATAAAACCTTGAAATTTTGTAACAATAAATTACTCGAGCATCTTGTCAATTTAAGCTATCAGTCATAGCTGTGCTACCCTTGAGTCCCAAATCAAACACTGATAAAACTTCAAATGGCCCTAACTTCTATACGGTACGTCCTACATCTATCAAAGTTTGCAACATACAAATGCCTTAACAATTTACTGGAGCGTCATAAAACCTTGTAATTTTGTAACAATAAAGTACTCGAGCCTCTTGTTAATTTAAGCTATCGCTCAAAGCTATGCTACCCTTGAGTCCCAAATCAAACACTGATAAAACTTCAAATGGCCCTAACTTCTATACGGTACGTCCTACATCTATCAAAGTTTGCAACATACAAATGCTTGTAACTTTTTACTGGAGTGTCATAAAACCTTGAAATTTTGTAACAATAAAGTACTCAAGCCTCTTGTCAATTTAAGCTATCACTCAAAGCTATGCTACCCTTGAGTCCCAAACCAAACACTGATAAAACTTCAAATGGCGCTAACTTCTATACGGTACGTCCTACACCTATCAAATTTTGTAACATACAAATGCTTGTAACTTTTTACTGGAGCGTCATAAAACCTTGCAATTTTGTAACAATGAAGTACTCGAGCCTCTTGTCAATTTAAGCTATCGCTCAAAGCTATGCTACCCTTGAGTCCCAAATCAAACACTGATAAAACTTCAAATGGCCCTAACTTCTACACGGTACGTCCTACACCTATAAAAGTTTGCAACATACAAATGCTTGTATCTTTTTACTGGAGCGTCATAAAACCTTGAAATTTTGTAACAATAAAGTACTCGAGCCTCTTGTCAATTTAAGTTATCACTCAAAACTATGCTACCCTTGAGTCCCAAATCAAACACTGATAAAACTTCAAATGGCTCTAACTTCTATACGGTACGTCCTACACCTACCACAGTTTGCAACATACAAATGCTTGTAACTTTTTACTGAAGCGTCATAAAACCTTGAAATTTTCTAACAATAAAGTACTCGAACCTCTTGCCAATTTAAGCTATCGCTCAAAGCTATGCTACCCTTGAGTCCCAAATCAAACACTGATAAAACTTCAAATGGCCCTAACTTCTATACGGTACGTCCTACACCTATGAAAGTTTCCAACATACAAATGCTTGTAACTTTTTACTGGAGCGTCATAAAACCTTGAAATTTTGTAACAATAAAGTACTCGAGCCTCTTGCCAATTTAAGCTATCGCACAAAGCTATGCTACCCTTGACTCCCAAATCAAACACTGATAAAACTTCAAATGGGCCTAACTTCTATACGGTACGTCCTACACCTATCAAAGTTTGCAACATACAAATGCTTGTAACTTTTTAGTGGAGCGTCATAAAACCTTGAAGTTTTGTAACAGGAAAGTTCTCGAGCCTCTTGTCAATTTAAGTTATCTCTCAAAGCAATGCTACCCTTGAGTCCCAAATCAAACACTGATAAAACTTCAACTGGCCATAGCTTCTATGCGGTATGTCCTACACCTATCACAGTTTGCAACATACAAATGCTTGTAACTTTTTACTGGAGCGTCATAAAACCTTGAAATTTTGTAACAATAAAGTACTCGAGCCTCTTGTTAATTTAAGCTATCGCTCAAAGCTATGCCACCCTTGAGTCCCAAATCAAGCACTGATAAAACTTCAAATTGCCCTAACTTCTATACGGTACGTCCTACATCTATCAAAGTTTGCAACATACAAATGCTTGTAACTTTTTACTGGAGTGTCATAAAACCTTGAAATTTTGTAACAATAAATTACTCGAGCATCTTGTCAATTTAAGCTATCAGTCATAGCTGTGCTACCCTTGAGTCCCAAATCAAACACTGATAAAACTTCAAATGGCCCTAACTTCTATACGGTACGTCCTACATCTATCAAAGTTTGCAACATACAAATGCCTTAACAATTTACTGGAGCGTCATAAAACCTTGTAATTTTGTAACAATAAAGTACTCGAGCCTCTTGTTAATTTAAGCTATCGCTCAAAGCTATGCTACCCTTGAGTCCCAAATCAAACACTGATAAAACTTCAAATGGCCCTAACTTCTATACGGTACGTCCTACATCTATCAAAGTTTGCAACATACAAATGCTTGTAACTTTTTACTGGAGTGTCATAAAACCTTGAAATTTTGTAACAATAAAGTACTCAAGCCTCTTGTCAATTTAAGCTATCACTCAAAGCTATGCTACCCTTGAGTCCCAAATCAAACACTGATAAAACTTCAAATGGCGCTAACTTCTATACGGTACGTCCTACACCTATTAAATTTTGCAACATACAAATGCTTGTAACTTTTTACTGGAGCGTCATAAAACCTTGGAATTTTGTAACAATGAAGTACTCGAGCCTCTTGTCAATTTAAGCTATCGCTCAAAGCTATGCTACCCTTGAGTCCCAAATCAAACACTGATAAAACTTCAAATGGCCCTAACTTCTATACGGTACATCCTACACCTTTCAAAGTTTGCAAAAAACAAATGCTTGTAACTTTTTACTGGAGCGTCATAAAACCTTGAAATTTTGTAACAATAAAGTACTCGAGTCTTTTGCCAATTGAAGTTATCACTCAAAGCTATGCTACCCTTGAGTCCCAAATCAAACACTGATAAAACTTTAAATGGCCCTAACTTCTATACGGTACGTCCTACACCTATGAAAGTTTGCAACATACAAATGCTTGTAACTTTTTACTGGAGCGTCATAAAACCTTGAAATTTTGTAACAATAAAGTACTCGAGCCTCTTGTCAATTTAAGCTATCGCTCAAAGCAATGCTACCCTTGAGTCCCAAATCAAACACTGATAAAACTTCAAATGGCCCTAACTTCTAGGCGGTATGTCCTACACCTATCAAAGTTTGCAACATACAAATTCTTGTAACTTTTTACTGGAGCGTCATAAAACCTTGAAATTTTGTAACAATAAAGTACTCGAGCCTCTTGTTAATTTAAGCTATCGCTCAAAGGTATGCTACCCTTGAGTCCCAAATCAAACACTGATAAAACTTCAAATGGCGCTAATTTCTATACGGTACGTCCTACACCTATCAAATTTTGTAACATACAAATGCTTGTAACTTTTTACTGGAGCGTCATAAAACCTTGCAATTTTGTAACAATGAAGTACTCGAGCCTCTTGTCAATTTAAGCTATCGCTCAAAGCTATGCTACCCTTGAGTCCCAAATCAAACACTGATAAAACTTCAAATGGCCCAAACTTCTACACGGTACGTCCTACACCTATCAAAGTTTGCAACATACAAATGCTTGTATCTTTTTACTTTAGCGTCATAAAACCTTGAAATTTTGTAACAATAAAGTACTCGAGCTTCTTGTCAATTTAAGTTATCACTCAAAACTATGCTACCCTTGAGTCCCAAATCAAACACTGATAAAACTTCAAATGGCTCTAACTTCTATACGGTACGTCCTACACCTACCACAGTTTGAAACATACAAATGCTTGTAACTTTTTACTGAAGCGTCATAATACCTTGAAATTTTCTAACAATAAAGTACTCGAAACTCTTGCCAATTTAAGCTATCGCTCAAAGCTATGCTACCCTTGAGTCCCAAATCAAACACTGATACAACTTCAAATGGCCCTAACTTCTATACGGTACGTCCTACACCTATGAAAGTTTCCAACATACAAATGCTTGTAACTTTTTACTGGAGCGTCATAAAACCTTGAAATTTTGTAACAATAAAGTACTCGAGCCTCTTGCCAATTTAAGCTATCGCTGAAAGCTATGCTACCCTTGACTCCCAAATCAACCACTGATAAAACTTCAAATGGCCCTAACTTCTATACGGTACATCCAAAACCTATCAAAGTTTGCAACATACAAATGCTTGTAACTTTTTACTGTAGCGTCATAAAACCTTGAAATTTTGTAACAATAAAGTACTCGAGCCTCTTGTCAATTTAAGCCATCGCTCAAAGCTATGCTACCCTTGAGTCACAAATCAAACACTGATAAAACTTCAAACGGTCCTAACTTCTATACGGTACGTCCTACACCTATCAAAGTGTGCAACATACAAATGCTTGTAGCTTTTTACTGGAGCGTCATAAAACCTTGAAATTTTGTAACAATAAAGTACTCGAGCCTCTTGTCAATTTAAGCTATAGCTCAAAGCTATGCTACCCTTGAGTCCCACATCAAACACTGATAAAACTTCAAATGACCCTCACTTCTATACGGTACGTCCTACACCTATGAAAGTGTGCAACATACAAATACTTGTAGCTTTTTACCGGAGCGTCATAAAACCTTGAAATTTTGTAACAATAAAGTACTGGAGCCTCTTGTCAATTTAAGCTATAGCTCAAAGCTATGCTACCCTTGAGTCCCACATCAAACACTGATAAAACTTCAAATGACCCTAACTTCTATACGGTACATCCAAAACCTATCAAAGTTTGCAACATACAAATGCTTGTAACTTTTTACTGGAGCGTCATAAAACCTTGAAATTTTGTAACAATAAAGTACTCGAGCCTCTTGTCAATGTAAGCCATCGCTCAAAGCTATGCTACCCTTGACTCCCAAATCAACCACTGATAAAACTTCAAACGGTCCTAACTTCTATACGGTACGTCCTACACCTATCAAAGTTTGCAACATATAAATGCTTGTAATTTTTTACTGAAGCGCCATAAAACCTTGAAATTTTGTAACAATAAAGTACTCGAGCCTCTTGTCAATTTAATCTATCGCTCAAAGCTATGCTGTCCTTAAATCCCAAATCAAACACTGATAAAACTTCAAATGGCCCTAACTTCTATACGGTACGTCCTACACCTATCAAAGTTTGCAACATATAAATGCTTGTAATTTTTTACTGAAGCGCCATAAAACCTTGAAATTTTGTAACAATAAAGTACTCAAGCCTCTTGTCAATTTAAGCTATCACTCAAAGCTATGCTACCCTTGAGTCCCAAATCAAACACTGATAAAACTTCAAATGGCGCTAACTTCTATACGGTACGTCCTACACCTATTAAATTTTGCAACATACAAATGCTTGTAACTTTTTACTGGAGCGTCATAAAACCTTGGAATTTTGTAACAATGAAGTACTCGAGCCTCTTGTCAATTTAAGCTATCGCTCAAAGCTATGCTACCCTTGAGTCCCAAATCAAACACTGATAAAACTTCAAATGGCCCTAACTTCTATACGGTACGTCCTACACCTTTCAAAGTTTGCAAAAAACAAATGCTTGTAACTTTTTACTGGAGCGTCATAAAACCTTGAAATTTTGTAACAATAAAGTACTCGAGTCTTTTGCCAATTGAAGTTATCACTCAAAGCTATGCTACCCTTGAGTCCCAAATCAAACACTGATAAAACTTTAAATGGCCCTAACTTCTATACGGTACGTCCTACACCTATGAAAGTTTGCAACATACAAATGCTTGTAACTTTTTACTGGAGCGTCATAAAACCTTGAAATTTTGTAACAATAAAGTACTCGAGCCTCTTGTCAATTTAAGCTATCGCTCAAAGCAATGCTACCCTTGAGTCCCAAATCAAACACTGATAAAACTTCAAATGGCCCTAACTTCTAGGCGGTATGTCCTACACCTATCAAAGTTTGCAACATACAAATTCTTGTAACTTTTTACTGGAGCGTCATAAAACCTTGAAATTTTGTAACAATAAAGTACTCGAGCCTCTTGTTAATTTAAGCTATCGCTCAAAGGTATGCTACCCTTGAGTCCCAAATCAAACACTGATAAAACTTCAAATGGCGCTAATTTCTATACGGTACGTCCTACACCTATCAAATTTTGTAACATACAAATGCTTGTAACTTTTTACTGGAGCGTCATAAAACCTTGCAATTTTGTAACAATGAAGTACTCGAGCCTCTTGTCAATTTAAGCTATCGCTCAAAGCTATGCTACCCTTGAGTCCCAAATCAAACACTGATAAAACTTCAAATGGCCCAAACTTCTACACGGTACGTCCTACACCTATCAAAGTTTGCAACATACAAATGCTTGTATCTTTTTACTTTAGCGTCATAAAACCTTGAAATTTTGTAACAATAAAGTACTCGAGCTTCTTGTCAATTTAAGTTATCACTCAAAACTATGCTACCCTTGAGTCCCAAATCAAACACTGATAAAACTTCAAATGGCTCTAACTTCTATACGGTACGTCCTACACCTACCACAGTTTGAAACATACAAATGCTTGTAACTTTTTACTGAAGCGTCATAATACCTTGAAATTTTCTAACAATAAAGTACTCGAAACTCTTGCCAATTTAAGCTATCGCTCAAAGCTATGCTACCCTTGAGTCCCAAATCAAACACTGATACAACTTCAAATGGCCCTAACTTCTATACGGTACGTCCTACACCTATAAAAGTTTCCAACATACAAATGCTTGTAACTTTTTACTGGAGCGTCATAAAACCTTGAAATTTTGTAACAATAAAGTACTCGAGCCTCTTGCCAATTTAAGCTATCGCTGAAAGCTATGCTACCCTTGACTCCCAAATCAACCACTGATAAAACTTCAAATGGCCCTAACTTCTATACGGTACATCCAAAACCTATCAAAGTTTGCAACATACAAATGCTTGTAACTTTTTACTGGAGCGTCATAAAACCTTGAAATTTTGTAACAATAAAGTACTCGAGCCTCTTGTCAATTTAAGCCATCGCTCAAAGCTATGCTACCCTTGAGTCACAAATCAAACACTGATAAAACTTCAAACGGTCCTAACTTCTATACGGTACGTCCTACACCTATCAAAGTGTGCAACATACAAATGCTTGTAGCTTTTTACTGGAGCGTCATAAAACCTTGAAATTTTGTAACAATAAAGTACTCGAGCCTCTTGTCAATTTAAGCTATAGCTCAAAGCTATGCTACCCTTGAGTCCCACATCAAACACTGATAAAACTTCAAATGACCCTCACTTCTATACGGTACGTCCTACACCTATGAAAGTGTGCAACATACAAATACTTGTAGCTTTTTACCGGAGCGTCATAAAACCTTGAAATTTTGTAACAATAAAGTACTGGAGCCTCTTGTCAATTTAAGCTATAGCTCAAAGCTATGCTACCCTTGAGTCCCACATCAAACACTGATAAAACTTCAAATGACCCTAACTTCTATACGGTCATCCTACACCTATCAAAGTTTGCAAAATACAAATGCTTGTAACTTTTTACTGGAGCGTCATAAAACCTTGAAATTTTGTAACAATAAAGTACTCGAGCCTCTTGTCAATTTAAGCTATTGCTCAAAGCTATTCTACCCTTGAGTCCCAAATCAAACACTGAGAAAGCTTCAAATGGAGCTAACTTCTATACGGTACGTCCTACACCTATCAAAGTTTGCAACATACAAATGCTTTTAATTTTTTACTGAAGCGCCATAAAACCTTGAAATTTTGTAACAATAAAGTACTCGAGCCTCTTGTCAATTTAAGCTATCGCTGAAAGCTATGCTACCCTTGACTCCCAAATCAACCACTGATAAAACTTCAAATGGCCCTAACTTCTATACGGTACATCCAAAACCTATCAAAGTTTGCAACATACAAATGCTTGTAACTTTTTACTGGAGCGTCATAAAACCTTGAAATTTTGTAACAATAAAGTACTCGAGCCTCTTGTCAATGTAAGCCATCGCTCAAAGCTATGCTACCCTTGACTCCCAAATCAACCACTGATAAAACTTCAAACGGTCCTAACTTCTATACGGTACGTCCTACACCTATCAAAGTTTGCAACATATAAATGCTTGTAATTTTTTACTGAAGCGCCATAAAACCTTGAAATTTTGTAACAATAAAGTACTCGAGCCTCTTGTCAATTTAATCTATCGCTCAAAGCTATGCTGTCCTTAAATCCCAAATCAAACACTGATAAAACTTCAAATGGCCCTAACTTCTATACGGTACGTCCTACACCTATGAAAGTTTCCAACATACAAATGCTTGTAACTTTTTACTGGAGCGTCATAAAACCTTGAAATTTTGTAACAATAAAGTACTCGAGCCTCTTGCCAATTTAAGCTATCGCTGAAAGCTATGCTACCCTTGACTCCCAAATCAACCACTGATAAAACTTCAAATGGCCCTAACTTCTATACGGTACATCCAAAACCTATCAAAGTTTGCAACATACCAATGCTTGTAACTTTTTACTGGAGCGTCATAAAACCTTGAAATTTTGTAACAATAAAGTACTCGAGCCTCTTGTCAATTTAAGCAATCGCTCAAAGCTATGCTACCCTTGAGTCACAAATCAAACACTGATTAAACTTCAAACGGTCCTAACTTCTATACGGTACGTCCTACACCTATCAAAGTGTGCAACATACAAATGCTTGTAGCTTTTTACTGGAGCGTCATAAAACCTTGAAATTTTGTAACAATAAAGTACTCGAGCCTCTTGTCAATTTAAGCTATAGCTCAAAGCTATGCTACCCATGAGTCCCACATCAAACACTGATAAAACTTCAAATGACCCTCACTTCTATACGGTACGTCCTACACCTATGAAAGTGTGCAACATACAAATGCTTGTAGCTTTTTACCGGAGCGTCATAAAACCTTGAAATTTTGTAACAATAAAGTACTGGAGCCTCTTGTCAATTTAAGCTATAGCTCAAAGCTATGCTACCCTTGAGTCCCACATCAAACACTGATAAAACTTCAAATTACCCTAACTTCTATACGGTACATCCTACACCTATCAAAGTTTGCAAAATACAAATGCTTGTAACTTTTTACTGGAGCGTCATAAAAGCTTGAAATTTTGTAACAATAAAGTACTCGAGCCTCTTGTCAATTTAAGCTATTGCTCAAAGCTATTCTACCCTTGAGTCCCAAATCAAACACTGAGAAAGCTTCAAATGGAGCTAACTTCTATACGGTACGTCCTACACCTATCAAAGTTTGCAACATACAAATGCTTTTAATTTTTTACTGAAGCGCCATAAAACCTTGAAATTTTGTAACAATAAAGTACTCGAGCCTCTTGTCAATTTAGGCTATCGCTGAAAGCTATGCTACCCTTGACTCCCAAATCAACCACTGATAAAACTTCAAATGGCCCTAACTTCTATACGGTACATCCAAAACCTATCAAAGTTTGCAAAAAACAAATGCTTGTAACTTTTTACTGGAGCGTCATAAAACCTTGAAATTTTGTAACAATAAAGTACTGGAGCCTCTTGTCAATTTAAGCTATAGCTCAAAGCTATGCTACCCTTGAGTCCCACATCAAACACTGATAAAACTTCAAATTACCCTAACTTCTATACGGTACATCCTACACCTATCAAAGTTTGCAACATACAAATGCTTTTAATTTTTTACTGGAGTGTCATAAAACCTTGAAATTTTGTAACAATAAATTACTCGAGCATCTTGTCAATTTAAGCTATCAGTCATAGCTGTGCTACCCTTGAGTCCCAAATCAAACACTGATAAAACTTCAAATGGCCCTAACTTCTATACGGTACGTCCTACATCTATCAAAGTTTGCAACATACAAATGCCTTAACAATTTACTGGAGCGTCATAAAACCTTGTAATTTTGTAACAATAAAGTACTCGAGCCTCTTGTTAATTTAAGCTATCGCTCAAAGCTATGCTACCCTTGAGTCCCAAATCAAACACTGATAAAACTTCAAATGGCCCTAACTTCTATACGGTACGTCCTACATCTATCAAAGTTTGCAACATACAAATGCTTGTAACTTTTTACTGGAGTGTCATAAAACCTTGAAATTTTGTAACAATAAAGTACTCAAGCCTCTTGTCAATTTAAGCTATCACTCAAAGCTATGCTACCCTTGAGTCCCAAATCAAACACTGATAAAACTTCAAATGGCGCTAACTTCTATACGGTACGTCCTACACCTATTAAATTTTGCAACATACAAATGCTTGTAACTTTTTACTGGAGCGTCATAAAACCTTGGAATTTTGTAACAATGAAGTACTCGAGCCTCTTGTCAATTTAAGCTATCGCTCAAAGCTATGCTACCCTTGAGTCCCAAATCAAACACTGATAAAACTTCAAATGGCCCTAACTTCTATACGGTACGTCCTACACCTTTCAAAGTTTGCAAAAAACAAATGCTTGTAACTTTTTACTGGAGCGTCATAAAACCTTGAAATTTTGTAACAATAAAGTACTCGAGTCTTTTGCCAATTGAAGTTATCACTCAAAGCTATGCTACCCTTGAGTCCCAAATCAAACACTGATAAAACTTTAAATGGCCCTAACTTCTATACGGTACGTCCTACACCTATGAAAGTTTGCAACATACAAATGCTTGTAACTTTTTACTGGAGCGTCATAAAACCTTGAAATTTTGTAACAATAAAGTACTCGAGCCTCTTGTCAATTTAAGCTATCGCTCAAAGCAATGCTACCCTTGAGTCCCAAATCAAACACTGATAAAACTTCAAATGGCCCTAACTTCTAGGCGGTATGTCCTACACCTATCAAAGTTTGCAACATACAAATGCTTGTAACTTTTTACTGGAGCGTCATAAAACCTTGAAATTTTGTAACAATAAAGTACTCGAGCCTCTTGTTAATTTAAGCTATCGCTCAAAGCTATGCTACCCTTGAGTCCCAAATCAAACACTGATAAAACTTCAAATGGCGCTAATTTCTATACGGTACGTCCTACACCTATCAAATTTTGTAACATACAAATGCTTGTAACTTTTTACTGGAGCGTCATAAAACCTTGCAATTTTGTAACAATGAAGTACTCGAGGCTCTTGTCAATTTAAGCTATCGCTCAAAGCTATGCTACCCTTGAGTCCCAAATCAAACACTGATAAAACTTCAAATGGCCCTAACTTCTACACGGTACGTCCTACACCTATCAAAGTTTGCAACATACAAATGCTTGTATCTTTTTACTTTAGCGTCATAAAACCTTGAAATTTTGTAACAATAAAGTACTCGAGCTTCTTGTCAATTTAAGTTATCACTCAAAACTATGCTACCCTTGAGTCCCAAATCAAACACTGATAAAACTTCAAATGGCTCTAACTTCTATACGGTACGTCCTACACCTACCACAGTTTGAAACATACAAATGCTTGTAACTTTTTACTGAAGCGTCATAATACCTTGAAATTTTCTAACAATAAAGTACTCGAAACTCTTGCCAATTTAAGCTATCGCTCAAAGCTATGCTACCCTTGAGTCCCAAATCAAACACTGATAAAACTTCAAATGGCCCTAACTTCTATACGGTACGTCCTACACCTATGAAAGTTTCCAACATACAAATGCTTGTAACTTTTTACTGGAGCGTCATAAAACCTTGAAATTTTGTAACAATAAAGTACTCGAGCCTCTTGCCAATTTAAGCTATCGCTGAAAGCTATGCTACCCTTGACTCCCAAATCAACCACTGATAAAACTTCAAATGGCCCTAACTTCTATACGGTACATCCAAAACCTATCAAAGTTTGCAACATACAAATGCTTGTAACTTTTTACTGGAGCGTCATAAAACCTTGAAATTTTGTAACAATAAAGTACTCGAGCCTCTTGTCAATTTAAGCCATCGCTCAAAGCTATGCTACCCTTGAGTCACAAATCAAACACTGATAAAACTTCAAACGGTCCTAACTTCTATACGGTACGTCCTACACCTATCAAAGTGTGCAACATACAAATGCTTGTAGCTTTTTACTGGAGCGTCATAAAACCTTGAAATTTTGTAACAATAAAGTACTCGAGCCTCTTGTCAATTTAAGCTATAGCTCAAAGCTATGCTACCCTTGAGTCCCACATCAAACACTGATAAAACTTCAAATGACCCTCACTTCTATACGGTACGTCCTACACCTATGAAAGTGTGCAACATACAAATACTTGTAGCTTTTTACCGGAGCGTCATAAAACCTTGAAATTTTGTAACAATAAAGTACTGGAGCCTCTTGTCAATTTAAGCTATAGCTCAAAGCTATGCTACCCTTGAGTCCCACATCAAACACTGATAAAACTTCAAATGACCCTAACTTCTATACGGTCATCCTACACCTATCAAAGTTTGCAAAATACAAATGCTTGTAACTTTTTACTGGAGCGTCATAAAACCTTGAAATTTTGTAACAATAAAGTACTCGAGCCTCTTGTCAATTTAAGCTATTGCTCAAAGCTATTCTACCCTTGAGTCCCAAATCAAACACTGAGAAAGCTTCAAATGGAGCTAACTTCTATACGGTACGTCCTACACCTATCAAAGTTTGCAACATACAAATGCTTTTAATTTTTTACTGAAGCGCCATAAAACCTTGAAATTTTGTAACAATAAAGTACTCGAGCCTCTTGTCAATTTAAGCTATCGCTGAAAGCTATGCTACCCTTGACTCCCAAATCAACCACTGATAAAACTTCAAATGGCCCTAACTTCTATACGGTACATCCAAAACCTATCAAAGTTTGCAACATACAAATGCTTGTAACTTTTTACTGGAGCGTCATAAAACCTTGAAATTTTGTAACAATAAAGTACTCGAGCCTCTTGTCAATGTAAGCCATCGCTCAAAGCTATGCTACCCTTGACTCCCAAATCAACCACTGATAAAACTTCAAACGGTCCTAACTTCTATACGGTACGTCCTACACCTATCAAAGTTTGCAACATATAAATGCTTGTAATTTTTTACTGAAGCGCCATAAAACCTTGAAATTTTGTAACAATAAAGTACTCGAGCCTCTTGTCAATTTAATCTATCGCTCAAAGCTATGCTGTCCATAAATCCCAAATCAAACACTGATAAAACTTCAAATGGCCCTAACTTCTATACGGTACGTCCTACACCTATGAAAGTTTCCAACATACAAATGCTTGTAACTTTTTACTGGAGCGTCATAAAACCTTGAAATTTTGTAACAATAAAGTACTCGAGCCTCTTGCCAATTTAAGCTATCGCTGAAAGCTATGCTACCCTTGACTCCCAAATCAACCACTGATAAAACTTCAAATGGCCCTAACTTCTATACGGTACATCCAAAACCTATCAAAGTTTGCAACATACAAATGCTTGTAACTTTTTACTGGAGCGTCATAAAACCTTGAAATTTTGTAACAATAAAGTACTCGAGCCTCTTGTCAATTTAAGCCATCGCTCAAAGCTATGCTACCCTTGAGTCACAAATCAAACACTGATTAAACTTCAAACGGTCCTAACTTCTATACGGTACGTCCTACACCTATCAAAGTGTGCAACATACAAATGCTTGTAGCTTTTTACTGGAGCGTCATAAAACCTTGAAATTTTGTAACAATAAAGTACTCGAGCCTCTTGTCAATTTAAGCTATAGCTCAAAGCTATGCTACCCTTGAGTCCCACATCAAACACTGATAAAACTTCAAATGACCCTCACTTCTATACGGTACGTCCTACACCTATGAAAGTGTGCAACATACAAATGCTTGTAGCTTTTTACCGGAGCGTCATAAAACCTTGAAATTTTGTAACAATAAAGTACTGGAGCCTCTTGTCAATTTAAGCTATAGCTCAAAGCTATGCTACCCTTGAGTCCCACATCAAACACTGATAAAACTTCAAATTACCCTAACTTCTATACGGTACATCCTACACCTATCAAAGTTTGCAAAATACAAATGCTTGTAACTTTTTACTGGAGCGTCATAAAAGCTTGAAATTTTGTAACAATAAAGTACTCGAGCCTCTTGTCAATTTAAGCTATTGCTCAAAGCTATTCTACCCTTGAGTCCCAAATCAAACACTGAGAAAGCTTCAAATGGAGCTAACTTCTATACGGTACGTCCTACACCTATCAAAGTTTGCAACATACAAATGCTTTTAATTTTTTACTGAAGCGCCATAAAACCTTGAAATTTTGTAACAATAAAGTACTCGAGCCTCTTGTCAATTTAAGCTATCGCTGAAAGCTATGCTACCCTTGACTCCCAAATCAACCACTGATAAAACTTCAAATGGCCCTAACTTCTATACGGTACATCCAAAACCTATCAAAGTTTGCAACATACAAATGCTTGTAACTTTTTACTGGAGCGTCATAAAACCTTGAAATTTTGTAACAATAAAGTACTCGAGCCTCTTGTCAATGTAAGCCATCGCTCAAAGCTATGCTACCCTTGACTCCCAAATCAACCACTGATAAAACTTCAAACGGTCCTAACTTCTATACGGTACGTCCTACACCTATCAAAGTTTGCAACATATAAATGCTTGTAATTTTTTACTGAAGCGCCATAAAACCTTGAAATTTTGTAACAATAAAGTACTCGAGCCTCTTGTCAATTTAATCTATCGCTCAAAGCTATGCTGTCCTTAAATCCCAAATCAAACACTGATAAAACTTCAAATGGCCCTCACTTCTATACGGTACGTCCTACACCTATCAAAGTGTGCAACATACAAATGCTTGTAGCTTTTTACTGGAGCGTCATAAAACCTTGAAATTTTGTAACAATAAAGTACTCGAGCCTCTTGTCAATTTAAGCTATAGCTCAAAGCTATGCTACCCTTGAGTCCCACATCAAACACTGATAAAACTTCAAATGACCCTCACTTCTATACGGTACGTCCTACACCTATGAAAGTGTGCAACATACAAATGCTTGTAGCTTTTTACCGGAGCGTCATAAAACCTTGAAATTTTGTAACAATAAAGTACTGGAGCCTCTTGTCAATTTAAGCTATAGCTCAAAGCTATGCTACCCTTGACTCCCAAATCAACCACTGATAAAACTTCAAATGGCCCTAACTTCTATACGGTACATCCAAAACCTATCAAAGTTTGCAACATACAAATGCTTGTAACTTTTTACTGGAGCGTCATAAAACCTTGAAATTTTGTAACAATAAAGTACTCGAGCCTCTTGTCAATGTAAGCCATCGCTCAAAGCTATGCTACCCTTGACTCCCAAATCAACCACTGATAAAACTTCAAACGGTCCTAACTTCTATACGGTACGTCCTACACCTATCAAAGTTTGCAACATATAAATGCTTGTAATTTTTTACTGAAGCGCCATAAAACCTTGAAATTTTGTAACAATAAAGTACTCGAGCCTCTTGTCAATTTAATCTATCGCTCAAAGCTATGCTGTCCTTAAATCCCAAATCAAACACTGATAAAACTTCAAATGGCCCTAACTTCTATACGGTACGTCCTACACCTATGAAAGTTTCCAACATACAAATGCTTGTAACTTTTTACTGGAGCGTCATAAAACCTTGAAATTTTGTAACAATAAAGTACTCGAGCCTCTTGTCAATTTAAGCTATCGCTGAAAGCTATGCTACCCTTGACTCCCAAATCAACCACTGATAAAACTTCAAATGGCCCTAACTTCTATACGGTACATCCAAAACCTATCAAAGTTTGCAACATACAAATGCTTGTAACTTTTTACTGGAGCGTCATAAAACCTTGAAATTTTGTAACAATAAAGTACTCGAGCCTCTTGTCAATTTAAGCCATCGCTCAAAGCTATGCTACCCTTGAGTCACAAATCAAACACTGATTAAACTTCAAACGGTCCTAACTTCTATACGGTACGTCCTACACCTATCAAAGTGTGCAACATACAAATGCTTGTAGCTTTTTACTGGAGCGTCATAAAACCTTGAAATTTTGTAACAATAAAGTACTCGAGCCTCTTGTCAATTTAAGCTATAGCTCAAAGCTATGCTACCCTTGAGTCCCACATCAAACACTGATAAAACTTCAAATGACCCTCACTTCTATACGGTACGTCCTACACCTATGAAAGTGTGCAACATACAAATGCTTGTAGCTTTTTACCGGAGCGTCATAAAACCTTGAAATTTTGTAACAATAAAGTACTGGAGCCTCTTGTCAATTTAAGCTATAGCTCAAAGCTATGCTACCCTTGAGTCCCACATCAAACACTGATAAAACTTCAAATTACCCTAACTTCTATACGGTACATCCTACACCTATCAAAGTTTGCAAAATACAAATGCTTGTAACTTTTTACTGGAGCGTCATAAAAGCTTGAAATTTTGTAACAATAAAGTACTCGAGCCTCTTGTCAATTTAAGCTATTGCTCAAAGCCCTTCTACCCTTGAGTCCCAAATCAAACACTGAGAAAGCTTCAAATGGAGCTAACTTCTATACGGTACGTCCTACACCTATCAAAGTTTGCAACATACAAATGCTTTTAATTTTTTACTGAAGCGCCATAAAACCTTGAAATTTTGTAACAATAAAGTACTCGAGCCTCTTGTCAATTTAAGCTATCGCTGAAAGCTATGCTACCCTTGACTCCCAAATCAACCACTGATAAAACTTCAAATGGCCCTAACTTCTATACGGTACATCCAAAACCTATCAAAGTTTGCAACATACAAATGCTTGTAACTTTTTACTGGAGCGTCATAAAACCTTGAAATTCTGTAGCAATAAAGTACTCGAGCCTCTTGTCAATTTAAGCTATCGCTCAAAGCAATGCTACCCTTGAGTCCCAAATCAAACACTGATAAAACTTCAAATTGCCCTAACTTCTAAGCGGTATGTCCTACACCTATCAAAGTTTGCAACATACAAATGCTTGTAACTTTTTACTGGAGCGTCATAAAACCTTGAAATTTTGTAACAATAAAGTACTCGAGCCTCTTGTTACTTTAAGCTATCGCTCAAAGCTATGCTACCCTTGAGTCCCAAATCAAACACTGATAAAACTTCAAATGGCCCTAACTTCTATTCGGTACGTCCTACATCTATCAAAGTTTGCAACATACAAATGCTTGTAACTTTTTACTGGAGTGTCATAAAACCTTGAAATTTTGTAACAATAAAGTACTCAAGCCTCTTGTCAATTTAAGCTATCACTCAAAGCTATGCTACCCTTGAGTCCCAAATCAAACACTGATAAAACTTCAAATGGCGCTAACTTCTATACGGTACATCCTACACCTATTAAATTTTGCAACATACAAATGCTTGTAACTTTTTACTGGAGCGTCATAAAAGCTTGGAATTTTGTAACAATGAAGTACTCGAGCCTCTTGTAAATTTAAGCTATCGCTCAAAGCTATGCTACCCTTGAGTCCCAAATCAAACACTGATAAAACTTCAAATGGCCCAAACTTCTATACAGTACGTCCTACACCTATCAAAGTTTGCAAAATACAAATGCTTGTAACTTTTTACTGGAGCGTCATAAAACCTTGAAATTTTGTAACAATAAAGTACTCGAGTCTTTTGCCAATTTAAGTTATCACTCAAAGCTATGCTACCCTTGAGTCCCAAATCAAACACTGATAAAACTTTAAATGGCCCTAACTTCTATACGGTACGTCCTACACCTATCAAAGTTTGCAACATACAAATGCTTGTAACTTTTTACTGGAGCGTCATAAAACCTTGAAATTTTGTAACAATAAAGGACTCGAGTCTTTTGCCAATTTAAGTTATCACTCAAAGCTATGCTACCCTTGAGTCCCAAATCAAACACTGATAAAACTTTAAATGACCCTAACTTCTATACGGTACGTCCTACATCTATCAAAGTTTGCAACATACAAATGCTTGTAACTTTTTACTGGAGTGTCATAAAACCTTGAAATTTTGTAACAATAAAGTACTCAAGCCTCTTGTCAATTTAAGCTATCACTCAAAGCTATGCTACCCTTGAGTCCCAAATCAAACACTGATAAAACTTCAAATGGCGCTAACTTCTATACGGTACGTCCTACACCTATTAAATTTTGCAACATACAAATGCTTGTAACTTTTTACTGGAGCGTCATAAAACCTTGGAATTTTGTAACAATGAAGTACTCGAGCCTCTTGTAAATTTAAGCTATCGCTCAAAGCTATGCTACCCTTGAGTCCCAAATCAAACACTGATAAAACTTCAAATGGCCCTAACTTCTAAACGGTACGTCCTACACCTATCAAAGTTTGCAAAATACAAATGCTTGTAACTTTTTACTGGAGCGTCATAAAACCTTGAAATTTTGTAACAATAAAGTACTCGAGTCTTTTGCCAATTTAAGTTATCACTCAAAGCTATGCTACCCTTGAGTCCCACATCAAACACTGATAAAACTTTAAATGGCCCTAAATTCTATACGGTACGTCCTACACCTATGAAAGTTTGCAACATACAAATGCTTGTAACTTTTTACTGGAGCGTCATAAAACCTTGAAATTTTGTAACAATAAAGTACTCGAGCCTCTTGTCAATTTAAGCTATCGCTCAAAGCAATGCTACCCTTGAGTCCAAATCAAACACTGATAAAACTTCAAATGGCCCTAACTTCTAGGCGGTATGTCCTTCACCTATCAAAGTTTGCAACATACAAATGCTTGTAACTTTTTCCTGGAGCGTCATAAAACCTTGAAATTTTGTAACAATAAAGTACTCGAGCCTCTTGTTAATTTAAGCTATCGCTCAAAGCTATGCTACCCTTGAGTCCCAAATCAAACACTGATAAAACTTCAAATGGCCCTAACTTCTATACGGTACGTCCTACATCTATCAAAGTTTGCAACATACAAACGCTTGTAACTTTTTACTGGAGTGTCATAAAACCTTGAAATTTTGTAACAATAAAGTACTCAAGCCTCTTGTCAATTTAAGCTATCACTCAAAGCTATGCTACCCTTGAGTCCCAAACCAAACACTGATAAAACTTCAAATGGCGCTAACTTCTATACGGTACGTCTTACACCTATCAAATTTTGTAACATACAAATGCTTGTAACTTTTTACTGGAGCGTCATAAAACCTTGCAATTTTGTAACAATGAAGTACTCGAGCCTCTTGTCAATTTAAGCTATCGCTCAAAGCTATGCTACCCTTGAGTCCCAAATCAAACACTGATAAAACTTCAAATGGCCCTAACTTCTACACGGTACGTCCTACACCTATCAAAGTTTGCAACATACAAATGCTTGTATCTTTTTACTGGAGCGTCATAAAACCTTGAAATTTTGTAACAATAAAGTACTCGAACCTCTTGCCAATTTAAGCTATCGCTCAAAGCTATGCTACCCTTGAGTCCCAAATCAAACACTGATAAAACTTCAAATGGCCCTAACTTCTATACGGTACGTCCTACACCTATGAAAGTTTCCAACATACAAATGCTTGTAACTTTTTACTGGAGCGTCATAAAACCTTGAAATTTTGTAACAATAAAGTACTCGAGCCTCTTGCCAATTTAAGCAATCGCACAAAGCTATGCTACCCTTGACTCCCAAATCAAACACTGATAAAACTTCAAATGGGCCTAACTTCTATACGGTACGTCCTACACCTATCAAAGTTTGCAACATACAAATGCTTGTAACTTTTTAGTGGAGCGTCATAAAACCTTGAAGTTTTGTAACAGGAAAGTTCTCGAGCCTCTTGTCAATTTAAGTTATCTCTCAAAGCAATGCTACCCTTGAGTCCCAAATCAAACACTGATAAAACTTCAACTGGCCATAGCTTCTATGCGGTATGTCCTACACCTATCACAGTTTGCAACATACAAATGCTTGTAACTTTTTACTGGAGCGTCATAAAACCTTGAAATTTTGTAACAATAAAGTACTCGAGCCTCTTGTTAATTTAAGCTATCGCTCAAAGCTATGCCACCCTTGAGTCCCAAATCAAGGACTGATAAAACTTCAAATTGCCCTAACTTCTATACGGTACGTCCTACATCTATCAAAGTTTGCAACATACAAATGCTTGTAACTTTTTACTGGAGTGTCATAAAACCTTGAAATTTTGTAACAATAAATTACTCAAGCCTCTTGTCACTTTAAGCTATCACTCAAAGCTATGCTACCCTTGAGTCCCAAATCAAACACTGATAAAACTTCAAATGGCGCTAACTTCTATACGGTACGTCCTACACCTATCAAAGTTTGCAACATACAAATGCTTGTAACTTTTTACTGGAGCGTCATAAAACCTTGCAATTTTGTAACAATGAAGTACTCGAGCCTCTTGTCAATTTAAGCTATCGCTCAAAGCTATGCTACCCTTGAGTCCCAAATCAAACACTGATAAAACTTCAAATGGCCCTAACTTCTATACGGTACGTCCTACACCTATCAAAGTTTGCAACATACAAATGCTTGTATCTTTTTACTGGAGCGTCATAAAACCTTGAAATTTTGTAACAATAAAGTACTCGAGCCTCTTTTCAATTTAAGTTATCACTCAAAGCTATGCTACCTTTGAGTCCCAAATCAAACACTGATAAAACTTCAAATGGCTCTAACTTCTATACGGTACGTCCTACACCTATCACAGTTTGCAACATACAAATGCTTGTAACTTTTTACTGAAGCGTCATAAAACCTTGAAACTTTCTAACAATAAAGTACTCGAACCTCTTGCCATTTTAAGCTATCGCTCAAAGCTATGCTACCCTTAAGTCCCAAATCAAACACTGATAAAACTTCAAATGGCCCTAACTTATATACGGTACGTAATACACCTATCAAAGTTTGCAACATACAAATGCTTGTAACTTTTTACTGGAGCGTCATAAAACCTTGAAATTTTGTAACAATAAAGTACTCGAGCCTCTTGTCAATTTAAGCTATCGCTCAAAGCAATGCTACCCTTGAGTCCCAAATCAAACACTGATAAAACTTCAAATGGCCCTAACTTCTAGGCGGTATGTCCTACACCTATCAAAGTTTGCAACATACAAATGCTTGTAACTTTTTACTGGAGCGTCATAAAACCTTGAAATTTTGTAACAATAAAGTACTCGAGCCTCTTGTTAATTTAAGCTATCGCTCAAAGCTATGCTACCCTTGAGTCCCAAATCAAACACTGATAAAACTTCAAATGGCCCTAACTTCTATACGGTAGGTCCTACATCTATCAAAGTTTGCAACATACAAATGCTTGTAACTTTTTACTGGAGTGTCATAAAACCTTGAAATTTTGTAACAATAACGTACTCAAGCCTCTTGTCAAGTTAAGCTATCACTCAAAACTATGCTACCCTTGAGTCCCAAATCAAACACTGATAAAACTTCAAATGGCTCTAACTTCTATACGGTACGTCCTACACCTACCACAGTTTGCAACATACAAATGCTTGTAACTTTTTACTGAAGCGTCATAAAACCTTGAAATTTTCTAACAATAAAGTACTCGAACCTCTTGCCAATTTAAGCTATCGCTCAAAGCTATGCTACCCTTGAGTCCCAAATCAAACACTGATAAAACTTCAAATGGCCCTAACTTCTATAAGTTACGTCCTACACCTACGAAAGTTTCCAACATACAAATGCTTGTAACTTTTTACTGGAGCGTCATAAAACCTTGAAATTTTGTAACAATAAAGTACTCGAGCCTCTTGTCAATTTAAGTTATCTCTCAAAGCAATGCTACCCTTGAGTCCCAAATCAAACACTGATTAAACTTCAAATGGCGCTAACTTCTATACGGTACGTCCTACACCTATCAAAGTTTGCAACATACAAATGCTTGTAACTTTTTACTGGAGCGTCATAAAACATTGCAATTTTGTAACAATAAAGTACTCGAGCCTCTTGTCAATTTAAGCTATCGCTCAAAGCTATGCTACCCTTGAGTCCCAAATCAAACACTGATAAAACTTCAAATGGCCCTAACTTCTATACGGTACGTCCTACACCTATCAAAGTTTGCAACATACAAATGCTTGTATCTTTTTACTGGAGCGTCATAAAACCTTGAAATTTTGTAACAATAAAGTACTCGAGCCTCTTGTCAATTTAAATTATCACTCAAAACTATGCTACCCTTGAGTCCCAAATCAAACACTGATAAAACTTCAAATGGCTCTAATTTCTATACGGTACGTCCTACACCTACCACAGTTTACAACATACAAATGCTTGGAACTTTTTACTGAAGCGTCATAAAACCTTGAAATTTTCTAACAGTAAAGTACTCGAACCTCTTGCCAATTTAAGCTATCGCTCAAAGCTATGCTACCCTTGAGTCCCAAATCAAACACTGATAAAACTTCAAATGGCCCTAACTTCTATACGTTACGTCCTACACCTATGAAAGTTTCCAACATACAAATGCTTGTAACTTTTTACTGGAGCGTCATAAAACCTTGAAATTTTGTAACAATAAAGTACTCGAGCCTCTGGCCAATTTAAGCTATCGCTCAAAGCTATGCTACCCTTGAGTCCAAATCAAACACTGATAAAACTTCAAATGGGCCTAACTTCTATACGGTACGTCCTACACCTATCAAATTTTGCAACATACAAATGCTTGTAACTTTTTACTGGAGCGTCATAAAACCTTGAAATTTTGTAACAATAAAGTACTCGAGCCTCTTTAAGTTATCACTCAAAACTATGCTACCCTTGAGTCCCAAATCAAACACTGATAAAACTTCAAATGGCTCTAACTTCTATACGGTACGTCCTACACCTACCACAGTTTGCAACATACAAATGCTTGTAACTTTTTACTGAAGCGTCATAAAACCTTGAAATTTTCTAACAATAAAGTACTCGAACCTCTTGCCAATTTAAGCTATCGCTCAAAGCTATGCTACCCTTGAGTCCCAAAGCAAACACTGATAAAACTTCAAATGGCCCTAACTTCTATACGTTACGTCCTACACCTATGAAAGTTTCCAACATACAAATGCTTGTAACTTTTTACTGGAGCGTCATAAAACCTTGAAATTTTGTAACAATAAAGTACTCGAGCCTCTTGCCAATTTAAGCTATCGCTCAAAGCTATGCTACCCTTGAGTCCCAAATCAAACACTGATAAAACTTCAAATGGCCCTAACTTCTATACGGTACGTCCTACACCTATCAAAGTTTGCAAAATACAAATGCTTGTAACTTTTTACTGGAGCGTCATAAAACCTTGAAATTTTGTAACAATAAAGTACTCGAGTCTTTTGCCAATTTAAGTTATCACTCAAAGCTATGCTACCCTTGAGTCCCAAATCAAACACTGATAAAACTTTAAATGGCCCTAACTTCTATACGGTACGTCCTACATCTATCAAAGTTTGCAACATACAAATGCTTGTAACTTTTTACTGGAGCGTCATAAAACCTTGAAATTTTGTAACAATAAAGGACTCGAGTCTTTTGCCAATTTAAGTTATCACTCAAAGCTATGCTACCCTTGAGTCCCAAATCAAACACTGATAAAACTTTAAATGGCCCTAACTTCTATACGGTACGTCCTACACCTATGAAAGTTTGCAACATACAAATGCTTGTAACTTTTTACTGGAGCGTCATAAAACCTTGAAATTTTGTAACAATAAAGTACTCGAGCCTCTTGTCAATTTAAGTTATCGCTCAAAGCAATGCTACCCTTGAGTCCCAAATCAAACACTGATAAAACTTCAAATTGCCCTAACTTCTAGGCGGTATGTCCTACACCTATCAAAGTTTGCAACATACAAATGCTTGTAACTTTTTACTGGAGCGTCATAAAACCTTGAAATTTTGTAACAATAAAGTACTCGAGCCTCTTGTCAATTTAAGCTATAGCTCAAAGCAATGCTACCCTTGAGTCCCAAATCACACAGTGATAAAACTTCAAATGGCCCTAACTTCTAGGCGGTATGTCCTACACCTATCAAAGTTTGCAACATACAAATGCTTGTAACTTTTTACTGGAGCGTCATAAAACCTTGAAATTTTGTAACAATAAAGTACTCGAGCCTCTTGTTAATTTAAGCTATCGCTCAAAGCTATGCTACCCTTGAGTCCCAAATCAAACACTGATAAAACTTCAAATGGCCCTAACTTCTATACGGTACGTCCTACATCTATCAAAGTTTGCAACATACAAATGCTTGTAACTTTTTACTGGAGTGTCATAAAACCTTGAAATTTTGTAACAATAAAGTACTCAAGCCTCTTGTCAATTTAAGCTATCACTCAAAGCTATGCTACCCTTGAGTCCCAAATCAAACACTGATAAAACTTCAAATGGCCCTAACTTCTAAACGGTACGTCCTACACCTATCAAAGTTTGCAAAATACAAATGCTTCTAACTTTTTACTGGAGCGTCATAAAACCTTGAAATTTTGTAACAATAAAGTACTCGAGTCTTTTGCCAATTTAAGTTATCACTCAAAGCTATGCTACCCTTGAGTCCCACATCAAACACTGATAAAACTTTAAATGGCCCTAACTTCTATACGGCACGTCCTAGACTTATGAAAGTTTGCAACATACAAATGCTGGTAACTTTTTACTGGAGCGTCATAAAACCTTGAAATTTTGTAACAATAAAGTACTCGAGCCTCTTGTCAATTTAAGCTATCGCTCAAAGCAATGCTACCCTTGAGTCCCAAATCACACAGTGATAAAACTTCAAATGGCCCTAACTTCTAGGCGGTATGTCCTACACCTATCAAAGTTTGCAACATACAAATGCTTGTAACTTTTTACTGGAGCGTCATAAAACCTTGAAATTTTGTAACAATAAAGTACTCGAGCCTCTTGTTAATTTAAGCTATCGCTCAAAGCTATGCTACCCTTGAGTCCCAAATCAAATACTGATAAAACTTCAAATGGCCCTAACTTCTATACGGAACGTCCTACATCTATCAAAGTTTGCAACATTCAAATGCTTGTAACTTTTTACTGGAGTGTCATAAAACCTTGAAATTTTGTAACAATAAAGTACTCAAGCCTCTTGTCAATTTAAGCTATCACTCAAAGCTATGCTACCCTTGAGTCCCAAACCAAACACGGATAAAACTTCAAATGGCGCTAACTTCTATACGGTATGTCCTACACCTATCAAATTTTGTAACATACAAATGCTTGTAACTTTTTACTGGAGCGTCATAAAACCTTGCAATTTTGTAACAATGAAGTACTCGAGCCTCTTGTCAATTTAAGCTATCGCTCAAAGCTATGCTACCCTTGAGTCCCAAATCAAACAATAATAAAACTTCAAATGGCCCTAACTTCTACACGGTACGTCCTACACCTATCAAAGTTTGCAACATACAAATGCTTGTATCTTTTTACTGGAGCGTCATAAAACCTTGAAATTTTGTAACAATAAAGTACTCGAGCCTCTTGTCAATTTAAGTTATCACTCAAAACTATGCTACCCTTGAGTCCCAAATCAAACACTGATAAAACTTCAAATGGCTCTAACTTCTATACGGTACGTCCTACACCTACCACAGTTTGCAACATACAAATGCTTGTAACTTTTTACTGAAGCGTCATAAAACCTTGAAATTTTCTAACAATAAAGTACTCGAACCTCTTGCCAATTTAAGCTATCGCTCAAAGCTATGCTACCCTTGAGTCCCAAATCAAACACTGATAAAACTTCAAATGGCCCTAACTTCTATACGGTACGTCCTACACCTATGAAAGTTTCCAACATACAAATGCTTGTAACTTTTTACTGGAGCGTCATAAAACCTTGAAATTTTGTAACAATAAAGTACTCGAGCCTCTTGCCAATTTAAGCTATCGCACAAAGCTATGCTACCCTTGACTCCCAAATCAAACACTGATAAAACTTCAAATGGGCCTAACTTCTATACGGTACGTCCTACACCTATCAAAGTTTGCAACATACAAATGCTTGTAACTTTTTACTGGAGCGTCATAAAACCTTGCAATTTTGTAACAATGAAGTACTCGAGCCTCTTGTCAATTTAAGCTATCGCTCAAAGCTATGCTACCCTTGAGTCCCAAATCAAACACTGATAAAACTTCAAATGGCCCTAACTTCTATACGGTACTTCCTACACCTATCAAAGTTTGCAACATACAAATGCTTGTATCTTTTTACTGGAGCGTCATAAAACCTTGAAATTTTGTAACAATAAAGTACTCGTGCCTCTTTTCAATTTAAGTTATCACTCAAAGCTATGCTACCTTTGAGTCCCAAATCAAACACTGATAAAACTTCAAATGGCTCTAACTTCTATACGGTACGTCCTACACCTATCACAGTTTGCAACATACAAATGCTTGTAACTTTTTACTGAAGCGTCATAAAACCTTGAAATTTTCTAACAATAAAGTACTCGAACCTCTTGCCTTTTTAAGCTATCGCTCAAAGCTATGCTACCCTTGAGTCCCAAATCAAACACTGATAAAACTTCAGATGGCCCTAACTTATATACGGTACGTAATACACCTATCAAAGTTTGCAACATACAAATGCTTGTAACTTTTTACTGGAGCGTCATAAAACCTTGAAATTTTGTAACAATAAAGTACTCGAGCCTCTTGTCAATTTAAGCTATCGCTCAAAGCAATGCTACCCTTGAGTCCCAAATCAAACACTGATAAAACTTCAAATGGCCCTAACTTCTAGGCGGTATGTCCTACACCTATCAAAGTTTGCAACATACAAATGCTTGTAACTTTTTACTGGAGCGTCATAAAACCTTGAAATTTTGTAACAATAAAGTACTCGAGCCTCTTGTTAATTTAAACTATCGCTCAAAGCTATGCTACCCTTGAGTCCCAAATCAAAAATTGATAAAACTTCAAATGGCCCTAACTTCTATACGGTAGGTCCTACATCTATCAAAGTTTGCAACATACAAATGCTTGTAACTTTTTACTGGAGTGTCATAAAACCTTGAAATTTTGTAACAATAACGTACTCAAGCCTCTTGTCAAGTTAAGCTATCACTCAAAACTATGCTACCCTTGAGTCCCAAATCAAACACTGATAAAACTTCAAATGGCTCTAACTTCTATACGGTACGTCCTACACCTATCAAAGTTTGCAACATACAAATGCTTGTAACTTTTTACTGGAGCGTCATAAAACCTTGCAATTTTGTAACAATGAAGTACTCGAGCCTCTTGTCAATTTAAGCTATCGCTCAAAGCTATGCTACCCTTGAGTCCCAAATCAAACACTGATAAAACTTCAAATGGCCCTAACTTCTATACGGTACGTCCTACACCTATCAAAGTTTGCAACATACAAATGCTTGTATCTTTTTACTGGAGCGTCATAAAACCTTGAAATTTTGTAACAATAAAGTACTCGAGCCTCTTTTCAATTTAAGTTATCACTCAAAGCTATGCTACCTTTGAGTCCCAAATCAAACACTGATAAAACTTCAAATGGCTCTAACTTCTATACGGTACGTCCTACACCTATCACAGTTTGCAACATACAAATGCTTGTAACTTTTTACTGAAGCGTCATAAAACCTTGAAACTTTCTAACAATAAAGTACTCGAACCTCTTGCCATTTTAAGCTATCGCTCAAAGCTATGCTACCCTTAAGTCCCAAATCAAACACTGATAAAACTTCAAATGGCCCTAACTTATATACGGTACGTAATACACCTATCAAAGTTTGCAACATACAAATGCTTGTAACTTTTTACTGGAGCGTCATAAAACCTTGAAATTTTGTAACAATAAAGTACTCGAGCCTCTTGTCAATTTAAGCTATCGCTCAAAGCAATGCTACCCTTGAGTCCCAAATCAAACACTGATAAAACTTCAAATGGCCCTAACTTCTAGGCGGTATGTCCTACACCTATCAAAGTTTGCAACATACAAATGCTTGTAACTTTTTACTGGAGCGTCATAAAACCTTGAAATTTTGTAACAATAAAGTACTCGAGCCTCTTGTTAATTTAAGCTATCGCTCAAAGCTATGCTACCCTTGAGTCCCAAATCAAACACTGATAAAACTTCAAATGGCCCTAACTTCTATACGGTAGATCCTACATCTATCAAAGTTTGCAACATACAAATGCTTGTAACTTTTTACTGGAGTGTCATAAAACCTTGAAATTTTGTAACAATAACGTACTCAAGCCTCTTGTCAATTTAAGCTATCACTCAAAACTATGCTACCCTTGAGTCCCAAATCAAACACTGATAAAACTTCAAATGGCTCTAACTTCTATACGGTACGTCCTACACCTACCACAGTTTGCAACATACAAATGCTTGTCACTTTTTACTGAAGCGTCATAAAACCTTGAAATTTTCTAACAATAAAGTACTCGAACCTCTTGCCAATTTAAGCTATCGCTCAAAGCTATGCTACCCTTGAGTCCCAAATCAAACACTGATAAAACTTCAAATGGCCCTAACTTCTATAAGTTACGTCCTACACCTACGAAAGTTTCCAACATACAAATGCTTGTAACTTTTTACTGGAGCGTCATAAAACCTTGAAATTTTGTAACAATAAAGTACTCGAGCCTCTTGTCAATTTAAGTTATCTCTCAAAGCAATGCTACCCTTGAGTCCCAAATCAAACACTGATTAAACTTCAAATGGCGCTAACTTCTATACGGTACGTCCTACACCTATCAAAGTTTGCAACATACAAATGCTTGTAACTTTTTACTGGAGCGTCATAAAACCTTGCAATTTTGTAACAATGAAGTACTCGAGCCTCTTGTCAATTTAAGCTATCGCTCAAAGCTATGCTACCCTTGAGTCCCAAATCAAACACTGATAAAACTTCAAATGGCCCTAACTTCTATACGGTACGTCCTACACCTATCAAAGTTTGCAACATACAAATGCTTGTATCTTTTTACTGGAGCGTCATAAAACCTTGAAATTTTGTAACAATAAAGTACTCGAGCCTCTTGTCAATTTAAATTATCACTCAAAACTATGCTACCCTTGAGTCCCAAATCAAACACTGATAAAACTTCAAATGGCTCTAATTTCTATACGGTACGTCCTACACCTACCACAGTTTACAACATACAAATGCTTGGAACTTTTTACTGAAGCGTCATAAAACCTTGAAATTTTCTAACAGTAAAGTACTCGAACCTCTTGCCAATTTAAGCTATCGCTCAAAGCTATGCTACCCTTGAGTCCCAAATCAAACACTGATCAAACTTCAAATGGCCCTAACTTCTATACGTTACGTCCTACACCTATGAAAGTTTCCAACATACAAATGCTTGTAACTTTTTACTGGAGCGTCAAAAAACCTTGAAATTTTGTAACAATAAAGTAATCGAGCCTCTGGCCAATTTAAGCTATCGCTCAAAGCTATGCTACCCTTGAGTCCCAAATCAAACACTGATAAAACTTCAAATGGGCCTAACTTCTATACGGTACGTCCTACACCTATCAAATTTTGCAACATACAAATGCTTGTAACTTTTTACTGGAGCGTCATAAAACCTTGAAATTTTGTAACAATAAAGTACTCGAGCCTCTTTAAGTTATCACTCAAAACTATGCTACCCTTGAGTCCCAAATCAAACACTGATAAAACTTCAAATGGCTCTAACTTCTATACGGTACGTCCTACACCTACCACAGTTTGCAACATACAAATGCTTGTAACTTTTTACTGAAGCGTATAAAACCTTGAAATTTTCTAACAATAAAGTACTCGAACCTCTTGCCAATTTAAGCTATCGCTCAAAGCTATGCTACCCTTGAGTCCCAAAGCAAACACTGATAAAACTTCAAATGGCCCTAACTTCTATACGTTACGTCCTACACCTATGAAAGTTTCCAACATACAAATGCTTGTAACTTTTTACTGGAGCGTCATAAAACCTTGAAATTTTGTAACAATAAAGTACTCGAGCCTCTTGCCAATTTAAGCTATCGCTCAAAGCTATGCTACCCTTGAGTCCCAAATCAAACACTGATAAAACTTCAAATGGTCCTAACTTCTATACGGTACGTCCTACACCTATCAAAGTTTGCAAAATACAAATGCTTGTAACTTTTTACTGGAGCGTCATAAAACCTTGAAATTTTGTAACAATAAAGTACTCGAGTCTTTTGCCAATTTAAGTTATCACTCAAAGCTATGCTACCCTTGAGTCCCAAATCAAACACTGATAAAACTTTAAATGGCCCTAACTTCTATACGGTACGTTCTACATCTATCAAAGTTTGCAACATACAAATGCTTGTAACTTTTTACTGGAGCGTCATAAAACCTTGAAATTTTGTAACAATAAAGGACTCGAGTCTTTTGCCAATTTAAGTTATCACTCAAAGCTATGCTACCCTTGAGTCCCAAATCAAACACTGATAAAACTTTAAATGGCCCTAACTTCTATACGGTACGTCCTACACCTATGAAAGTTTGCAACATACAAATGCTTGTAACTTTTTACTGGAGCGTCATAAAACCTTGAAATTTTGTAACAATAAAGTACTCGAGCCTCTTGTCAATTTAAGCTATCGCTCAAAGCAATGCTACCCTTGAGTCCCAAATCAAACACTGATAAAACTTCAAATTGCCCTAACTTCTAGGCGGTATGTCCTACACCTATCAAAGTTTGCAACATACAAATGCTTGTAACTTTTTACTGGAGCGTCATAAAACCTTGAAATTTTGTAACAATAAAGTACTCGAGCCTCTTGTCAATTTAAGCTATCGCTCAAAGCAATGCTACCCTTGAGTCCCAAATCAAACACTGATAAAACTTCAAATGGCCCTAACTTCTAGGCGGTATGTCCTACACCTATCAAAGTTTGCAACATACAAATGCTTGTAACTTTTTACTGGAGCGTCATAAAACCTTGAAATTTTGTAACAATAAAGTACTCGAGCCTCTTGTTAATTTAAGCTATCGCTCAAAGCTATGCTACCCTTGAGTCCCAAATCAAACACTGATAAAACTTCAAATGGCCCTAACTTCTATACGGTAGATCCTACATCTATCAAAGTTTGCAACATACAAATGCTTGTAACTTTTTACTGGAGTGTCATAAAACCTTGAAATTTTGTAACAATAACGTACTCAAGCCTCTTGTCAAGTTAAGCTATCACTCAAAACTATGCTACCCTTGAGTCCCAAATCAAACACTGATAAAACTTCAAATGGCTCTAACTTCTATACGGTACGTCCTACACCTACCACAGTTTGCAACATACAAATGCTTGTAACTTTTTACTGAAGCGTCATAAAACCTTGAAATTTTCTAACAATAAAGTACTCGAACCTCTTGCCAATTTAAGCTATCGCTCAAAGCTATGCTACCCTTGAGTCCCAAATCAAACACTGATAAAACTTCAAATGGCCCTAACTTCTATAAGTTACGTCCTACACCTACGAAAGTTTCCAACATACAAATGCTTGTAACTTTTTACTGGAGCGTCATAAAACCTTGAAATTTTGTAACAATAAAGTACTCGAGCCTCTTGTCAATTTAAGTTATCTCTCAAAGCAATGCTACCCTTGAGTCCCAAATCAAACACTGATTAAACTTCAAATGGCGCTAACTTCTATACGGTACGTCCTACACCTATCAAAGTTTGCAACATACAAATGCTTGTAACTTTTTACTGGAGCGTCATAAAACCTTGCAATTTTGTAACAATGAAGTACTCGAGCCTCTTGTCAATTTAAGCTATTCGCTCAAAGCTATGCTACCCTTGAGTCCCAAATCAAACACTGATAAAACTTCAAATGGCCCTAACTTCTATACGGTACGTCCTACACCTATCAAAGTTTGCAACATACAAATGCTTGTATCTTTTTACTGGAGCGTCATAAAACCTTGAAATTTTGTAACAATAAAGTACTCGAGCCTCTTGTCAATTTAAATTATCACTCAAAACTAAACCCTTGAGTCCCAAATCAAACACTGATAAAACTTCAAATGGCTCTAATTTCTATACGGTACGTCCTACACCTACCACAGTTTACAACATACAAATGCTTGGAACTTTTTACTGAAGCGTCATAAAACCTTGAAATTTTCTAACAGTAAAGTACTCGAACCTCTTGCCAATTTAAGCTATCGCTCAAAGCTATGCTACCCTTGAGTCCCAAATCAAACACTGATAAAACTTCAAATGGCCCTAACTTCTATACGTTACGTCCTACACCTATGAAAGTTTCCAACATACAAATGCTTGTAACTTTTTACTGGAGCGTCATAAAACCTTGAAATTTTGTAACAATAAAGTACTCGAGCCTCTGGCCAATTTAAGCTATCGCTCAAAGCTATGCTACCTTTGAGTCTCAAATCAAACACTGATAAAACTTCAAATGGGCCTAACTTCTATACGGTACGTCCTACACCTATCAAATTTTGCAACATACAAATGCTTGTAACTTTTTACTGGAGCGTCATAAAACCTTGAAATTTTGTAACAATAAAGTACTCGAGCCTCTTTAAGTTATCACTCAAAACTATGCTACCCTTGAGTCCCAAATCAAACACTGATAAAACTTCAAATGGCTCTAACTTCTATACGGTACGTCCTACACCTACCACAGTTTGCAACATACAAATGCTTGTAACTTTTTACTGAAGCGTCATAAAACCTTGAAATTTTCTAACAATAAAGTACTCGAACCTCTTGCCAATTTAAGCTATCGCTCAAAGCTATGCTACCCTTGAGTCCCAAAGCAAACACTGATAAAACTTCAAATGGCCCTAACTTCTATACGTTACGTCCTACACCTATGAAAGTTTCCAACATACAAATGCTTGTAACTTTTTACTGGAGCGTCATAAAACCTTGAAATTTTGTAACAATAAAGTACTCGAGCCTCTTGCCAATTTAAGCTATCGCTCAAAGCTATGCTACCCTTGAGTCCCAAATCAAACACTGATAAAACTTCAAATGGTCCTAACTTCTATACGGTACGTCCTACACCTATCAAAGTTTGCAAAATACAAATGCTTGTAACTTTTTACTGGAGCGTCATAAAACCTTGAAATTTTGTAACAATAAAGTACTCGAGTCTTTTGCCAATTTAAGTTATCACTCAAAGCTATGCTACCCTTGAGTCCCAAATCAAACACTGATAAAACTTTAAATGGCCCTAACTTCTATACGGTACGTTCTACATCTATCAAAGTTTGCAACATACAAATGCTTGTAACTTTTTACTGGAGCGTCATAAAACCTTGAAATTTTGTAACAATAAAGGACTCGAGTCTTTTGCCAATTTAAGTTATCACTCAAAGCTATGCTACCCTTGAGTCCCAAATCAAACACTGATAAAACTTTAAATGGCCCTAACTTCTATACGGTACGTCCTACACCTATGAAAGTTTGCAACATACAAATGCTTGTAACTTTTTACTGGAGCGTCATAAAACCTTGAAATTTTGTAACAATAAAGTACTCGAGCCTCTTGTCAATTTAAGCTATCGCTCAAAGCAATGCTACCCTTGAGTCCCAAATCAAACACTGATAAAACTTCAAATTGCCCTAACTTCTAGGCGGTATGTCCTACACCTATCAAAGTTTGCAACATACAAATGCTAGTAACTTTTTACTGGAGCGTCATAAAACCTTGAAATTTTGTAACAATAAAGTACTCGAGCCTCTTGTTAATTTAAGCTATCGCTCAAAGCTCTGCTACCCTTGAGTCCCAAATCAAACACTGATAAAACTTCAAATGGCCCTAACTTCTATACGGTACGTCCTACATCTATCAAAGTTTGCAACATACAAATGCTTGTAACTTTTTACTGGAGTGTCATAAAACCTTGAAATTTTGTAACAATAAAGTACTCAAGCCTCTTGTCAATTTAAGCTATCACTCAAAGCTATGCTACCCTTGAGTCCCACATCAAACACTGATAAAACTTTAAATGGCCCTAACTTCTATACGGTACGTCCTACACCTATGAAAGTTTGCAACATACAAATGCTGGTAACTTTTTACTGGAGCGTCATAAAACCTTGAAATTTTGTAACAATAAAGTACTCGAGCCTCTTGTCAATTTGAGCTATCGCTCAAAGCAATGCTACCCTTGAGTCCCAAATCACACAGTGATAAAACTTCAAATGGCCCTAACTTCTAGGCGGTATGTCCTACACCTATCAAAGTTTGCAACATACAAATGCTTGTAACTTTTTACTGGAGCGTCATAAAACCTTGAAATTTTGTAACAATAAAGTACTCGAGCCTCTTGTTAATTTAAGCTATCGCTCAAAGCTATGCTACCCTTGAGTCCCAAATCAAACACTGATAAAATTTCAAATGGCCCTAACTTCTATACGGTACGTCCTACATCTATCAAAGTTTGCAACATACAAATGCTTGTAACTTTTTACTGGAGTGTCATAAAACCTTGACATTTTGTAACAATAAAGTACTCAAGCCTCTTGTCAATTTAAGCTATCACTCAAAGCTATGCTACCCTTGAGTCCCAAATCAAACACTGATAAAACTTCAAATGGCCCTAACTTCTAAACGGTACGTCCTACACCTATCAAAGTTTGCAAAATACAAATGCTTCTAACTTTTTACTGGAGCGTCATAAAACCTTGAAATTTTGTAACAATAAAGTACTCGAGTCTTTTGCCAATTTAAGTTATCACTCAAAGCTATGCTACCCTTGAGTCCCACATCAAACACTGATAAAACTTTAAATGGCCCTAACTTCTATACGGTACGTCCTACACCTATGAAAGTTTGCAACATACAAATGCTGGTAACTTTTTACTGGAGCGTCATAAAACCTTGAAATTTTGTAACAATAAAGTACTCGAGCCTCTTGTCAATTTAAGCTATCGCTCAAAGCAATGCTACCCTTGAGTCCCAAATCACACAGTGATAAAACTTCAAATGGCCCTAACTTCTAGGCGGTATGTCCTACACTTATCAAAGTTTGCAACATACAAATGCTTGTAACTTTTTACTGGAGCGTCATAAAACCTTGAAATTTTGTAACAATAAAGTACTCGAGCCTCTTGTTAATTTAAGCTATCGCTCAAAGCTATGCTACCCTTGAGTCCCAAATCAAACACTGATAAAACTTCAAATGGCCCTAACTTCTATACGGAACGTCCTACATCTATCAAAGTTTGCAACATTCAAATGCTTGTAACTTTTTACTGGAGTGTCATAAAACCTTGAAATTTTGTAACAATAAACTACTCAAGCCTCTTGTCAATTTAAGCTATCACTCAAAGCTATGCTACCCTTGAGTCCCAAACCAAACACGGATAAAACTTCAAATGGCGCTAACTTCTATACGGTATGTCCTACACCTATCAAATTTTGTAACATACAAATGCTTGTAACTTTTTACTGGAGCGTCATAAAACCTTGCAAGTTTGTAACAATGAAGTACTCGAGCCTCTTGTCAATTGAAGCTATCGCTCAAAGCTATGCTACCCTTGAGTCCCAAATCAAACACTGATAAAACTTCAAATGGCCCTAACTTCTACACGGTACGTCCTACACCTATCAAAGTTTGCAACATACAAATGCTTGTATCTTTTTACTGGAGCGTCATAAAACCTTGAAATTTTGTAACAATAAAGTACTCGAGCCTCTTGTCAATTTAAGTTATCACTCAAAACTATGCTACCCTTGAGTCCCAAATCAAACACTGATAAAACTTCAAATGGCTCTAACTTCTATACGGTACGTCCTACACCTATGAAAGTTTCCAACATACAAATGCTTGTAACTTTTTACTGGAGCGTCATAAAACCTTGAAATTTTGTAACAATAAAGTACTCGAGCCTCTTGCCAATTTAAGCTATCGCACAAAGCTATGCTACCCTTGACTCCCAAATCAAACACTGATAAAACTTTAAATGGGCCTAACTTCTATACGGTACGTCCTACACCTATCAAAGTTTGCAACATACAAATGCTTGTAACTTTTTAGTGGAGCGTCATAAAACCGTGAAGTTTTGTAACAGGAAAGTTCTCGAGCCTCTTGTCAATTTAAGTTATCTCTCAAAGCAATGCTACCCTTGAGTCCCAAATCAAACACTGATAAAACTTCAACTGGCCATAGCTTCTATGCGGTATGTCCTACACCTATCAAAGTTTGCAATATACAAATGCTTGTAACTTTTTACTGGAGCGTCATAAAACCTTGAAATTTTGTAACAATAAAGTACTCGAGCCTCTTGTTAATTTAAGTTATCGCTCAAAGCTATGCCACCCTTGAGTCCCAAATCAAGCACTGATAAAACTTCAAATGGCCCTAACTTCTATACGGTACGTCCTACATCTATCAAAGTTTGCAACATACAAATGCTTGTAACTTTTTACTGGAGTGTCATAAAACCTTGAAATTTTGTAACAATAAATTACTCAAGCCTCTTGTCACTTTAAGCTATCACTCAAAGCTATGCTACCCTTGAGTCCCAAATCAAACACTGATAAAACTTCAAATGGCGCTAACTTCTATACGGTACGTCCTACACCTATCAAAGTTTGCAACATACAAATGCTTGTAACTTTTTACTGGAGCGTCATAAAACCTTGCAATTTTGTAACAATGAAGTACTCGAGCCTCTTGTCAATTTAAGCTATCGCTCAAAGCTATGCTACCCTTGAGTCCCAAATCAAACACTGATAAAACTTCTAATGGCCCTAACTTCTATACGGTACGTCCTACACCTATCAAAGTTTGCAACATACAAATGCTTGTATCTTTTTACTGGAGCGTCATAAAACCTTGAAATTTTGTAACAATAAAGTACTCGAGCCTCTTTTCAATTTAAGTTATCACTCAAAGCTATGCTACCTTTGAGTCCCAAATCAAACACTGATAAAACTTCAAATGGCTCTAACTTCTATACGGTACGTCCTACACCTATCACAGTTTGCAACATACAAATGCTTGTAACTTTTTACTGAAGCGTCATAAAACCTTGAAATTTTCTAACAATAAAGTACTCGAACCTCTTGCCATTTTAAGCTATCGCTCAAAGCTATGCTACCCTTGAGTCCCAAATCAAACACTGATAAAACTTCAAATGGCCCTAACTTATATACGGTACGTAATACACCTATCAAAGTTTGCAACATACAAATGCTTGTAACTTTTTACTGGAGCGTCATAAAACCTTGAAATTTTGTAACAATAAAGTACTCGAGCCTCTTGTCAATTTAAGCTATCGCTCAAAGCAATGCTACCCTTGAGTCCCAAATCAAACACTGATAAAACTTCAAATGGCCCTAACTTCTAGGCGGTATGTCCTACACCTATCAAAGTTTGCAACATACAAATGCTTGTAACTTTTTACTGGAGCGTCATAAAACCTTGAAATTTTGTAACAATAAAGTACTCGAGCCTCATGTTAATTTAAACTATCGCTCAAAGCTATGCTACCCTTGAGTCCCAAATCAAACACTGATAAAACTTCAAATGGCCCTAACTTCTATACGGTAGGTCCTACATCTATCAAAGTTTGCAACATACAAATGCTTGTAACTTTTTACTGGAGTGTCATAAAACCTTGAAATTTTGTAACAATAACGTACTCAAGCCTCTTGTCAAGTTAAGCTATCACTCAAAACTATGCTACCCTTGAGTCCCAAATCAAACACTGATAAAACTTCAAATGGGTCTAACTTCTATGCGGTACGTCCTACACCTACCACAGTTTGCAACATACAAATGCTTGTAACTTTTTACTGAAGCGTCATAAAACCTTGAAATTTTCTAACAATAAAGTACTCGAACCTCTTGCCAATTTAAGCTATCGCTCAAAGCTATGCTACCCTTGAGTCCCAAATCAAACACTGATAAAACTTCAAATGGCCCTAACTTCTATAAGTTACATCCTACACCTACGAAAGTTTCCAACATACAAATGCTTGTAACTTTTTACTGGAGCGTCATAAAACCTTGAAATTTTGTAACAATAAAGTACTCGAGCCTCTTGTCAATTTAAGTTATCTCTCAAAGCAATGCTACCCTTGAGTCCCAAATCAAACACTGATAAAACTTCAAATGGCGCTAACTTCTATACGGTACGTCCTACACCTATCAAAGTTTGCAACATACAAATGCTTGTAACTTTTTACTGGAGCGTCATAAAACCTTGCAATTTTGTAACAATGAAGTACTCGAGCCTCTTGTCAATTTAAATTATCACTCAAAACTATGCTACCCTTGAGTCCCAAATCAAACACTGATAAAACTTCAAATGGCTCTAATTTCTATACGGTACGTCCTACACCTACCACAGTTTACAACATACAAATGCTTGGAACTTTTTACTGAAGCGTCATAAAACCTTGAAATTTTCTAACAGTAAAGTACTCGAACCTCTTGCCAATTTAAGCTATCGCTCAAAGCTATGCTACCCTTGAGTCCCAAATCAAACACTGATAAAACTTCAAATGGCCCTAACTTCTATACGTTACGTCCTACACCTATGAAAGTTTCCAACATACAAATGCTTGTAACTTTTTACTGGAGCGTCATAAAACCTTGAAATTTTGTAACAATAAAGTACTCGAGCCTCTGGCCAATTTAAGCTATCGCTCAAAGCTATGGTACCCTTGAGTCCCAAATCAAACACTGATAAAACTTCAAATGGGCTTAACTTCTATACGGTACGTCCTACACCTATCAAATTTTGCAACATACAAATGCTTGTAACTTTTTACTGGAGCGTCATAAAACCTTGAAATTTTGTAACAATAAAGTACTCGAGCCTCTTTAAGTTATCACTCAAAACTATGCTACCCTTGAGTCCCAAATCAAACACTGATAAAACTTCAAATGGCTCTAACTTCTATACGGTACGTCCTACACCTACCACAGTTTGCAACATACAAATGCTTGTAACTTTTTACTGAAGCGTCATAAAACCTTGAAATTTTCTAACAATAAAGTACTCAAACCTCTTGCCAATTTAAGCTATCGCTCAAAGCTATGCTACCCTTGAGTCCCAAAGCAAACACTGATAAAACTTCAAATGGCCCTAACTTCTATAGGTTACGTCCTACACCTATGAAAGTTTCCAACATACAAATGCTTGTAACTTTTCACTGGAGCGTCATAAAACCTTGAAATTTTGTAACAATAAAGTACTCGAGCCTCTTGCCAATTTAAGCTATCGCTCAAAGCTATGCTACCCTTGAGTCCCAAATCAAACACTGATAAAACTTCAAATGGGCCTAACTTCTATACGGTACGTCGTACACCTATCAAAGTTTGCAACATACAAATGCTTGTAACTTTTTAGTGGAGCGTCATAAAACCTTGAAGTTTTGTAACAGGAAAGTGCTCGTGCCTCTTGTCAATTTAAGTTATCTCTCAAAGCAATGCTACCCTTGAGTCCCAAATTAAACACTGATAAAACTTCAAATGGCCATAACTTCTATGCGGTATGTCCTACACCTATCAAAGTTTGCAACATACAAATGCTTGTAACTTTTTACTGGAGCGTCATAAAACGTTGAAATTTTGTAACAATAAAGTACTCGAGCCTCTTGTTAATTTAAGCTATCGCTCAAAGCTATGACACCCTTGAGTCCCAAATCAAGCACTGATAAAACTTCAAATGGCCCTAACTTCTATACGGTACGTCCTACATCTATCAAAGTTTGCAACATACAAATGCTTGTAACTTTTTACTGGAGTGTCATAAAACCTTGAAATTTTGTAACAATAAATTACTCAAGCCTCTTGTCACTTTAAGCTATCACTCAAAGCTATGCTACCCTTGAGTCCCAATTCAAACACTGATAAAACTTCAAATGGCGCTAACTTCTATACGGTACGTCCTACACCTATCAAAGTTTGCAACATACAAATGCTTGTCACTTTTTACTGGACCGTCATAAAACCTTGCAATTTTGTAACAATGAAGTATTCGATCCTCTTGTCAATTTAAGCTATCGCTCAAAGCTATGCTACCCTTGAGTCCCAAATCAAACACTGATAAAACTTCAAATGGCCCTAACTTCTATACGGTACGTCCTACACCTATCAAAGTTTGCAACATACAAATGCTTGTAACTTTTTACTGAAGCGTCATAAAACCTTGAAATTTTGTAACAATAAAGTACTCGAGCCTCGTGTCAATTTAAGTTATCACTCAAAACTATGCTACCCTTGAGTCCCAAATCAAACACTGATAAAACTTCAAATGGCTCTAACTTCTATACGGTACGTCCTACACCTACCACAGTTTGCAACATACAAATGCTTGTAACTTTTTACTGAAGCGTCATAAAACCTTGAAATTTTCTAACAATAAAGTACTCGAACCTCTTGCCAATTTAAGCTATCGCTCAAAGCTATGCTACCCTTGAGTCCCAAATCAAACACTGATAAAACTTCAAATGGCCCTAACTTCTATACGGTACGTCCTACACCTATCACAGTTTGCAACATACAAATGCTTGTAACTTTTTACTGAAGCGTCATAAAAGCTTGAAATTTTCTAACAATAAAGTACTCGAACCTCTTGCCATTTTAAGCTATCGCTCAAAGCTATGCTACCCTTGAGTCCCAAATCAAACACTGATAAAACTTCAAATGGCCCTAACTTATATACGGTACGTCCTACACCTATCAAAGTTTGCAACATACAAATGCTTGTAACTTTTTACTGGAGCGTCATGAAACCTTGAAATTTTGTAACAATAAAGTACTCGAGCCTCTTGTCAATTTAAGCTATCGCTCAAAGCAATGCTACCCTTGAGTCCCAAATCAAACACTGATAAAACTTCAAATGGCGCTAACTTCTATACGGTACGTCCTACACCTATCAAATTTTGCAACATACAAATGCTTGTAACTTTTTACTGGAGCGTCATAAAACCTTGCAATTTTGTAACAATGAAGTACTCGAGCCTCTTGTCAATTTAAGCTATCGCTCAAAGCTATGCTACCCTTGAGTCCCAAATCAAACACTGAGAAAACTTCACATGGCCCTAACTTCTATACGGTACGTCCTACACCTATCAAAGTTTGCAACATACAAATGCTTGTATCTTTTTACTGGAGCGTCATAAAACCTTGAAATTTTGTAACAATAAAGTACTCGAGCCTCTTGTCAATTTAAGTTATCACTCAAAACTATGCTACCCTTGAGTCCCAAATCAAACACTGATAAAACTTCAAATGGCTCTAACTTCTATACGGTACGTCCTACACCTACCACAGTTTGCAACATACAAATGCTTGTAACTTTTTACTGAAGCGTCATAAAACCTTGATATTTTCTAACAATAAAGTACTCGAACCTCTTGCCAATTTAAGCTATCGCTTAAAGCTATGCTACCCTTGAGTCCCAAATCAAACACTGATAAAACTTCAAATGGCCCTAACTTCTATACGTTACGTCCTACACCTATGAAAGTTTCCAACATACAAATGCTTGTAACTTTTTACAGGAGCGTCATAAAACCTTGAAATTTTGTAACAATAAAGTACTGGAGCCTCTTGCCAATTTAAGCTATCGCTCAAAGCTATGTTACCCTTGAGTTCCAAATCAAACACTGATAAAACTTCAAATGGGCCTAACTTCTATACGGTACGTCCTACACCTATCAAAGTTTGCAACATACAAATGCTTGTAACTTTTTAGTGGAGCGTCATAAAACCTTGAAGTTTTGTAACAGGAAAGTGCTCGAGCCTCTTGTCCATTTAAGTTATCTCTCAAAGCAATGCTACACTTGAGTCCCAAATCAAACACTGATAAAACTTCAAATGGCCCTAACTTCTATACGGTACGTCCTACATCTATCAAAGTTTGCAACATACAAATGCTTGTAGCTTTTTACTGGAGTGTCATAAAACCTTGAAATTTTGTAACAATAAATTACTCAAGCCTCTTGTCACTTTAAGCTATCACTCAAAGCTATGCTACCCTTGAGTCCCAAATCAAACACTGATAAAACTTCAAATGGCGCTAACGTCTATACGGTACGTCCTACACCTATCAAAGTTTGCAACATACAAATGCTTGTAACTTTTTACTGGAGCGTCATAAAACCTTGCAATTTTGTAACAATGAAGTATGTACTCGAGCCTCTTGTCAATTTAAGCTATCGGTCAAAGCTATGCTACCCTTGAGTCCCAAATCAAACACTGATAAACTTCAAATGGCCCTAACTTCTATACTGTACCTCCTACACCTATCAAAGTTTGCAACATACAAATGCTTGTATCTTTTTACTGGAGCGTCATAAAACCTTGAAATTTTGTAACAATAAAGTACTCGAGCCTCTTTTCAATTTAAGTTATCACTCAAAGCTATGCTACCTTTGAGTCCCAAATCAAACACTGATAAAACTTCAAATGGCTCTAACTTCTATACGGTACGTCCTACACCTATCACAGTTTGCAACATACAAATGCTTGTAACTTTTTACTGAAGCGTCATAAAACCTTGAAATTTTCTAACAATAAAGTACTCGAACCTCTTGCCAATTTAAGCTATCGCTCAAAGCTATGCTACCCTTGAGTCCCAAATCAAACACTGATAAAACTTCAAATGGCCCTAACTTCTATACGTTACGTCCTACACCTATGAAAGTTTCCAACATACAAATGCTTGTAACTTTTTACTGGAGCGTCATAAAACCTTGAAATTTTGTAACAATAAAGTACTCGAGCCTCTTGCCAATTTAAGCTATCGCTCAAAACTATGTTACCCTTGAGTTCCAAATCAAACACTGATAAAACTTCAAATGGGCCTCACTTCTATACGGTACGTCCTACACCTATCAAAGTTTGCAACATACAAATGCTTGTAACTTTTTAGTGGAGCGTCATAAAACCTTGAAGTTTTGTAACAGGAAAGTGCTCGAGCCTCTTGTCAATTTAAGTTATCTCTCAAAGCAATGCTACACTTGAGTCCCAAATCAAACACTGATAAAACTTCAAATGGCCCTAACTTCTATACGGTACGTCCTACATCTATCAAAGTTTGCAACATACAAATGCTTGTAACTTTTTACTGGAGTGTCATAAAACCTTGAAATTTTGTAACAATAAATTACTCAAGCCTCTTGTCACTTTAAGCTATCACTCAAAGCTATGCTACCCTTGAGTCCCAAATCAAACACTGATAAAACTTCAAATGGCGCTAACTTCTATACGGTACGTCCTACACCTATCAAAGTGTGCAACATACAAATGCTTGTAACTTTTTACTGGAGCGTCATAAAACCTTGCAATTTTGTAACAATGAAGTATGTACTCGAGCCTCTTGTCAATTTAAGCTATCGGTCAAAGCTATGCTACCCTTGAGTCCCAAATCAAACACTGATAAACTTCAAATGGCCCTAACTTCTATACGGTACGTCCTACACCTATCAAAGTTTGCAACATATAAATGCTTGTATCTTTTTACTGGAGCGTCATAAAACCTTGAAATTTTGTAACAATAAAGTACTCGAGCCTCTTTTCAATTTAAGTTATCACTCAAAGCTATGCTACCTTTGAGTCCCAAATCAAACACTGATAAAACTTCAAATGGCTCTAACTTCTATACGGTACGTCCTACACCTATCACAGTTTGCAACATACAAATGCTTGTAACTTTTTACTGAAGCGTCATAAAACCTTGAAATTTTCTAACAATAAAGTACTCGAACCTCTTGCCATTTTAAGCTATCGCTCAAAGCTATGCTACCCTTGAGTCCCAAATCAAACACTGATAAAACTTCAAATGGCCCTAACTTCTATACGGTACGTCCTACATCTATCAAAGTTTGCAACATACAAATGCTTGTAACTTTTTACTGGAGCGTCATAAAACCTTGAAATTTTGTAACAATAAAGTACTCGAGCCTCTTTTCAATTTAAGTTATCACTCAAAGCTATGCTACCTTTGAGTCCCAAATCAAACACTGATAAAACTTCAAATGGCTCTAACTTCTATACGGTACGTCCTACACCTATCACAGTTTGCAACATACAAATGCTTGTAACTTTTTACTGAAGCGTCATAAAACCTTGAAATTTTGTAACAATAAAGTACTCGAGCCTCGTGTCAATTTAAGTTATCACTCAAAACTATGCTACCCTTGAGTCCCAAATCAAACACTGATAAAACTTCAAATGGCTCTAACTTCTATACGGTACGTCCTACACCTACCACAGTTTGCAACATACAAATGCTTGTAACTTTTTACTGAAGCGTCATAAAACCTTGAAATTTTCTAACAGTAAAGTACTCGAACCTCTTGCCAATTTAAGCTATCGCTCAAAGCTATGCTACCCTTGAGTCCCAAATCAAACACTGATAAAACTTCAAATGGCCCTAACTTCTATACGGTACGTCCTACACCTATCACAGTTTGCAACATACAAATGCTTGTAACTTTTTACTGAAGCGTCATAAAAGCTTGAAATTTTCTAACAATAAAGTACTCGAACCTCTTGCCATTTTAAGCTATCGCTCAAAGCTATGCTACCCTTGAGTCCCAAATCAAACACTGATAAAACTTCAAATGGCCCTAACTTATATACGGTACGTCCTACACCTATCAAAGTTTGCAACATACAAATGCTTGTAACTTTTTACTGGAGCGTCATGAAACCTTGAAATTTTGTAACAATAAAGTACTCGAGCCTCTTGTCAATTTAAGCTATCGCTCAAAGCAATGCTACCCTTGAGTCCCAAATCAAACACTGATAAAACTTCAAATGGCGCTAACTTCTATACGGTACGTCCTACACCTATCAAATTTTGCAACATACAAATGCTTGTAACTTTTTACTGGAGCGTCATAAAACCTTGCAATTTTGTAACAATGAAGTACTCGAGCCTCTTGTCAATTTAAGCTATCGCTCAAAGCTATGCTACCCTTGAGTCCCAAATCAAACACTGAGAAAACTTCACATGGCCCTAACTTCTATACGGTACGTCCTACACCTATCAAAGTTTGCAACATACAAATGCTTGTATCTTTTTACTGGAGCGTCATAAAACCTTGAAATTTTGTAACAATAAAGTACTCGAGCCTCTTGTCAATTTAAGTTATCACTCAAAACTATGCTACCCTTGAGTCCCAAATCAAACACTGATAAAACTTCAAATGGCTCTAACTTCTATACGGTACGTCCTACACCTACCACAGTTTGCAACATACAAATGCTTGTAACTTTTTACTGAAGCGTCATAAAACCTTGAAATTTTCTAACAATAAAGTACTCGAACCTCTTGCCAATTTAAGCTATCGCTCAAAGCTATGCTACCCTTGAGTCCCAAATCAAACACTGATAAAACTTCAAATGGCCCTAACTTCTATACGGTACGTCCTACACCTATCACAGTTTGCAACATACAAATGCTTGTAACTTTTTACTGAAGCGTCATAAAAGCTTGAAATTTTCTAACAATAAAGTACTCGAACCTCTTGCCATTTTAAGCTATCGCTCAAAGCTATGCTACCCTTGAGTCCCAAATCAAACACTGATAAAACTTCAAATGGCCCTAACTTATATACGGTACGTCCTACACCTATCAAAGTTTGCAACATACAAATGCTTGTAACTTTTTACTGGAGCGTCATGAAACCTTGAAATTTTGTAACAATAAAGTACTCGAGCCTCTTGTCAATTTAAGCTATCGCTCAAAGCAATGCTACCCTTGAGTCCCAAATCAAACACTGATAAAACTTCAAATGGCGCTAACTTCTATACGGTACGTCCTACACCTATCAAATTTTGCAACATACAAATGCTTGTAACTTTTTACTGGAGCGTCATAAAACCTTGCAATTTTGTAACAATGAAGTACTCGAGCCTCTTGTCAATTTATGCTATCGCTCAAAGCTATGCTACCCTTGAGTCCCAAATCTAACACTGAGAAAACTTCACATGGCCGTAACTTCTATACGGTACGTCCTACACCTATCAAAGTTTGCAACATACAAATGCTTGTATCTTTTTACTGGAGCGTCATAAAACCTTGAAATTTTGTAACAATAAAGTACTCGAGCCTCTTGTCAATTTAAGTTATCACTCAAAACTATGCTACCCTTGAGTCCCAAATCAAACACTGATAAAACTTCAAATGGCTCTAACTTCTATACGGTACGTCCTACACCTACCACAGTTTGCAACATACAAATGCTTGTAACTTTTTACTGAAGCGTCATAAAACCTTGAAATTTTCTAACAATAAAGTACTCGAACCTCTTGCCAATTTAAGCTATCGCTTAAAGCTATGCTACCCTTGAGTCCCAAATCAAACACTGATAAAACTTCAAATGGCCCTAACTTCTATACGTTACGTCCTACACCTATGAAAGTTTCCAACATACAAATGCTTGTAACTTTTTACAGGAGCGTCATAAAACCTTGAAATTTTGTAACAATAAAGTACTGGAGCCTCTTGCCAATTTAAGCTATCGCTCAAAGCTATGTTACCCTTGAGTTCCAAATCAAACACTGATAAAACTTCAAATGGGCCTAACTTCTATACGGTACGTCCTACACCTATCAAAGTTTGCAACATACAAATGCTTGTAACTTTTTAGTGGAGCGTCATAAAACCTTGAAGTTTTGTAACAGGAAAGTGCTCGAGCCTCTTGTCAATTTAAGTTATCTCTCAAAGCAATGCTACACTTGAGTCCCAAATCAAACACTGATAAAACTTCAAATGGCCCTAACTTCTATACGGTACGTCCTACATCTATCAAAGTTTGCAACATACAAATGCTTGTAACTTTTTACTGGAGTGTCATAAAACCTTGAAATTTTGTAACAATAAATTACTCAAGCCTCTTGTCACTTTAAGCTATCACTCAAAGCTATGCTACCCTTGAGTCCCAAATCAAACACTGATAAAACTTCAAATGGCGCTAACTTCTATACGGTACGTCCTACACCTATCAAAGTTTGCAACATACAAATGCTTGTAACTTTTTACTGGAGCGTCATAAAACCTTGCAATTTTGTAACAATGAAGTATGTACTCGAGCCTCTTGTCAATTTAAGCTATCGGTCAAAGCTATGCTACCCTTGAGTCCCAAATCAAACACTGATAAACTTCAAATGGCCCTAACTTCTATACTGTACGTCCTACACCTATCAAAGTTTGCAACATACAAATGCTTGTATCTTTTTACTGGAGCGTCATAAAACCTTGAAATTTTGTAACAATAAAGTACTCGAGCCTCTTTTCAATTTAAGTTATCACTCAAAGCTATGCTACCTTTGAGTCCCAAATCAAACACTGATAAAACTTCAAATGGCTCTAACTTCTATACGGTACGTCCTACACCTATCACAGTTTGCAACATACAAATGCTTGTAACTTTTTACTGAAGCGTCATAAAACCTTGAAATTTTCTAACAATAAGGTACTCGAACCTCTTGCCAATTTAAGCTATCGCTCAAAGCTATGCTACCCTTGAGTCCCAAATCAAACACTGATAAAACTTCAAATGGCCCTAACTTCTATACGTTACGTCCTACACCTATGAAAGTTTCCAACATACAAATGCTTGTAACTTTTTACTGGAGCGTCATAAAACCTTGAAATTTTGTAACAATAAAGTACTCGAGCCTCTTGCCAATTTAAGCTATCGCTCAAAGCTATGTTACCCTTGAGTTCCAAATCAAACACTGATAAAACTTCAAATGGGCCTCACTTCTATACGGTACGTCCTACACCTATCAAAATTTGCAACATACAAATGCTTGTAACTTTTTAGTGGAGCGTCATAAAACCTTGAAGTTTTGTAACAGGAAAGTGCTCGAGCCTCTTGTCAATTTAAGTTATCTCTCAAAGCAATGCTACACTTGAGTCCCAAATCAAACACTGATAAAACTTCAAATGGCCCTAACTTCTATACGGTACGTCCTACATCTATCAAAGTTTGCAACATACAAATGCTTGTAACTTTTTACTGGAGTGTCATAAAACCTTGAAATTTTGTAACAATAAATTACTCAAGCCTCTTGTCACTTTAAGCTATCACTCAAAGCTATGCTACCCTTGAGTCCCAAATCAAACACTGATAAAACTTCAAATGGCGCTAACTTCTATACGGTACGTCCTACACCTATCAAAGTTTGCAACATACAAATGCTTGTAACTTTTTACTGGAGCGTCATAAAACCTTGCAATTTTGTAACAATGAAGTATGTACTCGAGCCTCTTGTCAATTTAAGCTATCGGTCAAAGCTATGCTACCCTTGAGTCCCAAATCAAACACTGATAAACTTCAAATGGCCCTAACTTCTATACGGTACGTCCTACACCTATCAAAGTTTGCAACATACAAATGCTTGTATCTTTTTACTGGAGCGTCATAAAACCTTGAAATTTTGTAACAATAAAGTACTCGAGCCTCTTTTCAATTTAAGTTATCACTCAAAGCTATGCTACCTTTGAGTCCCAAATCAAACACTGATAAAACTTCAAATGGCTCTAACTTCTATACGGTACGTCCTACACCTATCACAGTTTGCAACATACAAATGCTTGTAACTTTTTACTGAAGCGTCATAAAACCTTGAAATTTTCTAACAATAAAGTACTCGAACCTCTTGCCATTTTAAGCTATCGCTCAAAGCTATGCTACCCTTGAGTCCCAAATCAAACACTGATAAAACTTCAAATGGCCCTAACTTCTATACGGTACGTCCTACATACAACATACAAATGCTTGTAACTTTTTACTGGAGTGTCATAAAACCTTGAAATTTTGTAACAATAAAGTACTCAAGCCTCTTGTCAATTTAAGCTATCACTCAAAGCTATGCTACCCTTAAGTCCCAAATCAAACATTGAAAAAACTTCAAATGGCGCTAACTTCTATACGGTACGTCCTACACCTATCAAATTTTGCAACATACAAATGCTTGTAACTTTTTACTGGAGCGTCATAAAACCTTGAAATTTTGTAACAATAAAGTACTCGAGCCTCTTTAAGTTATCACTCAAAACTATGCTACCCTTGAGTCCCAAATCAAACACTGATAAAACTTCAAATGGCTCTAACTTCTATACGGTACGTCATACACCTACCACAGTTTGCAACATACAAATGCTTGTAACTTTTTACTGAAGCGTCATAAAACCTTGAAATTTTCTAACAATAAAGTACTCGAACCTCTTGCCAATTTAAGCTATCGCTCAAAGCTATGCTACCCTTGAGTCCCAAAGCAAACACTGATAAAACTTCAAATGGCCCTAACTTCTATACGTTACGTCCTACACCAATGAAAGTTTCCAACATACATATGCTTGTAACTTTTTACTGGAGCGTCAAAAAACCTTGAAATTTTGTAACAATAAAGTACTCGAGCCTCTTGCCAATTTAAGATATCGCTCAAAGCTATGCTACCCTTGAGTCCCAAATCAAACACTGATAAAACTTCAAATGGGCCTAACTTCTATACGGTACGTGCTACACCTATCAAAGTTTGCAACATACAAATGCTTGTAACTTTTTAGTGGAGCGTCATAAAACCTTGAAGTTTTGTAACAGGAAAGTGCTCGAGCCTCTTGTCAATTTAAGTTATCTCTCAAAGCAATGCTACCCTTGAGTCCCAAAACAAACACTGATAAAACTTCAAATGGCCATAACTTCTATGCGGTATGTCCTACACCTATCAAAGTTTGCAACATACAAATGCTTGTAACTTTTTACTGGAGCGTCATAAAACCTTGAAATTTTGTAACAATAAAGTACTCGAGCCTCTTGTTAATTTAAGCTATCGCTCAGAGCTATGTCACCCTTGAGTCCCAAATCAAGCACTTATAAAACTTCAAATGGCCCTAACTTCTATACGGTACGTCCTACATCTATCAAAGTTTGCAACATACAAATGCTTGTAACTTTTTACTGGAGTGTCATAAAACCTTGAAATTTTGTAACAATAAATTACTCAAGCCTCTTGTCACTTTAAGCTATCACTCAAAGCTATGCTACCCTTGAGTCCCAAATCAAACACTGATAAAACTTCAAATGGCGCTAACTTCTATACGGTACGTCCTACACCTATCAAAGTTTGCAACATACAAATGCTTGTAACTTTTTACTGGAGCGTCATAAAACCTTGCAATTTTGTAACAATGAAGTACTCGAGCCTCTTGTCAATTTAAGCTATCGCACAAAGCTATGCTACCCTTGAGTCCCAAATCAAACACTGATAAAACTTCAAATGGCCCTAACTTCTATACGGTACGTCCTACACCTATCAAAGTTTGCAACATACAAATGCTTGTAACTTTTTACTGGAGCGTCATAAAACCTTGCAATTTTGTAACAATGAAGTATGTACTCGAGCCTCTTGTCAATTTAAGCTATCGCTCAAAGCTATGCTACCCTTGAGTCCCAAATCAAACACTGATAAACTTCAAATGGCCCTAACTTCTATACGGTACGTCCTACACCTATCAAAGTTTGCAACATACAAATGCTTGTATCTTTTTACTGGAGCGTCATAAAACCTTGAAATTTTGTAACAATAAAGTTCTCGAGCCTCTTTTCAATTTAAGTTATCACTCAAAGCTATGCTTCCTTTGAGTCCCAAATCAAACACTGATAAAACTTCAAATGGCTCTAACTTCTATACGGTACGTCCTACACCTATCACAGTTTGCAACATACAAATGCTTGTAACTTTTTACTGAAGCGTCATAAAACCTTGAAATTTTCTAACAATAAAGTACTCGAACCTCTTGCCATTTTAAGCTATCGCTCAAAGCTATGCTACCCTTGAGTCCCAAATCAAACACTGATAAAACTTCAAATGGCCCTAACTTCTATACGGTACGTCCTACATCTATCAAAGTTTGCAACATACAAATGCTTGTAACTTTTTACTGGAGTGTCATAAAACCTTGAAATTTTGTAACAATAAAGTACTCAAGCCTCTTGTCAATTTAAGCTATCACTCAAAGCTATGCTACCCTTAAGTCCCAAATCAAACACTGATAAAACTTCAAATGGCGCTAACTTCTATACGGTACGTCCTACACCTATCAAATTTTGCAACATACAAATGCTTGTAACTTTTTACTGGAGCGTCATAAAACCTTGAAATTTTGTAACAATAAAGTACTCGAGCCTCTTTAAGTTATCACTCAAAACTATGCTACCCTTGAGTCCCAAATCAAACACTGATAAAACTTCAAATGGCTCTAACTTCTATACGGTACGTCCTACACCTACCACAGTTTGCAACATACAAATGCTTGTAACTTTTTACTGAAGCGTCATAAAACCTTGAAATTTTCTAACAATAAAGTACTCGAACCTCTTGCCAATTTAAGCTATCGCTCAAAGCTATGCTACCCTTGAGTCCCAAAGCAAACACTGATAAAACTTCAAATGGCCCTAACTTCTATACGTTACGTCCTACACCTATGAAAGTTTCCAACATACAAATGCTTGTAACTTTTTACTGGAGCGTCATAAAACCTTGAAATTTTGTAACAATAAAGTACTCGAGCCTCTTGCCAATTTAAGCTATCGCTCAAAGCTATGCTACCCTTGAGTCCCAAATCAAACACTGATAAAACTTCAAATGGCCCTAACTTCTATACGGTACGTCCTACATCTATCAAAGTTTGCAACATACAAATGCTTGTAACTTTTTACTGGAGTGTCATAAAACCTTGAAATTTTGTAACAATAAATTACTCAAGCCTCTTGTCACTTTAAGTTATCACTCAAAGCTATGCTACCCTTGAGTCCCAAATCAAACACTGATAAAACTTCAAATGGCGCTAACTTCTATACGGTACGTCCTACACCTATCAAAGTTTGCAACATACAAATGCTTGTAACTTTTTACTGGAGCGTCATAAAACCTTGCAATTTTGTAACAATGAAGTACTCGAGCCTCTTGTCAATTTAAGCTATCGCTCAAAGCTATGCTACCCTCGAGTCCCAAATCAAACACTGATAAAACTTCAAATGGCCCTAACTTCTATACGGTACGTCCTACACCTATCAAAGTTTGCAACATACAAATGCTTGTATCTTTTTACTGGAGCGTCAAAAAACCTTGAAATTTTGTAACAATAAAGTACTCGAGCCTCTTTTCAATTTAAGTTATCACTCAAAGCTATGCTACCCTTGAGTCCCAAATCAAACACTGATAAAGCTTCAAATGGCCATAACTTCTATGCGGTATGTCCTACACCTATCAAAGTTTGCAACATACAAATGCTTGTAACTTTTTACTGGAGCGTCATAAAACCTTGAAATTTTGTAACAATAAAGTACTCGAGCCTCTTGTTAATTTAAGCTATCGCTCAGAGCTATGACACCCTTGAGTCCCAAATCAAGCACTGATAAAACTTCAAATGGCCCTAACTTCTATACGGTACGTCCTACATCTATCAAAGTTTGCAACATACAAATGCTTGTAACTTTTTACTGGAGTGTCATAAAACCTTGAAATTTTGTAACAATAAATTACTCAAGCCTCTTGTCACTTTAAGCTATCACTCAAAGCTATGCTACCCTTGAGTCCCAAATCAAACACTGATAAAACTTCAAATGGCGCTAACTTCTATACGGTACGTCCTACACCTATCAAAGTTTGCAACATACAAATGCTTGTAACTTTTTACTGGAGCGTCATAAAACCTTGCAATTTTGTAACAATGAAGTACTCGAGCCTCTTGTCAATTTAAGCTATCGCTCAAAGCTATGCTACCCTCGAGTCCCAAATCAAACACTGATAAAACTTCAAATGGCCCTAACTTCTATACGGTACGTCTTACACCTATTAAAGTTTGCAACATACAAATGCTTGTATCTTTTTACTGGAGCGTCAAAAAACCTTGAAATTTTGTAACAATAAAGTACTCGAGCCTCTTTTCAATTTAAGTTATCACTCAAAGCTATGCTACCTTTGAGTCCCAAATCAAACACTGATAAAACTTCAAATGGCTCTAACTTCTATACGGTACGTCCTACACCTATCACAGTTTGCAACATACAAATGCTTGTAACTTTTTACTGAAGCGTCATAAAACCTTGAAATTTTCTAACAATAAAGTACTCGAACCTCTTGCCATTTTAAGCTATCGCTCAAAGCTATGCTACCCTTGAGTCCCAAATCAAACACTGATAAAACTTCAAATGGCCCTAACTTATATACGGTACGTCCTACACCTATCAAAGTTTGCAACATACAAATGCTTGTAACTTTTTACTGGAGCGTCATGAAACCTTGAAATTTTGTAACAATAAAGTACTCGAGCCTCTTGTCAATTTAAGCTATCGCTCAAAGCAATGCTACCCTTGAGTCCCAAATCAAACACTGATAAAACTTCAAATGGCGCTAACTTCTATACGGTACGTCCTACACCTATCAAATTTTGCAACATACAAATGCTTGTAACTTTTTAGTGGAGCGTCATAAAACCTTGAAATTTTGTAACAAGAAAGTGCTCGAGCCGCTTGTCAATTTAAGTTATCTCTCAAAGCAATGCTACCCTTGAGTCCCAAATCAAACACTGATAAAACTTCAAATGGCCATAACTTCTATGCGGTATGTCCTACACCTATCAAAGTTTGCAACATACAAATGCTTGTAACTTTTTACTGGAGCGTCATAAAACCTTGAAATTTTGTAACAATAAAGTACTCGAGCCTCTTGTTAATTTAAGCTATCGCTCAAAGCTATGCCACCCTTGAGTCCCAAATCAAACACTGATAAAAGTTCAAATGGCGCTAACTTCTATACGGTACGTCCTACACCTATCAAAGTTTGCAACATATAAATGCTTGTAACTTTTTACTGGAGCGCCATAAAACCTTGCAATTTTGTAACAATGAAGTACTCGAGCCTCCTGTCAATTTAAGCTATCGCCCAAAACTATGCTACCCTTGAGTCCCAAATCAAAAAATAATAAAACTTCAAATGGCCCTAATTTCTAGGCGGTATGTCCTACACCTATCAAAGTTTGCAACATACAAATGCTTGTAACTTTTTACTGGAGCGTCATAAAACCTAGAAATTTTGTAACAATAAAGTACTCGAGCCTCTTGTTAATTTAAGCTATCGCTCAAAGCTATGCTACCCTTGAGTCCCAAATCAAACACTGATAAAACTTCAAATGGCCCTAACTTCTATACGGTACGTCCTACATCTATCAAAGTTTGCAACATACAAATGCTTGTAACTTTTTACTGGAGTGTCATAAAACCTTGAAATTTTGTAACAATAAAGTACTCAAGCCTCTTGTCAATTTAAGCTATCACTCAAAGCTATGCTACCCTTGAGTCCCAAATCAAACACTGATAAAACTTCAAATGGCGCTAACTTCTATACGGTACGTCTTACACCTATCAAATTTTGCAACATACAAATGCTTGAAACTTTTTACTGGAGCGTCATAAAACCTTGCAATTTTGTAACAATGAAGTACTCGAGCCTCTTGTCAATTTAAGCTATCGCTCAAAGCTATGCTACCCTTGAGTCCCAAATCATACACTGATAAAACTTCAAATGGCCCTAACTTCTATACGGTACGTCCTACACCTATCAAAGTTTGCAACATACAAATGCTTGTATCTTTTTACTGGAGCGTCATAAAACCTTGAAATTTTGTAACAATAAAGTACTCGAGCCTCTTGTCAATTTAAATTATCACTCAAAACTATGCTACCCTTGAGTCCCAAATCAAACACTGATAAAACTTCAAATGGGTCTAATTTCTATACGGTACGTCCTACACCTACCACAGTTTACAACATACAAATGCTTGTAACTTTTTACTGAAGCGTCATAAAACCTTGAAATTTTCTAACAGTAAAGTACTCGAACCTCTTGCCAATTTAAGCTATCGCTCAAAGCTATTCTACCCTTGAGTCCCAAATCAAACACTGATAAAACTTCAAATGGCCCTAACTTCTATACGTTACGTCCTACACCTATGAAAGTTTCCAACATACAAATGCTTGTAACTTTTTACTGGAGCGTCATAAAACCTTGAAATTTTGTAACAATAAAGTACTCGAGCCTCTGGCCAATTTAAGCTATCGCTCAAAGCTATGCTACCCTTGAGTCCCAAATCAAACACTGATAAAACTTCAAATGGGCCTAACTTCTATACGGTACGTCCTACACCTATCAAATTTTGCAACATACAAATGCTTGTAACTTTTTACTGGAGCGTCATAAAACCTTGAAATTTTGTAACAATAAAGTACTCGAGCCTCTTTAAGTTATCACTCAAAACTATGCTACCCTTGAGTCCCAAATCAAACACTGATAAAACTTCAAATGGCTCTAACTTCTATACGGTACGTCCTACACCTACCACAGTTTGCAACATACAAATGCTTGTAACTTTTTACTGAAGCGTCATAAAACCTTGAAATTTTCTAACAATAAAGTACTCGAACCTCTTGCCAAATTAAGCTATCGCTCAAAGCTATGCTACACTTGAGTCCCAAATCAAACACTGATAAAACATCAAATGGCAATAACTTCTATACGTTACGTCCTACACCTATGAAAGTTTCCAACATACAAATGCTTGTAACTTTTTACTGGAGCGTCATAAAACCTTGAAATTTTGTAACAATAAAGTACTCGAGCCTCTTGCCAATTTAAGCTATCGCTCAAAGCTATGCTACCCTTGCGTCCCAAATCAAACACTGATAAAACTTCAAATGGGCCTAACTTATATACGGTACGTCCTACACCTATCAAAGTTTGCAACATACACATGCTTGTAACTTTTTAGTGGAGCGTCATAAAACCTTGAAATTTTGTAACAAGAAAGTGCTCGAGCCTCTTGTCAATTTAAGTTATCTCTCAAAGCAATGCTACCCTTGAGTCCCAAATCAAACACTGATAAAACTTCAAATGGCCATAACTTCTATGCGGTATGTCCTACACCTATCAAAGTTTGCAACATACAAATGCTTGTAACTTTTTACTGGAGCGTCATAAAACCTTGAAATTTTGTAACAATAAAGTACTCGAGCCTCTTGTTAATTTAAGCTATCGCTCAAAGCTATGCCACCCTTGAGTCCCAAATCAAACACTGATAAAAGTTCAAATGGCCCTAACTTCTATACGGTACGTCCTACATCTATCAAAGTTTGCAACATACAAATGCGTGTAACATTTTACTGGAGTGTCATAAAACCTTGAAATTTTGTTACAATAAAGTACTCAAGCCTCTTGTCACTTTAAGCTATCACTCAAAGCTATGCTACCCTTGAGTCCCAAATCAAACACTGATAAAATTTCAAATGGCGCTAACTTCTATACGGTACGTCCTACACCTATCAAAGTTTGCAACATACAAATGCTTGTAACTTTTTACTGGAGCGTCATAAAACCTTGCAATTTTGTAACAATGAAGTACTCGAGCCTCTTGTCAATTTAAGCTATCGCTCAAAACTATGCTACCCTTGAGTCCCAAATCAAACACTGATAAAACTTCAAATGGCCCTAACTTCTAGGCGGTATGTCCTACACCTATCAAAGTTTGCAACATACAAATGCTTGTAACTTTTTACTGGAGCGTCATAAAACCTAGAAATTTTGTAACAATAAAGTACTCGAGCCTCTTGTTAATTTAAGCTATCGCTCAAAGCTATGCTACCCTTGAGTCCCAAATCAAACACTGATAAAACTTCAAATGGGCCTAACTTCTATACGGTACGTCCTACATCTATCAAAGTTTGCAACATACAAATGCTTGTAACTTTTTACTGGAGTGTCATAAAACCTTGAAATTTTGTAACAATAAAGTACTCAAGTCTCTTGTCAATTTAAGCAATCACTCAAAGCTATGCTACCCTTGAGTCCCAAATCAAACACTGATAAAACTTCAAATGGCGCTAACTTCTATACGGTACGTCTTACACCTATCAAATTTTGCAACATACAAATGCTTGAAACTTTTTACTGGAGCGTCATAAAACCTTGCAATTTTGTAACAATGAAGTACTCGAGCCTCTTGTCAATTTAAGCTATCGCTCAAAGCTATGCTACCCTTGAGTCCCAAATCAAACACTGATAAAACTTCAAATGGCCCTAACTTCTATACGGTACGTCCTACACCTATCAAAGTTTGCAACATACAAATGCTTGTATCTTTTTACTGGAGCGTCATAAAACCTTGAAATTTTGTAACAATAAAGTACTCGAGCCTCTTGTCAATTTAAATTATCACTCAAAACTATGCTACCCTTGAGTCCCAAATCAAACACTGATAAAACTTCAAATGGCTCTAATTTTTATACGGTACGTCCTACACCTACCACAGTTTGCAACATACAAATGCTTGTAACTTTTTACTGAAGCGGCATAAAACCTTGAAATTTTCTAACAGTAAAGTACTCGAACCTCTTGCCAATTTAAGCTATCGCTCAAAGCTATGCTACCCTTGAGTCCCAAATCAAACACTGATAAAACTTCAAATGGCCCTAACTTCTATACGTTACGTCCTAGACCTATGAAAGTTTCCAACATACAAATGCTTGTAACTTTTTACTGGAGCGTCATAAAACCTTGAAATTTTGTAACAATAAAGTACTCGAGCCTCTTGCCAATTTAAGCTATCGCTCAAAGCTATGCTACCCTTGAGTCCCAAATCAAACACTGATAAAATTTCAAATGGGCTTAACTTCTATACGGTACGTCCTACACCTATCAAAGTTTGCAACATACAAATGCTTGTAACTTTTTAGTGGAGCGTCATAAAACCTTGAAATTTTGTAACAAGAAAGTGCTCGAGCCTCTTGTCAATTTAAGCTATCTCTCAAAGCAATGCTACCCTTGAGTCCCAAATCAAACACTGATAAAACTTCAAATGGCCATAACTTCTATGCGGTATGTCCTACACCTATCAAAGTTTGCAACATACAAATGCTTGTAACTTTTTACTGGAGCGTCATAAAACCTTGAAATTTTGTAACAATAAAGTACTCGAGCCTCTTGTTAATTTAAGCTATCGCTCAAAGCTATGCCACCCTTGAGTCCCAAATCAAACACTGATAAAACTTCAAATGGCCCTAACTTCTATACGGTACGTCCTACATCTATCAAAGTTTGCAACATACAAATGCTTGTAACTTTTTACTGGAGTGTCATAAAACCTTGAAATTTTGTTACAATAAAGTACTCAAGCCTCTTGTCAGTTTAAGCTATCACTCAAAGCTATGCTACCCTTGAGTCCCAAATCAAACACTGATAAAACTTCAAATGGCGCTAACTTCTATACGGTACGTCCTACACCTATCAAAGTTTTCAACATACAAATGCTTGTAACTTTTTACTGGAGCGTCATAAAACCTTGAAATTTTGTAACAATAAAGTACTCGAGCCTCTTGTCAATTTAAGCTATCACTCAAAGCTATGCTACCCTTGAGTCCCAAATCAAACACTGATAAAACTTCAAATGGCGCTAACTTCTATACGGTACGTCTTACACCTATCAAATTTTGCAACATACAAATGCTTGAAACTTTTTACTGGAGCGTCATAAAACCTTGCAATTTTGTAACAATGAAGTACTCGAGCCTCTTGTCAATTTAAGCTATCGCTCAAAGCTATGCTACCCTTGAGTCCCAAATCATACACTGATAAAACTTCAAATGGCCCTAACTTCTATACGGTACGTCCTACACCTATCAAAGTTTGCAACATACAAATGCTTGTATCTTTTTACTGGAGCGTCATAAAACCTTGAAATTTTGTAACAATAAAGTACTCGAGCCTCTTGTCAATTTAAATTATCACTCAAAACTATGCTACCCTTGAGTCCCAAATCAAACACTGATAAAACTTCAAATGGCTCTAATTTCTATACGGTACGTCCTACACCTACCACAGTTTACAACATACAAATGCTTGTAACTTTTTACTGAAGCGTCATAAAACCTTGAAATTTTCTAACAGTAAAGTACTCGAACCTCTTGCCAATTTAAGCTATCGCTCAAAGCTATTCTACCCTTGAGTCCCAAATCAAACACTGATAAAACTTCAAATGGCCCTAACTTCTATACGTTACGTCCTACACCTATGAAAGTTTCCAACATACAAATGCTTGTAACTTTTTACTGGAGCGTCATAAAACCTTGAAATTTTGTAACAATAAAGTACTCGAGCCTCTGGCCAATTTAAGCTATCGCTCAAAGCTATGCTACCCTTGAGTCCCAAATCAAACACTGATAAAACTTCAAATGGGCCTAACTTCTATACGGTACGTCCTACACCTATCAAATTTTGCAACATACAAATGCTTGTAACTTTTTACTGGAGCGTCATAAAACCTTGAAATTTTGTAACAATAAAGTACTCGAGCCTCTTTAAGTTATCACTCAAAACTATGCTACCCTTGAGTCCCAAATCAAACACTGATAAAACTTCAAATGGCTCTAACTTCTATACGGTACGTCCTACACCTACCACAGTTTGCAACATACAAATGCTTGTAACTTTTTACTGAAGCGTCATAAAACCTTGAAATTTTCTAACAATAAAGTACTCGAACCTCTTGCCAAATTAAGCTATCGCTCAAAGCTATGCTACACTTGAGTCCCAAATCAAACACTGATAAAACATCAAATGGCAATAACTTCTATACGTTACGTCCTACACCTATGAACGTTTCCAACATACAAATGCTTGTAACTTTTTACTGGAGCGTCATAAAACCTTGAAATTTTGTAACAATAAAGTACTCGAGCCTCTTGCCAATTTAAGCTATCGCTCAAAGCTATGCTACCCTTGCGTCCCAAATCAAACACTGATAAAACTTCAAATGGGCCTAACTTATATACGGTACGTCCTACACCTATCAAAGTTTGCAACATACACATGCTTGTAACTTTTTAGTGGAGCGTCATAAAACCTTGAAATTTTGTAACAAGAAAGTGCTCGAGCCTCTTGTCAATTTAAGTTATCTCTCAAAGCAATGCTACCCTTGAGTCCCAAATCAAACACTGATAAAACTTCAAATGGCCATAACTTCTATGCGGTATGTCCTACACCTATCAAAGTTTGCAACATACAAATGCTTGTAACTTTTTACTGGAGCGTCATAAAACCTTGAAATTTTGTAACAATAAAGTACTCGAGCCTCTTGTTAATTTAAGCTATCGCTCAAAGCTATGCCACCCTTGAGTCCCAAATCAAACACTGATAAAAGTTCAAATGGCCCTAACTTCTATACGGTACGTCCTACATCTATCAAAGTTTGCAACATACAAATGCGTGTAACATTTTACTGGAGTGTCATAAAACCTTGAAATTTTGTTACAATAAAGTACTCAAGCCTCTTGTCACTTTAAGCTATCACTCAAAGCTATGCTACCCTTGAGTCCCAAATCAAACACTGATAAAACTTCAAATGGCGCTAACTTCTATACGGTACGTCCTACACCTATCAAAGTTTGCAACATATAAATGCTTGTAACTTTTTACTGGAGCGTCATAAAACCTTGCAATTTTGTAACAATGAAGTACTCGAGCCTCTTGTCAATTTAAGCTATCGCTCAAAACTATGCTACCCTTGAGTCCCAAATCAAACACTGATAAAACTTCAAATGGCCCTAACTTCTAGGCGGTATGTCCTACACCTATCAAAGTTTGCAACATACAAATGCTTGTAACTTTTTACTGGAGCGTCATAAAACCTAGAAATTTTGTAACAACAAAGTACTCGAGCCTCTTGTTAATTTAAGCTATCGCTCAAAGCTATGCTACCCTTGAGTCCCAAATCAAACACTGATAAAACTTCAAATGGGCCTAACTTCTATACGGTACGTCCTACATCTATCAAAGTTTGCAACATACAAATGCTTGTAACTTTTTACTGGAGTGTCATAAAACCTTGAAATTTTGTAACAATAAAGTACTCAAGTCTCTTGTCAATTTAAGCAATCACTCAAAGCTATGCTACCCTTGAGTCCCAAATCAAACACTGATAAAACTTCAAATGGCGCTAACTTCTATACGGTACGTCTTACACCTATCAAATTTTGCAACATACAAATGCTTGAAACTTTTTACTGGAGCGTCATAAAACCTTGCAATTTTGTAACAATGAAGTACTCGAGCCTCTTGTTAATTTAAGCTATCGCTCAAAGCTATGCTACCCTTGAGTCCCAAATCAAACACTGATAAAACTTCAAATGGCCCTAACTTCTATACGGTACGTCCTACACCTATCAAAGTTTGCAACATACAAATGCTTGTATCTTTTTACTGGAGCGTCATAAAACCTTGAAATTTTGTAACAATAAAGTACTCGAGCCTCTTGTCAATTTAAATTATCACTCAAAACTATGCTACCCTTGAGTCCCAAATCAAACACTGATAAAACTTCAAATGGCTCTAATTTTTATACGGTACGTCCTACACCTACCACAGTTTGCAACATACAAATGCTTGTAACTTTTTACTGAAGCGTCATAAAACCTTGAAATTTTCTAACAGTAAAGTACTCGAACCTCTTGCCAATTTAAGCTATCGCTCAAAGCTATGCTACCCTTGAGTCCCAAATCAAACACTGATAAAACTTCAAATGGCCCTAACTTCTATACGTTACGTCCTAGACCTATGAAAGTTTCCAACATACAAATGCTTGTAACTTTTTACTGGAGCGTCATAAAACCTTGAAATTTTGTAACAATAAAGTACTCGAGCCTCTTGCCAATTTAAGCTATCGCTCAAAGCTATGCTACCCTTGAGTCCCAAATCAAACACTGATACAATTTCAAATGGGCTTAACTTCTATACGGTACGTCCTACACCTATCAAAGTTTGCAACATACAAATGCTTGTAACTTTTTAGTGGAGCGTCATAAAACCTTGAAATTTTGTAACAAGAAAGTGCTCGAGCCTCTTGTCAATTTAAGCTATCTCTCAAAGCAATGCTACCCTTGAGTCCCAAATCAAACACTGATAAAACTTCAAATGGCCATAACTTCTATGCGGTATGTCCTACACCTATCAAAGTTTGCAACATACAAATGCTTGTAACTTTTTACTGGAGCGTCATAAAACCTTGAAATTTTGTAACAATAAAGTACTCGAGCCTCTTGTTAATTTAAGCTATCGCTCAAAGCTATGCCACCCTTGAGTCCCAAATCAAACACTGATAAAACTTCAAATGGCCCTAACTTCTATACGGTACGTCCTACATCTATCAAAGTTTGCAACATACAAATGCTTGTAACTTTTTACTGGAGTGTCATAAAACCTTGAAATTTTGTTACAATAAAGTACTCAAGCCTCTTGTCAGTTTAAGCTATCGCTCAAAGCTATGCCACCCTTGAGTCCCAAATCAAACACTGATAAAACTTCAAATGGCGCTAACTTCTATACGGTACGTCCTACACCTATCAAAGTTTTCAACATACAAATGCTTGTAACTTTTTACTGGAGCGTCATAAAACCTTGAAATTTTGTAACAATAAAGTACTCGAGCCTCTTGTCAATTTAAATTATCACTCAAAACTATGCTACCCTTGAGTCCCAAATCAAACACTGATAAAACTTCAAATGGCTCTAACTTCTATACGGTACGTCCTACACCTACCACAGTTTGCAACATACAAATGCTTGTAACTTTTTACTGAAGCGTCATAAAACCTTGAAATTTTCTAACAATAAAGTACTCGAACCTCTTGCCAATTTAAGCTATCGCTCAAAGCTATGCTACCCTTGAGTCCCAAATCAAACACTGATAAAACTTCAAATGACCCTAACTTCTATACGTTACGTCCTACACCTATGAAAGTTTCCAACATACAAATGCTTGTAACTTTTTACTGGAGCGTCATAAAACCTTGAAATTTTGTAACAATAAGGTACTCGAGCCTCTTGGCAATTTAAGCTATCGCTCAAAGCTATGCTACCCTTGAGTCCCAAATCAAACACTGATAAAACTTCAAATGGCGCTAACTTCTATACGGTACGTCTTACACCTATCAAATTTTGCAACATACAAATGCTTGAAACTTTTTACTGGAGCGTCATAAAACCTTGCAATTTTGTAACAATGAAGTACTCGAGCCTCTTGTCAATTTAAGCTATCGCTCAAAGCTATGCTACCCTTGAGTCCCAAATCAAACACTGATAAAACTTCAAATGGCCCTAACTTCTATACGGTGCGTCCTACACCTATCAAAGTTTGCAACATACAAATGCTTGTATCTTTTTACTGGAGCGTCATAAAACCTTGAAATTTTGTAACAATAAAGTACTCGAGCCTCTTGTCAATTTAAATTATCACTCAAAACTATGCTACCCTTGAGTCCCAAATCAAACACTGATAAAACTTCAAATGGCTCTAATTTTTATACGGTACGTCCTACACCTACCACAGTTTGCAACATACAAATGCTTGTAACTTTTTACTGAAGCGTCATAAAACCTTGAAATTTTCTAACAGTAAAGTACTCGAACCTCTTGCCAATTTAAGCTATCGCTCAAAGCTATGCTACCCTTGAGTCCCAAATCAAACACTGATAAAACTTCAAATGGCCCTAACTTCTATACGTTACGTCCTAGACCTATGAAAGTTTCCAACATACAAATGCTTGTAACTTTTTACTGGAGCGTCATAAAACCTTGAAATTTTGTAACAATAAAGTACTCGAGCCTCTTGCCAATTTAAGCTATCGCTCAAAGCTATGCTACCCTTGAGTCCCAAATCAAACACTGATAAAATTTCAAATGGGCTTAACTTCTATACGGTACGTCCTACACCTATCAAAGTTTGCAACATACAAATGCTTGTAACTTTTTAGTGGAGCGTCATAAAACCTTGAAATTTTGTAACAAGAAAGTGCTCGAGCCTCTTGTCAATTTAAGCTATCTCTCAAAGCAATGCTACCCTTGAGTCCCAAATCAAACACTGATAAAGCTTCAAATGGCCATAACTTCTATGCGGTATGTCCTACACCTATCAAAGTTTGCAACATACAAATGCTTGTAACTTTTTACTGGAGCGTCATAAAACCTTGAAATTTTGTAACAATAAAGTACTCGAGCCTCTTGTTAATTTAAGCTATCGCTCAAAGCTATGCCACCCTTGAGTCCCAAATCAAACACTGATAAAACTTCAAATGGCCCTAACTTCTATACGGTACGTCCTACATCTATCAAAGTTTGCAACATACAAATGCTTGTAACTTTTTACTGGAGTGTCATAAAACCTTGAAATTTTGTTACAATAAAGTACTCAAGCCTCTTGTCAGTTTAAGCTATCACTCAAAGCTATGCTACCCTTGAGTCCCAAATCAAACACTGATAAAACTTCAAATGGCGCTAACTTCTATACGGTACGTCCTACACCTATCAAAGTTTTCAACATACAAATGCTTGTAACTTTTTACTGGAGCGTCATAAAACCTTGAAATTTTGTAACAATAAAGTACTCGAGCCTCTTGTCAATTTAAATTATCACTCAAAACTATGCTACCCTTGAGTCCCAAATCAAACACTGATAAAACTTCAAATGGCTCTAACTTCTATACGGTACGTCCTACACCTACCACAGTTTGCAACATACAAATGCTTGTAACTTTTTACTGAAGCGTCATAAAACCTTGAAATTTTCTAACAATAAAGTACTCGAACCTCTTGCCAATTTAAGCTATCGCTCAAAGCTATGCTACCCTTGAGTCCCAAATCAAACACTGATAAAACTTCAAATGACCCTAACTTCTATACGTTACGTCCTACACCTATGAAAGTTTGCAACATACAAATGCTTGTAACTTTTTACTGGAGCGTCATAAAACCTTGAAATTGTGTAACAATTAAGTACTCGAGCCTCTTGTCAATTTGAGCTATCGCTCAAAGCTATGCTACCCTTGTCCCAAATCAATCACTAATAAAACTTCAAATGGCCCTAACTTCTATACGGTACGTCCTACACCTATCAAAGTTTGCAACATACAAATGCTTGTAACTTTTTACTGGAGCGTCATAGAACCTTGAAATTTTGTAACAATAAAGTACTCGAGCCTCTTGTCAATTTAAGCTATCGCTCAAAGCTATGCTACCCTTGAGTCCCAAATCAAACACTGATAAAACTTCAAATGGCCCTAACTTATATACTGTACGTCCTACACCTATCAAAGTTTGCAACATAGAAATTCTTGTAGCTGTTTACTGGAACGTCATCAAACCTTGAAATGTTGCAACCATAAAGTACTCGAGCCTCTTGTCAATTTAAGCTATCGCTCAAAGCTATGCTACACTTGAGTCCCAAATCAAACACTGATAAAACTTCAAATACCCCTAACTTATATACTGTACGTCCTACACCTATCAAAGTTTGCAACATAGAAATGCTTGTAACTTTTTACTGGAGCGTCATAAAACCTTGAAATTTTGTAACAATTAAGTACTCGAGCCTCTTGTCAATTTAAGCTATTGCTCAAAGCTATAACTTTGAGTCCCAAATCAAACACTGATAAAACTTCAAATGGCCATAATTTCTATACGGTACGTCCTACACTATCAAAGTTTGCAACATACAAATGCTTGTAACTTTTTACTGGAGCGTCATAAAACCTTGAAACTTTGTAACAATAATGTACTCGAGCCTCTTGTCAATTTGAGCTATCGCTCAAAGTTATCGCTCAAAGCTATGCAAACCTTGAGTCCCAAATCAAACACTGATAAAACTTCAAATGGCCCTAACTTCTATACGGTACGTCCTACACCTATCAAAGTTTGCAACATACAAATGCTTCTAACTTTTTACTGGAGCGTCATAAAACCTTGAAATTTTGTAACAATTAAGTACTCGAGACTCTTGTCAATTTTAGCTATTGCTCAAAGCTATGGTACCCTTGAGTCCCAAATCAAACACTGATAAAACTTCAAATGGCCATAATTTCTATACGGTACGTCGTACACTATCAAAGTTTGCAACATACAAATGCTTGTAACTTTTTACTGGAGCGTCATAAAACCTTGAAATTTTGTAACAATAAAGTACTCGAGCCTCTTGCCAATTTAAGCTATCGCTCAAAGCTATGCTACCCTTGAGTCCCAAATCAAACACTGATAAAATTTCAAATGGGCTTAACTTCTATACGGTACGTCCTACACCTATCAAAGTTTGCAACATACAAATGCTTGTAACTTTTTAGTGGAGCGTCATAAAACCTTGAAATTTTGTAACAAGAAAGTGCTCGAGCCTCTTGTCAATTTAAGCTATCTCTCAAAGCAATGCTACCCTTGAGTCCCAAATCAAACACTGATAAAACTTCAAATGGCCATAACTTCTATGCGGTATGTCCTACACCTATCAAAGTTTGCAACATACAAATGCTTGTAACTTTTTACTGGAGCGTCATAAAACCTTGAAATTTTGTAACAATAAAGTACTCGAGCCTCTTGTTAATTTAAGCTATCGCTCAAAGCTATGCCACCCTTGAGTCCCAAATCAAACACTGATAAAACTTCAAATGGCCCTAACTTCTATACGGTACGTCCTACATCTATCAAAGTTTGCAACATACAAATGCTTGTAACTTTTTACTGGAGTGTCATAAAACCTTGAAATTTTGTTACAATAAAGTACTCAAGCCTCTTGTCAGTTTAAGCTATCACTCAAAGCTATGCTACCCTTGAGTCCCAAATCAAACACTGATAAAACTTCAAATGGCGCTAACTTCTATACGGTACGTCCTACACCTATCAAAGTTTTCAACATACAAATGCTTGTAACTTTTTACTGGAGCGTCATAAAACCTTGAAATTTTGTAACAATAAAGTACTCGAGCCTCTTGTCAATTTAAATTATCACTCAAAACTATGCTACCCTTGAGTCCCAAATCAAACACTGATAAAACTTCAAATGGCTCTAACTTCTATACGGTACGTCCTACACCTACCACAGTTTGCAACATACAAATGCTTGTAACTTTTTACTGAAGCGTCATAAAACCTTGAAATTTTCTAACAATAAAGTACTCGAACCTCTTGCCAATTTAAGCTATCGCTCAAAGCTATGCTACCCTTGAGTCCCAAATCAAACACTGATAAAACTTCAAATGACCCTAACTTCTATACGTTACGTCCTACACCTATGAAAGTTTCCAACATACAAATGCTTGTAACTTTTTACTGGAGCGTCATAAAACCTTGAAATTTTGTAACAATAAAGTACTCGAGCCTCTTGGCAATTTAAGCTATCGCTCAAAGCTATGCTACCCTTGAGTCCCAAATCAAACACTGATAAAACTTCAAATGGGCCTAACTTCTATACGGTACGTCCTACACCTATCAAAGTTTGCAACATACAAATGCTTGTAACTTTTTAGTGGAGCGTCATAAAACCTTGAAATTTTGTAACAAGAAATTGCTCGAGCCTCTTGTCAATTTAAGTTATCTCTCAAAGCAATGCTACCCTTGAGTCCCAAATCAAACACTGATAAAACTTCAAATGGCCATAACTTCTATGCGGTATGTCCTACACCTATCAAAGTTTGCAACATACAAATGCTTGTAACTTTTTACTGGAGCGTCATAAAACCTTAAAATTTTGTAACAATAAAGTACTCGAGCCCCTTGTTAATTTAAGCTATCGCTCAAAGCTATGCCACCCTTGAGTCCCAAATCAAACACTGATAAAACTTCAAATGGCCCTAACTTCTATACGGTACGTCCTACATCTATCAAAGTTTGCAACATACAAATGCTTGTAACTTTTTACTGGAGTGTCATAAAACCTTGAAATTTTGTTACAATAAAATACTCAAGCCTCTTGTCACTTTAAGCTATCACTCAAAGCTATGCTACCCTTGAGTCCCATATCAAACACTGATAAAACTTCAAATGGCGCTAACTTCTATACGGTACGTCCTACACCTATCAAAGTTTGCAACATACAAATGCTTGTAACTTTTTACTGGAGCGTCATAAAACCTTGCAATTTTGTAACAATGAAGTACTCGAGCCTCTTGTCAATTTAAGCTATCGCTCAAAGCTATGCTACCCTTAAGTCCCAAATCAAACACTGATAAAATTTCAAATGGCCCTAACTTCTATACGGTACGTCCTACACCTATCAAAGTTTGCAACATACAAATGCTTGTATCTTTTTACTGGAGCGTCATAAAACCTTGAAATTTTGTAACAATAAAGTACTCGAGCCTCTTGTCAATTTAAGTTATCACTCAAAGCTATGCTACCCTTGAGTCCCAAATCAAACACTGATAAAACTTCAAATGGCTCTACATTCTATACGGTACGTCCTACACCTATCACAGTTTGCAACATACAAATGCTTGTAACTTTTTACTGAAGCGTCATAAAACCTTGAAATTTTCTAACAATAAAGTACTCGAATCTCTTGCCAAATGCTTGTAACAAATGCTTGTAACTTTTTAGTGGAGCGTCATAAAACCTTGAAATTTTGTAACAATAAAGTACTCGAGCCTATTGTCAATTTAAGCTATCGCTCAAAGCTATGCCACCCTTGAATCCCAAATCAAAAACTGATAAATTTTCAAATGGCCCTCACTTCTATACGGTATGTCCTACACCTATCAAAGTGTGCAACATACAAATGCTTGTAACTTGTTAGTGGAGCGTCATAAAACCTTGAAATTTTGTAACAATAAAGTACTCGAGCCTCTTGTCAATTTAAGCTATCGCTCAAAGCAATGCTACCCTTGAGTCCCAAATCAAACACTGATAAAAGTTCAAATGGCCCTAACTTCTATGCGGTATGTATCAAAGTTTGCAACATACAAATGCTTCTAACTTTTTACTGGAGCGTTATAAAACCTTGAAATTTTGTAACAATAAAGTACTCGAGCCTCTTGTTAATTTAAGCCATCGCTCAAAGCTATGCTACCCTTGAGTCACAAATCAAACACTGATAAAACTTCAAACGGTCCTAACTTCTATACGGTACGTCCTACACCTATCAAAGTTTGCAACATACAAATGCTTGTAATTTTTTACTGAAGCGCCATAAAACCTTGAAATTTTTTAACAATAAAGTACTCGAGCCTCTTGTCAATTTAAGCTATCGCTCAAAGCTATGCTACTCTTAAATCCCAAATCAAACACTGATAAAACTTCAAATGGCCCTAACTTATATACGGTACGTCCTACACCTTTCAAAGTTTGCAACATACAAATGCTTGTAACTTTTTAGTGGAGCGTCATAAAACCTTGAAATTTTGTAACAATAAAGTAATCGAGCCTCTTGTCAATTTAAGCTATAGCTCAAAGCTATGTTACCCTTGAGTCCCACATCAAACACTGATAAAACTTCAAATGGCACTAACTTCTGTACGTCCTACACCTATCAAAGTTTGCAAAATACAAATGCTTGTAACTTTTTACTGGAGCGTCATAAAACCTTGAAATTTTGTAACAATAAAGTACTCGAGCCTCTTGTCAATTTAAGCTATCGGTCAAAGCTATGCTACCCTTGAGTCCCAAATCAAACACTGATAAAACTTTAAATGGCCCTAAATTCTATACGGTACGTCCTACACCTATGAAAGTTTGCAACATACAAATGCTTGTAACTTTTTACTGGAGCGTCATAAAACCTTGAAATTTTGTAACAATAAAGTACTCGAGCCTCTTGCCAATTTAAGCTATCGCTCAAAGCTATGCTACCCTTGAGTTCCAAATCGAACACTGATAAAACTTTAAATGGCCCTAAATTCTATACGGTACGTCCTACACCTATGAAAGTTTGCAACATGCAAATGCTTGTAACTTTTTACTGGAGCGTCATAAAACCTTGAAATTTTGTAACAATAAAGTACTCGAGCCTCTTGCCAATTTCAGCTATCGCTCAAAGCTATGCTACCCGTGAGCCCCAAATCAAACACTGATAAAACTTCAAATGGGCCTAACTTCTATACGGTACGTCCTACACCTATCAAAGTTTGCAACATACAAATGCTAGTATCTTTTTACTGGAGCGTCATACAACCTTGAAATTTTGTAACAATAAAGTACTCGAGCCTCTTGTCAATTTAAGTTATCACTCAAAGCTATGCTACCCTTGAGTCCCAAATCAAACACTGATAAAACTTCAAATGGCTCTAACTTCTATACGGTACGTCCTACACCTATCACAGTTTGCAACACACAAATGCTTGTAGCTTTTTACTGGAGCGTCATAAAACCTTGAAATTTCGGAACAATAAAGTACTCGAGTCTTTTGCCAATTTAAGTTATCACTCAAAGATATGGTACCCTTGAGTCCCAAATCAAACACTGATAAAACTTTAAATAGCCCTCACTTCTATGCGGTATGTCCTACACCTATCAAAGTTTGCAACATACAAATGCTTTTAACTTTTTACTGGCGCGTCATAAAACCTTGAAATTTTGTAACAATAAAGTACTCGAGCCTCTTGTTAATTTAAGCCATCGCTTAAAGCTATGCTACCCTTGAGGCACAAATCAAACACTGATAAAACTTCAAACGGTCCTAACTTCTATACGGTACGTCCTACACCTATCAAAGTTTGCAACATACAAATGCTTGTAATTTTTTACTGAAGCGCCATAAAACCTTGAAATTTTGTAACAATACAGTACTCGAGCCTCTTGTCAATTTAAGCTATCGCTCAAAGCTATGCTACTCTTAAATCCCAAATCAAACACTGATAAAACTTCAAATGGCCCTCACTTCTATACGGTACGTCCTACACCTATCAAAGTGTGCAACATACAAATGCTTGTAGCTTTTTACTGGAGCGTCATAAAACCTTGAAATTTTGTAACAATAAAGTACTCGAGCCTCTTGTCAATTTAAGCTATAGCTCAAAGCTATGTTACCCTTGAGTCCCACATCAAACACTGATAAAACTCCAAATGGCACTATCTTCTGTACGTCCTACACCTATCAAAGTTTGCAAAATACAAATGCTTGTAACTTTTTACTGGAGCGTCATAAAACCTTGAAATTTTGTAACAATAAAGTACTCGAGCCTCTTGTCAATTTAAGCTATCGCTCAAAGCTATGCAACCCTTGAGTCCCAAATCAAACACTGAGAAAGCTTCAAATGGATCTAACTTCTATACGGTACGTCCTACACCTATCAAAGTTTGCAACATACAAATGCTTGTAACTTTTTACTGGAGCGTCATAAAACCTTGAAATTTTGTAACAATAAAGTACTCGAGTCTTTTGCCAATTTAAGTTATCACTCAAAGCTATGCTACCCTTGAGTCCCAAATCAAACGCTGATAAAACTTCAAATGGCTCTAACTTCTATACGGTACGTCCTACACCTATCACAGTTTGCAACATACAAATGCTTGTAACTTTTTACTGAAGCGTCATAAAACCTTCAAATTTTCTAACAATAAAGTACTCGAACCTCTTGCCAATTTAAGCTATCGCTCAAAGCTATGCTACCCTTGAGTCCCAAATCAAACACTGATAAAACTTCAAATGGCCCTCACTTCTATACGGTACGTCCTACACCTATCAAAGTGTGCAACATACAAATGCTTGTAGCTTCTTACTGGAGCGTCATAAAACGTTGAAATTTCGTAACAATAAAGTACTCGAGTCTTTTGCCAATTTAAGTTATCACTCAAATCTATGGTACCCTTGAGTCCCAAATCAAACACTGATAAAACTTTAAATGGCCCTATCTTCTATACGGTGCGTCCTACATCTATCAAAGTTTGCAACATACAAATGCTTGTAACTTTTTACTGGAGTGTCATAAAACCTTGAAATTTTGTTACAATAAAATACTCAAGCCTCTTGTCAATTTAAGCTATCGCTCAAAGCTATGCTACCCTTGAATCCCAAATCAAACACTGATAAAACTTCAAATGGCCCTCACTTCTATACGGTACGTCCTACACCTATCAAAGTGTGCAACACACTAATGCTTGTAGCTTTTTACTGGAGCGTCATAAAACCTTGAAATTTCGGAACAATAAAGTACTCGAGTCTTTTGCCAATTTAAGTTATCACTCAAAGATATGGTACCCTTGAGTCCCAAATCAAACACTGATAAAACTTTAAATAGCCCTCACTTCTATGCGGTATGTCCTACACCTATCAAAGTTTGCAACATACAAATGCTTTTAACTTTTTACTGGCGCGTCATAAAACCTTGAAATTTTGTAACAATAAAGTACTCGAGCCTCTTGTTAATTTAAGCCATCGCTTAAAGCTATGCTACCCTTGAGTCACAAATCAAACACTGAAAAACTTCAAACGGTCCTAACTTCTATACGGTACGTCCTACACCTATGAAAGTTTGCAACATACAAATGCTTGTAATTTTTTACTGAAGCGCCATAAAACCTTGAAATTTTGTAACAATACAGTACTCGAGCCTCTTGTCAATTTAAGCTATCGCTCAAAGCTATGCTACTCTTAAATCCCAAATCAAACACTGATAAAACTTCAAATGGCCCTCACTTCTATACGGTACGTCCTACACCTATCAAAGTGTGCAACATACAAATGCTTGTAGCTTTTTACTGGAGCGTCATAAAACCTTGAAATTTTGTAACAATAAAGTACTCGAGCCTCTTGTCAATTTAAGCTATAGCTCAAAGCTATGTTACCCTTGAGTCCCACATCAAACACTGATAAAACTCCAAATGGCACTATCTTCTGTACGTCCTACACCTATCAAAGTTTGCAAAATACAAACGCTTGTAACTTTTTACTGGAGCGTCATAAAACCTTGAAATTTTGTAACAATAAAGTACTCGAGCCTCTTGTCAATTTAAGCTATCGCTCAAAGCTATGCTACCCTTGAGTCCCAAATCAAACACTGAGAAAGCTTCAAATGGATCTAACTTCTATACGGTACGTCCTACACCTATCAAAGTTTGCAACATACAAACGCTTGTAACTTTTTACTGGAGCGTCATAAAACCTTGAAATTTTGTAACAATAAAGTACTCGAGTCTTTTGCCAATTTAAGTTATCACTCAAAGCTATGCTACCCTTGAGTCCCAAATCAAACGCTGATAAAACTTCAAATGGCTCTAACTTCTATACGGTACGTCCTACACCTATCACAGTTTGCAACATACAAATGCTTGTAACTTTTTACTGAAGCGTCATAAAACCTTGAAATTTTCTAACAATAAAGTACTCGAACCTCTTGCCAATTTAAGCTATCGCTCAAAGCTATGCTACCCTTGAGTCCCAAATCAAACACTGATAAAACTTCAAATGGCCCTAACTTCTATACGGTACGTCCTACACCTATCAAAGTTTGCAACATACAAATGCTTGTAACTTTTTAGTGGAACGTCATAAAACCTTGAATTTTGTAACAATAAAGTACTCGAGCCTCTTGTCAATTTAAGCTATCGCTCAAAGCTATGCTACTCTTGAATCCCAAATCAAACACTGATAAAACTTCAAATGGCCCTCACTTCTATACGGTACGTCCTACACCTATCAAAGTGTGCAACATACAAATGCTTGTAGCTTCTTACTGGAGCGTCATAAAACGTTGAAATTTCGTAACAATAAAGTACTCGAGTCTTTTGCCAATTTAAGTTATCACTCAAATCTATGGTACCCTTGAGTCCCAAATCAAACACTGATAAAACTTTAAATGGCCCTATCTTCTATACGGTACGTCCTACATCTATCAAAGTTTGCAACATACAAATGCTTGTAACTTTTTACTGGAGTGTCATAAAACCTTGAAATTTTGTTACAATAAAATACTCAAGCCTCTTGTCACTTTAAGCTATCACTCAAAGCTATGCTACCCTTGAGTCCCAAATCAAACACTGATAAAACTTCAAATGGCCCTCACTTCTATACGGTACGTCCTACACCTATCAAAGTGTGCAACATACAAATGCTTGTAGCTTCTTACTGGAGCGTCATAAAACGTTGAAATTTTGTAACAATAAAGTACTCGAGCCTCTTGTCAATTTAAGCCATCGCTTAAAGCTATGCTACTCTTAAATCCCAAATCAAACACTGATAAAACTTCAAATGGCCCTCAGTTCTATACGGTACGTCCTACACCTATCAAAGTGTGCAACATACAAATGCTTGTAGCTTTTTACTGGAGCGTCATAAAACCTTGAAATTTTGTAACAATAAAGTACTCGAGCCTCTTGTTAATTTAAGCCATCGCTTAAAGCTATGCTACCCTTGAGTCACAAATCAAACACTGATAAAACTTCAAACGGTCCTAACTTCTATACGGTACGTCCTACACCTATCAAAGTTTGCAACATACAAATGCTTGTAATTTTTTACTGAAGCGCCATAAAACCTTGAAATTTTGTAACAATACAGTACTCGAGCCTCTTGTCAATTTAAGCTATCGCTCAAAGCTATGCTACTCTTAAATCCCAAATCAAACACCGATAAAACTTCAAATGGCCCTCACTTCTATACGGTACGTCCTACACCTATCAAAGTGTGCAACATACAAATGCTTGTAGCTTTTTACTGGAGCGTCATAAAACCTTGAAATTTTGTAACAATAAAGTACTCGAGCCTCTTGTCAATTTAAGCTATAGCTCAAAGCTATGTTACCCTTGAGTCCCACATCAAACACTGATAAAACTCCAAATGGCACTATCTTCTGTACGTCCTACACCTATCAAAGTTTGCAAAATACAAATGCTTGTAACTTTTTACTGGAGCGTCATAAAACCTTGAAATTTTGTAACAATAAAGTACTCGAGCCTCTTGTCAATTTAAGCTATCGCTCAAAGCTATGCAACCCTTGAGTCCCAAATCAAACACTGAGAAAGCTTCAAATGGATCTAACTTCTATACGGTACGTCCTACACCTATCAAAGTTTGCAACATACAAATGCTTGTAACTTTTTACTGGAGCGTCATAAAACCTTGAAATTTTGTAACAATAAAGTACTCGAGTCTTTTGCCAATTTAAGTTATCACTCAAAGCTATGCTACCCTTGAGTCCCAAATCAAACGCTGATAAAACTTCAAATGGCTCTAACTTCTATACGGTACGTCCTACACCTATCACAGTTTGCAACATACAAATGCTTGTAACTTTTTACTGAAGCGTCATAAAACCTTGAAATTTTCTAACAATAAAGTACTCGAACCTCTTGCCAATTTAAGCTATCGCTCAAAGCTATGCTACCCTTGAGTCCCAAATCAAACACTGATAAAACTTCAAATGGCCTTAACTTCTATACGGTACGTCCTACACCTATCAAAGTTTGCAACATACAAATGCTTGTAACTTTTTAGTGGAGCGTCATAAAACCTTGAATTTTGTAACAATAAAGTACTCGAGCCTCTTGTCAATTTAAGCTATCGCTCAAAGCTATGCTACTCTTGAATCCCAAATCAAACACTGATAAAACTTCAAATGGCCCTCACTTCTATACGGTACGTCCTACACCTATCAAAGTGTGCAACATACAAATGCTTGTAGCTTCTTACTGGAGCGTCATAAAACGTTGAAATTTCGTAACAATAAAGTACTCGAGTCTTTTGCCAATTTAAGTTATCACTCAAATCTATGGTACCCTTGAGTCCCAAATCAAACACTGATAAAACTTTAAATGGCCCTATCTTCTATACGGTACGTCCTACATCTATCAAAGTTTGCAACATACAAATGCTTGTAACTTTTTACTGGAGTGTCATAAAACCTTGAAATTTTGTTACAATAAAATACTCAAGCCTCTTGTCAATTTAAGCTATCGCTCAAAGCTATGCTACCCTTGAATCCCAAATCAAACACTGATAAAACTTCAAATGGCCCTCACTTCTATACGGTACGTCCTACACCTATCAAAGTGTGCAACACACAAATGCTTGTAGCTTTTTACTGGAGCGTCATAAAACCTTGAAATTTCGGAACAATAAAGTACTCGAGTCTTTTGCCAATTTAAGTTATCACTCAAAGATATGGTACCCTTGAGTCCCAAATCAAACACTGATAAAACTTTAAATAGCCCTCACTTCTATGCGGTATGTCCTACACCTATCAAAGTTTGCAACATACAAATGCTTTTAACTTTTTACTGGCGCGTCATAAAACCTTGAAATTTTGTAACAATAAAGTACTCGAGCCTCTTGTTAATTTAAGCCATCGCTTAAAGCTATGCTACCCTTGAGTCACAAATCAAAGACTGATAAAACTTCAAACGGTCCTAACTTCTATACGGTACGTCCTACACCTATCAAAGTTTGCAACATACAAATGCTTGTAATTTTTTACTGAAGCGCCATAAAACCTTGAAATTTTGTAACAATACAGTACTCGAGCCTCTTGTCAATTTAAGCTATCGCTCAAAGCTATGCTACTCTTAAATCCCAAATCAAACACTGATAAAACTTCAAATGGCCCTCACTTCTATACGGTACGTCCTACACCTATGAAAGTGTGCAACATACAAATGCTTGTAGCTTTTTACTGGAGCGTCATAAAACCTTGAAATTTTGTAACAATACACTACTCGAGCCTCTTGTCAATTTAAGCTATAGCTCAAAGCTATGTTACCCTTGAGTCCCACATCAAACACTGATAAAACTCCAAATGGCACTATCTTCTGTACGTCCTACACCTATCAAAGTTTGCAAAATACAAATGCTTGTAACTTTTTAGTGGAGCGTCATAAAACCTTGAAATTTTGTAACAATAAAGTACTCGAGCCTCTTGTCAATTTAAGCTATCGCTCAAAGCTATGCTACCCTTGAGTCCCAAATCAAACACTGAGAAAGCTTCAAATGGCTCTAACTTCTATACGGTACGTCCTACACCTATCACAGTTTGCAACATACAAATGCTTGTAACTTTTTAGTGGAGCGTCATAAAACCTTGAATTTTGTAACAATAAAGTACTCGAGCCTCTTGTCAATTTAAGCTATCGCTCAAAGCTATGCTACTCTTGAATCCCAAATCAAACACTGATAAAACTTCAAATGGCCCTCACTTCTATACGGTACGTCCTACACCTATCAAAGTGTGCAACATACAAATGCTTGTAGCTTCTTACTGGAGCGTCATAAAACGTTGAAATTTCGTAACAATAAAGTACTCGAGTCTTTTGCCAATTTAAGTTATCACTCAAATCTATGGTACCCTTGAGTCCCAAATCAAACACTGATAAAACTTTAAATGGCTCTATCTTCTATACGGTACGTCCTACATCTATCAAAGTTTGCAACATACAAATGCTTGTAACATTTTACTGGAGTGTCATAAAACCTTGAAATTTTGTTACAATAAAATACTCAAGCCTCTTGTCACTTTAAGCTATCACTCAAAGCTATGCTACCCTTGAGTCCCAAATCAAACACTGATAAAACTTCAAATGGCGCTAACTTCTATACGGTACGTCCTACACCTATCAAAGTTTGCAACATACAAATGCTTGTAACTTTTTACTGGAGCGTCATAAAACCTTGCAATTTTGTAACAATGAAGTACTCGAGCCTCTTGTCAATTTAAGCTATCGCTCAAAGCTATGCTACCCTTGAGTCCCAAATCAAACACTGATAAAATTTCAAATGGCCCTAACTTCTATACGGTACGTCCTACACCTATCAAAGTTTGCAACATACAAATGATTGTATCTTTTTACTGGAGCGTCATAAAACCTTGAAATTTTGTAACAATAAAGTACTCGAGCCTCTTGTCAATTTAAGTTATCACTCAAAGCTATGCTACCCTTGAGTCCCAAATCAAACACTGATAAAACTTCAAATGGCTCTACATTCTATACGGTACGTCCTACACCTATCACAGTTTGCAAACATACAAATGCTTGTAACTTTTTACTGAAGCGTCATAAAACCTTGAAATTTTCTAACAATAAAGTACTCGAATCTCTTGCCAAATGCTTGTAACAAATGCTTGTAACTTTTTAGTGGAGCGTCATAAAACCTTGAAATTTTGTAACAATAAAGTACTCGAGCCTCTTGTCAATTTAAGCTGTCGCTCAAAGCTATGCTACCCTTGAATCCCAAATCAAAAACTGATAAATTTTCAAATGGCCCTCACTTCTATACGGTACGTCCTACACCTATCAAAGTGTGCAACATACAAATGCTTGTAACTTGTTAGTGGAGCGTCATAAAACCTTGAAATTTTGTAACAATAAAGTACTCGAGCCTCTTGTCAATTTAAGCTATCGCTCAAAGCAATGCTACCCTTGAGTCCCAAATCAAACACTGATAAAACTTCAAATGGCCCTAACTTCTATGCGGTATATATCAAAGTTTGCAACATACAAATGCTTGTAACTTTTTACTGGAGCGTTATAAAACCTTCAAATTTTGTAACAATAAAGTACTCGAGCCTCTTGTTAATTTAAGTCATCGCTCAAAGCTATGCTACCCTTGAGTCACAAATCAAACACTGATAAAACTTCAAACGGTCCTAACTTCTATACGGTACGTCCTACACCTATCAAAGTTTGCAACATACAAATGCTTGTAACTTTTTACTGGAGCGTCATAAAACCTTGAAATTTTGTAACAATAAAGTACTCGAGCCTCTTGTCAATTTAAGCTATCAGTCAAAGCTATGCTACCCTTGAGTCCCAAATCAAACACTGATAAAACTTTAAATGGCCCTAAATTCTATACGGTACGTCCTACACCTATGAAAGTTTGCAACATACAAATGCTTGTAACTTTTTACTGGAGCGTCATAAAACCTTGAAATTTTGTAACAATAAAGTACTCGAGCCTCTTGCCAATTTAAGCTATCGCTCACAGCTATGCTACCCTTGAGTTCCAAATCGAACACTGATAAAACTTTAAATGGCCCTAAATTCTATACGGTACGTCCTACACCTATCAAAGTTTGCAACATACAAATGCTTGTAACTTTTTAGTGGAGCGTCATAAAACCTTGAAATTTTGTAACAATAAAGTACTCGAGCCTCTTGCCAATTTAAGCTATCGCTCAAAGCTATGCTACCCTTGAGTCCCAAATCAAACACTGATAAAACTTCAAATGGCCCTACATTCTATACGGTACGTCCTACATCTATCAAAGTTTGCAACATACAAATGCTTGTAACTTTTTACTGGAGTGTCATAAAACCTTGAATTTTTGTAACAATAAAGTACTCAAGCCTCTTGTCAATTTAAGCTATCACTCAAAGCTATGCTACCCTTGAATACCAAATCAAACACTGATAAAACTTCAAATGGCCCTAACTTCTATACGGTACGTCCTACACCTATCAAAGTTTGCAACAAATAAATGCTTGTAACTTTTTACTGGAGCGTCATAAAACCTTGAAATTTTGTAACAATAAAGTACTCGAGCCTCTTGCATTTTAAGTTATCACTCAAAGCTTTGCTACCCTTGAGTCCCAAATCAAACACTGATAAAACTTCAATTGGCCCTAACTTCTATACGGTACGTCCTACACCTATTAAAGTTTGCAACATATAAATGCTTGTAACTTTTTAATGGAGCGTCATAAAACCTTGAAATTTTGTAACAATAAAGCACTCGAGCCTCTTGTCAATTTAAGCTATCGCTCAAAGCTATGCAACCCTTGAGTCCCAAATCAAACACTGATAAAACTTCAAATGGCCCTAAGTTCTATACGGTACGTCCTACACCTATCAAAGTTAGCAACATACAAATGCTTGTAACTTTTTACTGGAGCGTCATAAGACCTTGAAATTTTGTAACAATAAAGTACCCGAGTCTCTTGTCAATTTAAGCTATCGCTCAAAGCTATGCTATCCTTGAGTCCCAAATCAAACACAGATAAAACTTCAAATGGCCCTAACTTCTATACGGTACGTCCTACACCTATGAAAGTTTGCAACATACAAATGCTTGTAACTTTTTACTGGAGCGTCATAAAACCTTGAAATTTTGTAACAATAAAGTACTCGAGCCTCTTGCCAATTTCAGCTATCGCTCAAAGCTATGCTACCCGTGAGCCCCAAATCAAACACTGATAAAACTTCAAATGGGCCTAACTTCTATACGGTACGTCCTACACCTATCAAAGTTTGCAACATACAAATGCTAGTATCTTTTTACTGGAGCGTCATAAAACCTTGAAATTTTGTAACAATAAAGTACTCGAGCCTCTTGTCAATTTAAGTTATCACTCAAAGCTATGCTACTCTTGAGTTCCAAATCAAACACTGATAAAACTTCAAATGGCCCTAACTTCTATGCGGTATGTATCAAAGTTTGCAACATACAAATGCTTGTAACTTTTTACTGGAGCGTTATAAAACCTTGAAATTTTGTAACAATAAAGTACTCGAGCCTCTTGTTAATTTAAGTCATCGCTCAAAGCTATGCTACTCTTAAATCCCAAATCAAACACTGATAAAACTTCAAATGGCCCTAACTTATATACGGTACGTCCTACACCTTTCAAAGTTTGCAACATACAAATGCTTGTAACTTTTTAGTGGAGCGTCATAAAACCTTGAAATTTTGTAACAATAAAGTACTCGAGCCTCTTGTCAATTTAAGCTATAGCTCAAAGCTATGTTACCCTTGAGTCCCACATCAAACACTGATAAAACTTCAAATGGCACTAACTTCTGTACGTCCTACACCTATCAAAGTTTGCAAAATACAAATGCTTGTAACTTTTTACTGGAGCGTCATAAAACCTTGAAATTTTGTAACAATAAAGTACTCGAGACTCTTGTCAATTTAAGCTATCAGTCAAAGCTATGCTACCCTTGAGTCCCAAATGAAACACTGATAAAACTTTAAATGGCCCTAAATTCTATACGGTACGTCCTACACCTATGAAAGTTTGCAACATACAAATGCTTGTAACTTTTTACTGGAGCGTCATAAAACCTTGAAATTTTGTAACAATAAAGTACTCGAGCCTCTTGCCAATTTAAGCTATCGCTCAAAGCTATGCTACCCTTGAGTTCCAAATCGAACACTGATAAAACTTTAAATGGCCCTAAATTCTATACGGTACGTCCTACACCTATGAAAGTTTGCAACATGCAAATGCTTGTAACTTTTTACTGGAGCGTCATAAAACCTTGAAATTTTGTAACAATAAAGTACTCGAGCCTTTTGCCAATTTCAGCTATCGCTCAAAGCTATGCTACCCGTGAGCCCCAAATCAAACACTGATAAAACTTCAAATGGGCCTAACTTCTATACGGTACGTCCTACACCTATCAAAGTTTGCAACATACAAATGCTAGTATCTTTTTACTGGAGCGTCATAAAACCTTGAAATTTTGTAACAATAAAGTACTCGAGCCTCTTGTCAATTTAAGTTATCACTCAAAGCTATGCTACCCTTGAGTCCCAAATCAAACACTGATAAAACTTCAAATGGCTCTAACTTCTATACGGTACGTCCTACACCTATCACAGTTTGCAACATACAAATGCTTGTAACTTTTTACTGAAGCGTCATAAAACCTTGAAATTTTCTAACAATAAAGTACTCGAGCCTCTTGTCAATTTAAGCTATCGCTCAAAGCTATGCTACCCTTGAATCCCAAATCAAACACTGATAAAACTTCAAATGGCCCTCACTTCTATACGGTACGTCCTACACCTATCAAAGTGTGCAACACACAAATGCTTGTAGCTTTTTACTGGAGCGTCATAAAACCTTGAAATTTCGTAACAATAAAGTACTCGAGTCTTTTGCCAATTTAAGTTATCACTCAAAGCTATGGTACCCTTGAGTCCCAAATCAAACACTGATAAAACTTTAAATGGCCCTATCTTCTATACGGTACGTCCTACACCTATGAAAGTTTGCAACATACAAATGCTTGTAACTTTTTACTGGAGCGTCATAAAACCTTGAAATTTTGTAACAATAAAGTGCTCGAGCCTATTGTCAATTTAAGTTATCACCAAAGCAATGCTACCCTTGAGTCCCAAATCAAACACTGATAAAACTTCAAATGGCCCTAACTTCTATGCGGTACGTCCTACACCTATCACAGTTTGCAACATACAAATGCTTGTAACTTTTTACTGAAGCGTCATAAAACCTTGAAATTTTCTAACAATAAAGTACTCGAACCTCTTGCCATTTTAAGCTATCGCTCAAAGCTATGCTACCCTTGAGTCCCAAATCAAACACTGATAAAACTTCAAATGGCCCTAACTTATATACGGTACGTCCTACACCTATCAAAGTTTGCAACATACAAATGCTTGTAACTTTTTAGTGGAGCGTCATAAAACTTTGAAATTTTGTAACAATAAAGTACTCGAGCCTCTTGTCAATTTAAGCTATCGCTCAAAGCTATGCTACCCTTGAATCCCAAATCAAAAACTGATAAATTTTCAAATGGCCCTCACTTCTATACGGTACGTCCTACACCTATCAAAGTGTGCAACATACAAATGCTTGTAACTTTTTAGTGGAGCGTCATAAAACCTTGAAATTTTGTAACAATAAAGTACTCGAGCCTCTTGTCAATTTAAGCTATCGCTCAAAGCAATGCTACCCTTGAGTCCCAAATCAAACACTGATAAAACTTCAAATGGCCCTAACTTCTATGCGGTATGTCCTACACCTATCAAAGTTTGCAACATACAAATGCTTGTAACTTTTTACTGGCGCGTCATAAAACCTTGAAATTTTGTAACAATAAAGTACTCGAGCCTCTTGTTAATTTAAGCCATCGCTTAAAGCTATGCTACCCTTGAGTCACAAATCAAACACTGATAAAACTTCAAACGGTCCTAACTTCTATACGGTACGTCCTACACCTATCAAAGTTTGCAACATACAAATGCTTGTAATTTTTTACTGAAGCGCCATAAAACCTTGAAATTTTGTAACAATACAGTACTCGAGCCTCTTGTCAATTTAAGCTATCGCTCAAAGCTATGCTACTCTTAAATCCCAAATCAAACACTGATAAAACTTCAAATGGCCCTCACTTCTATACGGTACGTCCTACACCTATCAAAGTGTGCAACATACAAATGCTTGTAGCTTTTTACTGGAGCGTCATAAAACCTTGAAATTTTGTAACAATAAAGTACTCGAGCCTCTTGTCAATTTAAGCTATAGCTCAAAGCTATGTTACCCTTGAGTCCCACATCAAACACTGATAAAACTTCAAATGGCACTATCTTCTGTACGTCCTACACCTATCAAAGTTTGTAAAATACAAATGCTTGTAACTTTTTACTGGAGCGTCATAAAACCTTGAAATTTTGTAACAATAAAGTACTCGAGCCTCTTGTCAATTTAAGCTATCGCTCAAAGCTATGCTACCCTTGAGTCCCAAATCAAACACTGAGAAAGCTTCAAATGGATCTAACTTCTATACGGTACGTCCTACACCTATCAAAGTTTGCAACATACAAATGCTTGTAACTTTTTACTGGAGCGTCATAAAACCTTGAAATTTTGTAACAATAAAGTTCTCGAGTCTTTTGCCAATTTAAGTTATCACTCAAAGCTATGCTACCCTTGAGTCCCAAATCAAACGCTGATAAAACTTCAAATGGCTCTAACTTCTATACGGTACGTCCTACACCTATCACAGTTTGCAACATACAAATGCTTGTAACTTTTTACTGAAGCGTCATAAAACCTTGAAATTTTCTAACAATAAAGTACTCGAACCTCTTGCCTAAAGTACTCAAACCTCTTGCCAATTTAAGCTATCGCTCAAAGCTATGCTACCCTTGAATCCCAAATCAAACACTGATAAAACTTCAAATGGCCCTAACTTCTATGCGGTATGTCCTACACCTATCAAAGTTTGCAATATCCAAATGCTTGTAACTTTTTAATGGAGCGTCATAAAACCTTGAAATTTTGTAACAATAAAGTACTCGAGCCTCTTGTCAATTTAAGCAATCACTCAAAGCAATGCTACCCTTGAGTCCCAAATCAAACACTGATAAAACTTCAAATGGCCCTAACTTCTATAGGGTACGTCCTACACCTATCAAAGTTTGCAACATACACATGCTTGTAACTTTTTACTGGAGCGTCATAAAACCTGGAAATTTTGTAACAATAAAGTACTCAAGCCTCTTGTCAATTTAAGCTATCGCTCAAAACGATGCTACCCTTGAGTTCCAAATCAAGCACTGATAAAACTTCAAATGGCCCTAACTTCTATACGGTACGTCCTACACCTATCAAAGTTTGCAACATACAAATGCTTGTAACTTTTTACTGGAGCGTCATAAAACCTTGAAATTTTGTAACAATGAAGTACTCGAGCCTCTTGTCAATTTAAGCTGTCGCTCAAAGCTATGCTACCCTTGAGTCCCAAATCAAACACTGATCAAACTTCAAATGGCCCTTACTTCAATACGGTACGTCCTACAACTATCAAAGTTTGCAACATACAAATGCTTGTATCTTTTTACTGGAGCGTCATAAAACCTTGAAATTTTGTAACAATAAAGTACTCGAGCCTCTTGTCAATTTAAGTTGTTACTCAAAGCTATGCTACCCTTGAGTCCCAAATCAAACACTGATAAAACTTCTAATGGCCCTAACTTCTATACGGTACGGCCTACACCTATCAAAGTTTGCAACATACAAATGCTTGTAACTTTTTACTGGAGCGTCATAAGAACTTGAAATTTTGTAACAATAAAGTACTCGAGCCTCTTGTCAAATTAAGCTATCGCTCAAAGCTATGCTACCCTTGAGTCCCAAATCAAACACTGACAAAACTTCAAATGGCCCTAGCTTCTATAGGGTACGTCCTACACCTATCAAAGTTTGCAACATACAAATGCTTGTAACTTTTTACTGGAGCGTCATAAAACCTTGAAATTTAGTAACAATGAAGTACTCGAGCATCTTGTCAATTTAAGCTATCGCTCAAAGCTATGCTACCCTTGAGTCCCAAATCAAACACTGATAAAACTTCAAATGGCCCTAACTTTTATGCGGTATGTCCTACAACTATCAAAGTTTGCAAAATACAAATGCTTGTAACTTTTTACTGGAGCGTCATAAAACCATGAAATTTTGTAACAATAAAGTACTCGAGCCTCTTGATAATTTAACCTATCACTCAAAGCTATGCTACCCTTGAGTCCCAAATCAAACACTGATAAAACTTCAAATGGTCCTAACTTCTATAGGGTACGTCCTACACCTATCAAAGTTTGCAACATACTAATGCTTGTAACTTTTTACTGGAGCGTCATAAAAACTTGAAATTTTGTAACAATAAAGTACTCGAGCCTCTTGTCAAATTAAGCTATCTCTCAAAGCTATGCTATCGTTGAGTCCCAAATCAAACACTGATAAAACTTCAATTGGCCCTAACTTCTATACGGTACGTCCTACAACTATCAAAGTTTGCAACATACAAATGCTTGTAACTTTTTACTGGAGCGTCATAAAACCTTGAAATTTTGTAACAATAAAGCACTCGAGCCTCTTGTCAATTTAAGCTATCGCTCAAAGCCATGCAACCCTTGAGTCCCAAATCAAACACTGATAAAACTTCAAATGGCCCTAAGTTCTATACGGTACGTCCTACACCTATCCAAGTTAGCAACATACAAATGCTTGTAACTTTTTACTGGAGCGCCATAAGACCTTGAAATTTTGTAACAATAAGGTATTCGAGCCTCTTGTCAATTTAAGCTATCGCTCAAAGCTATGCTACCCTTGAGTCCGAAATCAAACACTGATAAAACTTCAAATGGCCCTAACTTCTATACGGTACGTCCTACACCTATGAAAGTTTGCATTATACAAATGCTTGTAACTTTTTACTGGAGCGTCATAAAACCTTGAAATTTTGTAACAATAAAGCCTCTTGCCAATTTAAGCTATCGCTCAAAGCTATGCTACCCTTGAGTCCCAAATCAAACACTGATAAAACTTCAAAGGGCCCTAACTTCTATACGGTACGTCCTACACCTATCAAAGTTTGCAACATACAAATGCTTGTAACTTTTTAGTGGAGCGTCATAAAACCCTGAAATTTTGTAACAATGAAGTACTCGAGCCTCTTGCCAATTTAAGCTATCGCTCAAAGCTATGCTACCCTTGAGTCCCAAATCAAATACTGATAAAACTTCAAATGGCCCTAACTTCTATGCGGTATGTCCTACACCTATCAAAGTTTGCAATATATGTACAAATGCTTGTAACTTTTTACTGGAGCGTCATAAAACCTTGAAATTTTGTAACAATAAAGTACTCGAGCCTCTTGCCAATTTAAGCTATCACTCAAAGCTATGCTACACTTGAGTCCCAAATCAAACACTGATAAAACTTCAAATGGCCCTAACTTCTATATGGTACGTCCTACACCTATGAAAGTTTGCAGCATACAAATGCTTGTAACTTTTTACTGGAGCGTCATAAAACCTTGAAATTTTGTAACAATAAAGTACTCGAGCCTCTTGCCAATTTAAGCTATCACTCAAAGCTATGCTACACTTGAGTCCCAAATCAAACACTGATAAAACTTCAAATGGCCCTAACTTCTATACGGTACGTCCTACACCTATCAAAGTTTGCAACATACAAATGCTTGTATCTTTTTACTGGAGCGGCATTAAACCTTGAAATTTTGTAACAATAAAGTACTCGAGCGTCTTGTCAATTTAAGTTATCACTCAAAGCTATGCTACCCTTGAGTCCCAAATCAAACACTGATAAAACTTCAAATGGCTCTAACTTATTTACGGTACGTCCTACACCTATCACAGTTTGCAACATACAAATGCTTGTAACTTTTTACTGGAGCGTCATAAAACCTTGAAATTTTCTAACAATAAAGTACTCGAACCTCTTGCCAATTTAAGCTCTCGCTCAAAGTTATGCTACCCTTGAGTCCCAAATCAAACACTGATAAAACTTCAAATGGCCCTAACTTATATACGGTACGTCCTACACCTATCAAAGTTTGTAACATACAAATGCTTGTTACTTTTTAGTGGAGCGTCATAAAACCTTGAAATTTTGTAACAATAAAGTAGTCGAGTCTCTTATCAATTTAAGCTATCTCTCAAAGCTATGCTACCCATGAGTCCCAAATCAAATACTGATAAAACTTCAAATGGCCCTAACTTCTATACGGTACGTCCTACACCTATCAAAGTTTGCAACATACAAATGCTAGTATATTTTTACTGGAGCGTCGTAAAACCTTGAAATTTTGTAACAATAAAGTACTCGAGCCTCTTGTCAATTTAAGTTATCACTCAAAGCTATGCTATCCTTGCGTCCCAAATCAACACTGATAAAACTTCAAATGGCCCTAACTTTTATACGGTACGTCCTACATCGATCAAAGTTTGCAACATACAAATGCTTGTAGCTACACCTATCAAAGTTTGCAACATACAAATGCTTGTAACTTTTTACTGGAGCGTCATATAATATTGAAATTTTGTAACAATAAAGTACTCGAGTCTCTTGTCAATTTAAGCTATCGCTCAAAGCTATGCTACCCATGAGTCTCAAATCAAATACTGATAAAACTTCAAATGGCCCTAACTTCTATACGGTACGTTCTACACCTATCAAAGTTTGCAACATACAAATGCTTGTATATTTTTACTGGAGCGTCATGAAACCTTGAAGTTTTGTAACAATAAAATACTCGAGCCTCTTGTCAATTTAAGTTATCACTCAAAGCTATGCTACCCTTGAGTCCCAAATCAAACACTGATAAAACTTCAAATGGCCCTAACTTCTATACGGTACGTCCTACACCTATCAAAGTTTGCAACATACAAATGCTTGTAACTTTTTACTGGAGCGTTATAAAACCTTGAAATTTTGTATCAATAAAGCCTCTCGCCAATTTAAGCTATCGCTCAAAGCTATGCTACCCTTGAGTTCCGAATCAAACACTGATAGAACTTCAAATGGTCCTAACTTCTATACGGTACGTCCTACACCTATCAAAGTTTGCAACATCCAAATGCTTGTAACTTTTTAGTGGAGCGTCATAAAACCTTGAAATTTTGTTACAATAAAGTACTCGAGCCTCTTGTCAATTTAAGCTATCGCTCAAAGCCATGCTACCTTTGAGTCGCCAATCTAACACTGATAAAGCTTCAAATGGCCCTAACTTGTATGCGGTATATCCTACACCTATCAAAGTTTGCAACATACACATGCTTGTAACTTTTTACTGGAGCGTCATAAAACCTTGAAATTTTGTAACAATAAAGCACTCGAGCCTCTTGTCAATTTAAGCTATCGCTCAAAGCTATGCAACCCTTGAGTCCCAAATCAAACACTGATAAAACTTCAAATGGCCCTAAGTTCTATACGGTACGTCCTACACCTATCCAAGTTAGCAACATACAAATGCTTGTAACTTTTTACTGGAGGGTCATAAAACCTTGAAATTTTGTAACAATGAAGTACTCGAGCCTCTTGTCAATTTAAGCTATCGCTCAAAGCTTTGCTACCTTTGAGTCCCAAATCAAACACTGATAAAACTTCAAATGGCCCTTACTTCAATACGGTACGTCCTACAGCTATCAAAGTTTGCAACATACAAATGCTTGTAACTTTTTACTGGAGCGTCATAAAACCTTGAAATTTTCTAACAATAAAGTACTCGAACCTCTTGCCAATTTAAGCTCTCGCTCAAAGCTATGCTACCCTTGAGTCCCAAATCAAACACTGATAAAACTTCAAATGGCCCTAACTTATATACGGTACGTCCTACACCTATCAAAGTTTGTAGCATACAAATGCTTGTTACTTTTTAGTGGAGCGTCATAAAACCTTGAAATTTTGTAACAATAAAGTAGTCGAGTCTCTTATCAATTTAAGCTATCGCTCAAAGCTATGCTACCCATGAGTCCCAAATCAAATACTGATAAAACTTCAAATGGCCCTAACTTCTATACGGTACGTCCTACACCTATCAAAGTTTGCAACATACAAATGCTAGTATATTTTTACTGGAGCGTCATAAAACCTTGAAATTTTGTAACAATAAAGTACTCGAGCCTCTTGTCAATTTAAGTTATCACTCAAAGCTATGCTATCCTTGCGTCCCAAATCAAACACTGATAAAACTTCAAATGGCCCTAACTTTTATACGGTACGTCCTACATCTATCAAAGTTTGCAACATACAAATGCTTGTAGCTACACCTATCAAAGTTTGCAACATACAAATGCTTGTAACTTTTTACTGGAGCGTCATATAATATTGAAATTTTGTAACAATAAAGTACTCGAGTCTCTTGTCAATTTAAGCTATCGCTCAAAGCTATGCTACCCATGAGTCTCAAATCAAATACTGATAAAACTTAAAATGGCCCTAACTTCTATACGGTACGTTCTACACCTATCAAAGTTTGCAACATACAAATGCTTGTATATTTTTACTGGAGCGTCATAAAACCTTGAAGTTTTGTAACAATAAAATACTCGAGCCTCTTGTTAATTTAAGTTATCACTCAAAGCTATGCTACCCTTGAGTCCCAAATCAAACACTGATAAAGCTTCAAATGGCCCTAACTTGTATGCGGTATGTCCTACACCTATCAAAGTTTGCAACATACACATGCTTGTAACTTTTTACTGGAGCGTCATAAAACCTGGAAATTTTGTAACAATAAAGTACTCAAGCCTCTTGTCAATTTAAGCTATCGCTCAAAGCTATGCTACCCATGAGTCCCAAATCAAATACTGATAAAACTTCAAATGGCCCTAACTTCTATACGGTACGTCCTACACCTATCAAAGTTTGCAACATACAAATGCTAGTATATTTTTACTGGAGCGTCATAAAACCTTGAAATTTTGTAACAATAAAGTACTCGAGCCTCTTGTCAATTTAAGTTATCACTCAAAGCTATGCTACCCTTGAGTCCCAAATCAACCACTGATAAAACTTCAAATGGCCCTAACTTCTATACGGTACGTCCTACACCTATCAAAGTTTGCAACATACAAATGCTTGTAACTTTTTACTGGAGCGTCATAAAACCTTGAAATTTTGTAACAATGAAGTACTCGAGCCTCTTGTCAATTTAAGCTATCGCTCAAAGCTATGCTACCCATGAGTCTCAAATCAAATACTGATAAAACTTCAAATGGCCCTAACTTCTATACCGTACGTTCTACACCTATCAAAGTTTGCAACATACAAATGCTTGTATATTTTTACTGGAGCGTCATGAAACCTTGAAGTTTTGTAACAATAAAATACTCGAGCCTCTTGTCAATTTAAGTTATCACTCAAACCTATGCTACCCTTGAGTCCCAAATCAAACACTGATAAAACTTCAAATGGCCCTAACTTCTATACGGTACGTCCTACACCTATCAAAGTTTGCAACATACAAATGCTTGTAACTTTTTACTGGAGCGTCATAAAACCTTGAAATTTTGTATCAATAAAGCCTCTTGCCAATTTAAGCTATCGCTCAAAGCTATGCTACCCTTGAGTTCCGAATCAAACACTGATAAAACTTCAAATGGTCCTAACTTCTATACGGTACGTCCTACACCTATCAAAGTTTGCAACATACAAATGCTTGTAACTTTTTAGTGGAGCGTCATAAAACCTTGAAATTTTGTTACAATAAAGTACTCGAGCCTCTTGTCAATTTAAGCTATCGCTCAAAGCCATGCTACCTTTGAGTCGCCAATCCAACACTGATAAAGCTTCAAATGGCCCTAACTTGTATGCGGTATGTCCTACACCTATCAAAGTTTGCAACATACACATGCTTGTAACTTTTTACTGGAGCGTCATAAAACCTGGAAATTTTGTAACAATAAAGTACTCAAGCCTCTTGTCAATTTAAGCTATCGCTCAAAGCTATGCTACCCTTGAGTCCCAAATCAACCACTGATAAAACTTCAAATGGCCCTAAATTCTATACGGTACGTCCTACACCTATCAAAGTTTGCAACATACAAATGCTTGTAACTTTTTACTGGAGCGTCATAAAACCTTGAAATTTTGTAACAATGAAGTACTCGAGCCTCTTGTCAATTTAAGCTATCGCTCAAAGCTATGCTACCCTTGAGTCCCAAATCAAACACTGATAAAACTTCAAATGGCCCTTACTTCAATACGGTACGTCCTACAACTATCAAAGATTGCAACATACAAATGCTTGTATATTTTTACTGGAGCGTCATAAAACCTTGAAGTTTTGTAACAATAAAATACTCGAGCCTCTTGTCAATTTAAGTTATCACCCAAAGCTATGCTATCCTTGCGTCCCAAATCAAACACTGATAAAACTTCAAATGGCCCTAACTTCTATACGGTATGTCCTACACCTATCAAAGTTTGCAACATACAAATGCTTGTATATTTTTACTGGAGCGTCATAAAACCTTGATGTTTTGTAACAATAAAATACTCGAGCCTCTTGTCAATTTAAGTTATCACTCAAAGCTATGCTACCCTTGAGTCCCAAATCAAACACTGATAAAGCTTCAAATGGCCCTAACTTGTATGCAGTATGTCCTACACCTATCAAAGTTTGCAACATACACATGCTTGTAACTTTTTACTGGAGCGTCATAAAACCTGGAAATTTTGTAACAATAAAGTACTCAAGCCTCTTGTCAATTTAAGCTATCGCTCAAAGCTATGCTACCCTTGAGTCCCAAATCAACCACTGATAAAACTTCAAATGGCCCTAACTTCTATACGGTACGTCCTACACCTATCAAAGTTTGCAACATACATATGCTTGTAACTTTTTACTGGAGCGTCATAAAACCTTGAAATTTTGTAACAATGAAGTACTCGAGCCTCTTGTCAATTTAAGCTATCGCTCAAAGCTATGCTACCCTTGAGTCGCAAATCAAACACTGATAAAACTTCAAATGGCCCTTACTTCAATACGGTACGTCCTACAACTATCAAAGTTTGCAACATACAAATGATTGTAACTTTTTACTGGAGCGTCATAAAACCTTGAAATTTTTTAACAATAAAGTACTCGAACCTCTTGCCAATTTAAGCTCTCGCTCAAAGCTATGCTACCCTTGAGTCCCAAATCAAACACTGATAAAACTTCAAATGGCCCTAACTTATATACGGTACGTCCTACACCTATCAAAGTTTGTAACATACAAATGCTTGTTACTTTTTAGTGGAGCGTCATAAAACCTTGAAATTTTGTAACAATAAAGTAGTCGAGTCTCTTATCAATTTAAGCTATCGCTCAAAGCTATGCTACCCATGAGTCCCAAATCAAATACTGATAAAACTTCAAATGGCCCTAACTTCTATACGGTACGTCCTACACCTATCAAAGTTTGCAACATACAAATGCTAGTATATTTTTACTGGAGCGTCATAAAACCTTGAAATTTTGTAACAATAAAGTACTCGATCCTCTTGTCAATTTAAGTTATCACTCAAAGCTATGCTATCCTTGCGTCCCAAATCAAACACTGATAAAACTTCAATTGGCCCTAACTTTTATACGGTACGTCCTACATCTATCAAAGTTTGCAACATACAAATGCTTGTAGCTACACCTATCAAAGTTTGCAACATACAAATGCTTGTAACTTTTTACTGGAGCGTCATATAATATTGAAATTTTGTAACAATAAAGTACTCGAGTCTCTTGTCAATTTAAGCTATCGCTCAAAGCTATGCTACCATTGAGTCCCAAATCAAACACTGATAAAACTGCTAATGGCCCTAACTTCTATACGGTACGTCCTACACCTATCAAAGTTTGTAACATACAAATGCTTGTAACTTTTTACAGGAGCGTCATAAGAACTTGAAATTTTGTAACAATAAAGTACTCGAGCCTCTTGTCAAATTAAGCTATCGCTCAAAGCTATGCTACCCTTGAGTCCCAAATCAAACACTGATAAAACTTCAAATGGCCCTAACTTCTATACGGTATGTCCTACACCTATCAAAGTTTGCAACATACAAATGCTTGTAACTTTTTACTGGAGCGTCATAAAACCTTGAAATTTAGTAACAATGAAGTACTCGAGCATCTTGTCAATTTAAGCTATCGCTCAAAGCTATGCTACCCTTGAGTCCCAAATCAAACACTGATAAAACTTCAAATGGCCCTTACTACAATACGGTACGTCCTACAACTATCAAAGTTTGCAACATACAAATGATTGTATCTTTTTACTGGAGCGTCATAAAACCTTGAAATTTTGTATCAATAAAGCCTCTTGCCAATTTAAGCTATCGCTCAAAGCTATGCTACCCTTGAGTCCCAAATCAAACCTTGAAATTTTGTAACAATGAAGTACTCGAGCCTCTTGTCAATTTAAGCTATCGCTCAAAGCTATGCTACCCTTGAGTCGCAAATCAAACACTGATAAAACTTCAAATGGCCCTTACTTCAATACGGTACGTCCTACAACTATCAAAGTTTGCAACATACAAATGATTGTAACTTTTTACTGGAGCGTCATAAAACCTTGAAATTTTTTAACAATAAAGTACTCGAACCTCTTGCCAATTTAAGCTCTCGCTCAAAGCTATGCTACCCTTGAGTCCCAAATCAAACACTGATAAAACTTCAAATGGCCCTAACTTATATACGGTACGTCCTACACCTATCAAAGTTTGTAACATACAAATGCTTGTTACTTTTTAGTGGAGCGTCATAAAACCTTGAAATTTTGTAACAATAAAGTAGTCGAGTCTCTTATCAATTTAAGCTATCGCTCAAAGCTATGCTACCCATGAGTCCCAAATCAAATACTGATAAAACTTCAAATGGCCCTAACTTCTATACGGTACGTCCTACACCTATCAAAGTTTGCAACATACAAATGCTAGTATATTTTTACTGGAGCGTCATAAAACCTTGAAATTTTGTAACAATAAAGTACTCGATCCTCTTGTCAATTTAAGTTATCACTCAAAGCTATGCTATCCTTGCGTCCCAAATCAAACACTGATAAAACTTCAATTGGCCCTAACTTTTATACGGTACGTCCTACATCTATCAAAGTTTGCAACATACAAATGCTTGTAGCTACACCTATCAAAGTTTGCAACATACAAATGCTTGTAACTTTTTACTGGAGCGTCATATAATATTGAAATTTTGTAACAATAAAGTACTCGAGTCTCTTGTCAATTTAAGCTATCGCTCAAAGCTATGCTACCATTGAGTCCCAAATCAAACACTGATAAAACTGCTAATGGCCCTAACTTCTATACGGTACGTCCTACACCTATCAAAGTTTGTAACATACAAATGCTTGTAACTTTTTACAGGAGCGTCATAAGAACTTGAAATTTTGTAACAATAAAGTACTCGAGCCTCTTGTCAAATTAAGCTATCGCTCAAAGCTATGCTACCCTTGAGTCCCAAATCAAACACTGATAAAACTTCAAATGGCCCTAACTTCTATACGGTATGTCCTACACCTATCAAAGTTTGCAACATACAAATGCTTGTAACTTTTTACTGGAGCGTCATAAAACCTTGAAATTTAGTAACAATGAAGTACTCGAGCATCTTGTCAATTTAAGCTATCGCTCAAAGCTATGCTACCCTTGAGTCCCAAATCAAACACTGATAAAACTTCAAATGGCCCTTACTTCAATACGGTACGTCCTACAACTATCAAAGTTTGCAACATACAAATGATTGTATCTTTTTACTGGAGCGTCATAAAACCTTGAAATTTTGTATCAATAAAGCCTCTTGCCAATTTAAGCTATCGCTCAAAGCTATGCTACCCTTGAGTCCCAAATCAAACCTTGAAATTTTGTAACAATGAAGTACTCGAGCCTCTTGTCAATTTAAGCTATCGCTCAAAGCTATGCTACCCTTGAGTCCCAAATCAAACACTGATAAAACTTCAAATGGCCCTTACTTCAATACGGTACGTCCTACAACTATCAAAGTTTGCAACATACAAATGATTGTATCTTTTTACTGGAGCGTCATAAAACCTTGAAATTTTGTAACAATAAAGTACTCGACCCTCTTGTCCATTTAAGTTATTACTCAAAGCTTTGGTACCCTTGAGTCCCAAACCAAACACTGATAAAACTTCTAATGGCCCTAACTTCTATACGGTACGTCCTTCACCTATCAAAGTTGCAACATACAAATGCTTGTAACTTTTTACTGGAGCGTCATAAGAACTTGAAATTTTGTAACAATAAAGTACACGAGCCTCTTGTCAATTTAAGCTATCGCTCAAAGCTATGCTACCCTTGAGACCCAAATCAAACACTAATAAAACTTCAAATCGCCCTAACTTCTATACGGTACGTCCTACACCTATCAAAGTTTGCAACATACAAATGCTTGTAACTTTTTACTGGAGCGTCATAAAAACTTGAAATTTTGTAACAATAAAGTACTCAAGCCTCTTGTCAAATTAAGCTATCTCTCAAAGCTATGCTATCGTTGACTCCCAAATCAAACACTGATAAAACTTCAATTGGCCCTAACTTCTACACGGTACGTCCTACAACTATCAAAGTTTGCAACATACAAATGCTTGTAACTTTTTACTGGAGCGTCATAAAACCTTGAAATTTTGTAACAATAAAGCACTCGAGCCTCTTGTCAATTTAAGCTATCGCTCAAAGCCATGCAACCCTTGAGTCCCAAATCAAACACTGATAAAACTTCAAATGGTCCTAAGTTCTATACGGTACGTCCTACACCTATCAAAGTTAGCAACATACAAATGCTTGTAACTTTTTACTGGAGCGTCATAAGACCTTGAAATTTTGTAACAATAAGGTATTCGAGCCTCTTGTCAATTTAACCTATCGCTCAAAGCTATGCTACCCTTGATTCCGAAATCAAACACTGATAAAACTTCAAATGGCCCTAACTTCTATACGGTACGTCCTACACCTATGAAAGTTTGCATTATACAAATGCTTGTAACTTTTTACTGGAGCGTCATAAAACCTTGAAATTTTGTAACAATAAAGCCTCTTGCCAATTTAAGCTATCGCTCAAAGCTATGCTAGCCTTGAGTCCCAAATCAAACACTGATAAAACTTCAAATGGCCCTAACTTCTATACGGTACGTCCTACACCTATCAAAGTTTGCAACATACAAATGCTTGTAACTTTTTACTGGAGCGTCATAAAACCTTGAAATTTTGTATTAATAAAGTACCCGAGCCTCTTGTCAATTTAAGCTATCGCTCAAAGCCATGCTACCCTTGAGTCCGAAATCAAACACTGATAAAGCTTCAAATGGCCCTAACTTGTATGCGGTATGTCCTACACCTATCAAAGTATGCAACATATACATGCTTGTCACTTTTTACTGGAGCGTCATAAAACCTTGAAATTTTGTAACAATAAAGTACTCGAGCCTCTTGTCATTTTAAGTTATCACTCAAAGCTTTGCTACCCTTGAGTCCCAAATCAAACACTGATAAAACTTCAAATGGCCCTAACTTCTATACGGTACGTCGTACACCTATCAAAGTTTGCAACATACAAATGCTAGTAACTTTTTACTGGAGCGTCATAAAACCTTGAAATTTTGTAACAATAAAGCACTCGAGCCTCTTGTCAATTTAAGCTATCGGTCAAAGCTATGCTACCCTTGAATCCCAAATCAAAAACTGATAAAACTTCAAATGGCCCTAACTTCTATGCGGTATGTCCTACACCTATCAAAGTTTGCAAAATACAAATGCTTGTAACTTTTTACTGGAGCGTCATAAAACCATGAAATTTTGTAACAAAAAAGTACTCGAGCCTCTTGATAATTTAAGCTATCACTCAAAGCTATGCTACCCTTGAGTCCCAAATCAAACAATGATAAAACTTCTAATGGCCCTAACTTCTATACGGTACATCCTACACATATGAAAGTTTGCAACATACAACTGCTTGTAACTTTTTAGTGGATCGTCATAAAACCTTGAAATTTTGTAACAATAAAGTACTCGAGCCAGTTTAAGGTATCGCTCAAAGCTATGCTACCCTTGAGTCCCAAATCAAACACTGTTGCAACTTCAAATGGCCCTAACTTCTATACGGTACGTCCTACACCTATCAAAGTTTGCAACATACAAATGCTTGTATCTTTTTACTGGAGCGACATAAAACCTTGAAATTTTGTAACAATAAAGTACTCGAGCTTCTTGTCAATTTAAGTTATCACTCAAAGCTATGCTACCTTGAGTCCCAAATCAAACACTGATAAAACTTCAAATGGCCCTAACTTCTATACGGTACGTCCTACACCTATCAAAGTTTGCAACATACAAATGCTTGTAACTTTTTACTGGAGCGTCATAAAACCTTTAAATTTTCTAACAATAAATTACTCGAATCTCTTGCCAATTTAAGCTATCGCTCAAAGCTATTCTACCCTTGAGTCCCAAATCAAACACTGATAAAACTTCAAATGGCCCTAACTTCTATACGGTACGTCCTACACCTATCAAAGTTTACAACATACAAATGCTTGTAACTTTTTAGTGGAGCGTCATAAAACCTTGAAATTTTGTAACAATAAAGTAGTCGAGCCTCCTGTCAATTTAAGCTATCGCTCAAAGCTATGCTACCCTTGAGTCCCAATTCAAACACTGATAAAACTTCAAATGGCCCTAACTTCTATGCGGTATGTCCTACACCTATCAAAGTTTGAAACGTACAAATACTTGTAACTTTTTACTGGAGCGTCATAAAACCTTGAAGTTTTGTAACAATAAAGTACTCGAGCCTCTTGTCAATTTAAGCTATCGCTCAAAGCCATGCTACCTTTGAGTCGCCAATCTAACACTGATAAAGCTTCAAATGGCCCTAACTTGTATGCGGTATATCCTACACCTATCAAAGTTTGCAACATACACATGCTTGTAACTTTTTACTGGAGCGTCATAAAACCTTGAAATTTTGTAACAATAAAGCACTCGAGCCTCTTGTCAATTTAAGCTATCGCTCAAAGCCATGCAACCCTTGAGTCCCAAATCAAACACTGATAAAACTTCAAATGGCCCTAAGTTCTATACGGTACGTCCTACACCTATCCAAGTTAGCAACATACAAATGCTTGTAACTTTTTACTGGAGGGTCATAAAACCTTGAAATTTTGTAACAATGAAGTACTCGAGCCTCTTGTCAATTTAAGCTATCGCTCAAAGCTTTGCTACCTTTGAGTCCCAAATCAAACACTGATAAAACTTCAAATGGCCCTTACTTCAATACGGTACGTCCTACAGCTATCAAAGTTTGCAACATACAAATGCTTGTAACTTTTTACTGGAGCGTCATAAAACCTTGAAATTTTCTAACAATAAAGTACTCGAACCTCTTGCCAATTTAAGCTCTCGCTCAAAGCTATGCTACCCTTGAGTCCCAAATCAAACACTGATAAAACTTCAAATGGCCCTAACTTATATACGGTACGTCCTACACCTATCAAAGTTTGTAGCATACAAATTCTTGTTACTTTTTAGTGGAGCGTCATAAAACCTTGAAATTTTGTAACAATAAAGTAGTCGAGTCTCTTATCAATTTAAGCTATCGCTCAAAGCTATGCTACCCATGAGTCCCAAATCAAATACTGATAAAACTTCAAATGGCCCTAACTTCTATACGGTACGTCCTACACCTATCAAAGTTTGCAACATACAAATGCTAGTATATTTTTACTGGAGCGTCATAAAACCTTGAAATTTTGTAACAATAAAGTACTCGAGCCTCTTGTCAATTTAAGTTATCACTCAAAGCTATGCTATCCTTGCGTCCCAAATCAAACACTGATAAAACTTCAAATGGCCCTAACTTTTATACGGTACGTCCTACATCTATCAAAGTTTGCAACATACAAATGCTTGTAGCTACACCTATCAAAGTTTGCAACATACAAATGCTTGTAACTTTTTACTGGAGCGTCATATAATATTGAAATTTTGTAACAATAAAGTACTCGAGTCTCTTGTCAATTTAAGCTATCGCTCAAAGCTATGCTACCCATGAGTCTCAAATCAAATACTGATAAAACTTAAAATGGCCCTAACTTCTATACGGTACGTTCTACACCTATCAAAGTTTGCAACATACAAATGCTTGTATATTTTTACTGGAGCGTCATAAAACCTTGAAGTTTTGTAACAATAAAATACTCGAGCCTCTTGTTAATTTAAGTTATCACTCAAAGCTATGCTACCCTTGAGTCCCAAATCAAACACTGATAAAGCTTCAAATGGCCCTAACTTGTATGCGGTATGTCCTACACCTATCAAAGTTTGCAACATACACATGCTTGTAACTTTTTACTGGAGCGTCATAAAACCTGGAAATTTTGTAACAATAAAGTACTCAAGCCTCTTGTCAATTTAAGCTATCGCTCAAAGCTATGCTACCCATGAGTCCCAAATCAAATACTGATAAAACTTCAAATGGCCCTAACTTCTATACGGTACGTCCTACACCTATCAAAGTTTGCAACATACAAATGCTAGTATATTTTTACTGGAGCGTCATAAAACCTTGAAATTTTGTAACAATAAAGTACTCGAGCCTCTTGTCAATTTAAGTTATCACTCAAAGCTATGCTACCCTTGAGTCCCAAATCAACCACTGATAAAACTTCAAATGGCCCTAACTTCTATACGGTACGTCCTACACCTATCAAAGTTTGCAACATACAAATGCTTGTAACTTTTTACTGGAGCGTCATAAAACCTTGAAATTTTGTAACAATGAAGTACTCGAGCCTCTTGTCAATTTAAGCTATCGCTCAAAGCTATGCTACCCATGAGTCTCAAATCAAATACTGATAAAACTTCAAATGGCCCTAACTTCTATACGGTACGTTCTACACCTATCAAAGTTTGCAACATACAAATGCTTGTATATTTTTACTGGAGCGTCATGAAACCTTGAAGTTTTGTAACAATAAAATACTCGAGCCTCTTGTCAATTTAAGTTATCACTCAAACCTATGCTACCCTTGAGTCCCAAATCAAACACTGATAAAACTTCAAATGGCCCTAACTTCTATACGGTACGTCCTACACCTATCAAAGTTTGCAACATACAAATGCTTGTAACTTTTTACTGGAGCGTCATAAAACCTTGAAATTTTGTATCAATAAAGCCTCTTGCCAATTTAAGCTATCGCTCAAAGCTATGCTACCCTTGAGTTCCGAATCAAACACTGATAAAACTTCAAATGGTCCTAACTTCTATACGGTACGTCCTACACCTATCAAAGTTTGCAACATACAAATGCTTGTAACTTTTTAGTGGAGCGTCATAAAACCTTGAAATTTTGTTACAATAAAGTACTCGAGCCTCTTGTCAATTTAAGCTATCGCTCAAAGCCATGCTACCTTTGAGTCGCCAATCCAACACTGATAAAGCTTCAAATGGCCCTAACTTGTATGCGGTATGTCCTACACCTATCAAAGTTTGCAACATACACATGCTTGTAACTTTTTACTGGAGCGTCATAAAACCTGGAAATTTTGTAACAATAAAGTACTCAAGCCTCTTGTCAATTTAAGCTATCGCTCAAAGCTATGCTACCCTTGAGTCCCAAATCAACCACTGATAAAACTTCAAATGGCCCTAAATTCTATACGGTACGTCCTACACCTATCAAAGTTTGCAACATACAAATGCTTGTAACTTTTTACTGGAGCGTCATAAAACCTTGAAATTTTGTAACAATGAAGTACTCGAGCCTCTTGTCAATTTAAGCTATCGCTCAAAGCTATGCTACCCTTGAGTCCCAAATCAAACACTGATAAAACTTCAAATGGCCCTTACTTCAATACGGTACGTCCTACAACTATCAAAGTTTGCAACATACAAATGCTTGTATATTTTTACTGGAGCGTCATAAAACCTTGAAGTTTTGTAACAATAAAATACTCGAGCCTCTTGTCAATTTAAGTTATCACCCAAAGCTATGCTATCCTTGCGTCCCAAATCAAACACTGATAAAACTTCAAATGGCCCTAACTTCTATACGGTACGTCCTACACCTATCAAAGTTTGCAACATACAAATGCTTGTATATTTTTACTGGAGCGTCATAAAACCTTGATGTTTTGTAACAATAAAATACTCGAGCCTCTTGTCAATTTAAGTTATCACTCAAAGCTATGCTACCCTTGAGTCCCAAATCAAACACTGATAAAGCTTCAAATGGCCCTAACTTGTATGCAGTATGTCCTACACCTATCAAAGTTTGCAACATACACATGCTTGTAACTTTTTACTGGAGCGTCATAAAACCTGGAAATTTTGTAACAATAAAGTACTCAAGCCTCTTGTCAATTTAAGCTATCGCTCAAAGCTATGCTACCCTTGAGTCCCAAATCAACCACTGATAAAACTTCAAATGGCCCTAACTTCTATACGGTACGTCCTACACCTATCAAAGTTTGCAACATACATATGCTTGTAACTTTTTACTGGAGCGTCATAAAACCTTGAAATTTTGTAACAATGAAGTACTCGAGCCTCTTGTCAATTTAAGCTATCGCTCAAAGCTATGCTACCCTTGAGTCGCAAATCAAACACTGATAAAACTTCAAATGGCCCTTACTTCAATACGGTACGTCCTACAACTATCAAAGTTTGCAACATACAAATGATTGTAACTTTTTACTGGAGCGTCATAAAACCTTGAAATTTTTTAACAATAAAGTACTCGAACCTCTTGCCAATTTAAGCTCTCGCTCAAAGCTATGCTACCCTTGAGTCCCAAATCAAACACTGATAAAACTTCAAATGGCCCTAACTTATATACGGTACGTCCTACACCTATCAAAGTTTGTAACATACAAATGCTTGTTACTTTTTAGTGGAGCGTCATAAAACCTTGAAATTTTGTAACAATAAAGTAGTCGAGTCTCTTATCAATTTAAGCTATCGCTCAAAGCTATGCTACCCATGAGTCCCAAATCAAATACTGATAAAACTTCAAATGGCCCTAACTTATATACGGTACGTCCTACACCTATCAAAGTTTGCAACATACAAATGCTAGTATATTTTTACTGGAGCGTCATAAAACCTTGAAATTTTGTAACAATAAAGTACTCGAGCCTCTTGTCAATTTAAGTTATCACTCAAAGCTATGCTATCCTTGCGTCCCAAATCAAACACTGATAAAACTTCAATTGGCCCTAACTTTTATACGGTACGTCCTACATCTATCAAAGTTTGCAACATACAAATGCTTGTAGCTACACCTATCAAAGTTTGCAACATACAAATGCTTGTAACTTTTTACTGGAGCGTCATATAATATTGAAATTTTGTAACAATAAAGTACTCGAGTCTCTTGTCAATTTAAGCTATCGCTCAAAGCTATGCTACCATTGAGTCCCAAATCAAACACTGATAAAACTGCTAATGGCCCTAACTTCTATACGGTACGTCCTACACCTATCAAAGTTTGTAACATACAAATGCTTGTAACTTTTTACAGGAGCGTCATAAGAACTTGAAATTTTGTAACAATAAAGTACTCGAGCCTCTTGTCAAATTAAGCTATCGCTCAAAGCTATGCTACCCTTGAGTCCCAAATCAAACACTGATAAAACTTCAAATGGCCCTAACTTCTATACGGTATGTCCTACACCTATCAAAGTTTGCAACATACAAATGCTTGTAACTTTTTACTGGAGCGTCATAAAACCTTGAAATTTAGTAACAATGAAGTACTCGAGCATCTTGTCAATTTAAGCTATCGCTCAAAGCTATGCTACCCTTGAGTCCCAAATCAAACACTGATAAAACTTCAAATGGCCCTTACTTCAATACGGTACGTCCTACAACTATCAAAGTTTGCAACATACAAATGATTGTATCTTTTTACTGTAGCGTCATAAAACCTTGAAATTTTGTATCAATAAAGCCTCTTGCCAATTTAAGCTATCGCTCAAAGCTATGCTACCCTTGAGTCCCAAATCAAACCTTGAAATTTTGTAACAATGAAGTACTCGAGCCTCTTGTCAATTTAAGCTATCGCTCAAAGCTATGCTACCCTTGAGTCCCAAATCAAACACTGATAAAACTTCAAATGGCCCTTACTTCAATACGGTACGTCCTACAACTATCAAAGTTTGCAACATACAAATGATTGTATCTTTTTACTGGAGCGTCATAAAACCTTGAAATTTTGTAACAATAAAGTACTCGACCCTCTTGTCCATTTAAGTTATTACTCAAAGCTTTGGTACCCTTGAGTCCCAAACCAAACACTGATAAAACTTCTAATGGCCCTAACTTCTATACGGTACGTCCTTCACCTATCAAAGTTGCAACATACAAATGCTTGTAACTTTTTACTGGAGCGTCATAAGAACTTGAAATTTTGTAACAATAAAGTACTCGAGCCTCTTGTCAATTTAAGCTATCGCTCAAAGCTATGCTACCCTTGAGACCCAAATCAAACACTAATAAAACTTCAAATCGCCCTAACTTCTATACGGTACGTCCTACACCTATCAAAGTTTGCAACATACAAATGCTTGTAACTTTTTACTGGAGCGTCATAAAAACTTGAAATTTTGTAACAATAAAGTACTCGAGCCTCTTGTCAAATTAAGCTATCTCTCAAAGCTATGCTATCGTTGACTCCCAAATCAAACACTGATAAAACTTCAATTGGCCCTAACTTCTACACGGTACGTCCTACAACTATCAAAGTTTGCAACATACAAATGCTTGTAACTTTTTACTGGAGCGTCATAAAACCTTGAAATTTTGTAACAATAAAGCACTCGAGCCTCTTGTCAATTTAAGCTATCGCTCAAAGCCATGCAACCCTTGAGTCCCAAATCAAACACTGATAAAACTTCAAATGGTCCTAAGTTCTATACGGTACGTCCTACACCTATCAAAGTTAGCAACATACAAATGCTTGTAACTTTTTACTGGAGCGTCATAAGACCTTGAAATTTTGTAACAATAAGGTATTCGAGCCTCTTGTCAATTTAACCTATCGCTCAAAGCTATGCTACCCTTGATTCCGAAATCAAACACTGATAAAACTTCAAATGGCCCTAACTTCTATACGGTACGTCCTACACCTATGAAAGTTTGCATTATACAAATGCTTGTAACTTTTTACTGGAGCGTCATAAAACCTTGAAATTTTGTAACAATAAAGCCTCTTGCCAATTTAAGCTATCGCTCAAAGCTATGCTAGCCTTGAGTCCCAAATCAAACACTGATAAAACTTCAAATGGCCCTAACTTCTATACGGTACGTCCTACACCTATCAAAGTTTGCAACATACAAATGCTTGTAACTTTTTAGTGGAGCGTCATAAAACCTTGAAATTTTGTATTAATAAAGTACCCGAGCCTCTTGTCAATTTAAGCTATCGCTCAAAGCCATGCTACCCTTGAGTCCGAAATCAAACACTGATAAAGCTTCAAATGGCCCTAACTTGTATGCGGTATGTCCTACACCTATCAAAGTATGCAACATATACATGCTTGTAACTTTTTACTGGAGCGTCATAAAACCTTGAAATTTTGTAACAATAAAGTACTCGAGCCTCTTGTCATTTTAAGTTATCACTCAAAGCTTTGCTACCCTTGAGTCCCAAATCAAACACTGATAAAACTTCAAATGGCCCTAACTTCTATACGGTACGTCGTACACCTATCAAAGTTTGCAACATACAAATGCTAGTAACTTTTTACTGGAGCGTCATAAAACCTTGAAATTTTGTAACAATAAAGCACTCGAGCCTCTTGTCAATTTAAGCTATCGGTCAAAGCTATGCTACCCTTGAATCCCAAATCAAAAACTGATAAAACTTCAAATGGCCCTAACTTCTATGCGGTATGTCCTACACCTATCAAAGTTTGCAAAATACAAATGCTTGTAACTTTTTACTGGAGCGTCATAAAACCATGAAATTTTGTAACAAAAAAGTACTCGAGCCTCTTGATAATTTAAGCTATCACTCAAAGCTATGCTACCCTTGAGTCCCAAATCAAACAATGATAAAACTTCAAATGGCCCTAACTTCTATACGGTACATCCTACACATATGAAAGTTTGCAACATACAACTGCTTGTAACTTTTTAGTGGATCGTCATAAAACCTTGAAATTTTGTAACAATAAAGTACTCGAGCCAGTTTAAGGTATCGCTCAAAGCTATGCTACCCTTGAGTCCCAAATCAAACACTGTTGCAACTTCAAATGGCCCTAACTTCTATACGGTACGTCCTACACCTATCAAAGTTTGCAACATACAAATGCTTGTATCTTTTTACTGGAGCGACATAAAACCTTGAAATTTTGTAACAATAAAGTACTCGAGCTTCTTGTCAATTTAAGTTATCACTCAAAGCTATGCTACCTTGAGTCCCAAATCAAACACTGATAAAACTTCAAATGGCCCTAACTTCTATACGGTACGTCCTACACCTATCAAAGTTTGCAAAATACAAATGCTTGTAACTTTTTACTGGAGCGTCATAAAACCATGAAATTTTGTAACAAAAAAGTACTCGAGCCTCTTGATAATTTAAGCTATCACTCAAAGCTATGCTACCCTTGAGTCCCAAATCAAACAATGATAAAACTTCAAATGGCCCTAACTTCTATACGGTACATCCTACACATATGAAAGTTTGCAACATACAACTGCTTGTAACTTTTTAGTGGATCGTCATAAAACCTTGAAATTTTGTAACAATAAAGTACTCGAGCCAGTTTAAGGTATCGCTCAAAGCTATGCTACCCTTGAGTCCCAAATCAAACACTGTTGCAACTTCAAATGGCCCTAACTTCTATACGGTACGTCCTACACCTATCAAAGTTTGCAACATACAAATGCTTGTATCTTTTTACTGGAGCGACATAAAACCTTGAAATTTTGTAACAATAAAGTACTCGAGCTTCTTGTCAATTTAAGTTATCACTCAAAGCTATGCTACCTTGAGTCCCAAATCAAACACTGATAAAACTTCAAATGGCCCTAACTTCTATACGGTATGTCCTACACCTATCAAAGTTTGCAACATACAAATGCTTGTAACTTTTTACTGGAGCGTCATAAAACCTTGAAATTTAGTAACAATGAAGTACTCGAGCATCTTGTCAATTTAAGCTATCGCTCAAAGCTATGCTACCCTTGAGTCCCAAATCAAACACTGATAAAACTTCAAATGGCCCTTACTTCAATACGGTACGTCCTACAACTATCAAAGTTTGCAACATACAAATGATTGTATCTTTTTACTGGAGCGTCATAAAACCTTGAAATTTTGTATCAATAAAGCCTCTTGCCAATTTAAGCTATAGCTCAAAGCTATGCTACCCTTGAGTCCCAAATCAAACCTTGAAATTTTGCAACAATGAAGTACTCGAGCCTCTTGTCAATTTAAGCTATCGCTCAAAGCTATGCTACCCTTGAGTCCCAAATCAAACACTGATAAAACTTCAAATGGCCCTTACTTCAATACGGTACGTCCTACAACTATCAAAGTTTGCAACATACAAATGATTGTATCTTTTTACTGGAGCGTCATAAAACCTTGAAATTTTGTAACAATAAAGTACTCGACCCTCTTGTCCATTTAAGTTATTACTCAAAGCTTTGGTACCCTTGAGTCCCAAACCAAACACTGATAAAACTTCTAATGGCCCTAACTTCTATACGGTACGTCCTTCACCTATCAAAGTTGCAACATACAAATGCTTGTAACTTTTTACTGGAGCGTCATAAGAACTTGAAATTTTGTAACAATAAAGTACTCGAGCCTCTTGTCAATTTAAGCTATCGCTCAAAGCTATGCTACCCTTGAGACCCAAATCAAACACTAATAAAACTTCAAATCGCCCTAACTTCTATACGGTACGTCCTACACCTATCAAAGTTTGCAACATACAAATGCTTGTAACTTTTTACTGGAGCGTCATAAAAACTTGAAATTTTGTAACAATAAAGTACTCAAGCCTCTTGTCAAATTAAGCTATCTCTCAAAGCTATGCTATCGTTGACTCCCAAATCAAACACTGATAAAACTTCAATTGGCCCTAACTTCTACACGGTACGTCCTACAACTATCAAAGTTTGCAACATACAAATGCTTGTAACTTTTTACTGGAGCGTCATAAAACCTTGAAATTTTGTAACAATAAAGCACTCGAGCCTCTTGTCAATTTAAGCTATCGCTCAAAGCCATGCAACCCTTGAGTCCCAAATCAAACACTGAGAAAACTTCAAATGGTCCTAAGTTCTATACGGTACGTCCTACACCTATCAAAGTTAGCAACATACAAATGCTTGTAACTTTTTACTGGAGCGTCAGAAGACCTTGAAATTTTGTAACAATAAGGTATTCGAGCCTCTTGTCAATTTAACCTATCGCTCAAAGCTATGCTACCCTTGATTCCGAAATCAAACACTGATAAAACTTCAAATGGCCCTAACTTCTATACGGTACGTCCTACACCTATGAAAGTTTGCATTATACAAATGCTTGTAACTTTTTACTGGAGCGTCATAAAACCTTGAAATTTTGTAACAATAAAGCCTCTTGCCAATTTAAGCTATCGCTCAAAGCTATGCTAGCCTTGAGTCCCAAATCAAACACTGATAAAACTTCAAATGGCCCTAACTTCTATACGGTACGTCCTACACCTATCAAAGTTTGCAACATACAAATGCTTGTAACTTTTTAGTGGAGCGTCATAAAACCTTGAAATTTTGTATTAATAAAGTACCCGAGCCTCTTGTCAATTTAAGCTATCGCTCAAAGCCATGCTACCCTTGAGTCCGAAATCAAACACTGATAAAGCTTCAAATGGCCCTAACTTGTATGCGGTATGTCCTACACCTATCAAAGTATGCAACATATACATGCTTGTAACTTTTTACTGGAGCGTCATAAAACCTTGAAATTTTGTAACAATAAAGTACTCGAGCCTCTTGTCATTTTAAGTTATCACTCAAAGCTTTGCTACCCTTGAGTCCCAAATCAAACACTGATAAAACTTCAAATGGCCCTAACTTCTATACGGTACGTCGTACACCTATCAAAGTTTGCAACATACAAATGCTAGTAACTTTTTACTGGAGCGTCATAAAACCTTGAAATTTTGTAACAATAAAGCACTCGAGCCTCTTGTCAATTTAAGCTATCGGTCAAAGCTATGCTACCCTTGAATCCCAAATCAAAAACTGATAAAACTTCAAATGGCCCTAACTTCTATGCGGTATGTCCTACACCTATCAAAGTTTGCAAAATACAAATGCTTGTAACTTTTTACTGGAGCGTCATAAAACCATGAAATTTTGTAACAAAAAAGTACTCGAGCCTCTTGATAATTTAAGCTATCACTCAAAGCTATGCTACCCTTGAGTCCCAAATCAAACAATGATAAAACTTCAAATGGCCCTAACTTCTATACGGTACATCCTACACATATGAAAGTTTGCAACATACAACTGCTTGTAACTTTTTAGTGGATCGTCATAAAACCTTGAAATTTTGTAACAATAAAGTACTCGAGCCAGTTTAAGGTATCGCTCAAAGCTATGCTACCCTTGAGTCCCAAATCAAACACTGTTGCAACTTCAAATGGCCCTAACTTCTATACGGTACGTCCTACACCTATCAAAGTTTGCAACATACAAATGCTTGTATCTTTTTACTGGAGCGACATAAAACCTTGAAATTTTGTAACAATAAAGTACTCGAGCTTCTTGTCAATTTAAGTTATCACTCAAAGCTATGCTACCTTGAGTCCCAAATCAAACACTGATAAAACTTCAAATGGCCCTAACTTCTATACGGTACGTCCTACACCTATCAAAGTTTGCAACATACAAATGCTTGTAACTTTTTACTGGAGCGTCATAAAACCTTTAAATTTTCTAACAATAAATTACTCGAATCTCTTGCCAATTTAAGCTATCGCTCAAAGCTATGCTACCCTTGAGTCCCAAATCAAACACTGATAAAACTTCAAATGGCCCTAACTTCTATACGGTACGTCCTACACCTATCAAAGTTTACAACATACAAATGCTTGTAACTTTTTAGTGGAGCGTCATAAAACCTTGAAATTTTGTAACAATAAAGTAGTCGAGCCTCCTGTCAATTTAAGCTATCGCTCAAAGCTATGCTACCCTTGAGTCCCAATTCAAACACTGATAAAACTTCAAATGGCCCTAACTTCTATGCGGTATGTCCTACACCTATCAAAGTTTGAAACGTACAAATACTTGTAACTTTTTACTGGAGCGTCATAAAACCTTGAAGTTTTGTAACAATAAAGTACTCGAGCCTCTTGTCAATTTAAGCTATCGCTCAAAGCTATGCTACCCTTGAGTCCCAAATCAAACACTGATAAAACTTCAAATGGCCCTAACTTCTATACGGTACGTCCTACACCTATCAAAGTTTGCAACATACAAATGCTTGTAACTTTTTACTGGAGCGTCATAAAACCTTGAAATTTTGTAACAATAAAGTACTTTGTAACAATAAAGTACTGTCAATTTAAGCTATCGCTCAAAGCTATGCTACCCTTGAGTCCCAGATCAAACACTAATAAAACTTCAAATGGCCCTAACTTCTATACGGTACGTCCTACATCTATCAAAGTTTGCAACATACAAATGCTTGTAACTTTTTAGTGGAGCGTCATAAAACCTTGAAATTTTGTAACAATAGAGTGCTCGGGCCTCTTGTCAATTTAAGCTATCGCTCAAAGCTGTGCTACCCTTGAGTCCCAAATCAAACACTGATAAAACTTCAAATGGCCCTAACTTTTATGCGTTATGTCCTACACCTATCAAAATTTGCAACATACAAATGTTTGTAACTTTTTACTGGAGCGTCATAAAATCTTGAAATTTTGTAACAACAAAGTACTCGAGCCTCTTGTCAATTTAAGCTATCACTCAAAGCTATGCTACCTTTGAGTCCCAAATCAAACACTGATAAAACTTCAATTGGCCCTAACTTCTACACGGTACGTCCTACAACTATCAAAGTTTGCAACATACAAATGCTTGTAACTTTTTACTGGAGCGTCATAAAACCTTGAAATTTTGTAACAATAAAGCACTCGAGCCTCTTGTCAATTTAAGCTATCGCTCAAAGCCATGCAACCCTTGAGTCCCAAATCAAACACTGATAAAACTTCAAATGGTCCTAAATTCTATACGGTACGTCCTACACCTATCAAAGTTAGCAACATACAAATGCTTGTAAGTTTTTACTGGAGCGTCATAAGACCTTGAAATTTTGTAACAATAAGGTATTCGAGCCTCTTGTCAATTTAACCTATCGCTCAAAGCTATGCTACCCTTGAGTCCGAAATCAAACACTGATAAAACTTCAAATGGCCCTAACTTCTATACGGTACGTCCTACACCTATGAAAGTTTGCATTATACAAATGCTTGTAACTTTTTACTGGAGCGTCATAAAACCTTGAAATTTTGTAACAATAAAGCCTCTTGCCAGTTTAAGCTATCGCTCAAAGCTATGCTAGCCTTGAGTCCCAAATCAAACACTGATAAAACTTCAAATGGCCCTAACTTCTATACGGTACGTCCTACACCTATCAAAGTTTGCAACATACAAATGCTTGTAACTTTTTAGTGGAGCGTCATAAAACCTTGAAATTTTGTATTAATAAAGTACCCGAGCCTCTTGTCAATTTAAGCTATCGCTCAAAGCCATGCTACCCTTGAGTCCGAAATCAAACACTGATAAAGCTTCAAATGGCCCTAACTTGTATGCGGTATGTCCTACACCTATCAAAGTATGCAACATATACATGCTTGTAACTTTTTACTGGAGCGTCATAAAACCTTGAAATTTTGTAACAATAAAGTACTCGAGCCTCTTGTCATTTTAAGTTATCACTCAAAGCTTTGCTACCCTTGAGTCCCAAATCAAACACTGATAAAACTTCAAATGGCCCTAACTTCTATACGGTACGTCCTACATCTATCAAAGTTTGCAACATACAAATGCTTGTAACTTTTTAGTGGAGCGTCATAAAACCTTGAAATTTTGTAACAATAGAGTGCTCGGGCCTCTTGTCAATTTAAGCTATCGCTCAAAGCTGTGCTACCCTTGAGTCCCAAATCAAACACTGATAAAACTTCAAATGGCCCTAACTTTTATGCGTTATGTCCTACACCTATCAAAATTTGCAACATACAAATGTTTGTAACTTTTTACTGGAGCGTCATAAAATCTTGAAATTTTGTAACAACAAAGTACTCGAGCCTCTTGTCAATTTAAGCTATCACTCAAAGCTATGCTACCTTTGAGTCCCAAATCAAACACTGATAAAACTTCAATTGGCCCTAACTTCTACACGGTACGTCCTACAACTATCAAAGTTTGCAACATACAAATGCTTGTAACTTTTTACTGGAGCGTCATAAAACCTTGAAATTTTGTAACAATAAAGCACTCGAGCCTCTTGTCAATTTAAGCTATCGCTCAAAGCCATGCAACCCTTGAGTCCCAAATCAAACACTGATAAAACTTCAAATGGTCCTAAATTCTATACGGTACGTCCTACACCTATCAAAGTTAGCAACATACAAATGCTTGTAAGTTTTTACTGGAGCGTCATAAGACCTTGAAATTTTGTAACAATAAGGTATTCGAGCCTCTTGTCAATTTAACCTATCGCTCAAAGCTATGCTACCCTTGAGTCCGAAATCAAACACTGATAAAACTTCAAATGGCCCTAACTTCTATACGGTACGTCCTACACCTATGAAAGTTTGCATTATACAAATGCTTGTAACTTTTTACTGGAGCGTCATAAAACCTTGAAATTTTGTAACAATAAAGCCTCTTGCCAGTTTAAGCTATCGCTCAAAGCTATGCTAGCCTTGAGTCCCAAATCAAACACTGATAAAACTTCAAATGGCCCTAACTTCTATACGGTACGTCCTACACCTATCAAAGTTAGCAACATACAAATGCTTGTAACTTTTTAGTGGAGCGTCATAAAACCTTGAAATTTTGTATTAATAAAGTACCCGAGCCTCTTGTCAATTTAAGCTATCGCTCAAAGCCATGCTACCCTTGAGTCCGAAATCAAACACTGATAAAGCTTCAAATGGCCCTAACTTGTATGCGGTATGTCCTACACCTATCAAAGTATGCAACATATACATGCTTGTAACTTTTTACTGGAGCGTCATAAAACCTTGAAATTTTGTAACAATAAAGTACTCGAGCCTCTTGTCATTTTAAGTTATCACTCAAAGCTTTGCTACCCTTGAGTCCCAAATCAAACACTGATAAAACTTCAAATGGCCCTAACTTCTATACGGTACGTTGTACACCTATCAAAGTTTGCAACATACAAATGCTAGTAACTTTTTACTGGAGCGTCATAAAACCTTGAAATTTTGTAACAATAAAGCACTCGAGCCTCTTGTCAATTTAAGCTATCGGTCAAAGCTATGCTACCCTTGAATCCCAAATCAAAAACTGATAAAACTTCAAATGGCCCTAACTTCTATGCGGTATGTCCTACACCTATCAAAGTTTGCAAAATACAAATGCTTGTAACTTTTTACTGGAGCGTCATAAAACCATGAAATTTTGTAACAAAAAAGTACTCGAGCCTCTTGATAATTTAAGCTATCACTCAAAGCTATGCTACCCTTGAGTCCCAAATCAAACAATGATAAAACTTCAAATGGCCCTAACTTCTATACGGTACATCCTACACATATGAAAGTTTGCAACATACAACTGCTTGTAACTTTTTAGTGGATCGTCATAAAACCTTGAAATTTTGTAACAATAAAGTACTCGAGCCAGTTTAAGGTATCGCTCAAAGCTATGCTACCCTTGAGTCCCAAATCAAACACTGTTGCAACTTCAAATGGCCCTAACTTCTATACGGTACGTCCTACACCTATCAAAGTTTGCAACATACAAATGCTTGTATCTTTTTACTGGAGCGACATAAAACCTTGAAATTTTGTAACAATAAAGTACTCGAGCTTCTTGTCAATTTAAGTTATCACTCAAAGCTATGCTACCTTGAGTCCCAAATCAAACACTGATAAAACTTCAAATGGCCCTAACTTCTATACGGTACGTCCTACACCTATCAAAGTTTGCAACATACAAATGCTTGTAACTTTTTACTGGAGCGTCATAAAACCTTTAAATTTTCTAACAATAAATTACTCGAATCTCTTGCCAATTTAAGCTATCGCTCAAAGCTATGCTACCCTTGAGTCCCAAATCAAACACTGATAAAACTTCAAATGGCCCTAACTTCTATACGGTACGTCCTACACCTATCAAAGTTTACAACATACAAATGCTTGTAACTTTTTAGTGGAGCGTCATAAAACCTTGAAATTTTGTAACAATAAAGTACTCGAGCCTCCTGTCAATTTAAGCTATCGCTCAAAGCTATGCTACCCTTGAGTCCCAATTCAAACACTGATAAAACTTCAAATGGCCCTAACTTCTATGCGGTATGTCCTACACCTATCAAAGTTTGAAACGTACAAATACTTGTAACTTTTTACTGGAGCGTCATAAAACCTTGAAGTTTTGTAACAATAAAGTACTCGAGCCTCTTGTCAATTTAAGCTATCGCTCAAAGCTATGCTACCCTTGAGTCCCAAATCAAACACTGATAAAACTACAAATGGCCCTAACTTCTATACGGTACGTCCTACACCTATCAAAGTTTGCAACATACAAATGCTTGTAACTTTTTACTGGAGCGTCATAAAACCTTGAAATTTTGTAACAATAAAGTACTTTGTAACAATAAAGTACTGTCAATTTAAGCTATCGCTCAAAGCTATGCTACCCTTGAGTCCCAGATCAAACACTAATAAAACTTCAAATGGCCCTAACTTCTATACGGTACGTCCTACATCTATCAAAGTTTGCAACATACAAATGCTTGTAACTTTTTAGTGGAGCGTCATAAAACCTTGAAATTTTGTAACAATAGAGTGCTCGGGCCTCTTGTCAATTTAAGCTATCGCTCAAAGCTGTGCTACCCTTGAGTCCCAAATCAAACACTGATAAAACTTCAAATGGCCCTAACTTTTATGCGTTATGTCCTACACCTATCAAAATTTGCAACATACAAATGTTTGTAACTTTTTACTGGAGCGTCATAAAATCTTGAAATTTTGTAACAACAAAGTACTCGAGCCTCTTGTCAATTTAAGCTATCACTCAAAGCTATGCTACCTTTGAGTCCCAAATCAAACACTGATAAAACTTCAAATGGCCCTAACATCTATAGGGTACGTCCTACACCTATCAAATTTAGCAACATACAAATGCTTGTAGCTACACCTATCAAAGTTTGCAACATACAAATGCTTGTAACTTTTTACTGGAGCGTCATAAAACCTTTAAATTTTGTAACAATAAAATACTCGAGCCTCTTGTCAATTTAAGCTATCGCTCAAAGCCATGCTACCCTTGAGTCCCAAATCAAACACTAATAATGCTTCAAATGGCCCTAACTTGTATGCGGTATGTCCTACACCTATCAAAGTTTGCAACATACAAATGCTTGTAACTTTTTTACTGGAGCGTCATAAAAACTTGAAATTTTGTAACAATAAAGTACTCGAGCCTCTTGTCAAATTAAGCTATCGCTCAAAGCTAGCTACCGCTGAGTCCCAAATCAAACACTGATAAAACTTCAATTGGCCCTAACTTCTATACGGTACGTCCTACACCTATCAAAGTTTGCAACATACAAATGCTTGTAACTTTTTACTGGAGCGTCATAAAACCTTGAAATTTTGTAACAATAAAGCACTCGAGCCTCTTGTCAATTTAAGCTATCGCTCAAAGCTATGCAACCCTTGAGTCCCAAATCAAACACTGATAAAACTTCAAATGGCCCTAAGTTCTATACGGTACGTCCTACACCTATCAAAGTTAGCAACATACAAATGCTTGTAACTTTTTACTGGAGCGTCATAAGACCTTGAAATTGTAACAATAAGGTATTCGAGCCTCTTGTCAATTTAAGCTATCGCTCAAAGCTATGCTACCCTTGAGTCACAAATCAAACACTGATAAAACTTCAAAAGGCCCTAACTTGTATGCGGTATGTCCTACACCTATCAAAGTTTGTAACATATACATGCTTGTAACTTTTTACTGGAGCGTCATAAAACCTTGAAATTTTGTAACAATAAAGTACTCGAGCCTCTTGCCAATTTAAGCAATCGCTCAAAGCTATGCTACCCTTGAGTCCCAAATCAAACACTGATACAACTTCAAATGGCCCTCACTTCTATACGGTACGTCCTACACCTATCAAAGTTTGCAACATACAAATGCTTGTAACTTTTTATTGGAGCGTCATAAAACCTTGAAATTTTGTAACAATAAAGTACTCGAGCCTCTTGCCAATTTAAGCTATCGCTCAAAGCTATGCTACCGTTGAGTCCCAAATCAAACACTGATAAAACTTCAAATGGCCCTAACTTCTATACGGTACGTCCTACACCTATCAAAATTTGCAACATACAAATGCTTGTAACTTTTTAGTGGAGCGTCATAAAACCTTGAAATTTTGTAACAATAAAGTACTCGAGCCTCTTGCCAATTTAAGCTATCGCTCAAAGCTATGCTACCCTTGAGTCCCAAATCAAACACTGATAAAACTTCAAATGGCCCTACATTCTATACGGTACGTCCTACATCTATCAAAGTTTGCAACATACAAATGCTTGTAACTTTTTACTGGAGTGTCATAAAACCTTGAAATTTTGTAACAATAAAGTACTCAAGCCTCTTGTCAATTTAAGCTATCGCTCAAAGCTATGCTACCCTTGAGTCCCAAATCAAACACTGATAAAACTTCAAATGGCCCTAACTTCTATATGCTCCGTCCTACACCTATCAAAGTTTGCAACATACAAATGCTTGTATCTTTTTACTGGAGCGACATAAAACCTTGAAATTTTGTAACAACAAAGTACTCGAGCCTCTTCTCAATTTAAGTTATCACTCAAAGCTATGCTACCTTGAGTCCCAAATCAAACACTGATAAAACTTTAAATGGCCCTAACTTCTATACGGTACGTCCCACACCTATCAAAGTTTGCAACATACAAATGCTTGTAACTTTTTACTGGAGCGTCATAAAACCTTGAAATTTTGTAACAATAAATTACTCGAACCTCTTGCCAATTTAAGCTATCGCCCAAAGCTATGCTACCCTTGAGTCCCAAATCAAGCACTGATAAAACTTCAAATGGCCCTAACTTCTATACGGTACGTCCTACACCTATCAAAGTTTGCAACATACAAATGCTTGTAACTTTTTACTGGAGCGTCATAAGACCTTGAAATTGTAACAATAAGGTATTCGAGCCTCTTGTCAATTAAGCTATCGCTCAAAGCTATGCTACCCTTGAGTCCCAAATCAAACACTGATAAAACTTCAAAAGGCCCTAACTTGTATGCGGTATGTCCTACACCTATCAAAGTTTGTAACATATACATGCTTGTAACTTTTTACTGGAGCGTCATAAAACCTTGAAATTTTGTAACAATAAAGTACTCGAGCCTCTTGCCAATTTAAGCAATCGCTCAAAGCTATGCTACCCTTGAGTCCAAAATCAAACACTGATAAAACTTCAAATGGCCCTCACTTCTATACGGTACGTCCTACACCTATCAAAGTTTGCAACATACAAATGCTTGTAACTTTTTAGTGGAGCGTCATAAAACCTTGAAATTTTGTAACAATAAAGTACTCGAGCCTCTTGCCAATTTAAGCTATCGCTCAAAGCTATGCTACCCTTGAGTCCCAAATCAAACACTGATAAAACTTCAAATGGACCTAACTTCTATACGGTACGTCCTACACCTATCAAAGTTTGCAACATACAAATGCTTGTAACTTTTTAGTGGAGCGTCATAAAACCTTGAAATTTTGTAACAATAAAGTGCTCGAGCCTCTTGCCAATTTAAGCTATCGCTCAAAGCTATGCTACCCTTGAGTCCCAAATCAAACACTGATAAAACTTCAAATGGCCCTAACTTCTATACGGTACGTCCTACACATATCAAAGTTTGCAACATACAAATGCTTGTAACTTTTTAGTGGAGCGTCATAAAACCTTGAAATTTTGTAACAATAAAGTACTCGAGCCTCTTGCCAATTTAAGCTATCGCTCAAAGCAATGCTACCCTTGAGTCCCAAATCAAACACTGATAAAACTTGAAATGGCCCTACATTCTATACGGTACGTCCTACATCTATCAAAGTTTGCAACATACAAATGCTTGTAACTTTTTACTGGAGTGTCATAAAACCTTGAAATTTTGTAACAATAAAGTACTCAAGCCTCTTGTCAATTTAAGCTATCACTCAAAGATATGCTACCCTTGAGTCCCAAATCAAACACTGATAAAATTTTAAATGGCGCTAACTTCTATACGGTACGTCCTACTCCTATCAAAGTTTGCAACATACAAATGCTTGTAACTTTTTACTGGAGCGTCATAAAACCTTGAAATTTTGTAACAATGAAGTACTCGAGCCTCTTGTCAATTTAAGCTATCGCTCAAAGCTATGCTACCCTTGAGTCCCAAATCAAACACTGATAAAACTTCAAATGGCCCTAACTTCTATATGCTACGTCCTACACCTATCAAAGTTTGCAACATACAAATGCTTGTATCTTTTTACTGGATCGACATAAAACCTTGAAATTTTGTAACAATAAAGTACTCGAGCCTCTTCTCAATTTAAGTTATCACTCAAAGCTATGCTACCTTGAGTCCCAAATCAAACACTGATAAAACTTTAAATGGCCCTAACTTCTATACGCTACGTCCCACACCTATCAAAGTTTGCAACATACAAATGCTTGTAACTTTTTACTGGAGCGTCATAAAACCTTGAAATTTTGTAACAATAGAGTGCTCGGGCCTCTTGTCAATTTAAGCTATCGCTCAAAGCTATGCTACCCGTGAGTCCCAAATCAAACACTGATAAAACTTCAAATGGCCCTAACTTCTATGCGGTATGTCCTACACCTATCAAAATTTGCAACATACAAATGCTTGTAACTTTTTACTGGAGCGTCATAAAACCTTGAAATTTTGTAACAATAAAGTACTCGAGCCTCTTGCCAATTTAAGCAATCGCTCAAAGCTATGCTACCCTTGAGTCCCAAATCAAACACTGATAAAACTTCAAATGGCCCTCACTTCTATACGGTACGTCCTACACCTATCAAAGTTTGCAACATACAAATGCTTGTATCTTTTTACTGGAGCGACATAAAACCTTGAAATTTTTTAACAATAAAGTACTCGAGCTTCTTGTCAATTTAAGTTATCACTCAAAGCTATGCTCCCTTGAGTCCCAAATCAAACACTGATAAAACTTCAAATGGCCCTAACTTCTATACGGTACGTCCTACACCTATCAAAGTTTGCAACATACAAATGCTTGTAACTTTTTACTGGAGCGTCATAAAACCTTGAAATTTTCTAACAATAAATTACTCGAACCTCTTGCGAATTTAAGCTATCGCCCAAAGCTATGCTACCCTTGAGTCCCAAATCAAGCACTGATAAAACTTCAAATGGCCCTAACTTCTATACGGTACGTCCTACACCTATCAAAGTTTGCAACATACAAATGCTTGTAACTTTTTAGCGGAGCGTCATAAAACCTTGAAATTTTGTAACAATAAAGTACTCGAGCCTCTTGCCAATTTAAGCTATCGCTCAAAGCTATGCTACCCTTGAGTCCCAAATCAAACACTGATAAAACTTCAAATGGCCCTACATTCTATGCGGTACGTCCTACATCTATCAAAGTTTGCAACATACAAATGCTTGTAACTTTTTACTGGAGTGTCATAAAACCTTGAAATTTTGTAACAATAAAGTACTCAAGCCTCTTGTCAATTTAAGCTATCACTCAAAGATATGCTACCCTTGAGTCCCAAATCAAACACTGATAAAACTTCAAATGGCCCTAACTTCTATGCGGTATGTCCTACACCTATAAAAGTTTGCAACATACAAATGCTTGTAACTTTTTACTGGAGCGTCATAAAACCTTGAAATTTTGTAACAATAGAGTGCTCGGGCCTCTTGTCAATTTAAGCTATCGCTCAAAGCTATGCTACCCTTGAGTCCCAAATCAAACACTGATAAAACTTCAAATGGCCCTAACTTCTATACGGTACGTCCTACACCTATCAAAGTTTGCAACATACAAATGCTTGTAACTTTTTAGTGGAGCGTCATAAAACCTTGAAATTTTGTAACAATAAAGTACTCGAGCCTCTTGCCAATTTAAGCTATCGCTCAAAGCTATGCTACCCTTGAGTCCCAAATCAAACACTGATAAAACTTCAAATGGCCCTAACTTCTATACGGTACGTCCTACACCTATCAAAGTTTGCAACATACAAATGCTTGTAACTTTTTAGTGGAGCGTCATAAAACCTTGAAATTTTGTAACAATAAAGTACTCGAGCCTCTTGCCAATTTAAGCTATCGCTCAAAGCTATGCTACCCTTGAGTCCCAAATCAAACACTGATAAAACTTCAAATGGCCCTACATTCTATGCGGTACGTCCTACACCTATAAAAATTTGCAACATACAAATGCTTGTAACTTTTTACTGGATCGACATAAAACCTTGAAATTTTGTAACAATAAAGTACTCGAGCCTCTTGTCAATTTAAGCTATCACTCAAAGCTATGCTACCCTTGAGTCCCAAATCAAACACTGATAAAACTTCAAATGGCCCTAACTTCTATAGGGTACGTCCTACACCTATCAAAGTTTGCAACATACAAATGCTTGTAGCTACACCTATCAAAGTTTGCAACATACAAATGCTTATAACTTTTTACTGGAGCGTCATAAAATATTGAAATTTTGTAACAATGAAGTACTCGAGCCTCTTGTCAATTTAAGCTATCGCTCAAAGCTATGCTACCCTTGAGTCCCAAATCAAACACTGATAAAACTTCAAATGGCCCTAACTTCTATGCGGTATGTCCTACACCTATCAAAATTTGCAACATACAAATGCTTGTAGCTACACCTATCAAAGTTTGCAACATACAAATGCTTGTAACTTTTTACTGGAGCGTCATAAAATATTGAAATTTTGTAACAATGAAGTACTCGAGCCTCTTGTCAATTTAAGCTATCGCTCAAACCTATGCTACCCTTGAGTCCCAAATCAAACACTGATAAAACTTCAAATGGCCCTAACTTCTATACGGTACGTCCTACACCTATCAAAGTTTGCAACATACAAATGCTTGTAACTTTTTACTGGAGCGTCATAAAACCTTGAAATTTTCTAACAATAAATTACTCGAACCTCTTGCCAATTTAAGCTATCGCCCAAAGCTATGCTACCCTTGAGTCCCAAATCAAGCACTGATAAAACTTCAAATGGCCCTAACTTCTATACGGTACGTCCTACACCTATCAAAGTTGCAACATACAAATGCTTGTAACTTTTTAGTGGAGCGTCATAAAACCTTGAAATTTTGTAACAATAAAGTACTCGAGCCTCTTGCCAATTTAAGCTATCGCTCAAAGCTATGCTACCCTTGAGTCCCAAATCAAACACTGATAAATCTTCAAATGGCCCTACATTCTATACGGTACGTCCTACATCTATCAAAGTTTGCAACATACAAATGCTTGTAACTTTTTACTGGAGTGTCATAAAACCTTGAAATTTTGTAACAATAAAGTACTCAAGCCTCTTGTCAATTTAAGCTATCACTCAAAGATATGCTACCCTTGAGTCACAAATCAAACACTGATAAATCTTTATATGGCGCTAACTTCTATACGGTACGTCCTACTCCTATCAAAGTTTGCAACATACAAATGCTTGTAACTTTTTACTGGAGCGTCATAAAACCTTGAAATTTTGTAACAATGAAGTACTCGAGCCTCTTGTCAATTTAAGCTATCGCTCAAAGCTATGCTACCCTTGAGTCCCAAATCAAACACTGATAAAACTTCAAATGGCCCTAACTTCTATATGCTACGTCCTACACCTATCAAAGTTTGCAACATACAAATGCTTGTATCTTTTTACTGGATCGACATAAAACCTTGAAATTTTGTAACAATAAAGTACTCGAGCCTCTTCTCAATTTAAGTTATCACTCAAAGCTATGCTACCTTGAGTCCCAAATAAAACACTGATAAAACTTTAAATGGCCCTAACTTCTATACGCTACGTCCCACACCTATCAAAGTTTGCAACATACAAATGCTTGTAACTTTTTACTGGAGCGTCATAAAACCTTGAAATTTTGTAACAATAGAGTGCTCGGGCCTCTTGTGAATTTAAGCTATCGCTCAAAGCTATGCTACCCTTGAGTCCCAAATCAAACACTGATAAAACTTCAAATGGCCCTAACTTCTATGCGGTATGTCCTACACCTATCAAAATTTGCAACATACAAATGCTTGTAACTTTTTACTGGAGCGTCATAAAACCTTGAAATTTTGTAACAATGAAGTACTCGAGCCTCTTGTCAATTTAAGCTATCGCTCAAACCTATGCTACCCTTGAGTCCCAAATCAAACACTGATAAAACTTCAAATGGCCCTAACTTCTATATGCTACGTCCTACACCTATCAAAGTTTGCAACATACAAATGCTTGTATCTTTTTACTGGATCGACATAAAACCTTGACATTTTGTAACAATAAAGTACTCGAGCCTCTTCTCAATTTAAGTTATCACTCAAAGCTATGCTACCTTGAGTCCCAAATCAAACACTGATAAAACTTCAAATGGCCCTCACTTCTATACGGTACGTCCTACACCTATCAAAGTTTGCAACATACAAATGCTTGTATCTTTTTACTGGAGCGACATAAAACCTTGAAATTTTGTAACAATAAAGTACTCGAGCCTCTTGTCAATTTAAGTTATCACTCAAAGCTATGCTCCCTTGAGTCCCAAATCAAACACTGATAAAACTTCAAATGGCCCTAACTTCTATACGGTACGTCCTACACCTATCAAAGTTTGCAACATACAAATGCTTGTAACTTTTTACTGGAGCGTCATAAAACCTTGAAATTTTCTAACAATAAATTACTCGAACCTCTTGCCAATTTAAGCTATCGCCCAAAGCTATGCTACCCTTGAGTCCCAAATCAAGCACTGATAAAACTTCAAATGGCCCTAACTTCTATACGGTACGTCCTACACCTATCAAAGTTTGCAACATACAAATGCTTGTAACTTTTTAGTGGAGCGTCATAAAACCTTGAAATTTTGTAACAATAAAGTACTCGAGCCTCTTGCCAATTTAAGCTATCGCTCAAAGCTATGCTACCCTTGAGTCCCAAATCAAACACTGATAAAACTTCAAATGGCCCTACATTCTATACGGTACGTCCTACATCTATCAAAGTTTGCAACATACAAATGCTTGTAACTTTTTACTGGAGTGTCATAAAACCTTGAAATTTTGTAACAATAAAGTACTCAAGCCTCTTGTCAATTTAAGCTATCACTCAAAGATATGCTACCCTTGAGTCACAAATCAAACACTGATAAATCTTTAAATGGCGCTAACTTCTATACGGTACGTCCTACTCCTATCAAAGTTTGCAACATACAAATGCTTGTAACTTTTTACTGGAGCGTCATAAAACCTTGAAATTTTGTAACAATGAAGTACTCGAGCCTCTTGTCAATTTAAGCTATCGCTCAAAGCTATGATACCCTTGAGTCCCAAATCAAACACTGATAAAACTTGAAATGGCCCTAACTTCTATATGCTACGTCCTACACCTATCAAAGTTTGCAACATACAAATGCTTGTATCTTTTTACTGGAGCGACATAAAACCTTGAAATTTTGTAACAATAAAGTACTCGAGCCTCTTCTCAATTTAAGTTATCACTCAAAGCTATGCTACCTTGAGTCCCAAATCAAACACTGATAAAACTTTAAATGGCCCTAACTTCTATACGGTACGTCCCACACCTATCAAAGTTTGCAACATACAAATGCTTGTAAGTTTTTACTGGAGCGTCATAAAACCTGGAAATTTTGTAACAATAGAGTGCTCGGGCCTCTTGTCAATTTAAGCTATCGCTCAAAGCTATGCTACCCTTGAGTCCCAAATCAAACACTGATAAAACTTCAAATGGCCCTAACTTCTATGCGGTATGTCCTACACCTATCAAAATTTGCAACATACAAATGCTTGTAACTTTTTACTGGAGCGTCATAAAATCTTGAAATTTTGTAACAATAAAGTACTCGAGCCTCTTGTCAATTTAAGCTATCACTCAAAGCTATGCTACCCTTGAGTCCCAAATCAAACACTGATAAAACTTCAAATGGCCCTAACTTCTATAGGGTACGTCCTACACCTATCAAAGTTTGCAACATACAAATGCTTGTAGCTACACCTATCAAAGTTTGCAACATACAAATGCTTATAACTTTTTACTGGAGCGTCATAAAATATTGAAATTTTGTAACAATGAAGTACTCGAGCCTCTTGTCAATTTAAGCTATCGCTCAAAGCTATGCTACCCTTGAGTCCCAAATCAAATACTGATAAAACTTCAAATGGCCCTAACTTCTATGCGGTATGTCCTACACCTCTCAAAGTTTGCAATATACAAATGCTTGTAACTTTTTACTGGAGCGTCATAAAACCTTTAAATTTTGTAACAATAAAGTTCTCGAGCCTCTTGCCAATTTAAGCTATCACTCAAAGCTATGCTACCCTTGAATCCCAAATCAAACACTGATAAAACTTCAAATGGCCCTAACTTCTATATGGTACGTCCTACACCTATGAAAGTTTGCAACATACAAATGCTTGTAACTTTTTACTGGAGCGTCATAAAACCTTGAAATTTTGTAACAATAAAGCCTCTTGCCAAGTTAAGCTATCGCTCAAAGCTATGCTAGCCTTGAGTCCCAAATCAAACACTGATAAAACTTCAAATGACCCTAACTTCTATACATTACGTCCTACACCTATCAAAGTTTGCAACATACAAATGCTTGTAACTTTTTAGTGGAGCGTCATAAAACCTTGAAATTTTGTAACAATAAAGTACCCGAGCCTCTTGTCAATTTAAGCTATCGCTCAAAGCCATGCTACCCTTGAGTCCCAAATCAAACACTGATAATGCTTCAAATGGCCCTAACTTGTATGCGGTATGTCCTACACTTATCAAATTTTGCAACATATACATGCTTGTCACTTTTTACTGGAGCGTCATAAAAACTTGAAATTTTGTAACAATAAAGTACTCGAGCCTCTTGTCAAATTAAGCTATCGCTCAAAGCTATGCTACCGTTGAGTCCCAAATCAAACACTGATAAAACTTCAATTGGCCCTAACTTCTATACGGTACGTCCTACACCTATCAAAGTTTGCAACATACAAATGCTTGTAACTTTTTACTGGAGCGTCATAAAACCATGAAATTTTGTAACAATAAAGTACTCAAGCCTCTTGATAATTTAAGCTATCACTCAAAGCTATGCTACCCTTGAGTCCCAAATCAAACACTGATAAAACTTCAATTGGTCCTAGCTTCTATAGGGTACGTCCTACACCTATGAAAGTTTGCAACATACAAATGCTTGTAACTTTTTACTGGAGCGTCATAAGACCTTGAAATTGTAACAATAAGGTATTCGAGGTTGTTGTCAATTTAAGCTATCGCTCAAAGCTATGCTACCCTTGAGTCCGAAATCAAACACTGATAAAACTTCAAATGGCCCTAACTTCTATACGGTACGTCCTGCACCTATGAAAGTTTGCAACATACAAATGCTTGTAACTTTTTACTGGAGCGTCATAAACCTTGAAATTTTGTAACAATAAAGCACTCGAGCCTCTTGTCAATTTAAGCTATCGCTCAAAGCTATGCTACCCTTGAGTCCCAAATCAAACACTGATAAAACTTCAAATGGCCCTAACTTCTATGCGGTATGTCCTACACCTATCAAAATTGGCAACATACAAATGCTTGTAACTTTTTACTGGAGCGTCATAAAACCTTGAAATTTTGTAACAATAAAGTACTCGAGCCTCTAGCCAATTTAAGCAATCGCTCAAAGCTATGCTACCCTTGAGTCCCAAATCAAACACTGATAAAACTTCAAATGGCCCTCACTTCTATACGGTACGTCCTACACTTATCAAAGTTTGCAACATACAAATGCTTGTAACTTTTTACTGGAGCGTCATAAAACCTTGAAATTTTCTAACAATAAATTACTCGAACCTCTTGCCAATTTAAGCTATCGCCCAAAGCTATGCTACCCTTGAGTCCCAAATCAAGCACTGATAAAACTTCAAATGGCCCTAACTTCTATACGGTACGTCCTACACCTATCAAAGTTTGCAACATACAAATGCTTGTAACTTTTTAGTGGAGCGTCATAAAACCTTGAAATTTTGTAACAATAAAGTACTCGAGCCTCTTGCCAATTTAAGCTATCGCTCAGAGCTATGCTACCCTTGAGTCCCAAATCAAACACTGATAAAACTTCAAATGGCCCTACATTCTATACGGTACGTCCTACATCTATCAAAGTTTGCAACATACAAATGCTTGTAACTTTTTACTGGAGTGTCATAAAACCTTGAAATTTTGTAACAATAAAGTACTCAAGCCTCTTGTCAATTTAAGCTATCACTCAAAGATATGCTACCCTTGAGTCACAAATCAAACACTGATAAATCTTTAAATGGCGCTAACTTCTATACGGTACGTCCTACTCCTATCAAAGTATGCAACATACAAATGCTTGTAACTTTTTACTGGAGCGTCATAAAACCTTGAAATTTTGTAACAATGAAGTACTCGAGCCTCTTGTCAATTTAAGCTATCGCTCAAAGCTATGCTACCCTTGAGTCCCAAATCAAACACTGATAAAACTTGAAATGGCCCTAACTTCTATATGCTACGTCCTACACCTATCAAAGTTTGCAACATACAAATGCTTGTATCTTTTTACTGGAGCGACATAAAACCTTGAAATTTTGTAACAATAAAGTACTCGAGCCTCTTCTCAATTTAAGTTATCACTCAAAGCTATGCTACCTTGAGTCCCAAATCAAACACTGATAAAACTTTAAATGGCCCTAACTTCTATACGGTACGTCCCACACCTATCAAAGTTTGCAACATACAAATGCTTGTAACTTTTTACTGGAGCGTCATAAAACCTTGAAATTTTGTAACAATAGAGTGCTCGGGCCTCTTGTCAATTTAAGCTATCGCTCAAAGCTATGGTACCCTTGAGTCCCAAATCAAACACTGATAAAACTTCAAATGGCCCTAACTTCTATGCGGTATGTCCTACACCTATCAAAATTTGCAACATACAAATGCTTGTAACTTTTTACTGGAGCGTCATAAAATCTTGAAATTTTGTAACAATAAAGTACTCGAGCCTCTTGTCAATTTAAGCTATCACTCAAAGCTATGCTACCCTTGAGTCCCAAATCAAACACTGATAAAACTTCAAATGGCCCTAACTTCTATAGGGTACGTCCTACACCTATCAAAGTTTGCAACATACAAATGCTTGTAGCTACACCTATCAAAGTTTGCAACATACAAATGCTTGTAACTTTTTACTGGAGCGTCATAAAATATTGAAATTTTGTAACAATGAAGTACTCGAGCCTCTTGTCAATTTAAGCTATCGCTCAAAGCTATGCTACCCTTGAGTCCCAAATCAAATACTGATAAAACTTCAAATGGCCCTAACTTCTATGCGGTATGTCCTACACCTCTCAAAGTTTGCAATATACAAATGCTTGTAACTTTTTACTGGAGCGTCATAAAACCTTTAAATTTTGTAACAATAAAGTTCTCGAGCCTCTTGCCAATTTAAGCTATCACTCAAAGCTATGCTACCCTTGAATCCCAAATCAAACACTGATAAAAATTCAAATGGCCCTAACTTCTATATGGTACGTCCTACACCTATGAAAGTTTGCAACATACAAATGCTTGTAACTTTTTCTGGAGCGTCATAAAACCTTGAAATTTTGTAACAATAAAGCCTCTTGCCAAGTTAAGCTATCGCTCAAAGCTATGCTAGCCTTGAGTCCCAAATCAAACACTGATAAAACTTCAAATGACCCTAACTTCTATACATTAGGTCCTACACCTATCAAAGTTTGCAACATACAAATGCTTGTAACTTTTTAGTGGAGCGTCATAAAACCTTGAAATTTTGTAACAATAAAGTACCCGAGCCTCTTGTCAATTTAAGCTATCGCTCAAAGCCATGCTACCCTTGAGTCCCAAATCAAACACTGATAATGCTTCAAATGGCCCTAACTTGTATGCGGTATGTCCTACACTTATCAAATTTTGCAACATATACATGCTTGTCACTTTTTACTGGAGCGTCATAAAAACTTGAAATTTTGTAACAATAAAGTACTCGAGCCTCTTGTCAAATTAAGCTATCGCTCAAAGCTATGCTACCGTTGAGTCCCAAATCAAACACTGATAAAACTTCAATTGGCCCTAACTTCTATACGGTACGTCCTACACCTATCAAAGTTTGCAACATACAAATGCTTGTAACTTTTTACTGGAGCGTCATAAAACCATGAAATTTTGTAACAATAAAGTACTCAAGCCTCTTGATAATTTAAGCTATCACTCAAAGCTATGCTACCCTTGAGTCCCAAATCAAACACTGATAAAACTTCAAATGGTCCCAACTTCTATAGGGTACGTCCTACACCTATGAAAGTTTGCAACATACAAATGCTTGTAACTTTTTACTGGAGCGTCATAAGACCTTGAAATTGTAACAATAAGGTATTCGAGGTTGTTGTCAATTTAAGCTATCGCTCAAAGCTATGCTACCCTTGAGTCCGAAATCAAACACTGATAAAACTTCAAATGGCCCTAACTTCTATACGGTACGTCCTGCACCTATGAAAGTTTGCAACATACAAATGCTTGTAACTTTTTACTGGAGCGTCATAAACCTTGAAATTTTGTAACAATAAAGCACTCGAGCCTCTTGTCAATTTAAGCTATCGCTCAAAGCTATGCTACCCTTGAGTCCCAAATCAAACACTGATAAAACTTCAAATGGCCCTAACTTCTATGCGGTATGTCCTACACATGTCAAAATTTGCAACATACAAATGCTTGTAACTTTTTACTGGAGCGTCATAAAACCTTGAAATTTTGTAACAATAAAGTACTCGAGCCTCTTGTCAATTTAAGCAATCGCTCAAAGCTATGCTACCCTTGAGTCCCAAATCAAACACTGATAAAACTTCAAATGGCCCTAAATTCTATACGGTACGTCCTACACCTATCAAAGTTTGCAACATACAAATGCTTGTAACTTTTTACTGGAGCGTCATTAAACCTTGAAATTTTCTAACAATAAATTACTCGAACCTCTTGCCAATTTAAGCTATCGCCCAAAGCTATGCTACCCTTGAGTCCCAAATCAAGCACTGATAAAACTTCAAATGGCCCTAACTTCTATACGGTACGTCCTACTCCTATCAAAGTTTGCAACATACAAATGCTTGTAACTTTTTACTGGAGCGTCATAAAACCTTGAAATTTTGTAACAATGAAGTACTCGAGCCTCTTGTCAATTTAAGCTATCGCTCAAAGCTATGCTACCCTTGAGTCCCAAATCAAACACTGATAAAACTTGAAATGGCCCTAACTTCTATATGCTACGTCCTACACCTATCAAAGTTTGCAACATACAAATGCTTGTATCTTTTTACTGGAGCGACATAAAACCTTGAAATTTTGTAACAATAAAGTACTCGAGCCTCTTCTCAATTTAAGTTATCACTCAAAGCTATGCTACCTTGAGTCCCAAATCAAACACTGATAAAACTTTAAATGGCCCTAACTTCTATACGGTACGTCCCACACCTATCAAAGTTTGCAACATACAAATGCTTGTAACTTTTTACTGGAGCGTCATAAAACCTTGAAATTTTGTAACAATAAAGTACTCGAGCCTCTTGTCAATTTAAGCTATCGCTCAAAGCTATGCTACCCTTGAGTCCCAAATCAAACACTAATAAAACTTCAAATGGCCCTGACTTCTATACGGTACGTCCTACACCTATCAAAGTGTGCAACATACAAATGCTTGTAACTTGTTAGTGGAGCGTCATAAAACCTTGAAATTTTGTAACAATAAAGTACTCGAGCCTCTTGTCAATTTAAGCTATCGCTCAAAGCAATGCTACCCTTGAGTCCCAAATCAAACACTGATAAAACTTCAAATGGCCCTAACTTCTATGCGGTATGTCCTACACCTATCAAAGTTTGCAACATACAAATGCTTGTAACTTTTTACTGGAGCGTCATAAAACCTTGAAATTTTGTAACAATAGAGTGCTCGGGCCTCTTGTCAATTTAAGCTATCGCTCAAAGCTATGCTACCCTTGAGTCCCAAATCAAACACTGATAAAACTTCAAATGGCCCTAACTTCTATAGGGTACGTCCTACACCTATCAAAGTTTGCAACATACAAATGCTTGTAGCTACACCTATCAAAGTTTGCAACATACAAATGCTTGTAACTTTTTACTGGAGCGTCATAAAATATTGAAATTTTGTAACAATGAAGTACTCGAGCCTCTTGTCAATTTAAGCTATCGCTCAAAGCTATGCTACCCTTGAGTCCCAAATCAAATACTGATAAAACTTCAAATGGCCCTAACTTCTATGCGGTATGTCCTACACCTCTCAAAGTTTGCAATATACAAATGCTTGTAACTTTTTACTGGAGCGTCATAAAACCTTTAAATTTTGTAACAATAAAGTACTCGAGCCTCTTGCCAATTTAAGCTATCACTCAAAGCTATGCTACCCTTGAATCCCAAATCAAACACTGATAAAACTTCAAATGGCCTTAACTTCTATATGGTACGTCCTACACCTATGAAAGTTTGCAACATACAAATGCTTCTAACTTTTTACTGGAGCGTCATAAAACCTTGAAATTTTGTAACAATAAAGCCTCTTGCCAAGTTAAGCTATCGCTCAAAGCTATGCTAGCCTTGAGTCCCAAATCAAACACTGATAAAACTTCAAATGACCCTAACTTCTATACATTACGTCCTACACCTATCAAAGTTTGCAACATACAAATGCTTGTAACATTTTAGTGGAGCGTCATAAAACCTTGAAATTTTGTAACAATAAAGTACCCGAGCCTCTTGTCAATTTAAGCTATCGCTCAAAGCCATGCTACCCTTGAATCCCAAATCAAACACTGATAATGCTTCAAATGGCCCTAACTTGTATGCGGTATGTCCTACACTTATCAAATTTTGCAACATATACATGCTTGTCACTTTTTACTGGAGCGTCATAAAAACTTGAAATTTTGTAACAATAAAGTACCCGACCCTCTTGTCAATTTAAGCTATCGCTCAAAGCCCTGCTACCCTTGAGTCCCAAATCAAACACTGATAAAACTTCAAATGGCCCTAGCTTCTATACGGTACGTCCTACACCTATCAAAGTTTGCAACATACAAATGCTTGTAACTTTTTAGTGGAGCGTCATAAAACCTTGAAATTTTGTAACAATAAAGTACTCGAGCCTCTTGCATTTTAAGTTATCACTCGAAGCTTTGCTACCCTTGAGTCCCAAATCAAACACTGATAAAACTTCAATTGGCCCTAACTTCTATACGGTACGTCCTACACCTATTAAAGTTTGCAACATACAAATGCTTGTAACTTTTTAATGGAGCGTCATAAAACCTTGAAATTTTGTAACAATAGAGCACTCGAGCCTCTTGTCAATTTAAGCTATCGCTCAAAGCTATGCAACCCTTGAGTCCCAAATCAAACACTGATAAAACTTCAAATGGCCCTAAGTTATATACGGTACGTCCTACACCTATCAAAGTTTGCAACATATACATGCTTGTAACTTTTTACTGGAGCGTCATAAGACCTTGAAATTTTGTAACAATAAAGTACCCGAGCCTCTTGTCAATTTAAGCTATCGCTAAAAGCTATGCTACCCTTGAGTTCCAAATCAAACACAGATAAAACTTCAAATGGCCCTAACTTCTATACGGTACGTCCTACACCTATGAAAGTTTGCAACATACAAATGCTTGTAACTTTTTACTGGAGCGTCATAAAACCTTGAAATTTTGTAACAATAAAGCCTCTTGCCAGTTTAAGCTATCGCTCAAAGCTATGGTAGCCTTGAGTCCCAAATCAAACACTGATAAAACTTCAAATGGCCCTAACTTCTATACGGTACGTCCTACACCTATCAAAATTTGCAACATACATCGCTCAAAGCCATGCTGCCCTTGAGTCCCAAATCAAACACTGATAAAGCTTCAAATGGCCCTAACTTGTATGCGGTATGTCCTACACCTATCAAAGTTTGCAACATATACATGCTTGTAACTTTTTACTGGAGCGTCATAAAACCTTGAAATTTTGTAACAATAAAGTACTCGAGCCTCTTGTCAATTTAAGCTATCGCTCAAAGCTATGCTACCCTTGAGTCCCAAATCAAACACTAATAAAACTTCAAATGGCCCTCACTTCTATACGGTACGTCCTACACCTATCAAAGTTTGCAACATACAATGCTTGTAAGTTTTTAGTGGAGCGTCATAAAACCTTGAAATTTTGTAACGATAAAGTACTCGAGCCTCTTGCCAATTTAAGCTATCGCTCAAAGCTATGCTACCCTTGAGTCCCAAATCAAACACTGATAAAACTTCAATTGGCCCTAACTTCTATACGGTACGTCCTACACCTATTAAAGTTTGCAACATACAAATGCTTGTAACTTTTTAATGGAGCGTCATAAAACCTTGAAATTTTGTAACAATAAAGCACTCGAGCCTCTTGTCAATTTAAGCTATCGCTCAAAGCTATGCAACCCTTGAGTCCCAAATCAAACACTGATAAAACTTCAAATGGCCCTAAGTTCTATACGGTACGTCCTACACCTATCAAAGTTAGCAACATACAAATGCTTGTAACTTTTTACTGGAGCGTCATAAGACCTTGAAATTTTGTAACAATAAAGTACCCGAGCCTCTTGTCAATTTAAGCTATCGCTCAAAGCTATGCTATCCTTGAGTCCCAAATCAAACACAGATAAAACTTCAAATGGCCCTAACTTCTATACGGTACGTCCTACACCTATGAAAGTTTGCAACATACAAATGCTTGTAACTTTTTACTGGAGCGTCATAAAATCTTGAAATTTTGTAACAATAAAGCCTCTTGCCAGTTTAAGCTATCGCTCAAAGCTATGCTACCCTTGAGTCCCAAATCAAACACTGATAAAACTTCAAATGGCCCTAACTTCTATACGGTACGTCCTACACCTATCAAAGTTTGCAACATTCAAATGCTTGTAACTTTTTAGTGGAGCGTCATAAAACCTTGAAATTTTGTAACAATCAAGTACCCGAGCCTCTTGTCAATTTAAGCTATCGCTCAAAGCTATGCTGCCCTTGAGTCCCAAATCAAACACTGATAAAGCTTCAAATGGCCCTAACTTGTATGCGGTATGTCCTACACCTATCAAAGTTTGCAACATATACATGCTTGTAACTTTTTACTGGAGCGTCATAAAACCTTGAAATTTTGTAACAATAAAGTACTCGAGCCTCTTGTCAATTTAAGCTATCGCTCAAAGCTATGCTACCCTTGAGACCCAAATCAAACACTGATAAAACTTCAAATGGACCTAACTTCTATACGGTACGTCCTACACCTATTAAAGTTTCCAACATACAAATGCTTGTAACTTTTTAATGGATCGTCATAAAACCTTGAAATTTTGTAACAATAAAGCACTCGAGCCTCTTGTCAATTTAAGCTATCGCTCAAAGCTATGCAACCCTTGAGTCCCAAATCAAACACTGATAAAACTTCAAATGGCCCTAAGTTCTGTACGGTACGTCCTACACCTATCAAAGTTAGCAACATACAAATGGTTGTAACTTTTTACTGGAGCGTCATAAGACCTTGAAATTTTGTAACAATAAAGTACCCGAGCCTCTTGTCAATTTAAGCTATCGCTAAAAGCTATGCTACCCTTGAGTCCCAAATCAAACACAGATAAAACTTCAAATGGCCCTAACTTCTATACGGTACGTCCTACACCTATGAAAGATTGCAACATACAAATGCTTGTAACTTTTTACTGGAGCGTCATAAAACCTTGAAATTTTGTAACAATAAAGCCTCTTGCCAGTTTAAGCTATCGCTCAAAGCTATGGTAGCCTTGAGTCCCAAATCAAACACTGATAAAACTTCAAATGGCCCTAACTTCTATACGGTACGTCCTACACCTATCAAAGTTTGCAACATACAAATGCTTGTAACTTTTTAGTGGAGCGTCATAAAACCTTGAAATTTTGTAACAATAAAGTACCCGAGCCTCTTGTCAATTTAAGCTATCGCTCAAAGCCATGCTGCCCTTGAGTCCCAAATCAAACACTGATAAAGCTTCAAATGGCCCTAACTTGTATGCGGTATGTCCTACACCTATCAAAGTTTGCAACATATACATGCTTGTAACTTTTTACTGGAGCGTCATAAAACCTTGAAATTTTGTAACAATAAAGTACTCGAGCCTCTTGTCAATTTAAGCTATCGCTCAAAGCTATGCTACCCTTGAGACCCAAATCAAACACTGATAAAACTTCAAATGGACCTAACTTCTATATGGTACGTCCAACATCTATCAAAGTTTGCAACATCCAAATGCTTGTAACTTTTTACTGGAGCGTCATAAAACCTTGCAATTTTGTAACAATAAAGTACTCAAGCCTCTTGTCAATTTAAGCTATCGCTCAAAGCTATGCTACCCTTGAGTCCCAAATAAACCACTGATAAAACTTCAAATGGCCCTAACTTCTATGCGGTACGTCCTACACCTATCAAAGTTTGCAACATACAAAAGCTTGTAACTTTTTACTGGAGCGTCATAAAACCTTGAAATTTTGTAACAATGAAGTACTGACGCATCTTGTCAATTTAAGCAATCGCTCAAAGCTATGCTACCCTTGAGTCCCAAATCAAACACTGATAAAACTTCAAATGGCCCTAACTTCTATACGGTACGTCCTACACCTATCAAAGTTTGCAACATACAAATGCTTGTAACTTTTTAGTGGAGCGTCATAAAACCTTGAAATTTTGTAACAATAAAGTACCCGAGCCTCTTGTCAATTTAAGCTATCGCTCAAAGCCATGCTGCCCTTGAGTCCCAAATCAAACACTGATAAAGCTTCAAATGGCCCTAACTTGTATGCGGTATGTCCTACACCTATCAAAGTTTGCAACATATACATGCTTGTAACTTTTTACTGGAGCGTCATAAAACCTTGAAATTTTGTAACAATAAAGTACTCGAGCCTCTTTTCAATTTAAGCTATAGCTCAAAGCTATGTTACCCTTGAGTCCCACATCAAACACTGATAAAACTTCAAATGGCACTAACTTCTGTACGGTACGTCCTACACCTATCAAAGTGTGCAACATACAAATGCTTGTAACTTGTTAGTGGAGCGTCATAAAACCTTGAAATTTTGTAACAATAAAGTACTCGAGCCTCTTGTCAATTTAAGCTATCGCTCAAAGCAATGCTACCCTTGAGTCCCAAATCAAACACTGATAAAACTTCAAATGGCCCTCACTTCTATACGGTACATCCTACACCTATCAAAGTGTGCAACATACAAATGCTTGTAGCTTTTTACTGGAGCGTCATAAAACCTTGAAATTTTGTAACAATAAAGTACTCGAGCCTCTTGTCAATTTAAGCTATAGCTCAAAGCTATGTTACCCTTGAGTCCCACATCAAACACTGATAAAACTTCAAATGGCACTAACTTCTGTACGTCCTACACCTATCAAAGTTTGCAATATACAAATGCTTGTAACTTTTTACTGGAGCGTCATAAAACCTTTAAATTTTGTAACAATAAAGTACTCGAGCCTCTTGCCAATTTAAGCTATCACTCAAAGCTATGCTACCCTTGAATCCCAAATCAAACACTGATAAAACTTCAAATGGCCTTAACTTCTATATGGTACGTCCTACACCTATGAAAGTTTGCAACATACAAATGCTTGTAACTTTTTACTGGAGCGTCATAAAACCTTGAAATTTTGTAACAATAAAGCCTCTTGCCAAGTTAAGCTATCGCTCAAAGCTATGCTAGCCTTGAGTCCCAAATCAAACACTGATAAAACTTCAAATGACCCTAACTTCTATGCATTACGTCCTACACCTATCAAAGTTTGCAACATACAAATGCTTGTAACATTTTAGTGGAGCGTCATAAAACCTTGAAATTTTGTAACAATAAAGTACCCGAGCCTCTTGTCAATTTAAGCTATCGCTCAAAGCCATGCTACCCTTGAATCCCAAATCAAACACTGATAATGCTTCAAATGGCCCTAACTTGTATGCGGTATGTCCTACACTTATCAAATTTTGCAACATATACATGCTTGTCACTTTTTACTGGAGCGTCATAAAAACTTGAAATTTTGTAACAATAAAGTACCCGACCCTCTTGTCAATTTAAGCTATCGCTCAAAGCCCTGCTACCCTTGAGTCCCAAATCAAACACTGATAAAGCTTCAAATGGCCCTAGCTTCTATACGGTACGTCCTACACCTATCAAAGTTTGCAACATACAAATGCTTGTAACTTTTTAGTGGAGCGTCATAAAACCTTGAAATTTTGTAACAATAAAGTACTCGAGCCTCTTGCATTTTAAGTTATCACTCGAAGCTTTGCTACCCTTGAGTCCCAAATCAAACACTGATAAAACTTCAATTGGCCCTAACTTCTATACGGTACGTCCTACACCTATTAAAGTTTGCAACATACAAATGCTTGTAACTTTTTAATGGAGCGTCATAAAACCTTGAAATTTTGTAACAATAGAGCACTCGAGCCTCTTGTCAATTTAAGCTATCGCTCAAAGCTATGCAACCCTTGAGTCCCAAATCAAACACTGATAAAACTTCAAATGGCCCTAAGTTATATACGGTACGTCCTACACCTATCAAAGTTAGCAACATACAAATGCTTGTAACTTTTTACTGGAGCGTCATAAGACCTTGAAATTTTGTAACAATAAAGTACCCGAGCCTCTTGTCAATTTAAGCTATCGCTAAAAGCTATGCTACCCTTGAGTTCCAAATCAAACACAGATAAAACTTCAAATGGCCCTAACTTCTATACGGTACGTCCTACACCTATGAAAGTTTGCAACATACAAATGCTTGTAACTTTTTACTGGAGCGTCATAAAACCTTGAAATTTTGTAACAATAAAGCCTCTTGCCAGTTTAAGCTATCGCTCAAAGCTATGGTAGCCTTGAGTCCCAAATCAAACACTGATAAAACTTCAAATGGCCCTAACTTCTATACGGTACGTCCTACACCTATCAAAGTTTGCAACATACATCGCTCAAAGCTATGCTACCCTTGAGTCCCAAATCAAACACTGATAAAACTTCAAATGGCCCTAACTTGTATGCGGTATGTCCTACACCTATCAAAGTTTGCAACATATACATGCTTGTAACTTTTTACTGGAGCGTCATAAAACCTTGAAATTTTGTAACAATAAAGTACTCGAGCCTCTTGTCAATTTAAGCTATCGCTCAAAGCTATGCTACCCTTGAGTCCCAAATCAAACACTAATAAAACTTCAAATGGCCCTCACTTCTATACGGTACGTCCTACACCTATCAAAGTTTGCAACATACAATGCTTGTAAGTTTTTAGTGGAGCGTCATAAAACCTTGAAATTTTGTAACAATAAAGCCTCTTGCCAAGTTAAGCTATCGCTCAAAGCTATGCTAGCCTTGAGTCCCAAATCAAACACTGATAAAACTTCAAATGACCCTAACTTCTATGCATTACGTCCTACACCTATCAAAGTTTGCAACATACAAATGCTTGTAACATTTTAGTGGAGCGTCATAAAACCTTGAAATTTTGTAACAATAAAGTACCCGAGCCTCTTGTCAATTTAAGCTATCGCTCAAAGCCATGCTACCCTTGAATCCCAAATCAAACACTGATAATGCTTCAAATGGCCCTAACTTGTATGCGGTATGTCCTACACTTATCAAATTTTGCAACATATACATGCTTGTAACTTTTTACTGGAGCGTCATAAAAACTTGAAATTTTGTAACAATAAAGTACCCGACCCTCTTGTCAATTTAAGCTATCGCTCAAAGCCCTGCTACCCTTGAGTCCCAAATCAAACACTGATAAAGCTTCAAATGGCCCTAGCTTCTATACGGTACGTCCTACACCTATCAAAGTTTGCAACATACAAATGCTTGTAACTTTTTAGTGGAGCGTCATAAAACCTTGAAATTTTGTAACAATAAAGTACTCGAGCCTCTTGCATTTTAAGTTATCACTCGAAGCTTTGCTACCCTTGAGTCCCAAATCAAACACTGATAAAACTTCAATTGGCCCTAACTTCTATACGGTACGTCCTACACCTATTAAAGTTTGCAACATACAAATGCTTGTAACTTTTTAATGGAGCGTCATAAAACCTTGAAATTTTGTAACAATAGAGCACTCGAGCCTCTTGTCAATTTAAGCTATCGCTCAAAGCTATGCAACCCTTGAGTCCCAAATCAAACACTGATAAAACTTCAAATGGCCCTAAGTTATATACGGTACGTCCTACACCTATCAAAGTTAGCAACATACAAATGCTTGTAACTTTTTACTGGAGCGTCATAAGACCTTGAAATTTTGTAACAATAAAGTACCCGAGCCTCTTGTCAATTTAAGCTATCGCTAAAAGCTATGCTACCCTTGAGTTCCAAATCAAACACAGATAAAACTTCAAATGGCCCTAACTTCTATACGGTACGTCCTACACCTATGAAAGTTTGCAACATACAAATGCTTGTAACTTTTTACTGGAGCGTCATAAAACCTTGAAATTTTGTAACAATAAAGCCTCTTGCCAGTTTAAGCTATCGCTCAAAGCTATGCTACCCTTGAGTCCCAAATCAAACACTGATAAAACTTCAAATGGCCCTAACTTCTATACGGTACGTCCTACACCTATCAAAGTTTGCAACATACATCGCTCAAAGCTATGCTACCCTTGAGTCCCAAATCAAACACTGATAAAGCTTCAAATGGCCCTAACTTGTATGCGGTATGTCCTACACCTATCAAAGTTTGCAACATATACATGCTTGTAACTTTTTACTGGAGCGTCATAAAACCTTGAAATTTTGTAACAATAAAGTACTCGAGCCTCTTGTCAATTTAAGCTATCGCTCAAAGCTATGCTACCCTTGAGTCCCAAATCAAACACTAATAAAACTTCAAATGGCCCTCACTTCTATACGGTACGTCCTACACCTATCAAAGTTTGCAACATACAATGCTTGTAAGTTTTTAGTGGAGCGTCATAAAACCTTGAAATTTTGTAACGATAAAGTACTCGAGCCTCTTGCCAATTTAAGCTATCGCTCAAAGCTATGCTACCCTTGAGTCCCAAATCAAACACTGATAAAACTTCAAATGGCCCTACATTCTATACGGTACGTCCTACATCTATCAAAGTTTGCCACATACAAATGCTTGTAACTTTTTACTGGAGTGTCATAAAACCTTGAATTTTTGTAACAATAAAGTACTCAAGCCTCTTGTCAATTTAAGCTATCACTCAAAGCTATGCTACCCTTGAATCCCAAATCAAACACTGATAAAACTTCAAATGGCCCTACATTCTATACGGTACGTCCTACATCTATCAAAGTTTGCAACATACAAATGCTTGTAACTTTTTAGTGGAGCGTCATAAAACCTTGAAATTTTGTAACAATAAAGTACTCGAGCCTCTTGCCAATTTAAGCTATCGCTCAAAGCTATGCTACCCTTGAGTCCCAAATCAAACACTGATAAAACTTCAAATGGCCCTACATTCTATACGGTACGTCCTACATCTATCAAAGTTTGCAACATACAAATGCTTGTAACTTTTTACTGGAGTGTCATAAAACCTTGAATTTTTGTAACAATAAAGTACTCAAGCCTCTTGTCAATTTAAGCTATCACTCAAAGCTATGCTACCCTTGAGTCCCAAATCAAACACTGATAAAGCTTCAAATGGCCCTAACTTGTATGCGGTATGTCCTACACCTATCAAAGTTTGCAACATATACATGCTTGTAACTTTTTACTGGAGCGTCATAAAACCTTGAAATTTTGTAACAATAAAGTACTCGCGCCTCTTGTCAATTTAAGCTATCGCTCAAAGCTATGCTACCCTTGAGTCCCAAATCAAACACTAATAAAACTTCAAATGGCCCTCACTTCTATACGGTACGTCCTACACCTATCAAAGTTTGCAACATACAAATGCTTGTAACTTGTTAGTGGAGCGTCATAAAACCTTGAAATTTTGTAACAATAAAGTACTCGAGCCTCTTGTCAATTTAAGCTATCGCTCAAAGCAATGCTACCCTTGAGTCCCAAATCAAACACTGATAAAACTTCAAATGGTCCTAACTTCTATGCGGTATGTAGTACACCTATCAAAGTTTGCAACATACAAATGCTTGTAACTTTTTAGTGGAGCGTCATAAAACCTTGAAATTTTGTAACAATAAAGTACTCGAGCCTCTTGCCAATTTAAGCTATCGCTCAAAGCTATGCTACCCTTGAGTCCCAAATCAAACACTGATAAAACTTCAAATGACCCTACATTCTATACGGTACGTCCTACATCTATCAAAGTTTGCAACATACAAATGCTTGTAACTTTTTACTGGAGTGTCATAAAACCTTGAATTTTTGTAACAATAAAGTACTCAAGCCTCTTGTCAATTTAAGCTATCACTCAAAGCTATGCTACCCTTGAATCCCAAATCATACACTGATAAAACTTCAAATGGCCCTAACTTCTATACGGTACGTCCTACACCTATCAAAGTTTGCAACAAATAAATGCTTGTAACTTTTTACTGGAGCGTCATAAAACCTTGAAATTTTCTAACAATAAATTACTCGAATCTCTTGCCAATTTAAGCTATCACTCAAAGCTTTGCTACCCTTGAGTCCCAAATCAAACACTGATAAAACTTCAATTGACCCTAACTTCTATACGGTACGTCCTACACCTATTAAAGTTTGCAACATACAAATGCTTGTAACTTTTTAATGGAGCGTCATAAAACCTTGAAATTTTGTAACAATAAAGCACTCGAGCCTCTTGTCAATTTAAGCTATCGCTCAAAGCTATGCAACCCTTGAGTCCCAAATCAAACACTGATAAAACTTCAAATGGCCCTAAGTTCTATACGGTACGTCCTACACCTATCAAAGTTAGCAACATACAAATGCTTGTAACTTTTTACTGGAGCGTCATAAGACCTTGAAATTTTGTAACAATAAAGTACCCGAGCCTCTTGTCAATTTAAGCTATCGCTCAAAGCTATGCTATCCTTGAGTCCCAAATCAAACACAGATAAAACTTCAAATGGCCCTAACTTCTATACGGTACGTCCTACACCTATGAAAGTTTGCAACATACAAATGCTTGTAACTTTTTACTGGAGCGTCATAAAATCTTGAAATTTTGTAACAATAAAGCCTCTTGCCAGTTTAAGCTATCGCTCAAAGCTATGCTACCCTTGAGTCCCAAATCAAACACTGATAAAACTTCAAATGGCCCTAACTTCTATACGGTACGTCCTACACCTATCAAAGTTTGCAACATTCAAATGCTTGTAACTTTTTAGTGGAGCGTCATAAAACCTTGAAATTTTGTAACAATAAAGTACCCGAGCCTCTTGTCAATTTAAGCTATCGCTCAAAGCTATGCTGCCCTTGAGTCCCAAATCAAACACTGATAAAGCTTCAAATGGCCCTAACTTGTATGCGGTATGTCCTACACCTATCAAAGTTTGCAACATATACATGCTTGTAACTTTTTACTGGAGCGTCATAAAACCTTGAAATTTTGTAACAATAAAGTACTCGAGCCTCTTGTCAATTTAAGCTATCGCTCAAAGCTATGCTACCCTTGAGACCCAAATCAAACACTGATAAAACTTCAAATGGACCTAACTTCTATACGGTACGTCCTACACCTATTAAAGTTTCCAACATACAAATGCTTGTAACTTTTTAATGGATCGTCATAAAACCTTGAAATTTTGTAACAATAAAGCACTCGAGCCTCTTGTCAATTTAAGCGATCGCTCAAAGCTATGCAACCCTTGAGTCCCAAATCAAACACTGATAAAACTTCAAATGGCCCTAAGTTCTGTACGGTACGTCCTACACCTATCAAAGTTAGCAACATACAAATGGTTGTAACTTTTTACTGGAGCGTCATAAGACCTTGAAATTTTGTAACAATAAAGTACCCGAGCCTCTTGTCAATTTAAGCTATCGCTAAAAGCTATGCTACCCTTGAGTCCCAAATCAAACACAGATAAAACTTCAAATGGCCCTAACTTCTATACGGTACGTCCTACACCTATGAAAGATTGCAACATACAAATGCTTGTAACTTTTTACTGGAGCGTCATAAAACCTTGAAATTTTGTAACAATAAAGCCTCTTGCCAGTTTAAGCTATCGCTCAAAGCTATGGTAGCCTTGAGTCCCAAATCAAACACTGATAAAACTTCAAATGGCCCTAACTTCTATACGGTACGTCCTACACCTATCAAAGTTTGCAACATACAAATGCTTGTAACTTTTTAGTGGAGCGTCATAAAACCTTGAAATTTTGTAACAATAAAGTACCCGAGCCTCTTGTCAATTTAAGCTATCGCTCAAAGCCATGCTGCCCTTGAGTCCCAAATCAAACACTGATAAAGCTTCAAATGGCCCTAACTTGTATGCGGTATGTCCTACACCTATCAAAGTTTGCAACATATACATGCTTGTAACTTTTTACTGGAGCGTCATAAAACCTTGAAATTTTGTAACAATAAAGTACTCGAGCCTCTTGTCAATTTAAGCTATCGCTCAAAGCTATGCTACCCTTGAGACCCAAATCAAACACTGATAAAACTTCAAATGGACCTAACTTCTATATGGTACGTCCAACATCTATCAAAGTTTGCAACATCCAAATGCTTGTAACTTTTTACTGGAGCGTCATAAAACCTTGCAATTTTGTAACAATAAAGTACTCAAGCCTCTTGTCAATTTAAGCTATCGCTCAAAGCTATGCTACCCTTGAGTCCCAAATAAACCACTGATAAAACTTCAAATGGCCCTAACTTCTATGCGGTACGTCCTACACCTATCAAAGTTTGCAACATACAAAAGCTTGTAACTTTTTACTGGAGCGTCATAAAACCTTGAAATTTTGTAACAATGAAGTACTGACGCATCTTGTCAATTTAAGCAATCGCTCAAAGCTATGCTACCCTTGAGTCCCAAATCAAACACTGATAAAACTTCAAATGGCCCTAACTTCTATACGGTACGTCCTACACCTATCAAAGTTTGCAACATACAAATGCTTGTAACTTTTTAGTGGAGCGTCATAAAACCTTGAAATTTTGTAACAATAAAGTACCCGAGCCTCTTGTCAATTTAAGCTATCGCTCAAAGCCATGCTGCCCTTGAGTCCCAAATCAAACACTGATAAAGCTTCAAATGGCCCTAACTTGTATGCGGTATGTCCTACACCTATCAAAGTTTGCAACATATACATGCTTGTAACTTTTTACTGGAGCGTCATAAAACCTTGAAATTTTGTAACAATAAAGTACTCGAGCCTCTTTTCAATTTAAGCTATAGCTCAAAGCTATGTTACCCTTGAGTCCCACATCAAACACTGATAAAACTTCAAATGGCACTAACTTCTGTACGGTACGTCCTACACCTATCAAAGTGTGCAACATACAAATGCTTGTAACTTGTTAGTGGAGCGTCATAAAACCTTGAAATTTTGTAACAATAAAGTACTCGAGCCTCTTGTCAATTTAAGCTATCGCTCAAAGCAATGCTACCCTTGAGTCCCAAATCAAACACTGATAAAACTTCAAATGGCCCTCACTTCTATACGGTACGTCCTACACCTATCAAAGTGTGCAACATACAAATGCTTGTAGCTTTTTACTGGAGCGTCATAAAACCTTGAAATTTTGTAACAATAAAGTACTCGAGCCTCTTGTCAATTTAAGCTATAGCTCAAAGCTATGTTACCCTTGAGTCCCACATCAAACACTGATAAAACTTCAAATGGCACTAACTTCTGTACGTCCTACACCTATCAAAGTTTGCAAAATACAAATGCTTGTAACTTTTTACAGGAGCGTCATAAAACTTTGAAATTTTGTAACAATAAAGTACTCGAGCCTCTTGTCAATTTAAGCTATCGCTCAAAGCTATGCTACCCTTGAGTCCCAAATCAAACACTGAGAAAGCTTCAAATGGATCTAACTTCTATACGGTACGTCCTACACCTATCAAAGTTTGCAACATACAAATGCTTATAACTTTTTACTGGAGCGTCATAAAACCTTGAAATTTTGTAACAATAAAGTACTCGAGCCTCTTGCCAATTTAAGCTATCGCTCAGAGCTATGCTACCCTTGAGCCCCAAATCAAACACTGATAAAACTTCAAATGGGCCTAACTTCTATACGGTACGTCCTACACCTATCAAAGTTTGCAACATACAAATGCTAGTATCTTTTTACTGGAGCGTCATAAAACCTTGAAATTTTGTAACAATAAAGTACTCGAGCCTCTTGTCAATTTAAGTTATCACTCAAAGCTATGCTACCCTTGAGTCCCAAATCAAACACTGATAAAACTTCAAATAACCCTAACTTCTATACGGTACGTCCTACACCTATGAAAGTTTGCAACATACAAATGCTTGTAACTTTTTACTGGAGCGTCATAAAACCTTGAAATTTTGTAACAATAAAGCCTCTTGCCAGTTTAAGCTATCGCTCAAAGCTATGGTAGCCTTGAGTCCCAAATCAAATACTGATAAAACTTCAAATGGCCCTAACTTCTATACGGTACGTCCTACACCTATCAAAGTTAGCAACATTCAAATGCTTGTAACTTTTTAGTGGAGTGTCATAAAACCTTGAAATTTTGTAACAATAAAGTACCCGAGCCTCTTGTCAATTTAAGCTATCGCTCAAAGCCATGCTGCCCTTGAGTCCCAAATCAAACACTGACAAAGCTTCAAATGGCCCTAACTTGTATGCGGTATGTCCTACACCTATCAAAGTTTGCAACATATACATGCTTGTAACTTTTTACTGGAGCGTCATAAAACCTTGAAATTTTGTAACAATAAAGTACTCGAGCTTCTTGTCAATTTAAGCTATCGCTCAAAGCTATGCTACCCTTGAGACCCAAATCAAACACTGATAAAACTTCAAATGGACCTAACTTCTATATGGTACGTCCAACATCTATCAAAGTTTGCAACATACAAATGCTTGTAACTTTTTACTGGAGCGTCATAAAACCTTGCAATTTTGTAACAATAAAGTACTCAAGCCTCTTGTCAATTTAAGCTATCGCTCAAAGCTATGCTACCCTTGAGTCCCAAATAAACCACTGATAAAACTTCAAATGGCCCTAACTTCTATGCGGTACGTCCTACACCTATCAAAGTTTGCAACATACAAAAGCTTGTAACTTTTTACTGGAGCGTCATAAAACCTTGAAATTTTGTAACAATGAAGTACTGGCGCATCTTGTCAATTTAAGCAATCGCTCAAAGCTATGCTACCCTTGAGTCCCAAATCAAACACTGATAAAACTTCAAATGGCCCTCACTTCTATACGGTACGTCCTACACTTATCAAAGTGTGCAACATACAAATGCTTGTAACTTTTTAGTGGAGCGTCATAAAACCTTGAAATTTTGTAACAATAAAGTACCCGAGCCTCTTGTCAATTTAAGCTATCGCTCAAAGCCATGCTGCCCTTGAGTCCCAAATCAAACACTGATAAAGCTTCAAATGGCCCTAACTTGTATGCGGTATGTCCTACACCTATCAAAGTTTGCAACATATACATGCTTGTAACTTTTTACTGGAGCGTCATAAAACCTTGAAATTTTGTAACAATAAAGTACTCGAGCCTCTTGTCAATTTAAGCTATCGCTCAAAGCTATGCTACCCTTGAGTCCCAAATCAAACACTAATAAAACTTCAAATGGCCCTCACTTCTATACGGTACGTCCTACACTTATCAAAGTGTGCAACATACAAATGCTTGTAACTTGTTAGTGGAGCGTCATAAAACCTTGAAATTTTGTAACAATAAAGTACTCGAGCCTCTTGTCAATTTAAGCTATCGCTCAAAGCAATGCTACCCTTGAGTCCCAAATCAAACACTGATAAAACTTCAAATGGCCCTAACTTCTATGCGGTATGTCCTACACCTATCAAAGTTTGCAACATACAAATGCTTGTAACTTTTTACTGGAGCGTCATAAAACCTTGAAATTTTGTAATAATAAAGTACTCGAGCCTCTTGTTAATTTAAGTCATCGCTCAAAGCTATGCTACCCTTGAGTCACAAATCAAACACTGATAAAACTTCAAACGGTCCTAACTTCTATACTGTACGTCCTACACCTATCAAAGTTTGCAACATACAAATGCTTGTAATTTTTTACTGAAGCGCCATAAAACCTTGAAATTTTGTAACAATAAAGTACTCGAGCCTCTTGTCAATTTAAGCTATCGCTCAAAGCTATGCTACTCTTAAATCCCAAATCAAACACTGATAAAACTTCAAATGGCCCTCACTTCTATACGGTACGTCCTACACCTATCAAAGTGTGCAACATACAAATGCTTGTAGCTTTTTACTGGAGCGTCATAAAACCTTGAAATTTTGTAACAATAAAGTACTCGAGCTTCTTGTCAATTTAAGCTATAGCTCAAAGCTATGTTACCCTTGAGTCCCACATCAAACACTGATAAAACTTCAAATGGCACTAACTTCTGTACGTCCTACACCTATCAAAGTTTGCAAAATACAAATGCTTGTAACTTTTTACTGGAGCGTCATAAAACCTTGAAATTTTGTAACAATAAAGTACTCGAGCCTCTTGTCAATTTAAGCTATCGCTCAAAGCTATGCTACCCTTGAATCCCAAATCAAACACTGATAAAACTTCAAATGGCCCTCACTTCTATACGGTACGTCCTACACCTATCAAAGTGTGCAACATACAAATGCTTGTAGCTTTTTACTGGAGCGTCATAAAACCTTGAAATTTTGTAACAATAAAGTACTCGAGCCTCTTGTCAATTTAAGCTATAGCTCAAAGCTATGTTACCCTTGAGTCCCATATCAAACACTGATAAAACTTCAAATGGCACTAACTTCTGTACGTCCTACACCTATCAAAGTTTGCAAAATACAAATGCTTGTAACTTTTTACTGAAGCGTCATAAAACCTTGAAATTTTCTAACAATAAAGTACTCGAACCTCTTGCCATTTTAAGCTATCGCTCAAAGCTATGCTACCCTTGAGTCCCAAATCAAACACTGATAAAACTTCAAATGGCCCTAACTTATATACGGTACGTCCTACACCTATCAAAGTTTGCAACATACAAATGCTTGTAACTTTTTAGTGGAGCGTCATAAAACCTTGAAATTTTGTAACAATAAAGTACTCGAGCCTCTTGTCAATTTAAGCTATCGCTCAAAGCTATGCTACCCTTGAATCCCAAATCAAAAACTGATAAATTTTCAAATGGCCCTCACTTCTATACGGTACGTCCTACACCTATCAAAGTGTGCAACATACAAATGCTTGTAACTTTTTAGTGGAGCGTCATAAAACCTTGAAATTTTGTAACAATAAAGTACTCGAGCCTCTTGTCAATTTAAGCTATCGCTCAAAGCAATGCTACCCTTGAGTCACAAATCAAACAGTGATAAAACTTCAAATGACCCTAACTTCTATGCGGTATGTCCTACACCTATCAAAGTTTGCAACATACAAATGCTTGTAACTTTTTAGTGGAGCGTCATAAAACCTTGAATTTTGTAACAATAAAGTACTCGAGCCTCTTGTCAATTTAAGCTATCGCTCAAAGCTATGCTACTCTTGAATCCCAAATCAAACACTGATAAAACTTCAAATGGCCCTCACTTCTATACGGTACGTCCTACACCTATCAAAGTGTGCAACATACAAATGCTTGTAGCTTTTTACTGGAGCGTCATAAAACCTTGAAATTTCGTAACAATAAAGTACTCGAGTCTTTTGCCAATTTAAGTTATCACTCAAAGCTATGCTACCCTTGAGTCCCAAATCAAACACTGATAAAACTTCAAATAACCCTAACTTCTATACGGTACGTCCTACACCTATGAAAGTTTGCAACATACAAATGCTTGTAACTTTTTACTGGAGCGTCATAAAACCTTGAAATTTTGTAACAATAAAGCCTCTTGCCAGTTTAAGCTATCGCTCAGAGCTATGCTACCCTTGAGCCCCAAATCAAACACTGATAAAACTTCAAATGGGCCTAACTTCTATACGGTACGTCCTACACCTATCAAAGTTTGCAACATACAAATGCTAGTATCTTTTTACTGGAGCGTCATAAAACCTTGAAATTTTGTAACAATAAAGTACTCGAGCCTCTTGTCAATTTAAGTTATCACTCAAAGCTATGCTACCCTTGAGTCCCAAATCAAACACTGATAAAAACTTCAAATAACCCTAACTTCTATACGGTACGTCCTACACCTATGAAAGTTTGCAACATACAAATACTTGTAACTTTTTACTGGAGCGTCATAAAACCTTGAAATTTTGTAACAATAAAGCCTCTTGCCAGTTTAAGCTATCGCTCAAAGCTATGGTAGCCTTGAGTCCCAAATCAAATACTGATAAAACTTCAAATGGCCCTAACTTCTATACGGTACGTCCTACACCTATCAAAGTTAGCAACATTCAAATGCTTGTAACTTTTTAGTGGAGTGTCATAAAACCTTGAAATTTTGTAACAATAAAGTACCCGAGCCTCTTGTCAATTTAAGCTATCGCTCAAAGCCATGCTGCCCTTGAGTCCCAAATCAAACACTGATAAAGCTTCAAATGGCCCTAACTTGTATGCGGTATGTCCTACACCTATCAAAGTTTGCAACATATACATGCTTGTAACTTTTTACTGGAGCGTCATAAAACCTTGAAATTTTGTAACAATAAAGTACTCGAGCCTCTTGTCAATTTAAGCTATCGCTCAAAGCTATGCTACCCTTGAGACCCAAATCAAACACTGATAAAACTTCAAATGGACCTAACTTCTATATGGTACGTCCAACATCTATCAAAGTTTGCAACATACAAATGCTTGTAACTTTTTACTGGAGCGTCATAAAACCTTGCAATTTTGTAACAATAAAGTACTCAAGCCTCTTGTCAATTTAAGCTATCGCTCAAAGCTATGCTACCCTTGAGTCCCAAATAAACCACTGATAAAACTTCAAATGGCCCTAACTTCTATGCGGTACGTCCTACACCTATCAAAGTTTGCAACATACAAAAGCTTGTAACTTTTTACTGGAGCGTCATAAAACCTTGAAATTTTGTAACAATGAAGTACTGGCGCATCTTGTCAATTTAAGCAATCGCTCAAAGCCATGCTGCCCTTGAGTCCCAAATCAAACACTGATAAAGCTTCAAATGGCCCTAACTTGTATGCGGTATGTCCTACACCTATCAAAGTTTGCAACATATACATGCTTGTAACTTTTTACTGGAGCGTCATAAAACCTTGAAATTTTGTAACAATAAAGTACTCGAGCCTCTTGTCAATTTAAGCTATCGCTCAAAGCTATGCTACCCTTGAGTCCCAAATCAAACACTAATAAAACTTCAAATGGCCCTCACTTCTATACGGTTCGTCCTACACTTATCAAAGTGTGCAACATACAAATGCTTGTAACTTGTTAGTGGAGCGTCATAAAACCTTGAAATTTTGTAACAATAAAGTACTCGAGCCTCTTGTCAATTTAAGCTATCGCTCAAAGCAATGCTACCCTTGAGTCCCAAATCAAACACTGATAAAACTTCAAATGGCCCTAACTTCTATGCGGTATGTCCTACACCTATCAAAGTTTGCAACATACAAATGCTTGTAACTTTTTACTGGAGCGTCATAAAACCTTGAAATTTTGTAATAATAAAGTACTCGAGCCTCTTGTTAATTTAAGTCATCGCTCAAAGCTATGCTACCCTTGAGCCCCAAATCAAACACTGATAAAACTTCAAATGGGCCTAACTTCTATACGGTACGTCCTACACCTATCAAAGTTTGCAACATACAAATGCTAGTATCTTTTTACTGGAGCGTCATAAAACCTTGAAATTTTGTAACAATAAAGTACTCGAGCCTCTTGTCAATTTAAGTTATCACTCAAAGCTATGCTACCCTTGAGTCCCAAATCAAACACTGATAAAAACTTCAAATAACCCTAACTTCTATACGGTACGTCCTACACCTATGAAAGTTTGCAACATACAAATACTTGTAACTTTTTACTGGAGCGTCATAAAACCTTGAAATTTTGTAACAATAAAGCCTCTTGCCAGTTTAAGCTATCGCTCAAAGCTATGGTAGCCTTGAGTCCCAAATCAAATACTGATAAAACTTCAAATGGCCCTAACTTCTATACGGTACGTCCTACACCTATCAAAGTTAGCAACATTCAAATGCTTGTAACTTTTTAGTGGAGTGTCATAAAACCTTGAAATTTTGTAACAATAAAGTACCCGAGCCTCTTGTCAATTTAAGCTATCGCTCAAAGCCATGCTGCCCTTGAGTCCCAAATCAAACACTGATAAAGCTTCAAATGGCCCTAACTTGTATGCGGTATGTCCTACACCTATCAAAGTTTGCAACATATACATGCTTGTAACTTTTTACTGGAGCGTCATAAAACCTTGAAATTTTGTAACAATAAAGTACTCGAGCCTCTTGTCAATTTAAGCTATCGCTCAAAGCTATGCTACCCTTGAGACCCAAATCAAACACTGATAAAACTTCAAATGGACCTAACTTCTATATGGTACGTCCAACATCTATCAAAGTTTGCAACATACAAATGCTTGTAACTTTTTACTGGAGCGTCATAAAACCTTGCAATTTTGTAACAATAAAGTACTCAAGCCTCTTGTCAATTTAAGCTATCGCTCAAAGCTATGCTACCCTTGAGTCCCAAATAAACCACTGATAAAACTTCAAATGGCCCTAACTTCTATGCGGTACGTCCTACACCTATCAAAGTTTGCAACATACAAAAGCTTGTAACTTTTTACTGGAGCGTCATAAAACCTTGAAATTTTGTAACAATGAAGTACTGGCGCATCTTGTCAATTTAAGCAATCGCTCAAAGCTATGCTACCCTTGAGTCCCAAATCAAACACTGATAAAACTTCAAATGGCCCTAACTTCTATACGGTACGTCCTACACCTATCAAAGTTTGCAACATACAAATGCTTGTAACTTTTTAGTGGAGCGTCATAAAACCTTGAAATTTTGTAACAATAAAATACCCGAGCCTCTTGTCAATTTAAGCTATCGCTCAAAGCCATGCTGCCCTTGAGTCCCAAATCAAACACTGATAAAGCTTCAAATGGCCCTAACTTGTATGCGGTATGTCCTACACCTATCAAAGTTTGCAACATATACATGCTTGTAACTTTTTACTGGAGCGTCATAAAACCTTGAAATTTTGTAACAATAAAGTACTCGAGCCTCTTGTCAATTTAAGCTATCGCTCAAAGCTATGCTACCCTTGAGTCCCAAATCAAACACTAATAAAACTTCAAATGGCCCTCACTTCTATACGGTACGTCCTACACTTATCAAAGTGTGCAACATACAAATGCTTGTAACTTGTTAGTGGAGCGTCATAAAACCTTGAAATTTTGTAACAATAAAGTACTCGAGCCTCTTGTCAATTTAAGCTATCGCTCAAAGCAATGCTACCCTTGAGTCCCAAATCAAACACTGATAAAACTTCAAATGGCCCTAACTTCTATGCGGTATGTCCTACACCTATCAAAGTTTGCAACATACAAATGCTTGTAACTTTTTACTGGAGCGTCATAAAACCTTGAAATTTTGTAATAATAAAGTACTCGAGCCTCTTGTTAATTTAAGTCATCGCTCAAAGCTATGCTACCCTTGAGTCACAAATCAAACACTGATAAAACTTCAAACGGTCCTAACTTCTATACGGTACGTCCTACACCTATCAAAGTTTGCAACATACAAATGCTTGTAATTTTTTACTGAAGCGCCATAAAACCTTGAAATTTTGTAACAATAAAGTACTCGAGCCTCTTGTCAATTTAAGCTATCGCTCAAAGCTATGCTACTCTTAAATCCCAAATCAAACACTGATAAAACTTCAAATGGCCCTCACTTCTATACGGTACGTCCTACACCTATCAAAGTGTGCAACATACAAATGCTTGTAGCTTTTTACTGGAGCGTCATAAAACCTTGAAATTTTGTAACAATACAGTACTCGAGCTTCTTGTCAATTTAAGCTATAGCTCAAAGCTATGTTACCCTTGAGTCCCACATCAAACACTGATAAAACTTCAAATGGCACTAACTTCTGTACGTCCTACACCTATCAAAGTTTGCAAAATACAAATGCTTGTAACTTTTTACTGGAGCGTCATAAAACCTTGAAATTTTGTAACAATAAAGTACTCGAGCCTCTTGTCAATTTAAGCTATCGCTCAAAGCTATGCTACCCTTGAATCCCAAATCAAACACTGATAAAACTTCAAATGGCCCTCACTTCTATACGGTACGTCCTACACCTATCAAAGTGTGCAACATACAAATGCTTGTAGCTTTTTACTGGAGCGTCATAAAACCTTGAAATTTTGTAACAATAAAGTACTCGAGCCTCTTGTCAATTTAAGCTATAGCTCAAAGCTATGTTACCCTTGAGTCCCATATCAAACACTGATAAAACTTCAAATGGCACTAACTTCTGTACGTCCTACACCTATCAAAGTTTGCAAAATACAAATGCTTGTAACTTTTTACTGAAGCGTCATAAAACCTTGAAATTTTCTAACAATAAAGTACTCGAACCTCTTGCCATTTTAAGCTATCGCTCAAAGCTATGCTACCCTTGAGTCCCAAATCAAACACTGATAAAACTTCAAATGGCCCTAACTTATATACGGTACGTCCTACACCTATCAAAGTTTGCAACATACAAATGCTTGTAACTTTTTAGTGGAGCGTCATAAAACCTTGAAATTTTGTAACAATAAAGTACTCGAGCCTCTTGTCAATTTAAGCTATCGCTCAAAGCTATGCTACCCTTGAATCCCAAATCAAAAACTGATAAATTTTCAAATGGCCCTCACTTCTATACGGTACGTCCTACACCTATCAAAGTGTGCAACATACAAATGCTTGTAACTTTTTAGTGGAGCGTCATAAAACCTTGAAATTTTGTAACAATAAAGTACTCGAGCCTCTTGTCAATTTAAGCTATCGCTCAAAGCAATGCTACCCTTGAGTCCCAAATCAAACAGTGATAAAACTTCAAATGACCCTAACTTCTATGCGGTATGTCCTACACCTATCAAAGTTTGCAACATACAAATGCTTGTAACTTTTTACTGGAGCGTCATAAAACCTTGAAATTTTGTAACAATAAAGTGCTCGAGCATATTGTCAATTTAAGCTATAGCTCAAAGCTATGTTACCCTTGAGTCCCACATCAAACACTGATAAAACTTCAAAAGGCACTAACTTCTGTACGTCCTACACCTATCAAAGTTTGCAAAATATAAATGCTTGTAACTTTTTACTGGAGCGTCATAAAACCTTGAAATTTTGTAACAATAAAGTACTCGAGCCTCTTGTCAATTTAAGCTATCGCTCAAAGCTATGCTACCCTTGAGTTCCAAATAAAACACTGAGAAAGCTTCAAATGGATCTAACTTCTATACGGTACGTCCTACACCTATCAAAGTTTGCAACATACAAATGCTTGTAACTTTTTAGTGGAGCGTCATAAAACCTTGATATTTTGTAACAATAAAGTACTCGAGCCTCTTGTCAATTTAAGCTATGGCTCAAAGCTATGCTACCCTTGAATCCCAAATCAAAAACTGATAAATTTTCAAATGGCCCTCACTTCTATACGGTACGTCCTACACTTATCAAAGTGTGCAACATACAAATGCTTGTAACTTTTTAGTGGAGCGTCATAAAACCTTGAATTTTGTAACAATAAAGTACTCGAGCCTCTTGTCAATTTAAGCTATCGCTCAAGGCTTAGCTACCCTTGAGTCCCAAATCAAACACTGATAAAACTTCAAATGGCTCTAACTTCTATACGGTACGTCTTACACCTATGACAGTTTGCAACATACAAATGCTTGTAACTTTTTACTGAAGCGTCATAAAAACTTCAAATTTTCTAACAATAAAGTACTCGAACCTCTTGCCAATTTAAGCTATCGCTTAAAGCTATGCTACCCTTGAGTCCCAAATCAAACACTGATAAAACTTCAAATGGCCCTAACTTCTATACGGTACGTCCTACACCTTTCAAAGTTTGCAACATACAAATGCTTGTAACTTTTTAGTGGAGCGTCATAAAACCTTGAATTTTGTAACAATAAAGTACTCGAGCCTCTTGTCAATTTAAGCTATCGCTCAAAGCTATGCTACTCTTGAATCCCAAATCAAACACTGATAAAACTTCAAATGGCCCTCACTTCTATACGGTACGTCCTACATCTATCAAAGTGTGCAACATACAAACGCTTGTAGCTTTTTACTGGAGCGTCATAAAACCTTGAAATTTCGTAACAATAAAGTACTCGAGTCTTTTGCCAATTTAAGTTATCACTCAAAGCTATGGTCCCTTGAGTCCCAAATCAAACACTAATAAAACTTTAAATGGCCCTATCTTCTATACGGTACGTCCTACACCTATGAAAGTTTGCAACATACAAATGCTTGTAACTTTTTACTGGAGCGTCATAAAACCTTGAAATTTTGTAACAATAAAGTGCTCGAGCATATTGTCAATTTAAGCTATAGCTCAAAGCTATGTTACCCTTGAGTCCCACATCAAACACTGATAAAACTTCAAATGGCACTAACTTCTGTAGGTCCTACACCTATCAAATTTTGCAAAATATAAATGCTTGTAACTTTTTACTGGAGCGTCATAAAAACTTTAAATTTTGTAACAATAAAGTACTCGAGCCTCTTGTCAATTTAAGCTATCGCTCAAAGCTATGCTACCCTTGAGTTCCAAATCAAACACTGAGAAAGCTTCAAATGGATCTAACTTCTATACGGTACGTCCTACACCTATCAAAGTTTGCAACATACAAATGCTTGTAACTTTTTAGTGGAGCGTCATAAAACCTTGAAATTTTGTAACAATAAAGTACTCGAGCCTCTTGTCAATTTAAGCTATCGCTCAAAGCTATGCTACCCTTGAATCCCAAATCAAAAACTGATAAATTTTCAAATGGCCCTCACTTCTATACGGTACGTCCTACACCTATCAGAGTGTGCAACATACAAATGCTTGTAACTTTTTAGTGGAGCGTCATAAAACCTTGAAGTTTTGTAACAATAAAGTACTCGAGCCTCTTGTCAATTTAAGCTATCGCTCAAAGCAATGCTACCCTTGAGTCCCAAATCAAGCACTGATAAAACTTCAAATGGCCCTAACTTCTATGCGGTATGTCCTACACCTATCAAAGTTTGCAACATACAAATGCTTGTAACTTTTTACTGGAGCGTCATAAAACCTTGAAATTTTGTAACAATAAAGTACTCGAGCCTCTTGTTAATTTAAGCCATCGCTCAAAGCTATGCTACCCTTGAGTCACAAATCAAACCCTGATAAAGCTTCAAACGGTCCTAACTTCTATACGGTACGTCCTACACCTATCAAGGTGTGCAACATACAAATGCTTGTAATTTTTTACTGAAGCGCCATAAAACCTTGAAATTTTGTAACAATACAGTACTCGAGCCTCTTGTCAATTTAAGCTATCGCTCAAAGCTATGCTACTCTTAAATCCCAAATCAAACACTGATAAAACTTCAAATGGCCCTCACTTCTATACGGTACGTCCTACACCTATCAAAGTGTGCAACATACAAATGCTTGTAGCTTTTTAGTGGAGCGTCATAAAACCTTGAATTTTGTAACAATAAAGTACTCGAGCCTCTTGTCAATTTAAGCTATCGCTCAAAGCTATGCTACTCTTGAATCCCAAATCAAACACTGATAAAACTTCAAATGGCCCTCACTTCTATACGGTACGTCCTACATCTATCAAAGTGTGCAACATACAAACGCTTGTAGCTTTTTACTGGAGCGTCATAAAACCTTGAAATTTCGTAACAATAAAGTACTCGAGTCTTTTGCCAATTTAAGTTATCACTCAAAGCTATGGTCCCTTGAGTCCCAAATCAAACACTAATAAAACTTTAAATGGCCCTATCTTCTATACGGTACGTCCTACACCTATGAAAGTTTGCAACATACAAATGCTTGTAACTTTTTACTGGAGCGTCATAAAACCTTAAAGTGCTCGAGCATATTGTCAATTTAAGCTATAGCTCAAAGCTATGTTACCCTTGAGTCCCACATCAAACACTGATAAAACTTCAAATGGCACTAACTTCTGTAGGTCCTACACCTATCAAATTTTGCAAAATATAAATGCTTGTAACTTTTTACTGGAGCGTCATAAAAACTTTAAATTTTGTAACAATAAAGTACTCGAGCCTCTTGTCAATTTAAGCTATCGCTCAAAGCTATGCTACCCTTGAGTTCCAAATCAAACACTGAGAAAGCTTCAAATGGATCTAACTTCTATACGGTACGTCCTACACCTATCCCAGGTGAAGTTTGCAACATACAAATGCTTGTAACTTTTTAGTGGAGCGTCATAAAACCTTGAAATTTTGTAACAATAAAGTACTCGAGCCTCTTGTCAATTTAAGCTATCGCTCAAAGCTATGCTACCCTTGAATCCCAAATCAAAAACTGATAAATTTTCAAATGGCCCTCACTTCTATACGGTACGTCCTACACCTATCAGAGTGTGCAACATACAAATGCTTGTAACTTTTTAGTGGAGCGTCATAAAACCTTGAAGTTTTGTAACAATAAAGTACTCGAGCCTCTTGTCAATTTAAGCTATCGCTCAAAGCAATGCTACCCTTGAGTCCCAAATCAAGCACTGATAAAACTTCAAATGGCCCTAACTTCTATGCGGTATGTCCTACACCTATCAAAGTTTGCAGCATACAAATGCTTGTAACTTTTTACTGGAGCGTCATAAAATCTTGAAATTTTGTAACAATAAAGTACTCGAGCCTCTTGTTAATTTAAGCCATCGCTCAAAGCTATGCTACCCTTGAGTCACAAATCAAACCCTGATAAAGCTTCAAACGGTCCTAACTTCTATACGGTACGTCCTACACCTATCAAGGTTTGCAACATACAAATGCTTGTAATTTTTTACTGAAGCGCCATAAAACCTTGAAATTTTGTAACAATACAGTACTCGAGCCTCTTGTCAATTTAAGCTATCGCTCAAAGCTATGCTACTCTTAAATCCCAAATCAAACACTGATAAAACTTCAAATGGCCCTCACTTCTATACGGTACGTCCTACACCTATCAAAGTGTGCAACATACAAATGCTTGTAGCTTTTTACTGGAGCGTCATAAAACCTTGAAATTTTGTAACAATAAAGTACTCGAGTCTTTTGCCAATTTAAGTTATCACTCAAAGCTATGCTACCCTTTTGTCCCAAATCAAACACTGATAAAACTTTAAATGGCCCTAAATTCTATACGGTACGTCCTACACCTATGAAAGTTTGCAACATATAAATGCTTGTAACTTTTTACTGGAGCGTAATAAAACCTGGAAATTTTGTAACAATAAAGTACTCGAGCCTCTTGCCAATTTAAGCTATCGCTCAAAGCTATGCTACCCTTGAGTCCCAAATCAAACACTGAGAAAGCTTCAAATGGATCTAACTTCTAAACGCTACGTCCTACACCTATCAAAGTTTGCAACATACAAATGCTTGTAACTTTTTACTGGAGCGTCATAAAACCTTGAAATTTTGTAACAATAAAGTACTCGAGTCTTTTGCCAATTTAAGTTATCACTCAAAGCTATGCTACCCTTGAGTCCCAAATCAAACACTGATAAAACTTTAAATGGCCCTAAATTATATACGGTACGTCTTACACCTATGAAAGTTTGCAACATATAAATGCTTGTAACTTTTTACTGGAGCGTAATAAAACCTGGAAATTTTGTAACAATAAAGTACTCGAGCCTCTTGCCAATTTAAGCTATCGCTCAAAGCTATGCTACCCTTGAGCCCCAAATCAAACACTGATAAAACTTCAAATGGGCCTAACTTCTATACGGTACGTCCTATACCTATCAAATTTTGCAACATACAAATGCTAGTATCTTTTTACTGGAGCGTCATAAAACCTTGAAATTTTGTAACAATAAAGTACTCGAGCCTCTTGTCAATTTACGTTATCACTCAAGGCTTAGCTACCCTTGAGTCCCAAATCAAACACTGATAAAACTTCAAATGGCTCTAACTTCTATACGGTACGTCCTACACCTATCACAGTTTGCAACATACAAATGCTTGTAACTTTTTACTGAAGCGTCATAAAACCTTGAAATTTTCTAACAATAAAGTACTCGAACCTCTTGCCAATTTAAGCTATCGCTTAAAGCTATGCTACCCTTGAGTCCCAAATCAAACACTGATAAAACTTCAAATGGCCCTAACTTCTATACGGTACGTCCTACTCCTATCAAAGTTTGCAACATACAAATGCTTGTAACTTTTTAGTGGAGCGTCATAAAACCTTGAATTTTGTAACAATAAAGTACTCGAGCCTCTTGTCAATTTAAGCTATCGATCAAAGCTATGCTACTCTTGAATCCCAAATCAAACACTGATAAAACTTCAAATGGCCCTCACTTCTATACGGTACGTCCTACACCTATCAAAGTGTGCAACATACAAATGCTTCTAGCTTTTTACTGGAGCGTCAAAAAACCTTGAAATTTCGTAACAATAAAGTACTCGAGTCTTTTGCCAATTTAAGTTATCACTCAAAGCTATGGTCCCTGAGTCCCAAATCAAACACTAATAAAACTTTAAATGGCCCTATCTTCTATACGGTACGTCCTACACCTATGAAAGTTTGCAACATACAAATGCTTGTAACTTTTTACTGGAGCATCATAAAACCTTGAAATTTTGTAACAATAAAGTGCTCGAGCATATTGTCAATTTAAGCTATAGCTCAAAGCTATGTTACCCTTTTGTCCCACATCAAACACTGATAAAACTTCAAATGGCACTAACTTCTGTACGTCCTACACCTATGAAAGTTTGCAACATATAAATGCTTGTAACTTTTTACTGGAGCGTAATAAAACCTGGAAATTTTGTAACAATAAAGTACTCGAGCCTCTTGCCAATTTAAGCTATCGCTCAAAGCTATGCTACCCTTGAGTCCCAAATCAAACACTGAGAAAGCTTCAAATGGATCTAACTTCTAAACGCTACGTCCTACACCTATCAAAGTTTGCAACATACAAATGCTTGTAACTTTTTACTGGAGCGTCATAAAACCTTGAAATTTTGTAACAATAAAGTACTCGAGTCTTTTGCCAATTTAAGTTATCACTCAAAGCTATGCTACCCTTGAGTCCCAAATCAAACACTGATAAAACTTTAAATGGCCCTAAATTATATACGGTACGTCTTACACCTATGAAAGTTTGCAACATATAAATGCTTGTAACTTTTTACTGGAGCGTAATAAAACCTGGAAATTTTGTAACAATAAAGTACTCGAGCCTCTTGCCAATTTAAGCTATCGCTCAAAACTATGCTACCCTTGAGCCCCAAATCAAACACTGATAAAACTTCAAATGGGCCTAACTTCTATACGGTACGTCCTATACCTATCAAAGTTTGCAACATACAAATGCTAGTATCTTTTTACTGGAGCGTCATAAAACCTTGAAATTTTGTAACAATAAAGTACTCGAGCCTCTTGTCAATTTAAGTTATCACTCAAGGCTTAGCTACCCTTGAGTCCCAAATCAAACACTGATAAAACTTCAAATGGCTCTAACTTCTATACGGTACGTCCTACACCTATCACAGTTTGCAACATACAAATGCTTGTAACTTTTTACTGAAGCGTCATAAAACCTTGAAATTTTCTAACAATAAAGTACTCGAACCTCTTGCCAATTTAAGCTATCGCTTAAAGCTATGCTACCCTTGAGTCCCAAATCAAACACTGATAAAACTTCAAATGGCCCTAACTTCTATACGGTACGTCCTACTCCTATCAAAGTTTGCAACATACAAATGCTTGTAACTTTTTAGTGGAGCGTCATAAAACCTTGAATTTTGTAACAATAAAGTACTCGAGCCTCTTGTCAATTTAAGCTATCGATCAAAGCTATGCTACTCTTGAATCCCAAATCAAACACTGATAAAACTTCAAATGGCCCTCACTTCTATACGGTACGTCCTACACCTATCAAAGTGTGCAACATACAAATGCTTCTAGCTTTTTACTGGAGCGTCAAAAAACCTTGAAATTTCGTCACAATAAAGTACTCGAGTCTTTTGCCAATTTAAGTTATCACTCAAAGCTATGGTCCCTGAGTCCCAAATCAAACACTAATAAAACTTTAAATGGCCCTATCTTCTATACGGTACGTCCTACACCTATGAAAGTTTGCAACATACAAATGCTTGTAACTTTTTACTGGAGCATCATAAAACCTTGAAATTTTGTAACAATAAAGTGCTCGAGCATATTGTCAATTTAAGCTATAGCTCAAAGCTATGTTACCCTTTTGTCCCACATCAAACACTGATAAAACTTCAAATGGCACTAACTTCTGTACGTCCTACACCTATCAAAGTTTGCAAAATATAAATGCTTGTAACTTTTTACTGGAGCGTCATAAAACCTTGAAATTTTGTAACAATAAAGTACTCGAGCCTCTTGTCAATTTAAGCTATCACTCAAAGCTATGCTACCCTTGAGTTCCAAATCAAACACTGAGAAAGCTTCAAATGGATCTAACTTCTATACGGTACGTCCTACACCTATCAAAGTTTGCAACATACAAATGCTTGTAACTTTTTACTGGAGCGTCATAAAACCTTGAAATTTTGTAACAATAAAGTACTCGAGCCTCTTGTCAATTTAAGCTATCGCTCAAAGCTATGCTACCCTTGAATCCCAAATCAAACACTGATTAAACTTCAAATGGCCCTCACTTCTATACGGTACGTCCTACACCCATCAAAGTTTGCAACATACAAATGCTTGTAACTTTTTACTGGAGCGTCATAAAACCTTGCAATTTTGTAACAATGAAGTACTCGAGCCTCTTGTCAATTTAAGCTATCGCTCAAAGCTATGCTACCCTTGAGTCCCAAATCAAACACTGATAAAACTTCAAATGGCCCTAACTTCTATACGGTACGTCCTACACCCATCAAAGTTTGCAACATACAAATGCTTGTATCTTTTTACTGGAGCGTCACAAAACCTTGAAATTTTGTAACAATAAAGTACTCGAGCCTCTTGTCAATTTAAGTTATCACTCAAAGCTATGCTACCCTTGAGTCCCAAATCAAACACTGATAAAACTTGAAATGGCTCTAACTTCTATACGGTGCGTCCTACACCTATCACAGTTTGCAACATACAATTGCTTGTAACTTTTTACTGGAGCGTCATAAACCTTTGAAATTTTCTTACAATAAAGTACTCGAAGCTCTTGCCAATTTAAGCTTTCGCTCAAAGTTATGCTACCCTTGAGTTCCAAATCAAACACTGAGAAAGCTTCAAATGGATCTAACTTCTATACGGTACGTCCTACACCTATCCCAGGTGAAGTTTGCAACATACAAATGCTTGTAACTTTTTAGTGGAGCGTCATAAAACCTTGAAATTTTGTAACAATAAAGTACTCGAGCCTCTTGTCAATTTAAGCTATCGCTCAAAGCTATGCTACCCTTGAATCCCAAATCAAAAACTGATAAATTTTCAAATGGCCCTCACTTCTATACGGTACGTCCTACACCTATCAGAGTGTGCAACATACAAATGCTTGTAACTTTTTAGTGGAGCGTCATAAAACCTTGAAGTTTTGTAACAATAAAGTACTCGAGCCTCTTGTCAATTTAAGCTATCGCTCAAAGCAATGCTACCCTTGAGTCCCAAATCAAGCACTGATAAAACTTCAAATGGCCCTAACTTCTATGCGGTATGTCCTACACCTATCAAAGTTTGCAACATACAAATGCTTGTAACTTTTTACTGGAGCGTCATAAAATCTTGAAATTTTGTAACAATAAAGTACTCGAGCCTCTTGTTAATTTAAGCCATCGCTCAAAGCTATGCTACCCTTGAGTCACAAATCAAACCCTGATAAAGCTTCAAACGGTCCTAACTTCTATACGGTACGTCCTACACCTATCAAGGTTTGCAACATACAAATGCTTGTAATTTTTTACTGAAGCGCCATAAAACCTTGAAATTTTGTAACAATACAGTACTCGAGCCTCTTGTCAATTTAAGCTATCGCTCAAAGCTATGCTACTCTTAAATCCCAAATCAAACACTGATAAAACTTCAAATGGCCCTCACTTCTATACGGTACGTCCTACACCTATCAAAGTGTGCAACATACAAATGCTTGTAGCTTTTTACTGGAGCGTCATAAAACCTTGAAATTTTGTAACAATAAAGTACTCGAGTCTTTTGCCAATTTAAGTTATCACTCAAAGCTATGCTACCCTTGAGTCCCAAATCAAACACTGATAAAACTTTAAATGGCCCTAAATTCTATACGGTACGTCCTACACCTATGAAAGTTTGCAACATATAAATGCTTGTAACTTTTTACTGGAGCGTAATAAAACCTGGAAATTTTGTAACAATAAAGTACTCGAGCCTCTTGCCAATTTAAGCTATCGCTCAAAGCTATGCTACCCTTGAGTCCCAAATCAAACACTGAGAAAGCTTCAAATGGATCTAACTTCTAAACGCTACGTCCTACACCTATCAAAGTTTGCAACATACAAATGCTTGTAACTTTTTACTGGAGCGTCATAAAACCTTGAAATTTTGTAACAATAAAGTACTCGAGTCTTTTGCCAATTTAAGTTATCACTCAAAGCTATGCTACCCTTGAGTCCCAAATCAAACACTGATAAAACTTTAAATGGCCCTAAATTATATACGGTACGTCTTACACCTATGAAAGTTTGCAACATATAAATGCTTGTAACTTTTTACTGGAGCGTAATAAAACCTGGAAATTTTGTAACAATAAAGTACTCGAGCCTCTTGCCAATTTAAGCTATCGCTCAAAGCTATGCTACCCTTGAGCCCCAAATCAAACACTGATAAAACTTCAAATGGGCCTAACTTCTATACGGTACGTCCTATACCTATCAAATTTTGCAACATACAAATGCTAGTATCTTTTTACTGGAGCGTCATAAAACCTTGAAATTTTGTAACAATAAAGTACTCGAGCCTCTTGTCAATTTAAGTTATCACTCAAGGCTTAGCTACCCTTGAGTCCCAAATCAAACACTGATAAAACTTCAAATGGCTCTAACTTCTATACGGTACGTCCTACACCTATCACAGTTTGCAACATACAAATGCTTGTAACTTTTTACTGAAGCGTCATAAAACCTTGAAATTTTCTAACAATAAAGTACTCGAACCTCTTGCCAATTTAAGCTATCGCTTAAAGCTATGCTACCCTTGAGTCCCAAATCAAACACTGATAAAACTTCAAATGGCTCTAACTTCTATACGGTACGTCCTACACCTATCAAAGTTTGCAACATACAAATGCTTGTAACTTTTTAGTGGAGCGTCATAAAACCTTGAATTTTGTAACAATAAAGTACTCGAGCCTCTTGTCAATTTAAGCTATCGATCAAAGCTATGCTACTCTTGAATCCCAAATCAAACACTGATAAAACTTCAAATGGCCCTCACTTCTATACGGTACGTCCTACACCTATCAAAGTGTGCAACATACAAATGCTTCTAGCTTTTTACTGGAGCGTCAAAAAACCTTGAAATTTCGTAACAATAAAGTACTCGAGTCTTTTGCCAATTTAAGTTATCACTCAAAGCTATGGTCCCTGAGTCCCAAATCAAACACTAATAAAACTTTAAATGGCCCTATCTTCTATACGGTACGTCCTACACCTATGAAAGTTTGCAACATACAAATGCTTGTAACTTTTTACTGGAGCATCATAAAACCTTGAAATTTTGTAACAATAAAGTGCTCGAGCATATTGTCAATTTAAGCTATAGCTCAAAGCTATGTTACCCTTTTGTCCCACATCAAACACTGATAAAACTTCAAATGGCACTAACTTCTGTACGTCCTACACCTATGAAAGTTTGCAACATACAAATGCTTGTAACTTTTTACTGAAGCGTCATAAAACCTTGAAATTTTCTAACAATAAAGTACTCGAACCTCTTGCCAATTTAAGCTATCGCTTAAAGCTATGCTACCCTTGAGTCCCAAATCAAACACTGATAAAACTTCAAATGGCCCTAACTTCTATACGGTACGTCCTACTCCTATCAAAGTTTGCAACATACAAATGCTTGTAACTTTTTAGTGGAGCGTCATAAAACCTTGAATTTTGTAACAATAAAGTACTCGAGTCTTTTGTCAATTTAAGCTATCGCTTAAAGCTATGCTACCCTTGAGTCCCAAATCAAACACTGATAAAACTTCAAATGGCCCTAACTTCTATACGGTACGTCCTACTCCTATCAAAGTTTGCAACATACAAATGCTTGTAACTTTTTAGTGGAGCGTCATAAAACCTTGAATTTTGTAACAATAAAGTACTCGAGCCTCTTGTCAATTTAAGCTATCGATCAAAGCTATGCTACTCTTGAATCCCAAATCAAACACTGATAAAACTTCAAATGGCCCTAACTTCTATACGGTACGTCCTACTCCTATCAAAGTTTGCAACATACAAATTCTTGTAACTTTTTAGTGGAGCGTCATAAAACCTTGAATTTTGTAACAATAAAGTACTCGAGCCTCTTGTCAATTTAAGCTATCGATCAAAGCTATGCTACTCTTGAATCCCAAATCAAACACTGATTAAACTTCAAATGGCCCTCACTTCTATACGGTACGTCCTACACCCATCAAAGTTTGCAACATACAAATGCTTGTAACTTTTTACTGGAGCGTCATAAAACCTTGCAATTTTGTAACAATGAAGTACTCGAGCCTCTTGTCAATTTAAGCTATCGCTCAAAGCTATGCTACCCTTGAGTCCCAAATCAAACACTGATAAAACTTCAAATGGCCCTAACTTCTATACGGTACGTCCTACACCCATCAAAGTTTGCAACATACAAATGCTTGTATCTTTTTACTGGAGCGTCATAAAACCTTGAAATTTTGTAACAATAAAGTACTCGAGCCTCTTGTCAATTTAAGTTATCACTCAAAGCTATGCTACCCTTGAGTCCCAAATCAAACACTGATAAAACTTCAAATGGCTCTAACTTCTATACGGTGCGTCCTACACCTATCACAGTTTGCAACATACAATTGCTTGTAACTTTTTACTGGAGCGTCATAAACCTTTGAAATTTTCTTACAATAAAGTACTCGAACCTCTTGCCAATTTAAGCTTTCGCTCAAAGCTATGCTACCCTTGAGTTCCAAATCAAACACTGAGAAAGCTTCAAATGGATCTAACTTCTATACGGTACGTCCTACACCTATCCCAGGTGAAGTTTGCAACATACAAATGCTTGTAACTTTTTAGTGGAGCGTCATAAAACCTTGAAATTTTGTAACAATAAAGTACTCGAGCCTCTTGTCAATTTAAGCTATCGCTCAAAGCTATGCTACCCTTGAATCCCAAATCAAAAACTGATAAATTTTCAAATGGCCCTCACTTCTATACGGTACGTCCTACACCTATCAGAGTGTGCAACATACAAATGCTTGTAACTTTTTAGTGGAGCGTCATAAAACCTTGAAGTTTTGTAACAATAAAGTACTCGAGCCTCTTGTCAATTTAAGCTATCGCTCAAAGCAATGCTACCCTTGAGTCCCAAATCAAGCACTGATAAAACTTCAAATGGCCCTAACTTCTATGCGGTATGTCCTACACCTATCAAAGTTTGCAACATACAAATGCTTGTAACTTTTTACTGGAGCGTCATAAAATCTTGAAATTTTGTAACAATAAAGTACTCGAGCCTCTTGTTAATTTAAGCCATCGCTCAAAGCTATGCTACCCTTGAGTCACAAATCAAACCCTGATAAAGCTTCAAACGGTCCTAACTTCTATACGGTACGTCCTACACCTATCAAGGTTTGCAACATACAAATGCTTGTAATTTTTTACTGAAGCGCCATAAAACCTTGAAATTTTGTAACAATACAGTACTCGAGCCTCTTGTCAATTTAAGCTATCGCTCAAAGCTATGCTACTCTTAAATCCCAAATCAAACACTGATAAAACTTCAAATGGCCCTCACTTCTATACGGTACGTCCTACACCTATCAAAGTGTGCAACATACAAATGCTTGTAGCTTTTTACTGGAGCGTCATAAAACCTTGAAATTTTGTAACAATAAAGTACTCGAGTCTTTTGCCAATTTAAGTTATCACTCAAAGCTATGCTACCCTTGAGTCCCAAATCAAACACTGATAAAACTTTAAATGGCCCTAAATTCTATACGGTACGTCCTACACCTATGAAAGTTTGCAACATATAAATGCTTGTAACTTTTTACTGGAGCGTAATAAAACCTGGAAATTTTGTAACAATAAAGTACTCGAGCCTCTTGCCAATTTAAGCTATCGCTCAAAGCTATGCTACCCTTGAGTCCCAAATCAAACACTGAGAAAGCTTCAAATGGATCTAACTTCTAAACGCTACGTCCTACACCTATCAAAGTTTGCAACATACAAATGCTTGTAACTTTTTACTGGAGCGTCATAAAACCTTGAAATTTTGTAACAATAAAGTACTCGAGTCTTTTGCCAATTTAAGTTATCACTCAAAGCTATGCTACCCTTGAGTCCCAAATCAAACACTGATAAAACTTTAAATGGCCCTAAATTATATACGGTACGTCTTACACCTATGAAAGTTTGCAACATATAAATGCTTGTAACTTTTTACTGGAGCGTAATAAAACCTGGAAATTTTGTAACAATAAAGTACTCGAGCCTCTTGCCAATTTAAGCTATCGCTCAAAGCTATGCTACCCTTGAGCCCCAAATCAAACACTGATAAAACTTCAAATGGGCCTAACTTCTATACGGTACGTCCTATACCTATCAAATTTTGCAACATACAAATGCTAGTATCTTTTTACTGGAGCGTCATAAAACCTTGAAATTTTGTAACAATAAAGTACTCGAGCCTCTTGTCAATTTAAGTTATCACTCAAGGCTTAGCTACCCTTGAGTCCCAAATCAAACACTGATAAAACTTCAAATGGCTCTAACTTCTATACGGTACGTCCTACACCTATCACAGTTTGCAACATACAAATGCTTGTAACTTTTTACTGAAGCGTCATAAAACCTTGAAATTTTCTAACAATAAAGTACTCGAACCTCTTGCCAATTTAAGCTATCGCTTAAAGCTATGCTACCCTTGAGTCCCAAATCAAACACTGATAAAACTTCAAATGGCCCTAACTTCTATACGGTACGTCCTACTCCTATCAAAGTTTGCAACATACAAATGCTTGTAACTTTTTAGTGGAGCGTCATAAAACCTTGAATTTTGTAACAATAAAGTACTCGAGCCTCTTGTCAATTTAAGCTATCGATCAAAGCTATGCTACTCTTGAATCCCAAATCAAACACTGATAAAACTTCAAATGGCCCTCACTTCTATACGGTACGTCCTACACCTATCAAAGTGTGCAACATACAAATGCTTCTAGCTTTTTACTGGAGCGTCAAAAAACCTTGAAATTTCGTAACAATAAAGTACTCGAGTCTTTTGCCAATTTAAGTTATCACTCAAAGCTATGGTCCCTGAGTCCCAAATCAAACACTAATAAAACTTTAAATGGCCCTATCTTCTATACGGTACGTCCTACACCTATGAAAGTTTGCAACATACAAATGCTTGTAACTTTTTACTGGAGCATCATAAAACCTTGAAATTTTGTAACAATAAAGTGCTCGAGCATATTGTCAATTTAAGCTATAGCTCAAAGCTATGTTACCCTTTTGTCCCACATCAAACACTGATAAAACTTCAAATGGCACTAACTTCTGTACGTCCTACACCTATGAAAGTTTGCAACATATAAATGCTTGTAACTTTTTACTGGAGCGTAATAAAACCTGGAAATTTTGTAACAATAAAGTACTCGAGCCTCTTGCCAATTTAAGCTATCGCTCAAAGCTATGCTACCCTTGAGTCCCAAATCAAACACTGAGAAAGCTTCAAATGGATCTAACTTCTAAACGCTACGTCCTACACCTATCAAAGTTTGCAACATACAAATGCTTGTAACTTTTTACTGGAGCGTCATAAAACCTTGAAATTTTGTAACAATAAAGTACTCGAGTCTTTTGCCAATTTAAGTTATCACTCAAAGCTATGCTACCCTTGAGTCCCAAATCAAACACTGATAAAACTTTAAATGGCCCTAAATTATATACGGTACGTCTTACACCTATGAAAGTTTGCAACATATAAATGCTTGTAACTTTTTACTGGAGCGTAATAAAACCTGGAAATTTTGTAACAATAAAGTACTCGAGCCTCTTGCCAATTTAAGCTATCGCTCAAAACTATGCTACCCTTGAGCCCCAAATCAAACACTGATAAAACTTCAAATGGGCCTAACTTCTATACGGTACGTCCTATACCTATCAAAGTTTGCAACATACAAATGCTAGTATCTTTTTACTGGAGCGTCATAAAACCTTGAAATTTTGTAACAATAAAGTATTCGAGCCTCTTGTCAATTTAAGTTATCACTCAAGGCTTAGCTACCCTTGAGTCCCAAATCAAACACTGATAAAACTTCAAATGGCTCTAACTTCTATACGGTACGTCCTACACCAATCACAGTTTGCAACATACAAATGCTTGTAACTTTTTACTGAAGCGTCATAAAACCTTGAAATTTTCTAACAATAAAGTACTCGAACCTCTTGCCAATTTAAGCTATCGCTTAAAGCTATGCTACCCTTGAGTCCCAAATCAAACACTGATAAAACTTCAAATGGCCCTAACTTCTATACGGTACGTCCTACTCCTATCAAAGTTTGCAACATACAAATGCTTGTAACTTTTTAGTGGAGCGTCATAAAACCTTGAATTTTGTAACAATAAAGTACTCGAGCCTCTTGTCAATTTAAGCTATCGATCAAAGCTATGCTACTCTTGAATCCCAAATCAAACACTGATAAAACTTCAAATGGCCCTCACTTCTATACGGTACGTCCTACACCTATCAAAGTGTGCAACATACAAATGCTTCTAGCTTTTTACTGGAGCGTCAAAAAACCTTGAAATTTCGTAACAATAAAGTACTCGAGTCTTTTGCCAATTTAAGTTATCACTCAAAGCTATGGTCCCTGAGTCCCAAATCAAACACTAATAAAACTTTAAATGGCCCTATCTTCTATACGGTACGTCCTACACCTATGAAAGTTTGCAACATACAAATGCTTGTAACTTTTTACTGGAGCATCATAAAACCTTGAAATTTTGTAACAATAAAGTGCTCGAGCATATTGTCAATTTAAGCTATAGCTCAAAGCTATGTTACCCTTTTGTCCCACATCAAACACTGATAAAACTTCAAATGGCACTAACTTCTGTACGTCCTACACCTATCAAAGTTTGCAAAATATAAATGCTTGTAACTTTTTACTGGAGCGTCATAAAACCTTGAAATTTTGTAACAATAAAGTACTCGAGCCTCTTGTCAATTTAAGCTATCACTCAAAGCTATGCTACCCTTGAGTTCCAAATCAAACACTGAGAAAGCTTCAAATGGATCTAACTTCTATACGGTACGTCCTACACCTATCAAAGTTTGCAACATACAAATGCTTGTAACTTTTTACTGGAGCGTCATAAAACCTTGAAATTTTGTAACAATAAAGTACTCGAGTCTTTTGCCAATTTAAGTTATCACTCAAAGCTATGCTACCCTTGAGTCCCAAATCAAACACTGATAAAACTTTAAATGGCCCTAAATTCTATACGGTACGTCCTACACCTATGAAAGTTTGCAACATACAAATGCTAGTATCTTTTTACTGGTGCGTCATAAAACCTTGAAATTTTGTAACAATAAAGTACTCGAGCCTCTTGTCAATTTAAGTTATCACTCAAAGCTATGCTACCCTTGAGTCCCAAATCAAACACTGATAAAACTTCAAATGGCTCTAACTTCTATCCGGTACGTCCTACACCTATCACAGTTTGCAACATACAAATGCTTCTAACTTTTTACTGAAGCGTCATAAAACCTTGAAATTTTCCAACAATAAAGTACTCGAACCTCTTGCCAATTTAAGCTATCGCTCAAAGCTATGCTACCCTTGAGTCCCAAATCAAACACTGATAAAACTTCAAATGGCCCTAACTTCTATACGGTACGTCCTACACCTATCAAAGTTTGCAACATACAAATGCTTGTAACTTTTTAGTGGAACGTCATAAAACCTTGAATTTTGTAACAATAAAGTACTCGAGCCTCTTGTCAATTTAAGCTATCGCTCAAAGCTATGCTACCCTTGAATCCCAAATCAAACACTGATTAAACTTCAAATGGCCCTCACTTCTATACGGTACGTCCTACACCCATCAAAGTTTGCAACATACAAATGCTTGTAACTTTTTACTGGAGCGTCATAAAACCTTGCAATTTTGTAACAATGAAGTACTCGAGCCTCTTGTCAATTTAAGCTATCGCTCAAAGCTATGCTACCCTTGAGTCCCAAATCAAACACTGATAAAACTTCAAATGGCCCTAACTTCTATACGGTACGTCCTACACCCATCAAAGTTTGCAACATACAAATGCTTGTATCTTTTTACTGGAGCGTCATAAAACCTTGAAATTTTGTAACAATAAAGTACTCGAGCCTCTTGTCAATTTAAGTTATCACTCAAAGCTATGCTACCCTTGAGTCCCAAATCAAACACTGATAAAACTTCAAATGGCTCTAACTTCTATACGGTGCGTCCTACACCTATCACAGTTTGCAACATACAATTGCTTGTAACTTTTTACTGGAGCGTCATAAACCTTTGAAATTTTCTTACAATAAAGTACTCGAACCTCTTGCCAATTTAAGCTTTCGCTCAAAGCTATGCTACCCTTGAGTCCCAAATCAAACACTGATAAAACTTCAAATGGCCCTAACTTCTATACGGTACGTCCTACACCTATCAAAGTTTGCAACATACAAATACTTGTAACTTTTTAGTGGAGCGTCATAAAACCTTGAAATTTTGTAACAATAAAGTACTCGAGCCCCTTGTCAATTTAAGCTATCGCTCAAAGCTATGCTACCCTTGAATCCCAAATCAAACACTGATACAACTTCAAATGGCCCTAACTTCTATGCGGTATGTCCTACACCTATCAAAGTTTGCAATATACAAATGCATGTAACTTTTTACTGGAGCGTCATAAAACCTTTAAATTTTGTAACAATAAAGTACTCGAGCCTCTTGTCAATTTAAGCTATCACTCAAAGCTATGCTATCCTTGAGTCCCAAATCAAACACTGATAAAACTTCAAATGGCCCTAATTTCTATAGGGTACGTCCTACAGCTATCAAAGTTTGCAACATACAAATGCTTGTAGCTACACCTATCAAAGTTTGCAACATACAAATGCTTGTAACTTTTTACTGGAGCGTCATATAATCTTGAAATTTTATAACAATAAAGTACTCGAGTCTCTTGTCAATTTAAGCTATCGCTCAAAGCTATGCTACCCATGAGTCCCAAATCAAATACTGATAAAACTTCAAATGGGCCTAACTTCTATACGGTACGTCCTACACCTATCAAAGTTTGCAACATACAAATGCTTGTAACTTTTTAGTGGAACGTCATAAAACCTTAAAATTTTGTAACAATAAAGTGCTCGAGCCTCTTGTCAATTTAAGCTATCGCTCAAAGCTATGCTACCCTTGAATCCCAAATCAAACACTGATACAACTTCAAATGGCCCTAACTTCTATGCGGTATGTCCTACACCTATCAAAGTTTGCAATATACAAATGCTTGTAACTTTTTACTGGAGCGTCATAAAACCTTTAAATTTTGTAACAATAAAGTACTCGAGCCTCTTGTCAATTTAAGCTATCACTCAAAGCTATGCTATCCTTGAGTCCCAAATCAAACACTGATAAAACTTCAAATGGCCCTAATTTCTATAGGGTACGTCCTACAGCTATCAAAGTTTGCAACATACAAATGCTTGTAGCTACACCTATCAAAGTTTGCAACATACAAATGCTTGTAACTTTTTACTGGAGCGTCATATAATCTTGAAATTTTATAACAATAAACTACTCGAGTCTCTTGTCAATTTAAGCTATCGCTCAAAGCTATGCTACCCATGAGTCCCAAATCAAATACTGATAAAACTTCAAATGGTCCTAACTTCTATACGGTACGTCCTACACCTATCAAAGTTTGCAACATACAAATGCTTGTAACTTTTTAGTGGAACGTCATAAAACCTTAAAATTTTGTAACAATAAAGTGCTCGAGCCTCTTGTCAATTTAAGCTATCGCTCAAAGCAATGCTACCCTTGAGTCCCAAATCAAACACTGATAAAACTTCAAATGGCCCTAACTTCTATGCGGTATGTCCTACACCTATCAAAGTTTGCAACATACAAATGCTTGTAACTTTTTACTTCATCAAACCTTGAAATTTTGTAACAATAAAGTACTCGAGCCTCTTGTTAATTTAAGCTATCGCTCAAAGCTATGCTACCCTTGAGTCCCAAATCAAACACTGATAAAACTTTAAATGGCCCTAACTTCTATACGCTACGTCCTACATCTATCAAAGTTTGCAACATACAAATGCTTGTAACTTTTTACTGGAGTGTCATAAAACCTTGAAATTTTGTAACAATAAAGTACTCAAGCCTCTTGTCAATTTAAGCTATCACTCAAAGCTATGCTACCGTTGAGTCCCAAATCAAACACTGATAAAGCTTCAAATGGCTCTAACTTCTATACGGTGCGTCCTACACCTATCACAGTTTGCAACATACAAATGCTTGTAACTTTTTACTGGAGCGTCATAAAACCTTGAAATTTTCTAACAATAAAGTACTCGAACCTCTTGCCAATTTAAGCTATCGCTCAAAGCTATGCTACCCTTGAGTCCCAAATCAAACACTGATAAAACTTCAAAAGGCCCTAACTTCTATACGGTACGTCCTACACCTATCAAAGTTTGCAACATACAAATGCTTGTAACTTTTTAGTGGAGCGTCATAAAACCTTGAAATTTTGTAACAATAAAGTACTCGAGCCTCTTGTCATTTTAAGCTATCGCTCAAAGCTATGCTACCCTTGAATCCCAAATCAAACACTGATAAAACTTCAAATGGCCCTAACTTCTATGCGGTATGTCCTACACCTATCAAAGTTTGCAATATACAAATGCTTGTAACTTTTTATGGAGCGTCATAAAACCTTGAAATTTTGTAACAATAAAGTACCCGAGCCTCTTGTCAATTTAAGCAATCACTCAAAGCAATGCTACCCTTGAGTCCCAAATCAAACACTGATAAAACTTCAAATGGCCCTAACTTCTATAGGGTACGTCCTACACCTATCAAAGTTTGCAACATAAAAATGCTTGTAACTTTTTACTGGAGCGTCATAAAACCTTGAAATTTTGTAACAATAAAGTACTCGAGCCTCTTGTCAATTTAAGTTATCACTCAAAGCTATGCTACCCTTGAGTCCCAAATCAAACACTGATAAAACTTCAAATGGCCCTAACTTCTATACGGTACATCCTACACCTATCAAAGTTTGCAACATACAAATGCTTGTATCTTTTTACTGGAGCGGCATAAAACCTTGAAATTTTGTAACAATAAAGTACTCGAGCCTCTTGTCAATTTAAGTTATCACTCAAAGCTATGCTACCCTTGAGTCCCAAATCAAACACTGATAAAACTTCAAATGGCACTAACTTATATACGGTACGTCCTACACCTATCACAGTTTGCAACATACAAATGCTTGTAACTTTTTACTGGAGCGTCATAAAACCTTGAAATTTTCTAAAAATAAAGTACTCGAACCTCTTGCCTATTTAAGCTATCGCTCAAAGCTATGCTACCCTTGAATCCCAAATCAAACACTGATAAAACTTCAAATGGCCCTAACTTCCCAAACCAAACGCTGATAAAACTTCTAATGGCCCTAACTTCTATACGGAACGTCCTACACCTATCAAAGTTTGCAACATACAAATGCTTGTATCTTTTTACTGGAGCGGCATAAAACCTTGAAATTTTGTAACAATAAAGTACTCGAGCCTCTTGTCAATTTAAGTTATCACTCAAAGCTATGCTACCCTTGAGTCCCAAATCAAACACTGATAAAACTTCAAATGGCACTAACTTATATACGGTACGTCCTACACCTATCACAGTTTGCAACATACAAATGCTTGTAACTTTTTACTGGAGCGTCATAAAACCTTGAAATTTTCTAAAAATAAAGTACTCGAACCTCTTGCCTATTTAAGCTATCGCTCAAAGCTATGCTACCCTTGAATCCCAAATCAAACACTGATAAAACTTCAAATGGCCCTAACTTCTATACGGTACGTCCAGCACCTATCAAAGTTTGCAACATACAAATCCTTGTAACTTTTTAGTGGAGCGTCATAAAACCTTGAAATTTTGTAACAATAAAGTACTCGAGTCTCTTGTCAATTTAAGCTATCGCTCAAAGCTATGCTACCCATTAGTCCCAAATCAAATACTGATAAAACTTCAAATGGCCCTAACTTCTATACGGTACGTCCTACACCTATCAAAGTTTGCAACATACAAATGCTTGTATATTTTTAGTGGTGCGTCATAAAACCTTGAAATTTTGTAACAATAAAGTACTCGAGCCTGTTGTCAATTTAAGTTATCACTCAAAGCTATGCTACCCTTGAGTTCCAAATCAAACACTGATAAAACTTCAAATGGCCCTAACTTATATACGGTACGTCCTACATCTATCAAAGTTTGCAACATGCAAATGCTTGTAGCTACACCTATCAAAGTTTGCAACATACAAATGCTTGTAACTTTTTACTGGAGCGTCATAAAACCTTGAAATTTTGTAACAATGAAGTACTCGAGCCTTTTGTCAATTTAAGCTATAGCTCAAAGCTATGCTACCCATGAGTCCCAAATCAAATACTGATAAAACTTCAAATAGCCCTTACTTCTATACGGTACGTCCTACAACTATCAAAGTTTGCAACATACAAATGCTTGTATCTTTTTACTGGAGCGTCATAAAACCTTGAAATTTTGTAACAATAAAGTACTCGAGCCTCTTGTCAATTTAAGTTATTACTCAAAGCTTTGCTACCCTTGAGTCCCAAACCAAACACTGATAAAACTTCTAATGGCCCTAACTTCTATACGGAACGTCCTACACCTATCAAAGTTTGCAACATACAAATGCTTTTAACTTTTTACTGGAGCGTCATAAGAACTTGAAATTTTGTAACAATAAAGTACTCGAGCCTCTTGTCAATTTAAGCTATCGCTCAAAGCTATGCTACCCTTGAGACCCAAATCAAACACAGATAAAACTTCAAATCGCCATAACTTCTATACGTTACGTCCTATATCTATCAAAGTTTGCAACACACAAATGCTTGTAACTTTTTACTGGAGCGTCATAAAACCTTGCAATTTTGTAACAATAAAGTACTCAAGCCTCTTGTCAATTTAAGCTATCGCTCAAGGCTATGCTACCCTTGAGTCCCAAATCAAACACTGATAAAACTTCTAATGGCCCTAACTTCTATACGGTACGTCCTACACCTATCAAAGTTTGCAACATACAAATGCTTGTAACTTTTTACTGGAGCGTCATAAGAACTTGAAATTTTGTAACAATAAAGTACTCGAGCCTCTTGTCAAATTAAGCTATCGCTCAAAGCTATGCTACCCTTGAGTCCCAAATCAAACACTGATAAAACTTCAAATGGCCCTAACTTCTATACGGTACGTCACACACCTATCAAAGTTTGCAACATACAAATGCTTGTAACTTTTTACTGGAGCGTCATAAAACCTTGAAATTTGGTAACAATGAAGTACTCGAGCATCTTGTCAATTTAAGCTATCGCTCAAAGCTATGCTACCCTTGAGTCCCAAATCAAACACTGATAAAACTTCAAATGGCCCTAACTTCTATGCGGTATGTCCTACAACTATCAAAGTTTGCAAAATACAAATGCTTGTAACTTTTTACTGGAGCGTCATAAAACCATGAAATTTTGTAACAATAAAGTACTCGAGCCTCTTGATAATTTAAGCTATCGCTCAAAGCTATGCAACCCTTGAGTCCCAAATCAAACACTGATAAAACTTCAAATGGCCCTAAGTTCTATACGGTACGTCCTACACCTATCAAAGTTAGCAACATACAAATGCTTGTAACTTTTTACTGGAGCATCATAAGACCTTGAAATTTTGTAACAATAAGGTATTCGAGCCTCTTGTCAATTTAAGCTATCGCTCAAAGCTATGCTACCCTTGAGTCCGAAATCAAACACTGATAAAACTTCAAATGGCCCTAACTTCTATACGGGACGTCCTACACCTATGAAAGTTTGCAACATACAAATGCTTGTAACTTTTTACTGGAGCGTCATAAAACCTTGAAATTTTGTAACAATAAAGCCTCTTGCCAATTTAAGCTATCGCTCAAAGCTATGCTACCCTTGAGTCCCAAATCAAACACTGATAAAACTTCAAAGGGCCCTAACTTCTATACGGTACGTCCTACACCTATCAAAGTTTGCAACATACAAATGCTTGTAACTTTTTAGTGGAGCGTCATAAAACCTTGAAATTTTGTAACAATGAAGTACTCGAGCCTCTTGTCAATTTAAGCTATCGCTCAAAGCTATGCTACCCTTGAGTCCCAAATCAAATACTGATAAAGCTTCAAATGGCCCTAACTTCTATGCGGTATGTCCTACACCTATCAAAGTTTGCAATATACAAATGCTTGTAACTTTTAACTGGAGCGTCATAAAACCTTGAAATTTTGTAACAATAAAGTACTCGAGCCTCTTGCCAATTTAAGCTATCACTCAAAGCTATGCTACACTTGAGTCCCAAATCAAACACTGATAAAACTTCAAATGGCCCTAACTTCTATATGGTACGTCCTACACCTATGAAAGTTTACAACATACAAATGCTTGTAACTTTTTACTGGAGCGTCATAAAACCTTGAAATTTTGTAACAATAAAGCCTCTTGCCAAGTTAAGCTATCGCTCAAAGCTATGCTAGCCTTGAGTCCCAAATCAAACACTGATAAAACTTCAAATGGCCCTAACTTCTATACGGTACGTCCTACACCTATCAAAGTTTGCAACATACAAATGCTTGTAACTTTTTAGTGGAGCGTCATAAAACCTTGAAATTTTGTATTAATAAAGTACCCGAGCCTCTTGTCAATTTAAGCTATCGCTCAAAGCCATGCTACCCTTGAGTCCGAAATCAAACACTGATAAAGCTTCAAATGGCCCTAACTTGTATGCGGTATGTCCTACACCTATCAAAGTTTGCAACATATACATGCTTGTAACTTTTTACTGGAGCGTCATAAAACCTTGAAATTTTGTAACAATAAAGTACTCGAGCCTCTTGTCATTTTAAGTTATCACTCAAAGCTTTGCTACCCTTGAGTCCCAAATCAAACACTGATAAAACTTCAAATGGCCCTAACTTCTATACGGTACGTCCTACACCTATCAAAGTTTGCAACATACAAATGCTTGTAACTTTTTACTGGAGCGTCATAAAACCTTGAAATTTTGTAACAATAAAGCACTCGAGCCTCTTGTCAATTTAAGCTATCGGTCAAAGCTATGCTACCCTTGAATCCCAAATCAAAAACTGATAAAACTTCAAATGGCCCTAACTTCTATGCGGTATGTCCTACACCTATCAAAGTTTGCAAAATACAAATGCTTGTAACTTTTTACTGGAGCGTCATAAAACCATGAAATTTTGTAACAAAAAAGTACTCGAGCCTCTTGATAATTTAAGCTATCACTCAAAGCTATGCTACCCTTGAGTCCCAAATCAAACACTGATAAAACTTCAAATGTCCCTAACTTCTATACGGTACGTCCTACACCTATGAAAGTTTGCAACATACAAATGCTTGTAACTTTTTACTGGAGCGTCATAAAACCTTGAAATTTTGTAACAATAAGGTATTCGAGCCTCTTGTCAACTTAAGCTATCGCTCAAAGCTATGCTACCCTTGAGTCCCAAATCAAACACTGATAAAACTTCAAATGGCCCTAACTTATATACGGTACGTCCTACACATATGAAAGTTTGCAATATACAAATGCTTGTAACTTTTTAGTGGAGCGTCATAAAACCTTGAAATTTTCTAACAATAAAGTACTCGAGCCAGTTTAAGGTATCGCTCAAAGCTATGCTACCCTTGAATCCCAAATCAAACACTGATACAACTTCAAATGGCCCTAACTTCTATACGGTACGTCCTACACCTATCAAAGTTTGCAACGAACAAATGCTAGTATCTTTTTACTGGAGCGACATAAAACCTTGAAATTTTGTAACAATAAAGTACTCGAGCTTCTTGTCAATTTAAGTTATCACTCAAAGCTATGCTACCTTGAGTCCCAAATCAAACACTGATAAAACTTCAAATGGCCCTAACTTCTATACGGTACGTCCTACACCTATCAAAGTTTGCAACATATAAATGCTTGTAACTTTTTACTGGAGCGTCATAAAACCTTTAAATTTTCTAACAATAAATTACTCGAATCTCTTGCCAATTTAAGCTATCGCTCAAAGCTATGCTACCCTTGAGTCCCAAATCAAACACTGATAAAACTTCAAATGGCCCTAACTTCTATACGGTACGTCCTACACCTATCAACGTTTGCAACATACAAATGCTTGTAACTTTTTACTGGAGCGTCATAAAACCTTGAAATTTTGTAACAATAAAGTACTCGACCCTCCTGTCAATTTAAGCTATCGCTCAAAGCTATGCTACCCTTGAGTCCCAATTCAAACACTGATAAAACTTCAAATGGCCCTAACTTCTATGCGGTATGTCCTACACCTATCAAAGTTTGAAACGTACAAATACTTGTAACTTTTTACTGGAGCGTCATAAAACCTTGAAATTTTGTAACAATAAAGTACTCGAGCCTCTTGTCAATTTAAGCTATCGCTCAAAGCTATGCTACCCTTGAGTCCCAAATCAAACAATGATAAAACTTCAAATGGCCCTAACTTCTATACGGTACGTCCTACACCTATCAAAGTTTGCAAAATACAAATGCTTGTAACTTTTTACTGGATCGTCATAAAACCTTGAAATTTTCTAACAATAAAGTACTTTGTAACAATAAAGTACTGTCAATTTAAGCTATCGCTCAAAGCTATGCTACCCTTGAGTCCCAGATCAAACACTAATAAAACTTCAAATGGCCCTAACTTCTATACGGTACGTCCTACATCTATCAAAGTTTGCAACATACAAATGCTTGTAACTTTTTACTGGAGCGTCATAAAACCTTGAAATTTTGTAACAATGAAGTACTCGAGCCTCTTGTCAATTTAAGCTATCGCTCAAAGCTATGCTACCCTTGAGTCCCAAATCAAATACTGATAAAACTTCAAATGGCCCTAACTTCTATGCGGTATGTCCTACACCTCTCAAAGTTTGCAATATACAAATGCTTGTAACTTTTTACTGGAGCGTCATAAAACCTTTAAAGTTTGTAACAATAAAGTACTCGAGCCTCTTGTCAATTTAAGCTATCGTTCACAGCCATGCTACCCTTGAGTCCCAAATTAAACACTGATAATGCTTCAAATGGCCCTAACTTCTATGCAGTATGTCCTCCACCTATCAAAGTTTGCAAAATACAAATGCTTGCAACTTTTTACTGGAGCGTCATAAAACCATGAAATTTTGTAACAATAAAGTACTCGAGCCTCTTGATAATTTAAGCTATCACTCAAGGCTATGCTACCCATGAGTCCCAAATCAAACACTGATAAAACTTCAAATGGTCCTACCTTCTATAGGGTACGTTCTACACCTATCAAAGTTTGCAACATACAAATGCTTGTAACTTTTTACTGGAGCGTCATAAAAACTTGAAATTTTGTAACAATAAAGTACTCGAGCCTCTTGTCAAATTAAGCTATCGCTCAAAGCTATGCTACCGCTGAGTCTCAAATCAAACACTGATAAAACTTCAATTGGCCCTAACTTCTATACGGTACGTCCTACACCTATCAAAGTTTGCAACATACAAATGCTCTTAACTTTTTAGTGGAGCGTCATAAAACTTTGAAATTTTGTAACAATAAAGTACTCGAGCCTCTTGCCAATTTAAGCTATCGCTCAAAGCTATGCTACCCTTGAGTCCCAAATCAAACACTGATAAAACTTCAAATGGCCCTAAGTTCTATACGGTACGGCCTACACCTATCAAAGTTAGCAACATACAAATGCTTCTAACTTTTTACTGGAGCGTCATAAGACCTTGAAATTGTAACAATAAGGTATTCGAGCCTCTTGTCAATTTAAGCTATCGCTCAAAGCTATGCTACCCTTGAGTCCCAAATCAAACACTGATAAAACTTCAAAAGGCCCTAACTTGTATGCGGTATGTCCTACACCTATCAAAGTTTGTAACATATACATGCTTGTAACTTTTTACTGGAGCGTCATAAAACCTTGAAATTTTGTAACAATAAAGTACTCGAGCCTCTTGCCAATTTAAGCAATCGCTCAAAGCTATGCTACCCTTGAGTCCCAAATCAAACACTGATAAAACTTCAAATGGCCCTCACTTCTATACGGTACGTCCTACACCTATCAAAGTTTGCAACATACAAATGCTCTTAACTTTTTAGTGGAGCGTCATAAAACTTTGAAATTTTGTAACAATAAAGTACTCGAGCCTCTTGCCAATTTAAGCTATCGCTCAAAGCTATGCTACCCTTGAGTCCCAAATCAAACACTGATAAAACTTCAAATGGCCCTAACTTCTATATGCTACGTCCTACACCTATCAAAGTTGCAACATACAAATGCTTGTATCTTTTTACTGGAGCGACATAAAACCTTGAAATTTTGTAACAATAAAGTACTCGAGCCTCTTGTCAATTTAAGTTATCACTCAAAGCTATGCTACCTTGAGTCCCAAATCAAACACTGATAAAACTTCAAATGGCCCTAACTTCTATACGGTACATCCTACACCTATCAAAGTTTGCAACATACAAATGCTTGTAAATTTTTACTGGAGCGTCATAAAACCTTGAAATTTTCTGACAATAAATTACTCGAACCTCTTGCCAATTTAAGCTATCGCCCAAAGCTATGCTACCCTTGAGTCCCAAATCAAGCACTGATAAAACTTCAAATGGCCCTAACTTCTATACGGTACGTCCTACACCTATCAAAGTTTGCAACATACAAATGCTTGTAACTTTTTAGTGGAGCGTCATAAAACCCTTAAAATTTTGTAACAATAAAGTACTCGAGCCTCTTGCCAATTTAAGCTATCGCTCAAAGCTATGCTACCCTTGAGTCCCAAATCAAACACTGATAAAACTTCAAATGGCCCTACATTCTATACGGTACGTCCTACATCTATCAAAGTTTGCAACATACAAATGCTTGTATCTTTTTACTGGAGCGTCATAAAACCTTGAAATTTTCTAACAATAAAGTACTCGAGCCTCTTGTCCATTTAAGCTATAGCTCAAAGCTATGCTACCCTTGAGTCCCAAATCAAACACTGATAAAACTTCAAATGGCCCTTACTTCAATACGGTACGTCCTACAACTATCAAAGTTTGCAACATACAAATGCTTGTATCTTTTTACTGGAGCGTCATAAAACCTTGACATTTGGTAACAATAAAGTGCTCGGGCCTCTTGTCAATTTAAGCTATCGCTCAAAGCTATGCTACCCTTGAGTCCCAAATCAAACACTGATAAAACTTCAAATGGCCCTAACTTCTATCCGGTACGTCCTACGCCTATCAAAGTTTGCAACATACAAATGCTTGTAACTTTTTACTGGAGCGTCATAAAACCTTGAAATTTTCTAACAATAAAGTACTCGAGCCTCTTGTCCATTTAAGCTATCGCTCAAAGCTATGCTACCCTTGAGTCCCAAACCAAAAACTGATAAAACTTCAAATGGCCCTAACTTCTATCCGGTACGTCCTACGCCTATCAAAGTTTGCAACATACAAATGCTTGTAACTTTTTACTGAAAGCGTCATAAAACCTTGAAATTTTCTAACAATAAAGTACTCGAGCCTCTTGTCCATTTAAGCTATCGCTCAAAGCTATGCTACCCTTGAGTCCCAAATCAAAAACTGATAAAACTTCAAATGGTCTTAACTTCTATAGGGTACGTCCTACACCTATCAAAGTTTGCAACATACAAATGCTTGTAACTTTTTACTGGAGCGTCATAAGAACTTGAAATTTTGTAACAATAAAGTACTCGAGCCTCTTGCCAATTTAAGCTATCGCTCAAAGCTATGCTACCCTTGAGTCCCAAATCAAACACTGATAAAACTTCAAATGGCCCTCACTTCTATACGGTACGTCCTACACCTATCAAAGTTTGCAACATACAAATGCTCTTAACTTTTTAGTGGAGCGTCATAAAACTTTGAAATTTTGTAACAATAAAGTACTCGAGCCTCTTGCCAATTTAAGCTATCGCTCAAAGCTATGCTACCCTTGAGTCCCAAATCAAACACTGATAAAACTTCAAATGGCCCTAACTTCTATATGCTACGTCCTACACCTATCAAAGTTGCAACATACAAATGCTTGTATCTTTTTACTGGAGCGACATAAAACCTTGAAATTTTGTAACAATAAAGTACTCGAGCCTCTTGTCAATTTAAGTTATCACTCAAAGCTATGCTACCTTGAGTCCCAAATCAAACACTGATAAAACTTCAAATGGCCCTAACTTCTATACGGTACGTCCTACACCTATCAAAGTTTGCAACATACAAATGCTTGTAAATTTTTACTGGAGCGTCATAAAACCTTGAAATTTTCTGACAATAAATTACTCGAACCTCTTGCCAATTTAAGCTATCGCCCAAAGCTATGCTACCCTTGAGTCCCAAATCAAGCACTGATAAAACTTCAAATGGCCCTAACTTCTATACGGTACGTCCTACACCTATCAAAGTATGCAACATACAAATGCTTGTAACTTTTTAGTGGAGCGTCATAAAACCCTTAAAATTTTGTAACAATAAAGTACTCGAGCCTCTTGCCAATTTAAGCTATCGCTCAAAGCTATGCTACCCTTGAGTCCCAAATCAAACACTGATAAAACTTCAAATGGCCCTACATTCTATACGGTACGTCCTACATCTATCAAAGTTTGCAACATACAAATGCTTGTATCTTTTTACTGGAGCGTCATAAAACCTTGAAATTTTCTAACAATAAAGTACTCGAGCCTCTTGTCCATTTAAGCTATAGCTCAAAGCTATGCTACCCTTGAGTCCCAAATCAAACACTGATAAAACTTCAAATGGCCCTTACTTCAATACGGTACGTCCTACAACTATCAAAGTTTGCAACATACAAATGCTTGTATCTTTTTACTGGAGCGTCATAAAACCTTGAAATTTGGTAACAATAAAGTGCTCGGGCCTCTTGTCAATTTAAGCTATCGCTCAAAGCTATGCTACCCTTGAGTCCCAAATCAAACACTGATAAAACTTCAAATGGCCCTAACTTCTATCCGGTACGTCCTACGCCTATCAAAGTTTGCAACATACAAATGCTTGTAACTTTTTACTGGAGCGTCATAAAACCTTGAAATTTTCTAACAATAAAGTACTCGAGCCTCTTGTCCATTTAAGCTATCGCTCAAAGCTATGCTACCCTTGAGTCCCAAATCAAAAACTGATAAAACTTCAAATGGTCTTAACTTCTATAGGGTACGTCCTACACCTATCAAAGTTTGCAACATACAAATGCTTGTAACTTTTTACTGGAGCGTCATAAGAACTTGAAATTTTGTAACAATAAAGTACTCGAGCCTCTTGCCAATTTAAGCTATCGCTCAAAGCTATGCTACCCTTGAGTCCCAAATCAAACACTGATAAAACTTCAAATGGCCCTCACTTCTATACGGTACGTCCTACACCTATCAAAGTTTGCAACATACAAATGCTCTTAACTTTTTAGTGGAGCGTCATAAAACTTTGAAATTTTGTAACAATAAAGTACTCGAGCTTCTTGCCAATTTAAGCTATCGCTCAAAGCTATGCTACCCTTGAGTCCCAAATCAAACACTGATAAAACTTCAAATGGCCCTAACTTCTATATGCTACGTCCTACACCTATCAAAGTTGCAACATACAAATGCTTGTATCTTTTTACTGGAGCGACATAAAACCTTGAAATTTTGTAACAATAAAGTACTCGAGCCTCTTGTCAATTTAAGTTATCACTCAAAGCTATGCTACCTTGAGTCCCAACTCAAACACTGATAAAACTTCAAATGGCCCTAACTTCTATACGGTACGTCCTACACCTATCAAAGTTTGCAACATACAAATGCTTGTAAATTTTTACTGGAGCGTCATAAAACCTTGAAATTTTCTGACAATAAATTACTCGAACCTCTTGCCAATTTAAGCTATCGCCCAAAGCTATGCTACCCTTGAGTCCCAAATCAAGCACTGATAAAACTTCAAATGGCCCTAACTTCTATACGGTACGTCCTACACCTATCAAAGTATGCAACATACAAATGCTTGTAACTTTTTAGTGGAGCGTCATAAAACCCTTAAAATTTTGTAACAATAAAGTACTCGAGCCTCTTGCCAATTTAAGCTATCGCTCAAAGCTATGCTACCCTTGAGTCCCAAATCAAACACTGATAAAACTTCAAATGGCCCTACATTCTATACGGTACGTCCTACATCTATCAAAGTTTGCAACATACAAATGCTTGTATCTTTTTACTGGAGCGTCATAAAACCTTGAAATTTTCTAACAATAAAGTACTCGAGCCTCTTGTCCATTTAAGCTATAGCTCAAAGCTATGCTACCCTTGAGTCCCAAATCAAACACTGATAAAACTTCAAATGGCCCTTACTTCAATACGGTACGTCCTACAACTATCAAAGTTTGCAACATACAAATGCTTGTATCTTTTTACTGGAGCGTCATAAAACCTTGAAATTTGGTAACAATAAAGTGCTCGGGCCTCTTGTCAATTTAAGCTATCGCTCAAAGCTATGCTACCCTTGAGTCCCAAATCAAACACTGATAAAACTTCAAATGGCCCTAACTTCTATCCGGTACGTCCTACGCCTATCAAAGTTTGCAACATACAAATGCTTGTAACTTTTTACTGGAGCGTCATAAAACCTTGAAATTTTCTAACAATAAAGTACTCGAGCCTCTTGTCAATTTAAGCTATCGCTCAAAGCTATGCTACCCTTGAGTCCCAAATCAAACACTGATAAAACTTCAAATGGCCCTAAGTTCTATACAGTACGTCCTACACCTATCAAAGTTAGCAACATACAAATGCTTGTAACTTTTTACTGGAGCGTCATAAGACCTTGAAATTTTGTAACAATAAGGTATTCGAGCCTCTTGTCAATTTAAGCTATCGCTCAAAGCTATGCTACCCTTGAGTCCGAAATCAAACACTGATAAAACTTCAAATGGCCCTAACTTCTATACGGTACGTCCTACACCTATGAAAGTTTGCAACATACAAATGCTTGTAACTTATACTGGAGCGTCATAAAACCTTGAAATTTTGTAACAATAAAGCCTCTTGCCAATTTAAGCTATCGCTCAAAGCTATGCTACCCTTGAGTCCCAAATCAAACACTGATAAAACTTCAAAGGGCCCTAACTTCTATACGGTACGTCCTACACCTATCAAAGTTTGCAACATACAAATGCTTGTAACTTTTTAGTGGAGCGTCATAAAACCTTGAAATTTTGTAACAATAAAGTACTCGAGCCTCTTGTCAATTTAAGCTATCGCTCAAAGCTATGCTACCCTTGAGTCCCAAATCAAAAACTGATAAAACTTCAAATGGTCTTAACTTCTATAGGGTACGTCCTACACCTATCAAAGTTTGCAACATACAAATGCTTGTAACTTTTTACTGGAGCGTCATAAAAACTTGAAATTTTGTAACAATAAAGTACTCGAGCCTCTTGTCAATTTAAGCTATCGCTCAAAGCTATGCTACCCTTGAGACCCAAATCAAACACTGATAAAACTTCAAATCGCCATAACTTCTATACGTTACGTCCTATATCTATCAAAGTTTGCAACATACAAATGCTTGTAACTTTTTACTGGAGCGTCATAAAACCTTGAAATTTTCTGACAATAAATTACTCGAACCTCTTGCCAATTTAAGCTATCGCCCAAAGCTATGCTACCCTTGAGTCCCAAATCAAACACTGATAAAACTTCAAAGGGCCCTAACTTCTATACGGTACGTCCTACACCTATCAAAGTTTGCAACATACAAATGCTTGTATCTTTTTACTGGAGCGACATAAAACCTTGAAATTTTGTAACAATGAAGTACTCGAGCCTCTTGTCAATTTAAGTTATCACTCAAAGCTATGCTACCCTTGAGTCCCAAATCAAACACTGATAAAACTTCAAATGGCCCTAACTTCTATACGGTACGTCCTACACCTATGAAAGTTTGCAACATACAAATGCTTGTAACTTATACTGGAGCGTCATAAAACCTTGAAATTTTGTAACAATAAAGCCTCTTGCCAATTTAAGCTATCGCTCAAAGCTATGCTACCCTTGAGTCCCAAATCAAACACTGATAAAACTTCAAAGGGCCCTAACTTCTATACGGTACGTCCTACACCTATCAAAGTTTGCAACATACAAATGCTTGTATCTTTTTACTGGAGCGACATAAAACCTTGAAATTTTGTAACAATAAAGTACTCGAGCCTCTTGTCAATTTAAGTTATCACTCAAAGCTATGCTACCTTGAGTCCCAAATCAAACACTGATAAAACTTCAAATGGCCCTAACTTCTATACGGTACGTCCTACACCTATCAAAGTTTGCAACATACAAATGCTTGTAAATTTTTACTGGAGCGTCATAAAACCTTGAAATTTTCTGACAATAAATTACTCGAACCTCTTGCCAATTTAAGCTATCGCCCAAAGCTATGCTACCCTTGAGTCCCAAATCAAGCACTGATAAAACTTCAAATGGCCCTAACTTCTATACGGTACGTCCTACACCTATCAAAGTATGCAACATACAAATGCTTGTAACTTTTTAGTGGAGCGTCATAAAACCCTTAAAATTTTGTAACAATAAAGTACTCGAGCCTCTTGCCAATTTAAGCTATCGCTCAAAGCTATGCTACCCTTGAGTCCCAAATCAAACACTGATAAAACTTCAAATGGCCCTACATTCTATACGGTACGTCCTACATCTATCAAAGTTTGCAACATACAAATGCTTGTATCTTTTTACTGGAGCGTCATAAAACCTTGAAATTTTCTAACAATAAAGTACTCGAGCCTCTTGTCCATTTAAGCTATAGCTCAAAGCTATGCTACCCTTGAGTCCCAAATCAAACACTGATAAAACTTCAAATGGCCCTTACTTCAATACGGTACGTCCTACAACTATCAAAGTTTGCAACATACAAATGCTTGTATCTTTTTACTGGAGCGTCATAAAACCTTGAAATTTGGTAACAATAAAGTGCTCGGGCCTCTTGTCAATTTAAGCTATCGCTCAAAGCTATGCTACCCTTGAGTCCCAAATCAAACACTGATAAAACTTCAAATGGCCCTAACTTCTATCCGGTACGTCCTACGCCTATCAAAGTTTGCAACATACAAATGCTTGTAACTTTTTACTGGAGCGTCATAAAACCTTGAAATTTTCTAACAATAAAGTACTCGAGCCTCTTGTCAATTTAAGCTATCGCTCAAAGCTATGCTACCCTTGAGTCCCAAATCAAACACTGATAAAACTTCAAATGGCCCTAAGTTCTATACAGTACGTCCTACACCTATCAAAGTTAGCAACATACAAATGCTTGTAACTTTTTACTGGAGCGTCATAAGACCTTGAAATTTTGTAACAATAAGGTATTCGAGCCTCTTGTCAATTTAAGCTATCGCTCAAAGCTATGCTACCCTTGAGTCCGAAATCAAACACTGATAAAACTTCAAATGGCCCTAACTTCTATACGGTACGTCCTACACCTATGAAAGTTTGCAACATACAAATGCTTGTAACTTATACTGGAGCGTCATAAAACCTTGAAATTTTGTAACAATAAAGCCTCTTGCCAATTTAAGCTATCGCTCAAAGCTATGCTACCCTTGAGTCCCAAATCAAACACTGATAAAACTTCAAAGGGCCCTAACTTCTATACGGTACGTCCTACACCTATCAAAGTTTGCAACATACAAATGCTTGTAACTTTTTAGTGGAGCGTCATAAAACCTTGAAATTTTGTAACAATGAAGTACTCGAGCCTCTTGTCAATTTAAGCTATCGCTCAAAGCTATGCTACCCTTGAGTCCCAAATCAAAAACTGATAAAACTTCAAATGGTCTTAACTTCTATAGGGTACGTCCTACACCTATCAAAGTTTGCAACATACAAATGCTTGTAACTTTTTACTGGAGCGTCATAAAAACTTGAAATTTTGTAACAATAAAGTACTCGAGCCTCTTGTCAATTTAAGCTATCGCTCAAAGCTATGCTACCCTTGAGACCCAAATCAAACACTGATAAAACTTCAAATCGCCATAACTTCTATACGTTACGTCCTATATCTATCAAAGTTTGCAACATACAAATGCTTGTAACTTTTTACTGGAGCGTCATAAAACCTTGCAATTTTGTAACAATAAAGTACTCAAGCCTCTTGTCAATTTAAGCTATCGCTCAAAGCTATGCTACCCTTGAGTCCCAAATCAAACACTGATAAAACTTCTAATGGCCCTATCTTCTATACGGTATGTCCTACAACTATCAAAGTTTGCAAAATACAAATGCTTGTAACTTTTTACTGGAGCGTCATAAAACCATGAAATTTTGTAACAATAAAGTACTCGAGCCTCTTGCCAATTTAAGCTATCACTCAAAGCTATGCTACCCTTGAATCCCAAATCAAACACTGATAAAACTTCAAATGGCCCTATCTTCTATATGGTACGTCCTACACCTATGAAAGTTTGCAACATACAAATGCTTGTAACTTTTTACTGGAGCGTCATAAAACCATGAAATTTTGTAACAATAAAGTACTCGAGCCTCTTGCCAATTTAAGCTATCACTCAAAGCTATGCTACCCTTGAATCCCAAATCAAACACTGATAAAACTTCAAATGACCCTAACTTCTATACGGTACGTCCTACACCTATCAAAGTTTGCAACATACAAATGCTTGTAACTTTTTAGTGGAGTGTCATAAAACCTTGCAATTTGTAATAATAAAGTACCCGAGCCTCTTGTCAATTTAAGCTATCGCTCAAAGCCATGCTACCCTTGAGTCCCAAATCAAACACTGATAATGCTTCAAATGGCCCTAACTTGTATGCGGTATGTCCTACACCTATCAAATTTTGCAACATATACATGCTTGTAACTTTTTACTGGAGCGTCATAAAACCTTGAAATTTTGTAAGAATAAAGTACTCGAGCCTCTTGTCATTTTAAGTTATCACTCAAAGCTTTGCTACCCTTGAGTCCCAAATCAAACACTGATAAAACTTCAAATGGCCCTAACTTCTATCCGGTACGTCCTACGCCTATCAAAGTTGGCAACATACAAATGCTTGTAACTTTTTACTGGAGCGTCATAAAACCTTGAAATTTTCTAACAATAAAGTACTCGAGCCTCTTGTCCATTTAAGCTATCGCTCAAAGCTATGCTACCCTTGAGTCCCAAATCAAAAACTGATAAAACTTCAAATGGTCTTAACTTCTATAGGGTACGTCCTACACCTATCAAAGTTTGCAACATACAAATGCTTGTAACTTTTTACTGGAGCGTCATAAAAACTTGAAATTTTGTAACAATAAAGTACTCGAGCCTCTTGTCAATTTAAGCTATCGCTCAAAGCTATGCTACCCTTGAGACCCAAATCAAACACTGATACAATTTCAAATCGCCATAACTTCTATACGTTACGTCCTATATCTATCAAAGTTTGCAACATACAAATGCTTGTAACTTTTTACTGGAGCGTCATAAAACCTTGCAATTTTGTAACAATAAAGTACTCAAGCCTCTTGTCAATTTAAGCTATCGCTCAAAGCTATGCTACCCTTGAGTCCCAAATCAAACACTGATAAAACTTCTAATGGCCCTAACTTCTATACGGTACGTCCTACACCTATCAAAGTTTGCAACATACAAATGCTTGTAACTTTTTACTGGAGCGTCATAAGAACTTGAAATTTTGTAACAATAAAGTACTCGAGCCTCTTGTCAAATTAAGCTATCGCTCAAAGCTATGCTACCCTTGAGTCCCAAATCAAACACTGATAAAACTTCAAATGGCCCTAACTTCTATACGGTACGTCCTACACCTATCAAAGTTTGCAACATACAAATGCTTGTAACTTTTTACTGGAGCGTCATAAAACCTTGAAATTTAGTAACAATGAAGTACTCGAGCATCTTGTCAATTTAAGCTATCGCTCAAAGCTATGCTACCCTTGAGTCCCAAATCAAACACTGATAAAACTTCAAATGGCCCTAACTTCTATGCGGTATGTCCTACAACTATCAAAGTTTGCAAAATACAAATGCTTGTAACTTTTTACTGGAGCGTCATAAAACCATGAAATTTTGTAACAATAAAGTACTCGAGCCTCTTGATAATTTAAGCTATCGCTCAAAGCTATGCAACCCTTGAGTCCCAAATCAAACACTGATAAAACTTCAAATGGCCCTAAGTTCTATACAGTACGTCCTACACCTATCAAAGTTAGCAACATACAAATGCTTGTAACTTTTTACTGGAGCGTCATAAAACCTTGAAATTTAGTAACAATGAAGTACTCGAGCATCTTGTCAATTTAAGCTATCGCTCAAAGCTATGCTACCCTTGAGTCCCAAATCAAACACTGATAAAACTTCAAATGGCCCTAACTTCTATACGGTACGTCCTACACCTATGAAAGTTTGCAACATACAAATGCTTGTAACTTTTTACTGGAGCGTCAGAAAACCTTGAAATTTTGTAACAATAAAGCCTCTTGCCAATTTAAGCTATCGCTCAAAGCTATGCTACCCTTGAGTCCCAAATCAAACACTGATAAAACTTCAAAGGGCCCTAACTTCTATACGGTACGTCCTACACCTATCAAAGTTTGCAACATACAAATGCTTGTAACTTTTTAGTGGAGCGTCATAAAACCTTGAAATTTTGTAACAATGAAGTACTCGAGCCTCTTGTCAATTTAAGCTATCGCTCAAAGCTATGCTACCCTTGAGTCCCAAATCAAAAACTGATAAAAGTTCAAATGGTCTTAACTTCTATAGGGTACGTCCTACACCTATCAAAGTTTGCAACATACAAATGCTTGTAACTTTTTACTGGAGCGTCATAAAAACTTGAAATTTTGTAACAATAAAGTACTCGAGCCTCTTGTCAATTTAAGCTATCGCTCAAAGCTATGCTACCCTTGAGACCCAAATCAAACACTGATAAAACTTCAAATCGCCATAACTTCTATACGTTAGGTCCTATATCTATCAAAGTTTGCAACATACAAATGCTTGTAACTTTTTACTGGAGCGTCATAAAACCTTGCAATTTTGTAACAATAAAGTACTCAAGCCTCTTGTCAATTTAAGCTATCGCTCAAAGCTATGCTACCCTTGAGTCCCAAATCAAACACTGATAAAACTTCTAATGGCCCTAACTTCTATACGGTATGTCCTACAACTATCAAAGTTTGCAAAATACAAATGCTTGTAACTTTTTACTGGAGCGTCATAAAACCATGAAATTTTGTAACAATAAAGTACTCGAGCCTCTTGCCAATTTAAGCTATCACTCAAAGCTATGCTACCCTTGAATCCCAAATCAAACACTGATAAAACTTCAAATGGCCCTAACTTCTATATGGTACGTCCTACACTTATGAAAGTTTGCAACATACAAATGCTTGTAACTTTTTACTGGAGCGTCATAAAACCTTGAAATTTTGTAACAATAAAGCCTCTTGCCAAGCTAAGCTATCGCTCAAAGCTATGCTAGCCTTGAGTCCCAAATCAAACTCTGATAAAACTTCAAATGACCCTAACTTCTATACGGTACGTCCCACACCTATCAAAGTTTGCAAACATACAAATGCTTGTAACTTTTTAGTGGAGTGTCATAAAACCTTGCAATTTTGTAACAATAAAGTACCCGAGCCTCTTGTCAATTTAAGCTATCGCTCAAAGCCATGCTACCCTTGAGTCCCAAATCAAACACTGATAATGCTTCAAATGGCCCTAACTTGTATGCGGTATGTCCTACACCTATCAAATTTTGCAACATATACATGCTTGTAACTTTTTACTGGAGCGTCATAAAACCTTGAAATTTTGTAAGAATATAGTACTCGAGCCTCTTGTCATTTTAAGTTATCACTCAAAGCTTTGCTACCCTTGAGTCCCAAATCAAACACTGATAAAACTTCAAATGGCCCTAACTTCTATCCGGTACGTCCTACGCCTATCAAAGTTGGCAACATACAAATGCTTGTAACTTTTTACTGGAGCGTCATAAAACCTTGAAATTTTCTAACAATAAAGTACTCGAGCCTCTTGTCCATTTAAGCTATCGCTCAAAGCTATGCTACCCTTGAGTCCCAAATCAAAAACTGATAAAACTTCAAATGGTCTTAACTTCTATAGGGTACGTCCTACACCTATCAAAGTTTGCAACATACAAATGCTTGTAACTTTTTACTGGAGCGTCATAAAAACTTGAAATTTTGTAACAATAAAGTACTCGAGCCTCTTGTCAATTTAAGCTATCGCTCAAAGCTATGCTACCCTTGAGACCCAAATCAAACACTGATAAAACTTCAAATCGCCATAACTTCTATACGTTACGTCCTATATCTATCAAAGTTTGCAACATACAAATGCTTGTAACTTTTTACTGGAGCGTCATAAAACCTTGCAATTTTGTAACACTAAAATACTCAAGCCTCTTGTCAATTTAAGCTATCGCTCAAAGCTATGCTACCCTTGAGTCCCAAATCAAACACTGATAAAACTTCTAATGGCCCTAACTTCTATACGGTACGTCCTACACCTATCAAAGTTTGCAACATACAAATGCTTGTAACTTTTTACTGGAGCGTCATAAGAACTTGAAATTTTGTAACAATAAAGTACTCGAGCCTCTTGTCAAATTAGGCTATCGCTCAAAGCTATGCTACCCTTGAGTCCCAAATCAAACACTGATGAAACTTCAAATGGCCCTAACTTCTATACGGTACGTCCTACACCTATCAAAGTTTGCAACATACAAATGCTTGTAACTTTTTACTGGAGCGTCATAAAACCTTGAAATTTAGTAACAATGAAGTACTCGAGCATCTTGTCAATTTAAGCTATCGCTCAAAGCTATGCTACCCTTGAGTCCCAAATCAAACACTGATAAAACTTCAAATGGCCCTAACTTCTATGCGGTATGTCCTACAACTATCAAAGTTTGCAAAATACAAATGCTTGTAACTTTTTACTGGAGCGTCATAAAACCATGAAATTTTGTAACAATAAAGTACTCGAGCCTCTTGATAATTTAAGCTATCGCTCAAAGCTATGCAACCCTTGAGTCCCAAATCAAACACTGATAAAACTTCAAATGGCCCTAAGTTCTATACAGTACGTCCTACACCTATCAAAGTTAGCAACATACAAATGCTTGTAACTTTTTACTGGAGCGATATAAGACCTTGAAATTTTGTAACAATAAGGTATTCGAGCCTCTTGTCAATTTAAGCTATCGCTCAAAGCTATGCTACCCTTGAGTCCGAAATCAAACACTGATAAAACTTCAAATGGCCCTAACTTCTATACGGTACGTCCTACACCTATGAAAGTTTGCAACATACAAATGCTTGTAACTTTTTACTGGAGCGTCATAAAACCTTGAAATTTTGTAACAATAAAGCCTCTTGCCAATTTAAGCTATCGTTCAAAGCTATGCTACCCTTGAGTCCCAAATCAAACACTGATAAAACTTCAAAGGGCCCTAACTTCTATACGGTACGTCCTACACCTATCAAAGTTTGCAACATACAAATGCTTGTAACTTTTTAGTGGAGCGTCATAAAACCTTGAAATTTTGTAACAATGAAGTACTCGAGCCTCTTGTCAATTTAAGCTATCGCTCAAAGCTATGCTACCCTTGAGTCCCAAATCAAAAACTGATAAAACTTCAAATGGTCTTAACTTCTATAGGGTACGTCCTACACCTATCAAAGTTTGCAACATACAAATGCTTGTAACTTTTTACTGGAGCGTCATAAAAACTTGAAATTTTGTAACAATAAAGTACTCGAGCCTCTTGTCAATTTAAGCTATCGCTCAAAGCTATGCTACCCTTGAGACCCAAATCAAACACTGATAAAACTTCAAATCGCCATAACTTCTATACGTTACGTCCTATATCTATCAAAGTTTGCAACATACAAATGCTTGTAACTTTTTACTGGAGCGTCATAAAACCTTGCAATTTTGTAACAATAAAGTACTCAAGCCTCTTGTCAATTTAAGCTATCGCTCAAAGCTATGCTACCCTTGAGTCCCAAATCAAACACTGATAAAACTTCTAATGGCCCTAACTTCTATACGGTATGTCCTACAACTATCAAAGTTTGCAAAATACAAATGCTTGTAACTTTTTACTGGAGCGTCATAAAACCATGAAATTTTGTAACAATAAAGTACTCGAGCCTCTTGATAATTTAAGCTATCGCTCAAAGCTATGCAACCCTTGAGTCCCAAATCAAACACTGATAAAACTTCAAATGGCCCTAAGTTCTATACAGTACGTCCTACACCTATCAAAGTTAGCAACATACAAATGCTTGTAACTTTTTACTGGAGCGTCATAAGACCTTGAAATTTTGTAACAATAAGGTATTCGAGCCTCTTGTCAATTTAAGCTATCGCTCAAAGCTATGCTACCCTTGAGTCCGAAATCAAACACTGATAAAACTTCAAATGGCCCTAACTTCTATACGGTACGTCCTAAACCTATGAAAGTTTGCAACATACAAATGCTTGTAACTTTTTACTGGAGCGTCATAAAACCTTGAAATTTTGTAACAATAAAGCCTCTTGCCAATTTAAGCTATCGCTCAAAGCTATGCTACCCTTGAGTCCCAAATCAAACACTGATAAAACTTCAAAGGGCCCTAACTTCTATATGGTACGTCCTACACCTATCAAAGTTTGCAACATACAAATGCTTGTAACTTTTTAGTGGAGCGTCATAAAACCTTGAAATTTTGTAACAATGAAGTACTCGAGCCTCTTGTCAATTTAAGCTATCGCTCAAAGCTATGCTACCCTTGAGTCCCAAATCAAAAACTGATAAAACTTCAAATGGTCTTAACTTCTATAGGGTACGTCCTACACCTATAAAAGTTTGCAACATACAAATGCTTGTAACTTTTTACTGGAGCGTCATAAAAACTTGAAATTTTGTAACAATAAAGTACTCGAGCCTCTTGTCAATTTAAGCTATCGCTCAAAGCTATGCTACCCTTGAGACCCAAATCAAACACTGGTAAAACTTCAAATCGCCATAACTTCTATACGTTACGTCCTATATCTATCAAAGTTTGCAACATACAAATGCTTGTAACTTTTTACTGGAGCGTCATAAAACCTTGCAATTTTGTAACAATAAAGTACTCAAGCCTCTTGTCAATTTAAGCTATCGCTCAAAGCTATGCTACCCTTGAGTCCCAAATCAAACACTGATAAAACTTCTAATGGCCCTAACTTCTATACGGTATGTCCTACAACTATCAAAGTTTGCAAAATACAAATGCTTGTAACTTTTTACTGGAGCGTCATATAACCATGAAATTTTGTAACAATAAAGTACTCGAGCCTCTTGCCAATTTAAGCTATCACTCAAAGCTATGCTACCCTTGAATCCCAAATCAAACACTGATAAAACTTCAAATGGCCCTAACTTCTATATGGTACGTCCTACACCTATGAAAGTTTGCAACATACAAATGCTTGTAACTTTTTACTGGAGCGTCATAAAACCATGAAATTTTGTAACAATAAAGTACTCGAGCCTCTTGCCAATTTAAGCTATCGCTCAAAGCCATGCTACCCTTGAGTCCCAAATCAAACACTGATAGTGCTTCAAATGGCCCTAACTTGTATGCGGTATGTCCTACACCTATCAAATTTTGCAACATATACATGCTTGTAACTTTTTACTGGAGCGTCATAAAACCTTGAAATTTTGTAAGAATAAAGTACTCGAGCCTCTTGTCATTTTAAGTTATCACTCAAAGCTTTGCTACCCTTGAGTCCCAAATCAAACACTGATAAAACTTCAAATGGCCCTAACTTCTATACGGTACGTCCTACACCTATCAAAGTTTGCAACATACAAATGCTTGTAACTTTTTACTGGAGCGTCATAAGAACTTGAAATTTTGTAACAATAAAGTACTCGAGCCTCTTGTCAAATTAAGCTATCGCTCAAAGCTATGCTACCCTTGAGTCCCAAATCAAACACTGATAAAACTTCAAATGGCCCTAACTTCTATACGGTACGTCCTACACCTATCAAAGTTTGCAACATACAAATGCTTGTAACTTTTTACTGGAGCGTCATAAAACCTTGCAATTTTGTAACAATAAAGTACTCAAGCCTCTTGTCAATTTAAGCTATCGCTCAAAGCTATGCTACCCTTGAGTCCCAAATCAAACACTGATAAAACTTCTAATGGCCCTAACTTCTATACGGTATGTCCTACAACTATCAAAGTTTGCAAAATACAAATGCTTGTAACTTTTTACTGGAGCGTCATAAAACCATGAAATTTTGTAACAATAAAGTACTCGAGCCTCTTGATAATTTAAGCTATCGCTCAAAGCTATGCAACCCTTGAGTCCCAAATCAAACACTGATAAAACTTCAAATGGCCCTAAGTTCTATACAGTACGTCCTACACCTATCAAAGTTAGCAACATACAAATGCTTGTAACTTTTTACTGGAGCGTCATAAGACCTTGAAATTTTGTAACAATAAGGTATTCGAGCCTCTTGTCAATTTAAGCTATCGCTCAAAGCTATGCTACCCTTGAGTCCGAAATCAAACACTGATAAAACTTCAAATGGCCCTAACTTCTATACGGTACGTCCTACACCTATGAAAGTTTGCAACATACAAATGCTTGCAACTTTTTACTGGAGCGTCATAAAACCTTGAAATTTTGTAACAATAAAGCCTCTTGCCAATTTAAGCTATCGCTCAAAGCTATGCTACCCTTGAGTCCCAAATCAAACACTGATAAAACTTCAAAGGGCCCTAACTTCTATACGGTACGTCCTACACCTATCAAAGTTTGCAACATACAAATGCTTGTAACTTTTTAGTGGAGCGTCATAAAACCTTGAAATTTTGTAACAATGAAGTACTCGAGCCTCTTGTCAATTTAAGCTATCGCTCAAAGCTATGCTACCCTTGAGTCCCAAATCAAAAACTGATAAAACTTCAAATGGTCTTAACTTCTATAGGGTACGTCCTACACCTATCAAAGTTTGCAACATACAAATGCTTGTAACTTTTTACTGGAGCGTCATAAAAACTTGAAATTTTGTAACAATAAAGTACTCGAGCCTCTTGTCAATTTAAGCTATCGCTCAAAGCTATGCTACCCTTGAGACCCAAATCAAACACTGATAAAACTTCAAATCGCCATAACTTCTATACGTTACGTCCTATATCTATCAAAGTTTGCAACATACAAATGCTTGTAACTTTTTACTCGAGCGTCATAAAACCTTGCAATTTTGTAACAATAAAGTACTCAAGCCTCTTGTCAATTTAAGCTATCGCTCAAAGCTATGCTACCCTTGAGTCCCAAATCAAACACTGATAAAACTGCTAATGGCCCTAACTTCTATACGGTATGTCCTACAACTATCAAAGTTTGCAAAATACAAATGCTTGTAACTTTTTACTGGAGCGTCATAAAACCATGAAATTTTGTAACAATAAAGTACTCGAGCCTCTTGCCAATTTAAGCTATCACTCAAAGCTATGCTACCCTTGAATCCCAAATCAAACACTGATGAAACTTCAAATGGCCCTAACTTCTATATGGTACGTCCTACACCTATGAAAGTTTGCAACATACAAATGCTTGTAACTTTTTACTGGAGCGTCATAAAACCTTGAAATTTTGTAACAATAAAGCCTCTTGCCAAGCTAAGCTATCGCTCAAAGCTATGCTAGCCTTGAGTCCCAAATCAAACTCTGATAAAACTTCAAATGACCCTAACTTCTATACGGTACGTCCTACACCTATCAAAGTTTGCAACATACAAATGCTTGTAACTTTTTAGTGGAGTGTCATAAAACCTTGCAATTTTGTAACAATAAAGTACCCGAGCCTCTTGTCAATTTAAGCTATCGCTCAAAGCCATGCTACCCTTGAGTCCCAAATCAAACACTGATAATGCTTCAAATGGCCCTAACTTGTATGCGGTATGTCCTACACCTATCAAATTTTGCAACATACAAATGCTTGTAACTTTTTACTGGAGCGTCATAAAAACTTGAAATTTTGTAACAATAAAGTACTCGAGCCTCTTGTCAATTTAAGCTATCGCTCAAAGCTATGCTACCCTTGAGACCCAAATCAAACACTGATAAAACTTCAAATCGCCATAACTTCAATACGTTACGTCCAATATCTATCAAAGTTTGCAACATACAAATGCTTGTAACTTTTTACTGGAGCGTCATAAAACCTTGCAATTTTGTAACAATAAAGTACTCAAGCCTCTTGTCAATTTAAGCTATCGCTCAAAGCTATGCTACCCTTGAGTCCCACATCAAACACTGATAAAACTTCTAATGGCCCTAACTTCTAAAAGTACGTCCTACACCTATCAAAGTTTGCAACATACAAATGCTTGTAACTTTTTACTGGAGCGTCATAAGAACTTGAAATTTTGTAACAATAAAGTACTCGAGCCTCTTGTCAAATTAAGCTATCGCTCAAAGCTATGCTACCCTTGAGTCCCAAATCAAACACTGATAAAACTTCAAATGGCCCTAACTTCTATACGGTACGTCCTACACCTATCAAAGTTTGCAACATACAAATGCTTGTAACTTTTTACTGGAGCGTCATAAAACCTTGAAATTTAGTAACAATGAAGTACTCGAGCATCTTGTCAATTTAAGCTATCGCTCAAAGCTATGCTACCCTTGAGTCCCAAATCAAACACTGATAAAACTTCAAATGGCCCTAACTTCTATGCGGTCTGTCCTACAACTATCAAAGTTTGCAAAATACAAATGCTTGTAACTTTTTACTGGAGCGTCATAAAACCATGAAATTTTGTAACAATAAAGTACTCGAGCCTCTTGATAATTTAAGCTATCGCTCAAAGCTATGCAACCCTTGAGTCCCAAATCAAACACTGATAAAACTTCAAATGGCCCTAAGTTCTATACAGTACGTCCTACACCTATCAAAGTTAGCAACATACAAATGCTTGTAACTTTTTACTGGAGCGTCATAAGACCTTGAAATTTTGTAACAATAAGGTATTCGAGCCTCTTGTCAATTTAAGCTATCGCTCAAAGCTATGCTACCCTTGAGTCCGAAATCAAACACTGATAAAACTTCAAATGGCCCTAACTTCTATACGGTGCGTCCTACACCTATGAAAGTTTGCAACATACAAATGCTTGTAACTTTTTACTGGAGCGTCATAAAACCTTGAAATTTTGTAACAATAAAGCCTCTTGCCAATTTAAGCTATCGCTCAAAGCTATGCTACCCTTGAATCTCAAATCAAACACTGATAAAACTTCAAAGGGCCCTAACTTCTATACGGTACGTCCTACACCTATCAAAGTTTGCAACATACAAATGCTTGTAACTTTTTAGTGGAGCGTCATAAAACCTTGAAATTTTGTCACAATGAAGTACTCGAGCCTCTTGTCAATTTAAGCTATCGCTCAAAGCTATGCTACCCTTGAGTCCCAAATCAAAAACTGATAAAACTTCAAATGGTCTTAACTTCTATAGGGTACGTCCTACACCTATCAAAGTTTGCAACATACAAATGCTTGTAACTTTTTACTGGAGCGTCATAAAAACTTGAAATTTTGTAACAATAAAGTACTCGAGCCTCTTGTCAATTTAAGCTATCGCTCAAAGCTATGCTACCGTTGAGACCCAAATCAAACACTGATAAAACTTCAAATCGCCATAACTTCTATACGTTACGTCCTATATCTATCAAAGTTTGCAACATACAAATGCTTGTAACTTTTTACTGGAGCGTCATAAAACCTTGCAATTTTGTAACAATAAAGTACTCAAGCCTCTTGTCAATTTAAGCTATCGCTCAAAGCTATGCTACCCTTGAGTCCCAAATCAAACACTGATAAAACTTCTAATGGCCCTAACTTCTATACGGTATGTCCTACAACTATCAAAGTTTGCAAAATACAAATGCTTGTAACTTTTTACTGGAGCGTCATAAAACCATGAAATTTTGTAACAATAAAGTACTCGAGCCTCTTGATAATTTAAGCTATCGCTCAAAGCTATGCAACCCTTGAGTCCCAAATCAAACACTGATAAAACTTCAAATGGCCCTAAGTTCTATACAGTACGTCCTACACCTATCAAAGTTAGCAACATACAAATGCTTGTAACTTTTTACTGGAGCGTCATAAGACCTTGAAATTTTGTAACAATAAGGTATTCGAGCCTCTTGTCAATTTAAGCTATCGCTCAAAGCTATGCTACCCTTGAGTCCGAAATCAAACACTGATAAAACTTCAAATGGCCCTAACTTCTATACGGTACGTCCTACACCTATGAAAGTTTGCAACATACAAATGCTTGTAACTTTTTACTGGAGCGTCATAAAACCTTGAAATTTTGTAACAATAAAGCCTCTTGCCAATTTAAGCTATCGCTCAAAGCTATGCTACCCTTGAGTCCCAAATCAAACACTGATAAAACTTCAAAGGGCCCTAACTTCTATACGGTACGTCCTACACCTATCAAAATTTGCAACATACAAATGCTTGTAACTTTTTAGTGGAGCGTCATAAAACCTTGAAATTTTGTAACAATGAAGTACTCGAGCCTCTTGTCAATTTAAGCTATCGCTCAAAGCTATGCTACCCTTGAGTCCCAAATCAAATACTGATAAAACTTCAAATGGCCCTAACTTCTATGCGGTATGTCCTACACCTATCAAAGTTTGCAATATACAAATGCTTGTAACTTTTTACTGGAGCGTCATAAAACCTTGAAATTTTGTAACAATAAAGTACTCGAGCCTCTTGCCAATTTAAGCTATCACTCAAAGCTATGCTACACTTGAGTCCCAAATCAAACACTGATAAAACTTCAAAAGGCCCTAACTTCTATATGGTACGTCCTGCACCTATCAAAGTTTGCAACATACAAATGCTTGTAACTTTTTACTGGAGCGTCATAAAACCTTGAAATTTAGTAACAATGAAGTACTCGAGCATCTTGTCAATTTAAGCTATCGCTCAAAGCTATGCTACCCTTGAGTCCCAAATCAAACACTGATAAAACTTCAAATGGCCCTAACTTCTATGCGGTATGTCCTACAACTATCAAAGTTTGCAAAATACAAATGCTTGTAACTTTTTACTGGAGCGTCATAAAACCTTGAAATTTTGTAACAATAAAGCCTCTTGCCAATTTAAGCTATCGCTCAAAGCTATGCTACCCTTGAGTCCCAAATCAAACACTGATAAAACTTCAAAGGGCCCTAACTTCTATACGGTACGTCCTACACCTATCAAAGTTTGCAACATACAAATGCTTGTAACTTTTTAGTGGAGCGTCATAAAACCTTGAAATTTTGTAACAATGAAGTACTCGAGCCTCTTGTCAATTTAAGCTATCGCTCAAAGCTATGCTACCCTTGAGTCCCAAATCAAAAACTGATAAAACTTCAAATGGTCTTAACTTCTATAGGGTACGTCCTACACCTATCAAAGTTTGCAACATACAAATGCTTGTAACTTTTTACTGGAGCGTCATAAAAACTTGAAATTTTGTAACAATAAAGTACTCGAGCCTCTTGTCAATTTAAGCTATCGCTCAAAGCTATGCTACCCTTGAGACCCAAATCAAACACTGATAAAACTTCAAATCGCCATAACTTCTATACGTTACGTCCTATATCTATCAAAGTTTGCAACATACAAATGCTTGTAACTTTTTACTCGAGCGTCATAAAACCTTGCAATTTTGTAACAATAAAGTACTCAAGCCTCTTGTCAATTTAAGCTATCGCTCAAAGCTATGCTACCCTTGAGTCCCAAATCAAACACTGATAAAACTTCTAATGGCCCTAACTTCTATACGGTATGTCCTACAACTATCAAAGTTTGCAAAATACAAATGCTTGTAACTTTTTACTGGAGCGTCATAAAACCATGAAATTTTGTAACAATAAAGTACTCGAGCCTCTTGCCAATTTAAGCTATCACTCAAAGCTATGCTACCCTTGAATCCCAAATCAAACACTGATAAAACTTCAAATGGCCCTAACTTCTATATGGTACGTCCTACACCTATGAAAGTTTGCAACATACAAATGCTTGTAACTTTTTACTGGAGCGTCATAAAACCTTGAAATTTTGTAACAATAAAGCCTCTTGCCAAGCTAAGCTATCGCTCAAAGCTATGCTAGCCTTGAGTCCCAAATCAAACTCTGATAAAACTTCAAATGACCCTAACTTCTATACGGTACGTCCTACACCTATCAAAGTTTGCAACATACAAATGCTTGTAACTTTTTAGTGGAGTGTCATAAAACCTTGCAATTTTGTAACAATAAAGTACCCGAGCCTCTTGTCAATTTAAGCTATCGCTCAAAGCCATGCTACCCTTGAGTCCCAAATCAAACACTGATAATGCTTCAAATGGCCCTAACTTGTATGCGGTATGTCCTACACCTATCAAATTTTGCAACATATACATGCTTGTAACTTTTTACTGGAGCGTCATAAAACCTTGAAATTTTGTAAGAATAAAGTACTCGAGCCTCTTGTCATTTTAAGTTATCACTCAAAGCTTTGCTACCCTTGAGTCCCAAATCAAACACTGATAAAACTTCAAATGGCCCTAACTTCTATCCGGTACGTCCTACGCCTATCAAAGTTGGCAACATACAAATGCTTGTAACTTTTTACTGGAGCGTCATAAAACCTTGAAATTTTCTAACAATAAAGTACTCGAGCCTCTTGTCCATTTAAGCTATCGCTCAAAGCTATGCTACCCTTGAGTCCCAAATCAAAAACTGATAAAACTTCAAATGGTCTTAACTTCTATAGGGTACGTCCTACACCTATCAAAGTTTGCAACATACAAATGCTTGTAACTTTTTACTGGAGCGTCATAAAAACTTGAAATTTTGTAACAATAAAGTACTCGAGCCTCTTGTCAATTTAAGCTATCGCTCAAAGCTATGCTACCCTTGAGACCCAAATCAAACACTGATAAAACTTCAAATCGCCATAACTTCAATACGTTACGTCCTATATCTATCAAAGTTTGCAACATACAAATGCTTGTAACTTTTTACTGGAGCGTCATAAAACCTTGCAATTTTGTAACAATAAAGTACTCAAGCCTCTTGTCAATTTAAGCTATCGCTCAAAGCTATGCTACCCTTGAGTCCCACATCAAACACTGATAAAACTTCTAATGGCCCTAACTTCTATACGGTACGTCCTACACCTATCAAAGTTTGCAACATACAAATGCTTGTAACTTTTTACTGGAGCGTCATAAGAACTTGAAATTTTGTAACAATAAAGTACTCGAGCCTCTTGTCAAATTAAGCTATCGCTCAAAGCTATGCTACCCTTGAGTCCCAAATCAAACACTGATAAAACTTCAAATGGCCCTAACTTCTATACGGTACGTCCTACACCTATCAAAGTTTGCAACATACAAATGCTTGTAACTTTTTACTGGAGCGTCATAAAACCTTGAAATTTAGTAACAATGAAGTACTCGAGCATCTTGTCAATTTAAGTTATCGCTCAAAGCTATGCTACCCTTGAGTCCCAAATCAAACACTGATAAAACTTCAAATGGCCCTAACTTCTATGCGGTATGTCCTACAACTATCAAAGTTTGCAAAATACAAATGCTTGTAACTTTTTACTGGAGCGTCATAAAACCATGAAATTTTGTAACAATAAAGTACTCGAGCCTCTTGATAATTTAAGCTATCGCTCAAAGCTATGCAACCCTTGAGTCCCAAATCAAACACTGATAAAACTTCAAATGGCCCTAAGTTCTATACAGTACGTTCTACACCTATCAAAGTTAGCAACATACAAATGCTTGTAACTTTTTACTGGAGCGTCATAAGACCTTGAAATTTTGTAACAATAAGGTATTCGAGCCTCTTGTCAATTTAAGCTATCACTCAAAGCTATGCTACCCTTGAATCCCAAATCAAACACTGATAAAACTTCAAATGGCCCTAACTTCTATATGGTACGTCCTACACCTATGAAAGTTTGCAACATACAAATGCTTGTAACTTTTTACTGGAGCGTCATAAAACCTTGAAATTTTGTAACAATAAAGCCTCTTGCCAAGCTAAGCTATCGCTCAAAGCTATGCTAGCCTTGAGTCCCAAATCAAACTCTGATAAAACTTCAAATGACCCTAACTTCTATACGGTACGTCCTACACCTATCAAAGTTTGCAACATACAAATGCTTGTAACTTTTTAGTGGAGTGTCATAAAACCTTGCAATTTTGTAACAATAAAGTACCCGAGCCTCTTGTCAATTTAAGCTATCGCTCAAAGCCATGCTACCCTTGAGTCCCAAATCAAACACTGATAAAACTTCAAATGGCCCTAACTTGTATGCGGTATGTCCTACACCTATCAAATTTTGCAACATATACATGCTTGTAACTTTTTACTGGAGCGTCATAAAACCTTGAAATTTTGTAAGAATAAAGTACTCGAGCCTCTTGTCATTTTAAGTTATCACTCAAAGCTTTGCTACCCTTGAGTCCCAAATCAAACACTGATAAAACTTCAAATGGCCCTAACTTCTATCCGGTACGTCCTACGCCTATCAAAGTTGGCAACATACAAATGCTTGTAACTTTTTACTGGAGCGTCATAAAACCTTGAAATTTTCTAACAATAAAGTACTCGAGCCTCTTGTCCATTTAAGCTATCGCTCAAAGCTATGCTACCCTTGAGTCCCAAATCAAAAACTGATAAAACTTCAAATGGTCTTAACTTCTATAGGGTACGTCCTACACCTATCAAAGTTTGCAACATACAAATGCTTGTAACTTTTTACTGGAGCGTCATAAAAACTTGAAATTTTGTAACAATAAAGTACTCGAGCCTCTTGTCAATTTAAGCTATCGCTCAAAGCTATGCTACCCTTGAGACCCAAATCAAACACTGATAAAACTTCAAATCGCCATAACTTCAATACGTTACGTCCTATATCTATCAAAGTTTGCAACATACAAATGCTTGTAACTTTTTACTGGAGCGTCATAAAACCTTGCAATTTTGTAACAATAAAGTACTCAAGCCTCTTGTCAATTTAAGCTATCGCTCAAAGCTATGCTACCCTTGAGTCCCACATCAAACACTGATAAAACTTCTAATGGCCCTAACTTCTATACGGTACGTCCTACACCTATCAAAGTTTGCAACATACAAATGCTTGTAACTTTTTACTGGAGCGTCATAAGAACTTGAAATTTTGTAACAATAAAGTACTCGAGCCTCTTGTCAAATTAAGCTATCGCTCAAAGCTATGCTACCCTTGAGTCCCAAATCAAACACTGATAAAACTTCAAATGGCCCTAACTTCTATACGGTACGTCCTACACCTATCAAAGTTTGCAACATACAAATGCTTGTAACTTTTTACTGGAGCGTCATAAAACCTTGAAATTTAGTAACAATGAAGTACTCGAGCATCTTGTCAATTTAAGTTATCGCTCAAAGCTATGCTACCCTTGAGTCCCAAATCAAACACTGATAAAACTTCAAATGGCCCTAACTTCTATGCGGTATGTCCTACAACTATCAAAGTTTGCAAAATACAAATGCTTGTAACTTTTTACTGGAGCGTCATAAAACCATGAAATTTTGTAACAATAAAGTACTCGAGCCTCTTGATAATTTAAGCTATCGCTCAAAGCTATGCAACCCTTGAGTCCCAAATCAAACACTGATAAAACTTCAAATGGCCCTAAGTTCTATACAGTACGTTCTACACCTATCAAAGTTAGCAACATACAAATGCTTGTAACTTTTTACTGGAGCGTCATAAGACCTTGAAATTTTGTAACAATAAGGTATTCGAGCCTCTTGTCAATTTAAGCTATCGCTCAAAGCTATGCTACCCTTGAGTCCGAAATCAAACACTGATAAAACTTCAAATGGCCCTAACTTCTATACGGTACGTCCTACACCTATGAAAGTTTGCAACATACAAATGCTTGTAACTTTTTACTGGAGCGTCATAAAACCTTGAAATTTTGTAACAATAAAGCCTCTTGCCAATTTAAGCTATCGCTCAAAGCTATGCTACCCTTGAATCACAAATCAAACACTGATAAAACTTCAAAGGGCCCTAACTTCTATACGGTACGTCCTACACCTATCAAAGTTTGCAACATACAAATGCTTGTAACTTTTTAGTGGAGCGTCATAAAACCTTGAAATTTTGTCACAATGAAGTACTCGAGCCTCTTGTCAATTTAAGCTATCGCTCAAAGCTATGCTACCCATGAGTCCCAAATCAAAAACTGATAAAACTTCAAATGGTCTTAACTTCTATAGGCTACGTCCTACACCTAGCAAAGTTTGCAACATACAAATGCTTGTAACTTTTTACTGGAGCGTCATAAAAACTTGAAATTTTGTAACAATAAAGTACTCGAGCCTCTTGTCAATTTAAGCTATCGCTCAAAGCTATGCTACCCTTGAGACCCAAATCAAACACTGATAAAACTTCAAATCGCCATAACTTCTATACGTTACGTCCTATATCTATCAAAGTTTGCAACATACAAATGCTTGTAACTTTTTACTGGAGCGTCATAAAACCTTGCAATTTTGTAACAATAAAGTACTCAAGCCTCTTGTCAATTTAAGCTATCGCTCAAAGCTATGCTACCCTTGAGTCCCAAATCAAACACTGATAAAACTTCTAATGGCCCTAACTTCTATACGGTATGTCCTACAACTATCAAAGTTTGCAAAATACAAATGCTTGTAACTTTTTACTGGAGCGTCATAAAACCATGAAATTTTGTAACAATAAAGTACTCGAGCCTCTTGATAATTTAAGCTATCGCTCAAAGCTATGCAACCCTTGAGTCCCAAATCAAACACTGATAAAACTTCAAATGGCCCTAAGTTCTATACAGTACGTCCTACACCTATCAAAGTTAGCAACATACAAATGCTTGTAACTTTTTACTGGAGCGTCATAAGACCTTGAAATTTTGTAACAATAAGGTATTCGAGCCTCTTGTCAATTTAAGCTATCGCTCAAAGCTATGCTACCCTTGAGTCCGAAATCAAACACTGATAAAACTTCAAATGGCCCTAACTTCTATACGGTACGTCCTACACCTATGAAAGTTTGCAACATACAAATGCTTGTAACTTTTTACTGGAGCGTCATAAAACCTTGAAATTTTGTAACAATAAAGCCTCTTGCCAATTTAAGCTATCGCTCAAAGCTATGCTACCCTTGAGTCCCAAATCAAACACTGATAAAACTTCAAAGGGCCCTAACTTCTATACGGTACGTCCTACACCTATCAAAATTTGCAACATACAAATGCTTGTAACTTTTTAGTGGAGCGTCATAAAACCTTGAAATTTTGTAACAATGAAGTACTCGAGCCTCTTGTCAATTTAAGCTATCGCTCAAAGCTATGCTACCCTTGAGTCCCAAATCAAATACTGATAAAACTTCAAATGGCCCTAACTTCTATGCGGTATGTCCTACACCTATCAAAGTTTGCAATATACAAATGCTTGTAACTTTTTACTGGAGCGTCATAAAACCTTGAAATTTTGTAACAATAAAGTACTCGAGCCTCTTGCCAATTTAAGCTATCACTCAAAGCTATGCTACACTTGAGTCCCAAATCAAACACTGATAAAACTTCAAAAGGCCCTAACTTCTATATGGTACGTCCTGCACCTATGAAAGTTTACAACATACAAATGCTTGTAACTTTTTACTGGAGCGTCATAAAACCTTGAAATTTTGTAACAATAAAGCCTCTTGCCAAGTTAAGCTATCGCTCAAAGCTATGCTAGCCTTGAGTCCCAAATCAAACACTGATAAAACTTCAAATGGCCCTAACTTCTATACGGTACGTCCTACACCTATCAAAGTTTGCAACATACAAATGCTTGTAACTTTTTAGTGGAGCGTCATAAAACTTTGAAATTTTGTATTAATAAAGTACCCGAGCCTTTTGTCAATTTAAGCTATCGCTCAAAGCCATGCTACCCTTGATTCCGAAATCAAACACTGATAAAGCTTCAAATGGTCCTAACTTGTATGCGGTATGTCCTACACCTATCAAAGTTTGCAACATATACATGCTTGTAACTTTTTACTGGAGCGTCATAAAACCTTGAAATTTTGTAACAATAAAGTACTCGAGCCTCTTGTCATTTTAAGTTATCACTCAAAGCTTTGCTACCCTTGAGTCCCAAATCAAACACTGATAAAACTTCAAATGGCCCTAACTTCTATACGGTACGTCCTACACCTATCAAAGTTTGCAACATACAAATGCTTGTAACTTTTTACTGGAGCGTCATAAAACCTTGAAATTTTGTAACAATAAAGCACTCGAGCCTCTTGTCAATTTAAGCTATCGGTCAAAGCTATGCTACCCTTGAGTCCCAAATCAAACACTGATAAAACTTCAAATGGCCCTAACTTCTATACGGTACGTCCTACACCTATGAAAGTTTGCAACATACAAATGCTTGTAACTTTTTACTGGAGCGTCATAAAACCTTGAAATTTTGTAACAATAAGGTATTCGAGACTCTTGTCAACTTAAGCTATCGCTCAAAGCTATGCTACCCTTGAGTCCCAAATCAAACACTGATAAAACTTTAAATGGCCCTAACTTCTATACGGTACGTCCTACACATATGAAAGTTTGCAACATACAAATGCTTGTAACTTTTTAGTGGAGCGTCATAAAACCTTGAAATTTTCTAACAATAAAGTACTCGAGCCAGTTTAAGGTATCGCTCAAAGCTATGCTACCCTTGAGTCCCAAATCAAACACTGATACAACTTCAAATGGCCCTAACTTCTATACGGTACGTCCTACACCTATCAAAGTTTGCAACATACAAATGCTTGTATCTTTTTACTGGAGCGACATAAAACCTTGAAATTTTGTAACAATAAAGTACTCGAGCTTCTTGTCAATTTAAGTTATCACTCAAAGCTATGCTACCTTGAGTCCCAAATCAAACTGATAAAACTTCAAATGGCCCTAACTTCTATACGGTACGTCCTACATCTATCAAAGTTTGCAACATACAAATGCTTTTAACTTTTTACTGGAGCGTCATAAAACCTTGAAATTTTGTAACAATAAGGTAATCGAGCCTCTTGTCAACTTAAGCTATCGCTCAAAGCTATGCTACCCTTGAGTCCCAAATCAAACACTGATAAAACTTTAAATGGCCCTAACTTCTATACGGTACGTCCTACACATATGAAAGTTTGCAACATACAAATGCTTGTAACTTTTTAATGGAGCGTCATAAAACCTTGAAATTTTCTAACAATAAAGTACTCGAGCCAGTTTAAGGTATCGCTCAAAGCTATGCTACCCTTGAGTCCCAAATCAAACACTGATACAACTTCAAATGGCCCTAACTTCTATACGGTACGTACTACACCTATCAAAGTTTGCAACATACAAATGCTTGTATCTTTTTACTGGAGCGACATAAAACCTTGAAATTTTGTAACAATAAAGTACTCGAGCTTCTTGTCAATTTAAGTTATCACTCAAAGCTATGCTACCTTGAGTCCCAAATCACACACTGATAAAACTTCAAATGGCCCTAACTTCTATACGGTACGTCCTACACCTATCAAAGTTTGCAACATACAAATGCTTGTAACTTTTTACTGGAGCGTCATAAAACCTTTAAATTTTCTAACAATAAATTACTCGAATCTCTTGCCAATTTAAGCTATCGCTCAAAGCTATGCTACCCTTGAGTCCCAAATCAAACACTGATACAACTTCAAATGGCCCTAACTTCTATACGGTACGTCCTACACCTATCAAAGTTTGCAACATACAAATGCTTGTAACTTTTTAGTGGCGCGTCATAAAACCTTGAAATTTTGTAACAATAAAGTACTCGAGCCTCCTGTCAATTTAAGCTATCGCTCAAAGCTATGCTACCCTTGAGTCCCAATTCAAACACTGATAAAACTTCAAATGGCCCTAACTTCTATGCGGTATGTCCTACACCTATCAAAGTTTGAAACGTACAAATACTTGTAACTTTTTACTGGAGTGTCATAAAACCTTGAAATTTTGTAACAATAAAGTACTCGAGCCTCTTGTCAATTTAAGCTATCGCTCAAAGCTATGCTATCTTTGAGACCCAAATCAAACACTGATAAAACTTCAAATGGCCCTAACTTCTATACGGTACGTCCTACACCTATCAAAGTTTGCAAAATACAAATGCTTGTAACTTTTTACTGGAGCGTCATAAAACCTTGAAATTTTCTAACAATAAAGTACTTTGTAACAATAAAGTACTGTCAATTTAAGCTATCGCTCAAAGCTATGCTACCCTTGAGTCCCAGATCAAACACTAATAAAACTTCAAATGGCCCTAACTTCTATACGGTACGTCCTACATCTATCAAAGTTTGCAACATACAAATGCTTGTAACTTTTTAGTGGAGCGTCATAAAACCTTGAAATTTTGTAACAACAAAGTACTCGAGCCTCTTGTCAATTTAAGCTATCACTCAAAGCTATGCTACCTTTGAGTCCCAAATCAAACACTGATAAAACTTCAAATGGCCCTAACTTCTATAGGGTACGTCCTACACCTATCAAAGTTAGCAACATACAAATGCTTGTAGCTACACCTATCAAAGTTTGCAACATACAAATGCTTGTAACTTTTTACTGGAGCGTCATAAAACCTTGAAATTTTGTAACAATGAAGTACTCGAGCCTCTTGTCAATTTAAGCTATCGCTCAAAGCTATGCTACCCAGGAGTTCCAAATCAAATACTGATAAAACTTCAAATGGCCCTAACTTCTATGCGGTATGTCCTACACCTCTCAAAGTTTGCAATATACAAATGCTTGTAACTTTTTACTGGAGCGTCATAAAACCTTTAAATTTTGTAACAATAAAGTACTCGAGCCTCTTGTCAATTTAAGCTATCGTTCACAGCCATGCTACCCTTGAGTCCCAAATCAAACACTGATAATGCTTCAAATGGCCCTAACTTGTATGCGGTATGTCCTACACCTACCAAATTTTGCAACATATACATGCTTGTAACTTTTTACTGGAGCGTCATAAAACCTTGAAATTTTGTAACAATAAAGTACTCGAGGCTCTTGTCATTTTAAGTTATCACTCAAAGCTTTGCTACCCTTGAGTCCCAAATTAAAAACTGATAAAACTTCAAATGGCCCTAACTTCTATGCAGTATGTCCTACACCTATCAAAGTTTGCAAAATACAAATGCTTGTAACTTTTTACTGGAGCGTCATAAAACCATGAAATTTTGTAACAATAAAGTACTCGAGCCTCTTGATAATTTAAGCTATCACTCAAGGCTATGCTACCCTTGAGTCCCAAATCAAACACTGATAAAACTTCAAATGGCCCTAAGTTCTATACGGTACGTCCTACACCTATCAAAGTTAGCAACATACAAATGCTTGTAACTTTTTACTGGAGCGTCATAAAAACTTGAAATTTTGTAACAATAAAGTACTCGAGCCTCTTGTCAAATTAAGCTATCGCTCAAAGCTATGCTACCGCTGAGTCCCAAATCAAACACTGATAAAACTTCAATTGGCCCTAACTTCTATACGGTACGTCCTACACCTATCAAAGTTTGCAACATACAAATGCTTGTAACTTTTTACTGGAGCGTCATAAAACCTTGAAATTTTGTAACAATAAAGCACTCGAGCCTTTTGTCAATTTAAGCTATCGCTCAAAACTATGCAACCCTTGAGTCCCAAATCAAACACTGATAAAACTTCAAATGGCCCTAAGTTCTATACGGTACGTCCTACACCTATCAAAGTTAGCAACATACAAATGCTTGTAACTTTTTACTGGAGCGTCATAAAACCTTGAAATTTTCTGACAATAAATTACTCGAACCTCTTGCCAATTTAAGCTATCGCACAAAGCTATGCTACCCTTGAGTCCCAAATCAAGCACTGATAAAACTTCAAATGGCCCTAACTTCTATACGGTACGTCCTACACCTATCAAAGTTTGCAACATACAAATGCTTGTAACTTTTTAGTGGAGCGTCATAAAACCCTTAAAATTTTGTAACAATAAAGTACTCGAGCCTCTTGCCAATTTAAGCTATCGCTCAAAGCTATTCTACCCTTGAGTCCCAAATCAAACACTGATAAAACTTCAAATGGCCCTACATTCTATACGGTACGTCCTACATCTATCAAAGTTTGCAACATACAAATGCTTGTAACTTTTTACTAGAGTGTCATAAAACCTTGAAATTTTGTAACAATAAAGTACTCAAGCCTCTTGTCAATTTAAGCTATCACTCAAAGATATGCTACCCTTGAGTCCCAAATCAAACACTGATAAAACTTTAAATGGCGCTAACTTCTATACGGTACGTCCTACTCTTATCAAAGTTTGCAACATACAAATGCTTGTAACTTTTTACTGGAGCGTCATAAAACCTTGAAATTTTGTAACAATGAAGTACTCGAGCCTCTTGTCAATTTAAGCTATCGCTCAAAGCTATGCTACCCTTGAGTCCCAAATCAAAAACTGATAAAACTTCAAATGGCCCTAACTTCTATATGCTATGTCCTACACCTATCAAAGTTTGCAACATACAAATGCTTGTATCTTTTTACTGGAGCGACATAAAACCTTGAAATTTTGTAACAATAAAGTACTCGAGCCTCTTCTCAATTTAAGTTATCACTCAAAGCTATGCTACCTTGAGTCCCAAATGAAACACTGATAAAACTTCAAATGGCCCTAACTTCTATACGGTACGTCCCACACCTATCAAAGTTTGCAACATACAAATGCTTGTAACTTTTTACTGGAGCGTCATAAAACCTTGAAATTTGGTAACAATAGAGTGCTCGGGCCTCTTGTCAATTTAAGCTATCGCTCAAACCTATGCTACCCTTGCGTCCCAAATCAAACACTGATAAAACTTCAAATGGCCCTAACTTCTATGCGGTATGTCCTACACCTATGAAAATTTGCAACATACAAATGCTTGTAACTTTTTACTGGAGCGTCATAAAATCTTGAAATTTTGTAACAATAAAGTACTCGAGCCTCTTGTCAATTTAAGCTATCACTCAAAGCTATGCTACCCTTGAGTCCCAAATCAAACACTGATAAAACTTCAAATGGCCCTAACTTCTATAGGGTACGTCCTACACCTATCAAAGTTTGCAACATACAAATGCTCTTAACTTTTTAGTGGAGCGTCATAAAACTTTGAAATTTTGTAACAATAAAGTACTCGAGCCTCTTGCCAATTTAAGCTATCGCTCAAAGCTATGCTACCCTTGAGTCCCAAATCAAACACTTATAAAACTTCAAATGGCCCTAACTTCTATATGCTACGTCCTACACCTATCAAAGTTGCAACATACAAATGCTTGTATCTTTTTACTGGAGCGACATAAAACCTTGAAATTTTGTAACAATAAAGTACTCGAGCCTCTTGTCAATTTAAGTTATCACTCAAAGCTATGCTACCTTGAGTCCCAAATCAAACACTGATAAAACTTCAAATGGCCCTAACTTCTATATGCTACGTCCTACACCTATCAAAGTTTGCAACATACAAATGCTTGTATCTTTTTACTGGAGCGACATAAAACCTTGAAATTTTGTAACAATAAAGTACTCGAGCCTCTTGCCAATTTAAGCTATCGCTCAAAGCTATGCTACCCTTGAGTCCCAAATCAAACACTGATAAAACTTCAAAGGGCCCTAACTTCTATACGGTACGTCCTACACCTATCAAAATTTGCAACATACAAATACTTGTAACTTTTTAGTGGAGCGTCATAAAACCTTGAAATTTTGTAACAATGAAGTACTCGAGCCTCTTGTCAATTTAAGCTATCGCTCAAAGCTATGCTACCCTTGAGTCCCAAATCAAATACTGATAAAACTTCAAATGGCCCTAACTTCTATGCGGTATGTCCTACACCTATCAAAGTTTGCAATATACAAATGCTTGTAACTTTTTACTGGAGCGTCATAAAACCTTGAAATTTTGTAACAATAAAGTACTCGAGCCTCTTGCCAATTTAAGCTATCACTCAAAGCTATGCTACACTTGAGTCCCAAATCAAACACTGATAAAACTTCAAAAGGCCCTAACTTCTATATGGTACGTCCTGCACCTATGAAAGTTTACAACATACAAATGCTTGTAACTTTTTACTGGAGCGTCATAAAACCTTGAAATTTTGTAACAATAAAGCCTCTTGCCAAGTTAAGCTATCGCTCAAAGCTATGCTAGCCTTGAGTCCCAAATCAAACACTGATAAAACTTCAAATGGCCCTAACTTCTATACGGTACGTCCTACACCTATCAAAGTTTGCAACATACAAATGCTTGTAACTTTTTAGTGGAGCGTCATAAAACTTTGAAATTTTGTATTAATAAAGTACCCGAGCCTTTTGTCAATTTAAGCTATCGCTCAAAGCCATGCTACCCTTGAGTCCGAAATCAAACACTGATAAAGCTTCAAATGGTCCTAACTTGTATGCGGTATGTCCTACACCTATCAAAGTTTGCAACATATACATGCTTGTAACTTTTTACTGGAGCGTCATAAAACCTTGAAATTTTGTAACAATAAAGTACTCGAGCCTCTTGTCATTTTAAGTTATCACTCAAAGCTTTGCTACCCTTGAGTCCCAAATCAAACACTGATAAAACTTCAAATGGCCCTAACTTCTATACGGTACGTCCTACACCTATCAAAGTTTGCAACATACAAATGCTTGTAACTTTTTACTGGAGCGTCATAAAACCTTGAAATTTTGTAACAATAAAGCACTCGAGCCTCTTGTCAATTTAAGCTATCGGTCAAAGCTATGCTACCCTTGAGTCCCAAATCAAACACTGATAAAACTTCAAATGGCCCTAACTTCTATACGGTACGTCCTACACCTATGAAAGTTTGCAACATACAAATGCTTGTAACTTTTTACTGGAGCGTCATAAAACCTTGAAATTTTGTAACAATAAGGTATTCGAGTCTCTTGTCAACTTAAGCTATCGCTCAAAGCTATGCTACCCTTGAGTCCCAAATCAAACACTGATAAAACTTCAAATGGCCCTAACTTCTATACGGTACGTCCTACACCTATCAAAGTTTGCAACATACAAATGCTTGTAACTTTTTACTGGAGCGTCATAAAACCTTGAAATTTTGTAACAATAAAGCACTCGAGCCTCTTGTCAATTTAAGGTATCGCTCAAAGCTATGCTACCCTTGAGTCCCAAATCAAACACTGATACAACTTCAAATGGCCCTAACTTCTATACGGTACGTCCTACACCTATCAAAGTTTGCAACATACAAATGCTTGTATCTTTTTACTGGAGCGACATAAAACCTTGAAATTTTGTAACAATAAAGTACTCGAGCTTCTTGTCAATTTAAGTTATCACTCAAAGCTATGCTACCTTGAGTCCCAAATCAAACTGATAAAACTTCAAATGGCCCTAACTTCTATACGGTACGTCCTACATCTATCAAAGTTTGCAACATACAAATGCTTTTAACTTTTTACTGGAGCGTCATAAAACCTTGAAATTTTGTAACAATAAGGTAATCGAGCCTCTTGTCAACTTAAGCTATCGCTCAAAGCTATGCTACCCTTGAGTCCCAAATCAAACACTGATAAAACTTTAAATGGCCCTAATTTCTATACGGTACGTCCTACACATATGAAAGTTTGCAACATACAAATGCTTGTAACTTTTTAATGGAGCGTCATAAAACCTTGAAATTTTCTAACAATAAAGTACTCGAGCCAGTTTAAGGTATCGCTCAAAGCTATGCTACCCTTGAGTCCCAAATCAAACACTGATACAACTTCAAATGGCCCTAACTTCTATACGGTACGTACTACACCTATCAAAGTTTGCAACATACAAATGCTTGTATCTTTTTACTGGAGCGACATAAAACCTTGAAATTTTGTAACAATAAAGTACTCGAGCTTCTTGTCAATTTAAGTTATCACTCAAAGCTATGCTACCTTGAGTCCCAAATCAAACACTGATAAAACTTCAAATGGCCCTAACTTCTATACGGTACGTCCTACACCTATCAAAGTTTGCAACATACAAATGCTTGTAACTTTTTACTGGAGCGTCATAAAACCTTTAAATTTTCTAACAATAAATTACTCGAATCTCTTGCCAATTTAAGCTATCGCTCAAAGCTATGCTACCCTTGAGTCCCAAATCAAACACTGATAAAACTTCAAATGGCCCTAACTTCTATACGGTACGTCCTACACCTATCAAAGTTTGCAACATACAAATGCTTGTAACTTTTTAGTGGCGCGTCATAAAACCTTGAAATTTTGTAACAATAAAGTACTCGAGCCTCCTGTCAATTTAAGCTATCGCTCAAAGCTATGCTACCCTTGAGTCCCAATTCAAACACTGATAAAACTTCAAATGGCCCTAACTTCTATGCGGTATGTCCTACACCTATCAAAGTTTGAAACGTACAAATACTTGTAACTTTTTACTGGAGTGTCATAAAACCTTGAAATTTTGTAACAATAAAGTACTCGAGCCTCTTGTCAATTTAAGCTATCGCTCAAAGCTATGCTTTCTTTGAGACCCAAATCAAACACTGATAAAACTTCAAATGGCCCTAACTTCTATACGGTACGTCCTACACCTATCAAAGTTTGCAAAATACAAATGCTTGTAACTTTTTACTGGAGCGTCATAAAACCTTGAAATTTTCTAACAATAAAGTACTTTGTAACAATAAAGTACTGTCAATTTAAGCTATCGCTCAAAGCTATGCTACCCTTGAGTCCCAGATCAAACACTAATAAAACTTCAAATGGCCCTAACTTCTATACGGTACGTCCTACATCTATCAAAGTTTGCAACATACAAATGCTTGTAACTTTTTAGTGGAGCGTCATAAAACATTGAAATTTTGTAACAACAAAGTACTCGAGCCTCTTGTCAATTTAAGCTATCACTCAAAGCTATGCTACCTTTGAGTCCCAAATCAAACACTGATAAAACTTCAAATGGCCCTAACTTCTATAGGGTACGTCCTACACCTATCAAAGTTAGCAACATACAAATGCTTGTAGCTACGCCTATCAAAGTTTGCAACATACAAATGCTTGTAACTTTTTACTGGAGCGTCATAAAACCTTGAAATTTTGTAACAATGAAGTACTCGAGCCTCTTGTCAATTTAAGCTATCGCTCAAAGCTATGCTACCCAGGAGTTCCAAATCAAATACTGATAAAACTTCAAATGGCCCTAACTTCTATGCGGTATGTCCTACACCTCTCAAAGTTTGCAATATACAAATGCTTGTAACTTTTTACTGGAGCGTCATAAAACCTTTAAATTTTGTAACAATAAAGTACTCGAGCCTCTTGTCAATTTAAGCTATCGTTCACAGCCATGCTACCCTTGAGTCCCAAATTAAACACTGATAATGCTTCAAATGGCCCTAACTTGTATGCGGTATGTCCTACACCTACCAAATTTTGCAACATATACATGCTTGTAACTTTTTACTGGAGCGTCATAAAACCTTGAAATTTTGTAACAATAAAGTACTCGAGGCTCTTGTCATTTTAAGTTATCACTCAAAGCTTTGCTACCCTTGAGTCCCAAATTAAAAACTGATAAAACTTCAAATGGCCCTAACTTCTATGCAGTATGTCCTACACCTATCAAAGTTTGCAAAATACAAATGCTTGTAACTTTTTACTGGAGCGTCATAAAACCATGAAATTTTGTAACAATAAAGTACTCGAGCCTCTTGATAATTTAAGCTATCACTCAAGGCTATGCTACCCTTGAGTCCCAAATCAAACACTGATAAAACTTCAAATGGCCCTAACTTCTATACGGTACGTCCTACATCTATCAAAGTTTGCAACATACAAATGCTTTTAACTTTTTACTGGAGCGTCATAAAACCTTGAAATTTTGTAACAATAAGGTAATCGAGCCTCTTGTCAACTTAAGCTATCGCTCAAAGCTATGCTACCCTTGAGTCCCAAATCAAACACTGATAAAACTTTAAATGGCCCTAACTTCTATACGGTACGTCCTACACATATGAAAGTTTGCAACATACAAATGCTTGTAACTTTTTAATGGAGCGTCATAAAACCTTGAAATTTTCTAACAATAAAGTACTCGAGCCAGTTTAAGGTATCGCTCAAAGCTATGCTACCCTTGAGTCCCAAATCAAACACTGATACAACTTCAAATGGCCCTAACTTCTATACGGTACGTACTACACCTATCAAAGTTTGCAACATACAAATGCTTGTATCTTTTTACTGGAGCGACATAAAACCTTGAAATTTTGTAACAATAAAGTACTCGAGCTTCTTGTCAATTTAAGTTATCACTCAAAGCTATGCTACCTTGAGTCCCAAATCAAACACTGATAAAACTTCAAATGGCCCTAACTTCTATACGGTACGTCCTACACCTATCAAAGTTTGCAACATACAAATGCTTGTAACTTTTTACTGGAGCGTCATAAAACCTTTAAATTTTCTAACAATAAATTACTCGAATCTCTTGCCAATTTAAGCTATCGCTCAAAGCTATGCTACCCTTGAGTCCCAAATCAAACACTGATAAAACTTCAAATGGCCCTAACTTCTATACGGTACGTCCTACACCTATCAAAGTTTGCAACATACAAATGCTTGTAACTTTTTAGTGGCGCGTCATAAAACCTTGAAATTTTGTAACAATAAAGTACTCGAGCCTCCTGTCAATTTAAGCTATCGCTCAAAGCTATGCTACCCTTGAGTCCCAATTCAAACACTGATAAAACTTCAAATGGCCCTAACTTCTATGCGGTATGTCCTACACCTATCAAAGTTTGAAACGTACAAATACTTGTAACTTTTTACTGGAGTGTCATAAAACCTTGAAATTTTGTAACAATAAAGTACTCGAGCCTCTTGTCAATTTAAGCTATCGCTCAAAGCTATGCTATCTTTGAGACCCAAATCAAACACTGATAAAACTTCAAATGGCCCTAACTTCTATACGGTACGTCCTACACCTATCAAAGTTTGCAAAATACAAATGCTTGTAACTTTTTACTGGAGCGTCATAAAACCTTGAAATTTTCTAACAATAAAGTACTTTGTAACAATAAAGTACTGTCAATTTAAGCTATCGCTCAAAGCTATGCTACCCTTGAGTCCCAGATCAAACACTAATAAAACTTCAAATGGCCCTAACTTCTATACGGTACGTCCTACATCTATCAAAGTTTGCAACATACAAATGCTTGTAACTTTTTAGTGGAGCGTCATAAAACCTTGAAATTTTGTAACAACAAAGTACTCGAGCCTCTTGTCAATTTAAGCTATCACTCAAAGCTATGCTACCTTTGAGTCCCAAATCAAACACTGATAAAACTTCAAATGGCCCTAACTTCTATAGGGTACGTCCTACACCTATCAAAGTTAGCAACATACAAATGCTTGTAGCTACGCCTATCAAAGTTTGCAACATACAAATGCTTGTAACTTTTTACTGGAGCGTCATAAAACCTTGAAATTTTGTAACAATGAAGTACTCGAGCCTCTTGTCAATTTAAGCTATCGCTCAAAGCTATGCTACCCAGGAGTTCCAAATCAAATACTGATAAAACTTCAAATGGCCCTAACTTCTATGCGGTATGTCCTACACCTCTCAAAGTTTGCAATATACAAATGCTTGTAACTTTTTACTGGAGCGTCATAAAACCTTTAAATTTTGTAACAATAAAGTACTCGAGCCTCTTGTCAATTTAAGCTATCGCTCACAGCCATGCTACCCTTGAGTCCCAAATCAAACACTGATAATGCTTCAAATGGCCCTAACTTGTATGCGGTATGTCCTACACCTACCAAATTTTGCAACATATACATGCTTGTAACTTTTTACTGGAGCGTCATAAAACCTTGAAATTTTGTAACAATAAAGTACTCGAGGCTCTTGTCATTTTAAGTTATCACTCAAAGCTTTGCTACCCTTGAGTCCCAAATTAAAAACTGATAAAACTTCAAATGGCCCTAACTTCTATGCAGTATGTCCTACACCTATCAAAGTTTGCAACATACAAATGCTTGTAACTTTTTAGTGGAGCGTCATAAAACCTTGAAATTTTGTAACAACAAAGTACTCGAGCCTCTTGTCAATTTAAGCTATCACTCAAAGCTATGCTACCTTTGAGTCCCAAATCAAACACTGATAAAACTTCAAATGGCCCTAACTTCTATAGGGTACGTCCTACACCTATCAAAGTTAGCAACATACAAATGCTTGTAGCTACGCCTATCAAAGTTTGCAACATACAAATGCTTGTAACTTTTTACTGGAGCGTCATAAAACCTTGTTTGCAATTTTGTAACAATAAAGTACTCGAGCCTCTTGATAATTTAAGCTATCACTCAAGGCTATGCTACCCTTGAGTCCCAAATCAAACACTGATAAAACTTCAAATGGCCCTAAGTTCTATACGGTACGTCCTACACCTATCAAAGTTAGCAACATACAAATGCTTGTAACTTTTTACTGGAGCGTCATAAAAACTTGAAATTTTGTAACAATAAAGTACTCGAGCCTCTTGTCAAATTAAGCTATCGCTCAAAGCTATGCTACCGCTGAGTCCCAAATCAAACACTGATAAAACTTCAATTGGCCCTAACTTCTATACGGTACGTACTACACCTATCAAAGTTTGCAACATACAAATGCTTGTAACTTTTTACTGGAGCGTCATAAAACCTTGAAATTTTGTAACAATAAAGCACTCGAGCCTTTTGTCAATTTAAGCTATCGCTCAAAACTATGCAACCCTTGAGTCCCAAATCAAACACTGATAAAACTTCAAATGGCCCTAAGTTCTATACGGTACGTCCTACACCTATCAAAGTTAGCAACATACAAATGCTTGTAACTTTTTACTGGAGCGTCATAAGACCTTGAAATTGTAACAATAAGGTATTCGAGCCTCTTGTCAATTTAAGCTATCGCTCAAAGCTATGCTACCCTTGAGTCCCAAATCAAACACTGATAAAACTTCAAAAGGCCATAACTTGTATGCGGTATGTCCTACACCTATCAAAGTTTGTAACATATACATGCTTGTAACTTTTTACTGGAGCGTCATAAAACCTTGAAATTTTGTAACAATAAAGTACTCGAGCCTCTTGCCACTTTAAGCAATCGATCAAAGATATGCTACCCTTGAGTCCCAAATCAAACACTGATAAAACTTCAAATGGCCCTCACTTCTATACGGTACGTCCTACACCTATCAAGGTTTGCAACATACAAATGCTCTTAACTTTTTAGTGGAGCGTCATAAAACTTTGAAATTTTGTAACAATTAAGTACTCGAGCCTCTTGCCAATTTAAGCTATCGCTCAAAGCTATGCTACCCTTGAGTCCCAAATCAAACACTGATAAAACTTCAAATGGCCCTAACTTCTATATGCTACGTCCTACACCTATCAAAGTTGCAACATACAAATGCTTGTATCTTTTTATTGGAGCGACATAAAACCTTGAAATTTTGTAACAATAAAGTACTCGAGCCTCTTGTCAATTTAAGTTATCACTCAAAGCTATGCTACCTTGAGTCCCAAATCAAACACTGATAAAACTTCAAATGGCCTTAACTTCTATACGGTACGTCCTACACCTTTCAAAGTTTGCAACATACAAATGCTTGTAACTTTTTACTGGAGCGTCATAAAACCTTGAAATTTTCTGACAATAAATTACTCGAACCTCTTGCCAATTTAAGCTATCGCACAAAGCTATGCTACCCTTGAGTCCCAAATCAAGCACTGATAAAACTTCAAATGGCCCTAACTTCTATACGGTACGTCCTACACCTATCAAAGTTTGCAACATACAAATGCTTGTAACTTTTTAGTGGAGCGTCATAAAACCCTTAAAATTTTGTAACAATAAAGTACTCGAGCCTCTTGCCAATTTAAGCTATCGCTCAAAGCTATGCTACCCTTGAGTCCCAAATCAAACACTGATAAAACTTCAAATGGCCCTACATTCTATACGGTACGTCCTACATCTATCAAAGTTTGCAACATACAAATGCTTGTAACTTTTTACTAGAGTGTCATAAAACCTTGAAATTTTGTAACAATAAAGTACTCAAGCCTCTTGTCAATTTAAGCTATCACTCAAAGATATGCTACCCTTGAGTCCCAAATCAAACACTGATAAAACTTTAAATGGCGCTAACTTCTATACGGTACGTCCTACTCTTATCAAAGTTTGCAACATACAAATGCTTGTAACTTTTTACTGGAGCGTCATAAAACCTTGAAATTTTGTAACAATGAAGTACTCGAGCCTCTTGTCAATTTAAGCTATCGCTCAAAGCTATGCTACCCTTGAGTCCCAAATCAAAAACTGATAAAACTTCAAATGGCCCTAACTTCTATATGCTATGTCCTACACCTATCAAAGTTTGCAACATACAAATGCTTGTATCTTTTTACTGGAGCGACATAAAACCTTGAAATTTTGTAACAATAAAGTACTCGAGCCTCTTCTCAATTTAAGTTATCACTCAAAGCTATGCTACCTTGAGTCCCAAATGAAACACTGATAAAACTTCAAATGGCCCTAACTTCTATACGGTACGTCCCACACCTATCAAAGTTTGCAACATACAAATGCTTGTAACTTTTTACTGGAGCGTCATAAAACCTTGAAATTTGGCAACAATAGAGTGCTCGGGCCTCTTGTCAATTTAAGCTATCGCTCAAACCTATGCTACCCTTGCGTCCCAAATCAAACACTGATAAAACTTCAAATGGCCCTAACTTCTATGCGGTATGTCCTACACCTATCAAAATTTGCAACATACAAATGCTTGTAACTTTTTACTGGAGCGTCATAAAATCTTGAAATTTTGTAACAATAAAGTACTCGAGCCTCTTGTCAATTTAAGCTATCACTCAAAGCTATGCTACCCTTGAGTCCCAAATCAAACACTGATAAAACTTCAAATGGCCCTAACTTCTATAGGGTACGTCCTACACCTATCAAAGTTTGCAACATACAAATGCTCTTAACTTTTTAGTGGAGCGTCATAAAACTTTGAAATTTTGTAACAATAAAGTACTCGAGCCTCTTGCCAATTTAAGCTATCGCTCAAAGCTATGCTACCCTTGAGTCCCAAATCAAACACTTATAAAACTTCAAATGGCCCTAACTTCTATATGCTACGTCCTACACCTATCAAAGTTGCAACATACAAATGCTTGTATCTTTTTACTGGAGCGACATAAAACCTTGAAATTTTGTAACAATAAAGTACTCGAGCCTCTTGTCAATTTAAGTTATCACTCAAAGCTATGCTACCTTGAGTCCCAAATCAAACACTGATAAAACTTCAAATGGCCCTAACTTCTATATGCTACGTCCTACACCTATCAAAGTTTGCAACATACAAATGCTTGTATCTTTTTACTGGAGCGACATAAAACCTTGAAATTTTGTAACAATAAAGTACTCGAGCCTCTTCTCAATTTAAGTTATCACTCAAAGCTATGCTACCTTGAGTCCCAAATGAAACACTGATAAAACTTCAAATGGCCCTAACTTCTATACGGTACGTCCCACACCTATCAAAGTTTGCAACATACAAATGCTTGTAACTTTTTACTGGAGCGTCATAAAACCTTGAAATTTGGTAACAATAGAGTGCTCGGGCCTCTTGTCAATTTAAGCTATCGCTCAAAGCTATGCTACCCTTGAGTCCCAAATCAAACACTGATAAAACTTCAAATGGCCCTAACTTCTATGCGGTATGTCCTACACCTATCAAAATTTGCAACATACAAATGCTTGTAACTTTTTACTGGAGCGTCATAAAATCTTGAAATTTTGTAACAATAAAGTACTCGAGCCTCTTGTCAATTTAAGGTATCAGTCAAAGCTATGCTACCCTTGAGTCCCAAATCAAACACTGATAAAACTTCAAATGGCCCTAACTTCTATAGGGTACGTCCTACACCTATCAAAGTTTGCAACATACAAATGCTTGTAGCTACACCTATCAAAGTTTGCAACATACAAATGCTTGTAACTTTTTACTGGAGCGTCATAAAATATTGAAATTTTGTAACAATGAAGTACTCGAGCCTGTTGTCAATTTAAGCTATCGCTCAAAGCTATGCTACCCTTGAGTCCCAAATCAAATACTGATAAAACTTCAAATGGCCCTAACTTCTATGCGGTATGTCCTACACCTCTCAAAGTTTGCAATATACAAATGCTTGTAACTTTTTACTGGAGCGTCATAAAATCTTTAAATTTTGTAACAATAAAGTACTCGAGCCTCTTGCCAATTTAAGCTATCACTCAAAGCTATGCTACCCTTGAATCCCAAATCAAACACTGATAAAACTTCAAATGGCCCTAACTTCTATATGGTACGTCCTACACCTATGAAAGTTTGCAACATACAAATGCTTGTAACTTTTTACTGGAGCGTCATAAAACCTTGAAATTTTGTAACAATAAAGCCTCTTGCCAAGCTAAGCTATCGCTCAAAGTTATGCTAGCCTTGAGTCCCAAATCAAACACTGATAAAACTTCAAATGACCCTAACTTCTATACGGTACGTCCTACACCTATCAAAGTTTGCAACATACAAATGCTTATAACTTTTTAGTGGAGCGTCATAAAACCTTGCAATTTTGTAACAATAAAGTACCCGAGCCTCTTGTCAATTTAAGCTATCGCTCAAAGCCATGCTACCCTTGAGTCCCAAATCAAACACTGATAATGCTTCAAATGGCCCTAACTTCTATGCGGTATGTCCTACACCTATCAAAATTTGCAACATACAAATGCTTGTAACTTTTTACTAGAGTGTCATAAAACCTTGAAATTTTGTAACAATAAAGTACTCAAGCCTCTTGTCAATTTAAGCTATCACTCAAAGATATGCTACCCTTGAGTCCCAAATCAAACACTGATAAAACTTTAAATGGCGCTAACTTCTATACGGTACGTCCTACTCTTATCAAAGTTTGCAACATACAAATGCTTGTAACTTTTTACTGGAGCGTCATAAAACCTTGAAATTTTGTAACAATGAAGTACTCGAGCCTCTTGTCAATTTAAGCTATCGCTCAAAGCTATGCTACCCTTGAGTCCCAAATCAAAAACTGATAAAACTTCAAATGGCCCTAACTTCTATATGCTATGTCCTACACCTATCAAAGTTTGCAACATACAAATGCTTGTATCTTTTTACTGGAGCGACATAAAACCTTGAAATTTTGTAACAATAAAGTACTCGAGCCTCTTCTCAATTTAAGTTATCACTCAAAGCTATGCTACCTTGAGTCCCAAATGAAACACTGATAAAACTTCAAATGGCCCTAACTTCTATACGGTACGTCCCACACCTATCAAAGTTTGCAACATACAAATGCTTGTAACTTTTTACTGGAGCGTCATAAAACCTTGAAATTTGGCAACAATAGAGTGCTCGGGCCTCTTGTCAATTTAAGCTATCGCTCAAACCTATGCTACCCTTGCGTCCCAAATCAAACACTGATAAAACTTCAAATGGCCCTAACTTCTATGCGGTATGTCCTACACCTATCAAAATTTGCAACATACAAATGCTTGTAACTTTTTACTGGAGCGTCATAAAATCTTGAAATTTTGTAACAATAAAGTACTCGAGCCTCTTGTCAATTTAAGCTATCACTCAAAGCTATGCTACCCTTGAGTCCCAAATCAAACACTGATAAAACTTCAAATGGCCCTAACTTCTATAGGGTACGTCCTACACCTATCAAAGTTTGCAACATACAAATGCTCTTAACTTTTTAGTGGAGCGTCATAAAACTTTGAAATTTTGTAACAATAAAGTACTCGAGCCTCTTGCCAATTTAAGCTATCGCTCAAAGCTATGCTACCCTTGAGTCCCAAATCAAACACTTATAAAACTTCAAATGGCCCTAACTTCTATATGCTACGTCCTACACCTATCAAAGTTGCAACATACAAATGCTTGTATCTTTTTACTGGAGCGACATAAAACCTTGAAATTTTGTAACAATAAAGTACTCGAACCTCTTGTCAATTTAAGTTATCACTCAAAGCTATGCTACCTTGAGTCCCAAATCAAACACTGATAAAACTTCAAATGGCCCTAACTTCTATATGCTACGTCCTACACCTATCAAAGTTTGCAACATACAAATGCTTGTATCTTTTTACTGGAGCGACATAAAACCTTGAAATTTTGTAACAATAAAGTACTCGAGCCTCTTCTCAATTTAAGTTATCACTCAAAGCTATGCTACCTTGAGTCCCAAATGAAACACTGATAAAACTTCAAATGGCCCTAACTTCTATACGGTACGTCCCACACCTATCAAAGTTTGCAACATACAAATGCTTGTAACTTTTTACTGGAGCGTCATAAAACCTTGAAATTTGGTAACAATAGAGTGCTCGGGCCTCTTGTCAATTTAAGCTATCGCTCAAAGCTATGCTACCCTTGAGTCCCAAATCAAACACTGATAAAACTTCAAATGGCCCTAACTTCTATGCGGTATGTCCTACACCTATCAAAATTTGCAACATACAAATGCTTGTAACTTTTTACTGGAGCGTCATAAAATCTTGAAATTTTGTAACAATAAAGTACTCGAGCCTCTTGTCAATTTAAGGTATCAGTCAAAGCTATGCTACCCTTGAGTCCCAAATCAAACACTGATAAAACTTCAAATGGCCCTAACTTCTATAGGGTACGTCCTACACCTATCAAAGTTTGCAACATACAAATGCTTGTAGCTACACCTATCAAAGTTTGCAACATACAAATGCTTGTAACTTTTTACTGGAGCGTCATAAAATATTGAAATTTTGTAACAATGAAGTACTCGAGCCTGTTGTCAATTTAAGCTATCGCTCAAAGCTATGCTACCCTTGAGTCCCAAATCAAATACTGATAAAACTTCAAATGGCCCTAACTTCTATGCGGTATGTCCTACACCTCTCAAAGTTTGCAATATACAAATGCTTGTAACTTTTTACTGGAGCGTCATAAAATCTTTAAATTTTGTAACAATAAAGTACTCGAGCCTCTTGCCAATTTAAGCTATCACTCAAAGCTATGCTACCCTTGAATCCCAAATCAAACACTGATAAAACTTCAAATGGCCCTAACTTCTATATGGTACGTCCTACACCTATGAAAGTTTGCAACATACAAATGCTTGTAACTTTTTACTGGAGCGTCATAAAACCTTGAAATTTTGTAACAATAAAGCCTCTTGCCAAGCTAAGCTATCGCTCAAAGTTATGCTAGCCTTGAGTCCCAAATCAAACACTGATAAAACTTCAAATGACCCTAACTTCTATACGGTACGTCCTACACCTATCAAAGTTTGCAACATACAAATGCTTATAACTTTTTAGTGGAGCGTCATAAAACCTTGCAATTTTGTAACAATAAAGTACCCGAGCCTCTTGTCAATTTAAGCTATCGCTCAAAGCCATGCTACCCTTGAGTCCCAAATCAAACACTGATAATGCTTCAAATGGCCCTAACTTGTATGCGGTATGTCCTACACCTATCAAATTTTGCAACATATACATGCTTGTAACTTTTTACTGGAGCGTCATAAAACCTTGAAATTTTGTAACAATAAAGTACTCGAGGCTCTTGTCATTTTAAGTTATCACTCAAAGCTTTGCTACCCTTGAGTCCCAAATTAATAACTGATAAAACTTCAAATGGCCCTAACTTCTATGCAGTATGTCCTACACCTATCAAAGTTTGCAAAATACAAATGCTTGTAGCTTTTTACTGGAGCGTCATAAAACCATGAAATTTTGTAACAATAAAGTACTCGAGCCTCTTGATAATTTAAGCTATCACTCAAGGCTATGCTACCCTTGAGTCCCAAATCAAACACTGATAAAACTTCAAATGGTCCTAACTTCTATAGGGTACGTCCTACACCTATCAAAGTTTGCAACATACAAATGCTCCTAACTTTTTAGTGGAGCGTCATAAAACTTTGAAATTTTGTAACAATAAAGTACTCGAGCCTCTTGCGAATTTAAGCTATCGCTCAAAGCTATGCTACCCTTGAGTCCCAAATCAAACACTGATAAAACTTCAAATGGCCCTAACTTCTATATGCTACGTCCTACACCTATCAAAGTTGCAACATACAAATGCTTGTATCTTTTTACTGGAGCGACATAAAACCTTGAAATTTTGTAACAATAAAGTACTCGAGCCTCTTGTCAATTTAAGTTATCACTCAAAGCTATGCTACCTTGAGTCCCAAATCAAACACTGATAAAACTTCAAATGGCCCTAACTTCTATATGCTACGTCCTACACCTATCAAAGTTTGCAACATACAAATGCTTGTATCTTTTTACTGGAGCGACATAAAACCTTGAAATTTTGTAACAATAAAGTACTCGAGCCTCTTCTCAATTTAAGTTATCACACAATGCTATGCTACCCTTGAGTCCCAAATCAAACACTGATAAAGCTTCAAATGGCCCTAATTTCTATAGGGTACGTCCTACACCTATCAAAGTTTGCAACATACAAATGCTTGTAGCTACACTTATCAAAGTTTGCAACATACAAATGCTTGTAACTTTTTACTGGAGCGTCATAAAATATTGAAATTTTGTAACAATGAAGTACTCGAGCCTGTTGTCAATTTAAGCTATCGCTCAAAGCTATGCTACCCTTGAGTCCCAAATCAAATACTGATAAAACTCCAAATGGCCCTAATTTCTATGCGGTATGTCCTACACCTCTGAAAGTTTGCAATATACAAATGCTTGTAACTTTTTACTGGAGCGTCATAAAACCTTTAAATTTTGTAACAATAAAGTACTCGAGCCTCTTGCCAATTTAAGCTATCACTCAAAACTATGCTACCCTTGAATCCCAAATCAAACGCTGATAAAACTTCAAATGGCCCTAACTTCTATATGGTACGTCCTACACCTATGAAAGTTTGCAACATACAAATGCTTGTAACTTTTTACTGGAGCGTCATAAAACCTTGAAATTTTGTAACAATAAAGCCTCTTGCCAAGCTAAGCTATCGCTCAAAGCTATGCTAGCCTTGAGTCCCAAATCAAACACTGATAAAACTTCAAATGACCCTAACTTCTATACAGTACGTCCTACACCTATCAAAGTTTGCAACATACAAATGCTTGTAACTTTTTAGTGGAGCGTCATAAAACCTTGCAATTTTGTAACAATAAAGTACCCGAGCCTCTTGTCAATTTAAGCTATCGCTCGAAGCCATGCTACCCTTGAGTCCCAAATCAAACACTGATAATGCTTTAAATGGCCCTAACTTGTATGCGGTATGTCCTACACCTATCAAATTTTGCAACATATACATGCTTGTAACTTTTTACTGGAGCGTCATAAAACTTTGAAATTTTGTAAGAATAAAGTACTCGAGCCTCTTATCATTTTAAGTTATCACTCAAAGCTTTGCTACCCTTGAGTCCCAAATCAAACACTGATAAAACTTCAAATGGCCCTAACTTCTATCCGGTACGTCCTACGCCTATCAAAGTTTGCAACATACAAATGCTTGTAACTTTTTACTGGAGCGTCATAAAACCTTGAAATTTTCTAACAATAAAGTACTCGAGCCTCTTGTCAATTTAAGCTATCGCTCAAAGCTATGCTACCCTTGAGTCCCAAATCAAAAACTGATAAAACTTCAAATGGTCTTAACCTCTATAGGGTACGTCCTACACCTATCAAAGTTTGCAACATACAAATGCTTGTAACTTTTTACTGGAGCGTCATAAAAACTTGAAATTTTGTAACAATAAAGTACTCGAGCCTCTTGTCAAATTAAGCTATCGCTCAAAGCTATGCTACCGTTGAGTCCCAAATCAAACACTGATAAAACTTCAATTGGCCCTAACTTCTATACGGTACGTCCTACACCTATCAAAGTTTGCAACATACAAATGCTTGTAACTTTTTACTGGAGCGTCATAAAACCATGAAATTTTGTAACAATAAAGTACTCAAGCCTCTTGATAATTTAAGCTATCACTCAAAGCTATGCTACCCTTGAGTCCCAAATCAAACACTGATAAAACTTCAAATGGTCCTAACTTCTATAGGGTACATCCTACACCTATCAAAGTTTGCAACATACAAATGCTTGTAACTTTTTACTGGAGCGTCATAAAAACTTGAAATTTTGTAACAATAAATTACTGGAGCCTCTTGTCAAATTAAGCTATCGCTCAAAGCTATGCTACCGTTGAGTCCCAAATCAAACACTGATAAAACTTCATTTGGCCCTAACTTCTATACGGTACGTCCTACACCTATCAAAGTTTGCAACATACAAATGCTTGTAACTTTTTACTGGAGCGTCATAAAACCTTGAAATTTTGTAACAATAAAGCACTCGAGCCTCTTGTCAATTTATGCTATCGCTCAAAGCTATGCAACCCTTGAGTCCCAAATCAAACACTGATAAAACTTCAAATGGCCCTTAGTTCTATACGGTACGTCCTACACCTATCAAAGTTAGCAACATACAAATGCTTGTAACTTTTTACTGGAGCGTCATAAGACCTTGAAATTGTAACAATAAGGTATTCGAGCCTCTTGTCAATTTAAGCTATCACTCAAAGATATGCTGCCCTTGAGTCCCAAATCAAACACTGATAAAACTTTAAATGGCGCTAACTTCTATATACTACTCCTATCAAAGTTTGCAACATACAAATGCTTGTAACTTTTTACTGGAGCGTCATAAAACCTTGAAATTTTGTAACAATGAAGTACTCGAGCCTCTTGTCAATTTAAGCTATCGCTCAAAGCTATGCTACCCTTGAGTCCCAAATCAAACACTGATAAAACTTCAAATGGCCCTAACTTCTATATGCTACGTCCTACACCTATCAAAGTTTGCAACATACAAATGCTTGTATCTTTTTACTGGAGCGACATAAAACCTTGAAATTTTGTAACAATAAAGTACTCGAGCCTCTTCTCAATTTAAGTTATCACTCAAAGCTATGCTACCTTGAGTCCCAAATGAAACACTGATAAAACTTCAAATGGCCCTAACTTCTATACGGTACGTCCCACACCTATCAAAGTTTGCAACATACAAATGCTTGTAACTTTTTACTGGAGCGTCATAAAACCTTGAAAATTTGGTAACAATAGAGTGCTCGGGCCTCTTGTCAATTTAAGCTATCGCTCAAAGCTATGCTACCCTTGAGTCCCAAATCAAACACTGATAAAACTTCAAATGGCCCTAACTTCTATGCGGTATGTCCTACACCTATCAAATGGCCCTAACTTCTATGCGGTATGTCCTACACCTATCAAAATTTGCAACATACAAATGCTTGTAACTTTTTACTGGAGCGTCATAAAATATTGAAATTTTGTAACAATGAAGTACTCGAGCCTGTTGTCAATTTAAGCTATCGCTCAAAGCTGTGCTACCCTTGAGTCCCAAATCAAATACTGATAAAACTTCAAATGGCCCTAACTTCTATGCGGTATGTCCTACACCTCTCAAAGTTTGCAATATACAAATGCTTGTAACTTTTTACTGGTGCGTCATAAAACCTTTAAATTTTGTAACAATAAAGTACTCGAGCCTCTTGCCAATTTAAGCTATCACTCAAAGCTATGCTACCCTTGAATCCCAAATCAAACACTGATAAAACTTCAAATGGCCCTAACTTCTATATGGACGTCCTACACCTATGAAAGTTTGCAACATACAAATGCTTGTAACTTTTTACTGGAGCGTCATAAAACCTTGAAATTTTGTAACAATAAAGCCTCTTGCCAAGCTAAGCTATCGCTCAAAGCTATGCTAGCCTTGAGTCCCAAATCAAACACTGATAAAACTTCAAATGACCCTAACTTCTATACGGTACGTCCTACACCTATCAAAGTTTGCAACATACAAATGCTTGTAACTTTTTAGTGGAGCGTCATAAAACCTTGCAATTTTGTAACAATAAAGTACCCGAGCCTCTTGTCAATTTAAGCTATCGCTCAAAGCCATGCTACCCTTGAGTCCCAAATCAAACACTGATAATGCTTCAAATGGCCCTAACTTGTATGCGGTATGTCCTACACCTATCAAATTTTGCAACATATACATGCTTGTAACTTTTTACTGGAGCGTCATAAAACCTTGAAATTTTGTAAGAATAAAGTACTCGAGCCTCTTGTCATTTTAAGTTATCACTCAAAGCTTTGCTACCCTTGAATCCCAAATCAAACACTGATAAATCTTCAAATGGCCCTAACTTCTATCCGGTACGTCCTACGCCTATCAAAGTTTGCAACATACAAATGCTTGTAACTTTTTACTGGAGCGTCATAAAACCTTGAAATTTTCTAACAATAAAGTACTCGAGCCTCTTGACAATTTGAGCTATCGCTCAAAGCTATGCTACCCTTGCGTCCCAAATTAAACACTGATCAAACTTCAAGTGGCCCTAAATTCTATACGGTACGTCCTACACCTATCAAAGTTTGCAACATACAAATGCTTGTAACTTTTTACTGGAGCGTCATAAAAACTTGAAATTTTGTAACAATAAAGTACTCGAGCCTCTTGTCAAATTAAGCTATCACTCAAAGCTATGCTACCCTTGAATCCCAAATCAAACACTGATAAAACTTCAAATGGCCCTAACTTCTATATGGACGTCCTACACCTATGAAAGTTTGCAACATACAAATGCTTGTAACTTTTTACTGGAGCGTCATAAAACCATGAAATTTTGTAACAATAAATTACTCGAGCCTCTTGTCAAATTAAGCTATCGCTCAAAGCTATGCTACCGTTGAGTCCCAAATCAAACACTTATAAAACTTCATTTGGCCCTAACTTCTATACGGTACGTCCTACACCTATCAAAGTTTGCAACATACATATGCTTGTAACTTTTTACTGGAGCGTCATAAAACCTTGAAATTTTGTAACAATAAAGCACTCGAGCCTCTTGTCAATTTATGCTATCGCTCAAAGCTATGCAACCCTTGAATCCCAAATCAAACACTGATAAAACTTCAAATGGCCCTTAGTTCTATACGGTACGTCCTACACCTATCAAAGTTAGCAACATACAAATGCTTGTAACTTTTTACTGGAGCGTCATAAGACCTTGAAATTGTAACAATAAGGTATTCGAGCCTCTTGTCAATTTAAGCTATCGCTCAAAGCTATGCTACCCTTGAGTCCGAAATCAAACACTGATAAAACTTCAAATGCCCCTAACTTCTATACGGTACGTCCTACACCTATGAAAGTTTGCAACATACAAATGCTTGTAACTTTTTACTGGAGCGTCATAAAACCTTGAAATTTTGTAACAATAAAACCTCTTGCCAATTTAAGCTATCGCTCAAAGCTATGCTACCCTTCAGTCCCAAATCAAACACTGATAAAACTTCAAATGCCCTTACTTCTATACGGTACGTCCTACACCTATCAAAGTTTGCAACATACAAATGCTTGCAACTTTTTAGTGGAGCGTCATAAAACCTTGAAATTTTGTAACAATAAAGTACCCGACCCTCTTGTCAATTTAAGCTATCGCTCAAAGCCCTGCTACCCTTGAGTCCCAAAGCAAACACTGATAAAGCTTCAAAAGGCCCTAACTTGTATGCGGTATGTCCTACACCTATCAAAGTTTGTAACATATACATGCTTGTAACTTTTCTTTGGAGCGTCATAAAACCTTGAAATTTTGTAACAATAAAGTACTCGAGCCTCTTGCCAATTTAAGCTATCGCTCAAAGCTATGCTACCCTTGAGTCCCAAATCAAACACTGATAAAACTTCAAATGGCCCTAACTTCTATATGCTACGTCCTACACCTATCAAAGTTTGCAACATACAAATGCTTGTATCTTTTTACTGGAGCGACATAAAACCTTGAAATTTTGTAACAATAAAGTACTCGAGCCTCTTGTCAATTTAAGTTATCACTCAAAGCTATGCTACCTTGAGTCCCAAATCAAACACTGATAAAACTTCAAATGGCCCTAACTTCTATACGGTACGTCCTACACCTATCAAAGTTTGCAACATACAATTGCTTGTAACTTTTTACTGGAGCGTCATAAAACCTTGAAATTTTCTAACAATAAAAAACTCGAACCTCTTGCCAATTTAAGCTATCGCCCAAAGCTATGCTACCCTTGAGTCCCAAATCAAGCACTGATAAAACTTCAAATGGCCCTAACTTCTATACGGTATATCCTACACCTATCAAAGTTTGCAACATACAAATGCTTGTAACTTTTTAGTGGAGCGTCATAAAACCCTTAAAATTTTGTAACAATAAAGTACTCGAGCCTCTTGCCAATTTAAGCTAACGCTCAAAGCTATGCTACCCTTGAGTCCCAAATCAAACACTGATAAAACTTCAAAGGGCCCTACATTCTATACGGTACGTCCTACATCTATCAAAGTTTGCAACATACAAATGCTTGTAACTTTTTACTGGAGTGTCATAAAACCTTGAAATTTTGTAACAATAAAATACTCAAGCCTCTTGTCAATTTAAGCTATCACTCAAAGATATGCTACCCTTGAGTCCCAAATCAAACACTGATAAAACTTTAAATGGCGCTAACTTCTATACGGTACGTCCTACTCCTATCAAAGTTTGCAACATACAAATGCTTGTAACTTTTTACTGGAGCGTCATAAAACCTTGAAATTTTGTAACAATGAAGTACTCGAGCCTCTTGTCAATTTAAGCTATCGCTCAAAGCTATGCTACCCTTGAGTCCCAAATCAAACACTGATAAAACTTCAAATGGCCCTAACTTCTATATGCTACGTCCTACACCTATCAAAGTTTGCAACATACAAATGCTTGTATCTTTTTACTGGAGCGACATAAAACCTTGAAATTTTGTAACAATAAAGTACTCGAGCCTCTTGTCAATTTAAGCTATCGCTCAAAGCTATGCTACCCTTGAGTCCCAAATCAAACACTGATAAAACTTCAAATGGCCCTAACTTCTATGCGGTATGTCCTACACCTATCAAAATTTGCAACATACAAATGCTTGTAACTTTTTACTGGATCGTCATAAAATCTTGAAATTTTGTAACAATAAAGTACTCGAGCCTCTTGTCAATTTAAGCTATCACTCAAAGCTATGCTACTCTTGAGTCCCAAATCAAACACTGATAAAACTTCAAATGGCCCTAACTTCTATAGGGTACGTCCTACACCTATCAAAGTTTGCAACATACAAATGCTTGTAACTTTTTACTGGAGCGTCATAAAATATTGAAATTTTGTAACAATGAAGTACTCGAGCCTCTTGTCAATTTAAGCTATCGCTCAAAGCTATGCTACCCTTGAGTCCCAAATCAAATACTGATAAAACTTCAAATGGCCCTAACTTCTATGCGGTATGTCCTACACCTCTCAAAGTTTGCAATATACAAATGCTTGTAACTTTTTACTGGAGCGTCATAAAACCTTTAAATTTTGTAACAATAAAGTACTCGAGCCTCTTGCCAATTTAAGCTATCACTCAAAGCTATGCTACCCTTGAATCCCAAATCAAACACTGATAAAACTTCAAATGGCCCTAACTTCTATATGGTACGTCCTACACCTATGAAAGTTTGCAACATACAAATGCTTGTAACTTTTTACTGGAGCGTCATAAAACCTGGAAATTTTGTAACAATAAAGCCTCTTGCCAATTTAAGCTATCGCCCAAAGCTATGCTACCCTTGAGTCCCAAATCAAGCACTGATAAAACTTCAAATGGCCCTAACTTCTATACGGTATATCCTACACCTATCAAAGTTTGCAACATACAAATGCTTGTAACTTTTTAGTGGAGCGTCATAAAACCCTTAAAATTTTGTAACAATAAAGTACTCGAGCCTCTTGCCAATTTAAGCTAACGCTCAAAGCTATGCTACCCTTGAGTCCCAAATCAAACACTGATAAAACTTTAAAGGGCCCTACATTCTATACGGTACGTCCTACATCTATCAAAGTTTGCAACATACAAATGCTTGTAACTTTTTACTGGAGTGTCATAAAACCTTGAAATTTTGTAACAATAAAATACTCAAGCCTCTTGTCAATTTAAGCTATCACTCAAAGATATGCTACCCTTGAGTCCCAAATCAAACACTGATAAAACTTTAAATGGCGCTAACTTCTATACGGTACGTCCTACTCCTATCAAAGTTTGCAACATACAAATGCTTGTAACTTTTTACTGGAGCGTCATAAAACCTTGAAATTTTGTAACAATGAAGTACTCGAGCCTCTTGTCAATTTAAGCTATCGCTCAAAGCTATGCTACCCTTGAGTCCCAAATCAAACACTGATAAAACTTCAAATGGCCCTAACTTCTATATGCTACGTCCTACACCTATCAAAGTTTGCAACATACAAATGCTTGTATCTTTTTACTGGAGCGACATAAAACCTTGAAATTTTGTAACAATAAAGTACTCGAGCCTCTTGTCAATTTAAGCTATCGCTCAAAGCTATGCTACCCTTGAGTCCCAAATCAAACACTGATAAAACTTCAAATGGCCCTAACTTCTATGCGGTATGTCCTACACCTATCAAAATTTGCAACATACAAATGCTTGTAACTTTTTACTGGATCGTCATAAAATCTTGAAATTTTGTAACAATAAAGTACTCGAGCCTCTTGTCAATTTAAGCTATCACTCAAAGCTATGCTACTCTTGAGTCCCAAATCAAACACTGATAAAACTTCAAATGGCCCTAACTTCTATAGGGTACGTCCTACACCTATCAAAGTTTGCAACATACAAATGCTTGTAACTTTTTACTGGAGCGTCATAAAATATTGAAATTTTGTAACAATGAAGTACTCGAGCCTCTTGTCAATTTAAGCTATCGCTCAAAGCTATGCTACCCTTGAGTCCCAAATCAAATACTGATAAAACTTCAAATGGCCCTAACTTCTATGCAGTATGTCCTACACCTCTCAAAGTTTGCAATATACAAATGCTTGTAACTTTTTACTGGAGCGTCATAAAACCTTTAAATTTTGTAACAATAAAGTACTCGAGCCTCTTGCCAATTTAAGCTATCACTCAAAGCTATGCTACCCTTGAATCCCAAATCAAACACTGATAAAACTTCAAATGGCCCTAACTTCTATATGGTACGTCCTACACCTATGAAAGTTTGCAACATACAAATGCTTGTAACTTTTTACTGGAGCGTCATAAAACCTGGAAATTTTGTAACAATAAAGCCTCTTGCCAAGCTACGCTATCGCTCAAAGCTATGCTAGCCTTGAGTCCCAAATCAAACACTGATAAAACTTCAAATGACCCTAACTTCTATACGGTACGTCCTACACCTATCAAAGTTTGCAACATACAAATGCTTGTAACTTTTTAGTGGAGCGTCATAAAACCTTGAAATTTTGTAACAATAAAGTACCCGAGCCTCTTGTCAATTTAAGCTATCGCTCAAAGCCATGGTACCCTTGAGTCCCAAATCAAACACTGATAATGCTTCAAATGGCCCTAACTTGTATGCGGTATTTCCTACACCTATCAAATTTTGCAACATATACATGCTTGTAACTTTTTACTGGAGCGTCATAAAACCTTGAAATTTTGTAAGAATAAAGTACTCGAGCCTCTTGTCATTTTAAGTTATCACTCAAAGCTTTGCTACCCTTGAGTCCCAAATCAAACATTGATAAAACTTCAAATGGCCCTAACTTCTATCCGGTACGTCCTACGCCTATCAAAGTTTGCAACATACAAATGCTTGTAACTTTTTACTGGAGCGTCATAAAACCTTGAAATTTTCTAACAATAAAGTACTCGAGCCTCTTGTCAATTTAAGCTATCGCTCAAAGCTATGCTACCCTTGAGTCCCAAATCAAAAACTGATAAAACTTCAAATGGTCTTAACTTCTATAGGGTACGTCTTACACCTATCAAAGTGTGCAACATACAAATGCTTGTAACTTTTTACTGGAGCGTCATAAAAACTTGAAATTTTGTAACAATAAAGTACTCGAGCCTCTTGTCAAATTAAGCTATCGCTCAAAGCTATGCTACCGTTGAGTCCCAAATCAAACACTGATAAAACTTCAATTGGCCCTAACTTCTATACGGTACGTCCTACACCTATCAAAGTTTGCAACATACAAATGCTTGTAACTTTTTACTGGAGCGTCATAAAACCATGAAATTTTGTAACAATAAAGTACTCAAGCCTCTTGATAATTTAAGCTATCACTCAAAGCTATGCTACCCTTGAGTCCCAAATCAAACACTGATAAAACTTCAAATGGTCCTAACTTCTATAGGGTACGTCCTACACCTATCAAAGTTTGCAACATACAAATGCTTGTAACTTTTTACTGGAGCGTCATAAAAACTTGAAATTTTGTAACAATAAAGTACTCGAGCCTCTTGTCAAATTAAGCTATCGCTCAAAGCTATGCTACCGTTGAGTCCCAAATCAAACACTGATAAAACTTCAATTGGCCCTAACTTCTATACGGTACGTCCTACACCTATCAAAGTTTGCAACATACAAATGCTTGTAACTTTTTACTGGAGCGTCATAAAACCATGAAATTTTGTAACAATAAAGTACTCAAGCCTCTTGATAATTTAAGCTATCACTCAAAGCTATGCTACCCTTGAGTCCCAAATCAAACACTGATAAAACTTCAAATGGTCCTAACTTCTATAGGGTACGTCCTACACCTATCAAAGTTTGCAACATACAAATGCTTGTAACTTTTTACTGGAGCGTCATAAAAACTTGAAATTTTGTAACAATAAAGTACTCGAGCCTCTTGTCAAATTAAGCTATCGCTCAAAGCTATGCTACCGTTGAGTCCCAAATCAAACACTGATAAAACTTCAATTGGCCCTAACTTCTATACGGTACGTCCTACACCTATCAAAGTTTGCAACATACAAATGCTTGAAACTTTTTACTGGAGCGTCATAAAACCTTGAAATTTTGTAACAATAAAGCACTCGAGCCTCTTGTCAATTTAAACTATCGCTCAAAGCTATGCAACCCTTGAGTCCCAAATCAAACACTGATAAAACTTCAAATGGCCCTAAGTTCTATACGGTACGTCCTACACCTATCAAAGTTAGCAACATACAAATGCTTGTAACTTTTTACTGGAGCGTCATAAGACCTTGAAATTGTAACAATAAGGTATTCGAGCCTCTTGTCAATTTAAGCTATCGCTCAAAGCTATGCTACCCTTGAGTCCCAAATCAAATACTGATAAAACTTCAAATGGCCCTAACTTCTATGCGGTATGTCCTACACCTCTCAAAGTTTGCAATATACAAATGCTTGTAACTTTTTACTGGAGCGTCATAAAACCTTTAAATTTTGTAACAATAAAGTACTCGAGCCTCTTGCCAATTTAAGCTATCACTCAAAGCTATGCTACCCTTGAATCCCAAATCAAACACTGATAAAACTTCAAATGGCCCTAACTTCTATATGGTACGTCCTACACCTATGAAAGTTTGCAACATACAAATGCTTGTAACTTTTTACTGAAGCGTCATAAAGCCTTGAAATTTTGTAACAATAAAGCCTCTTGCCAAGCTAAGCTATCGCTCAAAGCTATGCTAGCCTTCAGTCACAAATCAAACACTGATAAAACTTCAAATGACCCTAACTTCTATACGGTACGTCCTACACCTATCAAAGTTTGCAACATACAAATGCTTGTAACTTTTTAGTGGAGCGTCATAAAACCTTGAAATTTTGTAACAATAAAGTACCCGAGCCTCTTGTCAATTTAAGCTATCGCTCAAAGCCATGCTAACCTTGAGTCCCAAATCAAACACTGATAATGCTTCAAATGGCCCTAACTTGTATGCGGTATGTCCTACACCTATCAAATTTTGCAACATATACATGCTTGTAACTTTTTATTGGAGCGTCATAAAACCTTGAAATTTTGTAAGAATAAAGTACTCGAGCCTCTTGTCATTTTAAGTTATCACTCAAAGCTTTGCTACCCTTGAGTCCCAAATCAAACACTGATAAAACTTCAAATGGCCCTAACTTCTATCCGGTACGTCCTACGCCTATCAAAGTTTGCAACATACAAATGCTTGTAACTTTTTACTGGAGTGTCATAAAACCTTGAAATTTTCTAACAATAAAGTACTCGAGCCTCTTGTCAATTTAAGCTATCGCTCAAAGCTATGCTACCCTTGAGTCCCAAATCAAACACTGATAAAACTTCAATTGGCCCTAACTTCTATACGGTACGTCCTACACCTATCAAAGTTTGCAACATACAAATGCTTGTAACTTTTTACTGGAGCGTCATAAAACCATGAAATTTTGTAACAAATAAAGTACTCAAGCCTCTTGATAATTTAACCTATCACTCAAAGCTATGCTACCCTTGAGTCCCAAATCAAACACTGATAAAACTTCAAATGGTCCTAACTTCTATAGGGTACGTCCTACACCTATCAAAGTTTGCAACATACAAATGCTTGTAACTTTTTACTGGAGCGTCATAAAATATTGAAATTTTGTAACAATGAAGTACTCGAGCCTCTTGCCAAGCTAAGCTATCGCTCAAAGCTATGCTAGCCTTCAGTCCCAAATCAAACACTGATAAAACTTCAAATGACCCTAACTTCTATACGGTACGTCCTACACCTATCAAAGTTTGCAACATACAAATGCTTGTAACTTTTTACTGGAGCGTCATAAAACCATGAAATTTTGTAACAATAAAGTACTCAAGCCTCTTGATAATTTAAGCTATCACTCAAAGCTATGCTACCCTTGAGTCCCAAATCAAACACTGATAAAACTTCAAATGGTCCTAACTTCTATAGGGTACGTCCTACACCTATCAAAGTTTGCAACATACAAATGCTTGTAACTTTTTACTGGAGCGTCATAAAAACTTGAAATTTTGTAACAATAAAGTACTCGAGCCTCTTGTCAAATTAAACTATCGCTCAAAGCTATGCTACCGTTGAGTCCCAAATCAAACACTGATAAAACTTCAATTGGCCCTAACTTCCATACGGTACGTCCTACACCTATCAAAGTTTGCAACATACAAATGCTTGTAACTTTTTACTGGAGCGTCATAAAACCTTGAAATTTTGTAACAATAAAGCACTCGAGCCTCTTGTCAATTTAAGCTATCGCTCAAAGCTATGCAACCCTTGAGTCACAAATCAAACACTGATAAAACTTCAAATGGCCCTAAGTTCTATACGGTACGTCCTACACCTATCAAAGTTAGCAACATACAAATGCTTGTAACTTTTTACTGGAGCGTCATAAGACCTTGAAATTGTAACAATAAGGTATTCGAGCCTCTTGTCAATTTAAGCTATCGATTAAAGCTATGCTACCCTTGAGTTCGAAATCAAACACTGATAAAACTTCAAATGGCCCTAACTTCTATACGGTACGTCCTACACCTATGAAAGTTTGCAACATACAAATGCTTGTAACTTTTTACTGGAGCGTCATAAAACCTTGAAATTTTGTAACAATAAAGCCTCTTGCCAATTTAAGCTATCGCTCAAAGCTATGCTACCCTTGAGTCCCAAATGAAACACTGATAAAACTTCAAATGCCCGTACTTCTATACGGTACGTCCTACACCTATCAAAGTTAGCAACATACAAATGCTTGTAACTTTTTACTGGAGCGTCATAAGACCTTGAAATTGTAACAATAAGGTATTCGAGCCTCTTGTCAATTTAAGCTATCGCTCAAAGCTATGCTACCTTGAGTCCCAAATCAAACACTGATAAAACTTCAAATGGCCCTAACTTCTATACGGTACGTCCCACACCTATCAAAGTTTGCAACATACAAATGCTTGTAACTTTTTACTGGAGCGTCATAAAACCTTGAAATTTTGTAACAATAGAGTGCTCGGGCCTCTTGTCAATTTAAGCTATCGCTCAAAGCTATGCTACCCTTGAGTCCCAAATCAAACACTGATAAAACTTAAAATGGCCCTAACTTCTATGCGGTATGTCCTACACCTATGAAAGTTTGCAACATACAAATGCTTGTAACTTTTTACTGAAGCGTCATAAAACCTTGAAATTTTGTAACAATAAAGCCTCTTGCCAAACTAAGCTATCGCTCTAAGCTATGCTAGCCTTCAGTCCCAAATCAAACACTGATAAAACTTCAAATGACCCTAACTTCTATACGGTACGTCCTACACCTATCAAAGTTTGCAACATACAAATGCTTGTAACTTTTTACTGGAGCGTCATAAAACCTTGAAATTTTCTAACAATAAAGTACTCGAGCCTCTTGTCAATTTAAGCTATCGCTCAAAGCTATGCTACCCTTGAGTCCCAAATCAAAAACTGATAAAACTTCAAATGGTCTTAACTTCTATAGGGTACGTCCTACACCTATCAAAGTTTTCAACATACAACTGCTAGTAACTTTTTACTGGAGCGTCATAAAAACTTGAAATTTTGTAACAATAAAGTACTCGAGCCTCTTGTCAAATTAAGCTATCGCTCAAAGCTATGCTACCGTTGAGTCCCAAATCAAACACTGATAAAACTTCAATTGGCCCTAACTTCTATACGGTACGTCCTACACCTATCAAAGTTTGCAACATACAAATGCTTGTAACTTTTTACTGGAGCGTCATAAAACCATGAAATTTTGTAACAATAAAGTACCCAAGCCTCTTGATAATTTAAGCTATCACTCAAAGCTATGCTACCCTTGAGTCCCAAATCAAACACTGATAAAACTTCAAATGGTCCTAACTTCTATAGGGTACGTCCTACACCTATCAAAGTTTGCAACATACAAATGCTTGTAACTTTTTACTGGAGCGTCATAAAAACTTGAAATTTTGTAACAATAAAGTACTCGAGCCTCTTGTCAAATTAAGCTATCGCTCAAAGCTATGCTACCGTTGAGTCCCAAATCAAACACTGATAAAACTTCAATTGGCCCTAACTTCCATACGGTACGTCCTACACCTATCAAAGTTTGCAACATACAAATGCTTGTAACTTTTTACTGGAGCGTCATAAAACCTTGAAATTTTGTAACAATAAAGCACTCGAGCCTCTTGTCAATTTAAGCTATCGCTCAAAGCTATGCAACCCTTGAGTCCCAAATCAAACACTGATAAAACTTCAAATGGCCCTAAGTTCTATACGGTACGTCCTACACCTATCAAAGTTAGCAACATACAAATGCTTGTAACTTTTTACTGGAGCGTCATAAGACCTTGAAATTGTAACAATAAGGTATTCGAGCCTCTTGGCAATTTAAGCTATCGATTAAAGCTATGCTACCCTTGAGTCCGAAATCAAACACTGATAAAACTTCAAATGGCCCTAACTTCTATACGGTACGTCCTACACCTATGAAAGTTTGCAACATACAAATGCTTGTAACTTTTTACTGGAGCGTCATAAAACCTTGAAATTTTGTAACAATAAAGCCTCTTGCCAATTTAAGCTATCGCTCAAAGCTATGCTACCCTTGAGTCCCAAATGAAACACTGATAAAACTTCAAATGCCCGTACTTCTATACGGTACGTCCTACACCTATCAAAGTTAGCAACATACAAATGCTTGTAACTTTTTACTGGAGCGTCATAAGACCTTGAAATTGTAACAATAAGGTATTCGAGCCTCTTGTCAATTTAAGCTATCGCTCAAAGCTATGCTACCTTGAGTCCCAAATCAAACACTGATAAAACTTCAAATGGCCCTAACTTCTATACGGTACGTCCCACACCTATCAAAGTTTGCAACATACAAATGCTTGTAACTTTTTACTGGAGCGTCATAAAACCTTGAAATTTTGTAACAATAGAGTGCTCGGGCCTCTTGTCAATTTAAGCTATCGCTCAAAGCTATGCTACCCTTGAGTCCCAAATCAAACACTGATAAAACTTCAAATGGCCCTAACTTCTATGCGGTATGTCCTACACCTATGAAAGTTTGCAACATACAAATGCTTGTAACTTTTTACTGAAGCGTCATAAAACCTTGAAATTTTGTAACAATAAAGCCTCTTGCCAAACTAAGCTATCGCTCAAAGCTATGCTAGCCTTCAGTCCCAAATCAAACACTGATAAAACTTCAAATGGCCCTAACTTCTATACGGTACGTCCTACACCTATCAAAGTTTGCAACATACAAATGCTTGTAACTTTTTACTGGAGCGTCATAAAACCTTGAAATTTTGTAACAATAAAGTACTCGAGCCTCTTGCCAATTTACGCTATCGCTCAAGGCTAAGCTACCCTTGAGTCCCAAATCAAACACTGATAAAACTTCTAATGGTCCTAAATTCTATACGGTACGTCCTACACCTATCAAACTTTGCAACATACAAATGCTTGTAACTTTTTAGTGGAACGTCATAAGACCTTGAAATTTTGTAACAATAATGTACTCGAGCCTCTTGTCAATTTAAGCTATCGCTCAAAGCTATGCTACCCTTGAGTCCCAAATCAAAAACTGATAAAACTTCAAATGGCCCTAACTTCTATAGGGTACGTCCTACACCTATCAAAGTTTGCAACATACAAATGCTTGTAACTTTTTACTGGAGCGTCATAAAAACTTGAAATTTTGTAACAATAAAGTACTCGAGCCTCTTGTCAAATTAAGCTATCGCTCAATGCTATGCTACCCTTGAGTCCCAAATCAAACACTGATAAAACTTCAAATGGCCCTAACTTCTATACGGTACGTCCTACACCTATCAAAGTTTGCAACATACAAATGCTTGTAACTACACCTATCAAAGTTTGCAACATACAAATGCTTGTAACTACACCTATCAAAGTTTGCAACATACAAATGCTTGTAACTACACTTATCAAAGTTTGCAACATACAAATGCTTGTAACTACACCTATCAAAGTTTGCAACATACAAATGCTTGTAACTACACTTATCAAAGTTTGCAACATACAAATGCTTGTAACTTTTTATTGGAGCGTCATATAATCTTGAAATTTTGTAACAATAAAGTAATCGAATCTCTTATCAATTTAAGCTACCGCTCAAAGCTATGCTACCCTTGAGTCCAAAATCAAATACTGATAAAACTTCAAATGGCCCTAACTTCTATACGGTACGTCCTACACCTATCAAAGTTTGCAACATACAAATGCTTGCATATTTTTACTGGAGCGTCGTAAAACCTTGAAATTTTGTAACAATAAAGTACTCGAGCCTCTTGTCAATTTAAGCTATCGCTCAAAGCTATGCTACCCTTGCGTCCCAAATCAAACACTGATAAAACTTCAAATGGCCCTAACTTCTATGCGGTATGTCCTACACCTATCAAAGCTTGCAACATACAAATGCTTGTAACTTTTTACTGGAGCGTCATAAAATCTTGAAATTTTGTAACAATAAAGTACTCGAGCCTCTTGTCAATTTAAGCTATCACTCAAAGCTATGCTACCCTTGAGTCCCAAATCAAACACTGATAAAACTTCAAATGGTTTTAACTTATATAGGGTACGTCCTACACCTATCAAAGTTTGCAACATACAAATGCTTGTAACTTTTTACTGGAGCGTCATAAAACCTTGAAATTTTGTAACAATAAAGCCTCTTGCCAATTTAAGCTATCGCTCAAATCTATGCTACCCTTGAGTCCCAAATCAAACACTGATAAAACTTCAAATAGCCCTAACTTCTATACGGCACGTCCTAGATCTATTAAAGTTCGCAACATACAAATGCTTGTAACTTTTTACTGGAGCGTCATAAAACCTTGAAATTTTGTAACAATAAAGTACTTTGTAACAATAAAGTACTGTCACTTTAAGCTATCGCTCAAAGCTATGCTACCCTTGAGTCCCAAATCAAACACTGATAAAACTTCAAATGGCCCAAACTTCTATATGGTACGTCCTACATCTATCAAAGTTCGCAACATACAAATGCTTGTAACTTTTTACTGGAGCGTCATAAAACCTTGCAATTTTGTAACAATAAAGTACTCAAGCCTCTTGTCAATTTAAGCTATCGCTCAAAGCTATGCTACCCTTGAGTCCCAAATCAAACACTGATAAAACTTCAAATGGCCCTAACTTCTGTACGGTACGTCCTACACCTATCAAAGTTTGCAACATACAAATGCTTGTAACTTTTTACTGGAGCATCATAAAACCTTGAAATTTTGTAACAATGAAGTACTCGAGCCTCTTGTCTATTTAAGCTATCGGTCAAAGCTATGCTACCCTTGAGTCCCAAATAAAACACTGATAAATCTTCAAATGGCCCTAACTGCTATACGGTACATCCTACACCTATCAAAGTTTGCAACATACAAATGCTTGTATCTTTTTACTGGAGCGTCATAAAACCTTGAAATTTTGTAACAATAAAGTACTCGAGCCTCTTGTCAATTTAAGTTATCACTCAAATCTTTGCTACCCTTGAGTCTCAAATCATACACTGATAAAACTTCAAATGGCCCTAACTTCTATACGGTACGTCCTATACCTATCAAAGTTTGCAACATACAAATGCTTGTAACTTTTTAGTGGAGCGTCATAAAACCTTGAAATTTTGTAACAATAAAGTACTCGAGCCTCTTGTCAATTTAAGCTATGTCTCAAAGCTATGCTACCCTTGAGTCCCAAATCAAAAACTGATAAAACTTCAAATTGCCCTAACTTCTATGCGGTATGTCCTGCACCTATCAAAGTTTGCAACATACAAATGCTTGTAACTTTTTACTGGAGCGTCATAAAACCTTGAAATTTTGTAACAATAAAGTACTCCAGCCTCTTGTCAGTTTAAGCTATAACTCAAAGCTATGTTAACCTTGAGTCCCAAATCAAACACTGATAAAACTTCAAATGGCCCTAACTTCTATAGGGTACGTCCTACACCTATCAAAGTTTGCAACATACAAATGCTTGTAACTTTTTACTGGAGCGTCATAAAACCTTGAAATTTTGTAACAATGAAGCCTCTTGCCAATTTAAGCTATCGCTCAAATCTATGCTACCCTTGAGTCCCAAATCAAACACTGATAAAACTTCAAATAGCCCTAATTTCTATACGGTACGTCCTACATCTATCAAAGTTCGCAACATACAAATGCTTGTAACTTTTTACTGGAGCGTCATAAAACCTTGCAATTTTGTAACAATAAAGTACTCAAGCCTCTTGTCAATTTAAGCTATCGTTCAAAGCTATGCTACCCTTGAGTCCCAAATCAAACACTGATAAAACTTCAAATGGCCCTAACTTCTGTACGGTACGTCCTACACTTATCAAAGTTTGCAACATACAAATGCTTGTAACTTTTTACAGGAGCATCATAAAACCTTGAAATTTTGTAACAATGAAGTACTCGAGCATCTTGTCAATTTAAGCTATCGGTCAAAGCTATGCTACCCCTGAGTCCCAAATCGAACACTGATAAAACTTCAAATGGTCCTAACTTCTGTACGGTACGTCCTACACCTATCAAAGTTTGCAACATATAAATGCTTGTATATTTTTACTGGAGCGTCATAAAACCTTGAAATTTTGTAAGAATAAAATACTCGAGCCTCTTGTCAATTTAAGTTATCACTCAAAGCTTTGCTACCCTTGAGTCTCAAATCATACACTGATAAAATTTCAAATGGCCCTAACTTCTATACGGTACGTCCTACACCTATCAAAGTTTGCAACATACAAATGCTTGTACCTTTTTACTGGAGCGTCATAAAACCTTGAAATTTTGTAACAATGAAGTACTTCAACCTCTTGCCAATTTAAGCTATCGCTCAAAGCTATGCTACCCTTGAGTCCCAAATCAAACACTGATAAAACTTCAAATGGCCCTAACTTCTATACGGTACGTCCTACACCTATCAAAGTTTGCAACATACAAATGCTTGTAACTTTTTAGTGGAGCGTCATAAAACCTTGAAATTTTGTAACAATAAAGTATTCGAGCCTCTTGTCCATTTAAGCTATCGCTCAAAGCTATGGTACCCTTGAGTCCCAAATCAAACACTGATAAAAATAGAAGTGGCCCTAACTTCTATGCGGTATGTCCTACACCCATCAAAGTTTGCAACATACAAATGCTTATAACTTTTTACTGGAGCGTCATAAAACCTTGAAATTTTGTAACAATAAAGTACTCGAGCCTCTTGTCAATTTAAGCTATCACTCAAAGCTATGCTACCCTTGAGTCCCAAATCAAACACTGATAAAACTTCAAATGGCCCTAACTTCTATAGGGTACGTCCTACACCTATCAAAGTTTGCAACATACAAATGCTTGTAACTTTTTACTGGAGCGTCATAAAACCTTGAAATTTTGTAACAATAAAGTACTCGAGCCTCTTGTCAATTTAAGCTATCACTCAAAGCTATGCTACCCTTGAGTCCCAAATCAAACACTGATAAAACTTCAAATGGCCGTAACTTCTATAGGCTACGACCTACACCTATCAAAGTTTGCAAAATACAAATGCTTGTAACTACACCTATCAAAGTTTGCAACATACGAATGCTTGTATCTTTTTACTGGAGCGTCATATAATCTTGAAATTTTATAACAATAAACTACTCGAGCCTCTTGTCAATTTAAGCTATCACTCAAAGCTATGCTACCCTTGAGTCCCAAATCAAACACTGATAAAACTTCAAATGGCCCTAACTTCTATAGGGTACGTCCTACACCTATCAAAGTTTGCAACATACAAATGCTTGTAACTTTTTACTGGAGCGTCATAAAACCTTGAAATTTTGTAACAATAAAGTACTCGAGTCTCTTGTCAAATTAAGCTATCGCTCAAAGCTATGCTACCCTTGAGTCCCAAATCAAATACTGATAAAACTTCAAATGACCCTAATTTCTATATGGTACGTCCTACACCTATCAAAGTTTGCAACATACAAATGCTTGTATATTTTTACTGGAGCGTCATAAAACCTTGAAATTTTGTAACAGTAAAGTACTCGAGCCTCTTGTCAATTTAAGTTATCACTCAAAGCTATGCTACCCTTGAGTCCCAAACTTCAAGTGGCCATAACTTCTATACGGTACGTCCTACACCTATATAAGTTTTCAACATACAAATACTTGTAACTTTTTACTGGAGCGTCATAAAACCTTGAAACTTTGTAACAATAAAGCCTCTTGCCAATTTAAGCTATCGCTCAAATATATGCTACCCTTGAGTCCCAACTCAAACACTGATAAAACTTCAAATGGCCCTAACTTCTATACGGTACATCCTACATCTATCAAAGTTCGCAACATACAAATGCTTGTAACTTTTTACAGGAGCGTCATAAAACCTTGAAATTTTGTAACAATAAAGTACTTTGTAACAATAAAGTACTGTCAATTTAAGCTATCGCTCAAATCTTTGCTACCCTTGAGTCAACATACAAATCTATGCTACCCTTGAGTCCAGACTCAAACACTGATAAAACTTCAAATGGCCCTAACTTCTATGCGGTACGTCCTACATCTATCAAAGTTCGCAACATACAAATGCTTGTAACTTTTTACTGGAGCGTCATAAAACCTTGCAATTTTCTAACAATAAAGTACTCAAGCCTCTTGTCAATTTAAGCTATCGCTCAAAGCTATGCTACCTTTGACTCCCAAATCAAACACTGATAAAACTTCAAATGGCCCTAACTTCTATACGGTTCGTCCTACACCTATCAAAGTTTGCAACATACAAATGCTTGTAACTTTTAACTGGAGCGTGATAAAACCTTGAAATTTTGTAACAATGAAGTACTCGAGCCTCTTGTCAATTTAAGTTATCACTCAAATCTTTGCTACCCTTGATTCCCAAATCAAACACTGATAAAACTTCAAATGGCCCTAACTTCTACACGGTACGTCCTACACCTATCAAAGTTTGCAACATACAAATGCTTGTAACTTTTTAGTGGAGCGTCATAAAACCTTGAAATTTTGTAACAATAAAGTACTCGAGCCTCTTGTCAATTTAAGCTATCGCTCAAAGCTATGCTACCCTTCAGTCCCAAATCAAAAACTGATAAAACTTCAAATGGCCGTAACTTCTATGCGGTATATCCTGCACCTATCAAAGCTTGCAAAATACAAATGCTTGTAACTTTTTACTGGAGCGTCATAAAACCTTGAAATTTTGTAACAAGAAAGTACTCGAGCCTCTTGATAATTTAAGCTATCACTCAAAGCTATGCTACCCCTGAGTCCCAAATCAAACACTGATTAAACTTCAAATGTCCCTAACTTCTATAGGGTACGTCGAACACCTATCAAAGTTTGCAACATACAAATGCTTGTAACTTTTTACTGGAGCGTCATAAAACCTTGAAATTTTGTAACAATAAAGTACTCGAGCCTCTTGTCAATTTAAGCTATCGCTCAAAGCTATGCTACCCTTGCGTCCCAAATCAAACACTGATAAAACTTCAAATGGCCCTAACTTCTATGCGGTATGTCCTACACCTATCAAAGCTTGCAACATACAAATGCTTGTAACTTTTTACTGGAGCGTCATAAAATCTTGAAATTTTGTAACAATAAAGTACTCGAGCCTCTTGTCAATTTAAGCTATCACTCAAAGCTATGCTACCCTTGAGTCCCAAATCAAACACTGATAAAACTTCAAATGGTTTTAACTTATATAGGGTATGTCCTACACCTATCAAAGTTTGCAACATACAAATGCTTGTAACTTTTTACTGGAGCGTCATAAAACCTTGAAATTTTGTAACAATAAAGCCTCTTGCCAATTTAAGCTATCGCTCAAATCTATGCTACCCTTGAGTCCCAAATCAAACACTGATAAAACTTCAAATAGCCCTAACTTCTATACGGCACGTCCTAGATCTATTAAAGTTCGCAACATACAAATGCTTGTAACTTTTTACTGGAGTGTCATAAAACCTTGAAATTTTGTAACAATAAAGTACTTTGTAACAATAAAGTACTGTCACTTTAAGCTATCGCTCAAAGCTATGCTACCCTTGAGTCCCAAATCAAACACTGATAAAACTTCAAATGGCCCAAACTTCTATATGGTACGTAATACATCTATCAAAGTTCGCAACATACAAATGCTTGTAACTTTTTACTGGAGCGTCATAAAACCTTGCAATTTTGTAACAATAAAGTACTCAAGCCTCTTGTCAATTTAAGCTATCGCTCAAAGCTATGCTACCCTTGAGTCCCAAATCAAACACTGATAAAACTTCAAATGGCCCTAACTGCTATACGGTACATCCTACACCTATCAAAGTTTGCAACATACAAATGCTTGTATCTTTTTACTGGAGCGTCATAAAACCTTGATATTTTGTAACAATAAAGTACTCGAGCCTCTTGTCAATTTAAGTTATCACTCAAAGCTTTGCTACCCTTGAGTCTCAAATCATACACTGATGAAACTTCAAATGGCCTTCTATACGGTGGCTTCTATACGGTACGTCCTATACCTATCAAAGTTTGCAACATACAAATGCTTGTAACTTTTTAGTGGAGCGTCATAAAACCTTGAAATTTTGTAACAATAAAGTACTCGAGCCTCTTGTCAATTTAAGCTATGTCTCAAAGCTATGCTACCCTTGAGTCCCAAATCAAAAACTGATAAAACTTCAAATGGCCCTAACTTCTATGCAGTATGTCCTGCACCTATCAAAGTTTGCAACATACAAATGTTTGTAACTTTTTACTGGAGCGTCATAAAACCTTGAAATTTTGTAACAATAAAGTACTCAAGCCTCTTGTCAATTTAAGCTATCACTCAAAGCTATGCTAACCTTGAGTCCCAAATCAAACACTGATAAAACTTCAAATGGCCCTAACTTCTATAGGGTACGTCCTACACCTATCAAAGTTTGCAACATACAAATGCTTGTAACTTTTTACTGGAGCGTCATAAAACCTTGAAATTTTGTAACAATAAAGCCTCTTGCCAATTTAAGCTATCGCTCAAATCTATGCTACCCTTGAGTCCCAAATCAAACACTGATAAAACTTCAAATAGCCCTAATTTCTATACGGTACGTCCTACATCTATCAAAGTTCGCAACATACAAATGCTTGTAACTTTTTACTGGAGCGTCATAAAACCTTGCAATTTTGTAACAATAAAGTACTCAAGCCTCTTGTCAATTTAAGCTATCGTTCAAAGCTATGCTACCCTTGAGTCCCAAATCAAACACTGATAAAACTTCAAATAGCCCTAATTTCTATACGGTACGTCCTACATCTATCAAAGTTCGCAACATACAAATGCTTGTAACTTTTTACTGGAGCGTCATAAAACCTTGCAATTTTGTAACAATAAAGTACTCAAGCCTCTTGTCAATTTAAGCTATCGTTCAAAGCTATGCTACCCTTGAGTCCCAAATCAAAAACTGATAAAACTTCAAATGGCCCTAACTTCTGTGCGGTATGTCCTGCACCTATCAAAGTTTGCAAAATACAAATGCTTGTAACTTTTTACTGGAGCGTCATAAAACCTTGAAATTTTGTAACAATAAAGTACTCGAGCCTCTTGATAATTTAAGCTATCACTCAAAGCTATGCTACCCTTGAGTCCCAAATAAAACACTGATAAATCTTCAAATGGCCCTAACTGCTATACGGTACATCCTACACCTATCAAAGTTTGCAACATACAAATGCTTGTATCTTTTTACTGGAGCGTCATAAAACCTTGAAATTTTGTAACAATAAAGTACTCGAGCCTCTTGTCAATTTAAGTTATCACTCAAATCTTTGCTACCCTTGAGTCCCAAATCAAACACTGATAAGACTTCAAATGGCCCTAACTTCTGTACGGTACGTCCTACACTTATCAAAGTTTGCAACATACAAATGCTTGTAACTTTTTACAGGAGCATCATAAAACCTTGAAATTTTGTAATAATGAAGTACTCGAGCATCTTGTCAATTTAAGCTATCGGTCAAAGCTATGCTACCCTTGAGTCCCAAATCAAACACTGATAAGACTTCAAATGGCCCTAACTTCTGTACGGTACGTCCTATACCTATCAAAGTTTGCAACATACAAATGCTTGTAACTTTTTAGTGGAGCGTCATAAAACCTTGAAATTTTGTAACAATAAAGTACTCGAGCCTCTTGTCAATTTAAGCTATGTCTCAAAGCTATGTTAACCTTGAGTCCCAAATCAAACACTGATAAAACTTCAAATGGCCCTAACTTCTATAGGGTACGTCCTACACCTATCAAAGTTTGCAACATACAAATGCTTGTAACTTTTTACTGGAGCGTCATAAAACCTTGAAATTTTGTAACAATGAAGCCTCTTGCCAATTTAAGCTATCGCTCAAATCTATGCTACCCTTGAGTCTCAAATCAAACACTGATAAAACTTCAAATAGCCCTAATTTCTATACGGTACGTCCTACATCTATCAAAGTTCGCAACATACAAATGCTTGTAACTTTTTACTGGAGCATCATAAAACCTTGCAATTTTGTAACAATAAAGTACTCAAGCCTCTTGTCAATTTAAGCTATCGTTCAAAGCTATGCTACCCTTGAGTCCCAAATCAAACACTGATAAGACTTCAAATGGCCCTAACTTCTGTACGGTACGTCCTACACTTATCAAAGTTTGCAACATACAAATGCTTGTAACTTTTTACAGGAGCATCATAAAACCTTGAAATTTTGTAACAATGAAGTACTCGAGCATCTTGTCAATTTAAGCTATCGGTCAAAGCTATGCTACCCCTGAGTCCCAAATCAAACACTGATAAAACTTCAAATGGTCCTAACTTCTGTACGGTACGTCCTACACCTATCAAAGTTTGCAACATACAAATGCTTGTATCTTTTTACTGGAGCGTCATAAAACCTTGAAATTTTGTAAGAATAAAATACTCGAGCCTCTTGTCAATTTAAGTTATCACTCAAAGCTTTGCTACCCTTGAGTCTCAAATCATACACTGATAAAATTTCAAATGGCCCTAACTTCTATACGGTACGTCCTACACCTATCAAAGTTTGCAACACACAAATGCTTGTAACTTTTTAGTGGAGCGTCATAAAACCTTGAAATTTTGTCACAATAAAGTACTCGAGCCTCTTGTCAATATAAGCTGTGTCTCAAAGCTATGCTACCCTTCAGTCCCAAATCAAACACTGATAAAACTTCAAATGGCCCTAACTTCTATACGGTACGTCCTACACCTATCAAAGTTTGCAAGATACAAATGCTTGTACCTTTTTACTGGAGCGTCATAAAACCTTGAAATTTTGTAACAATGAAGTACTTCAACCTCTTGCCAATTTAAGCTATCGCTCAAAGCTATGCTACCCTTGAGTCCCAAATCAAACACTGCTAAAACTTCAAATGGCCCTAACTTCTATACGGTACGTCCTACACCTATCAAAGTTTGCAACATACAAATGCTTGTAACTTTTTAGTGGAGCGTCATAAAACCTTGAAATTTTGTAACAATAAAGTACTCGAGCCTCTTGTCAATTTAAGCTATCGCTCAAAGCTATGGTACCCTTGAGTCCCAAATAAAACACTGATAAAAATAGAAATGGCCCTAACTTCTATGCGGTATGTCCTACACCTATCAAAGTTTGCAACATACAAATGCTTGTAACTTTTTACTGGAGCGTCATAAAACCTTGAAATTTTGTAACAATAAAGTACTCGAGCCTCTTGTCAATTTAAGCTATCACTCAAAGCTATGCTACCCTTGAGTCCCAAATCAAACACTGATAAAACTTCAAATGGCCCTAACTTCTATAGGGTACGTCCTACACCTATCAAAGTTTGCAACGTACAAATGCTTCTAACTTTTTACTGGAGCGTCATAAAACCTTGAAATTTTGTAACAATAAAGTACTCGAGCCTCTTGTCAATTTAAGCTATCACTCAAAGCTATGCTACCCTTGAGTCCCAAATCAAACACTGATAAAACTTCAAATGGCCGTAACTTCTATAGGGTACGACCTACACCTATCAAAGTTTGCAAAATACAAATGCTTGTAACTACACCTATCAAAGTTTGCAACATACGAATGCTTGTATCTTTTTACTGGAGCGTCATATAATCTTGAAATTTTATAACAATAAACTACTCGAGTCTCTTGTCAAATTAAGCTATCGCTCAAAGCTATGCTACCCTTGAGTCCCAAATCAAATACTGATAGAACTTCAAATGACCCTAATTTCTATATGGTACGTCCTACACCTATCAAAGTTTGCAACATACAAATGCTTGTATATTTTTACTGGAGCGTCATAAAACCTTGAAATTTTGTAACAGTAAAGTACTCGAGCCTCTTGTCAATTTAAGTTATCACTCAAAGCTATGCTACCCTTGAGTCCCAAACTTCAAGTGGCCATAACTTCTATACGGTACGTCCTACACCTATATAAGTTTGCAACATACAAATACTTGTAACTTTTTACTGGAGCGTCATAAAACCTTGAAACTTTGGAACAATAAAGCCTCTTGCCAATTTAAGCTATCGCTCAAATATATGCTACCCTTGAGTCCCAACTCAAACACTGATAAAACTTCAAATGGCCCCACAGAAACACTGATAAAACTTCAAATGGCCCTAACTTCTATAAGGTACATCCTACATCTATCAAAGTTCGCAACATACAAATGCTTGTAACTTTTTACAGGAGCGTCATAAAACCTTGAAATTTTGTAACAATAAAGTACTTTGTAACAATAAAGTACTGTCAATTTAAGCTATCGCTCAAATCTATGCTACCCTTGAGTCAACATACAAATCTATGCTACCCTTGAGTCCAGACTCAAACACTGATAAAACTTCAAATGGCACTAACTTCTATGCGGTACGTCCTACATCTATCAAAGTTCGTAACATACAAATGCTTGTAACTTTTTACTGGAGCGTCATAAAACCTTGCAATTTTCAAACAATAAAGTACTCAAACCTCTTGTCAATTTAAGCTATCGCTCAAAGCTATGCTACCTTTGAGTCCCAAATCAAACACTGATAAAACTTCAAATGGCCCTAACTTCTATACGGTTCGTCCTACACCTATCAAAGTTTGCAACATACAAATGCTTGTAACTTTTAACTGGAGCGTGATAAAACCTTGAAATTTTGTAACAATGAAGTACTCGAGCCTCTTGTCAATTTAAGTTATCACTCAAATCTTTGCTACCCTTGATTCCCAAATCAAACACTGATAAAACTTCAAATGGCCGTAACTTCTACACGGTACGTCCTACACCTATCAAAGTTTGCAACATACAAATGCTTGTAACTTTTTAGTGGAGCGTCATAAAACCTTGAAATTTTGTAGCAATAAAGTACTCGAGCCTCTTGTCAATTTAAGCTATCGCTCAAAGCTATGCTACCCTTCAGTCCCAAATCAAAAACTGATAAAACTTCAAATGGCCGTAACTTCTATGCGGTATGTCTTGCACCTATCAAAGTTTGCAAAATACAAATGCTTGTAACTTTTTACTGGAGCGTCATAAAACCTTGAAATTTTGTAACAAGAAAGTACTCGAGCCTCTTGATAATTTAAGCTATCACTCAAAGCTATGCTACCCTTGAGTCCCAAATCAAACACTGATAAAACTTCAAATGTCCCTAACTTCTATAGGGTACGTCGAACACCTATCAAAGTTTGCAACATACAAATGCTTGTAACTTTTTACTGGAGCGTCATAAAACCTTGAAATTTTGTAACAATAAAGTACTCGAGCCTCTTGTCAATTTAAGCTATCGCTCAAAGCTATGCTACCCTTGCGTCCCAAATCAAACACTGATAAAACTTCAAATGGCCCTAACTTCTATGCGGTATGTCCTACACCTATCAAAGCTTGCAACATACAAATGCTTGTAACTTTTTACTGGAGCGTCATAAAATCTTGAAATTTTGTAACAATAAAGTACTCGAGCCTCTTGTCAATTTAAGCTATCACTCAAAGCTATGCTACCCTTGAGTCCCAAATCACACACTGATAAAACTTCAAATGGTTTTAACTTATATAGGGTATGTCCTACACCTATCAAAGTTTGCAACATACAAATGCTTGTAACTTTTTACTGGAGCGTCATAAAACCTTGAAATTTTGTAACAATAAAGCCTCTTGCCAATTTAAGCTATCGCTCAAATCTATGCTACCCTTGAGTCCCAAATCAAACACTGATAAAACTTCAAATAGCCCTAACTTCTATACGGCACGTCCTAGATCTATTAAAGTTCGCAACATACAAATGCTTGTAACTTTTTACTGGAGCGTCATAAAACCTTGAAATTTTGTAACAATAAAGTACTTTGTAACAATAAAGTACTCTCACTTTAAGCTATCGCTCAAAACTATGCTACCCTTGAGTCCCAATTCAAACACTGATAAAACTTCAAATGGCCCAAACTTCTATATGGTACGTAATACATCTAGCAAAGTTCGCAACATACAAATGCTTGTAACTTTTTACTGGAGCGTCATAAAACCTTGCAATTTTGTAACAATAAAGTACTCAAGCCTCTTGTCAATTTAAGCTATCGCTCAAAGCTATGCTACCCTTGAGTCCCAAATCAAACACTGATAAAACTTCAAATGGCCCTAACTGCTATACGGTACATCCTACACCTATCAAAGTTTGCAACATACAAATGCTTGTATCTTTTTACTGGAGCGTCATAAAACCTTGAAATTTTGTAACAATAAAGTACTCGAGCCTCTTGTCAATTTAAGTTATCACTCAAAGCTTTGCTGCCCTTGAGTCTCAAATCATACACTGATAAAACTTCAAATGGCCCTAACTTCTATACGGTACGTCCTATACCTATCAAAGTTTGCAACATACAAATGCTTGTAACTTTTTAGTGGAGCGTCATAAAACCTTGAAATTTTGTAACAATAAAGTACTCGAGCCTCTTGTCAATTTAAGCTATGTCTCAAAGCTATGCTACCCTTGAGTCCCAAATCAAAAACTGATAAAACTTCAAATGGCCCTAACTTCTATGCGGTATGTCCTGCACCCATCAAAGTTTGCAACATACAAATGCTTGTAACTTTTTACTGGAGCGTCATAAAACCTTGAAATTTTGTAACAATAAAGTACTCAAGCCTCTTGTCAATTTAAGCTATCACTCAAAGCTATGCTAACCTTGAGTCCCAAATCAAACACTGATAAAACTTCAAATGGCCCTAACTTCTATAGGGTACGTCCTACACCTATCAAAGTTTGCAACATACAAATGCTTGTAACTTTTTACTGGAGCGTCATAAAACCTTGAAATTTTGTAACAATAAAGCCTCTTGCCAATTTAAGCTATCGCTCAAATCTATGCTACCCTTGAGTCCCAAATCAAACACTGATAAAACTTTTGTCCCTAACTTCTATAGGGTACGTCGAACACCTATCAAAGTTTGCAACATACAAATGCTTGTAACTTTTTACTGGAGCGTCATAAAACCTTGAAATTTTGTAACAATAAATTACTCGAGCCTCTTGTCAATTTAAGCTATCGCTCAAAGCTATGCTACCCTTGCGTCCCAAATCAAACACTGATAAAACTTGAAATGGCCCTAACTTCTATGCGGTATGTGCTACACCTATCAAAGCTTACAACATACAAATGCTTGTAACTTTTTACTGGAGCGTCATAAAATCTTGAAATTTTGTAACAATAAAGTACTCGAGCCTCTTGTCAATTTAAGCTATCACTCAAAGCTATGCTACCCTTGAGTCCTAAATCAAACACTGATAAAACTTCAAATAGTTTTAACTTATATAGGGTATGTCCTACACCTATCAAAGTTTGCAACATACAAATGCTTGTAACTTTTTACTGGAGCGTCATAAAACCTTGAAATTTTGTAACAATAAAGCCTCTTGCCAATTTAAGCTATCGCTCAAATCTATGCTACCCTTGAGTCCCAAATCAAACACTGATAAAACTTCAAATAGCCCTAACTTCTATACGGCACGTCCTAGATCTATTAAAGTTCGCAACATACAAATGCTTGTAACTTTTTACTGGAGCGTCATAAAACCTTGAAATTTTGTAACAATAAAGTACTTTGTAACAATAAAGTGCTGTCACTTTAAGCTATCGCTCAAAGCTATGCTACCCTTGAGTCCCAAATCAAACACTGATAAAACTTCAAATGGCCCAAACTTCTATATGGTACGTAATACATCTATCAAAGTTCGCAACATACAAATGCTTGTAACTTTTTACTGGAGCGTCATAAAACCTTGCAATTTTGTAACAATAAAGTACTCAAGCCTCTTGTCAATTTAAGCTATCGCTCAAAGCTATGCTACCCTTGAGTCCCAAATCAAACACTGATAAAACTTCAAATGGCCCTAACTGCTATACGGTACATCCTACACTATCAAAGTTTGCAACATACAAATGCTTGTATCTTTTTACTGGAGCGTCATAAAACCTTGAAATTTTGTAACAATAAAGTACTCGAGCCTCTTGTCAATTTAAGTTATCACTCAAAGCTTTGCTACCCTTGAGTCTCAAATCATACACTGATAAAACTTCAAATGGCCCTAACTTCTATACGGTACGTCCTATACCTATCAAAGTTTGCAACATACAAATGCTTGTAACTTTTTACTGGAGCGTCATAAAACCTTGAAATTTTGTAACAATAAAGTACTCAAGCCTCTTGTCAATTTAAGCTATCACTCAAAGCTATGCTAACCTTGAGTCCCAAATCAAACACTGATAAAACTTCAAATGGCCCTAACTTCTATAGGGTACGTCCTACACCTATCAAAGTTTGCAACATACAAATGCTTGTAACTTTATACTGGAGCGTCATAAAACCTTGAAATTTTGTAACAATAAAGCCTCTCGCCAATTTAAGCTATCGCTCAAATCTATGCTACCCTTGAGTCCCAAATCAAACACTGATAAAACTTCAAATAGCCCTAATTTCTATACGGTACGTCCTACATCTATCAAAGTTCGCAACATACAAATGCTTGTAACTTTTTACTGGAGCGTCATAAAACCTTGCAATTTTGTAACAATAAAGTACTCGAGCCTCTTGTCAATTTAAGCTATCGCTCAAAGCTATGCTACCCTTGCGTCCCAAATCAAACACTGATAAAACTTGAAATGGCCCTAACTTCTATGCGGTATGTGCTACACCTATCAAAGTTCGCAACATACAAATGCTTGTAACTTTTTACTGGAGCGTCATAAAACCTTGCAATTTTGTAACAATAAAGTACTCAAGCCTCTTGTCAATTTAAGCTATCGTTCAAAGCTATGCTACCCTTGAGTCCCAAATCAAAAACTGATAAAACTTCAAATGGCCCTAACTTCTGTGCGGTATGTCCTGCACCTATCAAAGTTTGCAAAATACAAATGCTTGTAACTTTTTACTGGAGCGTCATAAAACCTTGAAATTTTGTAACAATAAAGTACTTTGTAACAATAAAGTACTGTCACTTTAAGCTATCGCTCAAAGCTATGCTACCCTTGAGTCCCAAATCAAACACTGATAAAACTTCAAATGGCCCAAACTTCTATATGGTACGTAATACATCTATCAAAGTTCGCAACATACAAATGCTTGTAACTTTTTACTGGAGCGTCATAAAACCTTGCAATTTTGTAACAATAAAGTACTCAAGCCTCTTGTCAATTTAAGCTATCGCTCAAAGCTATGCTACCCTTGAGTCCCAAATCAAACACTGATAAAACTTCAAATGGCCCTAACTGCTATACGGTACATCCTACACCTATCAAAGTTTGCAACATACAAATGCTTGTATCTTTTTACTGGAGCGTCATAAAACCTTGATATTTTGTAACAATAAAGTACTCGAGCCTCTTGTCAATTTAAGTTATCACTCAAAGCTTTGCTACCCTTGAGTCTCAAATCATACACTGATAAAACTTCAAATGGCCCTAACTTCTATACGGTACGTCCTATACCTATCAAAGTTTGCAACATACAAATGCTTGTAACTTTTTAGTGGAGCGTCATAAAACCTTGAAATTTTGTAACAATAAAGTACTCGAGCCTCTTGTCAATTTAAGCTATGTCTCAAAGCTATGCTACCCTTGAGTCCCAAATCAAAAACTGATAAAACTTCAAATGGCCCTAACTTCTATGCGGTATGTCCTGCACCTATCAAAGTTTGCAACATACAAATGCTTGTAACTTTTTTCTGGAGCGTCATAAAACCTTGAAATTTTGTAACAATAAAGTACTCAAGCCTCTTGTCAATTTAAGCTATCACTCAAAGCTATGCTAACCTTGAGTCCCAAATCAAACACTGATAAAACTTCAAATGGCCCTAACTTCTATAGGGTACGTCCTACACCTATCAAAGTTTGCAACATACAAATGCTTGTAACTTTTTACTGGAGCGGCATAAAACCTTGAAATTTTGTAACAGTAAAGCCTCTTGCCAATTTAAGATATCGCTCAAATCTATGCTACCCTTGAGTCCCAAATCAAACACTGATAAAACTTCAAATAGCCCTAATTTCTATACGGTACGTCCTACATCTATCAAAGTTCGCAACATACAAATGCTTGTAACCTTTTACTGGAGCGTCATAAAACCTTGCAATTTTGTAACAATAAAGTACTCAAGCCTCTTGTCAATTTAAGCTATCGTTCAAAGCTATGCTACCCTTGAGTCCCAAATCAAACACTGATAAAACTTCAAATAACCCTAATTTCTATACGGTACGTCCTACATCTATCAAAGTTCGCAACATACAAATGCTTGTAACTTTTTTCTGGAGCGTCATAAAACCTTGCAATTTTGTAACAATAAAGTACTCAAGCCTCTTGTCAATTTAAGCTATCGTTCAAAGCTATGCTACCCTTGAGTCCCAAATCAAAAACTGATAAAACTTCAAATGGCCCTAACTTCTGTGCGGTATGTCCTGCACCTATCAAAGTTTGCAAAATACAAATGCTTGTAACTTTTTACTGGAGCGTCATAAAACCTTGAAATTTTGTAACAATAAAGTACTCGAGCCTCTTGATAATTTAAGCTATCACTCAAAGCTATGCTACCCTTCAGTCCCAAATCAAACACTGATAAAACTTCCAATGGCCCTAACTTCTATACGGTACGTCCTACACCTATCAAAGTTTGCAAGATACAAATGCTTGTAACTTTTTACTGGAGCGTCATAAAACCTTGAAATTTTGTAACAATGAAGTACTTCAAACTCTTGCCAATTTAAGCTATCGCTCAAAGCTATTCTACCCTTGAGTCCCAAATCAAACACTGATAAAACTTCAAATGGCCCTAACTTCTATACGGTACGTCCTACACCTATCAAAGTTTGCAACATACAAATGCTTGTAACTTTTTAGTGGAGCGTCATAAAACCTTGAAATTTTGTAACAATAAAGTACTCGAGCCTCTTGTCAATTTAAGCTATCGCTCAAAGCTATGGTACCCTTGAGTCCCAAATCAAACACTGATAAAAATAGAAATGGCCCTAACTTCTATGCGGTATGTCCTACACCTATCAAAGTTTGCAACATACAAATGCTTGTAACTTTTTACTGGAGCGTCATAAAACCTTGAAATTTTGTAACAATAAAGTACTCGAGCCTCTTGTTAATTTAAGCTATCACTCAAAGCTATGCTACCCTTGAGTCCCAAATCAAACACTGATAAAACTTCAAATGGCCCTAACTTCTATAGGGTACGTCCTACACTTATCAAAGTTTGCAACATACAAATGCTTGTAACTTTTTACTGGAGCGTCATAAAACCTTGAAATTTTGTAACAATAAAGTACTCGAGCCTCTTGTTAATTTAAGCTATCACTCAAAGCTATGCTACCCTTGAGTCCCAAATCAAACACTGATAAAACTTCAAATGGCCGTAACTTCTATAGGGTACGACCTACAACTATCAAAGTTTGCAAAATACAAATGCTTGTAACTACACCTATCAAAGTTTGCAACATACAAATGCTTGTAACTTTTTACTGGAGCGTCATAAAACCTTGAAATTTTGTAACAATAAAGTACTCGAGCCTCTTGACAATTTAAGCTATCGCTCAAAGCTATGCTACCCTTGAGTCCCAAATCAAACACTGATAAAACTTCAAATGGCCCAAACTTCTATACGATACGTCCTCCACCTATCAAAATTTGCAACATACAAATGCTTGTAACTATTTACTGGAGCGTCATAAAACCTTGAAATTTTGTAACAATAAAGTACTCGAGCCTCTTGTCAATTTAAGCTATCGCTCAAAGCTATGCTACCCTTGAGTGCCAAATCAAACACTGATAAAATTTCAAATGACCCTAACTTCTATACGGTACGTCCTACACCTATCAAAGTTTGCAACATACAAATGCTTGTAACTTTTTCCTGGAGCGTCATAAAACCTTGAAATTTTTTAACAATAAAGTACTCGAGCCTCTTGTCAATTTAAGCTATCGCTCAAAGCTATGCCACCCTTGAGTCCCAAATCAAACACTAATAAAACTTCAAATGGCCCTAACTTATATACGGTACGTCCTACACCTATCAAAGTTTGCAACATACAAATGCTTGTAACTTTTTACTGGAGCGTCATAAAACCTTGAAATTTTGTAACAATAAAGTACTCGAGCCTCTTGATAATTTAAGCTATCACTCAAAGCTATGCTACCCTTCAGTCCCAAATCAAACACTGATAAAACTTCCAATGGCCCTAACTTCTATACGGTACGTCCTACACCTATCAAAGTTTGCAAGATACAAATGCTTGTAACTTTTTACTGGAGCGTCATAAAACCTTGAAATTTTGTAACAATGAAGTACTTCAAACTCTTGCCAATTTAAGCTATCGCTCAAAGCTATTCTACCCTTGAGTCCCAAATCAAACACTGATAAAACTTCAAATGGCCCTAACTTCTATACGGTACGTCCTACACCTATCAAAGTTTGCAACATACAAATGCTTGTAACTTTTTAGTGGAGCGTCATAAAACCTTGAAATTTTGTAACAATAAAGTACTCGAGCCTCTTGTCAATTTAAGCTATCGCTCAAAGCTATGGTACCCTTGAGTCCCAAATCAAACACTGATAAAAATAGAAATGGCCCTAACTTCTATGCGGTATGTCCTACACCTATCAAAGTTTGCAACATACAAATGCTTGTAACTTTTTACTGGAGCGTCATAAAACCTTGAAATTTTGTAACAATAAAGTACTCGAGCCTCTTGTTAATTTAAGCTATCACTCAAAGCTATGCTACCCTTGAGTCCCAAATCAAACACTGATAAAACTTCAAATGGCCCTAACTTCTATAGGGTACGTCCTACACTTATCAAAGTTTGCAACATACAAATGCTTGTAACTTTTTACTGGAGCGTCATAAAACCTTGAAATTTTGTAACAATAAAGTACTCGAGCCTCTTGTTAATTTAAGCTATCACTCAAAGCTATGCTACCCTTGAGTCCCAAATCAAACACTGATAAAACTTCAAATGGCCGTAACTTCTATAGGGTACGACCTACAACTATCAAAGTTTGCAAAATACAAATGCTTGTAACTACACCTATCAAAGTTTGCAACATACAAATGCTTGTAACTTTTTACTGGAGCGTCATAAAACCTTGAAATTTTGTAACAATAAAGTACTCGAGCCTCTTGACAATTTAAGCTATCGCTCAAAGCTATGCTACCCTTGAGTCCCAAATCAAACACTGATAAAACTTCAAATGGCCCAAACTTCTATACGATACGTCCTCCACCTATCAAAATTTGCAACATACAAATGCTTGTAACTATTTACTGGAGCGTCATAAAACCTTGAAATTTTGTAACAATAAAGTACTCGAGCCTCTTGTCAATTTAAGCTATCGCTCAAAGCTATGCTACCCTTGAGTGCCAAATCAAACACTGATAAAATTTCAAATGACCCTAACTTCTATACGGTACGTCCTACACCTATCAAAGTTTGCAACATACAAATGCTTGTAACTTTTTCCTGGAGCGTCATAAAACCTTGAAATTTTTTAACAATAAAGTACTCGAGCCTCTTGTCAATTTAAGCTATCGCTCAAAGCTATGCCACCCTTGAGTCCCAAATCAAACACTAATAAAACTTCAAATGGCCCTAACTTATATACGGTACGTCCTACACCTATCAAAGTTTGCAACATACAAATGCTTGTAACTTTTTACTGGAGCGTCATAAAACCTTGAAATTTTGTAACAATAAAGTACTCGAGCCTCTTGATAATTTAAGCTATCACTCAAAGCTATGCTACCCTTCAGTCCCAAATCAAACACTGATAAAACTTCCAATGGCCCTAACTTCTATACGGTACGTCCTACACCTATCAAAGTTTGCAAGATACAAATGCTTGTAACTTTTTACTGGAGCGTCATAAAACCTTGAAATTTTGTAACAATGAAGTACTTCAAACTCTTGCCAATTTAAGCTATCGCTCAAAGCTATGCTACCCTTGAGTCCCAAATCAAACACTGATAAAACTTCAAATGGCCCTAACTTCTATACGGTACGTCCTTCACCTATCAAAGTTTGCAACATACAAATGCTTGTAACTTTTTAGTGGAGCGTCATAAAACCTTGAAATTTTGTAACAATAAAGTACTCGAGCCTCTTGTCAATTTAAGCTATCGCTCAAAGCTATGGTACCCTTGAGTCCCAAATCAAACACTGATAAAAATAGAAATGGCCCTAACTTCTATGCGGTATGTCCTACACCTATCAAAGTTGGCAACATACAAATGCTTGTAACTTTTTACTGGAGCGTCATAAAACCTTGAAATTTTGTAACAATAAAGTACTCGAGCCTCTTGTTAATTTAAGCTATCACTCAAAGCTATGCTACCCTTGAGTCCCAAATCAAACACTGATAAAACTTCAAATGGCCGTAACTTCTATAGGGTACGACCTACACCTATCAAAGTTTGCAAAATACAAATGCTTGTAACTACACCTATCAAAGTTTGCAACATACGAATGCTTGTATCTTTTTACTGGAGCGTCATATAATCTTGAAATTTTATTACAATAAAGTACTCGAGTCTCTAGTCAAATTAAGCTATCGCTCAAAGCTATGCTACCCTTGAGTCCCAAATCAAATACTGATAAAACTTCAAATGACCCTAATTTCTATATGGTACGTCCTACACCTATCAAAGTTTGCAACATACAAATGCTTGTATATTTTTACTGGAGCGTCATAAAACCTTGAAATTTTGTAACAGTAAAGTACTCGAGCCACTTGTCAATTTAAGTTATCACTCAAAGCTATGCTACCCTTGAGTCCCAAACTTCAAGTGGCCATAACTTCTATACGGTACGTCCTACACCTATATAAGTTTGCAATATACAAATACTTGTAACTTTTTACTGGAGCGTCATAAAAACTTGAAACTTTGTAACAATAAAGCCTCTTGCCAATTTAAGCTATCGCTCAAATATATGCTACCCTTGAGTCCCAACTCAAACACTGATAAAACTTCAAATGGCCCTAACTTCTATACGGTACATCCTACATCTATCAAAGTTCGCAACATACAAATGCTTGTAACTTTTTACAGGAGCGTCATAAAACCTTGAAATTTTGTAACAATAAAGTACTTTGTAACAATAAAGTACTGTCAATTTAAGCTATCGCTCAAATCTATGCTACCCTTGAGTCCAGACTCAAACACTGATAAAACTTCAAATGGCCCTAACTTCTATGCGGTACGTCCTACATCTATCAAAGTTCGCAACATACAAATCTTGTAACTTTTTACTGGAGCGTCATAAAACCTTGCAATTTTCTAACAATAAAGTACTCAAGCCTCTTGTCAATTTAGGCTATCGCTCAAAGCTATGCTACCTTTGAGTCCCAAATCAAACACTGATAAAACTTCAAATGGCCCTAACTTCTATACGGTTCGTCCTACACCTATCAAAGTTTGCAACATACAAATGCTTGTAACTTTTAACTGGAGCGTGATAAAACCTTGAAATTTTGTAACAATGAAGTACTCGAGCCTCTTGTCAATTTAAGTTATCACTCAAAGCTTTGCTACCCTTGATTCCCAAATCAAACACTGATAAAACTTCAAATGGCCCTAACTTCTATACGGTACGTACTACACCTATCAAAGTTTGCAACACACAAATGCTTGTAACTTTTTAGTGGAGCGTCATAAAACCTTGAAATTTTGTAACAATAAAGTACTCGAGCCTCTTGTCAATTTAAGCTATCGCTCAAAGCTATGCTACCCTTGAGTCCCAAATCAAAAACTGATAAAACTTCAAATGGCCGTAACTTCTATGCGGTATGTCCTGCACCTATCAAAGTTTGCAAAATACAAATGCTTGTAACTTTTTACTGGAGCGTCATAAAACCTTGAAATTTTGTCACAATAAAGTACTCGAGCCTCTTGATAATTTAAGCTATCACTCAAAGCTATGCTACCCTTGAGTCCCAAATCAAACACTGATAAAACTTCAAATGGCCCTAACTTCTATAGGGTACGTCCTACACCTATCAAAGTTTGCAAAATACAAATGCTTGTATCTTTTTACTGGAGCGTCATAAAACCTTGAAATTTTGTAACAATAAAGTACTCTAGCCTCTTGTCAATTTAAGTTATCACTCAAAGCTTTGCTACCCTTGAGTCCCAAATCAAACACTGATAAAACCTCAAATGGCCCGAACTTCTATGCGGTATGTCCTACACCTATCAAAGTTTGCAACATACAAATGCTTGTAACTTTTTACCGGAGCGTCATAAAACCTTGAAATTTTGTAACAATAAAGTACTCGAGCCTCTTGTCAATTTAAGCTATCACTCAAAGCTATGCTACCCTTGAGTCACAAATCAAACACTGATAAAACTTCAAATGGCCCTAACTTCTATACGGTACGTCCTACACCTATCAAAAGTTTGCAACATATAAATGCTTGTAACTTTTTACTGGAGCGTCATAAAACCTTGAAATTTTGTAACAATAAAGTACTCGAGCCTCTTATCAATTTAAGCTATCGCTCAAAGCTATGCTACCCTTGAGTCCCAAATCAAACACTGATAAAACTTCAAATGGCCCTAACTTCTATACGGTACGTCGTACACCTATCAAAGTTTGCAACATACAGACGCTTGTAACTTTTTACTGGAGCGTCATAAAACCTGGAAATTTTGTAGCAATAAAGTACTCGAGCCTCTGGCCAATTTAAGTTATCGCTCAAAGCTATGCTACCCTTGAGTCCCAAATCAAACACTGATAAAACTTCAAATGGCCCTAACTTCTATACGGTACGTCCTACATCTATCAAAGTTCGAAACATACAAATGCTTGTAACTTTTTACTGGAGCGTCATAAAACCTTGAAATTTTGTAATAATAATGTACTCGAGCCTCTTGTCAATTTAAGCTATCCTTGAGTCCCAAATCAAACACTGATAAAACTTCAAATGTCCCTAACTTCTATAGGGTACGTCCTACACCTATCAAAATTTGCAACATACAAATGCTTGTAACTTTTTACTGGAGCGTCATTAATCTTGAAATTTTGTAACAACAAAGTACTCGAGTCTCTTGTCACATTAAGCTATCGCTCAAAGCCAGGCTACCCTTGAGTCCCAAATCAAATACTGATAAAACTTCAAATGGCTCTAACTTCTATACGGTACGTCCTACACCTATCAAAGTTTGCAACATACAAATTCTTGTAACTTTTTACTGGAGCGTCATAAAACCTTGAAATTTTGTAATAATAATGTACTCGAGCCTCTTGTCAATTTAAGCTATCCTTGAGTCCCAAATCAAACACTGATAAAACTTCAAATGTCCCTTACTTCTATAGGGTACGTCCTACACCTATCAAAGTTTGCAACATACAAATGGTTGTAACTTTTTACTGGAGCGTCATAAAACCTTGAAATTTTGTAACAATAAAGTACTCGAACCTCTTGTCAATTTAAGCTATCGCTCAAAGCTATGCTACCCTTGATTCCCAAATCAAACACTGATAAAATTTCAAATGGCTCTAACTTCTATACGGTACGTCCTACACCTATCAAAGTTTGCAACATACAAATTCTTGTAACTTTTTACTGGTGCGTCATAAAACCTTGAAATTTTGTAACAATAAAGTACTCGAGCCTCTTGCCAATTTGAGCTATCGCTCAAAGCTATGCTACCCTTGAGTCCTAAGGCAAACACTGATAAAACTTCAAATTGCCCTAACTTCTATACGGTACGTCCTACACCTATCAAAGTTTGGAACACACAATTGCTTGTAACTTTTTAGTGGAGCGTCATAAAACCTGGAAATTTTGTAACAATAAAGTACTCGAGCCTCTTGTCAATTTAAGCTATCGCTCAAAGCGATGCTGCCATTGAGTCCGAAATCAAACACTGATAAAACCTCAAATGGCCCTGACTGCTATACGGTACGTCCTACACCTATCAAAGTTTGCAAACATACAAATGCTTGTAATTTTTTACTGGAGCGTCATAAAACCTGGAAATTTTGTAGCAATAAAGTACTCGAGCCTCTTGTCAATTTCAGCTATCGCTCAAAGCTATGCTACCCTTGAGTCCCAAATCAAACACTGATAAAACTTCAAATGGCCCTAACTTCTATACGGTACGTCGTACACCTATCAAAGTTTGCAACATACAGACGCTTGTAACTTTTTACTGGAGCGTCATAAAACCTTGAAATTTTGTAACAATAAAGTACTCGAGCCTCTTGTCAATTTAAGCTTTCGCTCAAAGCTATGGTACCCTTGAGTCACAAATCAAACACTGATTAAACTTCAAACGGCCCTCACTTCTATACGGTACGTCCTACACCTATCAAAGTTTGCAACATACAGACGCTTGTAACTTTTTACTGGAGCGTCATAAAACCTTGAAATTTTGTAACAATAAAGTACTCGAGCCTCTTGTCAATTTAAGCTTTCGCTCAAAGCTATGGTACCCTTGAGTCACAAATCAAACACTGATAAAACTTCACGCGGCCCTCACTTCTATACGGTACGTCCTACACCTATCAAAGTTTGCAATATACAAATTCTTGTAACTTTTTACTGGAGCGACATAAAACCTTGAAATTTTGTAACAATAAAGTACTCGAGCCTCTTGCCAATTTGAGCTATCGCTCAAAGCTATGCTACCCTTGAGTCCTAAGGCAAACACTGATAAAACTTCAAATTGCCCTAACTTCTATACGGTACGTCCTACACCTATCAAAGTTCGGAACACACAATTGCTTGTAACTTTTTAGTGGAGCGTCATAAAACCTGGAAATTTTGTAACAATAAAGTACTCGAGCCTCTTGTCAATTTAAGCTATCGCTCAAAGCGATACTGCCATTGAGTCCGAAATCAAACACTGATAAAACCTCAAACGGCCCTGACTGCTATACGGTACGTCCTACACCTATCAAAGTTTGCAAACATACAAATGCTTGTAATTTTTTACTGGAGCGTCATAAAACCTGGAAATTTTGTAGCAATAAAGTACTCGAGCCTCTTGTCAATTTCAGCTATCGCTCAAAGCTATGCTACCCTTGAGTCCCAAATTAAACACTGATAAAACTTCAAATGGCCCTAACTTCTATACGGTACGTCGTACACCTATCAAAGTTTGCAACATACAGACGCTTGTAATTTTTTACTGGAGCGTCATAAAACCTGGAAATTTTGTAGCAATAAAGTACTCGAGCCTCTTGTCAATTTCAGCTATCGCTCAAAGCTATGCTACCCTTGAGTCCCAAATCAAACACTGATAAAACTTCAAATGGCCCTAACTTCTATACGGTACGTCGTACACCTATCAAAGTTTGCAACATACAGACGCTTGTAACTTTTTACTGGAGCGTCATAAAACCTTGAAATTTTGTAACAATAAAGTACTCGAGCCTCTTGTCAATTTAAGCTTTCGCTCAAAGCTATGGTACCCTTGAGTCACAAATCAAACACTGATAAAACTTCAAACGGCCCTCACTTCTATACGGTACGTCCTACACCTATCAAAGTGTGCAACATACCAATTCTTCTAACTTTTTACTGGAGCGTCATAAAACCTTGAAATTTTGTAACAATAGAGTACTCGAGCCTCTTGTCAATTTAAGCTATCGCTCAAGGCTATGCTACCTTTGATTCCCAAATCAATCACTGATAAAACTTCATGTGACGAGTAAAAGGATCGAAAGTTTAATATTGGCAACTTAATATATTTTTCTAAAATACAAAGTAAAAATCAATTCAAATTAAAAATGCGCTGTGCGTCGCTTACCGTGTTGTGCTCCTCGGCTGTCACTCGTCAACAGTGCAGACCGGCAACATGCTCACGATCAGCGAAACACAACATTCAAGATACACGATGGCAATTCACGAATGGTCGGCAACTCTTCGGCAAATATTTCTTACACTCCCGACCCCGTGAATCACTTCAATTTACCACATTCCACTTCCAAAACGGCTAGTTTTGAAACAGGTCGACACAACACTCCAGAACTGGTGTGTACATCTGCTCGTCTTACTTGGCCATCAACTCCTTTGTAGGTTTTTTCTACTCGTCCACGGCACCACTTTCTTGGCAAATTTACGTCACATATAAAAACCAAGGCGCCTTCTTTCAAGGAGGTGGTTGGTTGGCACCATTTCACTCGACGTGCCAAGGTGGGCAAATACTCCGCTACCCATCGTTTCCAGAATTTATCTCGTCGTTGCCTCGCTATTCGCCATTGTTTGCGCAGCACGCATGGTTTGTCACTGAGTTTAGGTGCACCGGGCGTTTGCGAAGTATTCGCTGTACCCAAAATAAAATGATGGGGTGTCAGAACTTCCTCTTCGTCTATGGATATTGGCAAGTGGGTAAGTGGTCCCGAATTGACGACATTTTCAGCTTCAATAAGTAGACATTGAAGTGTATGTTCTCGAGGAGCCACTTTTTTCAGTGTATGTCGCAAAACCCTTTTGACGCACTGCACCATACGTTCCCACACCCCGCCTTCGGAAGGGTTTAGTGGGCAATTAAATATCTACTCAACACCTTTCGATGACAACTCCGTCAAATTGCGCTCGCAATCAAATATTTCTGAAAATCATGCCGCTTCACCGCTTGCCCCAATAAAATTTTTTCCATTGTCGCTACGAATTCGTTTAGGTACACCACGACGATTTATAAAGTTGCGTATGGCCACTAGACATGCATCAGTGGACAAATCAAATGCTATTTCCAAATGCACAGTTCTGATGGTGAGACAAGTGAACAGTGCTACCCACCGTTTTTCAGTACGCCACACTATCGTTACCAAAACTGCTCCAAAATAGTCCAATCCTGTATAACTGAATGGTCTCACAAAAGGCGTAAATCGGTCGACGGGTAGTGGACCCATTATTGGTGTAACTGGTTTCAATTTCCTTAGTCTGCATATCTGGCAAGTATTGATTACCTTTCGCATTTCTTGTCTGATGCGTACTACCTAATACTTTCTTCGGATTTCGCATATTGTCGCCTCTATATTTTGATTCTTCATTTGGCAATGAAAAAAGTATATAACCAGAGAAGTGAACGGATGTCGAGGCGGCCAGATAAATGGACGTTTCGTTTCATAAGGTAACCAGCTGGCTGCATCTATACGCCCGTATACTCTCAGAATGCCCTTTTCGTCCATGTATGGGGTAAGACAGTATAAATCACTTTGTAACGTCACACCCTTGCCATTTTTAATTGCTTCTGTCTCTATTCAGATTGAGCTTGCCGACATAATACCCACTCCGCTGCTTCCAGTTCAGATACTTGTAGGCCTATTTGAACACAATGCTGCCGACGCATGCGGCAATTTGAAGCAAACCGAAGCACCCACGCGACTGATCGAATTAATTTATTCAACGACGAAAATCTTTCGAATTTGAAGATACGCTCATTATTTATGGTTAAGGCAAACTTTGGCTCTAACTCCTCTACCATAGCTGCCGTTGCTTCTTGGATGTGTTCAGTAATTGGCCATTCACTTTCATCGTACCGAAGGAACTCTGGTCCTTGAAACCATCTTGACATAAATGAGAAATCGATTTTAAAATTTAAGCGAGTAGCCTCATCAGCTACATTTTTCTCTGTAGGAGGCCAACGCCATTCCGATACTTGCTTCGAGTTTCCTGGTAGCTACTCTATGGCCTCATAGAGTAGCTATCAGGAAACTCGAAATTGATCCCAAAGCAAACCGGTTTCAAACTTGTCACCTATTTTTCTTGTGACAGCTTGTAAAATATTGCGTGCTCTCACCTCCTCGTCTGGCTCTACCGCCGGTGCTGGGCGAACGCCAAAGTTCTCCGTTTCAAAATAGTCAGCTACAGTCCGATGCAAATTATCTGCCACTATTGAATGGGTAAATAAACAGGACGGTGTCGCCGAAACGTGCTCATTTGTTTTCCCAAACACAATCCATCCAAGTAGAGTTTTAGCGGCATGCGGCCCTTTTGCTCCCAAACACAAAGTTTCAATAGGCAAGCCTAAATGACAGTGATCTAAACCAATGAGAATTGGAGGTATGGCATCTGAATATGGTTTTACTGGAAGCGCTGGTAGATTACGATCACTCGGATGCAAATCTCTTTTAAGCAGACTTTGCATTTGTAAATTTAAATTTTCCACAACATAAACATTACGCAGCGGAAACTTTCTGTTGTTTGCAATGTCACTTAGGTGAACATCGAACACTATAGCTGATTGCTGCTCGGAGCGACCGCCAAACCATTGCAGATTAATTTTTCGGTCTTCTCCACGGAGGCCCAGTTTTGCTATCAAGTTGCTGTTCATCATGGTGACGGATGAACCTTCATCTAAGAGTGCGTACGTGCGGACTGTCTTCTTCCGACCATACAGCGTTACGGGCATAATTTTGAACAGCAATTTGCGTTGGCGCAACTTAGCACTGACTCTGCCTTAACGGAACCTTCACCCTTATCATCAGAAACAGGCGCTGGTCTTTGTCGCTGTGCTTTTCGAACTGTTGATTTATCATGCAACAGCTGGTGATGTTTACGATCGCATCTGTCGACTGGACATTTCTTCCGCCGCTGGCAATATTGCAGCGAGTGTCCCGGTTTAAGAGAAGCATAAACGTAGGCGTTTGATTTCGCTCCACCTCTTTTGTGCATCACATCCCAAGAACCGTTTGAAACTTACGATCGCATGGCCATTTTTGCACAACTGGCATGTCAAGCGTTCATTTTGGTTGTCGACTGTGTGAAGAACTACTTTACGGCGTGACTCAGATTTCATCGTAATGACCCTTGATATTAAATTGGTTATCTCGGTTAACCAATTACTGAAATCAGCAATTGTCGGATACGGCAATATTGCATTCGTGTATTTTTCCCAATACAAATTTTATGCATTGGTTGTTTTCCAATTAGCTCTTCAAGCAACATTGGATTACCTATATGTTGTTGTCCGTTTGCTGTCTGAAGGAACACTACCAGGTTTCTCACCTTTGTTGCAAAGGGTACTAACCTTTCAATTGATGATTCTGAGATGGGCGCCACTTCCTGTATTTGTTGCAGCTGACTTCGAATTAGCAATTCAGGGCGTCCATATCCGAATCGAAGCTGTTCCATAACCGCGGCCACGTTGTCAGGGTGAATCAAAAGGGACTTTACTGACTCACGTGCCTCACATTTGAGACAATTCTGCAACCGCTGACAGTTTTCCAAATTACTGTAGCCATATGCATTCGTAGTTTGTTCGAAGGTGGTCCATAGCATGGGCCAGTCCTCGGGGTGGCCACTGAAATCTGGCAACTCTAAAATCTTTCGCGGCTGTAAAAATAGTGATATAGTCCAGGATTATTATTCCTGATTTGATTCATATGACTCCTGTTTGGATCCATATCATGCGCAGTTGGCAACGGTGTAACATGGTGCTGTTAGCAATACCACATATTTCCAGCAGTCGCTATTGTGCTATGAGTCGCCATAACAGGGCGGCAATAATTATATCCAGAATTCCCACCAGTCGGCATTGTGTTCAGTGTTGGCATTACAGGGCATTGATAAATACGATTAGTATCACCACCAGTCTGTATTGTGTCGCAAGTAAACATTAAAACTCCACTGTTCGTTACATTTGAACATACTGCCGAACGCTGAGCGGCAGACATGGCGACAACACTTGGAAATGTCCCTGCACTTTTTGACGATGTTATTGCTGCCATCGGCGTAGCGGCAGACAAAAAACCATCGTGTAACATAACATTGGCTGCGCATGGCGTTGAATGTGCCGAAGCGGCGGCGCAGGGATGCGAACTTAGCGAGAATTGCGTCTTACTGTTGGGGTCCTTATCTCCTTGTCGGCGAGAGACGTCCTCTGGGATGTGTTGTCGCGGCTTGTCCTGCGCGGGAACCTGTAAACCAGCATCACTTTCTTAAATGAGCACTACACAATTTTGGGTTTAAAACAACAAAAAGTTTATTCTTAAAATACTAGTTCTTATATACTATTTACAAATGAACATTACAGTCTACGTCTTGACTCTTCTGGTGTTCCAGTTATGCAATTGTTATTTGGTGTCAGTGGCTCAAGCCCACTGACCTACTGCAAGTAAAAGTGTCGTCGGTGCATTCTAAGTGCCCCTCGTCAGCTTGACTGCAGAACTGTGACACCCTAAAAGTTTACATCATAATTATGCATAAATACTAATTTTTACAATATTTGCACCCTAAAAATATGTGCGTTCTTAATGAATTTAATAGGAGCCGGTGCTGTGAGTCAGCTACGCATAGGTAGCTTGATTCTAACTCACAACATCCATCCCCTCTTTCTAAAAGAAGTTAGTGCAACTAACTTCCATTAAATCTCTACAATATTTTTCTTGCACTGCAAACAAATATTTGCATCGATTTAACTCTATATTACATACATATAATTTTTTTTTAATTTTTTTTTTTTTTTTATATCGCCTTATTTGGGTTCTATCACGGTTTTTATTCTTTTCTTTTCAATATTTTCTTTTTTTCAGCTTTTATTTTCTTTTGTAGTTTTTTTTTCTTTACTTTGTTTTTGTTTCTTCTTATTTTTATGTATCATTTTTTTTTTATATCCTTTTTTTATAATTTGGTCTTTAATTGACTCTTTTCTCATTGGCGTATATACAAATATCTAAACAATAACACAATTATATTCTATATATAAAACCTTATATTATACTACGCCCTCTGGTTCCTGCTGGTCCAGTTGACGACCGTCGTTGTCAGAGTGAAGTCCCTCGATGAACTCTGCATACCCCTCCCTTCTTTCTGGACCGGTACGTAAATAGATGTTGCAAGCTTGCGCGACTAGATTCGCTTCTGACCAAGTCAAAATAAATATTCGATATTCGCTTAGTCAGTGACAATAGATATTTTCTCATTGGAGAAATCGTTACGATGTTTAGCCGATAAAGCTTGGCTATGTTATGCGCGATCTTTTCGTGGTTAAAACGATTTTTTGCGCCAAAAGATTATTCTGCGAAGCTAATTCAACGATGGTAGTTGTGGCTGTTATCGTTGTTGTAGCCGTTTCTCGGTAAAATTACGGAGTAACCTCGGGTTTTGGCTTAAATTACCTCTTCTTCTTTCTAGACCATAATACAATATACATACTGACATATGTAATAATGGCAAATAGTTGAATTTTTTTATCCGGACAACGTATGTTTGGGAGTTTTTATACCCAAACAACATTAATCACCATGATCATTCCCACGGTACCATACAAATCCACATCTGGTATCCCTGGATACCAATATCAACATTACATATTAACTAAGGCAAATCCGTCAAAGTTTTACGGTTATCGTTTTGTCATAATTTGAGCATGCATTCCCTTTACACCGCTAACAATACCCCTCAAGTTGGACCAACACATTAAGCAACAGTTAGAGTTTTTTGTCTCTGTTGTTTTGCGCTTGTGTTTTGTTGTTGTGTTATTGGAAGTAAATGCAATTTCTGCTGTAGAGTTTTTTTAACATAAACTTCGAGAAAAAGTTCAAGAAGATTTTAAAAGCAGTATGAAATATATTGTTGACTAATGAAGAGCTCCTCAAGAAAAGAAAAAAATTAAATAATTAATAGTGCATATTAAATTCCTTGTAAATTTACTAAGAAAATAATAAATAAACTGAAAATAAAGATAAAATTAATTTAAAAAAAATGTATTTTTATTAAAAGAAAAGAACCCCTCGTTTAAGCTTCTTAAACAGAAGCTCTCATACATAAAAAGTGGTGCCGAAACCCGGGAACCGTCCATGTGCTGACACAAATCCCTCATATTTTACATAAAAAAGTTACTGTCGTCGTGCTACGGATAACATAACCTCATTTTGTTGCCACGAATTTCGCGCTAAATTCACTACAAAATGGAGACAGTTATTGAAGATCAACATAATATAATCAACTATATCGCTCGTATGGAGCTATCTTTTAATGCTAAACTAAAGGAGCGTAAGTCCAAAGGTTATGCTCAAGCTATCCTCGAAGACTTGGAGGATAGGTTGAGTTATCAAATTATTTAAAGATGGCCATGAGCTGGTTATGAGCATAGTTCGAGAACAGTCCCTCGCGGAGAAGGATGTACCCTACCTAAGTAATAATATGTATTACACTTGTTGTGGTACATATATCTCATTTAAAACTAATATTCTTGATTTAATGTTTGAATTTGATTCTCCACAGACTCCAACCGTCCACGCAAGTACATTCGCCGCAAGCAGCCGCAACGAAACATTTGGCGCCGGAGTACGACTGCCAAAAATACAACTTCCAACATTTTCTGGAGATTATCTCGATTGGGTCTCTTATCGCGATACGTTTTTCTCACTAGTAAATGAACCAGCGTCACTCACTGATATCCAGAAATTTTTATATTTGAAAAGTTCGTGCACAGGTACTCCCCTTTCTATGATCAACGAATATCCAGTTGCCGGTTATAGCTATGCACTTGCATGGGAAGCTCTCGAGAGGAGATTTCACAATGAAAGAAAGCTTGTCGATCAAATCTTAAAGCGATTATTTTCCATACCGCCCACCAAGGGAAATGTTTATTCTATTAAAGAACTTCTCGATACCACCAGAAATTGTTTAGCTCAACTAAAAGCATTAAAAATCGATACTACCACTTCGGATTCGATTTTGATTTATTTGACGTCTCAGAAGCTAGACGTTCAAACTCAAAAAGAATGGGAGCAGTCGCTCAAGGCTAGTACAACGGTACCTCCTATGACTGAAATGCTTGTTTTTTTGGAGACTACTTTTAGAGCTTTGGAATGCGTTGCAGATGCAAATATTCCAAGCAGTTCAAACAAAAGTTATGGGGACAGCAAATTTGAAAATCGTCGTAAGCCAACGAAAATTGTTCGAGCCCACACAGCTACTTCTACTATGTTGGATGAAAACTGCCCGTGCTGCAACAAATGTCATCCGTTATACAAATGTTTTAAATTTGCACCGATATCTTCAGCAGAGAAGAAAAACATCGTCAATCAACATCGGCTGTGTCGAAACTGTCTTCGTACCGGACATTTACAAGCCGCATGTAAGTTGAAGTCAGTTTGTCAAAACTGTAGTGAGCCACATCACACTGTTGTCCACAACGAGTACTATTCTGGAAACACCTCGTTGACAACTGCTACGACACCAAATGCTACAGAAAACCAGACTTTTGCTCAACCTCCTACTACTTCTACTCCTACAACTGCAACATCTGTAAGTACGCTTCACTCCAATATGAATACATGCCATATAAATCCTGCCTTACTTGCCACAGTAAAGGTAAATATAAATACTAATAAGTCTGCTTATAGTGTAAAAGCCCTTGTAGACCAAGGATCTCGGGTCTCATTTATATCTGAGGAATTAGCCCAGCTATTGCCCATACCGAAATTAAAAACGCATGTCGATGTCTGTGGGATTGGAGGAAACAAATCCGTCACGGTGAAGAAGTCCGTAAATTTAAATCTCTACCCCACATATGATCAACAATTTGAATTGCCGATAACTGCACTTGTTGTACCATCAGATTCATCATATATTCCCCCAAATTAAATTTGATCACAATTCCAGATTTACCAGAAAATCATCTTGCCGATAAAGATTTCTTGTTAGCAGAAAAAATTGATCTCCTTCTCGGAAATGACGTCTATGGTGATCTATTACTAGCTCAGACGAAAAAATTAGAAAATGGTCGATTTTTACAAGAAACTCATTTTGGATACATGGTTTCTGGGTCTCCAAGATCAAATTTGCCCGCAGCAACAATTTCTGCTAATTTGTGTTCGCTAGAAAATCAGCTACGCCTATTTTGGGAACAGGAAGAGTTTGTAGATGAGAAACAATTCACACCCGAAGAGATGTTATGTGAAAAATTGTTTAATGAAACGCATACTAGAGATGATACCGGACGCTATACTGTCCATCTGCCCTTCAAGAGTATACTTCAAGGTCAACCACCTCCAAATTTTTCCCACACAGACTACAATGCGCTTAAACGGTTAAAACAGCTGGAATATACTTTCAAAAATAAACCTAAATTTGCTGAGGAATATAAGAAATTCATGACGGAGTATGAAACGCTTAACCATATGGTAAAACTTGGTGAGTACCCTCATGCAATACCGAAAAATGCTTATTTCTTTCCCCATCATGGTGTACTCAGAGAGAGTAGTACAACAACAAAATTACGTGTTGTTTTTGATGGTCGAAATCACAGACCCCGTCAAGCTTCTATAAATGAGGAACAATCAGTCGGGCCTGCACTGCAAAATGATTTGTCTACTATTATATCTCGATGGAGGAGATATCGAATAGCTTTCACAGCTGATATAGAAAAAATGTTCAGACAAATTAATGTCTGTAAAGAACATCAGCCTTCACAATGTATACTTTGGAGAGATGAAACTACAAATAAAATTAACATTTACAGTTTACTTACAGTGACGTATGGTACTACGTCAGCTCCATATTTGGCAATCAGAGTACTACAACAGCTCGCCGAAGATGAAGAGAAACAATTCCCACAAGCGAGCCAAATACTTCGCTCAGACACATATGTCGATGACGTCATATCTGGCGCTGCTAGTTTTGATGACGCTCTAAAATTACAGCAACAACTTTGCTCTTTAGTGAAATCTGGTGGATTTCACCTTCGAAAATGGAACTCTAATTCTTCACGATTAATTAATCACATTCCAGAGGAAGATCGTGAAAAGAAAGAGCTATGAACAAAACATGGCGAAAGCTCGTGGTCTTTATTGCGACATTACAACCGATTCTTTTTGTTTTACAATAAATTTTACATTTTCTCAAACTGTCACTAAACGCACCTTGGTTTCAGATGCAGCTAAGTTATTTGATCCCCTAGGCTGGTTATCTCCCCCAACTATAAAAGCGAAATTTATGTTCCAGCTACTATGGAAACTAAAACGCGATTGGGATGATACACTACCAGAACAGATTCAAAACGAATGGATAAATTTTCGAACAACGCTGAAGTCTTTTGAGAAAATACGAATTCCTCGATGGCTTGGATATACATCTAAACAATCTACAATTGACCTTCACGGCTTTAGTGATGCATCACTAACTGCCTTTGTTGCTGTTGTCTACGCTCGAATTGTAGCTGAATCTGGTGAGATAATTTTTTATTTATTACAGGCAAAAACAAAGGTAGCACCTTTAAAAAATGAAACAATTCCGAGACTGGAATTAAGTGCAGCTACGCTTTTAGCAAAATTGATTGCTAAAATTAAATCAAACAACGATGTCAACATTGGGCGCATCGTATACTGGACGGATAGTACCATCGTTCTTGCGTGGCTCAAAAATTACAACAGACGGTTGGAAGTCTACATGACAAACAGAGTTGCACAAATTCATAAACTTTGCGACGTCACCGATTGGAGATATGTTCCATCAGCTGATAACCCTGCAGATTGCGCTTCTCGCGGATTATTTCCTGAAGAACTTATCAAGCATTCATTATGGTGGACTGGTCCATCATGGCTGAAAACTGATTCAAATGATTGGCCTTCCTCCCCGGCAAATTCATATATTGATAAATCTACTGTAAACGCTGATACAGAAGAAAAAATTTACAACAAAAATGTTATTGTCTGTCACTCAACCAATACAGAAACAACAACAGCATTCCCTAAATTCCTGTCGAAATATTCCAGTTTCACTACATAATTACGTGTGATTGCATACCTTTTTCGTTATTTCGAAAATTTAAAATGCAAAATAAAGAAGATCGAAATAGATGCAAAAGATTTTTAAAAACATGGGAACTTACAAGAGCAAGGAATCATCTAATTCGAATAACACAAGCTGTAACATTTCGGGAAGAAATACAATGCTTAAAATCAAGTAAACCTCTTCCTAATAACAGCCGAATTCTGAAGTTATCACCATTTTTAGATGAATTGGATATTGTCAAAGTTGGTGGTCGCATATCTCAGGCCGAGATTCCATTCCACACGAAGCATCCTATACTTTTGACCAAACAAAATCCTATTTCCCTTCTTATCTTTTCAGAAGCACATAAAAAGACTTGCCACGGTAGTCTTCTGCTAATGCAGTCCTATGTTTCACGGCATTATTGGGTAGTCTCTGCTCGTGACTTAGCAAAAAAGGTGCAACGCAATTGCATCGTGTGCTTCAAATACAAAACTAAGACTTGTCAACAATTAATGGATAACCTGCCAGTTGTCCGCCTTCAGCCAGCCCGCCCCTTCAAGCATAGTGGGCTCGACTACGCCGGTCCCATCAATATAAAAACATCATCCTTAAGAACGGCATCTACTTCTAAGGGATACATTTGCCTTTTCATATCTATGTGCACCAAGGCAATACATTTGGAAGCCGTCACCAGCCTTAATGTAGATGCATTCTTAGCAGCTTATCGCCGTTTTATTGCTCGTCGAGGAATTTGTACGGACCTATACTCCGATTGTGGTATAAATTTCGTTGGTACGAATAAAGAGCTGCAAGTCATTTATCAGCGCAATAAATTATCCCTTCCCGAGCATCTCGCTGAAACACTGGCCAATCAAGGTACGAAATGGCACTTCATTCCACTTGCTTCGCCTCATTTTGGTGGACTCTGGGAAGCAGAAGTAAAATCCACAAAACATCATTTACGTCGAATAGTCAATGATCGTCTCCTCAATTACGAAGAACTAAGTTCGCTTCTCGCACAGATTGAAAGCATTCTAAACTCCAGACCTCTATGTCCCCTGTCAACTGATCCCCAAGACCACAACGCGCTTACACCTGCGCACTTTTTAATCGGTGAACCTACAGTTTGCATTCCGGATGAAGATTTATTGGATTTGTTGATCGACTCTGTCGTTGGAAACAGATTGTACTTCTTAAGCAACACTTCTGGGAAAGATGGAAAAGAGAGTACATTTGTCGACTACAATCACGCCCCAAATGGAATAAAATAATCAATAACATTAGAGTTGGCGACATCGTACTCTTACTCAATGAAAAAAGTGTTCCTGGTCAGTGGCCTCTCGCAAAAGTTGAAGAATTACATCCTGGTAATGATGGCTTGGTTCGAGTTATTACTCTCTACTGCAACAAGAAATATATTAAACGTCCAATTGCCAAACTGTGTCGATTACCAACAAATGACATCACGTCAACAGAAGATACGGAATCATCAAGCAACAGTCCTAATTAAGAATAGAGGTTCTTGGCGGGGAGAATGTTTGGGAGTTTTTATACCCAAACAACATTAATCACCATGATCATCCCCACGGTACCATACAAATCCACATCTGGTATCCCTGGATACCAATATCAACATTACATATGCATAAGTCAGCTCATATTTACATACATATTAACTAATGCAAATCTGTCAAAGTTTTACGGTTATCGTTTTGTCATAATTTGTGCATGCATTCCCTTTACACCGCTAACAATACCCCTCAAGTTGGACCTACACATTAAGCAATAGTTACAGTTTTTTGTCTCTGTTGTTTTGCGCTTGTGTTTTGTTGTTGTGTTATTGGAAGTAAATGCAATTTCTGTGGTAGAGTTTTTTTAACATTAACTTCGAGAAGAAGTTCAAGAAGATTTTAAAAGCAGTATGAAAAATATTGTTGTCTAATGAAGAGCTCCTCAAGAAGAGAAAAAAATTAAATAATTAATGGTGGATATTAAATTCATTGTAAATTTACTAAGAAAATAATAAATGAACTGAAAAAAAGATAAAATTAATAAAAAAAAAGAATTCTTATTAAAAGAAAAGAACCCCTCGGTTAAGCTTCTTAAACAGAAGCTCTCATACAACGTACATGCTAGTGTTTTTCATGCCATTTCGTCAGTTATGCAATAAAACTCAATTATTATTAGACTTTTACTTGTCAGATAGAGACTATTGTATTCAGCCGATACCATCTCCATTTATTCATAAGCTTAAATCCTAGTCTTCTCGCACATGGGAAGTTGGAAGCTCTTTCACTCTTTCATATAAAAACGAATTCTCACTAATTTCGTTTTCATTTTCTTCCAACCCTAAATTATCTCTGGACATCTTCGTTGCCAAACTCGTCTTTCTTCCTTTGCGGCTTACTGATCACGCTTCTTCTACGTCTTCTTACTTCTTCTCATTAGGGCAGATTTTTGTCCGCTGCTCGTGCATTTCATCTGCCGGTCTCCTGTATGTTGGTTAACATCTCACTCAGTCTTCGACGCTGCAGGAAGTCCCTTCCAGGTTCATGCTGCACCGTATTGAACCATCCAGATGTCCTTGTTTGTTCAACAACGCCTGAATATCTAAAAACAATACGCTTAACTTATCGGACTTGCCGAGTTTTAATTATTCTTACTAGCTATTACATTCATAAAATTTTTTATATTTTTCCTAACGTAAACAGTAAATTGGATTTAAATCTATATATCGCTTAGCTACTACGTCTTAACAAACAAACTATAAACAAGTAACAGAAACTATTTCCTTTACAAATACTATTAATTAACTATGATACATTTCCCTACAATTGTTGGCGGCATTAAAACTTTAAATCCTTTTCAAATATATTTTTCATAACAATGATTTTCTAATTTAATTATAGGCGCCCAAAAAAAATTTTTTTATATCAACTCTTGGCAAGACTAGTGCCTGTTACATGAGTACATAAAAGATAAATTTATTATTAATTGTTTTAATTTCTCTTTTTATATATCTTTTTAAATTTTTCAATTCTGAGCAAATTCTTTTGCCCCCTGACATAAACCAGAATATTTAAGATAAACCCGTTTATGTGAAAACATTGTCCATTGCATGACTATATCTCTCATCGCATACAATTACTTTTTATTTAAATTTACTTCTAGCCTGATATGTATATATCCATTAAAGATTCTATTTTCCATCCTGTAATTAGCTCGTATATGGCTACATACATACATTCGAGGCGCTTTAAATTACCTAGAATTAATTACTAACGTTATTTTCCCCCATTAACAATACATTTTTTTATATATTCCAATATTTACATTTATTCAAATTTCCATACGCTAATTTCCTACGTGATAACCCGAAAAAATCTATGTATATTTACATGTCGTCTAATGTAGTATGTAAATTTCTGCAGATTCCCAATTTTCCAACGCATAACCCTATTTACTTACTTTTCTTTGTTTCCCAATATACGTTAATATATATCCAAATCTAAACGTATCATCCGCTTACAGCGACCGAAAAGTGGGAGTAGGGTAACTATGATAACAACTATTGTCAGCAGTCATGTACTACAGAATGACCTGATTATTGTATCGCTGGTCGAAATGATCAGCACTTTAGCTCAACCATTTCGGTTTTCCCTTTCTTTTTTATTCCGACACTTGTTGCGTAAATTCGCGTTGTCAGACAACCCACATTACTCAATACCTCTCCTTGTGTCAGCACAATCTCGGTAGTAAATTCTTATCGTTGTGCTATAAAAACCACGCGTTCGTAGCGTATTCCCCACAGTAAACAATTGCAGAAACATCGATCAACATGCTGAATACAACCGCAAAATTAGGCCGCTGCACGCTTAACCACACCCAGGTGTTGCGCACCTTGATGGAAGAGGCGTAACCCCTAATTCATCTAGCAGCTAAGGCCCAGGAGCAGCACGAAATCCAAAACTTAATGGAAAGGTCCTAGGACGCAGAGCACCAACTGGCGAAAGATCTGCTGACATGCCTGATAGAGGTGTCTACTCAGTGGGATTACCCCATGGAGGTCCTACTCGCCTGGCGGTTGGCGTTCACCATGATGCTGAGACCTGAGGACCCTGAAGTGGAGCAGGCGCTGGGGCGCCTGTCGGTGCTGCTCCACAGGATCCACGAGTTCACAGTGCCGGGGTTCCCAATTGCGAACCCCAAACTCGTACTGAAATATTACTGAAAACTAATAATAAAAATAAAAAACAAATTAAAAAACAAAAACTCCTTTGTTCTTCTTCATTTCATGTCAGCCCGTGTAATATCCCCGATTCTAATGCTACTTCTCTCAAGAATTACTATCTCCTTTACACCTCCTACAACCTCCATGAATGACCTTGCTCCTCACCCATACCCCTTCTTTTCTTTCTATGCTGATTTTTTTTTCCTGGCATATAGTATTCTTTTAATATTCTTTCTTTTCATTATACAGTGTCTAGTAATCATATTTTCAATACGGCCCCCTTATTCACCCGAGTTTACGAACAAATATACGTTCGTACATCCATTCTGTATACTATACACATATATACGTATATACTCACTTCACCAACGGTGTTACTGCTTGTGCGTTATATTACACTTACCTAACAGCCGTATATATGTGTGTATATACTCTACGTTCAGTTTAATTATGTATATATTTTAAGTTAAGTTTTATATTACTTACTAATGATTGTCTTAATATTTTATTTTATTTTTTAAATACGTGCAAAATTTATCATTTAAAATTTAAAAAAAAGAATATCTTTCCCTACTGTGCTTCGTTCGGCCATAGTGCATAATAAGCACATTTTTATTACGTCAACTTTACTTGCTCGAGTTTAATTGGCACACTTCTGCTGGCCTTGACTTTGAAAATCGGAGCTGTGTGTGTTATTTGATACGCACACGTACATGTTTACGTTGTTATTCTTGTGTTTACACTTGTAAAATGATCAGACACAAATTGTCTGTATATGATTTCAAAATCATACTCAGACAATTTGTGTCTGAACCTGGCTAGCCTAGACGTTTGGTCTTTCAAATTGGCTATGCCTCTCAACGGCTGGTGATCAGTGTATATCTTAAATGGGCGTCCTAGCAGATATGCCCTAAAATTCTTCGTAGCCCATATTATGGCTAGAAATTCCTTTTCTATTGTGGAGTATCTCTTCTCCGTGTCGCTAATCGCTCTGCTTGCGAATGCTATTGGTCAGTTATTACTGACTTCCCCTTGTGACAATACTGCCCCTAATGCTTCATTGCTAGCATCAGTGGTCAACAAAAAAGTTTGCTCAAAGTCGGGGTACGCCAATGCTTGCTGACAGCTCTCTGTCCATTCGAACTTTGCTTCTTTTCGTAACAACTTATTCACTGGCAACGCAATTCCGGCTAGTCTTTCCACGATCTTTCTATAATAGTTCACTAGTCCTAGAAATGCTTGCACTTCCTTTCTATTTCTCGGAATCGCTAAATTTTTAACGTATTCCACTTTCTGCGGGTCAGGCAGTGCTCCTGCCTCTGAGCAACGATGGCCTAAATAAACCACCTCTCTTCGCAATTTCAAATTGTGTTCTCGTAATTTCTGGAGCACCTTGCACAAGCGTTGCGAATGCTGCTGCAAGTGCTTCGCATAAATTACAATATCATCCAGATACACAAAACAATCTAACCCTTGTAAGCCTGTTAGCACATGGTTCATTAGCCGTTGGAAGGTAGCCGGTGCTCCTGTTAATCCAAACGGTATTCTGTTAAATTCATAATGCCCTAAACCTGTGCTGAACGCGGTTTTATGCTTATCTTGGGTATCCACCAGAACTTGGTGGTAGCCACTCGCTAAATCAAGTGTAGAAAAATATCTACTATGCCCCAAATGATCCAGAATGTCTTCTATCCTTGGAATTGGGAACACTTGCTTGATAGTGGCGTCGTTCAATTTCCTAAAATCGACGACCATTCTCCACTTCTTTTGACCCTGAGCACCTCCCTTCTTTGGTACCAAAATTATTGGTGAGTTCCAAGGCGAGATACTCGGTGAAACTATGTTATCTTTTAACATTCCTTCCACTTGCCTATTTACCTCATCTTTGTGAGCTTGCGGCAATCTGTACTGTTTCTGGTTAATTGGTGGTTGATCCACTCCAGTAGGTATTTCATGCTCTACCTCTGGTGTATACGTTAGCTGATCTCTTTTCAGCAAAAATATGTCATGGAATGACGTACAAATGGTTTCTATCGATGCCTTTTCTTCTAAATTTACGCTTGGGTCTAACTTCAATGATTCTAGCACTCTCTCCATTCTTTTTCTTATATCTACCTGCTTAACCTGATTAACCGATCTATGATTCGGTTCTTTCAAATTATCATAACTAGTGAACTTAGGCCTAAAATCTTCATCCATCAGGTAGTCCTTTTCTGAAGCGTTGAGTATGCAAGCGTACACCTTACCCTTGTCAACGTGCGTTATGGTCTCTCTCATATATACACCCTCCGCTAGCGCCTGCTTGTGCAAAACAACAGTCCTGAGTCTCGTATTTACACTCATAGTAACTGTTTTTGGGAATGGTAAGCGTTTTTACCAACCGCTTGAACTATTCAATTTTTAAACGACCGATAATAAAAACTGCAACTACGTGTGCTTAAGGTATATGATCAACTGGGGAGAATTTTATTTGCACAGTGCAAGCTATGCTAATACATCAAAAATACATATACAAAATTAAAGTAGGAGAGAGAGAGAGAGAGAGAGAGAGTTAAATTAAGAGAGTTAAATATTGTTATATTAAGAGACATTGTTATATTACTAAAATACGAGTATTTATAATTAAATAAAGTGTTACTACGAACATCCTCCCCCCGTTGGAAGGGTCACGCTTTCAACATTGCCAGGATCTGAAGGCAGCATAGTTTGGTCACGGCTCGTTTGAGTATACCACTTGATGTGCGAAGAACCGCCACACGAACAACATTGTCATCACCCTTAATTGTTTCCGCTACTCTTGCCATTTGCCACTTTAAAGGTGGAATATTTTCGTCCTTTATCAAAGCAAGAGCTCCCACTTGTAGATTTGCTGAAGCGTGTTGCCATTTGGTTCTTTGCTGCAGAAGAGTTAAGTGCATTGCAATCAATTCCATCGCTGAGGCATTGCTGCTCAACTGCCCTTAAGTGTGTCTCATTGAAGAACAACCTTTTTAGAGAAACAAATTCATTTTTCGCCCCTACGAAATTTGTTGCGTTGTCTGACCAAATGGTTTTCGGTTTTCCTCGAGTGCATGTAAAACGGCGTAGAGCTGCCAAGAATTATGGAGTAGACAAATCCTTTACCAGTTCCAAGTGCAAGCACCTGATACACTTATTAATGATGTGGCTTACTGCCTTGCGACCACCTACTGGCCAATATTGTAGACGAATTGCGGCTAATGATGCCTGCGTCCCTGCATGCAATAATTTGCGATGAAAGAATTCTATTATCGAATTTGTAACCGGATGCCCTTGGGGAAATATAATTGGATGCTTCGATTCAAAGTCCAGAGCTGAATGCTGGAGGCGTCCTCTCACTCGCATTAAACCAAAGTTATCTAAAAATGGTGTGAGAGAGCAGATTTTGCTAGATGCTGCTACGCGACTACCAGATTTGAGTATTTTGTAATCTGGGAAGTGCCTTTGTTATACCATTCGAATCAATAAATATGTGCCTTGATGAACATCCTCTACTGTAAGTGGACCACTTCGTTCCTTGCCTCGCGAAATAAATTTGTAAATATATCCGAATACTCGTTGCAGCTTTCCAAAAGAGTTAAAAAATTTGCAATTTAATGATAAGTCCGACATGTTTGATGTTGAAAGCAAAATATTCTTGCGCTTCTCGGGTAGTTCCTTAACATAACCTGGGGAATCTGGCCACGTATCTCGATCGCTTTGAAGAAAAGGAGGGCCATGCTTCCAAAGCTTACATTTCAGTAATTCACGTGGTGTGGATCCCATTGACAGGATATCTGCAGGATTCATTGTGGTTGGAACAAAATACCATTTCATTCCTGCAGTGAGAATCTGAATATTATTCACTCTATCTGAAACGAATACTATGAAATTTGACGGTTCATTTCGTAACCATGATAATACCACCATGGAATCTGACCAGCAGTGAAAATCACATTCAAAAATTCCTAATTTTGAAATTGAGCTTACAAGTTCCGATAGGAGCATAGCTGCAGATAACTCTAATTTTGGGACTGTCAGGGTTTTTAGTGGTGAAACTCGTGATTTCGAACAAAGTAAATCTACATTGATTCCATTCTTATTTTGTGATCGAATGTAAATGCACACACCATATGCCGACAGGCTTGCATCACAAAATGCATGAACTTCCACCTTCGAGCATGGCAACGAAACTAAGCAACGAAATTTAGAACTCTCTACTGTTTTAAATTCTTCCAATAAATTTACCCAAGTTTTATAAAGTGTCTGGGGTAAGCTCTCGTCACAGTCTTCCTTGTCCTTCCATAGTTGTTGAAGCAAGATTTTGGCCTTAGTGATGACAGGACCAATCAAGCCTAATGGATCATAAAGTCGGGCAATGGTGGACAATACCGATCGTTTTGTCACTTTACCCGGAAGTGAGTGTGGCATGAATGAAAACAAGAAAGAATCTGCCACAGGATCCCATACCAAGCCAAGAGTTTTGGTCACGTCGCTCCCATCACTAAATCTCAAATATTTTTCTTTATCTTCTTCTGGAACTTGGTTTAGCACCTTAGAATTGTTGGAACATCATTTTCTTAATTTGAAATTTCCTTTATTAAGGAGCTCAGTTGTTTGACGCATAATCTCCGTGACTTCGTCTTCAGAATTTCCTCCTGAAATGAGGTCGTCAACATAGAAATCTCTGCGAACTGTCTCTGCACCGATTGGCAGAACTCTCTGTTCATCATAAGCTAATTGATGCATGGTACGAATAGACAAAAATGCCGCCGATTTGGTACCGTATGTGACCGTATCTAACTTATATATTTGTATATTTTCCTCTGGAGAGTCCCGCCATAAAATGCATTGAAGAAAATTGTCAGGATGCTGCATTCGTACACATCTGTACATTTTGCATATATCTCCTGTTAGAGCGATCTCAAAGGTTCGGAAGCGTAATAGAATACTGAAAAGATTTGGCTGGATTGTAGGTCCAGCCATCAGTAAATCGTTAAGCGAATAGCCAGTGGAAGTTGATGCCGACGTATCAAACACATCTCGCAATTTTGTTGTTGTGCTGTCTGACTTAAAAACACAATGATGAGGCAAAAAATACGTTGGAGTGCCAAGGTAACAATCGTCGGCAAGTGACATGTGATTTAAATCTCTGTACTCCTTAATAAATGATGAGTATTGAATTCGTAATTCAGTGTTTCGAAGAAGCTTTCTTTCTAAAGACTTAAAGCGCAATAATGCTTGCTGATACGATTCACCAAGGAGGTCAATGCTATGTTTTGTGGGAAGACGCACAGAGTACTCGCCAGAACTTAAACGTTTAACATTGTTTTTGAAGTGCAATTCGCACTCAGAGCTTTCATTAGTAGCCTTACGCTCAGTCTCAACAAAATGCTCTACCTCCCAAAAACTCCTTAATAGCTGCTCTAAAGAGCCATCAGAATCATTTTCTGAAGCACGTTTATCGACGACTGCTAAAGATACAATTTTACTAGTGGAAGGTTGTCTTCCACCACATACAATCGAGCCTAACTTTGTTTTCTGAAGGAGTGGTAAGGTTGGGCTCAATCCAATTTGGCCGACGCACATCAAATCAAAGAAGAGTCCGGCTCCAATCAAAATATCCACACGCTGAGATTTGAAGAATGTTGGGTCGGCAAGAGTTATATTTGAAGGTATATTCCAAAATGTTGCATTTAAAGAGATATTGGGTTGATGGTCGGTGATCGAAGGAATGGTAACGGCTGTGATTGAGGTATGATAACCACCATCATTAGATTGAAAACAGATATCAACAGTTTGGTCAGCCACAAAATCCCTTTCACCAATTCCAGACACTTGGGTTTTTGATTTGGTTTCTTTGAGTTGTAGCTGACTAGCGGCACGATTTGTTATAAAATTTAATTGTGACGCGGAATCAACGATTGCTCTGAATGGAATCGGGTTTCCTGTTCTTGGTTTCAAAACACAATTGCAGTAGCGAGAAAAATAAAATCTTCAGGCATTGCGCTTGATGTGGCAAGCTGAGAGTTCAGAAGTGACGTTGACACCAGGGCTGCCTGTGAATTGTGGGCAGGAGCAGAAAGGTTAGAACAATTTGATATTACAGCAGCAGCTTGAGGCGAAGCAATGCGATCAAAATGTAATAGTGTATGATGCTTAGATGAGCACTGCTTGCAACAGACAGATTTGCAATTTTTGATAATATGCCCTGGTTTCAAACAATTAATACATAACTGTCGCCTTTTGGCTTCTTTAAACCGTAAGGTGGGAGATAACCTTAAAAAAGGCGAACAGGAAGTAATTGCATACTCCCTTACATTGCAAAATGTGCAAGGTTGATTAGGATGAACTGTGACGAACGCATGTTTAGTACCCACCTGCTTGCTCAGTGTCTGGCTTACCGAGGCTGCAGTTATACCTTCCATTATCCGGCATCTCTTCTCCAGGAACTCCACCATAGATTCCCACGTTGGTATGTCGTGCGAAGGAGATTCCTCCTCCCACTTCGCTCTGGTTCCAGCATCGACCTTGCTGTTAACCAGATATATGAGCACACTATCAAGAAGTTCATCTCGACCGGCAATTGAGTACAAGGCTCGAAGGTGAGATTTAATCTTATCACACATTTGCCTTAAACCAATGGCAGAGCCATCACAAACCGTCTTTAGATTGAAAATTTCCTTAACATGTGTCTGAAATTGAATGCGTTTAATATCGAATCTAGATTTTAGCAAAGTTACCGCATTAAAATAATTTTGGTCGTTTATTTCCAATGACCGAATGGCATCCATCGCTGTTCCACTCAAACAAGATTTTAAATGCTGGAATTTTTCCACGCCCTTTAAATTTTGATGGTTGCCAATTATTGTTTCAAACAATGACCAAAAGTCAGGCCACTCAGTGATCGTACCATCGAAGCGTGGCAACTCTAACTTCGGCAAATACGAAGTTTTACAGTTTGAAACATCTGAGCCTCCACCGAAAACTGTCTTGGGAGTAGATGCCATCGCACCTGAAGACGCACGCTCCTTTAGCTCTTTGGCTATCGCAGATTTAATCTCCGAAAAGTGTTCAAAAAATTGGCATCGAACATCACTCTCATTTCTTCATGGTCCTCCATCTCCAATTGAGTTTGCAAGCCTTCGAACTGCTCTTGCAATCGATTGAGCTGCTCCAATTTGATGGAAAGCAGTAATTCATCAGATGAACGTAACACAATTTCAGTTAGTCCCTTCTGTATTAACTGCAATTGCAAGATGAACCATGCACTTTTACGCGCCAAGAACATCTGATTTTTCCAGAACCGCTGGATTTGACACGGAATGTCGACCTTTCTTTGATCTTGACATGGTAGTATTTGCTGTAAACTAAAAATCACAAACCGATATGACGAACGAAAAGTACCGATATTGTCTAGTGTAGCTACAACGAAAGGTAAACTGAGAAATAGCGAGTACCGTTATGTCCGAAACCGTATTTATTTTGCCTCTAAACTTTAGATAATTATTTTAAGCCTTGCATTTAAATGCACACGTTTAATAAACTTATTAAACCGAATGTTCGAACACTAAAACTGTGTTATAGAAAGTCACGATCACAAAGTAATCAATTTATATGACAATATAGGTACCAGCACGATTGCAGCGAACTGAATTGACAGATCACAACTGTAGCGACACTAAACGAAGCAGCGAGAAAGCAATATACTCGTATGCACCGGCAACGAAAGGTAAACGAAGTAAGCGAAATTGCGCTGGCAGCGGCAGCGAGCAGGTAATGTTTAATATGAGAATCAAACCAAGTGTTTGAACCCCCAATTATCCCCGAAGGTCACACAAAGTCAAAAAGAAGGCGTCGGTGTATTTTTCAGCCAACCAATTTTAGCAGGAAAAGTTCCGACCAAGTAAAAGCCCGTTGGAATACCCAATCCACCAAATGTTTATTGGAATGGTAAGCGTTTTTACCAACCGCTTGAACTACTCAATTTTTAAACGACCGATAATAAAAACTGCCACTACGTGTGCTTAAGGTATATGATCAACTGGGGTGAATTTTATTTGCACAGTGCAAGGTATGCTAATACATCAAAAATACATATACAAAATTAAAGTAGGAGAGAGAGAGAGAGTTAAATTAAGAGAGTTAAATATTGTTATATTAAGAGACATTGTTATATTACTAAAATACGAGTATTTATAATTAAATAAAGTGTTACTACGAACAGTAACTACTCTAGTTGACCTTGCATTCACTACCTCCATACAATTCTTAACCCTATTCATGGTTTCTTCCTGCCAAACCTTTAATGGAAGAGTAAGATTCTATTCTTATTAGCATCATAAAATGATAACTTCCCTATCCAATTCCACTGCGTGCACCCTAAAACTAATGCCTTTAACTTAACTGTGCCCTATTCTGAGCGACCCCAGTGTCCTGATGCATCCTCTGAACGCTCCATTAAGTGTTCTTACATCCTTTGGGTTAACAAACAGTCCTTTCCGTAAAACACTAGATTTTACGAGGCTGGTCCCCCTGAGTCTACCAAAAGCACTAGCTTTCCACTAGCTGCCTCCTTGCAGGGTATCTCGATAAAAGCATCACCTGCTTACAACGAAACAACGCCCTTTTGATTCCAAAATGGACGCGTATCTATTTCCTAACTCTTCAAATTTTCTCCTCCATGCACCACAGTTCTCCTTTACGATCCTATACTCCCTCAAAATTACCGTGAATATCTTAACTATACATCCTCGTACCACGTACGCGGCGATTAGCCTATACTCTCTAACCTTATTAAAACTTAATCTAAGTACTAGAACCATCACAGTTACTCAAATTAATACGCAATCAAAATTTTTCTCCCGGTAAGATTCTTGCTCCTCCGTAACTTGAACCATTGTTCTTACGTTACTTGGTACATGGTACTTGGCCTCTGGCTCCTCCTTTTCCTGAACTGTAATTGCTACATTACCAGTCACAGGTACCTCCGGCCTAACTGTAACTTCCTTTCTTTTGGCTTTCCAGTCTATTGGCCTCGACTGGGCCGCTGGAAGTTTCCCTGGTTCCTTTGTTGGAATTGCCTATCCCTGCATTCCGCAGCCCGGTGTCCCATCCGCCCACATGAGAAGCATTTCAACCCCTGTTGGGTGTTGCCTATCCTTTGTTGACCTCTAGAATTCCAATTTGGTCGCTGCTGACCATTCCCAGTGCTGAAAGGATTTCTTCCTTGGTTACTCCCTTCCGTTGAATTGACTCGAGGACTGCTACCCCTGCTGTCCCTTAAGGGTGGATCCGGGCGCCTCGTACCTGGCTGCCTTCTACTTTGATGCCATTTATTATCTATTTGGCACTGTCTACTTGCCTCATGACCATATGTTTGGCATTCCATACAGTAGGGCGTATTCTCGCGTGTAATGCATTCATCCCTTGTATGACCTGGCTTATGGCAGAACGAACACGTGGGTGCCCTCTGTACAAACTCCCTGTGAGGATTTCTCTGAGTCGCGGCTCTGCTGTCGGATACACCGGGATTATACGCTCCTCTGTATATGTTTGGGACGGAATTACTACCTTCTCTATCCGTGACAGCGGCAGTTAAACTGTCCTGTCTATTCTCGAACATATGTATTTCCCCCAAACCGGCCGTACTCCGTTCCACGAGGACTTGCGCTCTAATTGCTTCTTCTACCAATTCCTCCAGATTTCCTGTTTTGCTATTCAGCATATGAATCTTTGGAGCGGAGTCCCTGAGCCCCACTACGAAAGTCGTTAACACCGACTTGTCAGCTTCGTATAATAATGCGGTATCACCAACGCCATTGTACTTATTTTTGATTACTTCTTGGGCCGTCATCCGAAGTGACTCCAAACGCCTGGCAAAGCCGCGTATGTCTTACCCTGCCAGTTGTTTCCCGATTCTAATCTCTTGGGATATGTCTTCCAGAGTTCTCTTCTTTAGATAAGTTCTCTTCAGAAGGCCGTAAAGCTCATTCACACTGGCGAATTGTTTTGGCAGCACAAGGTTGTACGCATCTCCAAATAACATTTGCTTAATACAGTCGAAGAAATCCTGTAACTCATCAGGGCTTATGCTCCGCATTGCAAGCTCACAACCTTGAATGAACCTACTGAGTTCTGACCTTAAATCCTCTGAAGCAGCACCAGTAAACACAGGTACTAGCCTGGACATGGTCTTGGAGATATCCTCGATACCCATTTTACGTATTCCTGTACTACTTATGACCGGTAAAATTTGAGAGTTATCCTTTTGGGTGTTTTCCAAATTCACTCCCCTTGGATCTGAAATGTATTTGACTAGCGACGGACTCAAACTTATTAGTCTTTGCCCGTTTGCCCGTACAGGAGAAATATCGTTCACTGTATTGGGACTTCTCAGCCCTGCTTCTGGCTCGTTTGACGGATAAACCTGATTCCTATTATCTATTGAACTTCCTGGAGAAAATGGCTCGACACCGATTTCCGATGCGTCAAATAAAAACTCCGCTTCACTCTCTTCACTCAATACTAATCTAGGCTTTACCACACGACCTATCCCTTCCGGAGTTAAATACTCCGGCCAGCGAACTTCTGGTGGCAAAGCTAGTACTGTCTGCGTTTGCATTTGAGAGGTTGAAGCCGATCTCACTCTTGCTGGCTTAGTAGTTGCCCCGATTCTCTTGAGCTCCAAATTTTCCTTCTCCAGATGCGATGCGGTTTCCTCAGTTTCCCGGAGTTGCCTAGAAAGTACTCTAGTTTTATTTTCGAGAAATTCCGTATTTATCTTTAATTCTTCAGTATCCTTGAAGACTTGGAAAAATTGCTCCTCTGTTCGACTCTGAATAGTCTCTAATGCTTGGTCTGCTGCTTCCAAAGTTGACAGGTTTCCACCGTCTCTCGCTTATCTCCAGAGTACCTGGGTTTCACTTTTGCTGGTTGCCGCTTCCAATTGTTCAAACAATTTTTCTGCGAACAATTTTACCTCAGTTTGTAAAGCTTGTCTTGAGCCTTGTCCTCCTGCGAACCAGGACTATCTAGCTGTTCTTCCAGCACTTCTAGATCCAGTCTGAATTTAGTGAACCAGTCCCGTGTCAAACAGTTGACATGTAACGGGTAATCCTTGGTGAAGTATTCCTTGTAACCACAACAGTCCTTAAACTTTAACAACTCCTCGTTGTTATTATTGAATGTGTTCAACAAGGCTTCTAATTCCGCTATGCGCTTACGGTAGTATGCGCTGTTTTTCCTTGCCTTGTTCTCCTTCCTACAATTCCTGATTCTCTTATGAATTGCCTCGCTCTGCAGCTTTTGAGCTTCCAGCAATCTTATCGCTTCTCTTGGCGTTTCCATAGACCGAACAAATTCTTATCTCTGACGCCGTAATAAATGCTACAAATTCGTTTTCTTTCTTTTTATATAAATTTTATTAATAAACAATCCTTTTTTTTTTGAATCTTATTGAGACACTTAAACTAACAAATTATAAATAACAATGATACTCTTCCTATAGCATTCCACGTCTCTTGCATTGTTGCTGCTCCAATTGGCATACCTCTTCCCACAATCTATTAGCTTGTTCCCACGGCATAGGGACCTCCACAGTTTGCTGCTCCTTCAGTATTTCTCTCAAACACGCCAGTCGCTTCCGTTCACGCTTTTGCTCTCCTCCTCTTTTCCTAATCCCAAACCGCTTTCCGTCCTTCAGTAACGACGTTATATCCTTCAGTTGTCGCACAGTGCTTCCAGGTTCAACTCCAACTTTTGCTTTCTTTAATAACCAAAGAGAAAAAAAAACTCTTAAATTCTCACTCAACACGGTTTCGACCCTATTTCTCCGTAGTGTAATGCCGCGGAGATAAACTATATATGAAAATCATACTTATTCTAGTATAAAAATTATACTTTTACTAGTATTAAAATTATACTTATATTACTAGTATAAAAAATTACACCTAATTTATTATGCAACCACCGTTGGTATTTACAGATCATTTAAAATATTACTCCTAATTCCGAAGATGTCTTTGGTTTAATAAAATTGTTTCCAAAAATCTTCATACCCATAGAACAATTTTACAGCAGAATCATACGCATTTTCATTGCAGCACAATGATACGCTTAGCTGCTTTGTCTTTTTGGTACCAAAAATTACTTTAACGTTGCCACGCAAATTGTAGTTCCGGAACTACATAAACTTGATGCACAACACGTGTTGTAAACACTTCTTGAAATATTTTTTCCTAATACCCTAAGCTCAAAAGCCAATCATTTAAATCAAACAACAAAAATTCAGAACTAAACAATACAAAAACAATTTAAATTTCTCAATATTGACCACATGGCCTTATAAACAATATAAATGTCCCTCACGACAAACAAATTCAAATCCCCTACAAAAAAATCCTCACAGCTAGGATGAACATACATAGACCGTCCGATCATACTGACGGTTTATGGTTGCCATTCAAAGCTGCGTGCAACAGCGCAAACGCGCCTGTATGTTGCAACTTCTTTGACCAGGGCTACGGCGCCTTCAGGGTCGCAGAAGTATCTACTTAGATTACGCTAATATACACTCTACTCACCAAAATTTTTTTGGATGACATCTTTTTTTCTTAGTGTCCTTAGTTGAGGTCCTTCGAATTCGTTGCAGGGTGCCTCTCTGCTTCAGGGTTCCTTGCCCTGGGATTACTCCAATAGGTCCTTTAGACAGGCTGCGCCAAAATGTTGGGGTCCTCATCTGATGATGTCCTGTCGCGGCTTGTCCTGCGCGGGAACCTGTAAACCTACATCACTTTCTTAAATGAGCACTGCACAATTTTGGGTTTAAAACAACACGAAGTGTATTCTTAAAATACTAGTTCTTATATACTATTTACAGATGAACATTACAGTCTACGTCTTGTCTTTTCTGGTGTTCCAGTTATGCAATTGTTATTTGGTGTCAGTGGCTCAAGCCCACTGACCTACTGCAAGTAAAAGTGTCGTCGTTGCATTCTAAATGTCCCTCGTCAGCTTGACTGCAGAACTGTGACACCCTAAAAGTTTACATCATAATTAATGCATAAATACTACTCATTTACAATATTTGCACCCTAAAAATATGTGCGTTCTTAATGAATTTAATAGGAGCCGGTGCTGTGAGTCAGCTACGCATAGGTAGCTTGATTCTAACTCACAACATCCATCCCCTCTTTCTAAAAGAAGTTAGTGCAACTAACTTCCATTAAATCTCTACAATATTTTTCTTGCACTGCAAACAAATATTTGCATCGATTTAACTCTATATTACATACATATAATTTTTTTTTAATTTTTTTTTTTTTTTTATATCGCCTTATTTGGGTTCTATCACGGTTTTTATTCTTTTCTTTTCAATATTTTCTTTTTTTCAGCTTTTATTTTTTTTTGTAGTTTTTTTTTCTTTACTTTGTTTTTGTTTCTTCTTATTTTTATGTATCATTTTTTTTTTATATTCCTTTTTTTATAATTTGGTCTTTAATTGACTCTTTTCTCATTGGCGTATATACAAATATCTAAACAATAACACAATTATATTCTATATATAAAACCTTATATTATACTACGCCCTCTGGTTCCTGCTGGTCCAGTTGACGACCGTCGTTGTCAGAGTGAGAAATTTAAGCGAGTAGCCTCATCAGCTACATTTTTCTCTGTAGGAGGCCAACGCCATTCCGATACTTGCTTCGAGTTTCCTGGTAGCTACTCTATGGCCTCATAGAGTAGCTATCAGGAAACTCGAAATTGATCCCAAAGCAAACCGGTTTCAAACTTGTCACCTATTTTTCTTGTGACAGCTTGTAAAATATTGCGCGCTCTCACCTCCTCGTCTGGCTCTACCGCCGGTGCTGGGCGAACGCCAAAGTTCTCCGTTTCAAAATAGTCAGCTACAGTCCGATGCAAATTATCTGCCACTATTGAATGGGTAAATAAACAGGACGGTGTCGCCGAAACGTGCTCATTTGTTTTCCCAAACACAATCCATCCAAGTAGAGTTTTAGCGGCATGCGGCCCTTTTGCTCCCAAACACAAAGTTTCAATAGGCAAGCCTAAATGACAGTGATCTAAACCAATGAGAATTGGAGGTATGGCATCTGAATATGGTTTTACTGGAAGCGCTGGTAGATTACGATCACTCGGATGCAAATCTCTTTTAAGCAGACTTTGCATTTGTAAATTTAAATTTTCCACAACATAAACATTACGCAGCGGAAACTTTCTGTTGTTTGCAATGTCACTTAGGTGAACATCGAACACTATAGCTGATTGCTGCTCGGAGCGACCGCCAAACCATTGCAGATTAATTTTTCGGTCTTCTCCACGGAGGCCCAGTTTTGCTATCAAGTTGCTGTTCATCATGGTGACGGATGAACCTTCATCTAAGAGTGCGTACGTGCGGACTGTCTTCTTCCGACCATACAGCGTTACGGGCATAATTTTGAACAGCAATTTCCGTTGGCGCAACTTAGCACTGACTCTGCCTTAACGGAACCTTCACCCTTATCATCAGAAACAGGCGCTGGTCTTTGTCGCTGTGCTTTTCGAACTGTTGATTTATCATGCAACAGCTGGTGATGTTTACGATCGCATCTGTCGACTGGACATTTCTTCCGCCGCTGGCAATATTGCAGCGAGTGTCCCGGTTTAAGAGAAGCATAAACGTAGGCGTTTGATTTCGCTCCACCTCTTTTGTGCATCACATCCCAAGAACCGTTTGAAACTTACGATCGCATGGCCATTTTTGCACAACTGGCATGTCAAGCGTTCATTTTGGTTGTCGACTGTGTGAAGAACTACTTTACGGCGTGACTCAGATTTCATCGTAATGACCCTTGATATTAAATTGGTTATCTCGGTTAACCAATTACTGAAATCAGCAATTGTCGGATACGGCAATATTGCATTCGTGTATTTTTCCCAATACAAATTTTATGCATTGGTTGTTTTCCAATTAGCTCTTCAAGCAACATTGGATTACCTATATGTTGTTGTCCGTTTGCTGTCTGAAGGAACACTACCAGGTTTCTCACCTTTGTTGCAAAGGGTACTAACCTTTCAATTGATGATTCTGAGATGGGCGCCACTTCCTGTATTTGTTGCAGCTGACTTCGAATTAGCAATTCAGGGCGTCCATATCCGAATCGAAGCTGTTCCATAACCGCGGCCACGTTGTCAGGGTGAATCAAAAGGGACCTTACTGACTCACGTGCCTCACATTTGAGACAATTCTGCAACCGCTGACAGTTTTCCAAATTACTGTAGCCATATGCATTCGTAGTTTGTTCGAAGGTGGTCCATAGCATGGGCCAGTCCTCGGGGTGGCCACTGAAATCTGGCAACTCTAAAATCTTTCGCGGCTGTAAAAATAGTGATATAGTCCAGGATTATTATTCCTGATTTGATTCATATGACTCCTGTTTGGATCCATATCATGCGCAGTTGGCAACGGTGTAACATGGTGCTGTTAGCAATACCACATATTTCCAGCAGTCGCTATTGTGCTATGAGTCGCCATAACAGGGCGGCAATAATTATATCCAGAATTCCCACCAGTCGGCATTGTGTTCAGTGTTGGCATTACAGGGCATTGATAAATACGATTAGTATCACCACCAGTCTGTATTGTGTCGCATGTAAACATTAAAACTCCACTGTTCGTTACATTTGAACATACTGCCGAACGCTGAGCGGCAGACATGGCGACAACACTTGGAAATGTCCCTGCACTTTTTGACGATGTTATTGCTGCCATCGGCGTAGCGGCAGACAAAAAACCATCGTGTAACATAACATTGGCTGCGCATGGCGTTGAATGTGCCGAAGCGGCGGCGCAGGGATGCGAACTTAGCGAGAATTGCGTCTTACTGTTGGGGTCCTTATCTCCTTGTCGGCGAGAGACGTCCTCTGGGATGTGTTGTCGCGGCTTGTCCTGCGCGGGAACCTGTAAACCAGCATCACTTTCTTAAATGAGCACTACACAATTTTGGGTTTAAAACAACAAAAAGTTTATTCTTAAAATACTAGTTCTTATATACTATTTACAAATGAACATTACAGTCTACGTCTTGACTCTTCTGGTGTTCCAGTTATGCAATTGTTATTTGGTGTCAGTGGCTCAAGCCCACTGACCTACTGCAAGTAAAAGTGTCGTCGGTGCATTCTAAGTGCCCCTCGTCAGCTTGACTGCAGAACTGTGACACCCTAAAAGTTTACATCATAATTATGCATAAATACTAATTTTTACAATATTTGCACCCTAAAAATATGTGCGTTCTTAATGAATTTAATAGGAGCCGGTGCTGTGAGTCAACTACGCGTAGGTAGCTTGATTCTAACTCACCGCATTACTTTCCTCAGCGATTGATAGTAGCTGCGTAGCTATGTCTGTGTTTTTATGCGCATTTAGCGCAAACAGATTATTGTGCATATCAATTCTGGCAGGCGAATGCGTAATATGGCGGGAAAATTTTGCGTACTACGCATTAATTCTCCTATAGCGTCAGTTCGTAATGCTGGTTGTGTGACGACTTGACCAGTAGCAAATGCAACTTCTTCTTTTAGAGCATGGCACTGTATATTTTTCTCATGCAAGCTTACCTGAGTGCTGCGTAACTCACTTTCGAGGGCGTTTATCCTCTCGAGAATCACACTCCAGGCTTGATGATCTGCAGTAGCCGCTTCTACACTTGCGACATTTTGAGGCTCCATAGTTGTCTTCTTGTCGGCGACTGTAGCAGGAAAATCGAACGATGCAACGGCAGGTAGCGCACTGGTGGCGGTGGTTGCAATCGTTGAAGTCAAGGCTACAGGTGATGACAGACCAGAAATATTGGTGGTCTCAGATGTCGATGTGTTGGCTCCACTAATATTGGCCTTTTTCGAACCCTTTTTCATCTTGCTGGACCGTGTGTTACTTGCAGGCGGCGTGTGAAACATAAATTGCGCGTTATATAATTAATATAAATTTATGATCACTAAAATAAAGATGCACACGAAATAAAAAATTGTGACGAGTAAAAGGATTGAAAATTTAATATTGGCAACTTACTATTTATTTCTAAAATACAAAGTAAAAATCAATTCAAATTAAAAATGCGCTGTGCGTCGCTTACCGTGGTGTGCTATTCGGCTGTCACTCGTCAACTGTGCAAACCGGCAACACGCTCACGATCAGCGAAACACAATATTCAAAATACACGATGGCAATTCACGAATGGTCGGCAACTCTTCGGCAAATCTTTCTTACACTTCAAATGGCCCTAACTTCTATACGGTACGTCCTACACCTATCAAAGTTTGCAACATACAAATGCTAGAGACTTTTTACTGGAGCGTCATAAAACCTTGAAATTTTGTAACAATAAAGTACTCGAGCCTCTTGTCAATTTAAGCTATCGCTCAACGCTATGTTACCTTTGAGTCCCAAATCGAACACTGATAAAACTTCAAATGGCCCTAACTACTATACGGTACTTCCTACACCTATCAAAGTTTGCAACATACAAATGCTTGAAACTTTTTTCTACAGCGTCATAAAACCTTGAAATTTTGTAGCAATAAAGTACTCGAGCCTCTTGTTAATTTAAGCTATCGCTCAAAGCTATGCTACCCTTGAGTCCCAAATCGAACACTGATAAAACTTAAAATGGCCCTAACTTCTATACGGTACGTTCTACACCTATCAAAGTTTGCAACATACAAATGCTTGTAACTTTTTACTGGAGCGTCATAAAACCTTGAAATTTTGTAACAATAAAGTACTCGAGCCTCTTACTAATTTAAGCTATCGATCAAAGCTATGCTAACCGTGAGTCCCTATTCAAACACTGATAAAACTTCAAACGGCCCTAACTTCTATACGGTACGCACTACACCTATCAAAGTTTGCAACATACAAATGCTTGAAACTTTTTACTGGAGCGTCATAAAACCTTGAAATTTTGTAGCAATAAAGTACTCGAGCCTCTTGTCAATTTAAGCTATCGCTCAAAGCTATGCTACCCTTGAGTCCCAAATCGAACACTGATAAAACTTCAAATGGCCCTAACTTCCATACGGTACGTCCTACACCTATCAAAGTTTGCAACATACAAAGGCTTGTAACTTTTTACTGGAGCGTCATACAACCTTGAAATTTTGTAACAATAAAGTACTCTAGCCTCTTGTTAATTTAAGCTATCGCTCAAAGCTATGCTACCCTTGAGTCCAAAATCCAACACTGATAAAACTTCAAATGGCCCTAGCTTCTATACGGTACGTCCTACACCTATCAAAGTTTGCAACATACAAATGCTTGTAACTTTTTACTGGAGCGTCATAAAACCTTGAAATTTTGTAACAATAAAGTATTCGAGCCTCTTGTCAATTTAAGCTATCGCTCAAAGCTATGCTACCCTTGAGTCCCAAACCAAACACTGATAAAACTTCAAATGGCCCTAACTTCTATACGGTACGTCCTACACCTATCAAAGTTTGCAACATACAAATGCTTGTAACTTTTTACTGGAGCGTCATAAAACCTTGAAATTTTGTAACAATAAAGTACTCGAGCCTCTTGTCAATTTAAGCTATCGCTCAAAGCTATGCTACCCTTGAGTCCCAAATCAAACACTGATAAAACTTCAAATAGCCCTAACTTCTATACGGTACGTCCTACACCTATCAAAGTTTGCAACATACAAATGCTTGTAACTTTTACTGGAGCGTCAAAAAAGTTTGCAACATACAAATGCTTGTAAGTTTTTACTGGAGCGTCATAAGAACTTCAACTTTTGTAACAATAGTGTACTCGAGCCTCTTGTCAATTTAAGCTATCGCTCAAAGCTATGCTACCCTTGAGTCCCAAATCAAACTCTGATAAAACTTCAAATGGCCCTAACTTCTATACGGTACGTCCTACAGCTACCAAAGTTTGCAACATACAAATGCTTGTAACTTTTTACTAGAGCGTCATAAAACCATGAAATTTTGGAACAATAAAGTACTCGAGCCTCTTGTCAATTTAAGCTATAGCTCAAAGCTTTTCTACTCTTGAGTCCCAAATCAAACACTGATAAAACTTCTAATGGCCCTAACTTCTATACGGTACGTCCTACACCTATCAAAGTTTGCAACATACAAATGCTTGTAACTTTTTACTGGAGCGTCATAAAACCTTGAAATTTTGTAACAATAAAGTTCTCGAGGCTCTTGTCAATTTAAGCTATCGCACAACGCCATGCTACCCTTGAGTCCCAAATCAAACACTGATAAAACTTCAAATGGCCCTAACTTCTATACGGTACGTCCTACACCTATCAAAGTTTGCATCATACAAATGCTTGTAACTTTTTACTGGAGCGTCACAAAACCTTGAAATTTTGTAACAATAAAGTACTCGAGCCTCTTGTCAATTTAAGCTATCGCTCAAAGCTATGCTACCCTTGAGTCATAAATCAAACACTGATAAAACTTCAAATGGCCGTTACTTCTATACGGTATGTCCTACACCTATCAAAGTTTGCAACATACAAATGCTTGTAACTTTTTTACTTACGCGTCATAAAATCTTGAAATTTTGTAACAATAAAGTACTCGACCCTCTTGTCAATTTAAGCTATCGCTAAAAGCTATGCTAGCCTTGAGTCCTAAATCAAACACTGATAAAACTTCAAATGGCCCTAACTTCTATACGGTACGTCCTACACCTATCAAAGTTTGCAACATACAAATGCTTGTAACTTTTTACTGGAGCGTCATAAAACCTTGAAATTTTGTAACAATAAATTTCTCGAGTCTCTTGTCAATTTAAGCTATCGCTCAAAGCTATGCTACACTTGCGTCCCAAATCAAATACTGATAAAACTTCAAATGCCCCTAACTACTATACAGTACGTCCTATACCTATCAAAGTTTGCAACATACAAATGCTTGTAACTTTTAACTGGAGCGTCATAAAACCTTGAAATTTTGTAACAATAAAGTTCTCGAGGCTGTTGTCAATTTAACCTATCGCTCAAAGCCATGCTACCCTTGAGTCCCAAATCAAACACTGATAAAACTTCAAATGGACATAACTTCTATACGGTACGTCCTACACCTATCAAAGTTTGCAACATACAAATGCTTGTAACTTTGTACTGGAGCGTCATAAAACCTTGAAATTTTGTAACAATAAAGTACTCGAGCCTCTTGTCAATTTAAGCTATCGCTCAAAGCTATGCTACCATTGAGTCCCAAACCAAAGACTGATAAAACTTCAAATGGCCTTAACTTCTATACGATACGTTCTACGCCTATCAAAGTTTGCAACATACAAATGCTTGTAACTTTTTACTGGAGCGTCATAAAACCTTGAAATTTTGTAACAAAATAGAACTCGAACCTCTTGTCAATTTAAGCTATCGCTCAAAGCTATGCTACCCTTGCGTCCCAAATCAAATACTGATAAAACTTCAAATGGCCCTTACTTCTATACAGTACGTCCTACACCTATCAAACTTTGCAACATACAAATGCTTGTAACTTTTTACTGGAGCGTCATAAATCCTTGAAATTTTGTAACAATAAAGTACTCGAGCCTCTTGTCAATTTAAGCTATCGCTCAAAGCTATGCTACCCTTGAGTCCCAAATCAAACACTGATAAAACTTCAAATGGCCCTAACTTCTATACGGTACGTCCTACACCTATCAAAGTTTGCAACATACAAATGCTTGTAACTTTTTACTGGAGAGTCATAAAACCTTGAAATTTTGTAACAATAAAGTACTCGAGCCTCTTGTCAATTTAAGCGATCGCTCAAAGCTATGCTACCCTTAAGTCCCAAATCAAACACTGATAAAACTTCAAATGGCCCTAACTTCTATACGGTACGTCCTACACCTATAAAAGTTTCCAACATACAAATGCTTGTAACTTTTTACTGGAGAGTCATAAAACCTTGAAATTTTGTAACAATAAAGTACTCGAGCCTCTTGTCAATTTTAGCTATCGCTCAAAGCTATGCTACCCTTGAGTCCCAAGTCACACACTGATAAAACTTCAAATGGCCCTAACTTCTATACGGTACTTCCTACACCTATCAAAGTTTGCAATATACAAATGCTTGTAACTTTTTACTGGAGCGTCATAAAACCTTGAAATTTTGTAACAATAAAGTACTCGAGCCTCTTGTCAATATAAGCTATCGCTCAAAGCTAAGCTACCCTTGAGTCCCAAACCAAACACTGATAAAACTTCAAATGGCCCTAACTTCTATACGGTACGTCCTACACCTATCAAAGTTTGCAACATACAAATGCGGGTAACTTTTTACTGGAGCGTCATAAAACCTTGAAATTTTGTAACAATAAAGTACTCGAACCTCTTGTTAATTTAAACTATCGCTCAAAGCTATGCTACCCTTGAGTCCCAAATCAAGCAGTGATAAAACTTTTAATCGCCCTAACTTTTATACGGTACGTCCTACACCTATCAAAGTTTGCAACATACAAATGCTTGTAACTTTTTATTGGAGCGTCATAAAAACTTGAAATTTTGTAACAATAAAGTACTCGAGCCTCTTCTCAATTTAAGCTATCGCTCAAAGCTATGCTACCCTTGAGTCCCAATCCAAACACTGATAAAACTTCCCATACGTCCTACACCTATCAAAGTTTGCAACATACAAATGCTTGTAACTTTTTACTGGAGCGTCATAAAATCTTGAAATTTTGTAACAATAAAGTACTCGAGCCTCTTGTCAATTTAAGCTATCGCTCAAAGCTATGCTACCCTTGAGTCCCAAATCAAACACTGATAAAACTTCAAATGGCCCTAACTTCTATACGGTACGTCCTACACCTATCAAAGTTTGCAACATACAAATGCTTGTAACTTTTTACTGGAGAGTCATAAAACCTTGAAATTTTGTAACAATAAAGTAGTCGAGCCTCTTGTCAATTTAAGCTATCGCTCAAAGCTATCCTACCCTTGAGTCCCAAATCAAACACTGATAAAACTTCAAATGGCCCTAACTTCTATACGATACGTCCTACACCTATCAAAGTTTGCAACATACAAATGCTTGTAACTTTTTACTGGAGCGTCATAAAACATTGAAATTTTGTAACAATAAAGTACTCGAGCCTCTTGTCAATTTAAGCTATCGCTCAAAGCTATGCTACCCTTGAGTCCCAAATTAAACACTGATAAAACTTCAAATGGCCCTAACTTCTATACGGTACGTCCTACACCTATCAAAGTTTGCAACATACAAATGCTTGTAACTTTTTACTGGAGCGTCAAAAAACCTTAAAATTTTGTAACAATAAAGAAATCGAGCCTCTTGTCAATTTAAGCTATCGCTCAAAGCTATGCTAGCCTTGAGTCCCAAATCAAACACTGATAAAACTTCAAATGGCCCTAACTTCTATACGGTACGTCCTACACCTATCAAAGTTTGCAACATACAAATCCTTGTAACTTTTTACTGGAGCGTCATAAAACCTTGAAATTTTGTAACAATAAAGTACTCGAGCCTCTTGTCAATTTAAGCTATCGCTCATAGCTATGCTACGCTTGAGTCCCAAATCAAACACTGATAAAATTTCAAATGGCCCTAACTTCTATAAGGTACGTCCTACACCTATCAAAGTTTGCAACATACAAATGCTTGTAGCTTTTTACTGCAGCGTCATAAAACCTTGAAATTTTGTAACAATAAAGTACTCGAGCCTCTTGTCAATTTAAGCTATCGCTCAAAGCTTTGCTACCCTTGAGTCCCAAATCAAACACTGATAAAATTTCAAATGGCCTTACCTTCTATACGGTACGTCCTACACCTATCAAAGTTTGCAACATACAAATGCTTGTAACTTTTTACTGGAGCGTCATAAAACCTTGAAATTTTGTAACAATAAAGTACTCGAGCCTCTTGTCAATATAAGCTATCGCTCAAAGCTATGCTACCCTTGAGTCCCAAACCAAACACTGATAAAACTTCAAATGGCCCTAACTTCTATACGGTACGTCCTACACCTATCAAAGTTTGCAACATACAAATGCTTGTAACGTTTTACTGGAGCGTCATAAAACCTTGAAATTTTGTAACAATAAAGTACTCGAGCCTCTTGTCAATTTAAGCTATCGCTCAAAGCTATGCTACCCTTAAGTCCCAAATCAAACACTGATAAAACTTCAAATTGCCCTAACTTCTATACGGTACGTCCTACACCTATAAAAGTTCTAACATACAAATGCTTGTAACTTTTTACTGGAGAGTCATAAAACCTTGAAATTTTGTAACAATAAAGTACTCGAGCCTCTTGTCACTTTAAGCTATCGCTCAAAGCTATGCTACCCTTGAGTCCCAAATCAAACACTGATAAAACTTCAAATGGCCCTAACTTCTATACGGTACGTCCTACACCTATCAAAGTTTGCAACATACAAACGCTTGTAACTTTTTACTGGAGCGTCATAAAACCTTGAAATTTTGTAACAATAAAGTACTCGAACCTCTTGTCAATTTAAACTATCGCTCAAATCTATGCTACCCTTGAAGCCCAAATCAAGCACTGATAAAACTTCAAATCGCCCTAACTTCTATACGGTACGTCCTACACCTATCAAAGTTTGCAACATACAAATGCTTGTAACTTTTTATTGGAGCGTCATAAAAACTTGAAATTTTGTAACAATAAAGTACTCGAGCCTCTTGTCAATTTAAGCTATCGCTCAAAGCTATGCTACCCTTGAGTCCCAAATCAAACACTGATAAAACTTCAAATGGCCCTAACTTCTATACGATACGTCCTACACCTATCAAAGTTTGCAACATACAAATGCTTGTAACTTTTTACTGGAGCGTCATAAAACCTTGAAATTTTGTAACAATAAAGTACTCGAGCCTCTTGTCAATTTAAGCTATCGCTCAAAGCTATGCTACCCTTGAGTCCCAAATCAAACACTGATAAAACTTCAAATGGCCCTAACTTCTATACGGTACGTCCTACACCTATCAAAGTTTGCAACATACAAACGCTTGTAACTTTTTACTGGAGCGTCATAAAACCTTGAAATTTTGTAACAATAAAGTACTCGAACCTCTTGTCAATTTAAACTATCGCTCAAATCTATGCTACCCTTGAAGCCCAAATCAAGCACTGATAAAACTTCTAATCGCCCTAACTTCTATACGGTGCGTCCTACACCTATCAAAGTTTGCAACATACAAATGCTTGTAGCTTTTTACTGCAGCGTCATAAAACCTTGAAATTTTGTAACATTAAAGTACTCGAGCCTCTTGTCAATTTAAGCTATCGCTCAAAGCTTTGCTACCCTTGAGTCCCAAATCAAACACTGATAAAATTTCAAATGGCCCTACCTTCTATACGGTACGTCCTACACCTATCAAAGTTTGCAACATACAAATGCTTGTAACTTTTTACTGGAGCGTCATAAAACCTTGAAATTTTGTAACAATAAAGTACTCGAGCCTCTTGTCAATTTAAGCTATCGCTCAAAGCTATGCTACCCTTAAGTCCCAAATCAAACACTGATAAAACTTCAAATGGCCCTAACTTCTATACGGTACTTCCTACACCTATCAAAGTTTGCAATATACAAATGCTTTTAACTTTTTACTGGAGCGTCATAAAACCTTGAAATTTTGTAACAATAAAGTACTCGAGCCTCTTGTCAATATAAGCTATCGCTCAAAGCTATGCTACCCTTGAGTCCCAAACCAAACTCTGATAAAACTTCAAATGGCCCTAACTTCTATACGGTACGTCCTACACCTATCAAAGTTTGCAACATACAAATGCTTGTAACGTTTTACTGGAGCGTCATAAAACCTTGAAATTTTGTAACAATAAAGTACTCGAGCCTCTTGTCAATTTAAGCTATCGCTCAAAGCTATGCTACCCTTAAGTCCCAAATCAAACACTGATAAAACTTCAAATTGCCCTAACTTCTATACGGTACGTCCTACACCTATAAAAGTTCCAACATACAAATGCTTGTAACTTTTTACTGGAGAGTCATAAAACCTTGAAATTTTGTAACAATAAAGTACTCGAGCCTCTTGTCACTTTAAGCTATCGCTCAAAGCTATGCTACCCTTGAGTCCCAAATCAAACACTGATAAAACTTCAAATGGCCCTAACTTCTATACGGTACTTCCTACACTTATCAAAGTTTGCAATATACAAATGCTTGTAACTTTTTACTGGAGCGTCATAAAATCTTGAAATTTTGTAACAATAAAGTACTCGAGCCTCTTGTCAATATAAGCTATCGCTCAAAGCTATGCTACCCTTGAGTCCCAAACGAAACACTGATAAAACTTCAAATGGCCCTAACTTCTATACGGTACGTCCTACACCTATCAAAGTTTGCAACATACAAACGCTTGTAACTTTTTACTGGAGCGTCATAAAACCTTGAAATTTTGTAACAATAAAGTACTCGAACCTCTTGTCAATTTAAACTATCGCTCAAATCTATGCTACCCTTGAAGCCCAAATCAAGCACTGATAAAACTTCTAATCGCCCTAACTTCTATACGGTGCGTCCTACACCTATCAAAGTTTGCAACATACAAATGCTTGTAACTTTTTATTGGAGCGTCATAAAAACTTGAAATTTTGTAACAATAAAGTACTCGAGCCTCTTGTCAATTTAAGCTATCGCTCAAAGCTATGCTACCCTTGAGTCCCAAATCAAACACTGATAAAACTTCAAATGGCCCTAACTTCTATACGATACGTTCTACACCTATCAAAGTTTGCAACATACAAATGCTTGTAACTTTTTACTGGAGCGTCATAAAACCTTGAAATTTTGTAACAATAAAGTACTCGAGCCTCTTGTCAATTTAAGCTATCGCTCAACGCTATGCTACCCTTGAGTCCCAAATCAAACACTGATAAAACTTCAAATGGCCCTAACTTCTATACGGTACGTCCTACACCTATCAAAGTTTGCAACATACAAATGCTTGTAACTTTTTACTGGAGATTCATAAAACATTGAAATTTTGTAACAATAAAGTAGTCGAGCCTCTTGTCAATTTAAGCTATCGCTCAAAGCTATGCTACGCTTGAGTCCCAAATCAAACACTGATAAAATTTCAAATGGCCCTAACTTCTATAAGGTACGTCCTACACCTATCAAAGTTTGCAACATACAAATGCTTGTAGCTTTTTACTGCAGCGTCATAAAACCTTGAAATTTTGTAACAATAAAGTACTCGAGCCTCTTGTCAATTTAAGCTATCGCTCAAAGCTTTGCTACCCTTGAGTCCCAAATCAAACACTGATAAAATTTCAAATTGGCTTACCTTCTATACGGTACGTCCTACACCTATCAAAGTTTGCAACATACAAATGCTTGTAACTTTTTACTGGAGCGTCATAAAACCTTGAAATTTTGTAACAATAAAGTACTCGAGCCTCTTGTCAATATAAGCTATCGCTCAAAGCTATGCTACCCTTGAGTCCCAAACCAAACACTGATAAAACTTCAAATGGCCCTAACTTCTATACGGTACGTCCTACACCTATCAAAGTTTGCAACATACAAATGCTTGTAACGTTTTACTGGAGCGTCATAAAACCTTGAAATTTTGTAACAATAAAGTACTCGAGCCTCTTGTCAATTTAAGCTATCGCTCAAAGCTATGCTACCCTTAAGTCCCAAATCAAACACTGATAAAACTTCAAATTGCCCTAACTTCTATACGGTACGTCCTACACCTATAAAAGTTCTAACATACAAATGCTTGTAACTTTTTACTGGAGAGTCATAAAACCTTGAAATTTTGTAACAATAAAGTACTCGAGCCTCTTGTCACTTTAAGCTATCGCTCAAAGCTATGCTACCCTTGAGTCCCAAATCAAACACTGATAAAACTTCAAATGGCCCTAACTTCTATACGGTACGTCCTACACCTATCAAAGTTTGCAACATACAAACGCTTGTAACTTTTTACTGGAGCGTCATAAAACCTTGAAATTTTGTAACAATAAAGTACTCGAACCTCTTGTCAATTTAAACTATCGCTCAAATCTATGCTACCCTTGAAGCCCAAATCAAGCACTGATAAAACTTCTAATCGCCCTAACTTCTATACGGTGCGTCCTACACCTATCAAAGTTTGCAACATACAAATGCTTGTAACTTTTTATTGGAGCGTCATAAAAACTTGAAATTTTGTAACAATAAAGTACTCGAGCCTCTTGTCAATTTAAGCTATCGCTCAAAGCTATGCTACCCTTGAGTCCCAAATCAAACACTGATAAAACTTCAAATGGCCCTAACTTCTATACGATACGTCCTACACCTATCAAAGTTTGCAACATACAAATGCTTGTAACTTTTTACTGGAGCGTCATAAAACCTTGAAATTTTGTAACAATAAAGTACTCGAGCCTCTTGTCAATTTAAGCTATCGCTCAAAGCTATGCTACCCTTGAGTCCCAAATCAAACACTGATAAAACTTCAAATGGCCCTAACTTCTATACGGTACGTCCTACACCTATCAAAGTTTGCAACATACAAACGCTTGTAACTTTTTACTGGAGCGTCATAAAACCTTGAAATTTTGTAACAATAAAGTACTCGAACCTCTTGTCAATTTAAACTATCGCTCAAATCTATGCTACCCTTGAAGCCCAAATCAAGCACTGATAAAACTTCTAATCGCCCTAACTTCTATACGGTGCGTCCTACACCTATCAAAGTTTGCAACATACAAATGCTTGTAGCTTTTTACTGCAGCGTCATAAAACCTTGAAATTTTGTAACAATAAAGTACTCGAGCCTCTTGTCAATTTAAGCTATCGCTCAAAGCTTTGCTACCCTTGAGTCCCAAATCAAACACTGATAAAATTTCAAATGGCCCTACCTTCTATACGGTACGTCCTACACCTATCAAAGTTTGCAACATACAAATGCTTGTAACTTTTTACTGGAGCGTCATAAAACCTTGAAATTTTGTAACAATAAAGTACTCGAGCCTCTTGTCAATTTAAGCTATCGCTCAAAGCTATGCTACCCTTAAGTCCCAAATCAAACACTGATAAAACTTCAAATGGCCCTAACTTCTATACGGTACTTCCTACACCTATCAAAGTTTGCAATATACAAATGCTTTTAACTTTTTACTGGAGCGTCATAAAACCTTGAAATTTTGTAACAATAAAGTACTCGAGCCTCTTGTCAATATAAGCTATCGCTCAAAGCTATGCTACCCTTGAGTCCCAAACCAAACTCTGATAAAACTTCAAATGGCCCTAACTTCTATACGGTACGTCCTACACCTATCAAAGTTTGCAACATACAAATGCTTGTAACGTTTTACTGGAGCGTCATAAAACCTTGAAATTTTGTAACAATAAAGTACTCGAGCCTCTTGTCAATTTAAGCTATCGCTCAAAGCTATGCTACCCTTAAGTCCCAAATCAAACACTGATAAAACTTCAAATTGCCCTAACTTCTATACGGTACGTCCTACACCTATAAAAGTTCCAACATACAAATGCTTGTAACTTTTTACTGGAGAGTCATAAAACCTTGAAATTTTGTAACAATAAAGTACTCGAGCCTCTTGTCACTTTAAGCTATCGCTCAAAGCTATGCTACCCTTGAGTCCCAAATCAAACACTGATAAAACTTCAAATGGCCCTAACTTCTATACGGTACTTCCTACACTTATCAAAGTTTGCAATATACAAATGCTTGTAACTTTTTACTGGAGCGTCATAAAACCTTGAAATTTTGTAACAATAAAGTACTCGAGCCTCTTGTCAATATAAGCTATCGCTCAAAGCTATGCTACCCTTGAGTCCCAAACGAAACACTGATAAAACTTCAAATGGCCCTAACTTCTATACGGTACGTCCTACACCTATCAAAGTTTGCAACATACAAACGCTTGTAACTTTTTACTGGAGCGTCATAAAACCTTGAAATTTTGTAACAATAAAGTACTCGAACCTCTTGTCAATTTAAACTATCGCTCAAATCTATGCTACCCTTGAAGCCCAAATCAAGCACTGATAAAACTTCTAATCGCCCTAACTTCTATACGGTGCGTCCTACACCTATCAAAGTTTGCAACATACAAATGCTTGTAACTTTTTATTGGAGCGTCATAAAAACTTGAAATTTTGTAACAATAAAGTACTCGAGCCTCTTGTCAATTTAAGCTATCGCTCAAAGCTATGCTACCCTTGAGTCCCAAATCAAACACTGATAAAACTTCAAATGGCCCTAACTTCTATACGATACGTTCTACACCTATCAAAGTTTGCAACATACAAATGCTTGTAACTTTTTACTGGAGCGTCATAAAACCTTGAAATTTTGTAACAATAAAGTACTCGAGCCTCTTGTCAATTTAAGCTATCGCTCAACGCTATGCTACCCTTGAGTCCCAAATCAAACACTGATAAAACTTCAAATGGCCCTAACTTCTATACGGTACGTCCTACACCTATCAAAGTTTGCAACATACAAATGCTTGTAACTTTTTACTGGAGATTCATAAAACATTGAAATTTTGTAACAATAAAGTAGTCGAGCCTCTTGTCAATTTAAGCTATCGCTCAAAGCTATCCTACCCTTGAGTCCCAAATCAAACACTGATAAAACTTCAAATGGCCCTAACTTCTATACGATACGTCCTACACCTATCAAAGTTTGCAACATACAAATGCTTGGAACTTTTTACTGGAGCGTCATAAAACATTGAAATTTTGTAACAATAAAGTACTCGAGCCTCTTGTCAATTTAAGCTATCGCTCAAAGCTATGCTACCCTTCAGTCCCAAATCAAACACTGATAAAACTTCAAATGACCCTAACTTCTATACGGTACGTCCTACACCTATCAAAGTTTGCAACATACAAATGCTTGTAACTTTTTACTGGAGCGTAAAAAACCTTAAAATTTTGTAACAATAAAGTAATCGAGCCTCTTGTCAATTTAAGCAATCGCTCAAAGCTATGCTAGCCTTGAGTCCCAAATCAAACACTGATAAAACTTCAAATGGCCCTAACTTCTATACGGTACGTCCTACACCTATCAAAGTTTGCAACATACAAATCCTTGTAACTTTTTACTGGAGCGTCATAAAACCTTGAAATTTTGTAACAATAAAGTACTCGAGCCTCTTGTCAATTTAAGCTATCGCTCATAGCTATGCTCAAATCAAATACTGATAAAACTTCAAATGGCCCTAACTTCTATACAGTACGTCCTACACCTATCAAAGTTTGCAACATACAAATGCTTGTAACTTTTTACTGGAGCGTCATAAAAACTCGAAATTTTGTAACAATAAAGTACTCGAGCCTCTTGCCAATTTAAGCTATCGCTCAAAGCTATGCTACCCTTGAGTCCCAAATCAAACACTGATAAAACTTCAAATGGCCCTAACTTCTATACGGTACATCCTACACCTATCAAAATTTGCAACATTCAAATGCTTGTAACATTTTACTGGAGCGTCATAAAACCTTAAAATTTTGTAACAATAAAGTACTCGAGCCTCTTGTCAATTTAAGCTATCGCTCAAAGCTATGCTAGCCTTGAGTCCCAAATCAACACTGATAAAACTTCAAATGGCCCTTACTTCTATACGGTACGTCCTACAGCTATCAAAGTTTGCAACATACAAATGCTTGTAACTTTTTACTGGAGCGTCATAAAACCTTGAAATTTTGTAACAATAAAGTACTCGAGCCTCTTGTCAATTTAAGCTATCGCTCAAAGCTATGCTACCCTTGAGTCCCAAATCAAACACTGATAAAACTTCAAATGGCCCTAACTTCTATACGGTACGTCCTACACCTATCAAAGTTTGCAACATACAAATGCTTGTAACTTTTTACTGGAGATTCATAAAACATTGAAATTTTGTAACAATAAAGTAGTCGAGCCTCTTGTCAATTTAAGCTATCGCTCAAAGCTATCCTACCCTTGAGTCCCAAATCAAACACTGATAAAACTTCAAATGGCCCTAACTTCTATACGATACGTCCTACACCTATCAAAGTTTGCAACATACAAATGCTTGTAACTTTTTACTGGAGCGTCATAAAACCTTGAAATTTTGTAACAATAAAGTACTCGAGCCTCTTGTCAATTTAAGCTATCGCTCAAAGCTATGCTACCCTTGAGTCCCAAATCAAACACTGATAAAACTTCAAATGACCCTAACTTCTATACGGTACGTCCTACACATATCAAAGTTTGCAACATACAAATCCTTGTAACTTTTTACTGGAGCGTCATAAAACCTTGAAATTTTGTAACAATAAAGTACTCGAGCCTCTTGTCAATTTAAGCTATCGCTCATAGCTATGCTCAAATCAAATACTGATAAAACTTCAAATGGCCCTAACTTCTATACAGTACGTCCTACACCTATCAAAGTTTGCAACATACAAATGCTTGTAACTTTTTACTGGAGCGTCATAAAAACTCGAAATTTTGTAACAATAAAGTACTCGAGCCTCTTGCCAATTTAAGCTATCGCTCAAAGCTATGCTACCCTTGAGTCCCAAATCAAACACTGATAAAACTTCAAATGGCCCTAACTTCTATACGGTACATCCTACACCTATCAAAATTTGCAACATTCAAATGCTAGTAACATTTTACTGGAGCGTCATAAAACCTTAAAATTTTGTAACAATAAAGTACTCGAGCCTCTTGTCAATTTAAGCTATCGCTCAAAGCTATGCTAGCCTTGAGTCCCAAATCAGCACTGATAAAACTTCAAATGGCCCTAACTTCTATACAGTCCTACAGCTATCAAAGTTTGCAACATACAAATGCTTGTAACTTTTTACTGGAGCGTCATAAAACCTTGAAATTTTGTAACAATAAAGTACTCGAGCCTTTTGTCAATTTAAGCTATCGCTCATAGCTATGCTACCATTGCGTCCCAAGTGAATCACTGATAAAACTTCAAATGGCCCTAACTTCTATACGGTACGTCCTACACCTATCAAAGTTTGCAACATACAAATCCTTGTAACTTTTTACTGGAGCGTCATAAAACCTTGAAATTTTGTAACAATAAAGTACTCGAGCCTCTTGTCAATTTAAGTTATCGCTCAAAGCTATAATATCCTTGAGTTCCAAATCAAACACTGATAAAACTTCAAATGGCCCTAACTTCTATACGGTACGTCCTACACCTATCAAAGTTTGCGACATACAAATACTTGTAACTTTTTACTGGAGCGTCATAAAACCTTGAAATTTTGTAACAATAAAGTACTCGAGCCTCTTGACAATTTAAGCTATCCCTCAAAGCAATGCTAGCCTTGAGTCCCAAATCAAACACTGATAAAACTTCAAATGGCACTAACTTATATACGGTACGTCCTACACCTATCAAAGTTTGCAACATACAAATTCTTGTAACTTTTTACTAGAGCGTCATAAAACCTTGAAATTTTGTAACAATAAAGTACTCGTGCCTCTTGTCAATTTAAGCTTTCGCTCATAGCTATGCTACCCTTGAGTCCCAAATCAATCACTGATAAAACTTCAAATGGCCCTAACTTCTATACGGTCGTCCTACACCTATCAATATTTGCAACATATAAATGCTTGTAACTTTTTACTGGAGCGTCATAAAACCTTGAAATTTTGTAACAATAAAGTAATCGAGCCTCTTGTCAATTTAAGCTATCGCTCAAAGCTATGCTACCCTTGCGTCCCAAATCAAATACTGATAAAACTTCAAATGGCCCTAACTTCTATACAGTACGTCCTACACCTATCAAAGTTTGCAACATACAAATGCTTGTATCTTTTTACTGGAGCGTCATAAAACCTTGAAATTTTGTAACAATAAAGTACTTGAGCCTCTTGTCAATTTAAGCTATCGCTCAAAGCTATGCTACCCTTGCATCCCTAATCAAATACTGATAAAACTTCAAAGGCCCTAACTTCTATACAGTACCTCCTACACCTATCAATGTTTGAAACATACAAATGCTTGTAACTTTTTACTGGAGCGTCATAAAACCTTGAACTTTTGTAACAATAAAGTACTCGAGCCTCTTGACAATTTAAGCTATCGCTCAAAGCTTTGCCACCCTTGAGTCCCAAATCAAACACTGATAAAACTTCAAATGGCCCTAACTTCTATACGGTACGTCCTACACCTATCAAAGTTTGCAACATACAAATGCTTGTATATTTTTACTGGAGCGTCATAAAACCTTGAAATTTTGTAACACTAAAATACTCGAGTCTCTTGTCAATTTAAGCTATCGCTCAAAGCTATGCTACCCTTGCGTCCCAAATCAAATACTGATAAAACTTCAAATGGCCCTAACTTCTATACAGTACGTCCTACACCTATCAAAGTTTGCAACATACAAATGCTTGTAACTTTTTACTGGAGCGTCATAAAACCTTGAAATTTTGTAACAATAAAGTACTCGAGCCTCTTGTCAATTTAAGCTATCGCTCAAAGCTATGCTACCCTTGAGTCCCAAATCAAACACTGATAAAACTTCAAATGACCCTAACTTCTATACAGTACGTCCTACACCTATCAAAGTTTGCAACATACAAATGCTTGTAACTTTCACTGGAGCGTCATAAAACCTTGAACTTTTGTAACAATAAAGTACTCGAGTCTCTTGTCAATTTAAGCTATCGCTCAAAGCTATGCTACCCTTGCGTCCCAAATCAAATACTGATAAAACTTCAAATGGCCCTAACTTCTATACATTACGTCCTACACCTTCAGCATACAAATGATTGTAACTTTTTACTGGAGCGTCATAAAAACTTGAAATTTTGTAACATTAAAATACTCGAGCCTCTTGTCAATTTAAGCTATCGCTCAAAGCTATGCTACCCTTGAGTCCCAAATCAAATACTGATAAAACTTCAAATGGCCCTAACTTCTATACGGTACGTCTTACACCTATCAAAGTTTGCAACATACAAATGCTTGTAACTTTTTACTGGAGAGTCATAAAACCTTGAAATTTTGTAACAATAAAGTACTCGAGCCACTTGTCAATTTAAGCTATCGCTCAAAGCTATGCTACCCTTGAGTCCCAAATCAAGCACAGATAAAACTTCAAATGGCCCTAACTTCTATACGGTACATCCTACACCTATCAAAGTTTGCAACATACAAATGCTTGTAACTTTTTATTGGAGCGTCATAAAAACTTGAAATTTTGTAACAATAAAGTACTCGAGCCTCTTGAAAAATTTAAGTTATCGCTCAAAGCTATGCTACCCTTGAGTCCCAAATCAAACACTGATAAAACTTCAAATGGCCCTAACTTTTATACGGTACGTCCTACACCTATCAAAGTTTGCAACATACAAATGCTTGTAACATTTTACTGGAGCGTCATAAAACCTTAAAATTTTGTAACAATAAAGTACTCGAGCCTCTTGTCAATTTAAGCTATCGCTCAAAGCTATGCTAGCCTTGAGTCCCAAATCAAACACTGATAAAACTTCTAATGGCCCTAACTTCTATACGGTACGTCCTACAGCTATCAAAGTTTGCAACATACAAATGCTTGTAACTTTTTACTGGAGCGTCATAAAACCTTGAAATTTTGTAACAATAAAGTACTCGAGCCTCTTGTCAATTTAAGCTATCGCTCATAGCTATGCTACCATTGAGTCCCAAATGAATCACTGATAAAACTTCAAATGGCCCTAACTTCTATACGGTACGTCCTACACCTATCAAAGTTTGCAACATACAAATCCTTGTAACTTTTTACTGGAGCGTCATAAAACCTTGAAATTTTGTAGCAATAAAGTACTCGAGCCTCTTGTCAATTTAATCTATCGCTCAAAGCTATGCTACCCTTGAGTCCCAAATCAAACACTGATAAAACTTCAAATGGCCCTAACTTCTATACGGTACTTCCTACACATATCAAAGTTTGCAATATACAAATGCTTGTAACTTTTTACTGGAGCGTCATAAAACCTTGAAATTTTGTAACAATAAAGTACTCGAGCCTCTTGTCAATATAAGCTATCGCTCAAAGCTATGCTACCCTTGAGTCCCAAACCAAACACTGATAAAACTTCAAATGGCCCTAACTTCTATACGGTACGTCCTACACCTATCAAAGTTTGCAACATACAAATGCTTGTAACGTTTTACTGGAGCGTCATAAAACCTTGAAATTTTGTAACAATAAAGTACTCGAGCCTCTTGTCAATTTAAGCTATCGCTCAAAGCTATGCTACCCTTAAGTCCCAAATCAAACACTGATAAAACTTCAAATGGCCCTAACTTCTATACGGTACGTCCTACACCTATAAAAGTTTCCAACATACAAATGCTTGTAACTTTTTACTGGAGAGTCATAAAACCTTGAAATTTTGTAACAATAAAGAACTCGAGCCTCTTGTCAATTTAAGCTATCGCTCAAAGCTATGCTACCCTTGAGTCCCAAATCAAACACTGATAAAACTTCAAATGGCCCTAACTTCTATACGGTACTTCCTACACCTATCAAAGTTTGCAATATACAAATGCTTGTAACTTTTTACTGGAGCGTCATAAAACCTTGAAATTTTGTAACAATAAAGTACTCGAGCCTCTTGTCAATATAAGCTATCGCTCAAAGCTATGCTACCCTTGAGTCCCAAACGAAACACTGATAAAACTTCAAATGGCCCTAACTTCTATACGGTACGTCCTACACCTATCAAAGTTTGCAACATACAAACGCTTGTAACTTTTTACTGGAGCGTCATAAAACCTTGAAATTTTGTAACAATAAAGTACTCGAACCTCTTGTCAATTTAAACTATCGCTCAAATCTATGCTACCCTTGAGTCCCAAATCAAGCACTGATAAAACTTCTAATCGCCCTAACTTCTATACGGTGCGTCCTACACCTATCAAAGTTTGCAACATACAAATGCTTGTAACTTTTTACTGGAGATTCATAAAACCTTGAAATTTTGTAACAATAAAGTAATCGAGCCTCTTGTCAATTTAAGCTGTCGCTCAAAGCTATCCTACCCTTGAGTCCCAAACCAAACACTGATAAAACTTCCAATACGTCCTACACTTATCAAAGTTTGCAACATACAAATGCTTGTAACTTTTTACTGGAGCGTCATAAAACCTTGAAATTTTGTAACAATAAAGTACTCGAGCCTCTTGTCAATTTAAGCTATCGCTCAAAGCTATGCTACCCTTGAGTCCCAAATCAAACACTGATAAAACTTCAAATGGCCCTAACTTCTATACGGTACGTCCTACACCTATCAAAGCTTGCAACATACAAATGCTTGTAACTTTTTACTGGAGATTCATAAAACCTTGAAATTTTGTAATAATAAAGTAGTCGAGCCTCTTGTCAATTTAAGCTATCGCTCAAAGCTATCCTACCCTTGAGTCCCAAATCAAACACTGATAAAACTTCAAATGGCCCTAACTTCTATACGATACGTCCTACACCTATCAAAGTTTGCAACATACAAATGCTTGTAACTTTTTACTGGAGCGTCATAAAACATTGAAATTTTGTAACAATAAAGTACTCGAGCCTCTTGTCAATTTAAGCTATCGCTCAAAGCTATGCTACCCTTCAGTCCCAAATCAAACACTGATAAAACTTCAAATGGCCCTAACTTCTATACGGTACGTCCTACACCTATCAAAGTTTGCAACATACAAATGCTTGTAACTTTTTACCGGAGCGTCAAAAAACCTTAAAATTTTGTAACAATAAAGTAATCGAGCCTCTTGTCAATTTAAGCTATCGCTCAAAGCTATGCTAGCCTTGAGTCCCAAATCAAACACTGATAAAACTTCAAATGACCCTAACTTCTATACGGTACGTCCTACACCTATCAAAGTTTGTAACATACAAATCCTTGTAACTTTTTACTGGAGCGTCATAAAACCTTGAAATTTTCTAACAATAACGTACTCGAGCCTCTTGTCAATTTAAGCTATCGCTCATAGCTATGCTCAAATCAAATACTGATAAAACTTCAAATGGCCCTAACTTCTATACAGTACGTCCTACACCATCAAAGTTTGCAACATACAAATGCTTGTAACTTTTTACTGGAGCGTCATAAAAACTCGAAATTTTGTAACAATAAAGTACTCGAGCCTCTTGCAAATTTAAGCTATCGCTCAAAGCTATGCTACCCTTGATTCCCAAATCAAACACTGATAAAACTTCAAATGGCCCTAACTTCTATACGGTACGTCCTACACCAATCAAAATTTGCAACATTCAAATGCTTGTAACATTTTACTGGAGCGTCATAAAACCTTAAAATTTTGTAACAATAAAGTACTCGAGCCTCTTGTCAATTTAAGCTATCGCTCAAAGCTATGCTAGCCTTGAGTCCCAAATCAACACTGATAAAACTTCAAATGGCCCTAACTTCTATACGGTACGTCCTACAGCTATCAAAGTTTGCAACATACAAATGCTTGTAACTTTTTACTGGAGCGTCATAAAACCTTGAAATTTTGTAACAATAAAGTACTCGAGCCTCTTGTCAATTTAAGTTATCGCTCAAAGCTATAATATCCTTGAGTTCCAAATCAAACACTGATAAAACTTCAAATGGCCCTAACTTCTATACGTTACGTCCTACACCTATCAAAGTTTGCGACATACAAATACTTGTAACTTTTTACTGGAGCGTCATAAAACCTTGAAATTTTGTAACAATAAAGTACTCGAGCCTCTTGACAATTTAATCTATCGCTCAAAGCTATGCTACCCGTGAGTCCCAAATCAAGCACTGGTAAAACTTCAAATGGCCCTAACTTCTATACGGTACGTCCTACACCTATCAATATTTGCAACATACAAATGCTTGTAACTTTTTACTGGAGCGTCATAAAACTTTAAAATTTTGTAACAATAAAGTACTGGAGCCTCTTGTCAATTTAAGCTATCCCTCAAAGCTATGCTAGCCTTGGGTCCCAAATCAAACACTGATAAAACTTCAAATGGCACTAACTTATATACGGTACGTCCTACACCTATCAAAGTTTGCAACATACAAATTCTTGTAACTTTTTACTGGAGCGTCATAAAACCTTGAAATTTTGTAACAATAAAGTACTCGTGCCTCTTGTCAATTTAAGCTTTCGATCATAGCTATGCTACCCTTGAGTCCCAAATCAATCACTGATAAAACTTCAAATGGCCCTAACTTCTATACGGTCGTCCTACACCTATCAAAATTTGCAACATATAAATGCTTGTAACTTTTTACTGGAGCGTCATAAAACCTTGAAATTTTGTAACAATAAAGTACTCGAGCCTCTTGTCAATTTAATCTATCGCTCAAAACTATGCTACGCTTGAGTGCCAAATCAAACACTGATAAAATTTAAAATGGCCCTAACTTCTATACGGTACATCCTACACCTATCAAAATTTGCTTGTAAATTTTTACTGGAGCGTCATAAAACCTTGAAATTTTGTAACAATAAAGTACTCGAGCCTCTTGTAAATTTAAGCTATCGCTCAAAGCTTTGCTATCCTTGAGTCACAAATCAAACACTGATAAAATTTCAAATGGCCCTACCTTCTATACGGTACATCCTACACCTATCAAAGTTTGCAACATACAAATGCTTGTAACTTTTTACTGGAGCGTCATAAAACCTTGAAATTTTGTAACAATAAAGTAATCGAGCCTCTTGTCAATTTAAGCTATCGCTCAAAGCTATGCTACCCTTGCGTCCCTAATCAAATACTGATAAAACTTCAAAGGCCCTAACTTCTATACAGTACCTCCTACACCTATCAATGTTTGCAACATACAAATGCTTGTAACTTTTTACTGGAGCGTCATAAAACCTTGAACTTTTGTAACAATAGAGTACTCGAGCCTCTTGACAATTTAAGCTATCGCTCAAAGCTTTGCCACCCTTGAGTCCCAAATCAAACACTGATAAAACTTCAAATGGCCCTAACTTCTATACGGTACGTCCTACACCTATCAAAGTTTGCAACATACAAATGCTTGTATCTTTTTACTGGAGCGTCATAAAACCTTGAAATTTTGTAACAATAAAATACTCGAGTCTCTTGTCAATTTAAGATATCGCTCAAAGCTATGCTACCCTTGCGTCCCAAATCAAATACTGATAAAACTTCAAATGGCCCTAACTTCTATACAGTACGTCCTACACCTATCAAAGTTTGCAACATACAAATGCTTGTAACTTTTTACTGGAGCGTCATAAAACCTTGAAATTTTGTAACAATAAAGTACTGGAGCCTCTTGTCAATTTAAGCTATCGCTCATAGCTATGCTTCCATTGCGTCCCAAATGAATCACTGATAAAACTTCAAATGGCCCTAACTTCTATACGGTACGTCCTACACCTATCAAAGTTTGCAACATACAAATGCTTGTAACTTTTTACTGGAGCGTCATAAAACCTTGAAATTTTGTAACAATAAAGTACTCGAGCCTTTTGTCAATTTAAGCTATCGCTCATAGCTATGCTACCATTGCGTCCCAAATGAATCACTGATAAAACTTCAAATGGCCCTAACTTCTATACGGTACGTCCTACACCTATCAAAGTTTGCAACATACAAATCCTTGTAACTTTTTACTGGAGCGTCATAAAACCTTGAAATTGTGTAACAATAAAGTACTCGAGCCTCTTGTCAATTTAAGTTATCGCTCAAAGCTATAATATCCTTGAGTTCCAAATCAAACACTGATAAAACTTCAAATGGCCCTAACTTCTATACGGTACGTCCTACACCTATCAAAGTTTGCGACATACAAATACTTGTAACTTTTTACTGGAGCGTCATAAAACATTGAAATTTTGTAACAATAAAGTACTCGAGCCTCTTGTCAATTTAAGCTATCGCTCAAAGCTATGCTAGCCTTGAGTCCCAAATCAACACTGATAAAACTTCAAATGGCCCTAACTTCTATACGGTACGTCCTACAGCTATCAAAGTTTGCAACATACAAATGCTTGTAACTTTTTACTGGAGCGTCATAAAACCTTGAAATTTTGTAACAATAAAGTACTCGAGCCTCTTGTCAATTTAAGTTATCGCTCAAAGCTATAATATCCTTGAGTTCCAAATCAAACACTGATAAAACTTCAAATGGCCCTAACTTCTATACGGTACGTCCTACACCTATCAAAGTTTGCGACATACAAATACTTGTAACTTTTTACTGGAGCGTCATAAAACCTTGAAATTTTGTAACAATAAAGTACTCGAGCCTCTTGACAATTTAATCTATCGCTCAAAGCTATGCTACCCGTGAGTCCCAAATCAAGCACTGGTAAAACTTCAAATGGCCCTAACTTCTATACGGTACGTCCTACACCTATCAATATTTGCAACATACAAATGCTTGTAACTTTTTACTGGAGCGTCATAAAACATTAAAATTTTGTAACAATAAAGTACTGGAGCCTCTTGTCAATTTAAGCTATCCCTCAAAGCTATGCTAGCCTTGGGTCCCAAATCAAACACTGATAAAACTTCAAATGGCACTAACTTATATACGGTACGTCCTACACCTATCAAAGTTTGCAACATACAAATTCTTGTAACTTTTTACTGGAGCGTCATAAAACCTTGAAATTTTGTAACAATAAAGTACTCGTGCCTCTTGTCAATTTAAGCTTTCGCTCATAGCTATGCTACCCTTGAGTCCCAAATCAATCACTGATAAAACTTCAAATGGCCCTAACTTCTATACGGTCGTCCTACACCTATCAAAATTTGCAACATATAAATGCTTGTAACTTTTTACTGGAGCGTCATAAAACCTTGAAATTTTGTAACAATAAAGTACTCGAGCCTCTTGTCAATTTAATCTATCGCTCAAAACTATGCTACGCTTGAGTGCCAAATCAAACACTGATAAAATTTAAAATGGCCCTAACTTCTATACGGTACATCCTACACCTATCAAAATTTGCTTGTAAATTTTTACTGGAGCGTCATAAAACCTTGAAATTTTGTAACAATAAAGTACTCGAGCCTCTTGTAAATTTAAGCTATCGCTCAAAGCTTTGCTATCCTTGAGTCACAAATCAAACACTGATAAAATTTCAAATGGCCCTACCTTCTATACGGTACATCCTACACCTATCAAAGTTTGCAACATACAAATGCTTGTAACTTTTTACTGGAGCGTCATAAAACCTTGAAATTTTGTAACAATAAAGTAATCGAGCCTCTTGTCAATTTAAGCTATCGCTCAAAGCTATGCTACCCTTGCGTCCCTAATCAAATACTGATAAAACTTCAAAGGCCCTAACTTCTATACAGTACCTCCTACACCTATCAATGTTTGCAACATACAAATGCTTGTAACTTTTTACTGGAGCGTCATAAAACCTTGAACTTTTGTAACAATAAAGTACTCGAGCCTCTTGACAATTTAAGCTATCGCTCAAAGCTTTGCCACCCTTGAGTCCCAAATCAAACACTGATAAAACTTCAAATGGCCCTAACTTCTATACGGTACGTCCTACACCTATCAAAGTTTGCAACATACAAATGCTTGTATCTTTTTACTGGAGCGTCATAAAACCTTGAAATTTTGTAACAATAAAATACTCGAGTCTCTTGTCAATTTAAGATATCGCTCAAAGCTATGCTACCCTTGCGTCCCAAATCAAATACTGATAAAACTTCAAATGGCCCTAACTTCTATACAGTACGTCCTACACCTATCAAAGTTTGCAACATACAAATGCTTGTAACTTTTTACTGGAGCGTCATAAAACCTTGAAATTTTGTAACAATAAAGTACTGGAGCCTCTTGTCAATTTAAGCTATCGCTCATAGCTATGCTTGCATTGCGTCCCAAATGAATCACTGATAAAACTTCAAATGGCCCTAACTTCTATACGGTACGTCCTACACCTATCAAAGTTTGCAACATACAAATGCTTGTAACTTTTTACTGGAGCGTCATAAAACCTTGAAATTTTGTAACAATAAAGTACTCGAGCCTTTTGTAAATTTAAGCTATCGCTCATAGCTATGCTACCATTGCGTCCCAAATGAATCACTGATAAAACTTCAAATGGCCCTAACTTCTATACGGTACGTCCTACACCTATCAAAGTTTGCAACATACAAATCCTTGTAACTTTTTACTGGAGCGTCATAAAACCTTGAAATTGTGTAACAATAAAGTACTCGAGCCTCTTGTCAATTTAAGTTATCGCTCAAAGCTATAATATCCTTGAGTTCCAAATCAAACACTGATAAAACTTTAAATGGCCCTAACTTCTATACGGTACGTCCTACACCTATCAAAGTTTGCGACATACAAATACTTGTAACTTTTTACTGGAGCGTCATAAAACATTGAAATTTTGTAACAATAAAGTACTCGAGCCTCTTGACAATTTAATCTATCGCTCAAAGCTATGCTACCCGTGAGTCCCAAATCAAGCACTGGTAAAACTTCAAATGGCCCTAACTTCTATACGGTACGTCCTACACCTATCAATATTTGCAACATACAAATGCTTGTAACTTTTTACTGGAGCGTCATAAAACCTTAAAATTTTGTAACAATAAAGTACTTGAGCCTCTTGTCAATTTAAGCTATCCCTCAAAGCTATGCTAGCCTTGAGTCCCAAATCAAACACTGATAAAACTTCAAATGGCACTAACTTATATACGGTACGTCCTACACCTATCAAAGTTTGCAACATACAAATTCTTGTAACTTTTTACTGGAGCGTCATAAAACCTTGAAATTTTGTAAATAATAAAGTACTCGTGCCTCTTGTCAATTTAAGCTTTCGCTCATAGCTATGCTACCCTTGAGTCCCAAATCAATCACTGATAAAACTTCAAATGGCCCTAACTTCTATACGGTCGTCCTACACCTATCAAAATTTGCAACATATAAATGCTTGTAACTTTTTACTGGAGCGTCATAAAACCTTGAAATTTTGTAACAATAAAATACTTGAGTCTCTTGTCAATTTAAGCTATCGCTCAAAGCTATGCTACCCTTGCGTCCCAAATCAAATACTGATAAAACTTCAAATGGCCCTAACTTCTATACAGTACGTCCTACACCTTCAGCATACAAATGATTGTAACTTTTTACTGGAGCGTCATAAAACCTTGAAATTTTGTAACATTAAAATACTCGAGCCTCTTGTCAATTTAAGCTATCGCTCAAAGCTATGCTACCCTTGAGTCCCAAATCAAATACTGATAAAACTTCAAATGGCCCTAACTTCTATACGGTACGTCTTACACCTATCAAAGTTTGCAACATACAAATGCTTGTAACTTTTTACTGGAGAGTCATAAAACCTTGAAATTTTGTAACAATAAAGTACTCGACCCACTTGTCAATTTAAGCTATCGCTCAAAGCTATGCTACCCTTGAGTCCCAAATCAAGCACAGATAAAACTTCAAATGGCCCTAACTTCTATACGGTACATCCTACACCTATCAAAGTTAGCAACATACAAATGCTTGTAACTTTTTATTGGAGCGTCATAAAAACTTGAAATTTTGTAACAATAAAGTACTCGAGCCTCTTGCCAATTTAAGCTATCGCTCAAAGCTATGCTACCCTTGAGTCCCAAATCAAACACTGATAAAACTTCAAATGGCCCTAACTTTTATACGGTACGTCCTACACCTATCAAAGTTTGCAACATACAAATGCTTGTAACATTTTACTGGAGCGTCATAAAACCTTAAAATTTTGTAACAATAAAGTACTCGAGCCTCTTGTCAATTTAAGCTATCGCTCAAAGCTATGCTAGCCTTGAGTTCCAAATCAAACACTGATAAAACTTCTAATGGCCCTAACTTCTATACGGTACGTCCTACAGCTATCAAAGTTTGCAACATACATATGCTTGTAACTTTTTACTGGAGCGTCATAAAACCTTGAAATTTTGTAACAATAAAGTACTCGAGCCTCTTGTCAATTTAAGCTATCGCTCATAGCTATGCTACCATTGAGTCCCAAATGAATCACTGATAAAACTTCAAATGGCCCTAACTTCTATACGGTACGTCCTACACCTATCAAAGTTTGCAACATACAAATCCTTGTAACTTTTTACTGGAGCGTCATAAAACCTTGAAATTTTGTAGCAATAAAGTACTCGAGCCTCTTGTCAATTTAATATATCGCTCAAAGCTATCCTACGCTTGAGTCCCAAATCAAACACTGATAAATTTTCAAATGGCCCTAACTTCTATACGGTACGTCCTACACCTATCAAAATTTGCAACATACAAATGCTTCTAACTTTTTACTGGAGCGTCATAAAACCTTGAAATTTTGTAACAATAAAGTACTCGAGCCTCTTGTCAATTTAAGCTATCGCTCAAAGCTATGCTATCCTTGAGTCCCAAATCAAACACTGATAAAACTTCAAATGGCCCTATCTTCTATACGGTATGTCCTACACCTATCAAAGTTTGCAACATACAAATGCTTGTAACTTTTAACTGGAGCGTCATAAAACCTTGAAATTTTGTAACAATAAAGTACTAGAGCCTCTTGTTAATTTAAGCTATCGCTCAAAGCTATGCTACCCTTGCGTCCCAAAGAAAATACTGATAAAACTTTAAATGGCCCTAACTTCTATACAGTACGTCCTACACCTATCAAAGTTTGCAACATACAAATGCTTGTAACTTTTTACTGGAGCGTCATAAAACCTTGAAATTTTGTAACAATAAACTACTCGAGCCTCTTGTCAATTTAAGCTATCGCTCAAACCGATGCTACCCTTGAGTCGCAAATCAAACACTGATAAAACTTCAAATGGCCCTAACTTTTATACGGTACGTCCTACACCTATCAAAGTTTGCAACATACAAATGCTTGTAGCTTTTTACTGCAGCGTCATAAAACCATTAAATTTTGCAATAATAAAGTATTCGAGCCTCTTGTCAATTTAAGCTATCGCTCAAAGCTTTGCTACCCTTGATTCCCAAATCAAACACTGATAAAACTTCTAATGGCCCTAACTTCTATACGGTACCTCCTACACCTATCAAACTTTGCAACATACAAATGCTTGTAGCTTTTTACTGCAGCGTCATAAAACCATTAAATTTTGCAAGAATAAAGTACTCGAGCCTCTTGTCAATTTAAGCTATCGCTCAAAGCTTTGCTATCCTTGAGGCCCAAATCAAACAATGATAAAACTTCAAATGGCCCTAACTTCTATACGGTACGTCCTACACCTATCAAAGTTTGCAATATACAAGTGCTTGTAACTTTTTACTGGAGTGTCATAAAACCTTGAAATTTTGTAACAATAAAGTACTCGAGCCTCTTAATTTAAGCTATCGCTCAAAGCTATGCTACCCTTGCGTCCCAAATCAAACACTGATAAAACTTCAAATGGCCGTAACTTCTATACGGTACGTCCTACACCTATGCTACCCTTGAGTCCCAAGTCAAGCACTGATAAAACTTCAAATGGCCCTAACTTCTATACAGTACGTCCTACACCTATCAAAGTTTGCAACATACAAATGCTTGTAACTTTTTACTGGAGCGTCATAAAACCTTGAAATTTTGTAACAATAAAGTACTCGAGCCTCTTGTCAATTTAAGCTATCGCTCAAAGCTATGCTACCTTGAGTCCCAAATTAAACACTGATAAAACTTCAAATGACCCTAACTTCTATACGGTACGTCCTACACCTATCAAAGTTTGCAACATACAAATGCTTGTAACTTTCACTGGAGCGTCATAAAACCTTGAACTTTTGTAACAATAAAGTACTCGAGTCTCTTGTCAATTTAAGCTATCGCTCAAAGCTATGCTACCCTTGCGTCCCAAATCAAATACTGATAAAACTTCAAATGGCCCTAACTTCTATACAGTACGTCCTACACCTTCAGCATACAAATGATTGTAACTTTTTACTGGAGCGTCATAAAACCTTGAAATTTTGTAACATTAAAATACTCGAGCCTCTTGTCAATTTAAGCTATCGCTCAAAGCTATGCTACCCTTGAGTCCCAAATCAAATACTGATAAAACTTCAAATGGCCCTAACTTCTATACGGTACGTCTTACACCTATCAAAGTTTGCAACATACAAATGCTTGTAACTTTTTACTGGAGAGTCATAAAACCTTGAAATTTTGTAACAATAAAGTACTCGAGCCACTTGTCAATTTAAGCTATCGCTCAAAGCTATGCTACCCTTGAGTCCCAAATCAAGCACAGATAAAACTTCAAATGGCCCTAACTTCTATACGGTACATCCTACACCTATCAAAGTTAGCAACATACAAATGCTTGTAACTTTTTATTGGAGCGTCATAAAAACTTGAAATTTTGTAACAATAAAGTACTCGAGCCTCTTGCCAATTTAAGCTATCGCTCAAAGCTATGCTACCCTTGAGTCCCAAATCAAACACTGATAAAACTTCAAATGGCCCTAACTTTTATACGGTACGTCCTACACCTATCAAAGTTTGCAACATACAAATGCTTGTAACATTTTACAGGAGCGTCATAAAACCTTAAAATTTTGTAACAATAAAGTACTCGAGCCTCTTGTCAATTTAAGCTATCGCTCAAAGCTATGCTAGCCTTGAGTCCCAAATCAAACACTGATAAAACTTCTAATGGCCCTAACTTCTATACGGTACGTCCTACAGCTATCAAAGTTTGCAACATACATATGCTTGTAACTTTTTACTGGAGCGTCATAAAACCTTGAAATTTTGTAACAATAAAGTACTCGAGCCTCTTGTCAATTTAAGCTATCGCTCATAGCTATGCTACCATTGAGTCCCAAATGAATCACTGATAAAACTTCAAATGGCCCTAACTGCTATACGGTACGTCCTACACCTATCAAAGTTTGCAACATACAAATCCTTGTAACTTTTTACTGGAGCGTCATAAAACCTTGAAATTTTGTAGCAATAAAGTACTCGAGCCTCTTGTCAATTTAATATATCGCTCAAAGCTATCCTACGCTTGAGTCCCAAATCAAACACTGATAAATTTTCAAATGGCCCTAACTTCTATACGGTACGTCCTACACCTATCAAAATTTGCAACATACAAATGCTTCTAACTTTTTACTGGAGCGTCATAAAACCTTGAAATTTTGTAACAATAAAGTACTCGAGCCTCTTGTCAATTTAAGCTATCGCTCAAAGCTATGCTATCCTTGAGTCCCAAATCAAACACTGATAAAACTTCAAATGGCCCTATCTTCTATACGGTATGTCCTACACCTATCAAAGTTTGCAACATACAAATGCTTGTAACTTTTAACTGGAGCGTCATAAAACCTTGAAATTTTGTAACAATAAAGTACTAGAGCCTCTTGTCAATTTAAGCTATCGCTCAAAGCTATGCTACCCTTGCGTCCCAAAGAAAATACTGATAAAACTTTAAATGGCCCTAACTTCTATACAGTACGTCCTACACCTATCAAAGTTTGCAACATACAAATGCTTGTAACTTTTTACTGGAGCGTCATAAAACCTTGAAATTTTGTAACAATAAACTACTCGAGCCTCTTGTCAATTGAAGCTATCGCTCAAACCGATGCTACCCTTGAGTCCCAAATCAAACACTGATAAAACTTCAAATGGCCCTAACTTCTATACGGTACGTCCTACACCTATCAAAGTTTGCAACATACAAATGCTTGTAGCTTTTTACTGCAGCGTCATAAAACCATTAAATTTTGCAATAATAAAGTACTCGAGCCTCTTGTCAATTTAAGCTATCGCTCAAAGCTTTGCTACCCTTGATTCCCAAATCAAACACTGATAAAACTTCTAATGGCCCTAACTTCTATACGGTACCTCCTACACCTATCAAACTTTGCAACATACAAATGCTTGTAGCTTTTTACTGCAGCGTCATAAAACCATTAAATTTTGCAAGAATAAAGTACTCGAGCCTCTTGTCAATTTAAGCTATCGCTCAAAGCTTTGCTACCCTTGAGTCCCAAATCAAACAATGATAAAACTTCAAATGGCCCTAACTTCTATACGGTACGTCCTACACCTATCAAAGTTTGCAATATACAAATGCTTGTAACTTTTTACTGGAGCGTCATAAAACCTTGAAATTTTGTAACAATAAAGTACTCGAGCCTCTTGTCAATTTAAGCTATCGCTCAAAGCTATGCTACCCTTGCGTCCCAAATCAAACACTGATAAAACTTCAAATGGCCGTAACTTCTATACGGTACGTCCTACACCTATGCTACCCTTGAGTCCCAAGTCAAGCACTGATAAAACTTCAAATGGCCCTAACTTCTATACGGCACATCCTACACCTATCAAAGTTTGCAACATACAAATTCTTGTCACTTTTTACTGGAGCGTCATAAAACTTTGAATTTTTGTAACAATAAAGTACTCGAGCCTCTTGTCAATTTAAGCTATCGCTCAAAGCTATGCTAGCCTTGAGTCCCAAATCAAACACTGACAAAACTTCAAATGGCCCTAACTTCTATACGGTACGTCCTACACCTATCAAAGTTTGCAACATACAAATGCTTGTAAGTTTTTACTGGAGCGTCATAAATCCTTGAAATTTTATAACAATAAAGTACTCGAGCCTCTTGTCAATTTAAGCTATCGCTGAAAGCTATGCTACGCTTGAGTCCCAAATCAAACACTGATAAAATTTCAAATGGTCCTAACTTCTATACGGTACGTCCTACACCTATCAAAATTTGCAACATACAAATGCTTGTAACTTTTTACTGGAGCGTCATAAAATCTTGAAATTTTGTAACAATAAAGTACTCGAGCCTCTTGTCAATTTAAGCTATCGCTCAAAGCTATTCTATCCTTGAGTCCCAAATCAAACACTGATAAAACTTCAAATGGCCCTAACTTCTGTACGATACGTCCTACACCTATCAAAGTTTGCAACATACAAATGCTTGTAACTTTTTACTAGAGCGTCATAAAACCTTGAAATTTTGGAACAATAAAGTACTCGAGCCTCTTGTCAATTTAAGCTATCGCTCAAAGCTATGCTACCCTTGAGTCCCAAATCAAACACTGATAAAACTTCTAATGGCCCTAACTTCTATACGGTATGTCCTACACCTATCAAAGTTTGCAACATACAAATGCTTGTAGCTTTTTACTGCAGCGTCATAAAATCTTGAAATTTTGCAACAATAAAGTACTCGAGCCTCTTGTCAATTTAAGCTATCGCTCAAAGCTTTGCTACCCTTGAGTCCCAAATCAAACACTGATAAAACTTCTAATGGCCCTAACTTCTATACGGTACCTCCTACACCTATCAAAGTTTGCAACATACAAATGCTTGTAGCTTTTTACTGCAGCGTCATAAAACCTTTAAATTTTGCAACAATAAAATACTCGAGCCTCTTGTCAATTTAAGCTACCGCTCAAAGTTTTGCTACCCTTGAGTCCCAAATCAAACACTGATAAAACTTCTAATGGCCCTAACTTCTATACGGTACCTCCTACACCTATCAAACTTTGCAACATACAAATGCTTGTAGCTTTTTACTGCAGCGTCATAAAACCATTAAATTTTGCAAGAATAAAGTACTCGAGCCTCTTGTCAATTTAAGCTATCGCTCAAAGCTTTGCTACCCTTGAGTCCCAAATCAAACAATGATAAAACTTCAAATGGCCCTAACTTCTATACGGTACGTCCTACACCTATCAAAGTTTGCAACATACAAATGCTTGTAACTTTTTACTGGAGCGTCATAAAACCTTGAAATTTTGTAACAATAAAGTACTCGAGCCTCTTGTCAATTTAAGCTATCGCTCAAAGCTATGCTACCCTTGCGTCCCAAATCAAACACTGATAAAACTTCAAATGGCCGTAACTTCTATACGGTACGTCCTACACCTATGCTACCCTTGAGTCCCAAGTCAAGCACTGATAAAACTTCAAATGGCCCTAACTTCTATACGGCACATCCTACACCTATCAAAGTTTGCAACATACAAATTCTTGTCACTTTTTACTGGAGCGTCATAAAACTTTGAAATTTTGTTACAATAAAGTACTCGAGCCTCTTGTCAATTTAAGCTATCGCTCAAAGCTATGCTAGCCTTGAGTCCCAAATCAAACACTGACAAAACTTCAAATGGCCCTAACTTCAATACGGTACGTCCTACACCTATCAAAGTTTGCAACATACAAATGCTTGTAAGTTTTTACTGGAGCGTCATAAAACCTTGAAATTTTGTAACAATAAAGTACTCGAGCCTCTTGTCAATTTAAGCTATCGCTCATAGCTATGCTACCCTTGAGTCCCAAATCAATCACTGATAAAACTTTAAATGGCCCTAACTTCTATACGGTACGTCCTACACCTATCAAAGTTTGCAACATAGAAATGCTTGTAACTTTTTACTGGAGCGTCATAAATCCTTGAAATTTTGTAACAATAAAGTACTCGAGCCTCTTGTCAATTTAACCTATCGCTGAAAGCTATGCTATGCTTGAGTCCCAAATCAAACACTGATAAAATTTCAAATGGTCCTAACTTCTATACGGTACGTCCTACACCTATCAAAATTTGCAACATACAAATGCTTGTAACTTTTTACTGGAGCGTCATAAAATCTTGAAATTTTGTAAAAATAAAGTACTCGAGCCTCTTGTCAATTTAAGCTATCGCTCAAAGCTATACTATCCTTGAGTCCCAAATCAAACACTGATAAAACTTCAAATGGCCCTAACTTCTGTACGGTACGTCCTACACCTATCAAAGTTTGCAACATACAAATGCTTGTAGCTTTTTACTGGAGCGTCATAAAATCTTGAAATTTTGTAAAAATAAAGTACTCGAGCCTCTTGTCAATTTAAGCTATCGCTCAAAGCTATGCTACCCTTGAGTCCCAAATCAAACACTGATAAAACTTCTAATGGCCCTAACTTCTATACGGTATGTCCTACACCTATCAAAGTTTGCAACATACAAATGCTTGTAGCTTTTTACTGCAGCGTCATAAAATCTTGAAATTTTGCAACAATAAAGTACTCGAGCCTCTTGTCAATTTAAGCTATCGCTCAAAGCTTTGCTACCCTTGAGTCCCAAATCAAACACTGATGAAACTTCTAATGGCCCTAACTTCTATACGGTACCTCCTACACCTATCAAAGTTTGCAACATACAAATGCTTGGAGCTTTTTACTGCAGCGTCATAAAACCTTTAAATTTTGCAACAATAAAATACTCGAGCCTCTAGTCAATTTAAGCTACCGCTCAAAGCTTTGCTACCCTTGAGTCCCAAATCAAACAATGATAAAACTTCAAATGGCCCTAACTTCTATACGGTACGTCCTACACCTATCAAAGTTTGCAACATACAAATGCTTGTAACTTTTTACTGGAGCGTCATAAAACCTTGAAATTTTGTAACAATAAAGTACTCGACCCTCTTGTCAATTTAAGCTATCGCTCAAAGCTATGCTACCCTTGCGTCCCAAATCAAACACTGATAAAACTTCAAATGGCTCTAACTTCTATATGGCACGTCCTACACCTATCAAAGTTTGCAACATACAAATGCTTGTAACTTTTTACTGGAGCGTCATAAAACCTTGTAATTTTGTAACAATAAAGTACTCGAGCCTCTTGTCAATTTAAGCTATCGCTCAAAGCTATGCTACCCTTGAGTCCCAAATCAAACACTGATAAAACTTCAAATGGCCCTAACTTCTATACGGTAGTCCTACACCTATCAAAGTTTGCAACATACAAATGCTTGCCACTTTTTACTGGAGTGTCATAAAAGCTTGAAATTTTTTAACAATAAAGTATGCGAGCCTCTTGTCAATTTAAGCTATCGCTCAAAGCTATGCTACCCTTGAGTCCCAAATCAAACACTGATAAAACTTCAAATGGCCCTAACTTCTACACGGTGCGTCCTACACCTATCAAAGTGTGCAACATACAAGTGCTTGTAACTTTTTATTGGAGCGTCATAAAACCTTGTAATTTTGTAACAATAAAGTACTCGACCCTCTTCTCAATTTAAGCTATCGCTCAAAGCTATGCTACCCTTGCGTCCCAAATCAAACACTGATAAAACTTCAAATGGCCCTAACTTCTATACGGTACGTCCTACACCTATCAAAGTTTGCAACATACAAATGCTTGTAACTTTTTACTGGAGCGTCATAAAACCTTGAAATTTTGTAACAATAAAGTACTCGAGCCTCTTGTCAATTTAAGCTATCGCTCAAAGCTATGCTACCCTTGCGTCCCAAATCAAACACTGATAAAATTTCAAATGGCCTTACCTTCTATACCGTACGTCCTACACCTATCAAAGTTTGCAACATACAAATGCTTGTAACTTTTTACTGGAGCGTCATAAAACCTTGAAATTTTGTAACAATAAAGTACTCGAGCCTCTTGTCAATTTAAGCTATCGCTCAAAGCTATGCTACCCTTGAGTCCCAAATCAAACACTGATAAAACTTCAAATGGCCCTAACTTCTATACGGTACGTCCTACACCTATCAAAGTTTGCAACATACAAATGCTTGCAACTTTTTACTGGAGTGCCATAAAAGCTTGAAATTTTTTAACAATAAAGTATGCGAGCCTCTTGTCAATTTAAGCTATCGCTCAAAGCTATGCTACCCTTGAGTCCCAAATCATACACTGATAAAACTTCAAATGGCCCAAACTTCTATACGGTGCGTCCTACACCTATCAAAGTTTGCAACATACAAGTGCTTGTAACTTTTTATTGGAGCGTCATAAAACCTTGAAATTTTGTAACAATAAAGTACTCGAGCCTCTTGTCAATATAAGCTATCGCTCAATGCTATGGTACCCGAGTCCCAAATCAATCACTGATAAAACTTCAAATGGCCCTAACTTCTATACAGTACGTCCTACACCTATCAAAGTTTGCAACATACAAATGCTTGTATATTTTGACTGGAGCGTCATAAAACCTTGAAATTTTGTAACAATAAAGTTCTCGAGGCTCTTGTCAATTTAAGCTATCGCTCAAAGCCATGCTACCCTTGAGTCCCAAATCAAACACTGATAAAACTTCAAATGGCCCTAACTTCTATACGGTACGTCCTACACCTATCAAAGTTTGTGAAAACATTAAATGGCCCTAACTTCTATACGGTACGTCCTACACATATCAAAGTTTGCAACATACAAATGCTTGTAACTTTTTACTGGAGCGTCATAAAACCTTGAAATTTTGTAACAATAAAGTACTCGAGCCTCTTGTCAATTTAGGCTATCGCTGAAAGCTATGCTACGCTTGAGTCCCAAATCAAACACTTATAAAATTTCAAATGGCCCTTACTTCTATACGGTACGTCCTACACCTATCAAAATTTGCAACATACAAATGCTTGTAACTTTTTACTGGAGCGTCATAAAATCTTGAAATTTTGTAACAATAAAGTACTCGAGCCTCTTGTCAATTTAAGCTATCGCTCAAAGCTATACTATCCTTGAGTCCCAAATCAAACACTGATAAAACTTCAAATGGCCCTAACTTCTATACGGTACGTCCTACACCTATCAAAGTTTGCAACATACAAATGCTTGTTACTTTTTACTAAAGCGTCATAAAACCTTGAAATTTTGGAACAATAAAGTACTGGAGCCTCTTGTCAATTTAAGCTATCGCTCAAAGCTTTGCTACCCTTGAGTCCCAAATCAAACACTGATAAAACTTTTAATGGCCCTAACTTCTATACGGTACCTCCTACACCTATCAAAGTTTGCAACATACAAATGTTTGTAGCTTTTTACTGCAGCGTCATAAAACCTTTAAATTTTGCAACAATAAAGTCCTCGAGCCTCTTGTCAATTTAAGCTATCGCTCAAAGCTTTGCTACCCTTGAGACCCAAATCAAACAATGATAAAACTTCAAATGGCCCTAACTTCTATACGGTACGTCCTACACCTATCAAAGTTTGCAACATACAAATGCTTGTAACTTTTTACTGGAGCGTCATAAAACCTTGAAATTTTGTAACAATAAAGTACTCGAGCCACTTGTCAATTTAAGCTATCGGTCAAAGCTATGCTACCCTTGCGTCCCAAATCAAACACTGATAAAACTTCAAATGGCCCTAACTTCTATACGGTACGTCCTACACCTATGCTACCCTTGAGTCCCAAATCAAGCACTGATAAAACTTCAAATGGCACTAACTTCTATGGGGCACATCCTACACCTATCAAAGTTTGCAACATACAAATGCTTGTAACTTTTTACTGGAGCGTCATAAAACCTTGAAATTTTGTAACAATAAAGTACTCGAGCCTCTTGTCAATTTAAGCTATCGCTCAAAGCTATGCTACCCTTGCGTCCCAAATCAAACACTGATAAAAATTTCAAATGGCCTTACCTTCTATACCGTACGTCCTACACCTATCAAAGTTTGCAACATACAAATGCTGGTAACTTTTTACGGGAGCGTCATAAAACCTTGAAATTTTGTAACATTAAGTACTCGAGCATCTTGTCAATTTAAGCTATCGCTCAAAGCTATGCTACCCTTGAGTCCCAAATCAAACACTGATAAAACTTCAAATGGCCCTAACTTCTATACGGTACGTCCTACACCTATCAAAGTTTGCAACATACAAATGCTTGCAATTTTTTACTGGAGTGTCATAAAACCTTGAAATGTTTTAACAATAAAGTATGCGAGCCTCTTGTCAATATAAGCTATCGCTCAAAGCTATGGTACCCGAGTCCCAAATCAATCACTGATAAAACTTCAAATGGCCCTAACTTCTATACAGTACGTCCTACACCTATCAAAGTTTGCAACATACAAATGCTTGTAAATTTTGACTGGAGCGTCATAAAACCTTGAAATTTTGTAACAATAAAGTTCTCGAGGCTCTTGTCAATTTAAGCTATCGCTCAAAGCCATGCTACCCTTGAGTCCCAAATCAAACTCTGATAAAACTTCAAATGGCCCTAACTTCTATACGGTACGTCCTACACCTATCAAAGTTTGCATCATACAAATGCTTGTAACTTTTTACTGGAGCGTCATAAAACCTTGAAATTTTGTAACAATAAAGTACTCGAGCCTCTTGTCAATTTAAGCTATCGCTCAAAGCTATGCTACCCTTGAGTCCCAAATCAAACACTGATAAAACTTCTAATGGCCCTAACTTCTATACGGTACGTCCTACACCTATCAAAGTTTGTGAAAACATTAAATGGCCCTAACTTCTATACGGTACGTCCTACACATATCAAAGTTTGCAACATACAAATGCTTGTAACTTTTTACTGGAGCGTCATAAAACCTTGAAATTTTGTAACAATAAAGTACTCGAGCCTCTTGTCAATTTAGGCTATCGCTGAAAGCTATGCTACGCTTGAGTCCCAAATCAAACACTTATAAAATTTCAAATGGCCCTTACTTCTATACGGTACGTCCTACACCTATCAAAATTTGCAACATACAAATGCTTGTAAGTTTTTACTGGAGCGTCATAAAATCTTGAAATTTTGTAACAATAAAGTACTCGAGCCTCTTGTCAATTTAAGCTATCGCTCAAAGCTATACTATCCTTGAGTCCCAAATCAAACACTGATAAAACTTCAAATGGCCCTAACTTCTATACGGTACGTCCTACACCTATCAAAGTTTGCAACATACAAATGCTTGTTACTTTTTACTAAAGCGTCATAAAACCTTGAAATTTTGGAACAATAAAGTACTGGAGCCTCTTGTCAATTTAAGCTATCGCTCAAAGCTTTGCTACCCTTGAGTCCCAAATCAAACACTGATAAAACTTTTAATGGCCCTAACTTCTATACGGTACCTCCTACACCTATCAAAGTTTGCAACATACAAATGTTTGTAGCTTTTTACTGCAGCGTCATAAAACCTTTAAATTTTGCAACAATAAAGTCCTCGAGCCTCTTGTCAATTTAAGCTATCGCTCAAAGCTTTGCTACCCTTGAGACCCAAATCAAACAATGATAAAACTTCAAATGGCCCTAACTTCTATACGGTACGTCCTACACCTATCAAAGTTTGCAACATACAAATGCTTGTAACTTTTTACTGGAGCGTCATAAAACCTTGAAATTTTGTAACAATAAAGTACTCGAGCCACTTGTCAATTTAAGCTATCGGTCAAAGCTATGCTACCCTTGCGTCCCAAATCAAACACTGATAAAACTTCAAATGGCCCTAACTTCTATACGGTACGTCCTACACCTATGCTACCCTTGAGTCCCAAATCAAGCACTGATAAAACTTCAAATGGCACTAACTTCTATGGGGCACATCCTACACCTATCAAAGTTTGCAACATACAAATGCTGGTAACTTTTTACGGGAGCGTCATAAAACCTTGAAATTTTGTAACATTAAGTACTCGAGCATCTTGTCAATTTAAGCTATCGCTCAAAGCTATGCTACCCTTGAGTCCCAAATCAAACACTGATAAAACTTCAAATGGCCCTAACTTCTATACGGTACGTCCTACACCTATCAAAGTTTGCAACATACAAATGCTTGCAATTTTTTACTGGAGTGTCATAAAACCTTGAAATGTTTTAACAATAAAGTATGCGAGCCTCTTGTCAATATAAGCTATCGCTCAAAGCTATGGTACCCGAGTCCCAAATCAATCACTGATAAAACTTCAAATGGCCCTAACTTCTATACAGTACGTCCTACACCTATCAAACTTTGCAACATACAAATGCTTGTAAATTTTGACTGGAGCGTCATAAAACCTTGAAATTTTGTAACAATAAAGTTCTCGAGGCTCTTGTCAATTTAAGCTATCGCTCAAAGCCATGCTACCCTTGAGTCCCAAATCAAACTCTGATAAAACTTCAAATGGCCCTAACTTCTATACGGTACGTCCTACACCTATCAAAGTTTGCATCATACAAATGCTTGTAACTTTTTACTGGAGCGTCATAAAACCTTGAAATTTTGTAACAATAAAGTACTCGAGCCTCTTGTCAATTTAAGCTATCGCTCAAAGCTATGCTACCCTTGAGTCCCAAATCAAACACTGATAAAACTTCTAATGGCCCTAACTTCTATACGGTACGTCCTACACCTATCAAAGTTTGCAACATACAAATGCTTGTAGCTTTTTACTGCAGCGTCATAAAACCTTGAAATTTTGTACCAATAAAGTACTCGAGCCTCTTGTCAATTTAAGCTATCGCTCAAAGCTATGCTACCCTTAAGTCCCAAATCAAACACTGATACAATTTCTAATGGCCCTAACTTCTATACGGTACGTCCTACACCTATCAAAGTTTGCAACATACAAATGCTTGTAGATTTTTACTGCAGCGTCATAAAACCTTGAAATTTTGTACCAATGAAGTACTCGAGCCTCTTGTCAACTTAAGCTATCGCTCAAAGCGATGCTACCCTTGAGTCCCAAATCAAACACTGATAAAACTTCTAATGGCCCTAACTTCTATACGGTACGTCCTACACCTATCAAAGTTTGCAACATACAAATGCTTGTAGCTTTTTACTGCAGCGTCATAAAACCTTGAAATTTTGTACCAATAAAGTACTCGAGCCTCTTGTCAATTTAAGCTATCGCTCAAAGCTATGCTACCCTTAAGTCCCAAATCAAACACTGATACAATTTCTAATGGCCCTAACTTCTATACGGTACGTCCTACACCTATCAAAGTTTGCAACATACAAATGCTTGTAGATTTTTACTGCAGCGTCATAAAACCTTGAAATTTTGTACCAATAAAGTACTCGAGCCTCTTGTCAACTTAAGCTATCGCTCAAAGCGATGCTACCCTTGAGTTCCAAATCAAACACTGATAAAACTTCAAATGGCCCTAACTTCTATGCGGTACGTCCTATACCTATCAAAGTTTGCAACATACAAATGCTTGTAACTTTTTACTAGAGCGTCATAAAACCTTGAAATTTTGGAACAATAAAGTACTCGAGCCTCTTGTCAATTTAAGCTATAGCTCAAAGCTTTTCTACCCTTGAGTCCCAAATCAAACACTGATAAAACTTCTAATGGCCCTAACTTCTATACGGTACGTCCTACACCTATCAAAGTTTGCAACATACAAATGCTTGTAACTTTTTACTGCAGCGTCATAAAACCTTGAAATTTTGTACCAATGAAGTACTCGAGCCTCTTGTCAACTTAAGCTATCGCTCAAAGCGATGCTACCCTTGTGTTCCAAATCAAGCACTGGTAAAACTTCAAATGGCACTAACTTCTATACGACACATCCTACACCTATCAAAGTTTGCAACATACAAATGCTTGTAACTTTTTACTGGAGCGTCATAAAACCTTGAAATTTTGAAACAATAAAGTACTCGAGCCTCTTGTCAATTTAAGCTATCGCTCAAAGCTATGCTACCCTTGCGTCCCAAATCAAACACTGATAAAATTTCAAATGGCCTTACCTTCTATACCGTACGTCCTACACCTATCAAAGTTTGCAACATACAAATGCTTGTAACTTTTTACTGGAGCGTCATAAAACCTTGAAATTTTGTAACAATAAAGTACCCGAGCGTCTTGTCAATTTAAGCTATCGCTCAAAGCTATGCTACCCTTGAGTCCCAAATCAAACACTGATAAAACTTCAAATGGCCCTAACTTCTATACGGTACGTCCTACACCTATCAAAGTTTGCAACATACAAATGCTTGCAACTTTTTACTGGAGTGTCATAAAAGCTTGAAATTTTTTTAACAATAAAGTATGCGAGCCTCTTGTCAATTTAAGCTATCGCTCAAAGCTATGCTACCCTTGAGTCCCAAATCAAACACTGATAATACTTCAAATGGCCCTAACTTCTATACGGTACGTCCTACACCTATCAAAGTTTGCAACATACAAATGCTTGTAGATTTTTACTGCAGCGTCATAAAACCTTGAAATTTTGTACCAATAAAGTACTCGAGCCTCTTGTCAACTTAAGCTATCGCTCAAAGCGATGCTACCCTTGAGTTCCAAATCAAACACTGATAAAACTTCAAATGGCCCTAACTTCTATGCGGTACGTCCTATACCTATCAAAGTTTGCAACATACAAATGCTTGTAACTTTTTACTAGAGCGTCATAAAACCTTGAAATTTTGGAACAATAAAGTACTCGAGCCTCTTGTCAATTTAAGCTATAGCTCAAAGCTTTTCTACCCTTGAGTCCCAAATCAAACACTGATAAAACTTCTAATGGCCCTAACTTCTATACGGTGCGTCCTACACCTATCAAAGTTTGCAACATACAAGTGCTTGTAACTTTTTATTGGACCGTCATAAAACCTTGAAATTTTGTAACAATAAAGTACTCGAGCCTCTTGTCAATTTAAGCTATCGCTCAAAGCCATGCTACCCTTGAGGCCCAAATCAAACACTGATAAAACTTCAAATGGCCCTAACTTCTATACGGTACGTCCTACACCTATCAAAGTTTGCAACATACAAATGCTTGTAGCTTTTTACTGCAGCGTCATAAAATCTTGAAATTTTGCAACAATAAAGTACTCGAGCCTCTTGTCAATTTAAGCTATCGCTCAAAGCTTTGCTACCCTTGAGTCCCAAATCAAACACTGATAAAACTTCTAATGGCCCTAACTTCTATACGGTACCTCCTACACCTATCAAAGTTTGCAACATACAAATGCTTGTAGCTTTTTACTGCAGCGACATAAAACCTTTAAATTTTGCAACAATAAAATACTCGAGCCTCTTGTCAATTTAAGCTACCGCTCAAAGCTTTGCTACCCTTGAGTCCCAAATCAAACAATGATAAAACTTCAAATGGCCCTAACTTCTATACGGTACGTCCTACACCTATCAAAGTTTGCAACATACAAATGCTTGTAACTTTTTACTGGAGCGTCATAAAACCTTGAAATTTTGTAACAATAAAGTACTCGACCCTCTTGTCAATTTAAGCTATCGCTCAAAGCTATGCTACCCTTGCGTCCCAAATCAAACACTGATAAAATTTCAAATGGCTCTAACTTCTATACGGTACGTCCTACACCTATCAAAGTTTGCAACATACAAATGCTTGTAACTTTTTACTTTAGCGTCATAAAACCTTGTAATTTTGTAACAATAAAGTACTCGAGCCTCTTGTCAATTTAAGCTATCGCTCAAAGCTATGCTACCCTTGAGTCCCAAATCAAACACTGATAAAACTTCAAATGGCCCTAAGTTCTATACGGTACGTCCTACACCTATCAAAGTTTGCATCATACAAATGCTTGTAACTTTTTACTGGAGCGTCATAAAACCTTGAAAACATTGTAACAATAAAGTACTCGAGCCTCTTGTCAATTTAAGCTATCGCTCAAAGCTACGCTACCCTTGAGTCCCAAATCAAACACTGACAAACTTCAAATGGCCCTAACTTCTATACGGTACGTCCTACACCTATCAAAATTTGCAACATACAAATGCTTGTAACTTTTTACTGGAGCGTCATAAAATCTTGAAATTATGTAACAATAAAGTACTCGAGCCTCTTGTCAATTTAAGCTATCGCTCAAAGCTATGCTACCCTTGCGTCCCAAATCAAACACTGATAAAATTTCAAATGGCCTTACCTTCTATACCGTACGTCCTACACCTATCAAAGTTTGCAACATACAAATGCTTGTAACTTTTTACTGGAGCGTCATAAAACTTTGAAATTTTGTAACAATAAAGTACTCGAGCCTCTTGTCAATTTAAGCTATCGCTCAAAGCTATGCTACCCTTGAGTCCCAAATCAAACACTGATAAAACTTCAAATGGCCCTAACTTCTATACGGTACGTCCTACACCTATCAAAGTTTGCAACATACAAATGCTTGCAACTTTTTACTGGAGTGCCATAAAAGCTTGAAATTTTTTAACAATAAAGTATGCGAGCCTCTTGTCAATTTAAGCTATCGCTCAAAGCTATGCTACCCTTGAGTCCCAAATCAAACACTGATAAAACTTCAAATGGCCCAAACTTCTATACGGTGCGTCCTACACCTATCAAAGTTTGCAACATACAAGTGCTTGTAACTTTTTATTGGAGCGTCATAAAACCTTGAAATTTTGTAACAATAAAGTACTCGAGCCTCTTGTCAATATAAGCTATCGCTCAAAGCTATGTTACCCGAGTCCCAAATCAATCACTGATAAAACTTCAAATGGCCCTAACTTCTATACAGTACGTCCTACACCTATCAAAGTTTGCAACATACAAATGCTTGTAAATTTTGACTGGAGCGTCATAAAACCTTGAAATTTTGTAACAATAAAGTTCTCGAGGCTCTTGTCAATTTAAGCTATCGTTCAAAGCCATGCTACCCTTGAGTCCCAAATCAAACACTGATAAAACTTCAAATGGCCCTAACTTCTATACGGTACGTCCTACACCTATCAAAGTTTGTGAAAACTTCAAATGGCCCAAACTTCTATACGGTACGTCCTACACATATCAAAGTTTGCAACATACAAATGCTTGTAACTTTTTACTGGAGCGTCATAAAACCTTGAAATTTTGTAACAATAAAGTACTCGAGCCTCTTGTCAATTTAGGCTACCGCTGAAAGCTATGCTACGCTTGAGTCCCAAATCAAACACTTATCAAATTTCAAATGGCCCTTACTTCTATACGGTACGTCCTACACCTATCAAAGTTTGCAACATACAAATGCTGGTAACTTTTTACTGGAGCGTCATAAAACCTTGAAATTTTGTAACAATAAAGTACTCGAGCCTCTTGTCAATTTAAGCTATCGCTCAAAGCTATGCTACCCTTGAGTCCCAAATCAAACACTGATAAAACTTCAAATGGCCCTAACTTCTATACCGTACGTCCTACACCTATCAAAGTTTGCAACATACAAATGCTTGCAACTTTTTACCGGAGTGTCATAAAAGCTTGAAATGTTTTAACAATAAAGTATGCGAGCTTCTTGTCAATTTAAGCTATCGCTCAAAGCTATGCTACCCTTGAGTCCCAAATCAAACACTGATAATACTTCAAATGGCCCTAACTTCTATACGGTGCGTCCTACACCTATCAAAGTTTGCAACATACAAGTGCTTGTAACTTTTTATTGGACCGTCATAAAACCTTGAAATTTTGTAACAATAAAGTACTCGAGCCTCTTGTCAATTTAAGCTATCGCTCAAAGCTATGCTACCCTTGCGTCCCAAATCAAACACTGATAAAATTTCAAATGGCCTTACCTTCTATACCGTACGTCCTACACCTATCAAAGTTTGCAACATACAAATGCTTGTAACTTTTTACTGGAGCGTCATAAAACCTTGAAATTTTGTAACAATAAAGTACCCGAGCCTCTTGTCAATTTAAGCTATCGCTCAAAGCTATGCTACCCTTGAGTCCCAAATCAAACACTGATAAAACTTCAAATGGCCCTAACTTCTATACGGTACGTCCTACACCTATCAAAGTTTGCAACATACAAATGCTTGCAACTTTTTACTGGAGTGTCATAAAAGCTTGAAATTTTTTTAACAATAAAGTATGCGAGCCTCTTGTCAATTTAAGCTATCGCTCAAAGCTATGCTACCCTTGAGTCCCAAATCAAACACTGATAATACTTCAAATGGCTCTAACTTCTATACGGTACGTCCTACACCTATCAAAGTTTGCAACATACAAATGCTTGTAGATTTTTACTGCAGCGTCATAAAACCTTGAAATTTTGTACCAATAAAGTACTCGAGCCTCTTGTCAACTTAAGCTATCGCTCAAAGCGATGCTACCCTTGAGTTCCAAATCAAACACTGATAAAACTTCAAATGGCCCTAACTTCTATGCGGTACGTCCTATACCTATCAAAGTTTGCAACATACAAATGCTTGTAACTTTTTACTAGAGCGTCATAAAACCTTGAAATTTTGGAACAATAAAGTACTCGAGCCTCTTGTCAATTTAAGCTATAGCTCAAAGCTTTTCTACCCTTGAGTCCCAAATCAAACACTGATAAAACTTCTAATGGCCCTAACTTCTATACGGTGCGTCCTACACCTATCAAAGTTTGCAACATACAAGTGCTTGTAACTTTTTATTGGACCGTCATAAAACCTTGAAATTTTGTAACAATAAAGTACTCGAGCCTCTTGTCAATTTAAGCTATCGCTCAAAGCCATGCTACCCTTGAGGCCCAAATCAAACACTGATAAAACTTCAAATGGCCCTAACTTCTATACGGTACGTCCTACACCTATCAAAGTTTGCAACATACAAATGCTTGTAGCTTTTTACTGCAGCGTCATAAAATCTTGAAATTTTGCAACAATAAAGTACTCGAGCCTCTTGTCAATTTAAGCTATCGCTCAAAGCTTTGCTACCCTTGAGTCCCAAATCAAACACTGATAAAACTTCTAATGGCCCTAACTTCTATACGGTACCTCCTACACCTATCAAAGTTTGCAACATACAAATGCTTGTAGCTTTTTACTGCAGCGACATAAAACCTTTAAATTTTGCAACAATAAAATACTCGAGCCTCTTGTCAATTTAAGCTACCGCTCAAAGCTTTGCTACCCTTGAGTCCCAAATCAAACAATGATAAAACTTCAAATGGCCCTAACTTCTATACGGTACGTCCTACACCTATCAAAGTTTGCAACATACAAATGCTTGTAACTTTTTACTGGAGCGTCATAAAACCTTGAAATTTTGTAACAATAAAGTACTCGACCCTCTTGTCAATTTAAGCTATCGCTCAAAGCTATGCTACCCTTGCGTCCCAAATCAAACACTGATAAAATTTCAAATGGCTCTAACTTCTATACGGTACGTCCTACACCTATCAAAGTTTGCAACATACAAATGCTTGTAACTTTTTACTTTAGCGTCATAAAACCTTGTAATTTTGTAACAATAAAGTACTCGAGCCTCTTGTCAATTTAAGCTATCGCTCAAAGCTATGCTACCCTTGAGTCCCAAATCAAACACTGATAAAACTTCAAATGGCCCTAAGTTCTATACGGTACGTCCTACACCTATCAAAGTTTGCATCATACAAATGCTTGTAACTTTTTACTGGAGCGTCATAAAACCTTGAAAACATTGTAACAATAAAGTACTCGAGCCTCTTGTCAATTTAAGCTATCGCTCAAAGCTACGCTACCCTTGAGTCCCAAATCAAACACTGACAAACTTCAAATGGCCCTAACTTCTATACGGTACGTCCTACACCTATCAAAATTTGCAACATACAAATGCTTGTAACTTTTTACTGGAGCGTCATAAAATCTTGAAATTATGTAACAATAAAGTTCTCGAGCCTCTTGTCAATTTAAGCTATCGCTCAAAGCTATGCTACCCTTGCGTCCCAAATCAAACACTGATAAAATTTCAAATGGCCTTACCTTCTATACCGTACGTCCTACACCTATCAAAGTTTGCAACATACAAATGCTTGTAACTTTTTACTGGAGCGTCATAAAACTTTGAAATTTTGTAACAATAAAGTACTCGAGCCTCTTGTCAATTTAAGCTATCGCTCAAAGCTATGCTACCCTTGAGTCCCAAATCAAACACTGATAAAACTTCAAATGGCCCTAACTTCTATACGGTACGTCCTACACCTATCAAAGTTTGCAACATACAAATGCTTGCAACTTTTTACTGGAGTGCCATAAAAGCTTGAAATTTTTTAACAATAAAGTATGCGAGCCTCTTGTCAATTTAAGCTATCGCTCAAAGCTATGCTACCCTTGAGTCCCAAATCAAACACTGATAAAACTTCAAATGGCCCAAACTTCTATACGGTGCGTCCTACACCTATCAAAGTTTGCAACATACAAGTGCTTGTAACTTTTTATTGGAGCGTCATAAAACCTTGAAATTTTGTAACAATAAAGTACTCGAGCCTCTTGTCAATATAAGCTGTCGCTCAAAGCTATGTTACCCGAGTCCCAAATCAATCACTGATAAAACTTCAAATGGCCCTAACTTCTATACAGTACGTCCTACACCTATCAAAGTTTGCAACATACAAATGCTTGTAAATTTTGACTGGAGCGTCATAAAACCTTGAAATTTTGTAACAATAAAGTTCTCGAGGCTCTTGTCAATTTAAGCTATCGTTCAAAGCCATGCTACCCTTGAGTCCCAAATCAAACACTGATAAAACTTCAAATGGCCCTAACTTCTATACGGTACGTCCTACACCTATCAAAGTTTGTGAAAACTTCAAATGGCCCAAACTTCTATACGGTACGTCCTACACATATCAAAGTTTGCAACATACAAATGCTTGTAACTTTTTACTGGAGCGTCATAAAACCTTGAAATTTTGTAACAATAAAGTACTCGAGCCTCTTGTCAATTTAGGCTACCGCTGAAAGCTATGCTACGCTTGAGTCCCAAATCAAACACTTATCAAATTTCAAATGGCCCTTACTTCTATACGGTACGTCCTACACCTATCAAAGTTTGCAACATACAAATGCTGGTAACTTTTTACTGGAGCGTCATAAAACCTTGAAATTTTGTAACAATAAAGTACTCGAGCCTCTTGTCAATTTAAGCTATCGCTCAAAGCTATGCTACCCTTGAGTCCCAAATCAAACACTGATAAAACTTCAAATGGCCCTAACTTCTATACCGTACGTCCTACACCTATCAAAGTTTGCAACATACAAATGCTTGCAACTTTTTACCGGAGTGTCATAAAAGCTTGAAATGTTTTAACAATAAAGTATGCGAGCTTCTTGTCAATTTAAGCTATCGCTCAAAGCTATGCTACCCTTGAGTCCCAAATCAAACACTGATAATACTTCAAATGGCCCTAACTTCTATACGGTGCGTCCTACACCTATCAAAGTTTGCAACATACAAGTGCTTGTAACTTTTTATTGGACCGTCATAAAACCTTGAAATTTTGTAACAATAAAGTACTCGAGCCTCTTGTCAATATAAGCTATCGCTCAAAGCTATGGTACCCGAGTCCCAAATCAATCACTGATAAAACTTCAAATGGCCCTAACTTCTATACAATACGTCCTACACCTATCAAAGTTTGCAACATACAAATGCTTGTAAATTTTGACTGGAGCGTCATAAAACCTTGAAATTTTGTAACAATAAAGTACTCGAGCCTCTTGTCAATTTAAGCTATCGCTCAAAGCTATGCTACCCTTGCGTCCCAAATCAAACACTGATAAAATTTCAAATGGCCTTACCTTCTATACCGTACGTCCTACACCTATCAAAGTTTGCAACATACAAATGCTTGTAACTTTTTACTGGAGCGTCATAAAACTTTGAAATTTTGTAACAATAAAGTACTCGAGCCTCTTGTCAATTTAAGCTATCGCTCAAAGCTATGCTACCCTTGAGTCCCAAATCAAACACTGATAAAACTTCAAATGGCCCTAACTTCTATACGGTACGTCCTACACCTATCAAAGTTTGCAACATACAAATGCTTGCAACTTTTTACTGGAGTGCCATAAAAGCTTGAAATTTTTTAACAATAAAGTATGCGAGCCTCTTGTCAATTTAAGCTATCGCTCAAAGCTATGCTACCCTTGAGTCCCAAATCAAACACTGATAAAACTTCAAATGGCCCAAACTTCTATACGGTGCGTCCTACACCTATCAAAGTTTGCAAAATACAAGTGCTTGTAACTTTTTATTGGAGCGTCATAAAACCTTGAAATTTTGTAACAATAAAGTACTCGAGCCTCTTGTCAATATAAGCTATCGCTCAAAGCTATGGTACCCGAGTCCCAAATCAATCACTGATAAAACTTCAAATGGCCCTAACTTCTATACAGTACGTCCTACACCTATCAAAGTTTGCAACATACAAATGCTTGTAAATTTTGACTGGAGCGTCATAAAACCTTGAAATTTTGTAACAATAAAGTTCTCGAGGCTCTTGTCAATTTAAGCTATCGTTCAAAGCCATGCTACCCTTGAGTCCCAAATCAAACACTGATAAAACTTCAAATGGCCCTAACTTCTATACGGTACGTCCTACACCTATCAAAGTTTGTGAAAACTTCAAATGGCCCTAACTTCTATACGGTACGTCCTACACATATCAAAGTTTGCAACATACAAATGCTTGTAACTTTTTACTGGAGCGTCATAAAACCTTGAAATTTTGTAATAATAAAGTACTCGAGCCTCTTGTCAATTTAGGCTATCGCTGAAAGCTATGCTACGCTTGAGTCCCAAATCAAACACTTATCAAATTTCAAATGGCCCTTACTTCTATACGGTACGTCCTACACCTATCAAAATTTGCAACATACAAATGCTTGTAACTTTTTACTGGAGCGTCATAAAATCTTGAAATTTTGTAACAATAAAGTACTCGAGCCTCTTGTCAATTTAAGCTATCGCTCAAAGCTATACTATCCTTGAGTCCCAAATCAAACACTGATAAAACTTCAAATGGCCCTAACTTCTATACGGTACGTCCTACACCTATCAAAGTTTGCAACAGACAAATGCTTGTTACTTTTTACTAAAGCGTCATAAAACCTTGAAATTTTGGAACAATAAAGTACTCGAGCCTCTTGTCAACTTAAGCTATCGCTCAAAGCGATGCTACCCTTGAGTTCCAAATCAAACACTGATAAAACTTCAAATGGCCCTAACTTCTATACGGTACGTCCTACACCTATCAAAGTTTGCAACATACAAATGCTTGTAACTTTTTACTAGAGCGTCATAAAACCTTGAAATTTTGGAACAATAAAGTACTCGAGCCTCTTGTCAATTTAAGCTATAGCTCAAAGCTTTGCTACCCTTGAGTCCCAAATCAAACACTGATAAATCTTTAAATGGCCCTAACTTCTATACGGTACCTGCTACACCTATCAAAGTTTGCAACATACAAATGCTTGTAGCTTTTTACTGCAGCGTCATAAAACCTTTAAATTTTGCAACAATAAAGTCCTCGAGCCTCTTGTCAATTTAAGCAATCGCTCAAAGCTTTGCTACCCTTGAGTCCCAAATCAAACAATGATAAAACTTCAAATGGCCCTAACTTCTATACGGTACGTCCTACACCTATCAAAGTTTGCAACATACAAATGCTTGTAACTTTTTACTGGAGCGTCATAAAACCTTGAAATTTTGTAACAATAAAGTACTCGAGCCTCTTGTCAATTTAAGCTATCGCTCAAAGCTATGCTAACCTTGCGTCCCAAATCAAACACTGATAAAAATTTCAAATGGCCTTACCTTCTATACCGTACGTCCTACACCTATCAAATTTGCAACATACAAATGCTGGTAACTTTTTACTGGAGCGTCATAAAACCTTGAAATTTTGTAACAATAAAGTACTCAAGCCTCTTGTCAATTTAAGCTATCGCTCAAAGCTATGCTACCCTTGAGTCCCAAATCAAACACTGATAAAACTTCAAATGGCCCTAACTTCTATACGGTACGTCCTACACCTATCAAAGTTTGCAACATACAAATGCTTGCAACTTTTTACCGGAGTGTCATAAAAGCTTGAAATTTTTTAACAATAAAGTATGCGAGCTTCTTGTCAATTTAAGCTATCGCTCAAAGCTATGCTACCCTTGAGTCCCAAATCAAACACTGATAATACTTCAAATGGCCCTAACTTCTATACGGTGCGTCCTACACCTATCAAAGTTTGCAACATACAAGTGCTTGTAACTTTTTATTGGACCCTCATAAAACCTTGAAATTTTGTAACAATAAAGTACTCGAGCCTCTTGTCAATATAAGCTATCGCTCAAAGCTATGGTACCCGAGTCCCAAATCAATCACTGATAAAACTTCAAATGGCCCTAACTTCTATACAATACGTCCTACACCTATCAAAGTTTGCAACATACAAATGCTTGTAAATTTTGACTGGAGCGTCATAAAACCTTGAAATTTTGTAACAATAAAGTTCTCGAGGCTCTTGTCAATTTAAGCTATCGCTCAAAGCCATGCTACCCTTGAGGCCCAAATCAAACACTGATAAAACTTCAAATGGCCCTAACTTCTATACGGTACGTCCTACACCTATCAAAGTTTGCAACATACAAATGCTTGTAGCTTTTTACTGCAGCGTCATAAAATCTTGAAATTTTGCAACAATAAAGTACTCGAGCCTCTTGTCAATTTAAGCTATCGCTCAAAGCTTTGCTACCCTTGAGTCCCAAATCAAACACTGATAAAACTTCTAATGGCCCTAACTTCTATACGGTAGCTCCTACACCTATCAAAGTTTGCAACATACAAATGCTTGTAGCTTTTTACTGCAGCGTCATAAAACCTTTAAATTTTGCAACAATAAAATACTCGAGCCTCTTGTCAATTTAAGCTACCGCTCAAAGCTTTGCTACCCTTGAGTCCCAAATCAAACAATGATAAAACTTCAAATGGCCCTAACTTTTATACGGTACGTCCTCCACCTATCAAAGTTTGCAACATACAAATGCTTGTAACTTTTTACTGGAGCGTCATAAAACCTTGAAATTTTGTAACAATAAAGTACTCGACCCTCTTGTCAATTTAAGCTATCGCTCAAAGCTATGCTACCCTTGCGTCCCAAATCAAACACTTATAAAACTTCAAATGGCTCTAACTTCTATACGGTACGTCCTACACCTATCAAAGTTTGCAACATACAAATGCTTGTAACTTTTTACTGGAGCGTCATAAAACCTTGTAATTTTGTAACAATAAAGTACTCGAGCCTCTTGTCAATTTAAGCTATCGCTCAAAGCTATGCTACCCTTGAGTCCCAAATCAAACACTGATAAAACTTCAAATGGCCCTAACTTCTATACGGTACGTCCTACACCTATCAAAGTTTGCATCATACAAATGCTTGTAACTTTTTACTGGAGCGTCATAAAACCTTGAAAACATTGTAACAATAAAGTACTCGAGCCTCTTGTCAATTTAAGCTATCGCTCAAAGCTACGCTACCCTTGAGTCCCAAATCAAACACTGACAAACTTCAAATGGCCCTAACTTCTATACGGTACGTCCTACACCTATCAAAATTTGCAACATACAAATGCTTGTAACTTTTTACTGGAGCGTCATAAAATCTTGAAATTTTGTAACAATAAAGTACTCGAGCCTCTTGTCAATTTAAGCTATCGCTCAAAGCTATGCTACCCTTGCGTCCCAAATCAAACACTGATAAAATTTCAAATGGCCTTACCTTCTATACCGTACGTCCTACACCTATCAAAGTTTGCAACATACAAATGCTTGTAACTTTTTACTGGAGCGTCATAAAACCTTGAAATTTTGTAACAATAAAGTACTCGAGCCTCTTGTCAATTTAAGCTATCGCTCAAAGCTATGCTACGCTTGAGTCCCAAATCAAACACTTATCAAATTTCAAATGGCCCTTACTTCTATACGGTACGTCCTACACCTATCAAAGTTTGCAACATACAAATGCTTGTAACTTTTTACTAGAGCGTCATAAAACCTTGAAATTTTGGAACAATAAAGTACTCGAGCCTCTTGTCAATTTAAGCTATAGCTCAAAGCTTTGCTACCCTTGAGTCCCAAATCAAACACTGATAAAACTTTTAATGGCCCTAACTTCTATACGGTACCTGCTACACCTATCAAAGTTTGCAACATACAAATGCTTGTAGCTTTTTACTAAAGCGTCATAAAACCTTGAAATTTTGGAACAATAAAGTACTCGAGCCTCTTGTCAATTTAAGCTATAGCTCAAAGCTTTGCTACCCTTGAGTCCCAAATCAAACAATGATAAAACTTCAAATGGCCCTAACTTCTATACGGTACGTCCTACACCTATCAAAGTTTGCAACATACAAATGCTTGTAACATTTTACTGGAGCGTCATAAAACCTTGAAATTTTGTAACAATAAAGTACTCGAGCCACTTGTCAATTTAAGCTATCGGTCAAAGCTATGCTACCCTTGCGTCCCAAATCAAACACTGATAAAATTTCAAATGGCCTTACCTTCTATACCGTACGTCCTACACCTATCAAAGTTTGCAACATACAAATGCTTGTAACTTTTTACTGGAGCGTCATAAAACCTTGAAATTTTGTAACAATAAAGTACTCGAGCCTCTTGTCAATTTAAGCTATCGCTCAAAGCTATGCTACCCTTGAGTCCCAAATCAAACACTGATAAAACTTCAAATGGCCCTAACTTCTATACGGTACGTCCTACACCTATCAAAGTTTGCAACATACAAATGCTTGCAACTTTTTACTGGAGTGCCATGAAAGCTTGAAATTTTTTAACAATAAAGTATGCGAGCCTCTTGTCAATTTAAGCTATCGCTCAAAGCTATGCTACCCTTGAGTCCCAAATCAAACACTGATAAAACTTCAAATGGCCCAAACTTCTATACGGTGCGTCCTACACCTATCAAAGTTTGCAAAATACAAGTGCTTGTAACTTTTTATTGGAGCGTCATAAAACCTTGAAATTTTGTAACAATAAAGTACTCGAGCCTCTTGTCAATATAAGCTATCGCTCAAAGCTATGGTACCCGAGTCCCAAATCAATCACTGATAAAACTTCAAATGGCTTTAACTTCTATACAGTACGTCCTACACCTATCAAAGTTTGCAACATACAAATGCTTGTAAATTTTGACTGGAGCGTCATAAAACCTTGAAATTTTGTAACAATAAAGTTCTCGAGGCTCTTGTCAATTTAAGCTATCGTTCAAAGCCATGCTACCCTTGAGTCCCAAATCAAACACTGATAAAACTTCAAATGGCCCTAACTTCTATACGGTACGTCCTACACCTATCAAAGTTTGTGAAAACTTCAAATGGCCCTAACTTCTATACGGTACGTCCTACACATATCAAAGTTTGCAACATACAAATGCTTGTAACTTTTTACTGGAGCGTCATAAAACCTTGAAATTTTGTAACAATAAAGTACTCGAGCCTCTTGTCAATTTAGGCTATCGCTGAAAGCTATGCTACGCTTGAGTCCCAAATCAAACACTTATCAAATTTCAAATGGCCCTTACTTCTATACGGTACGTCCTACACCTATCAAAATTTGCAACATACAAATGCTTGTAACTTTTTACTGGAGCGTCATAAAATCTTGAAATTTTGTAACAATAAAGTACTCGAGCCTCTTGTCAATTTAAGCTATCGCTCAAAGCTATACTATCCTTGAGTCCCAAATCAAACACTGATAAAACTTCAAATGGCCCTAACTTCTATACGGTACGTCCTACACCTATCAAAGTTTGCAACATACAAATGCTTGTTACTTTTTACTAAAGCGTCATAAAACCTTGAAATTTTGGAACAATAAAGTACTCGAGCCTCTTGTCAACTTAAGCTATCGCTCAAAGCGATGCTACCCTTGAGTTCCAAATCAAACACTGATAAAACTTCAAATGGCCCTAACTTCTATACGGTACGTCCTACACCTATCAAAGTTTGCAACATACAAATGCTTGTAACTTTTTACTGGAGCGTCATAAAACCTTGAAATTTTGTAACAATAAAGTACTCGAGCCACTTGTCAATTTAAGCTATCGGTCAAAGCTATGCTACCCTTGCGTCCCAAATCAAACACTGATAAAATTTCAAATGGCCTTACCTTCTATACCGTACGTCCTACACCTATCAAAGTTTGCAACATACAAATGCTTGTAACTTTTTACTGGAGCGTCATAAAACCTTGAAATTTTGTAACAATAAAGTACTCGAGCCTCTTGTCAATTTAAGCTATCGCTCAAAGCTATGCTACCCTTGAGTCCCAAATCAAACACTGATAAAACTTCAAATGGCCCTAACTTCTATACGGTACGTCCTACACCTATCAAAGTTTGCAACATACAAATGCTTGCAACTTTTTACTGGAGTGCCATAAAAGCTTGAAATTTTTTAACAATAAAGTATGCGAGCCTCTTGTCAATTTAAGCTATCGCTCAAAGCTATGCTACCCTTGAGTCCCAAATCAAACACTGATAAAACTTCAAATGGCCCAAACTTCTATACGGTGCGTCCTACACCTATCAAAGTTTGCAAAATACAAGTGCTTGTAACTTTTTATTGGAGCGTCATAAAACCTTGAAATTTTGTAACAATAAAGTACTCGAGCCTCTTGTCAATATAAGCTATCGCTCAAAGCTATGGTACCCGAGTCCCAAATCAATCACTGATAAAACTTCAAATGGCTCTAACTTCTATACAGTACGTCCTACACCTATCAAAGTTTGCAACATACAAATGCTTGTAAATTTTGACTGGAGCGTCATAAAACCTTGAAATTTTGTAACAATAAAGTTCTCGAGGCTCTTGTCAATTTAAGCTATCGTTCAAAGCCATGATACCCTTGAGTCCCAAATCAAACACTGATAAAACTTCAAATGGCCCTAACTTCTATACGGTACGTCCTACACCTATCAAAGTTTGTGAAAACTTCAAATGGCCCTAACTTCTATACGGTACGTCCTACACATATCAAAGTTTGCAACATACAAATGCTTGTAACTTTTTACTGGAGCGTCATAAAACCTTGAAATTTTGTAACAATAAAGTACTCGAGCCTCTTGTCAATTTAGGCTATCGCTGAAAGCTATGCTACGCTTGAGTCCCAAATCAAACACTTATCAAATTTCAAATGGCCCTTACTTCTATACGGTACGTCCTACACCTATCAAAATTTGCAACATACAAATGCTTGTAACTTTTTACTGGAGCGTCATAAAATCTTGAAATTTTGTAACAATAAAGTACTCGAGCCTCTTGTCAATTTAAGCTATCGCTCAAAGCTATACTATCCTTGAGTCCCAAATCAAACACTGATAAAACTTCAAATGGCCCTAACTTCTATACGGTACGTCCTACACCTATCAAAGTTTGCAACATACAAATGCTTGTTACTTTTTACTAAAGCGTCATAAAACCTTGAAATTTTGGAACAATAAAGTACTCGAGCCTCTTGTCAACTTAAGCTATCGCTCAAAGCGATGCTACCCTTGAGTTCCAAATCAAACACTGATAAAACTTCAAATGGCCCTAACTTCTATACGGTACGTCCTACACCTATCAAAGTTTGCAACATACAAATGCTTGTAACTTTTTACTAGAGCGTCATAAAACCTTGAAATTTTGGAACAATAAAGTACTCGAGCCTCTTGTCAATTTAAGTTATAGCTCAAAGGTTTGCTACCCTTGAGTCCCAAATCAAACACTGATAAAACTTTTAATGGCCCTAACTTCTATACGGTACCTGCTACACCTATCAAAGTTTGCAACATACAAATGCTTGTAGCTTTTTACTGCAGCGTCATAAAACCTTTAAATTTTGCAACAATAAAGTCCTCGAGCCTCTTGTCAATTTAAGCAATCGCTCAAAGCTTTGCTACCCTTGAGTCCCAAATCAAACAATGATAAAACTTCAAATGGCCCTAACTTCTATACGGTACGTCCTACACCTATCAAAGTTTGCAACATACAAATGCTTGTAACTTTTTACTGGAGCGTCATAAAACCTTGAAATTTTGTAACAATAAAGTACTCGAGCCACTTGTCAATTTAAGCTATCGGTCAAAGCTATGCTACCCTTGCGTCCCAAATCAAACACTGATAAAACTTCAAATGGCCCTAACTTCTATACGGTACGTCCTACACCTATGCTACCCTTGAGTCCCAAATCAAGCACTGATAAAACTTCAAATGGCACTAACTTCTATGGGGCACATCCTACACCTATCAAAGTTTGCAACATACAAATGCTTGTAACTTTTTACTGGAGCGTCATAAAACCTTGAAAAATTGTAACAATAAAGTACTCGAGCCTCTTGTCAATTTAAGCTATCGCTCAAAGCTATGCTAACCTTGCGTCCCAAATCAAACACTGATAAAAATTTCAAATGGCCTTACCTTCTATACCGTACGTCCTACACCTATGCTACCCTTGAGTCCCAAATCAAGCACTGATAAAACTTCAAATGGCACTAACTCCTATGGGGCACATCCTACACCTATCAAAGTTTGCAACATACAAATGCTTGTAACTTTTTACTGGAGCGTCATAAAACCTTGAAAATTTGTAACAATAAAGTACTCGAGCCTCTTGTCAATTTAAGCTATCGCTCAAAGCTATGCTAACCTTGCGTCCCAAATCAAACACTGATAAAAATTTCAAATGGCCTTACCTTCTATACCGTACGTCCTACACCTATCAAATTGGCAACATACAAATGCTGGTAACTTTTTACTGGAGCGTCATAAAACCTTGAAATTTTGTAACAATAAAGTACTCGAGCCTCTTGTCAATTTAAGCTATCGCTCAAAGCTATGCTACCCTTGAGTCCCAAATCAAACACTGATAAAACTTCAAATGGCCCTAACTTCTATACGGTACGTCCTACACCTATCAAAGTTTGCAACATACAAATGCTTGCAACTTTTTACCGGAGTGTCATAAAAGCTTGAAATTTTTTAACAATAAAGTATGCGAGCTTCTTGTCAATTTAAGCTATCGCTCAAAGCTATGCTACCCTTGAGTCCCAAATCAAACACTGATAATACTTCAAATGGCCCTAACTTCTATACGGTGCGTCCTACACCTATCAAAGTTTGCAACATACAAGTGCTTGTAACTTTTTATTGGACCGTCATAAAACCTTGAAATTTTGTAACAATAAAGTACTCGAGCCTCTTGTCAATATAAGCTATCGCTCAAAGCTATGGTACCCGAGTCCCAAATCAATCACTGATAAAACTTCAAATGGCCCTAACTTCTATACAATACGTCCTACACCTATCAAAGTTTGCAACATACAAATGCTTGTAAATTTTGACTGGAGCGTCATAAAACCTTGAAATTTTGTAACAATAAAGTTCTCGAGGCTCTTGTCAATTTAAGCTATCGCTCAAAGCCATGCTACCCTTGAGGCCCAAATCAAACACTGATAAAACTTCAAATGGCCCTAACTTCTATACGGTACGTCCTACACCTATCAAAGTTTGCAACATACAAATGCTTGTAGCTTTTTACTGCAGCGTCATAAAATCTTGAAATTTTGCAACAATAAAGTACTCGAGCCTCTTGTCAATTTAAGCTATCGCTCAAAGCTTTGCTACCCTTGAGTCCCAAATCAAACACTGATAAAACTTCTAATGGCCCTAACTTCTATACGGTACCTCCTACACCTATCAAAGTTTGCAACATACAAATGCTTGTAGCTTTTTACTGCAGCGTCATAAAACCTTTAAATTTTGCAACAATAAAATACTCGAGCCTCTTGTCAATTTAAGCTACCGCTCAAAGCTTTGCTACCCTTGAGTCCCAAATCAAACAATGATAAAACTTCAAATGGCCCTAACTTCTATACGGTACGTCCTACACCTATCAAAGTTTGCAACATACAAATGCTTGTAACTTTTTACTGGAGCGTCATAAAACCTTGAAATTTTGTAACAATAAAGTACTCGACCCTCTTGTCAATTTAAGCTATCGCTCAAAGCTATGCTACCCTTGCGTCCCAAATCAAACACTTATAAAACTTCAAATGGCTCTAACTTCTATACGGTACGTCCTACACCTATCAAAGTTTGCAACATACAAATTCTTGTAACTTTTTACTGGAGCGTCATAAAACCTTGTAATTTTGTAACAATAAAGTACTCGAGCCTCTTGTCAATTTAAGCTATCGCTCAAAGCTATGCTACCCTTGAGTCCCAAATCAAACACTGATAAAACTTCAAATGGCCCTAACTTCTATACGGTACGTCCTACACCTATCAAAGTTTGCATCATACAAATGCTTGTAACTTTTTACTGGAGCGTCATAAAACCTTGAAAACATTGTAACAATAAAGTACTCGAGCCTCTTGTCAATTTAAGCTATCGCTCAAAGCTACGCTACCCTTGAGTCCCAAATCAAACACTGACAAACTTCAAATGGCCCTAACTTCTATACGGTACGTCCTACACCTATCAAAATTTGCAACATACAAATGCTTGTAACTTTTTACTGGAGCGTCATAAAATCTTGAAATTTTGTAACAATAAAGTACTCGAGCCTCTTGTCAATTTAAGCTATCGCTCAAAGCTATGCTACCCTTGCGTCCCAAATCAAACACTGATAAAATCTCAAATGGCCTTACCTTCTATACCGTACGTCCTACACCTATCAAAGTTTGCAACATACAAATGCTTGTAACTTTTTACTGGAGCGTCATAAAACCTTGAAATTTTGTAACAATAAAGTACTCGAGCCTCTTGTCAATTTAAGCTATCGCTCAAAGCTATGCTACCCTTGAGTCCCAAATCAAACACTGATAAAACTTCCAATGGCCCTAACTTCTATACGGTACGTCCTACACCTATCAAAGTTTGCAACATACAAATGCTTGCAACTTTTTACTGGAGTGCCATAAAAGCTTGAAATTTTTTAACAATAAAGTATGCGAGCCTCTTGTCAATTTAAGCTATCGCTCAAAGCTATGCTACCCTTGAGTCCCAAATCAAACACTGATAAAACTTCAAATGGCCCAAACTTCTATACGGTGCGTCCTACACCTATCAAAGTTTGCAAAATACAAGTGCTTGTAACTTTTTATTGGAGCGTCATAAAACCTTGAAATTTTGTAACTATAAAGTACTCGAGCCTCTTGTCAATATAAGCTATCGCTCAAAGCTATGGTACCCGAGTCCCAAATCAATCACTGATAAAACTTCAAATGGCCCTAACTTCTATACAGTACGTCCTACACCTATCAAAGTTTGCAACATACAAATGCTTGTAAATTTTGACTGGAGCGTCATAAAACCTTGAAATTTTGTAACAATAAAGTTCTCGAGGCTCTTGTCAATTTAAGCTATCGTTCAAAGCCATGCTACCCTTGAGTCCCAAATCAAACACTGATAAAACTTCAAATGGCCCTAACTTCTATACGGTACGTCCTACACCTATCAAAGTTTGTGAAAACTTCAAATGGCCATAACTTCTATACGGTACGTCCTACACATATCAAAGTTTGCAGCATACAAATGCTTGTAACTTTTTACTGGAGCGTCATAAAACCTTGAAATTTTGTAACAATAAAGTACTCGAGCCTCTTGTCAATTTAGGCTATCGCTGAAAGCTATGCTACGCTTGAGTCCCAAATCAAACACTTATCAAATTTCAAATGGCCCTTACTTCTATACGGTACGTCCTACACCTATCAAAATTTGCAACATACAAATGCTTGTAACTTTTTACTGGAGCGTCATAAAATCTTGAAATTTTGTAACAATAAAGTACTCGAGCCTCTTGTCAATTTAAGCTATCGCTCAAAGCTATACTATCCTTGAGTCCCAAATCAAACACTGATAAAACTTCAAATGGCCCTAACTTCTATACGGTACGTCCTACACCTATCAAAGTTTGCAACATACAAATGCTTGTTACTTTTTACTAAAGCGTCATAAAACCTTGAAATTTTGGAACAATAAAGTACTCGAGCCTCTTGTCAACTTAAGCTATCGCTCAAAGCGATGCTACCCTTGAGTTCCAAATCAAACACTGATAAAACTTCAAATGGCCCTAACTTCTATACGGTACGTCCCACACCTATCAAAGTTTGCAACATACAAATGCTTGTAACTTTTTACTAGAGCGTCATAAAACCTTGAAATTTTGGAACAATAAAGTACTCGAGCCTCTTGTCAATTTAAGCTATAGCTCAAAGCTTTGCTACCCTTGAGTCCCAAATCAAACACTGATAAAACTTTTAATGGCCCTAACTTCTATACGGTACCTGCTACACCTATCAAAGTTTGCAACATACAAATGCTTATAGCTTTTTACTGCAGCGTCATAAAACCTTTAAATTTTGCAACAATAAAGTCCTCGAGCCTCTTGTCAATTTAAGCAATCGCTCAAAGCTTTGCTACCCTTGAGTCCCAAATCAAACAATGATAAAACTTCAAATGGCCCGAACTTCTATACGGTACGTCCTACACCTATCAAAGTTTGCAACATACAAATGCTTGTAACTTTTTACTGGAGCGTCATAAAACCTTGAAATTTTGTAACAATAAAGTACTCGAGCCACTTGTCAATTTAAGCTATCGGTCAAAGCTATGCTACCCTTGCGTCCCAAATCAAACACTGATAAAATTTCAAATGGCCTTACCTTCTATATCGTACGTCCTACACCTATCAAAGTTTGCAACATACAAATGCTTGTAACTTTTTACTGGAGCGTCATAAAACCTTGAAATTTTGTAACAATAAAGTACTCGAGCCTCTTGTCAATTTAAGCTATCGCTCAAAGCTATGCTACCCTTGAGTCCCAAATCAAACACTGATAAAACTTCAAATGGCCCTAACTTCTATACGGTACGTCCTACACCTATCAAAGTTTGCAACATACAAATGCTTGCAACTTTTTACTGGAGTGCCATAAAAGCTTGAAATTTTTTAACAATAAAGTATGCGAGCCTCTTGTCAATTTAAGCTATCGCTCAAAGCTATGCTACCCTTGAGTCCCAAATCAAACACTGATAAAACTTCAAATGGCCCAAACTTCTATACGGTGCGTCCTACACCTATCAAAGTTTGCAACATACAAGTGCTTGTAACTTTTTATTGGAGCGTCATAAAACCTTGAAATTTTGTAACAATAAAGTACTCGAGCCTCTTGTCAATATAAGCTATCGCTCAAAGCTATGGTACCCGAGTCCCAAATCAATCACTGATAAAACTTCAAATGGCCCTAACTTCTATACAGTACGTCCTACACCTATCAAAGTTTGCAACATACAAATGCTTGTAAATTTTGACTGGAGCGTCATAAAACCTTGAAATTTTGTAACAATAAAGTTCTCGAGGCTCTTGTCAATTTAAGCTATCGTTCAAAGCCATGCTACCCTTGAGTCCCAAATCAAACACTGATAAAACTTCAAATGGCCCTAACTTCTATACGGTACGTCCTACACCTATCAAAGTTTGTGAAAACTTCAAATGGCCCTAACTTCTATACGGTACGTCCTACACATATCAAAGTTTGCAACATACAAATGCTTGTAACTTTTTACTGGAGCGTCATAAAACCTTGAAATTTTGTAACAATAAAGTACTCGAGCCTCTTGTCAATTTAGGCTATCGCTGAAAGCTATGCTACGCTTGAGTCCCAAATCAAACACTTATCAAATTTCAAATGGCCCTTACTTCTATACGGTACGTCCTACACCTATCAAAATTTGCAACATACAAATGCTTGTAACTTTTTACTGGAGCGTCATAAAATCTTGAAATTTTGTAACAATAAAGTACTCGAGCCTCTTGTCAATTTAAGCTATCGCTCAAACCTATACTATCCTTGAGTCCCAAATCAAACACTGATAAAACTTCAAATGGCCCTAACTTCTATACGGTACGTCCTACACCTATCAAAATTTGCAACATACAAATGCTTGTTACTTTTTACTAAAGCGTCATAAAACCTTGAAATTTTGGAACAATAAAGTACTCGAGCCTCTTGTCAACTTAAGCTATCGCTCAAAGCGATGCTACCCTTGAGTTCCAAATCAAACACTGATAAAACTTCAAATGGCCCTAACTTCTATACGGTACGTCCTACACCTATCAAAGTTTGCAACATACAAATGCTTGTAACTTTTTATTAGAGCGTCATAAAACCTTGAAATTTTGGAACAATAAAGTACTCGAGCCTCTTGTCAATTTAAGCTATAGCTCAAAGCTTTGCTACCCTTGAGTCCCAAATCAAACACTGATAAAACTTTTAATGGCCCTAACTTCTATACGGTACCTGCTACACCTATCAAAGTTTGCAACATACAAATGCTTGTAGCTTTTTACTGGAGTGTCATAAAACCTTGAAATTTTGTAACAATAAAGTACTCGAGCCTCTTGTCAATATAAGCTATCGCTCAAAGCTATGGTACCCGAGTCCCAAATCAATCACTGATAAAACTTCAAATGGCCCTAACTTCTATACAGTACGTCCTACACCTATCAAAGTTTGCAACATACAAATGCTTGTAAATTTTGACTGGAGCGTCATAAAACCTTGAAATTTTGTAACAATAAAGTTCTCGAGGCTCTTGTCAATTTAAGCTATCGCTCAAAGCCATGCTACCCTTGAGTCCCAAATCAAACACTGATAAAACTTCAAATGGCACTAACTTCTATGGGGCACATCCTACACCTATCAAACTTTGCAACATACAAATGCTTGTAACTTTTTACTGGAGCGTCATAAAACCTTGAAAAATTGTAACAATAAAGTACTCGAGCCTCTTGTCAATATAAGCTATCGCTCAAAGCTATGGTACCCGAGTCCCAAATCAATCACTGATAAAACTTCAAATGGCACTAACTTCTATGGGGCACATCCTACACCTATCAAAGTTTGCAACATACAAATGCTTGTAACTTTTTACTGGAGCGTCATAAAACCTTGAAAAATTGTAACAATAAAGTACTCGAGCCTCTTGTCAATTTAAGCTATCGCTCAAAGCTATGCTAACCTTGCGTCCCAAATCAAACACTGATAAAAATTTCAAATGGCCTTACCTTCTATACCGTACGTCCTACACCTATCAAAGTTTGCAACATACAAATGCTGGTAACTTTTTACTGGAGCGTCATAAAACCTTGAAATTTTGTAACAATAAAGTACTCGAGCCTCTTGTCAATTTAAGCTATCGCTCAAAGCTATGCTACCCTTGAGTCCCAAATCAAACACTGATAAAACTTCAAATGGCCCTAACTTCTATACGGTACGTCCTACACCTATCAAAGTTTGCAACATACAAATGCTTGCAACTTTTTACTGGAGTGTCATAAAACCTTGAAATTTTGTAACAATAAAGTACTCGAGCCTCTTGTCAATATAAGCTATCGCTCAAAGCTATGGTACCCGAGTCCCAAATCAATCACTGATAAAACTTCAAATGGCCCTAACTTCTATACAGTACGTCCTACACCTATCAAAGTTTGCAACATACAAATGCTTGTAAATTTTGACTGGAGCGTCATAAAACCTTGAAATTTTGTAACAATAAAGTTCTCGAGGCTCTTGTCAATTTAAGCTATCGCTCAAAGCCATGCTACCCTTGAGTCCCAAATCAAACACTGATAAAACTTCAAATGGCCCTAACTTCTATACGGTACGTCCTACACCTATCAAAGTTTGCATCATACAAATGCTTGTAACTTTTTACTGGAGCGTCATAAAATCTTGAAATTTTGTAACAATAAAGTACTCGAGCCTCTTGTCAATTTAAGCTATCGCTCAAAGCTATGCTACCCTTGAGTCCCAAATCAAACACTGATAAAACTTCTAATGGCCCTAACTTCTATACGGTACGTCCTACACCTATCAAAGTTTGCAACATACAAATGCTTGTAGCTTTTTACTGCAGCGTCATAAAACCTTGAAATTTTGTACCAATAAAGTACTCGAGCCTCTTGTCAATTTAAGCTATCGCTCAAAGCGATGCTACCTTTGAGTTCCAAATCAAACACTGATAAAACTTCAAATGGCCCTAACTTCTATACGGTACGTCCTACACCTATCAAAGTTTGCAACATACAAATGCTTGTAACTTTTTACTAGAGCGTCATAAAACCTTGAAATTTTGGAACAATAAAGTACTCGAGCCTCTTGTCAATTTAAGATATCGCTCAAAGCTATGCTACCCTTAAGTCCCAAATCAAACACTGATACAATTTCTAATGGCCCTAACTTCTATACGGTACGTCCTACACCTATCAAAGTTTGCAACATACAAATGCTTGTAGATTTTTACTGCAGCGTCATAAAACCTTGAAATTTTGTACCAATAAAGTACTCGAGCCTCTTGTCAACTTAAGCTATCGCTCAAAGCGATGCTACCCTTGAGTTCCAAATCAAACACTGATAAAACTTCAAATGTCCCTAACTTCTATACGGTACGTCCTATACCTATCAAAGTTTGCAACATACAAATGCTTGTAACTTTTTACTAGAGCGTCATAAAACCTTGAAATTTTGGAACAATAAAGTACTCGAGCCTCTTGTCAATTTAAGCTATAGCTCAAAGCTTTTCTACCCTTGAGTCCCAAATCAAACACTGATAAAACTTCTAATGGCCCTAACTTCTATACGGTACGTCCTACACCTATCAAAGTTTGCAACATACAAATGCTTGTAACTTTTTACTGCAGCGTCATAAAACCTTGAAATTTTGTAGCAATGAAGTACTCGAGCCTCTTGTCAACTTAAGCAATCGCTCAAAGCGATGCTACCCTTGAGTTCCAAATCAAGCACTCGTAAAACTTCAAATGGCACTAACTTCTATACGACACATCCTACACCTATCAAAGTTTGCAACATACAAATGCTTGTAACTTTTTACTGGAGCGTCATAAAACCTTGAAATTTTGTAACAATAAAGTACTCGAGCCTCTTGTCAATTTAAGCTATCGCTCAAAGCTATGCTACCCTTGCGTCCCAAATCAAACACTGATAAAATTTCAAATGGCCTTACCTTCTATACCGTACGTCCTACACCTATCAAAGTTTGCAACATACAAATGCTTGTAACTTTTTACTGGAGCGTCATAAAACCTTGAAATTTTGTAACAAAGTACTTGAGCCTCTTGTCAATTTAAGCTATCGCTCAAAGCTATGCTACCCTTGAGTCCCAAATCAAACACTGATAAAACTTCAAATGGCCCTAACTTCTATACGGTACGTCCTACACCTATCAAAGTTTGCAATATACAAATGCTTGCAACTTTTTACTGGAGTGTCATAAAAGCTTGAAATTTTTTAACAATAAAGTATGCGAGCCTCTTGTCAATTTAAGCTATCGCTCAAAGCTATGCTACCCTTGAGTCCCAAATCAAACACTGATAATACTTCAAATGGCCCTAACTTCTGTACGGTGCGTCCTACACCTATCAAAGTTTGCAACATACAAGTGCTTGTAACTTTTTATTGGACCGTCATAAAACCTTGAAATTTTGTAACAATAAAGTACTCGAGCCTCTTGTCAATATAAGCTATCGCTCAAAGCTATGGTACCCGAGTCCCAAATCAATCACTGATAAAACTTCAAATGGCCCTAACTTCTATACAATACGTCCTACACCTATCAAAGTTTGCAACATACAAATGCTTGTAAATTTTGACTGGAGCGTCATAAAACCTTGAAATTTTGTAACAATAAAGTTCTCGAGGCTCTTGTCAATTTAAGCTATCGCTCAAAGCCATGCTACCCTTGAGTCCCAAATCAAACACTGATAAAACTTCAAATGGCCCTAACTTCTATACGGTACGTCCTACACCTATCAAAGTTTGCATCATACAAATGCTTGTAACTTTTTACTGGAGCGTCATAAAACCTTGAAAACATTGTAACAATAAAGTACTCGAGCCTCTTGTCAATTTAAGCTATCGCTCAAAGCTACGCTACCCTTGAGTCCCAAATCAAACACTGACAAACTTCAAATGGCCCTAACTTCTATACGGTACGTCCTACACCTATCAAAATTTGCAACATACAAATGCTTGTAACTTTTTACTGGAGCGTCATAAAATCTTGAAATTTTGTAACAATAAAGTACTCGAGCCTCTTGTCAATTTAAGCTATCGCTCAAAGCTATACTATCCTTGAGTCCCCAATCAAACACTGATAAAACTTTAAATGGCCCTAACTTCTATACGGTACGTTCTACACCTATCAAAGTTTGCAACATACAAATACTTGTAACTTTTTACTAGAGCGTCATAAAACCTTGAAATTTTGGAACAATAAAGTACTCGAGCCTCTTGTCAATTTAAGCTATCGCTCAAAGCTATGCTACCCTTAAGTCCCAAATCAAACACTGATACAACTTCTAATGGCCCTAACTTCTATACGGTACGTCCTACACCTATCAAAGTTTGCAACATACAAATGCTTGTAACTTTTTACTGGAGCGTCATAAAACCTTGAAATTTTGGAACAATAAAGTACTCGAGCCTCTTGTCAATTTAAGCTATCGCTCAAAGCTATGCTACCCTTAAGTCCCAAATCAAACACTGATACAACTTCTAATGGCCCTAACTTCTATACGGTACGTCCTACACCTATCAAAGTTTGCAACATACAAATGCTTGTAACTTTTTACTAGAGCGTCATAAAACCTTGAAATTTTGGAACAATAAAGTACTCGAGCCTCTTGTTAATTTAAGCTATAGCTCAAAGCTTTTCTACCCTTGAGTCCCAAATCAAACACTGATAAAACTTCTAATGGCCCTAACTTCTATACGGTACGTCCTACACCTATCAAAGTTTGCAACATACAAATGCTTGTAACTTTTTACTGCAGCGTCATAAAACCTTGAAATTTTGTACCAATGAAGTACTCGAGCCTCTTGTCAATATAAGCTATCGCTCAAAGCTATGGTACCCGAGTCCCAAATCAATCACTGATAAAACTTCAAATGGCCCTAAGTTCTATACAATACGTCCTACACCTATCAAAGTTTGCAACATACAAATGCTTGTAAATTTTGGCTGGAGCGTCATAAAACCTTGAAATTTTGTAACAATAAAGTTCTCGAGGCTCTTGTCAATTTAAGCTATCGCTCAAAGCCATGCTACCCTTGAGTCCCAAATCAAACACTGATAAAACTTCAAATGGCCCTAACTGCTATACGGTACGTCCTACACCTATCAAAGTTTGCACCATACAAATGCTTGTAACTTTTTACTAGAGCGTCATAAAACCTTGAAATTTTGGAACAATAAAGTACTCGAGCCTCTTGTCAATTTAAGCTATAGCTCAAAGCTTTTCTACCCTTGAGTCCCAAATCAAACACTGATAAAACTTCTAATGGCCCTAACTTCTATACGGTACGTCCTACACCTATCAAAGTTTGCAACATACAAATGCTTGTAACTTTTTACTGCAGCGTCATAAAACCTTGAAATTTTGTACCAATGAAGTATTCGAGCCTCTTGTCAACTTAAGCTATCGCTCAAAGCGATGCTACCCTTGACTTCCAAATCAAGCACTCGTAAAACTTCAAATGGCACTAACTTCTATACGACACATCCTACACCTATCAAAGTTTGCAACATACAAATGCTTGTAACTTTTTACTGGAGTGTCATAAAAGCTTGAAATTTTTTAACAATAAAGTATGCGAGCCTCTTGTCAATTTAAGCTATCGCTCAAAGCTATGCTACCCTTGAGTCCCAAATCAAACACTGATAATACTTCAAATGGCCCTAACTTCTATACGGTGCGTCCTACACCTATCAAAGTTTGCAACATACAAGTGCTTGTAACTTTTTATTGGACCGTCATAAAACCTTGAAATTTTGTAACAATAAAGTACTCGAGCCTCTTGTCAATATAAGCTATCGCTCAAAGCTATGGTACCCGAGTCCCAAATCAATCACTGATAAAACTTCAAATGGCCCTAACTTCTATACAATACGTCCTACACCTATCAAAGTTTGCAACATACAAATGCTTGTAAATTTTGACTGGAGCGTCATAAAACCTTGAAATTTTGTAACAATAAAGTTCTCGAGGCTCTTGTCAATTTAAGCTATCGCTCAAAGCCATGCTACCCTTGAGTCCCAAATCAAACACTGATAAAACTTCAAATGGCCCTAACTTCTATACGGTACGTCCTACACCTATCAAAGTTTGCATCATACAAATGCTTGTAACTTTTTACTGGAGCGTCATAAAACCTTGAAAACATTGTAACAATAAAGTACTCGAGCCTCTTGTCAATTTAAGCTATCGCTCAAAGCTACGCTACCCTTGAGTCCCAAATCAAACACTGACAAACTTCAAATGGCCCTAACTTCTATACGGTACGTCCTACACCTATCAAAATTTGCAACATACAAATGCTTGTAACTTTTTACTGGAGCGTCATAAAATCTTGAAATTTTGTAACAATAAAGTACTCGAGCCTCTTGTCAATTTAAGCTATCGCTCAAAGCTATACTATCCTTGAGTCCCCAATCAAACACTGATAAAACTTTAAATGGCCCTAACTTCTATACGGTACGTCCTACACCTATCAAAGTTTGCAACATACAAATACTTGTAACTTTTTACTAGAGCGTCATAAAACCTTGAAATTTTGGAACAATAAAGTACTCGAGCCTCTTGTCAATTTAAGCTATCGCTCAAAGCTATGCTACCCTTAAGTCCCAAATCAAACACTGATACAACTTCTAATGGCCCTAACTTCTATACGGTACGTCCTACACCTATCAAAGTTTGCAACATACAAATGCTTGTAACTTTTTACTGGAGCGTCATAAAACCTTGAAATTTTGGAACAATAAAGTACTCGAGCCTCTTGTCAATTTAAGCTATAGCTCAAAGCTTTTCTACCCTTGAGTCCCAAATTAAACACTGATAAAACTTCTAATGGCCCTAACTTCTATACGGTACGTCCTACACCTATCAAAGTTTGCAACATACAAATGCTTGTAACTTTTTACTGCAGCGTCATAAAACCTTGAAATTTTGTACCAATGAAGTACTCGAGCCTCTTGTCAATATAAGCTATCGCTCAAAGCTATGGTACCCGAGTCCCAAATCAATCACTGATAAAACTTCAAATGGCCCTAAGTTCTATACAATACGTCCTACACCTATCAAAGTTTGCAACATACAAATGCTTGTAAATTTTGGCTGGAGCGTCATAAAACCTTGAAATTTTGTAACAATAAAGTTCTCGAGGCTCTTGTCAATTTAAGCTATCGCTCAAAGCCATGCTACCCTTGAGTCCCAAATCAAACACTGATAAAACTTCAAATGGCCCTAACTGCTATACGGTACGTCCTACACCTATCAAAGTTTGCACCATACAAATGCTTGTAACTTTTTACTAGAGCGTCATAAAACCTTGAAATTTTGGAACAATAAAGTACTCGAGCCTCTTGTCAATTTAAGCTATAGCTCAAAGCTTTTCTACCCTTGAGTCCCAAATCAAACACTGATAAAACTTCTAATGGCCCTAACTTCTATACGGTACGTCCTACACCTATCAAAGTTTGCAACATACAAATGCTTGTAACTTTTTACTGCAGCGTCATAAAACCTTGAAATTTTGTACCAATGAAGTACTCGAGCCTCTTGTCAACTTAAGCTATCGCTCAAAGCGATGCTACCCTTGAGTTCCAAATCAAGCACTGGTAAAACTTCAAATGGCACTAACTTCTATACGACACATCCTACACTTATCAAAGTTTGCAACATACAAATGCTTGTAACTTTTTACTGGAGCGTCATAAAACCTTGAAATTTTGTAACAATAAAGTACTCGAGCCTCTTGTCAATTTAAGCTATCGCTCAAAGCTATGCTACTCTTAAGTCCCAAATCAAACACTGATACAATTTCTAATGGCCCTAACTTCTATACGGTACGTCCTACACCTATCAAAGTTTGCAACATACAAATGCTTGTAGATTTTTACTGCAGCGTCATAAAACCTTGAAATTTTGTACCAATAAAGTACTCGAGCCTCTTGTCAACTTAAGCTATCGCTCAAAGCGATGCTACCCTTGAGTTCCAAATCAAACACTGATAAAACTTCAAATGTCCCTAACTTCTATACGGTACGTCCTATACCTATCAAAGTTTGCAACATACAAATGCTTGTAACTTTTTACTAGAGCGTCATAAAACCTTGAAATTTTGGAACAATAAAGTACTCGAGCCTCTTGTCAATTTAAGCTATAGCTCAAAGCTTTTCTACCCTTGAGTCCCAAATCAAACACTGATAAAACTTCTAATGGCCCTAACTTCTATACGGTACGTCCTACACCTATCAAAGTTTGCAACATACAAATGCTTGTAACTTTTTACTGCAGCGTCATAAAACCTTGAAATTTTGTACCAATGAAGTACTCGAGCCTCTTGTCAATATAAGCTATCGCTCAAAGCTATGGTACCCGAGTCCCAAATCCATCACTGATAAAACTTCAAATGGCCCTAAGTTCTATACAATACGTCCTACACCTATCAAAGTTTGCAACATACAAATGCTTGTAACTTTTTACTGGAGCGTCATAAAACCTTGAAATTTTGTAACAATAAAGTACTCGAGCCTCTTGTCAATTTAAGCTATCGCTCAAAGCTATGCTACCCTTGCGTCCCAAATCAAACACTGATAAAATTTCAAATGGCCTTACCTTCTATACCGTACGTCCTACACCTATCAAAGTTTGCAACATACAAATGCTTGTAACTTTTTACTGGAGCGTCATAAAACCTTGAAATTTTGGAACAATAAAGTACTCGAGCCTCTTGTCAATTTAAGCTATCGCTCAAAGCTATGCTACCCTTAAGTCCCAAATCAAACACTGATACAACTTCTAATGGCCCTAACTTCTATACGGTACGTCCTACACCTATCAAAGTTTGCAACATACAAATGCTTGTAGATTTTTACTGCATCGTCATAAAACCTTGAAATTTTGTACCAATAAAGTTCTCGAGCCTCTTGTCAACTTAAGCTATCGCTCAAAGCGATGCTACCCTTGAGTTCCAAATCAAACACTGATAAAACTTCAAATGGCCCTAACTTCTATACGGTACGTCCTATACCTATCAAAGTTTGCAACATACAAATGCTTGTAACTTTTTACAAGAGCGTCATAAAACCTTGAAATTTTGGAACAATAAAGTACTCGAGCCTCTTGTCAATTTAAGCTATAGCTCAAAGCTCTTCTACCCTTGAGTCCCAAATCAAACACTGATAAAACTTCTAATGGCCCTAACTTCTATACGGTACGTCCTACACCTATCAAAGTTTGCAACATACAAATGCTTGTAACTTTTTACTGCAGCGTCATAAAACCTTGAAATTTTGTACCAATGAAGTACTCGAGCCTCTTGTCAACTTAAGCTATCGCTCAAAGCGATGCTATCCTTGAGTTCCAAATCAAGCACTGGTAAAACTTCAAATGGCACTAACTTCTATACGACACATCCTACACCTATCAAAGTTTGCAACATACAAATGCTTGTAACTTTTTACTGGAGCGTCATAAAACCTTGAAATTTTGTAACAATAAAGTACTCGAGCCTCTTGCCAATTTAAGCTATCGCTCAAAGCTATGCTACCCTTGCGTCCCAAATCAAACACTGATAAAATTTCAAATGGCCTTACCTTCTATAACGTACGTCCTACACCTATCAAAGTTTGCAACATACAAATGCTTGTAACTTTTTACTGGAGCGTCATAAAACCTTGAAATTTTGTAACAATAAAGTACTCGAGCCTCTTGTCAATTTAAGCTATCGCTCAAAGCTATGCTACCCTTGAGTCCCAAATCAAACACAGATAAAACTTCAAATGGCCCTAACTTCTATACGGTACGTCCTACACCTATCAAAGTTTGCAACATACAAATGGTTGCAACTTTTTACTGGAGTGTCATAAAAGCTTGACATTTTTTAACAATAAAGTATGCGAGCTTCTTGTCAATTTAAGCTATCGCTCAAAGCTATGCTACCCTTGAGTCCCAAATCAAACACTGATAATACTTCAAATGGCCCTAACTTCTATACGGTGCGTCCTACACCTATCAAAGTTTGCAACATACAAGTGCTTGTAACTTTTTATTGGACCGTCATAAAACCTTGAAATTTTGTAACAATAAAGTACTCGAGCCTCTTGTCAATATAAGCTATCGCTCAAAGCTATGGTACCCGAGTCCCAAATCAATCACTGATAAAACTTCAAATGGCCCTAACTTCTATACAATACGTCCTACACCTATCAAAGTTTGCAACATACAAATGCTTGTAAATTTTGGCTGGAGCGTCATAAAACCTTGAAATTTTGTAACAATAAAGTTCTTGAGGCTCTTGTCAATTTAAGCTATCGCTCAAAGCCAGGCTACCCTTGAGTCCCAAATCAAACACTGATAAAACTTCAAATGGCCCTAACTTCTATACGGTACGTCCTACACCTATCAAAGTTTGCACCATACAAATGCTTGTAACTTTTTACTGGAGCGTCATAAAACCTTGAAAACATTGTAACAATAAAGTACTCGAGCCTCTTGTCAATTTAAGCTATCGCTCAAAGCTACGCTACCCTTGAGTCCCAAATCAAACACTGACAAACTTCAAATGGCCCTAACTTCTATATGGTACGTCCTACACCTATCAAAATTTGCAACATACAAATGCTTGTAACTTTTTACTGGAGCGTCATAAAATCTTGAAATTTTGTAACAATAAATTACTCGAGCCTCTTGTCAATTTAAGCTATCGCTCAAAGCTATACTATCCTTGAGTCCCCAATCAAACACTGATAAAACTTCAAATGGCCCTAACTTCTATACGGTACGTCCTACACCTATCAAAGTTTGCAACATACAAATACTTGTAACTTTTTACTAGAGCGTCATAAAACCTTGAAATTTTGGAACAATAAAGTATTCGAGCCTCTTGTCAATTTAAGCTATCGCTCAAAGCTATGCTACCCTTAAGTCCCAAATCAAACACTGATACAACTTCTAATGGCCCTAACTTCTATACGGTACGTCCTACACCTATCAAAGTTTGCAACATACAAATGCTTGTAACTTTTTACTGGAGCGTCATAAAACCTTGAAATTTTGGAACAATAAAGTACTCGAGCCTCTAGTCAATTTAAGCTATCGCTCAAAGCTATGCTACCCTTAAGTCCCAAATCAAACACTGATACAACTTCTAATGGCCCTAACTTCTATACGGTACGTCCTACACCAATCAAATTTTGCAACATACAAATGCTTGTAACTTTTACTGGAGCGTCAAAAAACCTTGAAATTTTGTAACAATAAAGTACTCGAGCCTCTTGTCAACTTAAGCTATCGCTCAAAGCGATGCTACCCTTGAGTTCCAAATCACACACTGATAAAACTTCAAATGGCCCTAACTTCTATACGGTACGTCCTACACCTATCAAAGTTTGCAACATACAAATGCTTGTAACTTTTTACTAGAGCGTCATAAAACCTTGAAATTTTGGAACAATAAAGTACTCGAGCCTCTTGTCAATTTAAGCTATAGCTCAAAGCTTTGCTACCCTTGAGTCCCAAATCAAACACTGATAAAACTTCTAATGGCCCTAACTTCTATACGGTACCTCCTACACCTGTCAAAATTTGCAACATACAAATGCTTGTAGCTTTTTACTGCAGCGTCATAAAACCTTTAAATTTTGCAACAATAAAGTACTCGAGCCTCTTGTCAATTTAAGCTATCGCTCAAAGCTTTGCTACCCTTGAGTCCCAAATCAAACAATGATAAAACTTCAAATGGCCCTAACTTCTATACGGTACGTCCTACACCTATCAAAGTTTGCAACATACAAATGCTTGTAACTTTTTACTGGAGCGTCATAAAATCTTGAAATTTTGTAACAATAAAGTACTCGAGCCTCTTGTCAATTTAAGCTATCGGTCAAAGCTATGCTAACCTTGCGTCCCAAATCAAACACTGATAAAACTTCAAATGGCCCTAACTTCTATACGGTACGTCCTACACCTATGCTACCCTTGAGTCCCAAATCAAGCACTGATAAAACTTCAAATGGCACTAACTTCTATACGGCACATCCTACACCTATCAAAGTTTGCAACATACAAATGCTTGTAACTTTTTACTGGAGCGTCATAAAACCTTGAAATTTTGTAACAATAAAGTACTCGAGCCCCTTGTCAATTTAAGCTATCGCTCAAAGCTATGCTACCCTTGCGTCCCAAATCAAACACTGATAAAATTTCAAATGGCCTTACCTTCTATACCGTACGTCCTACACTTATCAAAGTTTGCAACATACAAATGCTTGTAACTTTTTACTGGAGCGTCATAAAACCTTGAAATTTTGTAACAATAAAGTACTCGAGCCTCTTGTCAATTTAAGCTATCGCTCAAAGCTATGTTACCCTTGAGTCCCAAATCAAACACTGATAAAACTTCTAATGGCCCTAACTTCTATACGGTACCTCCTACACCTATCAAAGTTTGCAACATACAAATGCTTGTGCTTTTTACTGCAGCGTCATAAAACCTTTAAATTTTGCAACAATAAAGTACTCGAGCCTCTTGTCAATTTAAGCTATCGCTCAAAGCTTTGCTACCCTTGAGTCCCAAATCAAACAATGATAAAACTTCAAATGGCCCTAACTTCTATACGGTACGTCCTACACCTATCAAAGTTTGCAACATACAAATGCTTGTAACTTTTTACTGGAGCGTCATAAAACCTTGAAATTTTGTAACAATAAAGTACTCGAGCCTCTTGTCAATTTAAGCTATCGGTCAAAGCTATGCTACCCTTGCGTCCCAAATCAAACACTGATAAAACTTCAAATGGCCCTAACTTCTATAGGGTACGTCCTACACCTATCAAAGTTTGCAACATACAAATGCTTGTAAATTTTGACTGGAGCGTCATAAAACCTTGAAATTTTGTAACAATAAAGTTCTCGAGGCTCTTGTCAATTGAAGCTATCGCTCAAAGCCATGCCACCCTTGAGTCCCAAATCAATCACTGATAAAACTTCAAATGGCCCTAACTTCTATACTGTACATCCTACACCTATCAAAGTTTGCAACATACAAATGCTTGTAACTTTTTACTAGAGCGTCATAAAACCTTGAAATTTTGGAACAATAAAGTACTCGAGCCTCTTGTCAATTTATACTATCGCTCAAAGCTATGCTACCCTTGAGTCCCAAATCAAACACTGATAAAACTTCTAATGGCCCAAACTTCTATACGGTACGTCCTTCACCTATCAAAGTTTGCAAAATAGAAATGCTTGTAGATTTTTACTGCAGCGACATAAAACCTTTAAATTTTGTAACAATAAAGTACTCGAGCCTCTTGTCAATTCAAGCTATCGCTCAAAGCTTTGCTACCCTTGAGTCCCAAATCAAACACTGATAAAACTTCAAATGGCCCTAACTTCTATACGGTACGTAGTACACCTATCAAAGTTTGCAACATACAAATGCTTGTAACTTTTTACTGGAGAGTCATAAAAATTTGAAATTTTGTAACAATAAAGTACTCGAGCCTCTTGTCAATTTAAGCTATCGCTCAAAGCTATGCTACCCTTGAGTCCCAAATCAAACACTGATAAAACTTCAAATGGCCCTAACTTCTATATGGTACGTCCTACACCTATCAAAGTTTGCAACATACAAATGCTTGTAACTTTTTACTGGAGCGTCATAAAACCTTGAAATTTTGTAACAATAAAGTACTCGAGCCTCTTGTCAATTTAAGCTATCGCTCAAAGCTATGCTATCCTTGAGTCCCAAACCAAACACTGATAAAACTTCAAGTGGCCCTAACTTCTATACGGTAGTCCTACACCTATCAAAATTTGCAACATACAAATGCTTGTAACTTTTTACTGGATCGTCATAAAACCTTGAAATTTTGTAACAATAAAGTATTCGAGCCTCTTGTCAATTTAAGCTATCGCTCAAGGCTATGCTACCCTTGCGTCCCAAATCAAATACTGATAAAACTTCAAATGGCCCTAACTTCTATACGGTACGTCCTACACCTATCAAAGTTTGCAACATACAAATTCTTGTAACTTTTTACTGGATCGTCATAAAACCTTGAAATTTTGTAACAATAAAGTATTCGAGCCTCTTGTCAATTTAAGCTATCGCTCAAGGCAATGCTACCCTTGCGTCCCAAATCAAATACTGATAAAACTTCAAATGGCCCTAAATTCTATACGGTACGTCCTACACCTATCAAAGTTTGCAACATACAAATTCTTGTAACTTATTACTGGAGCGTCATAAAACTTTGAAATTTTGTAACAATAAAGTACTCGAGCCTCTTGTAAATTTAAGCTATCGCTCAAAGCTATGCTAGCCTTGAGTCACAAATCAAACAATGATAAAATTTCAAATGGCCCTAACTTCTATACGGTACGTCCTACACCTATTAAAATTTGCAACATACAATTGCTTGTAACTTTTTACTGGAGCGTCATAAAATCTTGAAATTTTGTAACAATAAAGTACTCGAGCCTCTTGTCAATTTAAGCTATCGCTCAAAGCTACACTATCATTGAGTCCCAAATCAAACACTGATAAAACTTCAAATGGCCCTAACTTCTATACGGTGCGTCCTACACCTATCAAAGTTTGCAACATGCAAGTGCTTGTAACTTTTTATTGGATCGTCATAAAACCTTGAAATTTTGTAACAATAAAGTACTCGAGCCTCTTGTCAATATAAGCTATCGCTCAAAGCTATGGTACCCTTGAGTCCCAAATCAAACACTGATAAAACTTCAAATGGCGCTAACTTCTATAGGGTACGTCCTACACCTATCAAAGTTTGCAACATACAAATGCTTGTAAATTTTGACTGGAGCGTCATAAACACTTGCAATTTTGTAACAATAAACTACTCGAGCCTCTTGTCAATTGAAGCTATCGCTCAAAGCCATGCTACCCTTGAGTCCCAAATCAAACACTGATAAAACTTCAAATGGCCCTAACTTCTATACGGTACGTCCTACACCTATCAAAGTTTGCATCATACAAATACTTGTAACTTTTTACTGGAGCGTCATAAAACCTTGAAATTTTGTAACAATAAAGTACTCGAGCCTCTTGTCAATTTAAGCTTTCGCTCAAAGGTATGCTACCCTTGAGTCCCAAATCAAACACTGAGAAAACTTCTAATGGCCCTAACTTCTATACGGTACGTCCTTCACCTATCAAAGTTTGCAAAATAGAAATGCTTGTAGATTTTTACTGCAGCGACAGAAAACCTTTAAATTTTGTAACAATAAAGTACTCGAGCCTCTTGTCAATTCAAGCTGTCGCTCAAAGCTTTGCTACCCTTGAGTCCCAAAACAAACACTGATAAAACTTCAAATGGCCCTAACTTCTATACGGTACGTCCTACACCTATCAAAGTTTGCAACATACAAATGCTTGTAACTTTTTACTGGAGAGTCATAAAACCTTGAAATTTTGTAACAATAAAGTACTCGAGCCTCTTGTCAATTTAAGCTATCGCTCAAAGCTATGCTATCCTTGAGTCCCAAACTAAACACTGATAAAACTTCAAATGGCCCTAACTTCTATACGGTACGTCCTACACCTATCAAAGTTTGCAACATACAAATGCTTGTAACTTTTTACTGGATCGTCATAAAACCTTGAAAGTTTGTAACAATAAAGTATTCGAGCCTCTTGTCAATTTAAGCTATCGCTCAAGGCTATGCTACCCTTGCGTCCCAAATCAAGCACTAATAAAACTTCTAATGACCCTAACTTTTATACGGTACATCCTACACCTATCAAAGTTTGCAACATACAAATGCTTGTAACTTTTTACTGGAGCGTCATAAAACCTTGAAATTTTGTAACAATAAAGTACTCGAGCCTCTTGGCAATTTAAGTTTTGTAACAATAAATTTTGTAACAATAAAGTTCTCGAGGTTCTTGTCAATTTAAGCTGTCGCTCAAAGCCTTGAGTCCCAAATCAAACACTGATAAAACTTCAAATGGCCCTAACTTCTATATGGTACGTCCTACACCTATCAAAGTTTGCATCATACAAATGCTTGTAACTTTTTACTGGAGCGTCATAAAACCTTGAAATTTTGTAACAATAAAGTACTCAAGCCTCTTGTCAATTTAAGCTTTCGCTCAAAGGTATGCTACCCTTGAGTCCCAAATCAAACACTGAGAAAACTTCAAATGGCCCTAACTTCTATACGGTACGTCCTACACCTATGCTACCCTTGAGTCGCAAATCAAGCACTGATAAAACTTCAAACGGCCCTAACTTCTATACGGTACGTCCTACACCTATCAAAGTTTGCCACATAAAACCTTTAAATTTTGTAACAATAAAGTACTCGAGCCTCTTGTCAATTTAAGCTATCGCTCATAGCTATGCTACCCCTGAGTCCCAAATCAATCACTGATAAAACTTCAAATGGCCCTAACTTCTATACGGTACGTCCTACACCCATCAAAGTTTGCAACATACAAATGCTTGCAACTTTTTACTGGAGTGTCATAAAAGCTTGACATTTTTTAACAATAAAGTACTCGAGCCTCTTGTCAATTTAAGCTATCGCTCAAAGCTATGCTACCCTTGAGTCCCAAATCAAACACTGATAAAACTTCAAATGGCCCTAACTTCTATACGGTGCGTCCTACACCTATCAAAGTTTGCAACATACAAGTGCTTGTAACTTTTTATTGGAGCGTCATAAAACCTTGAAATTTTGTAACAGTAAAGTACTCTAGCCTCTTGTCAATATAAGCTATCGCTCAAAGCTATGGTACCCTTGAGTCCCAAATCAATCACTGATAAAACTTCCAATAGCCCTAACTTCTATACAGTACGTCCTACACCTATCAAAGTTTGCAACATACAGATGCTTGCAACTTTTTACTGGAGCGTCATAAAACCTTGAAATTTTGTAACAATAAAGTACTCGAGCCTCTTGTCAATTTAAGCTATCGCTCAAAGCTATGCTATCCTTGAGTTCCAAACCAAACACTGATAAAACTTCAAATGACCCTAACTTATATACGGTACGTCCTACACCTATCAAGGTTTGCAACATACAAATGCTTGTAACTTTTTACTGGATCGTCATAAAACCTTGAAATTTTGTAACAATAAAGTATTCGAGCCTCTTGTCAATTTAAGCTATCGCTCAAAGCTATGCTACCCCTGCGTCCCAAATCAAATACTGATAAAACTTCAAATGGCCCTAACTTCTATACGGTACGACCTACACCTATCAAAGTTTGCAACATACAAATGCTTGTAACTTTTTACTGGAGCGTCATAAAACCTTGAAATTTTGGAGCAATAAAGTACTCGAGCCTCTTGTCAATTTAAGCTATCGCTCAAAGCTATGCTACCCTTGAGTCCCAAATCAAGCACTGATAAAATTTCTAATGACCCTAACTTTTATACAGTACGTCCTACACCTATCAAAATTTGCAACATACAAATGCTTGTAGCTTTTTACTGCAGCGTCATAAAACCTTGAAATTTTGTAACAATAAAGTACTCGAGCCTCTTGTCAATTTAAGCTATCGCTCAAAGCTATGCTACGTTTGAGTCCCAAATCAAACACTGATAAAACTTCAAATGGCCCCAACTTCTATACGGTACATCCTACACCTATCAAAGTTTGCAACATACAAATGCTTGTAACTTTCTACTGGAGCGTCATAAAACCTTGAAATTTTGTAACAATAAAGTACTCGAGCCTCTTGTCAATTTAAATTATCGCTCAAAGCTATGCTACCCTTGAGTCCCAAATCAACCACTGATAAAACTTCAAATGGCCCTAACTTCTATACGGTACGTCCTACACCTATCAAAGTTTGCAACATACAAATGCTTGTAACTTTTTACTGGATCGTCATAAAACCTTGAAATTTTGTAACAATAAAGTACTCGAGCCTCTTGTCAATTTAAGCTATCGCTCAAAGCTATGCTACCCTTGCGTCCCAAATCAAATACTGATTAAACTTCAAATGGCCCTAACTTCTATACGGTACGTCCTACACCTATCAAAGTTTGCAACATACAAATGCTTGTAACTTTTTACTGGAGCGTCATAAAAGCTTGAAATTTTGTAACAATAAAGTACTCGAGCCTCTTGTCAATTTAAGCTATCGCTCAAAGCTATGCTACCCTTGAGTCCCAAATCAAACACTGATAAAGCTTCAAATGGCCCTAACTCTATACGGTACGTCCTACACCTATCAAAGTTTGCAACATACAAATGATTGTAACATTTTATTGGAGCGTCATAAAAACTTGAAATTTTGTAACAATAAAGTACTCGAGCCTCTTGTCAATTTAAGCTATCGCTCAAAGCTATGCTACAATTGAGTCCCAAACCAAACACTGATAAAACTTCAAATGGCCCTAACTTCTATACGGTACGTCCTACACCTATCAAAGTGTGCAACATACAAATGCTTGTAACTTTTTACTGGATCGTCATAAAAACTTGAAATTTTGTAACAATAAAGTACTCGAGCCTCTTGTCAATTTAAGCTATCGCTCAAAGCTATGCTAGCCTTGAGTCACAAATCAAACACTGACAAAACTACAAATGGCCCTAACTTCTATACGGTACGTCCTACACCTATCAAAGTTTGCAACATACAAATGCTTGTAACTTTTTACTGGAGCGTCATAAAACCTTTAAATTTTGTAACAATAAAGTACTCGAGCCTCTTCTCAATTTAAGCTATCGCTCAAAGCTATGGTACCCTTGAGTCCCAAATCAAACACTGACAAAACTACAAATGGCCCTAACTTCTATAGGGTACGTCCTACACCTATCAAAGTTTGCAACATACAAACGCTTGTAAATTTTGACTGGAGCGTCATAAAACCTTGCAATTTTTAACAATAAACTACTCGAGCCTCTTGTCAATTGAAGCTATCGCTCAAAGCCATGCTACCCTTGAGTCCCAAATCAAACACTGATAAAACTTCAAATGGCCCTAACTTCTATACGGTACGTCCTACACCTATCAAAGTTTGCATCATACAAATACTTGTAATTTTTTACTGGAGCGTCATAAAACCTTGAAATTTTGTAACAATAAAGTACTCGAGCCTCTTGCAAATTTAAGCTATCGCTCAAAGGTATGCTACCCTTGAGTCCCAAATCAAACACTGAGAAAACTAAAAACGGCCCTAACTTCTATACGGTACGTCCTACACATATCAAAGTTTGCAACATACAAATGCTTGTAACTTTTTACTAGAGCGTCATAAAACCTTGAAATTTTGGAACAATAAAGTACTCGAGCCTCTTGTCAATTTATACTATCGCTCAAAGCTATGCTACCCTTGAGTCCCAAATCAAATACTGATAAAACTTCTAATGGCCCTAACTTCTATACGGTACGTCCTTCACCTATCAAAGTTTGCAAAATAGAAATGCTTGTAGATTTTTACTGCAGCGACATAAAACCTTTAAATTTTGTAACAATAAAGTACTCGAGCCTCTTGTCAATTCAAGCTATCGCTCAAAGCTTTGCTACCCTTGAGTCCCAAAACAAACACTGATAAAACTTCAAATGGCCCTAACTTCTATACGGTACGTCCTACACCTATCAAAGTTTGCAACATACAAATGTTTGTAACTTTTTACTGGAGAGTCATAAAACCTTCTAAATTTTGTAACAATAAAGTACTCGAGCCTCTTGTCAATTTAAGCTATCGCTCAAAGCTATGCTACCCTTGAGTCCCAAATCAAACACTGATAAAACTTCAAATGGCCCTAACTTCTATATGGTACGTCCTACACCTATCAAAGTTTGCAACATACAAATGCTTGTAACTTTTTACTGGAGCGTCATAAAACCTTGAAATTTTGTAACAATAAAGTACTCGAGCCTCTTGTCAATTTAAGCTATCGCTCAAAGCTATGCTATCCTTGAGTCCCAAACCAAACACTGATAAAACTTCAAATGGCCCTAACTTCTATACGGTACGTCCTACACCTATCAAAGTTTGCAACATACAAATGCTTGTAACTTTTTACTGGATCGTCATAAAACCTTGAAATTTTGTAACAATAAAGTATTCGAGCCTCTTGTCAATTTAAGCTATCGCTCAAGGCTATGCTACCCTTGCGTCCCAAATTAAGCACTAATAAAACTTCTAATGACCCTAACTTTTATACGGTACATCCTACACCTATCAAAGTTTGCAACATACAAATGCTTGTAACTTTTTACTGGAGCGTCATAAAACCTTGAAATTTTGTAACAATAAAGTACTCGAGCCTCTTGGCAATTTAAGTTTTGCAACAATAAATTTTGTAACAATAAAGTTCTCGAGGTTCTTGTTAATTTAAGCTGTCGCTCAAAGCTATGCTACCCTTGCGTCCCAAATCAAACACTGATAAAACTTCAAATGGCCCTAACTTCTATATGGTACGTCCTACACCTATCAAAGTTTGCATCATACAAATGCTTGTAACTTTTTACTGGAGCGTCAAAAAACCTTGAAATTTTGTAACAATAAAGTACTCAAGCCTCTTGTCATTTTAAGCTATCGCTCAAAGCTATGCTGCCCTTGCGTCCCAAATCAAATACTGATAAAACTTCAAATGGCCCTAACTTCTATACGGTACGTCCTACACCTATGCTACCCTTGAGTCCCAAATCAAGCACTGATAAAACTTCAAACGGCCCTAACTTCTATACGGTACGTCCTACACCTATCAAAGTTTGCAACATAAAACCTTTAAATTTTGTAACAATAAAGTACTCGAGCCTCTTGTCAATTTAAGCTATCGCTCATAGCTATGCTACCCCTGAGTCCCAAATCAATCACTGATAAAACTTCAAATGGCCCTAACTTCTATACGGTACGTCCTACACCCATCAAAGTTTGCAACATACAAATGCTTGCAACTTTTTACTGGAGTGTCATAAAAGCTTGACATTTTTTAACAATAAAGTACTCGAGCCTCTTGTCAATTTAAGCTATCGCTCAAAGCTATGCTACCCTTGAGTCCCAAATCAAACACTGATAAAACTTCAAATGGCCCTAACTTCTATACGGTGCGTCCTACACCTATCAAAGTTTGCAACATACAAGTGCTTGTAACTTTTTATTGGAGCGTCATAAAACCTTGAAATTTGTAACAGTAAAGTACTCTAGCCTCTTGTCAATATAAGCTATCGCTCAAAGCTATGGTACCCTTGAGTCCCAAATCAATCACTGATAAAACTTCCAATAGCCCTAACTTCTATACAGTACGTCCTACACCTATCAAAGTTTGCAACATACAGATGCTTGCAACTTTTTACTGGAGCGTCATAAAACCTTGAAATTTTGTAACAATAAAGTACTCGAGCCTCTTGTCAATTTAAGCTATCGCTCAAAGCTATGCTATCCTTGCGTCCCAAATCAAATACTGATAAAACTTCAAATGGCCCTAACTTCTATACGGTACGTCCTACACCTATCAAGGTTTGCAACATACAAATGCTTGTAACTTTCTACTGGAGCGTCATAAAAGCTTGAAATTTTGTAACAATAAAGTACTCGAGCCTCTTGTCAATTTAAGCTATCGCTCAAAGCTATGCTACCCTCGAGTCCCAAATCAAACACTGATAAAGCTTCAAATGGCCCTAACTTCTATACGGTACGTCCTACACCTATCAAAGTTTGCAACATACAAATGCTTGTAACTTTTTATTGGAGCGTCATAAAAACTTGAAATTTTGTAACAATAAAGTACTCGAGCCTCTTGTCAATTTAAGCTATCGCTCAAAGCTATGCTACAATTGAGTCCCAAACCAAACACTGATAAAACTTCAAATGGCCCTAACTTCTATACGGTACGTCCTACACCTATCAAAGTGTGCAACATACAAATGCTTGTAACTTTTTACTGGATCGTCATAAAAGCTTGAAATCTTGTAACAATAAAGTACTCGAGCCTCTTGTCAATTTAAGTTATCGCTCAAAGCTATGCTACCCTTGAGTCCCAAATCAAACACTGATAAAACTTCAAATGGCCCTAACTTCTATATGGTACGTCCTACACCTATCAAAGTTTGCAACATACAAATGCTTGCAACTTTTTCTGGAGCGTCATAAAACCTTGAAATTTTGTAACAATAAAGTACTCGAGCCTCTTGTCAATTTAAGGTATCGCTCAAAGCTATGCTATCATTGAGTCCCAAACCAAACACTGATAAAACTTCAAATGACCCTAATTTCTATACGGTACGTCCTACACCTATCAAAGTTTGCAACATACAAATGCTTGTAACTTTTTACTGGATCGTCATAAAACCTTGAAATTTTGTAACAATAAAGTACTCGAGCCTCTTGTCAATTTAAGCTATCGCTCAAAGCTATGCTACCCTTGCGTCCCAAATCAAATACTGATAAAACTTCAAATGGCCCTAACTTCTATACGGTACGTCCTACACCTATCAAAGTTTGCAACATACAAATGCTTGTAGCTTTTTACTGCAGCGTCATAAAACCTTGAAATTTTGTAACAATAAAGTACTCAAGCCTCTTGTCAATTTAAGCTATCGCTCAAAGCTATGCTACCTTTGAGTCCCAAATCAAACACTGATAAAACTTCAAATGGCCCCAACTTCTATACGGTACATCCAGCACCTATCAAAGTTTGCAACATACAAATGCTTGTAACTTTCTACTGGAGCGTCATAAAAGCTTGAAATTTTGTAACAATAAAGTACTCGAGCCTCTTGTCAATTTAAGCTATCGCTCAAAGCTATGCTACCCTTGAGTCCCAAATCAAACACTGATAAAGCTTCAAATGGCCCTAACTACTATACGGTACGTCCTACACCTATCAAAGTTTGCAACATACAAATGCTTGTAACTTTTTATTGGAGCGTCATAAAAACTTGAAATTTTGTAACAATAAAGTACTCGAGCCTCTTGTCAATTTAAGCTATCGCTCAAAGCTATCCTACAATTGAGTCCCAAACCAAACACTGATAAAACTTCAAATGGCCCTAACTTCTATACGGTACGTCCTACACCTATCAAAGTGTGCAACATACAAATGATTGTAACTTTTTACTGGATCGTCATAAAAACTTGAAATTTTGTAACAATAAAGTACTCGAGCCTCTTGTCAATTTAAGCTATCGCTCAAAGCTATGCTACCCTTGAGTCCCAAATCAAACACTGATAAAACTTCAAATGGCCCTAACTTCTATATGGTACGTCCTACACCTATCAAAGTTTGCAAAATACAAATGCTTGCAACTTTTTCTGGAGCGTCATAAAACCTTGAAATTTTGTAACAATAAAGTACTCGAGCCTCTTGTCAATTTAAGGTATCGCTCAAAGCTATGCTATCCTTGAGTCCCAAACCAAACACTGATAAAACTTCAAATGACCCTAACTTCTATACGGTACGTCCGACACCTATCAAAGTTTGCAACATACAAATGCTTGTAACTTTTTACTGGAGCGTCATAAAACCTTGAAATTTTGTAACAATAAAGTACTCGAGCCTCTTGTCAATTTAAGCTATCGCTCAAAGCTATGCTACCCTTGAGTCCCAAACCAAACACTTATAAAACTTCAAATGGCCCTAACTTCTATACGGTACGTCCTACACCTATCAAAGTTTGCAACATACAAATGCTTGTAACTTTTTACTAGAAAGTCATAAAACCTTGAAATTTTGGAACAATAAAGTACTCGAGCCTCTTGTGAATTTAAGCTATCGCTCAAAGCTATCCTACCCTTGAGTCCCAAATAAAACACTGATAAACCTTCAAATGGCCCTAACTTCTATACGGTACGTCCTACACCAATCAAAGTTTGCAACATACAAATGCTTGTAACTTTTTACTGCAGCGTCATAAAACCTTGAAATTTTGTAACAATAAAGTACTCGAGCCTCTTGTCAATTTAAGCTATCGCTCAAAGCTATGCTACCCTTGAGTCCCAAATCAAACACTGATGAAACTTCAAATGGCCCTAATTTCTGTACGGTACGTCCTACACATATCAAAGTTTGCAACATACATATGCTTGTAACTTTTTACTGAAGCGTCTTAAAACTTGAAGTTTTGTAACAATAAAGTACTCGAGCCCCTTGTCAATTTAAGCTATCGCTCAAAGCTATGCTAACTTTGAGTCCCAAATCAACCACTGTTAAATCTTCAAATGGCCCTAACTTCTATACCCTACGTCCTACACCAATCAAAGTTTGCAACATACAAATGCTTGGAACTTTTTACTGCATCGTCATAAAACCTTGAAATTTTGTAACAATAAAGTACTCGAGCCTCTTGTCAATTTTAGCTATCGCTCAAAGCTATGCTACCCTTGAGTCCCACACCAAACACTGATAAAACTTCAAATGGCCCTAACTTCTATACGGTACGTCCCACACCTATCAAAGTTTGCAACAAACAAATGCTTGTAACTTTTACTGGAGCGTCAAAAAACCTTGAAATTTTGTAACAATAAAGTACTCGAGCCTCTTGTCAAATTTAAGCTATCGCTCAAAGCTATGCTACCCTGGAGTCCCAAATCAAACACTGATAAAACTTCAAATGGCCCTAACTTCTATACGGTACGTCCTACACATATCACAGTTTGCAACATACAAATGCTTGTAACTTTTTACTGGAGCGTCAAAAAACCTTGAAATTTTGTAACAATAAAGTACTCGAGCCTCTTGTCAATTTAAGATATCGCTCAAAGCTATGCTAGCCTTGAGTCCCAAATCAAACACTGATAAAACTTCAACTGGCACTAACTTCTATACGGTGCATCCTATACCTATCAAAGTTTGCAACATACAAATGCTTGTAACTTTTTACTGGAGCGTCTTAAAACCTTGAAATTTTGTAACAATAAAGTTCTCAAGCCTCTTGTCAATTTAAGCTATCGCTGAAAGCTATGCTACCCTTGAGTCCCAAATTAACCACTGATAAAACTTCAAATGGCCCTAACTTCTATACGGTACGTCCCACTCTTATCAAAGTTTGCAACATACAAATGCTTGTAACTTTTTACTGGAGCGTCATAAAACCTAGAATATTTGTAACAATAAAGTACTCGAGCCTCTTGTGAATTTAAGCTATCGATCAAAGTTATGCTACCCTTGAGTCCCAAATCAAACACTGATAAAACTTCAAATGGCCCTAACTTCTATACGGTACGTCCTACACCTATCAAAGTTTGCAACAAACAAATGCTTGTAACTTTTACTGGAGCGTCAAAAAACCTTGAAATTTTATAACAATAAAGTACTCGAGCCTCTTGTCAATTTAAGCTATCGCTCAAAGCAATGCTACTCTTGAGTCCGAAATCAAACACTGATAAAACTTCAAATGGCCCTAACTTCTATACGGTACGTCCTACACCTATTAAAGTTTGCAACATACAAATGCTTGTAACTTTTTACTGGAGCGTCAAATAACCTTGAAATTTTGTAACAATAAAGTACTCGAGCCTCTTGTCAATTTAAGATATCGCTCAAAGCTATGCTACCCTTGAGTCTTAAGTCAAACACTGATCAAACTTCAAATTGCCCTAACTTCTATACGGTGCATCCTATTCCTATCAAAGTTTGCAACATACAAATGCTTGTAACTTTTTACTGGAGCGTCATAAAATCTTGAAATTTTGTAGTAATAAAGTACTCAAGCCTCTTGTCAATTTAAGCTATCGCTCAAAGCTATGTTACCCTTGAGTCCCAAATTAACCACTGATAAAACTTCAAATGGCCCTAACTTCTATACGGTACGTCCCACTCCTATCAAAGTTTGCAACATACAAATGCTTGTAACTTTTTACTGGAGCGTCATAAAACCTAGAATATTTGTAACAATAAAGTACTCGAGCCTCTTGTGAATTTAAGCTATCGCTCAAAGCTATGCTACCCTTGCTTCCCAAATCAAACACTGTTAAAACTTCAAATGGCCCTAACTTCTATTCGGTACGTCCTACATCTATCAAAGTTTGCAACATATAAATGCTTGTAACTTTTTACTGCAGCGTCATAAAACCTTGAAATTTTGTAACAATAAAGTACTCGAGCCGCTTGTCAATTTAAGCTATCGCTCAAAGCTATGCTACCATTGAGTCCCAACACTTATAAAACTTCACATGGCCCCAACTTCTATACGGTACGTCCTACACCTATCAAAGTTTGCAATATACAAATGCTTGTAACTTTTTACTGGAGCGTCATAAAACCTAGAATATTTGTAACAATAAAGTACTCGAGCCTCTTGTGAATTTAAGCTATCGCTCAAAGCTATGCTACCCTTGCTTCCCAAATCAAACACTGTTAAAACTTCAAATGGCCCTAACTTCTATTCGGTACGTCCTACACCTATCAAAGTTTGCAACATATAAATGCTTGTAACTTTTTACTGCAGCGTCATAAAACCTTGAAATTTTGTAACAATAAAGTACTCGAGCCGCTTGTCAATTTAAGCTATCGCTCAAAGCTATGCTACCATTGAGTCCCAACACTGATAAAACTTCAAATGGCCCTAACTTCTATACGGTACGTCCTACACCTATCAAAGTTTGCAACATACAAATGCTTGTAACTTTTTACTGGAGCGTCATAAAACCTTGCAATTTTGTAACAATAAAGTACTCGAGCCTCTTGTCAATTTAAGCTATCGCTGAAAGCTATGCTACGCTTGAGTCCCAAATCAAACACTGACAAAATTTCAAATGGCCCTAACTTCTATACGGTACGACCTACACCTATCAAAATTTGCATCATACAATTACTTGTAACTTTTTACTGGAGCGTCATAAAATCTTGAAATTTTGTAACAATAAAGTACTCGAGCCTCTTGTCAATTTAAGCTAACGCTCAAAGCTATACTATCCTTGAGTCCCAAATCAAACACTGATAAAATTTCAAATGGCCCAAACTTCTATACGGTACTTCCTACACCTATCAAAGTTTGCAACATACAAATGCTTGTAACTTTTTACTGGAGCGTCATAAAAACTTGAAATTTTGTAACAATAAAGTACTCGAGCCTCTTGTCAATTTAAGCTATCGCTCAAAGCTATGCTACAATTGAGTCCCAAACCAAACACTGATAAAACTTCAAATGGCTCTAACTTCTATACGGTACGTCCTACACCTATCAAAGTTTGCAACATACAAATGCTTGTAACTTTTACTGGAGCGTCAAAAAACCTTGAAATTTTATAACAATAAAGTATTCGAGCCTCTTGTCAATTTAAGCTATCGCTCAAAGCTATGCTACCCTTGCGTCCCAAATCAAATACTGATAAAACTTCAAATGGCCCTAACTTCTATACGGTACGTCCTACACCTATCAAAGTTTGCAACATACAAATGCTTGTAGCTTTTTACTGCAGCGTCATAAAACCTTGAAATTTTGTAACAATAAAGTACTCAAGCCTCTTGTCAATTTAAGCTATCGCTCAAAGCTATGCTACCTTTGAGTCCCAAATCAAACACTGATAAAACTTCAAATGGCCCTAACTTCTATACGGTACATCCTACACCTATCAAAGTTTGCAACATACAAATGCTTGTAACTTTCTACTGGAGCGTCATAAAAGCTTGAAATTTTGTAACAATAAAGTACTCGAGCCTCTTGTCAATTTAAGCTATCGCTCAAAGCTATGCTACCCTTGAGTCCCAAATCAAACACTGATAAAGCTTCAAATGGCCCTAACTTCTATACGGTACGTCCTACACCTATCAAAGTTTGCAACATACAAATGCTTGTAACTTTTTATTGGAGCGTCATAAAAACTTGAAATTTTGTAACAATAAAGTACTCGAGCCTCTTGTCAATTTAAGGTATCGCTCAAAGCTATGCTATCCTTGAGTCCCAAACCAAACACTGATAAAACTTCAAATGACCCTAACTTCTATACGGTACGTCCTACACCTATCAAAGTTTGCAACATACAAATGCTTGTAACTTTTTACTGGATCGTCATAAAACCTTGAAATTTTGTAACAATAAAGTACTCGAGCCTCTTGTCAATTTAAGGTATCGCTCAAAGCTATGCTATCCTTGAGTCCCAAACCAAACACTGATAAAACTTCAAATGACCCTAACTTCTATACGGTACGTCCTACACCTATCAAAGTTTGCAACATACAAATGCTTGTAACTTTTTACTGGATCGTCATAAAACCTTGAAATTTTGTAACAATAAAGTACTCGAGCCTCTTGTCAATTTAAGCTATCGCTCAAAGCTATGCTACCCTTGCGTCCCAAATCAAATACTGATAAAACTTCAAATGGCCCTAACTTCTATACGGTACGTCCTACACCTATCAAAGTTTGCAACATACAAATGCTTGTAACTTTTTACTGGAGCGTCATAAAAGCTTGAAATTTTGTAACAATAAAGTACTCGAGCCTCTTGTCAATTTAAGCTATCGCTCAAAGCTATGCTACCCTTGAGTCCCAAATCAAACACTTATAAAACTTCAAATGGCCCTAACTTCTATACGGTACGTCCTACACCTATCAAAGTTTGCAACATACAAATGCTTGTAACTTTTTACTAGAAAGTCATAAAACCTTGAAATTTTGGAACAATAAAGTACTCGAGCCTCTTGTGAATTTAAGCTATCGCTCAAAGCTATCCTACCCTTGAGTCCCAAATAAAATACTGATAAACCTTCAAATGGCCCTAACTTCTATACGGTACGTCCTACACCAATCAAAGTTTGCAACATACAAATGCTTGTAACTTTTTACTGCAGCGTCATAAAACCTTGAAATTTTGTAACAATAAAGTACTCGAGCCTCTTGTCAATTTAAGCTATCGCTCAAAGCTATGCTACCCTTGAGTCCCAAATCAAACACTGATAAAACTTCAAATGGCCCTAATTTCTGTACGGTACGTCCTACAGCTATCAAAGTTTGCAACATACATATGCTTGTAACTTTTTACTGGTGCGTCTTAAAACTTGAAGTTTTGTAACAATAAAGTACTCGAGCCCCTTGTCAATTTAAGCTATCGCTCAAAGCTATGCTAACTTTGAGTCCCAAATCAACCACTGATAAATCTTCAAATGGCCCTAACTTCTATACCCTACGTCCTACACCAATCAAAGTTTGCAACATACAAATGCTTGTAACTTTTTACTGCATCGTCATAAAACCTTGAAATTTTGTAACAATAAAGTACTCGAGCCTCTTGTCAATTTAAGCTATCGCTCAAAGCTATGCTACCCTTGAGTCCCACACCAAACACTGATAAAACTTCAAATGGCCCTAACTTCTATACGGTACGTCCCACACCTATCAAAGTTTGCAACATACAAATGTTTGTAACTTTTTACTAGAGCGTCATAAAACCTTGAAATTTTGGAACAATAAAGTACTCGAGCCTCTTGTGAATTTAAGCTATCGCTAAAGGCTATGCTACCCTTGAGTCCCAAATCAAACACTGATAAACCTTCAAATGGCCCTAACTTTCTTACGGTACGTCCTACACCTATCAAAGTTTGCAATATACAAATGCTTGTAAGTTTTTACTGGAGCGTCATAAAATATTGAAGTTTTGTAACAATAAAGTACTCGAGCCTCTTGTCAATTTAAGCTATCGCTCAAAGCTATGCTAACTTTGAGTCCAAATCAAACACTGTTAAAACTTCAAATGGCCCTAACTTCTATACGGTACGTTCTACACCTATCAAAGTTTGCAACAAACAAATGCTTGTAACTTTTACTGGAGCGTCAAAAAACCTTGAAATGTTGTAACAATAAAGTTCTCAAGCCTCTTGTCAATTTAAGCTATCGCTGAAAGCTATGCTACCCTTGAGTCCCAAATTAACCACTGATAAAACTTCAAATGGCCCTAACTTCTATACGGTACCTCCCACTCCTATCAAAGTTTGCAACATACAAATGCTTGTAACTTTTTACTGGAGCGTCATAAAACCTAGAATATTTGTAACAATAAAGTATCGAGCCTCTTGTGAATTTAAGCTATCGATCAAAGATATGCTACCCTTGAGTCCCAAATCAAACACTGATAAAACTTCAAATGGCCCTAACTACTATACGGTACGTCCTACACCTATCAAAGTTTGCAACAAACAAATGCTTGTAACTTTTACTGGAGCGTCAAAAAACCTTGAAATTTTATAACAATAAAGTACTCGAGCCTCTTGTCAATTTAAGCTATCGCTCAAAGCAATGCTACTCTTGAGTCCGAAATCAAACACTGATAAAACTTCAAATGGCCCTAACTTCTATACGGTACGTCCTACACCTATTAAAGTTTGCAACATACAAATGCTTGTAACTTTTTACTGGAGCGTCAAATAACCTTGAAATTTTGTAACAATAAAGTACTCGAGCCTCTTGTCAATTTAAGATATCGCTCAAAGCTATGCTACCCTTGAGTCTTAAGTCAAACACTGATCAAACTTCAAATTGCCCTAACTTCTATACGGTGCATCCTATTCCTATCAAAGTTTGCAACATACAAATGCTTGTAACTTTTTACTGCAGCGTCATAAAACCTTGAAATTTTGTAACAATAAAGTACTCGAGCCGCTTGTCAATTTAAGCTATCGCTCAAAGCTATGCTACCATTGAGTCCCAACACTTATAAAACTTCAAATGGCCCCAACTTCTATACGGTACGTCCTACACCTATCAAAGTTTGCAATATACAAATGCTTGTAAGTTTTTACTGGAGCGTCATAAAATATTGAAGTTTTGTAACAATAAAGTACTCGAGCCTCTTGTCAATTTAAGCTATCGCTCAAAGCTATGCTAACTTTGAGTCCCAAATCAAACACTGTTAAAACTTCAATTGGCCCTAACTTCTACACGGTACGTTCTACACCTATCAAAGTTTGCAACAAACAAATGCTTGTAACTTTTACTGGAGCGTCAAAAAACCTTGAAATTTTGTAACAATAAAGTACTCGAGCCTCTTGTCAATTTAAGCTATCGCTCAAAGCTATGCTACCCTGGAGTCCCAAATCAAACACTGATAAAACTTCAAATGGCCCTAACTTCTATACGGTACGTCCTACACATATCACAGTTTGCAACATACAAATGCTTGTAACTTTTTACTGGAGCGTCAAAAAACCTTGAAATTTTGTAACAATAAAGTACTCGAGCCTCTTGTCAATTTAAGATATCGCTCAAAGCTATGCTAGCCTTGAGTCCCAAATCAAACACTGATAAAACTTCAACTGGCACTAACTTCTATACGGTGCATCCTATACCTATCAAAGTTTGCAACATACAAATGCTTGTAACTTTTTACTGGAGCGTCTTAAAACCTTGAAATTTTGTAACAATAAAATTCTCAAGCCTCTTGTCAATTTAAGCTATCGCTGAAAGCTATGCTACCCTTGAGTCAAAAATTAACCACTGATAAAACTTCAAATGGCCCTAACTTCTATACGGTACGTCCCACTCCTATCAAAGTTTGCAACATACAAATGCTTGTAACTTTTTACTGGAGCGTCATAAAACCTAGAATATTTGTAACAATAAAGTACTCGAGCCTCTTGTGAATTTAAGCTATCGCTCAAAGCTATGCTACCCTTGCTTCCCAAATCAAACACTGTTAAAACTTCAAATGGCCCTAACTTCTATTCGGTACGTCCTACACCTATCAAAGTTTGCAACATATAAATGCTTGTAACTTTTTACTGCAGCGTCATAAAACCTTGAAATTTTGTAACAATAAAGTACTCGAGCCGCTTGTCAATTTAAGCTATCGCTCAAAGCTATGCTACCATTGAGTCCCAACACTTATAAAACTTCAAATGGCCCCAACTTCTATACGGTACGTCCTACACCTATCAAAGTTTGCAATATACAAATGCTTGTAACTTTTTACTGGAGCTTTAAGCTATTTAAGCTATCGCTCATAGCTATGCTACCCTTGAGTCCCAAATCAATCACTGATAAAACTTCAAATGGCCCTAACTTCTATACGGTACGTCCTACACCTATCAAAGTTTGCAACATACAAATGCTTGTAACTATTTACTGGAGCGTCATAAAACCTTCCAATTTTGTAACAATAAAGTACTCGAGCCTCTTGTCAATTTAACCTATCGCTGAAAGCTATGCTACGCTTGAGTCCCAAATCAAACACTGACAAAATTTCAAATGGCCCTAACTTCTATACGGTACGTCCTACACCTATCAAAATTTGCATCATACAATTGCTTGTAACTTTTTACTGGAGCGTCATAAAATCTTGAAATTTTGTAACAATAAAGTACTCGAGCCTCTTGTCAATTTAAGCTAACGCTCAAAGCTATACTATCCTTGAGTCCCAAATCAAACACTGATAAAATTTCAAATGGCCCTAACTTCTATACGGTACTTCCTACACCTATCAAAGTTTGCAACATACAAATGCTTGTAACTTTTTATTGGAGCGTCATAAAACCTTGAAATTTTGTAACAATAAAGTACTCGAGCCTCTTGTCAATATAAGCTATCGCTCAAAGCTATGGTACCCTTGAGTCCCAAATCAATCACTGATAAAACTTCAAATGGCCCTAACTTCTATACAGTACGTCCTACACATATCAAAGTTTGCAATATACAAATGCTTGTAAATTTTGACTGGAGCGCCATAAAACCTTGAAATTTTGTAACAATAAAGTTCTCGAGGCTCTTGTCAATTTAAGCTATCGCTCAAAGCCATGCTACCCTTGAGTCCCAAGTCAAACAATGATAAAAATTCAAATGGCCCTAACTTCTATACGGTACGTCCTACACCTATCAAAGTTTGCATCATACAAATGCTTGTAACTTTTTACTGGAGCGTCATAAAACCTTGAAATTTTGTACTCGAGCCTCTTGTCAATTTAAGCTATCGCTCAAAGCTATGCTACCCTTGAGTCCCAAATCAAACACTGACAAAACTTCAAATGGCCCTAACTTCTATACGGTACGCCCTACACCTATCAAAGTTTACAACATACAAATGCTTGTAACTTTTTACTGGAGCGTCTTAAAACCTTGAAATTTTGTAACAGTAAAGTACTCAAGCCTCTTGTCAATTTAAGCTATCGCTCAAAGCTATGCTACCCTTGAGTCCCAAATTAACCACTGATAAAACTTCAAATGGCCCTAATTTCTATACGGTACGTCCCACTCCTATCAAAGTTTGCAACATACAAATGCTTGTAACTTTTTACTGGAGCGTCATAAAACCTAGAATATTTTTAACAATAAAGTACTCGAGCCTCTTGTGAATTTAAGCTATCGATCAAAGCTATGCTACCCTTGAGTCCCAAATCAAACACTGATAAAACTTCAAATGGCCCTAACTTCTATACGGTACGTCCTACACCTATCAAAGTTTGCAACAAACAAATGCTTGTAACTTTTACTGGAGCGTCAAAAAACCTTGAAATTTTATAACAATAAAGTACTCGAGCCTCTTGTCAATTTAAGCTATCGCTCAAAGCAATGCTACTCTTGAGTCCCAAATCAAACACTGATAAAACTTCAAATGGCCCTAACTTCTATACGGTACGTCCTACACCTATTAAAGTTTGCAACATACAAATGCTTGTAACTTTTTACTGGAGCGTCAAATAACCTTGAAATTTTGTAACAATAAAGTACTCGAGCCTCTTGTCAATTTAAGATATCGCTCAAAGCTATGCTACCCTTGAGTCTTAAGTCAAACACTGATCAAACTTCAAATTGCCCTAACTTCTATACAGTGCATCCTATTCCTATCAAAGTTTGCAACATACAAATGCTTGTAACTTTTTACTGGAGCGTCATAAAACCTTGAAATTTTGTAGTAACAAAGTACTCAAGCCTCTTGTCAATTTAAGCTATCGCTCAAAGCTATGTTACCCTTGCGTTCCAAATTAACCACTGATAAAACTTCAAATGGCCCTAACTTCTATAGGGTACGTCCCACTCCTATCAAAGTTTGCAACATACAAATGCTTGTAACTTTTTACTGGAGCGTCATAAAACCTAGAATATTTGAAACAATCAAGTACTCGAGCTCTTGTGAATTTAAGCTATCGCTCAAAGCTATGCTACCCTTGCGTCGCAAATCAAACACTGTTAAAACTTCAAATGGCCCTAACTTCTATTCGGTACGTCCTACACCTATCAAAGTTTGCAACATATAAATGCTTGTAACTGTTTACTGCAGCGTCATAAAACCTTGAAATTTTGTAACAATAAAGTACTCGAGCCTCTTGTCAATTTAAGATATCGCTCAAAGCTATGCTACCCTTGAGTCCCAAATCAAACACTTATAAAACTTCAAATGGCCCCATCTTCTATACGGTACGTCCTACACCTATCAAAGTTTGCAACATACAAATGCTTGTAACTTTTTACTGGAGCTTTAAGCTATTTAAGCTATCGCTCATAGCTATGCTACCCTTGAGTCCCAAATCAATCACTGATAAAACTTCAAATGGCCCTAACTTCTATACGGTACGTCCTACACCTATCAAAGTTTGCAACATACAAATGCTTGTAACTTTTTACTGGAGCGTCATAAAACCTTGCAATTTTGTAACAATAAAGTACTCGAGCCTCTTGCCAATTTAAGCTATCGCTGAAAGCTATGCTACGCTTGAGTCCCAAATCAAACACTGACAAAATTTCAAATGGCCCTAACTTCTATACGTTACGTCCTACACCTATCAAAATATGCAACATACAATTGCTTGTAACTTTTTACTGGAGCGTCATAAAATCTTGAAATTTTGTAACAATAAAGTACTCGAGCCTCTTGTGAATTTAAGCTATCGATCAAAGCTATGCTACCCTTGAGTCCCAAATCAAACACTGATAAAACTTCAAATGGCCCTAACTTCTATACGGTACGTCCTACACCTATCAAAGTTTGCAACAAACAAATGCTTGTAACTTTTACTGGAGCGTCAAAAAACCTTGAAATTTTATAACAATAAAGTACTCGAGCCTCTTGTCAATTTAAGCTATCGCTCAAAGCAATGCTACTCTTGAGTCCCAAATCAAACACTGATAAAACTTCAAATGGCCCTAACTTCTATACGGTACGTCCTACACCTATTAAAGTTTGCAACATACAAATGCTTCTAACTTTTTACTGGAGCGTCAAATAACCTTGAAATTTTGTAACAATAAAGTACTCGAGCCTCTTGTCAATTTAAGATATCGCTCAAAGCTATGCTAACCTTGAGTCTTAAGTCAAACACTGATCAAACTTCAAATTGCCCTAACTTCTATACAGTGCATCCTATTCCTATCAAAGTTTGCAACATACAAATGCTTGTAACTTTTTACTGGAGCGTCATAAAACCTTGAAATTTTGTAGTAATAAAGTAGTCAAGCCTCTTGTCAATTTAAGCTATCGCTCAAAGCTATGTTACCCTTGCGTTCCAAATTAACCACTGATAAAACTTCAAATGGCCCTAACTTCTATACGGTACGTCCCACTCCTATCAAAGTTTGCAACATACAAATGCTTGTAACTTTTTACTGGACCGTCATAAAACCTAGAATATTTGAAACAATGAAGTACTCGAGCTCTTGTGAATTTAAGCTATCGCTCAAAGCTATGCTACCCTTGCGTCGCAAATCAAACACTGTTAAAACTTCAAATGGCCCTAACTTCTATTCGGTACGTCCTACACCTATCAAAGTTTGCAACATATAAATGCTTGTAACTTTTTACTGCAGCGTCATAAAACCTTGAAATTTTGTAACAATAAAGTACTCGAGCCTCTTGTCAATTTAAGCTATCGCTCAAAGCTATGCTACCCTTGAGTCCCAAATCAAACACTTATAAAACTTCAAATGGCCCCATCTTCTATACGGTACGTCCTACACCTATCAAAGTTTGCAACATACAAATGCTTGTAACTTTTTACTGGAGCTTTAAGCTATTTAAGCTATCGCTCATAGCTATGCTACCCTTGAGTCCCAAATCAATCACTGATAAAACTTCAAATGGCCCTAACTTCTATACGGTACGTCCTACACCTATCAAAGTTTGCAACTTACAAATGCTTGTAACATTTTACTGCAGCGTCATAAAACCTTGCAATTTTGTAACAATAAACTACTCGAGCCTCTTGTCAATTTAAGCTATCGCTGAAAGCTATGCTACGCTTGAGTCCCAAATCAAACACTGACACAATTTCAAATGGCCCTAACTTCTATACGTTACGTCCTACACATATCAAAATTGGCAACATACAATTGCTTGTAACTTTTTACTGGAGCGTCATAAAATCTTGAAATTTTGTAACAATAAAGTACTCGAGCCTCTTGTCAATTAAGCTATCGCTCAAAGCCATGCTACCCTTGAGTCCCAAATCAAACACTGATAAAACTTCAAATGGACCTAACTTCTATACGGTACTTCCTACACCTATCAAAGTTTGCATCATACAAATGCTTGTAACTTTTTACTGGAGTGTCATAAAACCTTGAAATTTTGTAATAATAAAGTACTCGAGCCTCTTGTCAATTTAAGCTATCGCTCAAAGCTACGCTACCCTTGAGTCCCAAATCAAACACTGACAAAACTTCAAATGGCCCTAACTTCTATACGGTACGTCCTACACCTATCAAAGTTTACAACATACAAATGCTTGTAACTTTTTACTGGAGCGGCATAAAACCTTGAAATTTTGTTACAATAAAGTACTCGAGCCTCTTGTCAATTTAAGCTATCGCCCAAAGCCATGCTACCCTTGCGTCCCAAATCAAACACTGATAAAATTTCAAATGGTCTACCTTCTATACGGTACGTCCTACACCTATCAAAGTGTACAACATACAAATGCTTGTAACTTTTTACTGGAGCGTCTTAAAACCTTGAAATTTTGTAACAGTAAAGTACTCAAGCCTCTTGTCAATTTAAGCTATCGCTCAAAGCTATGCTACCCTTGAGTACCAAATTAACCACTGTTAAAACTTCAAATGGCCCTAACTTCTATACGGTACGTCCCACTCCTATCAAAGTTTGCAACATACAAATGCTTGTAACTTTTTACTGGGGCGTCATAAAACCTAGAATATTTGTAACAATAAAGTACTCGAGCCTCTTGTGAATTTAAGCTATCGATCAAAGCTATGCTACCCTTGAGTCCCAAATCAAACACTGATAAAACTTCAAATGGCCCTAACTTCTATACGGTACGTCCTACACCTATCAAAGTTTGCAACAAACAAATGCTTGTAACTTTTACTGGAGCGTCAAAAAACCTTGAAAATTTATAACAATAAAGTACTCGAGAATCTTGTCAATTTAAGCTATCGCTCAAAGCAATGCTACTCTTGAGTCCCAAATCAAACACTGATAAAACTTCAAATGGCCCTAACTTCTATACGGTACGTCCTACACCTATTAAAGTTTGCAACATACAAATGCTTGTAACTTTTTACTGGAGCGTCAAATAACCTTGAAATTTTGTATCAATAAAGTACTCGAGCCTCTTGTCAATTTAAGATATCGCTCAAAGCTATGCTACCCTTGAGTCTTAAGTCAAACACTGATCAAACTTCAAATTGCCCTAACTTCTATACAGTGCATCCTATTCCTATCAAAGTTTGCAACATACAAATGCTTGTAACTTTTTACTGGAGCGTCATAAAACCTTGAAATTTTGTAGTAATAAAGTACTCAAGCCTCTTGTCAATTTAAGCTATCGCTCAAAGCTATGTTACCCTTGAGTTCCAAATTAACCACTGATAAAACTTCAAATGGCCCTAACTTCTATACGGTACGTCCCACTCCTATCAAAGTTTGCTACATACAAATGCTTGTAACTTTTTACTGGAGCGTCATAAAACCTAGAATATTTGAAACAATGAAGTACTCGAGCTCTTGTGAATTTAAGCTATCGCTCAAAGCTATCGCTCAAAGCTATGCTACCCTTGAGTCCCAAATCAATCACTGATAAAACTTCAAATGGCCCTAACTTCTATACGGTACGTCCTACACCTATCAAAGTTTGCAACTTACAAATGCTTGTAACATTTTACTGCAGCGTCATAAAACCTTGCAATTTTGTAACAATAAACTACTCGAGCCTCTTGTCAATTTAAGCTATCGCTGAAAGCTATGCTACGCTTGAGTCCCAAATCAAACACTGACACAATTTCAAATGGCCCTAACTTCTATACGTTACGTCCTACACATATCAAAATTGGCAACATACAATTGCTTGTAACTTTTTACTGGAGCGTCATAAAATCTTGAAATTTTGTAACAATAAAGTACTCGAGCCTCTTGTCAATTAAGCTATCGCTCAAAGCCACGCTACCCTTGAGTCCCAAATCAAACACTGATAAAACTTCAAATGGCCCTAACTTCTATACGGTACTTCCTACACCTATCAAAGTTTGCATCATACAAATGCTTGTAACTTTTTACTGGAGCGTCATAAAACCTTGAAATTTTGTAACAATAAAGTACTCGAGCCTCTTGTCAATTTAAGCTATCGCTCAAAGCTACGCTACCCTTGAGTCCCAAATCAAACACTGACAAAACTTCAAATGGCCCTAACTTCTATACGGTACGTCCTACACCTATCAAAGTTTACAACATACAAATGCTTGTAACTTTTTACTGGAGCGGCATAAAACCTTGAAATTTTGTAACAATAAAGTACTCGAGCCTCTTGTCAATTTAAGCTATCGCCCAAAGCCATGCTACCCTTGCGTCCCAAATCAAACACTGATAAAATTTCAAATGGTCTACCTTCTATACGGTACGTCCTACACCTATCAAAGTGTACAACATACAAATGCTTGTAACTTTTTACTGGAGCGTCTTAAAACCTTGAAATTTTGTAACAGTAAAGTACTCAAGCCTCTTGTCAATTTAAGCTATCGCTCAAAGCTATGCTACCCTTGAGTCCCAAATTAACCACTGTTAAAACTTCAAATGGCCCTAACTTCTATACGGTACGTCCCACTCCTATCAAAGTTTGCAACATACAAATGCTTGTAACTTTTTACTGGGGCGTCATAAAACCTAGAATATTTGTAACAATAAAGTACTCGAGCCTCTTGTGAATTTAAGCTATCGATCAAAGCTATGCTACCCTTGAGTCCCAAATCAAACACTGATAAAACTTCAAATGGCCCTAACTTCTATACGGTACGTCCTACACCTATCGAAGTTTGCAACAAACAAATGCTTGTAACTTTTACTGGAGCGTCAAAAAACCTTGAAAATTTATAACAATAAAGTACTCGAGAATCTTGTCAATTTAAGCTATCGCTCAAAGCAATGCTACTCTTGAGTCCCAAATCAAACACTGATAAAACTTCAAATGGCCCTAACTTCTATACGGTACGTCCTACACCTATTAAAGTTTGCAACATACAAATGCTTGTAACTTTTTACTGGAGCGTCAAATAACCTTGAAATTTTGTAACAATAAAGTACTCGAGCCTCTTGTCAATTTAAGATATCGCTCAAAGCTATGCTACCCTTGAGTCTTAAGTCAAACACTGATCAAACTTCAAATTGCCCTAACTTCTATACAGTGCATCCTATTCCTATCAAAGTTTGCAACATACAAATGCTTGTAACTTTTTACTGGAGCGTCATAAAACCTTGAAATTTTGTAGTAATAAAGTACTCAAGCCTCTTGTCAATTTAAGCTATCGCTCAAAGCCATGCTACCCTTGCGTCCCAAATCAAACACTGATAAAATTTCAAATGGTCTACCTTCTATACGGTACGTCCTACACCTATCAAAGTGTACAACATACAAATGCTTGTAACTTTTTACTGGAGCGTCTTAAAACCTTGAAATTTTGTAACAGTAAAGTACTCAAGCCTCTTGTCAATTTAAGCTATCGCTCAAAGCTATGCTACCCTTGCGTCGCAAATCAAACACTGTTAAAACTTCAAATGGCCCTAACTTCTATTCGGTACGTCCTACACCTATCAAAGTTTGCAACATATAAATGCTTGTAACTTTTTACTGCAGCGTCATAAAACCTTGAAATTTTGTAACAATAAAGTACTCGAGCCTCTTGTCAATTTAAGCTATCGCTCAAAGCTATGCTACCCTTGAGTCCCAAATCAAACACTTATAAAACTTCAAATGGCCCCATCTTCTATACGGTACGTCCAACACCTATCAAAGTTTGCAACATACAAATGCTTGTAACTTTTTACTGGAGCTTTAAGCTATTTAAGCTATCGCTCATAGCTATGCTACCCTTGAGTCCCAAATCAATCACTGATAAAACTTCAAATGGCCCTAACTTCTATACGGTACGTCCTACACCTATCAAAGTTTGCAACATACAAATGCTTGTAACTTTTTACTGGAGCGTCATAAAACCTTGCAATTTTGTAACAATAAAGTACTCGAGCCTCTTGTCAATTTAAGCTATCGCTGAAAGCTATGCTACGCTTGAGTCCCAAATCAAACACTGACAAAATTTCAAATGGCCCTAACTTCTATACGTTACGTCCTACACCTATCAAAATTTGCAACATACAATTGCTTGTAACTTTTTACTGGAGCGTCATAAAATCTTGAAATTTTGTAACAATAAAGTACTCGAGCCTCTTGTCAATTTAAGCTATCGCCCAAAGCCATGCTACCCTTGCGTCCCAAATCAAACACTGATAAAATTTCAAATGGTCTACCTTCTATACCGTACGTCCTACACCTATCAAAGTTTGCAACATACAAATGCTTGTAACTTTTTACTGGAGCGTCATAAAACCTTGAAATTTTGTAACAATAAAGTACTCGAGCCTCTGTCAATTTAAGCTATCGCTCAAAGCTATGCTACCCTTGAGTCCCGAATCAAACACTGATAAAACTTAAAATGCCCCTAACTTCTATACGGTACGTCCTACATATCAAAGTTTGCAACATACAAATGCGTGCAACTTTTTACTGGAGTGTCATAAAAGCTTGAAATTTTGTAACAATAAAGTACTCGAGCCTCTTGTCGATTTAAGCTATCGCTCAAAGCTATGCTACCCTTGAGTCCCAAATCAAACACTTATAAAACTTCAAATGGCCCCAACTTCTATACGGTACGTCCTACACCTATCAAAGTTTGCAACATACAAATGCTTGTAACTTTTTACTGGAGCTTTAAGCTATTTAAGGTATCGCTCATACCTATGCTACCCTTGAGTCCCAAACCAATCACTGATAAAACTTCAAATGGCCCTAACTTTTATACGGTACGTCCTACACCTATCAAAGTTTGCAACATACAAATGCTTGTAACTTTTTACTGGAGCGTCATAAAACCTTGCAATTTTGTAACAATAAAGTACTCGAGCCTCTTGTCAATTTAAGCTATCGCTGAAAGCTATGCTACGCTTGAGTCTCAAATCAAACACTGATAAAATTTCAAATGGGCCTAACTTCTATACGGTACGTCCTACACCTATCAAAATTTGCAACATACAATTGCTTGTAACTTTTTACTGGAGCGTCATAACATCTTGAAATTTTGTAACAATAAAGTACTCGAGCCTCTTGTCAATTTAAGCTATCGCTCAAAGCTATACTATCCTTGAGTCCCAAATCAAACACTGATAAAATTTCAAATGGCCCTAACTTCTATACGGTACGTCCTACACCTATCAAAGTTTGCAACATACAAATGCTTGTAACTTTTTACTGGAGCATCATAAAACCTTGAAATTTTGGAACAATAAAGTACTCGACCCTCTTGTCAATTTAAGCTATCGCTCAAAGCTATGCTACCCTTGAGTCCCAAATCAAACACTGATAAAACTTCAAATGGCCCTAACTTCTATACGGTGCGTCCTACACCTATCAAAGTTTGCAACATACAAGTGCTTGTAACTTTTTAATGGAGCGTCATAAAACCTTGAAATTTTGTAACAATAAAGTACTCGAGCCTCTTGTCAATTTAAGCTATCGCTCAAAGCTATGGTACCCTTGAGTCCCAAATCAATCACTGATAAAACTGCAAATAGCCCTAACTTCTATACAGTACGTCCTACACCTATCAAAGTTTGCAATATACAAATGCTTGTAAATTTTGACTGGAGCGTCATAAAACCGTGAAATTTTGTAACAATAAAGTTCTCGAGGCTCTTGTCAATTTAAGCTATCGCTCAAATCCATGCTACCCTTGAGTCCCAAATCAAACACTGATAAAACTTCAAATGGCCCTAACTTCTATACAGTACGTCCTACATCTATCAAAGTTTCCATCATACAAATGCTTGTAACTTTTTACTGGAGCGTCATAAAACCTTGAAATTTTGTAACAATAAAGTACTCGAGACTTTTGTCAATTTAAGCTATCGCTCAAAGCTACGATTCCCTTGAGTCCCAAATCAAACACTGACAAAACTTCAAATGGCCCTAACTTCTATACGGTACGTCCTACACCTATCAAAGTTTACAACATATAAATGCTTGTAACTTTTCACTGGAGCGGCATAAAACCTTGAAATTTTGTAACAATAAACTACTCGAGCCTCTTGTCAATTTAAGCTATCGACCAAAGCCATGCTACCCTTGCGTCCCAAATCAAACACTGATAAAATTTCAAAGGTCTACCTTCTATACCGTACGTCGTACACCTATCAAAGTTTGCAACATACAAATGCTTGTAACTTTTTACTGGAGCGTCATAAAACCTTGAAATTTTGTAACAATAAAGTACTTGAGCCTCTGTCAATTTAAGCTATCGCTCAAAGCTATGCTACCCTTGAGTCACAAATCAAACACTGATAAAACTTAAAATGCCCCTAACTTCTATACGGTACGTCCTACACCTATCAAAGTTTGCAACATACAAATGCTTGCAACTTTTTACTGGAGTGTCATAAAAGCTTGAAATTTTTCAACAATAAAGTACTCGAGCCTCTTTTCAATTTAAGCTATCGCTCAAAGGTATGCTACCCTTGAGTCCCAAATCAAACTCTGAGAAAACTTCAAATGGCCCTAACTTCTATACGGTACGTCCTACACATATCAAAGTTTGCAACATACAAATGCTTGTAACTTTTTACTAGAGCGTCATAAAACCATGAAATTTTGGAACAATAAAGTACTCGAGCCTCTTGTCAATTTAAGCTATCGGTCAAAGCTATGCTACCCTTGCGTCCCAAATCAAACACTGATAAATCTTCAAATGGCCCAAACTTCTATACGGTACGTCCTACACCTATGCTACCCTTGCGTCCCAAATCAAGCACTGATAAAACTTCAAATGGCACTAACTTCTATACGGCACATCCTACACCTATCAAAGTTTGCAACATACAAATTCTTGTAACTTATTACTGGAGCGTCATAAAACTTTGAAATTTTGTAACAATAAAGTACTCGAGCCTCTTGTAAATTTAAGCTATCGCTCAAAGCTATACTATCCTTGAGTCCCAAATCAAACACTGACAAAACTTCAAATGGCCCTAACTCCTATACGGTACGTCCTACACCTATCAAAGTTTGCAACATACAAATACTTGCAACTTTTTACTGGAGCGTCATAAAATCTTGAAATTTTGTAACAATAAAGTACTCGAGCCTCTTGTCAATTTAAGCTATCGCTCAAAGCTATACTATCCTTGAGTCCGAAATCAAACACTGATAAAACTTCAAATGGCCCTAACTTCTATACGGTACGTCCTACACCTATCAAAATTTGCAACATACAATTGCTTGTAACTTTTTACTGGAGCGTCATAACATCTTGAAATTTTGTAACAATAAAGTACTCTAGCCTCTTGTCAATTTAAGCTATCGCTCAAAGCTATACTATCCTTGAGTCCCAAATCAAACACTGATAAAATTTCAAATGGCCCTAACTTCTATACGGTACGTCCTACACCTATCAAAGTTTGCAACATACAAATGCTTGTAACTTTTTACTGGAGCGTCATAAAACCTTGAAATTTTGGAACAATAAAGTACTCGACCCTCTTGTCAATTTAAGCTATCGCTCAAAGCTATGCTACCCTTGAGTCCCAAATCAAACACTGATAAAACTTCAAATGGCCCTAACTTCTATACGGTGCGTCCTACACCTATCAAAGTTTGCAACATACAAGTGCTTGTAACTTTTTAATGGAGCGTCATAAAACCTTGAAATTTTGTAACAATAAAGTACTCGAGCCTCTTGTCAATTTAAGCTATCGCTCAAAGCTATGGTACCCTTGAGTCCCAAATCAATCACTGATAAAACTGCAAATAGCCCTAACTTCTATACAGTACGTCCTACACCTATCAAAGTTTGCAATATACAAATGCTTGTAAATTTTGACTGGAGCGTCATAAAACCGTGAAATTTTGTAACAATAAAGTTCTCGAGGCTCTTGTCAATTTAAGCTATCGCTCAAATCCATGCTACCCTTGAGTCCCAAATCAAACACTGATAAAACTTCAAATGGCCCTAACTTCTATACAGTACGTCCTACATCTATCAAAGTTTCCATCATACAAATGCTTGTAACTTTTTACTGGAGCGTCATAAAACCTTGAAATTTTGTAACAATAAAGTACTCGAGACTTTTGTCAATTTAAGCTATCGCTCAAAGCTACGATTCCCTTGAGTCCCAAATCAAACACTGACAAAACTTCAAATGGCCCTAACTTCTATACGGTACGTCCTACACCTATCAAAGTTTACAACATATAAATGCTTGTAACTTTTCACTGGAGCGGCATAAAACCTTGAAATTTTGTAACAATAAACTACTCGAGCCTCTTGTCAATTTAAGCTATCGACCAAAGCCATGCTACCCTTGCGTCCCAAATCAAACACTGATAAAATTTCAAAGGTCTACCTTCTATACCGTACGTCGTACACCTATCAAAGTTTGCAACATACAAATGCTTGTAACTTTTTACTGGAGCGTCATAAAACCTTGAAATTTTGTAACAATAAAGTACTTGAGCCTCTGTCAATTTAAGCTATCGCTCAAAGCTATGCTACCCTTGAGTCACAAATCAAACACTGATAAAACTTAAAATGCCCCTAACTTCTATACGGTACGTCCTACACCTATCAAAGTTTGCAACATACAAATGCTTGCAACTTTTTACTGGAGTGTCATAAAAGCTTGAAATTTTTCAACAATAAAGTACTCGAGCCTCTTTTCAATTTAAGCTATCGCTCAAAGGTATGCTACCCTTGAGTCCCAAATCAAACTCTGAGAAAACTTCAAATGGCCCTAACTTCTATACGGTACGTCCTACACATATCAAAGTTTGCAACATACAAATGCTTGTAACTTTTTACTTGAGCGTCATAAAACCATGAAATTTTGGAACAATAAAGTACTCGAGCCTCTTGTCAATTTAAGCTATCGGTCAAAGCTATGCTACCCTTGCGTCCCAAATCAAACACTGATAAATCTTCAAATGGCCCAAACTTCTATACGGTACGTCCTACACCTATGCTACCCTTGCGTCCCAAATCAAGCACTGATAAAACTTCAAATGGCACTAACTTCTATACGGCACATCCTACACCTATCAAAGTTTGCAACATACAAATTCTTGTAACTTATTACTGGAGCGTCATAAAACTTTGAAATTTTGTAACAATAAAGTACTCGAGCCTCTTGTAAATTTAAGCTATCGCTCAAAGCTATACTATCCTTGAGTCCCAAATCAAACACTGACAAAACTTCAAATGGCCCTAACTCCTATACGGTACGTCCTACACCTATCAAAGTTTGCAACATACAAATACTTGCAACTTTTTACTGGAGCGTCATAAAATCTTGAAATTTTGTAACAATAAAGTACTCGAGCTTCTTGTCAATTTAAGCTATCGCTCAAAGCTATACTATCCTTGAGTCCGAAATCAAACACTGATAAAACTTCAAATGGCCCTAACTTCTATACGGTACGTCCTACACCTATCAAAATTTGCAACATACAATTGCTTGTAACTTTTTACTGGAGCGTCATAACATCTTGAAATTTTGTAACAATAAAGTACTCTAGCCTCTTGTCAATTTAAGCTATCGCTCAAAGCTATACTATCCTTGAGTCCCAAATCAAACACTGATAAAATTTCAAATGGCCCTAACTTCTATACGGTACGTCCTACACCTATCAAAGTTTGCAACATACAAATGCTTGTAACTTTTTACTGGAGCGTCATAAAACCTTGAAATTTTGGAACAATAAAGTACTCGACCCTCTTGTCAATTTAAGCTATCGCTCAAAGCTATGCTACCCTTGAGTCCCAAATCAAACACTGATAAAACTTCAAATGGCCCTAACTTCTATACGGTGCGTCCTACACCTATCAAAGTTTGCAACATACAAGTGCTTGTAACTTTTTAATGGAGCGTCATAAAACCTTGAAATTTTGTAACAATAAAGTACTCGAGCCTCTTGTCAATATAAGCTATCGCTCAAAGCTATGGTACCCTTGAGTCCCAAATCAATCACTGATAAAACTTCAAATGGCCCTAACTTCTATACAGTACGTCCTACACCTATCAAAGTTTGCAATATACAAATGCTTGTAAATTTTGACTGGAGCGTCATAAAACCGTGAAATTTTGTAACAATAAAGTTCTCGAGGCTCTTGTCAATTTAAGCTATCGCTCAAATCCATGCTACCCTTGAGTCCCAAATCAAACACTGATAAAACTTCAAATGGCCCTAACTTCTATACGGTACGTCCTACACCTATCAAAGTTTACAACATATAAATGCTTGTAACTTTTTACTGGAGCGGCATAAAACCTTGAAATTTTGTAACAATAAAGTACTCGAGCCTCTTGTCAATTTAAGCTATCGCCCAAAGCCATGCTACCCTTGCGTCCCAAATCAAACACTGATAAAATTTCAAATGGTCTACCTTCTATACGGTACGTCCTACACCTATCAAAGTTTGCAACATACAAATGCTTGTAACTTTTTACTGGAGCGTCATAAAACCTTGAAATTTTGTAACAATAAAGTACTCGAGCCTCTGTCAATTTAAGCTATCGCTCAAAGCTATGCTACCCTTGAGTCCCGAATCAAACACTGATAAAACTTCAAATGGCCCTAACTTCTATACGGTACGTCCTACACATATCGAAGTTTGCAACATACAAATGCTTGTAACTTTTTACTAGAGCGTCATAAAATCTTGAAATTTTGGAACAATAAAGTACTCGAGCCTCTTGTCAATTTAAGCTATCGGTCAAAGCTATGCTACCCTTGCGTCCCAAATCAAACACTGATAAAACTTCAAATGGCCCTAACTTCTATACGGTACGTCCTACACCTATGCTACCCTTGCGTCCCAAATCAAGCACTGATAAAACTTCAAATGGCACTAACTTCTATACGGCACATCCTACACCTATCAAAGTTTGCAACATACAAATTCTTGTAACTTATTACTGGAGCGTCATAAAACTTTGTAATTTTGTAACAATAAAGCACTCGAGTCTGTTGTAAATTTAAGCTATCGCTCAAAACTATGCTAGCCTTGAGTCCCAAATCAAACACTGACAAAACTTCAAATGGTCCTAACTTCTATACGGTACGTCCTACACCTATCAAAATTTGCAACATACAAATGCTTGTAACTTTTTACTGGAGCGTCATAAAACCTTTAAATTTTGTAACAATAAAGTACTCGAGCCTCTTGTCAATTTAAGCTATCGCTCATAGCTATGCTACCCTTGAGTCCCAAATCAAACACTGATAAAACTTCAAATGGCCCTAACTTCTATACGGTACGTCCTACACCTATCAAAGTTTGCAACATACAAATGCTTGTAACTTTTTACTGGAGCGTCATAAAACCTTGCAATTTTGTAACAATAAAGTACTCGAGCCTCTTGTCAATTTAAGCTATCGCTGAAAGCTATGCTACGCTTGAGTCCCAAATCAAACACTGATAAAATTTCAAATGGCCCTAACTTCTATACGGTACGTCCTACACCTATCAAAATTTGCAACATACAATTGCTTCTAACTTTTTACTGGAGCGTCATAAAATCTTGAAATTTTGTAACAATAAACTACTCGAGCCTCTTGTCAATTTAAGCTATCGCTCAAAGCTATACTATCCTTGAGTCCCAAATCAAACCCTGATAAATTTTCAAATGGCCCTAACTTCTATACGGTACGTCCTACACCTATCAAAGTTTGCAACATACAAATGCTTGTAACTTTTTACTGGAGCGTCATAAAACCTTGAAATTTTGGAACAATAAAGTACTCGAGCCTCTTGTCAATTTAAGCTATCGCTCAAAGCTATGCTACCCTTGAGTACCAAATCGAACACTGATAAAACTTCAAATGGCCCTAACTTCTATACGGTGCGTCCTACACCTATCAAAGTTTGCAACATACAAGTGCTTGTAACTTTTTATTGGATCGTCATAAAACCTTAAAATTTTGTAACAATAAAGTACTCGAGCCTCTTGTCAATATAAGCTATCTCTCAAAGCTATGGTACCCTTGAGTCCCAAATCAATCACTGATAAAACTTCAAATGGCTCTAACTTCTATACAGTACGTCCTACACCTATCAAAGTTTGCAATATACAAATGCTTGTAAATTTTGACTGGAGCGTCATAAAACCTTGAAATTTTGTAACAATAAAGTTCTCGAGGCTCTTGTCAATTTAAGCTATCGCTCAAAACCATGCTACCCTTGAGTCCCAAATCAAACACTGATAAAACTTCAATTGGCCCTAACTTCTATACGGTACGTCCTACACCTATCAAAATTTGCATCATACAAATGCTTGTAACTTTTTACTGGAGCGGCATAAAACCTTGAAATTTTGTAACAATAAACTACTCGAGCCTCTTGTCAATTTAAGCTATCGCCCAATGCCATGCTACCCTTGCGTCCCAAATCAAACACTGATAAAATTTCAAAGGTCTACCTTCTATACCGTACGTCGTACACCTATCAAAGTTTGCAACATACAAATGCTTGTAACTTTTTACTGGAGCGTCATAAAATCTTGAAATTTTGTAACAATAAAGTACTTGAGCCTCTGTCAATTTAAGCTATCGCTCAAAGCTATGCTACCCTTGAGTCCCAAATCAAACACTGATAAAACTTAAAATGCCCCTAACTTCTATACGGTACGTCCTACACCTATGCTACCCTTGCGTCCCAAATCAAGCACTGATAAAACTTCAAATGGCACTAACTTCTATACGGTACGTCCTACACCTATCAAAGTTTGCAACATACAAATGCTTGCAACTTTTTACTGGAGTGTCATAAAAGCTTGAAATTTTTCAACAATAAAGTACTCGAGCCTCTTTTCAATTTAAGCTATCGCTCAAAGGTATGCTACCCTTGAGTCCCAAATCAAACTCTGAGAAAACTTCAAATGGCCCTAACTTCTATACGGTACGTCCTACACATATCAAAGTTTGCAACATACAAATGCTTGTAACTTTTTACTAGAGCGTCATAAAACCATGAAATTTTGGAACAATAAAGTACTCGAGCCTCTTGTCAATTTAAGCTATCGGTCAAAGCTATGCTACCCTTGCGTCCCACATCAAACACTGATAAAACTTCAAATGGCCCTAACTTCTATACGGCATGTCCTACACCTATGCTACCCTTGCGTCCCAAATCAAGCACTGATAAAACTTCAAATGGCACTAACTTCTATACGGCACATCCTACACCTATCAAAGTTTGCAACATACAAATTCTTGTAACTTATTACTGGAGCGTCATAAAACTTTGAAATTTTGTAACAATAAAGTACTCGAGCCTCTTGTAAATTTAAGCTATCGCTCAAAGCTATGCTATCCTTGAGTCCCAAATCAAACACTGACAAAACTTCAAATGGCCCTAACTTCTATACGGTACGTCCTACACCTATCAAAGTTTGCAACATACAAATGCTTGCAACTTTTTACTGGAGCGTCATAAAATCTTGAAATTTTGTAACAATAAAGTACTCGAGCCTCTTGTCAATTTAAGCTATCGCTCAAAGCTATGGTACCCTTGAATCCCAAATCAGTCACTGATAAAACTTCAAATGGCCCTAACTTCTATACAGTACGTCCTACACCTGTCAAAGTTTGCAATATACAAATGCTTGTAACTTTTTACTGGAGCGTCATAAAATCTTGAAATTTTGTAACAATAAACTACTCGAGCCTCTTGTCAATTTAAGCTATCGCTCAAAGCTATACTATCCTTGAGTCCCAAATCAAACCCTGATAAATTTTCAAATGGCCCTAACTTCTATACGGTACGTCCTACACCTATCAAAGTTTGCAACATACAAATGCTTGTAACTTTTTACTGGAGCGTCATAAAACCTTGAAATTTTGTAACAATAAAGTACTCGAGCCTCTTGTCAATTTAAGCTATCGCTCAAAGCTATGCTACCCTTGAGTCCCAAATCGAACACTGATAAAACTTCAAATGGCCCTAACTTCTATACGGTGCGTCCTACACCTATCAAAGTTTGCAACATACAAGTGCTTGTAACTTTTTATTGGATCGTCATAAAACCTTAAAATTTTGTAACAATAAAGTACTCGAGCCTCTTGTCAATATAAGCTATCTCTCAAAGCTATGGTACCCTTGAGTCCCAAATCAATCACTGATAAAACTTCAAATGGCTCTAACTTCTATACAGTACGTCCTACACCTATCAAAGTTTGCAATATACAAATGCTTGTAAATTTTGACTGGAGCGTCATAAAACCTTGAAATTTTGTAACAATAAAGTTCTCGAGGCTCTTGTCAATTTAAGCTATCGCTCAAAACCATGCTACCCTTGAGTCCCAAATCAAACACTGATAAAACTTCAAATGGCCCTAACTTCTATACGGTACGTCCTACACCTATCAAAATTTGCATCATACAAATGCTTGTAACTTTTTACTGGAGCGGCATAAAACCTTGAAATTTTGTAACAATAAACTACTCGAGCCTCTTGTCAATTTAAGCTATCGCCCAAAGCCATGCTACCCTTGCATCCCAAATCAAACACTGATAAAATTTCAAAGGTCTACCTTCTATACCGTACGTCGTACACCTATCAAAGTTTGCAACATACAAATGCTTGTAACTTTTTACTGGAGCGTCATAAAATCTTGAAATTTTGTAACAATAAAGTACTTGAGCCTCTGTCAATTTAAGCTATCGCTCAAAGCTATGCTACCCTTGAGTCCCAAATCAAACACTGATAAAACTTAAAATGCCCCTAACTTCTATACGGTACGTCCTACACCTATGCTACCCTTGCGTCCCAAATCAAGCACTGATAAAACTTCAAATGGCACTAACTTCTATACGGTACGTCCTACACCTATCAAAGTTTGCAACATACAAATGCTTGCAACTTTTTACTGGAGTGTCATAAAAGCTTGAAATTTTTCAACAATAAAGTACTCGAGCCTCTTTTCAATTTAAGCTATCGCTCAAAGGTATGCTACCCTTGAGTCCCAAATCAAACTCTGAGAAAACTTCAAATGGCCCTAACTTCTATACGGTACGTCCTACACATATCAAAGTTTGCAACATACAAATGCTTGTAACTTTTTACTAGAGCGTCATAAAACCATGAAATTTTGGAACAATAAAGTACTCGAGCCTCTTGTCAATTTAAGCTATCGGTCAAAGCTATGCTACCCTTGCGTCCCACATCAAACACTGATAAAACTTCAAATGGCCCTAACTTCTATACGGCATGTCCTACACCTATGCTACCCTTGCGTCCCAAATCAAGCACTGATAAAACTTCAAATGGCACTAACTTCTATACGGCACATCCTACACCTATCAAAGTTTGCAACATACAAATTCTTGTAACTTATTACTGGAGCGTCATAAAACTTTGAAATTTTGTAACAATAAAGTACTCGAGCCTCTTGTAAATTTAAGCTATCGCTCAAAGCTATGCTATCCTTGAGTCCCAAATCAAACACTGACAAAACTTCAAATGGCCCTAACTTCTATACGGTACGTCCTACACCTATCAAAGTTTGCAACATACAAATGCTTGCAACTTTTTACTGGAGCGTCATAAAATCTTGAAATTTTGTAACAATAAAGTACTCGAGCCTCTTGTCAATTTAAGCTATCGCTCAAAGCTATGGTACCCTTGAATCCCAAATCAGTCACTGATAAAACTTCAAATGGCCCTAACTTCTATACAGTACGTCCTACACCTGTCAAAGTTTGCAATATACAAATGCTTCTAAATTTTGACTGGAGCGTCATAAAACCTTGAAATTTTGTAACAAAGTTCTCGAGGCTCTTGTCAATTTAAGCTATCGCTCAAAGCCATGCTACCCTTGAGTCCCAAATCAAACACTGATAAAACTTCAAATGGCCCTAGATTCTATACGGTACGTCCTACACCTATCAAAGTTTGCATCATACAAATGCTTGTAACTTTTTACTGGAGCGTCATAAAACCTTAAAATTTTTTAACAATAAAGTACTCGAGCCTCTTGTCAATTTAAGCTATCGCTCAAAGGTATGCTACCCTTGAGTCCCAAATTAAACACTGAGAAAACTTCAAACGGCCCTAACTTCTATACGGTACGTCCTACACATATCAAAGTTTGCAACATACAAATTCTTGTAACTTTCTACTAGAGCGTCATAAAACCTTGAAATTTTGGAACAATAAAGTACTCGAGCCTCTTGTCAATTTATACTATCGCTCAAAGCTATGCTACCCTTGAGTCCCAAATCAAACACTGATAAAACTTCTAATGGCCCTTACTTCTATACGGTACGTCCTTCACCTATCAAAGTTTGCAAAATAGAAATGCTTGTAGATTTTTACTGCAGCGTCATAAAACCTTTAAATTTTGTAACAATAAAGTACTCGAGCCTCTTGTCAATTCAAGCTATCGTTCAAAGCTTTGCTACCCTTGAGTCCCAAATCAAACACTGATAAAACTTCAAATGGCCCTAACTTCTATACGGTACGTCCTACACCTATCAAAGTTTGCAACATACAAATGCTTGTAACTTTTTACTGGAGAGTCATAAAACCTTGAAATTTTGTAACAATAAAGTACTCGAGCCTCTTGTCAATTTAAGCTATCGCTCAAAGCTATGCTACCCTTCAGTCCCAAATCAAACATTGATAAAACTTCAAATGGCCCTAACTTCTATATGGTACGTTCTACACCTATCAAAGTTTGCAACATACAAATGCTTGTAACTTTTTACTGGAGCGTCATAAAACCTTGAAATTTTGTAACAATAAAGTACTCGAGCCTCTTGTCAATTTAAGCTATCGCTCAAAGCTATGCTATCCTTGAGTCCCAAACCAAACACTGATAAAACTTCAAATGGCCCTAACTTCTATACGGTACGTCCTACACCTATCAAAGTTTGCAACATACAAATGCTTGTAACTTTTCACTGGATCGTCATAAAACCTTGAAATTTTGTAACAATAAAGTATTCGAGCCTCTTGTCAATTTAAGCTATCGCTCAAGGCTATGCTACCCTTGCGTCCCAAATCAAATTCTGATAAAACTTCAAATGACCCTAACTTCTATACGGTACGTCATACACCCATCAAAGTTTGCAACATACAAATGCTTGTAACTTTTTACTGGAGCGTCATAAAACCTTGAAATTTTGTAACAATAAAGTACTCGAGACTTTTGTCAATTTAAGCTATCGCTCAAAGCTACGATTCCCTTGAGTCCCAAATCAAACACTGACAAAACTTCAAATGGCCCTAACTTCTATACGGTACGTCCTACACCTATCAAAGTTTACAACATATAAATGCTTGTAACTTTTCACTGGAGCGGCATAAAACCTTGAAATTTTGTAACAATAAACTACTCGAGCCTCTTGTCAATTTAAGCTATCGACCAAAGCCATGCTACCCTTGCGTCCCAAATCAAACACTGATAAAATTTCAAAGGTCTACCTTCTATACCGTACGTCGTACACCTATCAAAGTTTGCAACATACAAATGCTTGTAACTTTTTACTGGAGCGTCATAAAACCTTGAAATTTTGTAACAATAAAGTACTTGAGCCTCTGTCAATTTAAGCTATCGCTCAAAGCTATGCTACCCTTGAGTCACAAATCAAACACTGATAAAACTTAAAATGCCCCTAACTTCTATACGGTACGTCCTACACCTATCAAAGTTTGCAACATACAAATGCTTGCAACTTTTTACTGGAGTGTCATAAAAGCTTGAAATTTTTCAACAATAAAGTACTCGAGCCTCTTTTCAATTTAAGCTATCGCTCAAAGGTATGCTACCCTTGAGTCCCAAATCAAACTCTGAGAAAACTTCAAATGGCCCTAACTTCTATACGGTACGTCCTACACATATCAAAGTTTGCAACATACAAATGCTTGTAACTTTTTACTAGAGCGTCATAAAACCATGAAATTTTGGAACAATAAAGTACTCGAGCCTCGTGTCAATTTAAGCTATCGGTCAAAGCTATGCTACCCTTGCGTCCCAAATCAAACACTGATAAAACTTCAAATGGCCCAAACTTCTATACGGTACGTCCTACACCTATGCTACCCTTGCGTCCCAAATCAAGCACTGATAAAACTTCAAATGGCACTAACTTCTATACGGCACATCCTACACCTATCAAAGTTTGCAACATACAAATTCTTGTAACTTATTACTGGAGCGTCATAAAACTTTGAAATTTTGTAACAATAAAGTACTCGAGCCTCTTGTAAATTTAAGCTATCGCTCAAAGCTATACTATCCTTGAGTCCCAAATCAAACACTGACAAAACTGCAAATGGCCCTAACTTCTATACGGTACGTCCTACACCTATCAAAGTTTGCAACATACAAATACTTGCAACTTTTTACTGGAGCGTCATAAAATCTTGAAATTTTGTAACAATAAAGTACTCGAGCTTCTTGTCAATTTAAGCTATCGCTCAAAGCTATACTATCCTTGAGTCCGAAATCAAACACTGATAAAACTTCAAATGGCCCTAACTTCTATACGGTACGTCCTACACCTATCAAAGTTTGCAACATACAAATGCTTGTAACTTTTTACTGGAGCGTCATAAAACCTTGAAATTTTGGAACAATAAAGTACTCGACCCTCTTGTCAATTTAAGCTATCGCTCAAAGCTATGCTACCCTTGAGTCCCAAATCAAACACTGATAAAACTTCAAATGGCCCTAACTTCTATACGGTGCGTCCTACACCTATCAAAGTTTGCAACATACAAGTGCTTGTAACTTTTTAATGGAGCGTCATAAAACCTTGAAATTTTGTAACAATAAAGTACTCGAGCCTCTTGTCAATATAAGCTATCGCTCAAAGCTATGGTACCCTTGAGTCCCAAATCAATCACTGATAAAACTTCAAATGGCCCTAACTTCTATACAGTACGTCCTACACCTATCAAAGTTTGCAATATACAAATGCTTGTAAATTTTGACTGGAGCGTCATAAAACCGTGAAATTTTGTAACAATAAAGTTCTCGAGGCTCTTGTCAATTTAAGCTATCGCTCAAATCCATGCTACCCTTGAGTCCCAAATCAAACACTGATAAAACTTCAAATGGCCCTAACTTCTATACGGTACGTCCTACACCTATCAAAGTTTACAACATATAAATGCTTGTAACTTTTTACTGGAGCGGCATAAAACCTTGAAATTTTGTAACAATAAAGTACTCGAGCCTCTTGTCAATTTAAGCTATCGCCCAAAGCCATGCTACCCTTGCGTCCCAAATCAAACACTGATAAAATTTCAAATGGTCTACCTTCTATACGGTACGTCCTACACCTATCAAAGTTTGCAACATACAAATGCTTGTAACTTTTTACTGGAGCGTCATAAAACCTTGAAATTTTGTAACAATAAAGTACTCGAGCCTCTGTCAATTTAAGCTATCGCTCAAAGCTATGCTACCCTTGAGTCCCGAATCAAACACTGATAAAACTTCAAATGGCCCTAACTTCTATACGGTACGTCCTACACATATCGAAGTTTGCAACATACAAATGCTTGTAACTTTTTACTAGAGCGTCATAAAATCTTGAAATTTTGTAACAATAAAGTACTCGAGCCTCTTGTTAATTTAAGTTATCACTCAAAGCTATGCTACCCTTGCGTCCCAAATCAAACACTGATAAAACTTCAAATGGCCCTAACTTCTATACGGTACGTCCTACACCTATGCTACCCTTGCGTCCCAAATCAAGCACTGATAAAACTTCAAATGGCACTAACTTCTATACGGCACATCCTACACCTATCAAAGTTTGCAACATACAAATTCTTGTAACTTATTACTGGAGCGTCATAAAACTTTGTAATTTTGTAACAATAAAGTACTCGAGTCTGTTGTAAATTTAAGCTATCGCTCAAAACTATGCTAGCCTTGAGTCCCAAATCAAACACTGACAAAACTTCAAATGGTCCTAACTTCTATACGGTACGTCCTACACCTATCAAAGTTTGCAACATACAAATGCTTGTAACTTTTTACTGGAGCGTCATAAAACCTTTAAATTTTGTAACAATAAAGTACTCGAGCCTCTTGTCAATTTAAGCTATCGCTCATAGCTATGCTACCCTTGAGTCCCAAATCAAACACTGATAAAACTTCAAATGGCCCTAACTTCTATACGGTACGTCCTACACCTATCAAAGTTTGCAACATACAAATGCTTGTAACTTTTTACTGGAGCGTCATAAAACCTTGCAATTTTGTAACAATAAAGTACTCGAGCCTCTTGTCAATTTAAGCTATCGCTGAAAGCTATGCTACGCTTGAGTCCCAAATCAAACACTGATAAAATTTCAAATGGCCCTAACTTCTATACGGTACGTCCTACACCTATCAAAATTTGCAACATACAATTGCTTCTAACTTTTTACTGGAGCGTCATAAAATCTTGAAATTTTGTAACAATAAACTACTCGAGCCTCTTGTCAATTTAAGCTATCGCTCAAAGCTATACTATCCTTGAGTCCCAAATCAAACCCTGATAAATTTTCAAATGGCCCTAACTTCTATACGGTACGTCCTACACCTATCAAAGTTTGCAACATACAAATGCTTGTAACTTTTTACTGGAGCGTCATAAAACCTTGAAATTTTGGAACAATAAAGTACTCGAGCCTCTTGTCAATTTAAGCTATCGCTCAAAGCTATGCTACCCTTGAGTCCCAAATCGAACACTGATAAAACTTCAAATGGCCCTAACTTCTATACGGTGCGTCCTACACCTATCAAAGTTTGCAACATACAAGTGCTTGTAACTTTTTATTGGATCGTCATAAAACCTTAAAATTTTGTAACAATAAAGTACTCGAGCCTCTTGTCAATATAAGCTATCTCTCAAAGCTATGGTACCCTTGAGTCCCAAATCAATCACTGATAAAACTTCAAATGGCTCTAACTTCTATACAGTACGTCCTACACCTATCAAAGTTTGCAATATACAAATGCTTGTAAATTTTGACTGGAGCGTCATAAAACCTTGAAATTTTGTAACAATAAAGTTCTCGAGGCTCTTGTCAATTTAAGCTATCGCTCAAAACCATGCTACCCTTGAGTCCCAAATCAAACACTGATAAAACTTCAAATGGCCCTAACTTCTATACGGTACGTCCTACACCTATCAAAATTTGCATCATACAAATGCTTGTAACTTTTTACTGGAGCGGCATAAAACCTTGAAATTTTGTAACAATAAACTACTCGAGCCTCTTGTCAATTTAAGCTATCGCCCAAAGCCATGCTACCCTTGCGTCCCAAATCAAACACTGATAAAATTTCAAAGGTCTACCTTCTATACCGTACGTCGTACACCTATCAAAGTTTGCAACATACAAATGCTTGTAACTTTTTACTGGAGCGTCATAAAACCTTGAAATTTTGTAACAATAAAGTACTTGAGCCTCTGTCAATTTAAGCTATCGCTCAAAGCTATGCTACCCTTGAGTCCCAAATCAAACACTGATAAAACTTAAAATGCCCCTAACTTCTATACGGTACGTCCTACACCTATGCTACCCTTGCGTCCCAAATCAAGCACTGATAAAACTTCAAATGGCACCAACTTCTATACGGTACGTCCTACACCTATCAAAGTTTGCAACATACAAATGCTTGCAACTTTTTACTGGAGTGTCATAAAAGCTTGAAATTTTTCAACAATAAAGTACTCGAGCCTCTTTTCAATTTAAGCTATCGCTCAAAGGTATGCTACCCTTGAGTCCCAAATCAAACTCTGAGAAAACTTCAAATGGCCCTAACTTCTATACGGTACGTCCTACACATATCAAAGTTTGCAACATACAAATGCTTGTAACTTTTTACTAGAGCGTCATAAAACCATGAAATTTTGGAACAATAAAGTACTCGAGCCTCTTGTCAATTTAAGCTATCGGTCAAAGCTATGCTACCCTTGCGTCCCACATCAAACACTGATAAAACTTCAAATGGCCCTAACTTCTATACGGCATGTCCTACACCTATGCTACCCTTGCGTCCCAAATCAAGCACTGATAAAACTTCAAATGGCACTAACTTCTATACGGCACATCCTACACCTATCAAAGTTTGCAACATACAAATTCTTGTAACTTATTACTGGAGCGTCATAAAACTTTGAAATTTTGTAACAATAAAGTACTCGAGCCTCTTGTAAATTTAAGCTATCGCTCAAAGCTATGCTATCCTTGAGTCCCAAATCAAACACTGACAAAACTTCAAATGGCCCTAACTTCTATACGGTACGTCCTACACCTATCAAAGTTTGCAACATACAAATGCTTGCAACTTTTTACTGGAGCGTCATAAAATCTTGAAATTTTGTAACAATAAAGTACTCGAGCCTCTTGTCAATTTAAGCTATCGCTCATAGCTATGCTACCCTTGAGTCCCAAATCAAACACTGATAAAACTTCAAATGGCCCTAACTTCTATACGGTACGTCCTACACCTATCAAAGTTTGCAACATACAAATGCTTGTAACTTTTTACTGGAGCGTCATAAAACCTTGCAATTTTGTAACAATAAAGTACTCGAGCCTCTTGTCAATTTAAGCTATCGCTGAAAGCTATGCTACGCTTGAGTCCCAAATCAAACACTGATAAAATTTCAAATGGCCCTAACTTCTATACGGTACGTCCTACACCTATCAAAATTTGCAACATACAATTGCTTCTAACTTTTTACTGGAGCGTCGTAAAATTTTGAAATTTTGTAACAATAAACTACTCGAGCCTCTTGTCAATTTAAGCTATCGCTCAAAGCTATACTATCCTTGAGTCCCAAATCAAACCCTGATAAATTTTCAAATGGCCCTAACTTCTATACGGTACGTCCTACACCTATCAAAGTTTGCAACATACAAATGCTTGTAACTTTTTACTGGAGCGTCATAAAACCTTGAAATTTTGGAACAATAAAGTACTCGAGCCTCTTGTCAATTTAAGCTATCGCTCAAAGCTATGCTACCCTTGAGTCCCAAATCGAACACTGATAAAACTTCAAATGGCCCTAACTTCTATACGGTGCGTCCTACACCTATCAAAGTTTGCAACATACAAGTGCTTGTAACTTTTTATTGGATCGTCATAAAACCTTAAAATTTTGTAACAATAAAGTACTCGAGCCTCTTGTCAATATAAGCTATCTCTCAAAGCTATGGTACCCTTGAGTCCCAAATCAATCACTGATAAAACTTCAAATGGCTCTAACTTCTATACAGTACGTCCTACACCTATCAAAGTTTGCAATATACAAATGCTTGTAAATTTTGACTGGAGCGTCATAAAACCTTGAAATTTTGTAACAATAAAGTTCTCGAGGCTCTTGTCAATTTAAGCTATCGCTCAAAACCATGCTACCCTTGAGTCCCAAATCAAACACTGATAAAACTTCAAATGGCCCTAACTTCTATACGGTACGTCCTACACCTATCAAAATTTGCATCATACAAATGCTTGTAACTTTTTACTGGAGCGGCATAAAACCTTGAAATTTTGTAACAATAAACTACTCGAGCCTCTTGTCAATTTAAGCTATCGCCCAAAGCCATGCTACCCTTGCGTCCCAAATCAAACACTGATAAAATTTCAAAGGTCTACCTTCTATACCGTACGTCGTACACCTATCAAAGTTTGCAACATACAAATGCTTGTAACTTTTTACTGGAGCGTCATAAAACCTTGAAATTTTGTAACAATAAAGTACTTGAGCCTCTGTCAATTTAAGCTATCGCTCAAAGCTATGCTACCCTTGAGTCCCAAATCAAACACTGATAAAACTTAAAATGCCCCTAACTTCTATACGGTACGTCCTACACCTATGCTACCCTTGCGTCCCAAATCAAGCACTGATTAAACTTCAAATGGCACCAACTTCTATACGGTACGTCCTACACCTATCAAAGTTTGCAACATACAAATGCTTGCAACTTTTTACTGGAGTGTCATAAAAGCTTGAAATTTTTCAACAATAAAGTACTCGAGCCTCTTTTCAATTTAAGCTATCGCTCAAAGGTATGCTACCCTTGAGTCCCAAATCAAACTCTGAGAAAACTTCAAATGGCCCTAACTTCTATACGGTACGTCCTACACATATCAAAGTTTGCAACATACAAATGCTTGTAACTTTTTACTAGAGCGTCATAAAACCATGAAATTTTGGAACAATAAAGTACTCGAGCCTCTTGTCAATTTAAGCTATCGGTCAAAGCTATGCTACCCTTGCGTCCCACATCAAACACTGATAAAACTTCAAATGGCCCTAACTTCTATACGGCATGTCCTACACCTATGCTACCCTTGCGTCCCAAATCAAGCACTGATAAAACTTCAAATGGCACTAACTTCTATACGGCACATCCTACACCTATCAAAGTTTGCAACATACAAATTCTTGTAACTTATTACTGGAGCGTCATAAAACTTTGAAATTTTGTAACAATAAAGTACTCGAGCCTCTTGTAAATTTAAGCTATCGCTCAAAGCTATGCTATCCTTGAGTCCCAAATCAAACACTGACAAAACTTCAAATGGCCCTAACTTCTATACGGTACGTCCTACACCTATCAAAGTTTGCAACATACAAATGCTTGCAACTTTTTACTGGAGCGTCATAAAATCTTGAAATTTTGTAACAATAAAGTACTCGAGCCTCTTGTCAATTTAAGCTATCGCTCAAAGCTATGGTACCCTTGAATCCCAAATCAGTCACTGATAAAACTTCAAATGGCCCTAACTTCTATACAGTACGTCCTACACCTGTCAAAGTTTGCAATATACAAATGCTTCTAAATTTTGACTGGAGCGTCATAAAACCTTGAAATTTTGTAACAAAGTACTCGAGCCTCTTGTCAATTTAAGCTATCGCTCAAAGGTATGCTACCCTTGAGTCCCAAATCAAACACTGAGAAAACTTCAAACGGCCCTAACTTCTATACGGTACGTCCTACACATATCAAAGTTTGCAACATACAAATTCTTGTAACTTTCTACTAGAGCGTCATAAAACCTTGAAATTTTGGAACAATAAAGTACTCGAGCCTCTTGTCAATTTATACTATCGCTCAAAGCTATGCTACCCTTGAGTCCCAAATCAAACACTGATAAAACTTCTAATGGCCCTAACTTCTATACGGTACGTCCTTCACCTATCAAAGTTTGCAAAATAGAAATGCTTGTAGATTTTTACTGCAGCGTCATAAAACCTTTAAATTTTGTAACAATAAAGTACTCGAGCCTCTTGTCAATTCAAGCTATCGTTCAAAGCTTTGCTACCCTTGAGTCCCAAATCAAACACTGATAAAACTTCAAATGGCCCTAACTTCTATACGGTACGTCCTACACCTATCAAAGTTTGCAACATACAAATGCTTGTAACTTTTTACTGGAGAGTCATAAAACCTTGAAATTTTGTAACAATAAAGTACTCGAGCCTCTTGTCAATTTAAGCTATCGCTCAAAGCTATGCTACCCTTCAGTCCCAAATCAAACATTGATAAAACTTCAAATGGCCCTAACTTCTATATGGTACGTTCTACACCTATCAAAGTTTGCAACATACAAATGCTTGTAACTTTTTACTGGAGCGTCATAAAACCTTGAAATTTTGTAACAATAAAGTACTCGAGCCTCTTGTCAATTTAAGCTATCGCTCAAAGCTATGCTATCCTTGAGTCCCAAACCAAACACTGATAAAACTTCAAATGGCCCTAACTTCTATACGGTACGTCCTACACCTATCAAAGTTTGCAACATACAAATGCTTGTAACTTTTCACTGGATCGTCATAAAACCTTGAAATTTTGTAACAATAAAGTATTCGAGCCTCTTGTCAATTTAAGCTATCGCTCAAGGCTATGCTACCCTTGCGTCCCAAATCAAATTCTGATAAAACTTCAAATGACCCTAACTTCTATACGGTACGTCATACACCCATCAAAGTTTGCAACATACAAATGCTTGTAACTTTTTACTGGAGCGTCATAAAACCTTGAAATTTTGTAACAATAAAGTACTCGAGCCTCTTGTCAATTTAAGCTATCGCTCAAAGCTATGCTATCCTTGAGTCCCAAATCAAACCCTGATAAATTTTCAAATGGCCCTAACTTCTATACGGTACGTCCTACACCTATCAAAGTTTGCAACATACAAATGCTTGTAACTTTTTACTGGAGCGTCATAAAACCTTGAAATTTTGGAACAATAAAGTACTCGAGCCTCTTGTCAATTTAAGCTATCGCTCAAAGCTATGCTACCCTTGAGTCCCAAATCGAACACTGATAAAACTTCAAATGGCCCTAACTTCTATACGGTGCGTCCTACACCTATCAAAGTTTGCAACATACAAGTGCTTGTAACTTTTTATTGGATCGTCATAAAACCTTAAAATTTTGTAACAATAAAGTACTCGAGCCTCTTGTCAATATAAGCTATCTCTCAAAGCTATGGTACCGTTGAGTCCCAAATCAATCACTGATAAAACTTCAAATGGCTCTAACTTCTATACAGTACGTCCTACACCTATCAAAGTTTGCAATATACAAATGCTTGTAAATTTTGACTGGAGCGTCATAAAACCTTGAAATTTTGTAACAATAAAGTTCTCGAGGCTCTTGTCAATTTAAGCTATCGCTCAAAACCATGCTACCCTTGAGTCCCAAATCAAACACTGATAAAACTTCAAATGGCCCTAACTTCTATACGGTACGTCCTACACCTATCAAAATTTGCATCATACAAATGCGTGTAACTTTTTACTGGAGCGGCATAAAACCTTGAAATTTTGTAACAATAAACTACTCGAGCCTCTTGTCAATTTAAGCTATCGCCCAAAGCCATGCTACCCTTGCGTCCCAAATCAAACACTGATAAAATTTCAAAGGTCTACCTTCTATACCGTACGTCGTACACCTATCAAAGTTTGCAACATACAAATGCTTGTAACTTTTTACTGGAGCGTCATAAAACCTTGAAATTTTGTAACAATAAAGTACTTCAGCCTCTGTCAATTTAAGCTATCGCTCAAAGCTATGCTACCCTTGAGTCCCAAATCAAACACTGATAAAACTTAAAATGCCCCTAACTTCTATACGGTACGTCCTACACCTATGCTACCCTTGCGTCCCAAATCAAGCACTGATAAAACTTCAAATGGCACTAACTTCTATACGGTACGTCCTACACCTATCAAAGTTTGCAACATACAAATGCTTGCAACTTTTTACTGGAGTGTCATAAAAGCTTGAAATTTTTCAACAATAAAGTACTCGAGCCTCTTTTCAATTTAAGCTATCGCTCAAAGGTATGCTACCCTTGAGTCCCAAATCAAACTCTGAGAAAACTTCAAATGGCCCTAACTTCTATACGGTACGTCCTACACATATCAAAGTTTGCAACATACAAATGCTTGTAACTTTTTACTAGAGCGTCATAAAACCATGAAATTTTGGAACAATAAAGTACTCGAGCCTCTTGTCAATTTAAGCTATCGGTCAAAGCTATGCTACCCTTGCGTCCCACATCAAACACTGATAAAACTTCAAATGGCCCTAACTTCTATACGGCACGTCCTACACCTATGCTACCCTTGCGTCCCAAATCAAGCACTGATAAAACTTCAAATGGCACTAACTTCTATACGGCACATCCTACACCTATCAAAGTTTGCAACATACAAATTCTTGTAACTTATTACTGGAGCGTCATAAAACTTTGAAATTTTGTAACAATAAAGTACTCGAGCCTCTTGTAAATTTAAGCTATCGCTCAAAGCTATGCTATCCTTGAGTCCCAAATCAAACACTGACAAAACTTCAAATGGCCCTAACTTCTATACGGTACGTCCTACACCTATCAAAGTTTGCAACATACAAATGCTTGCAACTTTTTACTGGAGCGTCATAAAATCTTGAAATTTTGTAACAATAAAGTACTCGAGCCTCTTGTCAATTTAAGCTATCGCTCAAAGCTATGGTACCCTTGAATCCCAAATCAGTCACTGATAAAACTTCAAATGGCCCTAACTTCTATACAGTACGTCCTACACCTGTCAAAGTTTGCAATATACAAATGCTTGTAAATTTTGACTGGAGCGTCATAAAACCTTGAAATTTTGCAACAAAGTTCTCGAGGCTCTTGTCAATTTAAGCTATCGCTCAAAGCCATGCTACCCTTGAGTCCCAAATCAAACACTGATAAAACTTCAAATGGCCCTAGATTCTATACGGTACGTCCTACACCTATCAAAGTTTGCATCATACAAATGCTTGTAACTTTTTACTGGAGCGTCATAAAACCTTAAAATTTTTTAACAATAAAGTACTCGAGCCTCTTGTCAATTTAAGCTATCGCTCAAAGGTATGCTACCCTTGAGTCCCAAATCAAACACTGAGAAAACTTCAAACGGCCCTAACTTCTATACGGTACGTCCTACACATATAAAAGTTTGCAACATACAAATTCTTGTAACTTTTTACTAGAGCGTCATAAAACCTTGAAATTTTGGAACAATAAAGTACTCGAGCCTCTTGTCAATTTATACTATCGCTCAAAGCTATGCTACCCTTGAGTCCCAAATCAAACACTGATAAAACTTCTAATGGCCCTAACTACTATACGGTACGTCCTTCACCTATCAAAGTTTGCAAAATAGAAATGCTTGTAGATTTTTACTGCAGCGTCATAAAACCTTTAAATTTTGTAACAATAAAGTACTCGAGCCTCTTGTCAATTCAAGCTATCGTTCAAAGCTTTGCTACCCTTGAGTCCCAAATCAAACACTGATAAAACTTCAAATGGCCCTAACTTCTATACGGTACGTCCTACACCTATCAAAGTTTGCAACATACAAATGCTTGTAACTTTTTACTGGAGAGTCATAAAACCTTGAAATTTTGTAACAATAAAGTACTCGAGCCTCTTGTCAATTTAAGCTATCGCTCAAAGCTATGCTACCCTTCAGTCCCAAATCAAACATTGATAAAACTTCAAATGGCCCTAACTTCTATATGGTACGTTCTACACCTATCAAAGTTTGCAACATACAAATGCTTGTAACTTTTTACTGGAGCGTCATAAAACCTTGAAATTTTGTAACAATAAAGTACTCGAGCCTCTTGTCAATTTAAGCTATCGCTCAAAGCTATGCTATCCTTGAGTCCCAAACCAAACACTGATAAAACTTCAAATGGCCCTAACTTCTATACGGTACGTCCTACACCTATCAAAGTTTGCAACATACAAATGCTTGTAACTTTTCACTGGATCGTCATAAAACCTTGAAATTTTGTAACAATAAAGTATTCGAGCCTCTTGTCAATTTAAGCTATCGCTCAAGGCTATGCTACCCTTGCGTCCCAAATCAAATTCTGATAAAACTTCAAATGACCCTAACTTCTATACGGTACGTCATACACCCATCAAAGTTTGCAACATACAAATTCTTGTAACTTTTTACTGGAGCGTCATAAAACCTTGAAATTTTGGAGCAATAAAGTACTCGAGCCTCTTGTCAATTTAAGCTATCGCTCAAAGCTATGCTACCCTTCAGTCCCAAATCAAACATTGATAAAACTTCAAATGGCCCTAACTTCTATATGGTACGTTCTACACCTATCAAAGTTTGCAACATACAAATGCTTGTAACTTTTTACTGGAGCGTCATAAAACCTTGAAATTTTGTAACAATAAAGTACTCGAGCCTCTTGTCAATTTAAGCTATCGCTCAAAGCTATGCTATCCTTGAGTCCCAAACCAAACACTGATAAAACTTCAAATGGCCCTAACTTCTATACGGTACGTCCTACACCTATCAAAGTTTGCAACATACAAATGCTTGTAACTTTTCACTGGATCGTCATAAAACCTTGAAATTTTGTAACAATAAAGTATTCGAGCCTCTTGTCAATTTAAGCTATCGCTCAAGGCTATGCTACCCTTGCGTCCCAAATCAAACTCTGAGAAAACTTCAAATGGCCCTAACTTCTATACGGTACGTCCTACACATATCAAAGTTTGCAACATACAAATGCTTGTAACTTTTTACTAGAGCGTCATAAAACCATGAAATTTTGGAACAATAAAGTACTCGAGCCTCTTGTCAATTTAAGCTATCGGTCAAAGCTATGCTACCCTTGCGTCCCACATCAAACACTGATAAAACTTCAAATGGCCCTAACTTCTATACGGCACGTCCTACACCTATGCTACCCTTGCGTCCCAAATCAAGCACTGATAAAACTTCAAATGGCACTAACTTCTATACGGCACATCCTACACCTATCAAAGTTTGCAACATACAAATTCTTGTAACTTATTACTGGAGCGTCATAAAACTTTGAAATTTTGTAACAATAAAGTACTCGAGCCTCTTGTAAATTTAAGCTATCGCTCAAAGCTATGCTATCCTTGAGTCCCAAATCAAACACTGACAAAACTTCAAATGGCCCTAACTTCTATACGGTACGTCCTACACCTATCAAAGTTTGCAACATACAAATGCTTGCAACTTTTTACTGGAGCGTCATAAAATCTTGAAATTTTGTAACAATAAAGTACTCGAGCCTCTTGTCAATTTAAGCTATCGCTCAAAGCTATGGTACCCTTGAATCCCAAATCAGTCACTGATAAAACTTCAAATGGCCCTAACTTCTATACAGTACGTCCTACACCTGTCAAAGTTTGCAATATACAAATGCTTGTAAATTTTGACTGGAGCGTCATAAAACCTTGAAATTTTGCAACAAAGTTCTCGAGGCTCTTGTCAATTTAAGCTATCGCTCAAAGCCATGCTACCCTTGAGTCCCAAATCAAACACTGATAAAACTTCAAATGGCCCTAGATTCTATACGGTACGTCCTACACCTATCAAAGTTTGCATCATACAAATGCTTGTAACTTTTTACTGGAGCGTCATAAAACCTTAAAATTTTTTAACAATAAAGTACTCGAGCCTCTTGTCAATTTAAGCTATCGCTCAAAGGTATGCTACCCTTGAGTCCCAAATCAAACACTGAGAAAACTTCAAACGGCCCTAACTTCTATACGGTACGTCCTACACATATAAAAGTTTGCAACATACAAATTCTTGTAACTTTTTACTAGAGCGTCATAAAACCTTGAAATTTTGGAACAATAAAGTACTCGAGCCTCTTGTCAATTTATACTATCGCTCAAAGCTATGCTACCCTTGAGTCCCAAATCAAACACTGATAAAACTTCTAATGGCCCTAACTTCTATACGGTACGTCCTTCACCTATCAAAGTTTGCAAAATAGAAATGCTTGTAGATTTTTACTGCAGCGTCATAAAACCTTTAAATTTTGTAACAATAAAGTACTCGAGCCTCTTGTCAATTCAAGCTATCGTTCAAAGCTTTGCTACCCTTGAGTCCCAAATCAAACACTGATAAAACTTCAAATGGCCCTAACTTCTATACGGTACGTCCTACACCTATCAAAGTTTGCAACATACAAATGCTTGTAACTTTTTACTGGAGAGTCATAAAACCTTGAAATTTTGTAACAATAAAGTACTCGAGCCTCTTGTCAATTCAAGCTATCGCTCAAAGCTATGCTACCCTTCAGTCCCAAATCAAACATTGATAAAACTTCAAATGGCCCTAACTTCTATATGGTACGTTCTACACCTATCAAAGTTTGCAACATACAAATGCTTGTAACTTTTTACTGGAGCGTCATAAAACCTTGAAATTTTGTAACAATAAAGTACTCGAGCCTCTTGTCAATTTAAGCTATCGCTCAAAGCTATGCTATCCTTGAGTCCCAAACCAAACACTGATAAAACTTCAAATGGCCCTAACTTCTATACGGTACGTCCTACACCTATCAAAGTTTGCAACATACAAATGCTTGTAACTTTTCACTGGATCGTCATAAAACCTTGAAATTTTGTAACAATAAAGTATTCGAGCCTCTTGTCAATTTAAGCTATCGCTCAAGGCTATGCTACCCTTGCGTCCCAAATCAAATTCTGATAAAACTTCAAATGACCCTAACTTCTATACGGTACGTCATACACCCATCAAAGTTTGCAACATACAAATTCTTGTAACTTTTTACTGGAGCGTCATAAAACCTTGAAATTTTGGAGCAATAAAGTACTCGAGCCTCTTGTCAATTTAAGCTATCGCTCAAAGCTATGCTACCCTTGAGTCCCAAATCAAACACTGATAAAGCTTCAAATGGCCCTAACTTCTATATGGTACGTCCTACACCTATCAAAGTTTGCAACATACAAATGCTTGTAACTTTTTACTGGAGCGTCATAAAACCTTGAAATTTTGTAACAATAAAGTACTCGAGCCTCTTGTCAATTTAAGCTATCGCTCAAAGCTATGCTATCCTTGAGTCCCAAACCAAACACTGACAAAACTTCAAATGGTCCTAACTTCTATACGGTATGTCCTACACCTATAAAAGTTTGCAACATACAAATCCTTGTAACTTTTTACTGGATTGTCATAAAACCTTGAAATTTTGTAACAATAAAGTATTCGAACCTCTTGTCAATTTAAGCTATCGCTCAAGGCTATGCTACCCTTGCGTCCCAAATCAAATACTGATAAAACTTCAAATGGCCCTAACTTCTATACGGTACGTCCTACACCTATCAAAGTTTGCAACATACAAATTCTTGTAACTTTTTACTGGAGCGTCATAAAACCTTGAAATTTTGGATCAATAAAGTACTCGAGCCTCTTGTCAATTTAAGCTATCGCTCAAAGCTATGCTACCCTTGAGTCCCAAATCAAGCACTGATAAAACTTCTAATGACCCTAACTTTTATACAGTACGTCCTACACCTATCAAAGTTTGCAACATACAAATGCTTGTAGCTTTTTACTGCAGCGTCATAAAACCTTGAAATTTTGTAACAATAAAGTACTCGAGCCTCTTGTTAATTTAAGCTATCGCTCAAAGCCATGCTACCCTTGAGTCCCAAATCAAACACTGATAAAACTTCAAATGGCCCTAACTTCTATACGGTACGTCCTACACCTATCAAAGTTTGCATCATACAAATGCTTGTAACTTTTTACTGCAGCGTCATAAAACCTTGAAATTTTGTAACAATAAAGTACTCGAGCCTCTTGTCAATTTAAGCTATCGCTCATAGCTATGCTACCCTTGAGTCCGAAATCAATCACTGATATAACTTCAAATGGCCCTAACTTCTATACGGTACGTCCTACACCAAAGTTTGCAGCATACAAATGCTTGTAACTGTTTACTGGAGCGTCATAAAACCTTGCAATTTTGTAACAATAAAGTACTCGAGCCTCTTGTCAATTTAAGCTATCGCTGAAAGCTATGCTACGCTTGAGTCCCAAATCAAACACTCACAAAATTTCAAATGGCCCTAACTTCTATACGTTACGTCCTACACCTATCAAAATTTGCAACATACAATTGCTTGTAACTTTTTACTGGAGCGTCATAAAATCTTGAAATTTTGTAACAATAAAGTACTCGAGCCTCTTGTCAATTTAAGCTATCGCTCAAAGCCATACTACCCTTGAGTCCCAAATCAAACACTGATAAAACTTCAAATGGCCCTAACTTCTATACGGTACTTCCTACACCTATCAAAGTTTGCATCATACAAATGCTTGTAACTTTTTACTGGAGCGTCATAAAGCCTTGAAATTTTGTAACAATAAAGTACTCGAGCCTCTTGTCAATTTAAGCTATCGCTCAAAGCTACTCTACCCTTGAGTCCCAAATCAAACACTGACAAAACTTCAAATGGCCCTAACTTCTATACGGTACGTCCTACACCTATCAAAGTTTACAACATACAAATGCTTGTAACTTTTTACTGGAGCGTCATAAAACCTTGAAATTTTGTAACAATAAAGTACTCGAGCCTCTTGTCAATTTAAGCTATCGCCCAAAGCCATGCTACCCTTGCGTCCCAAATCAAACACTGATAAAATTTCAAATGGTCTACTTTCTATACGGTACGTCCTACACCTATCAAAGTTTACAACATACAAATGCTTGTAACTTTTTACTGGAGCGTCTTAAAACCTTGAAATTTTGTAACAGTAAAGTACTCAAGCCTCTTGTCAATTTAAGCTATCGCTCAAAGCTATGCTACCCTTGAGTCCCAAATTAACCACTGTTAAAACTTCAAATGGCCCTAACTTCTATACGGTACGTCCCACTCCTATCAAAGTTTGCAACATACAAATGCTTGTAACTTTTTACTGGAGCGTCATAAAAACTAGAATATTTGTAACAATAAAGTACTCGAGCCTCTTGTGAATTTAAGCTATCGATCAAAGCTATGCTACCCTTGAGTCCCAAATCAAACACTGATAAAACTTCAAATGGCCCTAACTTCTATACGGTACGTCCTACACCTATCAAAGTTTGCAACAAACAAATGCTTGTAACTTTTACTGGAGCGTCAAAAAACCTTGAAATTTTATAACAATAAAGTACTCGAGCCTCTTGTCAATTTAAGCTATCGCTCAAAGCAATGCTACTCTTGAGTCCCAAATCAAACACTGATAAAACTTCAAATGGCCCTAACTTCTATACGGTACGTCCTACACCTATTAAAGTTTGCAACATACAAATGCTTGTAACTTTTTACTGGAGCGTCAAATAACCTTGAAATTTTGTAACAATAAAGTACTCGAGCCTCTTGTCAATTTAAGATATCGCTCAAAGCTATGCTACCCTTGAGTCTTAAGTCAAACACTGATCAAACTTCAAATTGCCCTAACTTCTATACAGTGCATCCTATTCCTATCAAAGTTTGCAACATACAAATGCTTGTAACTTTTTACTGGAGCGTCATAAAACCTTGAAATTTTGTAGTAATAAAGTACTCAAACCTCTTGTCAATTTAAGCTATCGCTCAAAGCTATGTTACCCTTGAGTTCCAAATTAACCACTGATAAAACTTCAAATGGCCCTAACTTCTATACGGTACGTCCCACTCCTATCAAAGTTTGCTACATACAAATGCTTGTAACTTTTTACTGGAGCGTCATAAAACCTAGAATATTTGAAACAATGAAGTACTCGAGCTCTTGTGAATTTAAGCTATCGCTCAAAGCTATGCTACCCTTGCGTCGCAAATCAAACACTGTTAAAACTTCAAATGGCCCTAACTTCTATTCGGTACGTCCTACACCTATCAAAGTTTGCAACATATAAATGCTTGTAACTTTTTACTGCAGCGTCATAAAACCTTGAAATTTTGTAACAATAAAGTACTCGAGCCTCTTGTCAATTTAAGCTATCGCTCAAAGCTATGCTACCCTTGAGTCCCAAATCAAACACTTATAAAACTTCAAATGGCCGTATCTTCTATACGGTACGTCCTACACCTATCAAAGTTTGCAACATACAAATGCTTGTAACTTTTTACTGGAGCTTTAAGCTATTTAAGCTATCGCTCATAGCTATGCTACCCTTGCGTCCCAAATCAAACACTGATAAAACTTCAAATGGCCCTAACTTCTATACGGTACGTCCTACACCTATGCTACCCTTGCGTCCCAAATCAAGCACTGATAAAACTTCAAATGGCACTAACTTCTATACGGCACATCCTATACCTATCAAAGTTTGCAACATACAAATTCTTGTAACTTATTACTGGAGCGTCATAAAACTTTGAAATTTTGTAACAATAAAGTACTCGAGTCTGTTGTAAATTTAAGCTATCGCTAAAAACTATGCTAGCCTTGAGTCCCAAATCAAACACTGACAAAACTTCAAATGGCCCTAACTTCTATACGGTACGTCCTACACCTATCAAAGTTTGCAACATACAAATGCTTGTAACTTTTTACTGGAGCGTCATAAAACCTTTAAATTGTGTAACAATAAAGTACTCGAGCCTCTTGTCAATTTAAGCTATCGCTCATAGCTATGCTACCCTTGAGTCCCAAATCAATCACTGATAAAACTTCAAATGGCCCTAACTTCTATACGGTACGTCCTACACCTATCAAAGTTTGCAACATACAAATGCTTGTAACTTTTTACTGGAGCGTCATAAAACCTTGCAATTTTGTAACAATAAAGTACTCGAGCCTCTTGTCAATTTAAGCTATCGCTGAAAGCTATGCTACGCTTGAGTCCCAAATCAAACACTGATAAAATTTGAAATGGCCCTAACTTCTATACGGTACGTCCTACACCTATCAAAATTTGCAACATACAATTGCTTCTAACATTTTACTAGAGCGTCATAAAATCTTGAAATTTTGTAACAATAAACTACTCGAGCCTCTTGTCAATTTAAGCTATCGCTCATAGCTATACTATCCTTGAGTCCCAAATCAAACCCTGATAAAATTTCAAATGGCCCTAACTTCTATACGGTACGTCCTACACCTATCAAAGTTTGCAACATACAAATGCTTGTAACTTTTTACTGGAGCGTCATAAAACCTTGAAATTTTGGAACAATAAAGTACTCGAGCTTCTTGTCAATTTAAGCTATCGCTCAAAGCTATGCTACCCTTGAGTCCCAAATCAAACAATGATAAAACTTCAAATGGCCCTAACTTCTATACGGTGCTTCCTACACCTATCAAAGTTTGCAACATACAAGTGCTTGTAACTTTTTATTGGATCGTCATAAAACCTTAAAATTTTGTAACAATAAAGTACTCGGGCCTCTTGTCAATATAAGCTATCGCTCAAAGCTATGGTACCCTTGAGTAACAAATCAATCACTGATAAAACTTCAAATGGCTCTAACTTCCATACAGTACGTCCTACACCAATCAAAGTTTGCAATATACAAATGCTTGTAAATTTTGACTGGAGCGTCATAAAACCTTGAAATTTTGTAACAATAAAGTTCTCGAGGCTCTTGTCAATTTAAGCTATCGCTCAAAGCCATGCTACCCTTGAGTCCCAAATCAAACACTGATAAAACTTCAATTGGCCCTAACTTCTATACGGTACGTCCTACACCTATCAAAATTTGCATCATACAAATGCTTGTAACTTTTTACTGGAGCGGCATAAAACCTTGAAATTTTGTAACAATAAAGTACTCGAGCCTCTTGTCAATTTAAGCTATCACCCAAAGCCATGCTACCCTTGCGTCCCAAATCAAACACTGATAAAATTGCAAAGGTCTACCTTCTATACCGTACGTCGTACACCTATCAAAGTTTGCAACATACAAATGCTTGTAACTTTTTACTGGAGCGTCATAAAACCTTGAAATTTTGTAACAATAAAGTACTTGAGCCTCTGTCAATTTAAGCTATCGCTCAAAGCTATGCTACCCTTGAGTCCCAAATCAAACACTGATAAAACTTAAAATGCCCCTAACTTCTATACGGTACGTCCTACACCTATCAAAGTTTGCAACATACAAATGCTTGCAACTTTTTACTGGATTGTCATAAAAGCTAGAAATTTTTTAACAATAAAGTACTCGAGCCTCTTGTCAATTTAAGCTATCGCTCAAAGGTATGCTACCCTTGAGTCCCAAATCAAACTCTGAGAAAACTTCACATGGCCCTAACTTCTATATGGTACGTCCTACACATATCAAAGTTTGCAACATACAAATGCTTGTAACTTTTTACTAGAGCGTCATAAAACCATGAATTTTGGAACAATAAAGTACTCGAGCCTCTTGTCAATTTAAGCTATCGGTCAAAGCTATGCTACCCTTGCGTCCCAAATCAAACACTGATAAAACTTCAAATGGCCCTAACTTCTATACGGTACGTCCTACACCTATGCTACCCTTGCGTCCCAAATCAAGCACTGATAAAACTTCAAATGGCACTAACTTCTATACGGCACATCCTACACCTATCAAAGTTTTCAACATACAAATTCTTGTAACTTATTACTGGAGCGTCATAAAACTTTGAAATTTTGTAACAATAAAGTACTCGAGCCTCTTGTAAATTTAAGCTATCGCTCAAAGCTATGCTATCCTTGAGTCCCAAATCAAACACTGACAAAACATCAAATGGCCCTAACTTCTATACGGTACGTCCTACACCTATCAAAATTTGCAACATACAAATGCTTGCAACTTTTTACTGGAGCGTCATAAAACCTTGAAATTTTGTAACAATAAAGTACTCGAGCCTCTTGTCAATTTAAGCTATCGCTCAAAGCTATACTATCATTGAGTCCCAAATCAAACACTGATAAAACTTCAAATGGCCCTAGCTTCTATACGGTACGTCCTACACCTATCAAAGTTTGCATCATACAAATGCTTGTAACTTTTTACTGGAGCGTCATAAAACCTTAAAATTTTGTAACAATAAAGTACTCTAGCCTCTTGTCAATTTAAGCTATCGCTCAAAGGTATGCTATCCTTGAGTCCCAAATCAAACACTGAGAAAACTTCAAACGGCCCTAACTTCTATACGGTACGTCCTACACATATCAAAGTTTGCAACATACAAATGCTTGTAACTTTTTACTAGAGCGTCATAAAACCTTGAAATTTTGGAACAATAAAGTACTCGAGCCTCTTGTCAATTTATACTATCGCTCAAAGCTATGCTACCCTTGAGTCCCAAATCAAACACTGATAAAACTTCTAATGGCCCTAACTTCTATACGGTACGTCCTTCACCTATCAAAGTTTGCAAAATAGAAATGCTTGTAGATTTTTACTGCAGCGTCATAAAACCTTGGAATTTTGTAACAATAAAGTACTCGAGCCTCTTGTCAACTTAAGCTATCGCTCAAAGCTATGCTACCCTTGAGTCCCAAATCAAACATTGATAAAACTTCAAATGGCCCTAACTTCTATATGTTACGTTCTACACCTATCAAAGTTTGCAACATACAAATGCTTGTAACTTTTTACTGGAGCGTCATAAAACCTTGAAATTTTGTAACAATAAAGTACTCGAGCCTCTTGTCAATTTAAGCTATCGCTCAAAGCTATGCTATCCTTGAGTCCCAAACCAAACACTGATTAAACTTCAAATGGCCCTAACTTCTATACGGTACGTCCTACACCTATCAAAGTTTGCAACATACAAATGCTTGTAACGTTTTACTGGATCGTCATAAAACCTTGAAATTTTGTAACAATAAAGTATTCGAGCCTCTTGTCAATTTAAGCTATCGCTCAAGGCTATGCTACCCTTGCGTCCCAAATCAAATTCTGATAAAACTTCAAATGGCCCTAACTTCTATACGGTACGTCCTACACCCATCAAAGTTTGCAACATACAAATTCTTGTAACTTTTTACTGGAGCGTCATAAAACCTTGAAATTTTGGAGCAATAAAGTACTCGAGACTCTTGTCAATTTAAGCTATCGCTCAAAGCTATGCTACCCTTGAGTCCCAAATCAAACACTGATAAAACTTCAAATGGCCCTAACTTCTATATGGTACGTCCTACACCTATCAAAGTTTGCAACATACAAATGCTTGTAACTTTTTACTGGAGCGTCATAAAACCTTGAAATTTTGTAACAATAAAGTACTCGAGCCTCTTGTCAATTTAAGCTATCGCTCAAAGCTATGCTATCCTTGAGTCCCAAACCAAACACTGACAAAACTTCAAATGGTCCTAACTTCTATACGGTATGTCCTACACCTATCAAAGTTTGCAACATACAAATGCTTGTAACTTTTTACTGGATTGTCATAAAACCTTGAAATTTTGTAACAATAAAGTATTGGAGCCTCTTGTCAATTTAAGCTATCGCTCAGGGCTATGCTACCCTTGCGTCCCAAATCAAATACTGATAAAACTTCAAATGGCACTAACTTCTATACGGTACGTCCTACACCTATCAAAGTTTGCAACATACAAATTCTTGTAACTTTTTACTGGAGCGTCATAAAACCTTGAAATTTTGGATCAATAAAGTACTCGAGCCTTTTGTCAATTTAAGCTATCGCTCAAAGCTATGCTACCCTTGAGTCCCAAATCAAGCACTGATAAAACTTCTAATGACCCTAACTTTTATACAGTACGTCCTACACCTATCAAAGTTTGCAACATACAAATGCTTGTAGCTTTTTACTGCAGCGTCATAAAACCTTGAAATTTTGTAACAATAAAGTACTCGAGCCTCTTGTTAATTTAAGCTATCGCTCAAAGCTATGCTACCCTTGAGTCCCAAATCAAACACTGATAAAACTTCAAATGGCCCCAACTTCTATACGGTACATCCTGCACCTATCAAAGTTTGCAACATACAAATGCTTGTAACTTTTTACTGGAGCGTCATAAAACCTTGAAATTTTGTAACAATAAAGTACTCGAGCCTCTTGGCAATTTAAGTTTTGTAACAATAAATTTTGTAACAATAAAGTTCTCAAGGCTCTTGTCAATTTAAGCTATCGCTCAAGGCCATGCTACCCTTGAGTCCCAAATCAAACACTGATAAAACTTCAAATGGCCCTAACTTCTATACGGTACGTCCTACACCTATCGAAGTTTGCATCATACAAATGCTTGTAACTTTTTACTGGAGCGTCATAAAACCTTGAAATTTTGTAACAATAAAGTACTCAAGCCTCTTGTCAATTTAAGCTATCGCTCAAAGCTATGCTACCCTTGCGTCCCAAATCAAACACTGATAAAACTTCAAATGGCCCTAACTTCTATACGGTACGTCCTACACCTATGCTACCCTTGAGTCCCAAATTAAGCACTGATAAAACTTCAAATGGCCCTAACTTCTATACGTCACATCCTACACCTATCAAAGTTTGCAACATACAAATTCTTGTAACTTTTTACTAGAGCGTCATAAAACTTTGAAATTTTGTAACAATAAAGTACTCCAGCCTCTTGTCAATTTAAGCTATCGCTCAAAGCTATGCTACCCTTGCGTCCCAAATCAAACACTGACAAAGCTTCAAATGGCCCTAATTTCTATACTGTACGTCCTACACCTATCAAAGTTTGCAACATAAAACCTTTAAATTTTGTAACAATAAAGTACTCGAGCCTCTTGTCAATTTAAGCTATCGCTCATAGCTATGCTACCCTTGAGTCCCAAATCGATCACTGATAAAACTTCAAATGGCCCTAACTTCTATACGGTACGTCCTACACCTATCAAAGTTTGCAACATACAAATGCTTGTAACTTTTTACTGGAGCGTCATAAAACCTTGAAATTTTGTAACAATAAAGTACTCGAGCCTCTTGTCAACATAAGCTATCGCTCAAAGCTATGGTACCCTTGAGTCCCAAATCAATCACTGATAAAACTTCAAATAGCCCTAACTTCTATACAGTACGCCCTACACCTATCAAAGTTTGCAACATACAAATGCTTGTCAATTTTGACTGGAGCGTCATAAAACTTTGAAATTTTGTAACAATAAAGCTCTCGAGGCTCTTGTCAATTTAAGCTATCGCTCAAAGCCATTCTACCCTTGAGTCCCAAATCAAACACTGATAAAACTTCAAATGGCCCTAACTTCTATACGGTACCTCCTACACCTATCAAAGTTTGCAAAATACAAATGCTTGTAGCTTTTTACTGCAGTGTCATAAAACCTTTAAATTTTGTAACAATAAAGTACTCGAGCCTCTTGTCAATTTAAGCTATCGCTCAAAGCTATGATACCATTGAGTCCCAAATCAAGCACTGATAAAACTTCTAATGACCCTAACTTTTATACAGTACGTCCAACACCTATCAAAGTTTGCAACATACAAATGCTTGTAACTTTTTATTGGAGCGTCATAAAAACTTGAAATTTTGTAACAATAAAGTACTCGAGCCTCTTGTCAATTTAAGCTATCGGTCAAAATTATGCTAGCCTTGAGTCCCAAATCAAACACTGATAAAACTTCAAATGGCCCTAACTTCTATATGGTACGTCCTACACCTATCAAAGTTTGCAACATACAAATGCTTGCAACTTTTTACTGGAGCGTCATAAAACCTTGAAATTTTGTAACAATAAAGTACTCGAGCCTCTTGTCAATTTAAGCTATCGCATAAAGCTATGCTATCCTTGAGTCCCAAACCAAACACTGATAAAACTTCAAATGACCCTAACTTCTATACGGTACGTCCTACACCTATCAAAGTTCGCAACATACAAATGCTTGTAACTTTTTACTGGATCGTCATAAAACCTTGAAATTTTGTAACAATAAAGTACTCGAGCCTCTTGTCAATCTAAGTTATCGCTCAAAGCTATGCTACCCTTGAGTTCCAAATCAACCACTGATAAAACTTCAAATGGCCCTAACTTCTATACGGTACGTCCTACACCTGTCAAACTTTGCAACATACAAATGCTTGTAACTTTTTACTGGATCGTCATAAAACCTTTAAATTTTCTAACAATAAAGTACTCGAGCCTCTTGTCAATTTAAGCTATCGCTCAAAGCTATGCTACCCTTGCGTCCCAAATCAAATACTGATAAAACTTCAAATGGCCCTAACTTCTATACGGTACGTCCCACACCTATCAAAGTTTGCAACATACAAATGCTTGTAACTTTTTACTGGAGCCTCATAAAAGCTTGAAATTTTGTAACAATAAAGTACTCGAGCCTCTTGTCAATTTAAGCTATCGTTCAAAATTATGCTACCCTTGACTCCCAAATCAAACACTGATAAAACTTCAAATGGCCCTAACTTCTGTACGGTACGTCCTACACGTATCAAAGTTTGCAACATACAAATGCTTGTAACTTTTTACTGGAGCGTCATAAAACCTAGAAATTTTGTAACAATAAAGTACTCGAGCCTCTTGTCAATTTAAGCTATCGCTCAAAGCTATGCTACCCTTGAGTCCCAAACCAAACACTGATAAACCTTCAAATGGCCCTAACTTCTATACGGTACGTCCTACACCAATCAACGTTTGCAACATACAAATGCTTGTAACTTTTTACTGCAGAGTTCTAAAACCTTGAAATTTTGTAACAATAAAGTACTCGTGCCTCTTGTCAATTTAAGCTATCGCTCAAAGCTATGCTACCCTTGAGTCCCAAATCAAACACTGATAAAACTTCAAATGGCCCTAATTTCTGTACGGTACGTCCTACACCTATCAAAGTTTGCAACATACATATGCTTGTAACTTTTTACTGGAGCGTCATAAAACTTGAAGTTTTGTAACAATAAAGTACTCGAGCCTCTTGTCAATTTAAGCTATCGCTCAAAGCTATGCTACCCTTGAGTCCCATATCAAACACTGATAAAACTTCAAATGGCCCTAACTTCTATACGGTGCAACCTATACCTATCAAAGTTTGCAACATACAAATGCTTGTAACTTTTTACTGGAGAGTCATAAAATCTTGAAGTTTTGTAACAATTAAGTACTCGAGCCTCTTGTCAATTTAAGCTATCGCTCAAAGTTATGCTACCCTTGAGTCCCAAACCAAACACTGATAAAACTTCAAATGGCCCTAACTTCTATACGGTACGTCCCACACCTATCAAAGTTTGCAACATACAAATGTTTGTAACTTTTTACTAGAGCGTCATAAAACCTTGAAATTTTGGAACAATAAAGTATTCGAGCCTCTTGTCAATTTAAGATATCGCTCAAAGCTATGCTAGCCTTGAGTCCCAAATCAAACACTGATAAAACTTCAACTGGCCCTAACTTCTATATGGTGCATCCTATACCTATCAAAGTTTGTAACATACAAATGCTTGTAACTTTTTACTGGAGCGTCTTAAAACCTTGAAATTTTGTAACAATAAAGTACTCAAGCCTCTTGTCAATTTAAGCTATCGCTCAAAGCTATGCTACCCTTGAGTCCCAAATTAACCACTGATAAAACTTCAAATGGCCCTAACTTCTATACGGTACGCCCCACTCCTATCAAAGTTTGCAACACACAAATGCTTGTAACTTTTTACTGGAGCGTCATAAAACCTAGAATATTTGTAACAATAAAGTACTCGAGCCTCTTGTGAATTTAAGCTATCGATCAAAGCTATGCTACCCTTGAGTCCCAAATCAAACACTGATAAAACTTCAAATGGCCCTAACTTCTATACGGTACGTCCTACACCTATCAAAGTTTGCAACAAACAAATGCTTGTAACTTTTACTGGAGCGTCAAAAAACCTTGAAATTTTATAACAATAAAGTACTCGAGCCTCTTGTCAATTTAAGCTATCGCTCAAAGCAATGCTACTCTTGAGTCCCAAATCAAACATTGATAAAACTTCAAATGGCCCTAACTTCTATACGGTACGTCCTACACCTATTAAAGTTTGCAACATACAAATGCTTGTAACTTTTTACTGGAGCGGCAAATAACCTTGAAATTTTGTAACAATAAAGTACTCGAGCCTCTTGTCAATTTAAGATATCGCTCAAAGCTATGCTACCCTTGAGTCCCAAATCAAACACTGATCAAACTTCAAATGGTCCTAACTTCTATACGGTACGTCCTACACCTATCAAAGTTTGCAACATACAAATGCTTGTAACTTTTTAATGCAGCGTCATAAAACCTTGAAATTTTATAACAATAAAGTACTCGAGCCTCTTGTCAATTTAAGCTATCGCTCAAATCAATGCTACTCTTGAGTCCCAAATCAAATACTGATAAAACATCAAATGGCCCTAACTTCTATACGGTACGTCCTACACCTATCAAAGTTTGCAACATACAAATGCTTGTAACTTTTTACTGGAGCCTCATAAAAGCTTGAAATTTTGTAACAATAAAGTACTCGAGCCTCTTGTCAATTTAAGCTATCGTTCAAAATTATGCTACCCTTGAGTCCCAAATCAAACACTGATAAAACTTCAAATGGCCCTAACTTCTGTACGGTACGTCCTACACGTATCAAAGTTTGCAACATACAAATGCTTGTAACTTTTTACTGGAGCGTCATAAAACCTAGAAATTTTGTAACAATAAAGTACTCGAGCCTCTTGTCAATTTAAGCTATCGCTCAAAGCTATGCTACCCTTGAGTCCCAAACCAAACACTGATAAAACTTCAAATGGCCCTAACTTCTATACGGTATGTCCTACACCTATCAAAGTTTGCAACATACAAATGCTTGTAATATTTTACTAGAAAGTCATAAAACCTTGGAATTTTGGAACAATAAAGTACTCGAGCCTCTTGTGAATTTAAGCTATCGCTCAAAGCTATCCTACCCTTGAGTCCCAAATCAAACACTGATAAACCTTCAAATGGCCCTAACTTCTATACGGTACGTCCTACACCAATCAAAGTTTGCAACATACAAATGCTTGTAACTTTTTACTGCAGCGTCATAAAACCTTGAAATTTTGTAACAATAAAGTACTCGAGCCTCTTGTCAATTTAAGCTATCGCTCAAAGCTATGCTACCCTTGAGTCCCAAATCAAACACTGATAAAACTTCAAATGGCCCTAATTTCTGTACGGTACGTCCTACACCTATCAAAGTTTGCAACATACATATGCTTGTAACTTTTTACTGGAGCGTCATAAAACTTGAAGTTTTGTAACAATAAAGTACTCGAGCCTCTTGTCAATTTAAGCTATCGCTCAAAGCTATGCTACCCTTGAGTCCCATATCAAACACTGATAAAACTTCAAATGGCCCTAACTTCTATACGGTGCAACCTATACCTATAAAAGTTTGCAACATACAAATGCTTGTAACTTTTTACTGGAGCGTCATAAAATCTTGAAGTTTTGTAACAATAAAGTACTCGAGCCTCTTGTCAATTTAAGCTATCGCTCAAAGTTATGCTACCCTTGAGTCCCAAACCAAACACTGATAAAACTTCAAATGGCCCTTACTTCTATACGGTACGTCCCACACCTATCAAAGTTTGCAACATACAAATGTTTGTAACTTTTTACTAGAGCGTCATAAAACCTTGAAATTTTGGAACAATAAAGTACTCGAGCCTCTTGTGAATTTAAGCTATCGCTAAAGGCTATGCTACCCTTGAGTCCCAAATCAAACACTGATAAACCTTCAAATGGCCCTAACTTCCATACGGTACGTCCTACACCTATCAAAGTTTGCACCATACAAATGCTTGTAACTTTTTACTGGAGCGTCATAAAATCTTGAAGTTTTGTAACAATAAAGTACTCGAGCCTCTTGTCAATTTAAGCTATCGCTCAAAGCTATGCTACCCTTGAGTCCCAAATCAAACACTGATAAAACTTCAAATGGCCCCAACATCTATACGGTACGTCCTACACATATCAAAGTTTGCAACATACAAATGCTTGTAACTTTTTACTGGAGCGTCAAAAAACCTTGAAATTTTGTAACAATAAAGTACTCGAGCCTCTTGTCAATTTAAGATATCGCTCAAAGCTATGCTAGCCTTGAGTCCCAAATCAAACACTGATAAAACTTCAACTGGCCCTAGCTTCTATACGGTGCATCCTATACCTATCAAAGTTTGCAACATACAAATGCTTGTAACTTTTTACTGGAGCGTCTTAAAACCTTGAAATTTTGTAACAATAAAGTACTCAAGCCTCTTGTCAATTTAAGCTATCGCTCAAAGCTATGCTACCCTTGAGTCCCAAATTAACCACTGATAAAACTTCAAATGGCCCTAACTTCTATACGGTACGCCCCACTCCCATCAAAGTTTGCAACACACAAATGCTTGTAACTTTTTACTGGAGCGTTATAAAACCTAGAATATTTGTAACAATAAAGTACTCGAGCCTCTTGTGAATTTAAGCTATCGATCAAAGCTATGCTACCCTTGAGTCCCAAATCAAACACTGATAAAACTTCAAATGGCCCTAACTTCTATACGGTACGTCCTACACCAATCACAGTTTGCAACATACAAATGCTTGTAATATTTTACTAGAAAGTCATAAAACCTTGGAATTTTGGAACAATAAAGTACTCGAGCCTCTTGTGAATTTAAGCTATCGCTCAAAGCTATCCTACCCTTGAGTCCCAAATCAAACACTGATAAACCTTCAAATGGCCCTAACTTCTATACGGTACGTCCTACACCAATCAAAGTTTGCAACATACAAATGCTTGTAACTTTTTACTGCAGAGTCATAAAACCTTGAAATTTTGTAACAATAAAGTACTCGAGCCTCTTGTCAATTTAAGCTATCGCTCAAAGCTATGCTACCCTTGAGTCCCAAATCAAACACTGATAAAACTTCAAATGGCCCTAATTTCTGTACGGTACGTCCTACACCTATCAAAGTTTGCAACATACATATGCTTGTAACTTTTTACTGGAGCGTCATAAAACTTGAAGTTTTGTAACAATAAAGTACTCGAGCCTCTTGTCAATTTAAGCTATCGCTCAAAGCTATGCTACCCTTGAGTCCCATATCAAACACTGATAAAACTTCAAATGGCCCTAACTTCTATACGGTGCAACCTATACCTATAAAAGTTTGCAACATACAAATGCTTGTAACTTTTTACTGGAGCGTCATAAAATCTTGAAGTTTTGTAACAATAAAGTACTCGAGCCTCTTGTCAATTTAAGCTATCGCTCAAAGTTATGCTACCCTTGAGTCCCAAACCAAACACTGATAAAACTTCAAATGGCCCTTACTTCTATACGGTACGTCCCACACCTATCAAAGTTTGAAACATACAAATGTTTGTAACTTTTTACTAGAGCGTCATAAAACCTTGAAATTTTGGAACAATAAAGTACTCGAGCCTCTTGTGAATTTAAGCTATCGCTAAAGGCTATGCTACCCTTGAGTCCCAAATTAACCACTGATAAAACTTCAAATGGCCCTAACTTCTATACGGTACGCCCCACTCCCATCAAAGTTTGCAACACACAAATGCTTGTAACTTTTTACTGGAGCGTCATAAAACCTAGAATATTTGTAACAATAAAGTACTCGAGCCTCTTGTGAATTTAAGCTATCGATCAAAGCTATGCTACCCTTGAGTCCCAAATCAAACACTGATAAAACTTCAAATGGCCCTAACTTCTATACGGTACGTCCTACACGTATCAAAGTTTGCAACAAACAAATGCTTGTAACTTTTACTGGAGCGTCAAAAAACCTTGAAATTTTATAACAATAAAGTACTCGAGCCTCTTGTCAATTTAAGTTATCGCTCAAAGCAATGCTACTCTTGAGTCCCAAATCAAACACTGATAAAACTTCAAATGGCCCTAACTTCTATACGGTAAGTCCTACACCTATCAAAGTTTGCAACATACAAATGCTTGTAACTTTTTACTGGAGCGTCAAAAAACCTTGAAATTTTGTAACAATAAAGTACTCGAGCCTCTTGCCAATTTAAGATATTGCTCAAAGCCATGCTACCCTTGAGTCCCAAATCAAACACTGATAAAACTTTAAATTGCCCAAACTTCTATACGGTATGTCCTACACCTATCAAAATTTGCAACATACAAATGCTTGTAACATTTTACTGGAGCGTCAAAAAACCTTGAAATTTTTGTAACAATAAAGTACTCGAGCCTCTTGCCAATTTAAGATATTGCTCAAAGCCATGCTACCCTTGAGTCCCAAATCAAACACTGATAAAACTTTAAATGGCCCTAACTTCTATACGGTACGTCCTACAACTATCAAAGTTTGCAACATACAAATGCTTGTAACTTTTTACTGGAGCGTCAAAAAACCTTGAAATTTTTTAACAATAAAGTACTCGAGCCTCTTGCCAATTTAAGATATTGCTCAAAGCCATGCTACCCTTGAGTCCCAAATCAAACACTGATAAAACTTCCAATGGCCCTAACTTCTATACGGTGCATCCTACACCTATCAAAGTTTGCTACATACAAATGCTTGTAACTTTTTACAGGAGCGTCATAAAACCTTGAAATTTTGTAACAATAAAGTACTCGAGCCTCTTGTCAATTTAAGTTATCGATCAAAGCTATGCTACCCTTGAGTCCCAAATCAAACACTGATAAAACTTCCAATGGCCCTAACTTCTATACGGTACGTCCTACACCTATCAAAATGTGCAACATACAAATGCTTGTAGTTTTTTATGGAGCGTCATAAAACCTTGAAATTTTGTAACAATAAAGCACTCGAGCCTCCTGTCAATTTAAGCTATCGCTCAAAGCTATACTACCCCTGAGTCCAAAATCAAACACTGATAAAACTTCAAATGGCTCTAACTTCTATACGGTACGTCGTACACCTATCAAAGTTTGCAACATACAAATGCTTGTAACTTTTTACTAGAGCGTCATAAAACCTTGAAATTCTGGAACAATAAAGTACTCGAGGCTCTTGTGCATTTAAGCTATCGCTCAAAGCTATGCTACCCTTGAGTCCCAAATCAAACACTGATAAAGCTTCAAATGGCCCTAACTTCTATACGGTACGTCCTACACCTATCAAAGTTTGCAACATACAAATGCTTGTAACTTTTTACTTCAACGTCATAAAACCTTGAAATTTTATAACAATAAAGTACTCGAGCCCCTTGTCAATTTAAGCTATCGCTCAAAGCTATGCTACCCTTGAGTCCCAAATTAAACACTGATAAAACTTCAAATGGCCCTAACTTCTATACGGTACGTGCTACACCTATCACAGTTTGCAACATACAAATGCTTGTAACTTTTTACTGGAGCGTCAAAAAACCTTGAAATTTTGTAACAATAAAGTACTCGAGCCTCTTGCCAATTTAAGATATTGCGCAAAGCCATGCTACCCTTGAGTCCCAAATCAAACACTGATAAAACTTTAAATGGCCCTAACTTCTATACGGTATGTCCTACACCTATTAAAATTTGCAACATACAAATGCTTGTAGTTTTTTACTGGAGCGTCATAAAACCTTGAAATTTTGTAACAATAAAGTACTCGAGCCTCTTGTCAATTTAAGCTATCGCTCAAAGCTATGCTATCCTTGAGTACCAAATTAACCACTGATAAAACTTCAAATGGCCCTAACTTCTATACGGTACGTCCCACTCCTATCAAAGTTTGCAACATACAAATGCTTGTAACTTTTTACTGGAGCGTCATAAAAACTAGAATATTTGTAACAATAAAGTACTCGAGCCTCTCGTCAATTTAAGCTATCGCTCAAAGCTATGCTAACTTTGAGTCCCAAATCAAATACTGATAAAACTTCAAATGGCCCTAACTTCTATACGGTACGTCCTACACCTATCAAAGTTTGCAACATACAAATGCTTGTAACTTTTTACTGAAGCGTCATAAAACCTTGATATTTTGTAACAATAAAGTACTCGAGCCTCTTGTCAATTTAAATTATCGCTCAAAGCTATGCTAACTTTGAGTCCCAAATCAAACACTGATAAAACTTCAAATGGCCCTAACTTCTATACCGTACGTCCTACACCTATCAAAGTTTGCAACATACAAATGCTTGTAACTTTTTACTGCAGCGTCATAAAACCTTGAAATATTGTAACAATAAAGTACTCGAGCCTCCTGTGAATTTAAGCTATCGTTCAAAGCTATGCTAACTTTGAGTCCCAAATCAAATACTGATAAAACTTCAAATGGCCCTAACTTCTATACGGTACGTCCTACACCTATCAAAGTTTGCAACATATAAATGCTTGTAACTTTTTACTGGAGCGTCAAAAAACCTTGAAATTTTGTAACAATAAAGTACTCGAGCCTCTTGCCAATTTAATATATTGCTCAAAGCCATGCTACCCTTGAGTCCCAAATCAAACACTGATAAAACTTCAAATGGCCCTAACTTCTATACGGTGCATCCTACACCTATCAAAGTTTGCAACATACAAATGCTTGTAACTTTTACTGGAGCGTCAAAAAACCTTGAAATTTTGGAACAATAAAGTACTCGAGCCTCTTGTCAATTTAAGCTATCGCTGAAAGCTATGCTACCCTTGAGTCCCAAATCAAACACTGATAAAACTTCAAATGGCCCTAACTTCTGTACGGTACGTCCTCCACCTATCAAAGTTTGCAACATATAAATGCTTGTAAGTTTTTACTGGAGCGTCAAAAAACCTTGAAATTTTGTAACAATAAAGTACTCGAGCCTCTTGCCAATTTAAGATATCGCTCAAAGCTATGCTACCCTTGAGTCCCATATTAAACACTGATAAAACTTCAGATGGCCCTAACTTCTATACGGTGCATCCTATACCTATCAAAGTTTGCAACATAGAAATTCTTGTAACTTTTTACTGGAGCGTCATAAAACCTAGAATATTTGTAACAATAAAGTACTCGAGCCTCTCGTCAATTTAAGCTATCGCTCAAAGCTATGCTACCCTTGAGTCCCAAACCAAACACTGATAAAACTTCAAATAGGCGTAACTTCTATACGGTACGTCCTACACCTATCAAAGTTTGCAACATACAAATGCTTGTAACTTTTTACTGCAGCGTCATAAAACCTTGAAATTTTGTAACAATAAAGTACTCGAGCCTCTCGTCAATTTAAGCTATCGCTCAAAGCTATGCTACCCTTGAGTCCCAAACCAAACACTGATAAAACTTCAATTGGCCGTAACTTCTATACGGTACGTCCTACACCTATCAAAGTTTGCAACATACAAATGCTTGTAACTTTTTACTGGAGCGTCATAAAACCTTGAAATTTTGTAACAATAAAGTACTCGAGCCTCTTGTCAATTTAAGTTATCGATCAAAGCTATGCTACCCTTGAGTCCCAAATGAAACACTGATAAAACTTCCAATGGCCCTAACTTCTATACGGTACGTCCTACACCTATCAAAATTTGCAACATACAAATGCTTGGAGTTTTTTACTGGAGCGTCATAAAACCTTGAAATTTTGTAACAATAAAATACTCGAGCCTCCTCTCAATTTAAGCTATCGCTCAAAGCTATACTACCCCTGAGTCAAAAATCAAACACTGATAAAACTTCAAATGGCCCTAACTTCTATACGGTACGTCGTACACCTATCAAAGTTTGCAACATACAAATGCTTGTAACTTTTTACTAGAGCGTCATAAAACCTTGAAATTTTGGAACAATAAAGTACTCGAGGCTCTTGTGCATTTAAGCTATCGCTCAAAGCTGTGCTACCATTGAGTCCCAAATCAAACACTGATAAAGCTTCAAATGGCCCTTACTTCTATACGGTACGTCGTACACCTATCAAAGTTTGCAACATACAAATGCTTGTAACTTTCTAATGCAGCGTCATAAAACCTTGAAATTTTATAACAATAAAGTACTCGAGCCTCTTGTCAATTTAAGCTATCGCTCAAAGCTATGCTACCCTTGAGTCCCATATTAAACACTGATAAAACTTCAAATGGCCCTAACTTCTATACGGTGCATCCTATACCTATCAAAGTTTGCAACATACAAATTCTTGTAACTTTTTACAGGAGCGTCATAAAACCTTGAAATTTTGTAACAATAAAGTACTCGAGCCTCTTGTCGATTTAAGCTATCGCTCAAAGCTATGCTACCCTTGAGTACCAAATTAACCACTGATAAAACTTCAAATGGCCCTAACTTCTATACGGTACGTCCCACTCCTATCAAAGTTTGCAACATACAAATTCTTGTAACTTTTTACTGGAGCGTCATAAAACCTAGAATATTTGTAACAATAAAGTACTCGAGCCTCTCGTCAATTTAAGCTATCGCTCAAAGCTATGCTACCCTTGAGTCCCAAACCAAACACTGATAAAACTTCAAATGGCCGTAACTTCTATACGGTACGTCCTATACCTATCAAAGTTTGCAACACACAAATGCTTGTAACTTTTTACTGGATCGTCATAAAACCTTGAAATTTTGTAACAATAAAGTATTCGAGCCTCTTGTCAATTTAAGCTATCGCTCAAAGCTATGCTACCCTTGCGTCCCAAATCAAACACTGATCAAACTTCAAATGGCCCTAACTTCTATACGGTACGCCCTACACCTATCAAAGTTTATAACATACAATTGTAACTTTTTACTGGAGCGTCATAAAACCTTGAAATTTTGTAACAATAAAGTGCCTCTTATCAATTTAAGCAATCGCTCAAAGCTATGCTACCCTTGAGTCCCAAATCATACACTGATAAAACTTCAAATGGCCCTAAGTTCTATACGGTACGTCCTACACCTATCAAAGTTTGCAACATACAAATGCTTGTAACTTTTTACTGGAGCGTCATAAAAACTTGAAATTTTGTAACAATAAAGTACTCGAGCCTCTTGTCAATTTAAGCTATCCTTCAATACTATGCTACCCTTGAGTCCCAAATAAAACACTGATAAAACTTCAAATGGCCCACTTCTATACGGTACGTCCTACACCTATCAAAGTTTGCAACATACAAATGCTTGTAACTTTTTACTGCAGCGTCATAAAACATTGAAATTTTATAACAATAAAGTACTCGAGCCTCTTGTCAATTTAAGCTATCGCTCAAAGCTATGCTACCCTTGAGTCCCAAATCAAACACTGATAAAACTTCAAATGGCCCCAACTTCTATACGGTACGTCCTACACCTATCAAAGTTTGCAATATACAAATGCTTGTAACTTTTTACTGGAGCGTCAAAAAACCTTGAAATTTTGTAAAAATACAGTACTCGAGCCTCTTGCCAATTTAAGATATCGCTCAAAGCTATGCTAACTTTGAGTCCCAAATCAAACACTGATAAAACTACAAATGGCCCTAACTTCTATACGGTACGTCCTACACCTATCAAAGTTTGCAACATACAAATGCTTGTAACTTTTACTGGAGCGTCAAAAAACCTTGAAATTTTGTAACAATAAAGTACTCGAGCCTCTTGCCAATTTAAGATATTGCTCGAAGCCATGCTACCCTTGATTCCCAAATCAAACACTGATAAAACTTCAAATGGACCTAACTTCTATACGGTGCATCCTATGCCTATCAAAGTTTGCAACATACAAATGCTTGTAACTTTTTACTGGAGCGTCATAAAACCTTGAAATTTTGTAACAATAAAGTACTCGAGCCTCTTGTCAATTTAAGCTATCGATCAAAGCTATGCTACCCTTGAGTCCCAAAGCAAACACTGATAAAACTTCCAATGGCCCTAACTTCTATACGGTACGTCGTACACCTATCAAAATTTGCAATATACAAATGCTTGTAGTTTTTTACAGGAGCGTCATAAAACCTTGAAATTTTGTAACAATAAAGTACACGAGCCTCTTGTCAATTTAAGCTATCGCTCAAAGCTATGCTACCCTTGAGTACCAAATTAACCACCGATAAAACTTCAAATGGCCCTAACTTCTACACGGTACGTCCCACTCCTATCAAAGTTTGCAACATACAAATGCTTGTAACTTTTTACTGGAGCGTCATAAAACCTAGAATATTTGTAACAATAAAGTACTCGAGCCTCTTGTCAATTTAAGCTATCGCTCAAAGCTATGCTAACTTTGAGTCCCAAATCAAATACTGATAAAACTTCAAATGGCCGTAATTTCTATACGGTACGTCCTACACCTATCAAAGTTTGCAACATACAAATGCTTGTAACTTTTTACTGGAGCGTCAAAAAACCTTGAAATTTTGTAACAATAAAGTACTCGAGCCTCTTGCCAATTTAAGATATTGCTCAAAGCTCTGCTAACTTTGAGTCCCAAATCAAACACTGATAAAACTTCAAATGGCCCTAACTTCTATGCGGTACGTCCTACACCTATCAAAGTTTGCAACATACAAATGCTTGTAAATTTTACTGGAGCGTCAAAAAACCTTGAAATTTTGTAACAATAAAGTACTCGAGCCTCTTGTCAATTTAAGCTATCGCTCAAAGCTATGCTACCCTTGAGTCCCAAATCAAACACTGATAAAACTTCAAATGGCCCTAACTTCTATACGGTACATCCTGCACCTATCAAAGTTTGCAACATACAAATGCTTGTAACTTTTTACTGGAGCGTCATAAAACCTTGAAATTTTGTAACAATAAAGTACTCGAGCCTCTTGTGAATTTAAGCTATCGCTCAAAGCTATGCTACCCTTGAGTCTCAAATCAAACACTGATAAAACTTCAATTGGCCCCAACTTCACGTCAAAATTTGCAACATACAAATGCTTGTAACTTTTTACTGGAGCGTCATAAAACCTTGAAATTTTGTAACAATAAAGTACTCGAGCCTCTTGTCAATTTAAGCTATCGCTCAAAGCTATGCTAACTTTGAGTCCCAAAGCAAACACTGATAAAACTTCAAATGGCCCTAACTTCTATACGGTACGTCCTACACCTATCAAAGTTTGCAACATACAAATGCTTGTAACTTTTTACTGGAGCGTCAAAAAACCTTGAAATTTTGTAACAATAAAGTACTCGAGCCTCTTGCCAATTTAAGATATTGCTCAAAGCCATGCTACCCTTGAGTCCCAAATCAAACACTGATAAAACTTCAAATGGCCCTAACTTCTATACGGTGCATCCTACACCTATCAAAGTTTGCAACATACAAATGCTTGTAACTTTTTACTGCAGCGTCATAAAACCTTGAAATTTTGTAACAATAAAGTACTCGAGCCTCTTGTGAATTTAAGCTATCGCTCAAAGCTATGCTACCCTTGAGTCTCAAATCAAACACTGATAAAACTTCAATTGGCCCCAACTTCTATACGGTACGTCAAAATTTGCAACATACAAATGCTTGTAACTTTTTACTGGAGCGTCATAAAACCTTGAAATTTTGTAACAATAAAGTACTCGACCCTCTTGTCAATTTAAGCTATCGCTCATAGCTATGCTAACTTTGAGTCCCAAATCAAACACTGATAAAACTTCAAATGGACCTAACTTCTATACGGTACGTCCTACACCTATCAAAGTTTGCAACATACAAATGCTTGTAACTTTTTACTGGAGCGTCAAAAAACCTTGAAATTTTGTAACAATAAAGTACTCGAGCCTCTTGCCAATTTAAGATATTGCTCGAAGCCATGCTACCCTTGATTCCCAAATCAAACACTGATAAAACTTCAAATGGACCTAACTTCTATACGGTGCATCCTATGCCTATCAAAGTTTGCAACATACAAATGCTTGTAACTTTTTACTGGAGCGTCATAAAACCTTGAAATTTTGTAACAATAAAGTACTCGAGCCTCTTGTCAATTTAAGCTATCGATCAAAGCTATGCTACCCTTGAGTCCCAAAGCAAACACTGATAAAACTTCCAATGGCCCTAACTTCTATACGGTACGTCCTACACCTATCAAAATTTGCAATATACAAATGCTTGTAGTTTTTTACAGGAGCGTCATAAAACCTTGAAATTTTGTAACAATAAAGTACACGAGCCTCTTGTCAATTTAAGCTATCGCTCAAAGCTATGCTACCCTTGAGTACCAAATTAACCACTGATAAAACTTCAAATGGACCTAACTTCTACACGGTACGTCCCACTCCTATCAAAGTTTGCAACATACAAATGCTTGTAACTTTTTACTGGAGCGTCATAAAACCTAGAATATTTGTAACAATAAAGTACTCGAGCCTCTTGTCAATTTAAGCTATCGCTCAAAGCTATGCTAACTTTGAGTCCCAAATCAAATACTGATAAAACTTCAAATGGCCGTAATTTCTATACGGTACGTCCTACACCTATCAAAGTTTGCAACATACAAATGCTTGTAACTTTTTACTGGAGCGTCAAAAAACCTTGAAATTTTGTAACAATAAAGTACTCGAGCCTCTTGCCAATTTAAGATATTGCTCAAAGCTCTGCTAACTTTGAGTCCCAAATCAAACACTGATAAAACTTCAAATGGCCCTAACTTCTATGCGGTACGTCCTACACCTATCAAAGTTTGCAACATACAAATGCTTGTAAATTTTACTGGAGCGTCAAAAAACCTTGAAATTTTGTAACAATAAAGTACTCGAGCCTCTTGTCAATTTAAGCTATCGCTCAAAGCTATGCTACCCTTGGATCCCAAATCAAACACTGATAAAACTTCAAATGGCCCTAACTTCTATACGGTACATCCTGCACCTATCAAAGTTTGCAACATACAAATGCTTGTAACTTTTTACTGGAGCGTCATAAAACCTTGAAATTTTGTAACAATAAAGTACTCGAGCCTCTTGTGAATTTAAGCTATCGCTCAAAGCTATGCTACCCTTGAGTCTCAAATCAAACACTGATAAAACTTCAATTGGCCCCAACTTCACGTCAAAATTTGCAACATACAAATGCTTGTAACTTTTTACTGGAGCGTCATAAAACCTTGAAATTTTGTAACAATAAAGTACTCGAGCCTCTTGTCAATTTAAGCTATCGCTCAAAGCTATGCTAACTTTGAGTCCCAAAGCAAACACTGATAAAACTTCAAATGGCCCTAACTTCTATACGGTACGTCCTACACCTATCAAAGTTTTCAACATACAAATGCTTGTAACTTTTTACTGGAGCGTCAAAAAACCTTGAAATTTTGTAACAATAAAGTACTCGAGCCTCTTGCCAATTTAAGATATTGCTCAAAGCCATGCTACCCTTGAGTCCCAAATCAAACACTGATAAAACTTCAAATGGCCCTAACTTCTATACGGTGCATCCTACACCTATCAAAGTTTGCAACATACAAATGCTTGTAACTTTTTACTGGAGCGTCATAAAACCTAGAATATTTGTAACAATAAAGTACTCGAGCCTCTTGTCAATTTAAGCTATCGCTCAAAGCTATACTACCCTTGAGTCCCAAACCAAACACTGATAAAACTTCAAATGGCCGTAACTTCTATACGGTACGTCCTACACCTATCAAAGTTTGCAACATACAAATGCTTGTAACTTTTTACTGGAGCGTCATAAAACCTTGAAATTTTGTAACAATAAAGTACTCGAGCCTCTTGTCAATTTAAGCTATCGCTCAAAGCTATGCTACCCTTGAGTCCCAAATCAAACAATGATAAAACTTCAAATGGCCCTAACTTCTATACGGTACATCCTGCACCTATCAAAGTTTGCAACATACAAATGCTTGTAACTTTTTACTGGAGCGTCATAAAACCTTGAAATTTTGTAACAATAAAGTACTCGAGCCTCTTGCCAATTTAAGATATTGCTCAAAGCTCTGCTAACTTTGAGTCCCAAATCAAACACTGATAAAACTTCAAATGGCCCTAACTTCTATACGGTACGTCCTACACCTATCAAAGTTTGCAACATACAAATGCTTGTAAATTTTACTGGAGCGTCAAAAAACCTTGAAATTTTGTAACAATAAAGTACTCGAGCCTCTTGTCAATTTAAGCTATCGCTCAAAGCTATGCTACCCTTGAGTCCCAAATCAAACACTGATAAAACTTCAAATGGCCCTAACTTCTATACGGTACATCCTGCACCTATCAAAGTTTGCAACATACAAATGCTTGTAACTTTTTACTGGAGCGTCAAAAAACCTTGAAATTTTGTAACAATAAAGTACTCGAGCCTCTTGCCAATTTAAGATATTGCTCAAAGCTCTGCTAACTTTGAGTCCCAAATCAAACACTGATAAAACTTCAAATGGCCCTAACTTCTATACGGTACGTCCTACACCTATCAAAGTTTGCAACATACAAATGCTTGTAAATTTTACTGGAGCGTCAAAAAACCTTGAAATTTTGTAACAATAAAGTACTCGAGCCTCTTGTCAATTTAAGCTATCGCTCAAAGCTATGCTACCCTTGAGTCCCAAATCAAACACTGATAAAACTTCAAATGGCCCTAACTTCTATACGGTACATCCTGCACCTATCAAAGTTTGCAACATACAAATGCTTGTAACTTTTTACTGGAGCGTCATAAAACCTTGAAATTTTGTAACAATAAAGTACTCGAGCCTCTTGTGAATTTAAGCTATCGCTCAAAGCTATGCTACCCTTGAGTCTCAAATCAAACACTGATAAAACTTCAATTGGCCCCAACTTCACGTCAAAATTTGCAACATACAAATGCTTGTAACTTTTTACTGGAGCGTCATAAAACCTTGAAATTTTGTAACAATAAAGTACTCGAGCCTCTTGCCAATTTAAGATATTGCTCAAAGCCATGCTACCCTTGAGTCCCAAATCAAACACTGATAAAACTTCAAATGGCCCTAACTTCTATACGGTGCATCCTACACCTATCAAAGTTTGCAACATACAAATGCTTGTAACTTTTTACTGGAGCGTCATAAAACCTTGAAATTTTGTAACAATAAAGTACTCGAGCCTCTTGTCAATTTAAGCTATCGATCAAAGCTATGCTACCCTTCAGTCCCAAATCAAACACTGATAAAACTTCCAATGGCCCTAACTTCTATACGGTACGTCCTACACCTATCAAAATTTGCAATATACAAATGCTTGTAGTTTTTTACAGGAGCGTCATAAAACCTTGAAATTTTGTAACAATAAAGTACTCGAGCCTCTTGTCAATTTAAGCTTTCGCTCAAAGCTATGCTACCCTTGAGTACCAATTTAACCACTGATAAAACTTCAAATGGCCCTAACTTCTATACGGTACGTCCCACTCCTATCAAAGTTTGCAACAAATGCTTGTAACTTTTTACTCGAGCGTCATAAAACCTAGAATATTTGTAACAATAAAGTACTCGAGCCTCTTGTCAATTTAAGCTATCGCTCAAAGCTATACTACCCTTGAGTCCCAAACCAAACACTGATAAAACTTCAAATGGCCGTAACTTCTATACGGTACGTCCTACACCTATCAAAGTTTGCAACATACAAATGCTTGTAACTTTTTACTGGAGCGTCATAAAACCTTGAAATTTTGTAACAATAAAGTACTCGAGCCTCTTGTCAATTTAAGCTATCGGTCAAAGCTATGCTAACTTTGAGTCCCAAAGCAAATACTGATAAAACTTCAAATTGCCGTAACTTCTATACGGTACGTCCTACACCTATCAAAGTTTGCAACATACAAATGCTTGTAACTTTTTACTGGAGCGTCAAAAAACCTTGAAATTTTGTAACAATAAAGTACTCGAGCCTCTTGTCAATTTAAGCTATCGGTCAAAGCTATGCTAACTTTGAGTCCCAAATCAAATACTGATAAAACTTCAAATGGCCCTAACTTCTATACGGTACGTCCTACACCTATCAAAGTTTGCAACATACAAATGCTTGTAACTTTTTACTGGAGCGTCAAAAAACTTTGAAATTTTGTAACAATAAAGTACTCGAGCCTCTTGCCAATTTAAGATATTGCTCAAAGCTCTGCTAACTTTGAGTCCCAAATCAAACACTGATAAAACTTCAAATGGCCCTAACTGCTATACGGTGCGTCCTACACCTATCAAAGTTTGCAACATACAAATGCTTGTAAATTTTACTGGAGCGTCAAAAAACCTTGAAATTTTGTAACAATAAAGTACTCGAGCCTCTTGTCAATTTAAGATATTGCTCAAAGCCATGCTACCCTTGAGTCCCAAATCAAACACTGATAAAACTTCAAATGGCCCTAACTTCTATACGGTGCATCCTACACCTATCAAAGTTTGCAACATACAAATGCTTGTAACTTTTTACTGGAGCGTCATAAAACCTTGAAATTTTGTAACAATAAAGTACTCGAGCCTCTTGTCAATTTAAGCTATCGCTCAAAGCTATGCTACCCTTGAGTACCCAATTAACCACTGATAAAACTTCAAATGGCCCTAACTTCTATACGGTACGTCCCACTCCTATCAAAGTTTGCAACATACAAATGCTTGTAACTTTTTACTGGAGCGTCATAAAACCTAGAATATTTGTAACAATAAAGTACTCGAGGCTCTTGTCAATTTAAGCTATCGCTCAAAGCTATGCTACCCTTGAGTCCCAAACCAAACACTGATAAAACTTCAAACGGCCGTTACTTCTATACGGTACGTCCTACACCCATCAAAGTTTGCAACATACAAATGCTTGTAACTTTTTACTGGAGCGTCATAAAACCTTGAAATTTTGTAACAATAAAGTACTCGAGCCTCTTGTCAATTTAAGCTATCGGTCAAAGCTATGCTAACTTTGAGTCCCAAATCAAATACTGATAAAACTTCAAATGGCCGTAACTTCTGTACGGTACGTCCTACACCTATCAAAGTTTGCAACATACAAATGCTTGTAACTTTTTACTGGAGCGTCAAAAAACCTTGAAATTTTGTAACAATAAAGTACTCGACCCTCTTGTCAATTTAAGCTATCGGTCAAAGCTATGCTAACTTTGAGTCCCAAATCAAATACTGATAAAACTTCAAATGGCCCTAACTTCTATAAGGTACGTCCTACACCTATCAAAGTTTGCAACATACAAATGCTTGTAACTTTTTACTGGAGCGTCAAAAAACCTTGAAATTTTGTAACAATAAAGTACTCGAGCCTCTTGCTAATTTAAGATATTGCTCAAAGCTATGCTAACTTTGAGTCCCAAATCAAACACTGATAAAACTTCAAATGGCCCTAACTTCTATACGGTACGTCCTACACCTTTCAAAGTTTGCAACATACAAATGCTTGTAACTTGTACTGGAGCGTCAAAAAACCTTGAAATTTTGGAACAATAAAGTACTCGAGCCTCTTGTCAATTTAAGCTATCGCTCAAAGCTATGCTACCCTTGAGTCCCAACTCAAACACTGATAAAACTTCAAATGGCCCCAACTTCTATACGGTACGTCTTACACCTATCAAAGTTTGCAACATACAAATGCTTGTAACTTTTTACTGGAGCGTTATAAAACCTTGAAATTTTGTAACAATAAAGTACTCGAGCCCCTTGTCAATTTAAGCTATCACTCAAAGCTATGCTAACTTTGAGTCCCAAATCAAACACTGATAAAACTTCAAATGGCCCTAACTTCTATACGGTACGTCCTACACCTATCAAAGTTTGCAACATACAAATGCTTGTAACTTTTACTGGAGCGTCAAAAAACCTTAAAATTTTGGAACAATAAAGTACTCGAGCCTCTTGTCAATTTAAGCTATCGCTCAGCGCTATGCTACCCTTGAGTACCAAATTAACCACTGATTAAACTTCGAATGGCCCTAACTTCTATACGGTACGTCCCACTCCTATCAAAGTTTGCAACATACAAATGCTTGTAACTTTTTACTGGTGCGTCATAAAACCTAGAATATTTGTAACAATAACGTACTCGAGCCTCTTGTCAATTTAAGCTATTGCTCAAAGCCATGCTACCCTTGAGTCCCAAATCAAACACTGATAAAACTTCAAATGGCCCTAGCTTCTATACGGTGCATCCTACACCTATCAAAGTTTGCTACATACAAATGCTTGTAACTTTTTACTGGAGCGTCATAAAACCTTGAAATTTTGTAACAATAAAGTACTCGAGCCTCTTGTCAATTTAAGCTATCGGTCAAAGCTATGCTAACTTTGAGTCCCAAATCAAACACTGATAAAACTTCCACTGCCCTTAACACCTATCAAAATTTGCAACATACAAATGCTTGTAGTTTTTTACTGGAGCGTCATAAAACCTTGAAATTTTGTAACAATAAAGTACTCGAGCCTCCTGTCAATTTAAGCTATCGCTCAAAGCTATACTACCCCTGAATCCGAAATCAAACACTGATAAAACTTCAAATGGCCCTAACTTCTATACGGTACGTCGTACACCTATCAAAGTTTGCAGCATACAAATGTTTGTAACTTTTTACTAGAGGGTCATAAAACCTTGAAATTTTGGAACAATAAAGTACTCGAGGCTCTTGTGAATTTAAGCTATCGCTCAAAGCTATGCTACCCTTGAGTCGCAAATCAAACACTGATAAAACTTCAAATGGCCCTAACTTCTATACGGTACGTCCTCCACCTATCAAAGTTTGCAACATACAAATGCTTGTAACTTTTTACTGGAGCGTCAAAAAACCTTGAAATTTTGTAAAAAAACAGTACTCGAACCTCTTGCCAATTTAAGATATCGCTCAAAGCTATGCTACCCTTGAGTCCCATATTAAACACTGATAAAACTTCACATGGCCCTAACTTCTATACGGTGCATCCTATACCTATCAAAGTTTGCAACACACAAATTCTTGTAACTTTTTACTGGAGCGTCATAAAACCTTGAAATTTTGTAACAATAAAGTACTCGAGCCTCTTGGCAATTTAATATATCGCTCAAAGCTATGCTACCCTTGAGTCCCATATTAAACACTGATAAAACTTCCAATGGCCCTAACTTCTATACGGTACGTCCTACACATATCAAAGTTTGCAACATACAAATGCTTGTAACTTTTACTGGAGCGTCAAAAAACCTTAAAATTTTGGAACAATAAAGTACTCGAGCCTCTTGTCAATTTAAGCTATCGCTCAACGCTATGCTACCCTTGAGTCCCAAATCAAACACTGATAAAACTTCAAATGGCCCTAACTTCTATACGGTACGTCCTCCACCTATCAAAGTTTGCAACATACAAATGCTTGTAACTTTTTACTGGAGCGTCAAAAAACCTTGAAATTTTGTAACAATAAAGTACTCGAGCCTCTTGTCAATTTAAGCTATCGATCAAAGCTATGCTACCCTTGAGTCCCAAATCAAACACTGATAAAACTTCCAATGGCCCTAACTTCTATACGGTACGTCCTACACCTATCAAAATTTGCAACATACAAATGCTTGTAGTTTTTTACTGGAGCGTCATAAAACCTTGAAATTTTGTAACAATAAAGTACTCGAGCCTCTTGTCAATTTAAGGTATCGCTCAAAGCTATGCTACCCTTGAGTACCAAATTAACCACTGATTAAACTTCGAATGGCCCTAACTTCTATACGGTACGTCCCACTCCTATCAAAGTTTGCAACATACAAATGCTTGTAACTTTTTACTGGTGCGTCATAAAACCTAGAATATTTGTAACAATAAAGTACTCGAGCCTCTTGTCAATTTAAGCTATTGCTCAAAGCCATGCTACCCTTGAGTCCCAAATCAAACACTGATAAAACTTCAAATGGCTCTAGCTTCTATACGGTGCTTCCTACACCTATCAAAGTTTGCTACATACAAATGCTTGTAACTTTTTACTGGAGCGTCATAAAACCTTGAAATTTTGTAACAATAAAGTACTCGAGCCTCTTGTCAATTTAAGCTATCGCTCAAAGCTATGCTAACTTTGAGTCCCAAATCAAACACTGATAAAACTTCCAATGCCCTTAACTTCTATACGGTACGTCCTACACCTATCAAAATTTGCAACATACAAATGCTTGTAGTTTTTTACTGGAGCGTCATAAAACCTTGAAATTTTGTAACAATAAAGTACTTGAGCCTCCTGTCAATTTAAGCTATCGCTCAAAGCTATACTACCCCTGAGTCCGAAATCAAACACTGATAAAACTTCAAATGGCCCTAACTTCTATACGGTACGTCGTACACCTATCAAAGTTTGCAGCATACAAATGTTTGTAACTTTTTACTAGAGGGTCATAAAACCTTGAAATTTTGGAACAATAAAGTACTCGAGGCTCTTGTGAATTTAAGCTATCGCTCAAAGCTATGCTACCCTTGAGTCGCAAATCAAACACTGATAAAACTTCAAATGGCCCTAACTTCTATACGGTACGTCCTCCACCTATCAAAGTTTGCAACATACAAATGCTTGTAACTTTTTACTGGAGCGTCAAAAAACCTTGAAATTTTGTAAAAATGCAGTACTCGAGCCTCTTGCCAATTTAAGATATCGCTCAAAGCTATGCTACCCTTGAGTCCCATATTAAACACTGATAAAACTTCAAATGGCCCTAACTTCTATACGGTGCATCCTATACCTATCAAAGTTTGCAACACACAAATTCTTGTAACTTTTTACTGGAGCGTCATAAAACCTTGAAATTTTGTAACAATAAAGTACTCGAGCCTCTTGGCAATTTAAGATATCGCTCAAAGCTATGCTACCCTTGAGTCCCATATTAAACACTGATAAAACTTCCAATGGCCCTAACTTCTATACGGTACGTCCTACACCTATCAAAATTTGCAACATACAAATGCTTGTAGTTTTTTACTGGAGCGTCATAAAACCTTGAAATTTTGTAACAATAAAGTACTCGAGCCTCTTGTCAATTTAAGGTATCGCTCAAAGCTATGCTACCCTTGAGTACCAAATTAACCACTGATAAAACTTCAAATGGCCCTAACTTCTATACGGTACGTCCCACTCCTATCAAAGTTTGCAACATACAAATGCTTGTAACTTTTTACTGGAGCGTCATAAAACCTAGAATATTTGTAACAATAAAGTACTCGAGCCTCTCGTCAATTTAAGCTATCGCTCAAAGCTATGCTACCCTTGAGTCCCAAACCAAACACTGATAAAACTTCAAATGGCCGTAACTTGTATACGGTACGTCCTACACCTATCAAAGTTTGCAACATACAAATGCTTGTAACTTTTTACTGGAGCGTCATAAAACCTTGAAATTTTGTAACAATAAAGTACTCGAACCTCTTGTCAATTTAAGATATTGCTCAAAGCCATGCTACCCTTGAGTCCCAAATCAAACACTGATAAAACTTCAAATGGCCCTAGCTTCTATACGGTGCATCCTACACCTTTCAAAGTTTGCTACATACAAATGCTTGTAACTTTTTACTGGAGCGTCATAAAACCTTGAAATTTTGTAACAATAAAGTACTCGAGCCTCTTGCCAATTTAAGATATTGCTCAAAGCTCTGCTAACTTTGAGTCCCAAATCAAACACTGATAAAACTTCAAATGGCCCTAACTTCTATACGGTACGTCCTACACCTATCAAAGTTTGCAACATACAAATGCTTGTAAATTTTACTGGAGCGTCAAAAAACCTTGAAATTTTGTAACAATAAAGTACTCGAGCCTCTTGTCAATTTAAGCTATCGCTCAAAGCTATGCTACCCTTGAGTCCCAAATCAAACACTGATAAAACTTCAAATGGCCCTAACTTCTATACGGTACATCCTGCACCTATCAAAGTTTGCAACATACAAATGCTTGTAACTTTTTACTATAGCGTCAAAAAACCTTGAAATTTTGTAACAATAAAGTACTCGAGCCTCTTGCCAATTTAAGATATTGCTCAAAGCTCTGCTAACTTTGAGTCCCAAATCAAACACTGACAAAACTTCAAATGGCCCTAACTTCTATACGGTACGTCCTACACCTATCAAAGTTTGCAACATACAAATGCTTGTAAATTTTACTGGAGCGTCAAAAAACCTTGAAATTTTGTAACAATAAAGTACTCGAGCCTCTTGTCAATTTAAGCTATCGCTCAAAGCTATGCTACCCTTGAGTCCCAAATCAAACACTGATAAAACTTCAAATGGCCCTAACTTCTATACGGTACATCCTGCACCTATCAAAGTTTGCAACATACAAATGCTTGTAACTTTTTACTGGAGCGTCATAAAACCTTGAAATTTTGTAACAATAAAGTACTCGAGCCTCTTGTGAATTTAAGCTATCGCTCAAAGCTATGCTACCCTTGAGTCTCAAATCAAACACTGATAAAACTTCAATTGGCCCCAACTTCACGTCAAAATTTGCAACATACAAATGCTTGTAACTTTTTACTGGAGCGTCATAAAACCTTGAAATTTTGTAACAATAAAGTACTCGAGCCTCTTGCCAATTTAAGATATTGCTCAAAGCCATGCTACCCTTGAGTCCCAAATCAAACACTGATAAAACTTCAAATGGCCCTAACTTCTATACGGTGCATCCTACACCTATCAAAGTTTGCAACATACAAATGCTTGTAACTTTTTACTGGAGCGTCATAAAACCTCGAAATTTTGTAACAATAAAGTACTCGAGCCTCTTGTCAATTTAAGCTATCGATCAAAGCTATGCTACCCTTCAGTCCCAAATCAAACACTGATAAAACTTCCAATGGCCCTAACTTCTATACGGTACGTCCTACACCTATCAAAATTTGCAATATACAAATGCTTGTAGTTTTTTACAGGAGCGTCATAAAACCTTGAAATTTTGTAACAATAAAGTACTCGAGCCTCTTGTCAATTTAAGCTTTCGCTCAAAGCTATGCTACCCTTGAGTACCAATTTAACCACTGATAAAACTTCAAATGGCCCTAACTTCTATACGGTACGTCCCACTCCTATCAAAGTTTGCAACAAATGCTTGTAACTTTTTACTCGAGCGTCATAAAACCTAGAATATTTGTAACAATAAAGTACTCGAGCCTCTTGTCAATTTAAGCTATCGCTCAAAGCTATACTACCCTTGAGTCCCAAACCAAACACTGATAAAACTTCAAATGGCCGTAACTTCTATACGGTACGTCCTACACCTATCAAAGTTTGCAACATACAAATGCTTGTAACTTTTTACTGGAGCGTCATAAAACCTTGAAATTTTGTAACAATAAAGTACTCGAGCCTCTTGTCAATTTAAGCTATCGGTCAAAGCTATGCTAACTTTGAGTCCCAAAGCAAATACTGATAAAACTTCAAATTGCCGTAACTTCTATACGGTACGTCCTACACCTATCAAAGTTTGCAACATACAAATGCTTGTAACTTTTTACTGGAGCGTCAAAAAACCTTGAAATTTTGTAACAATAAAGTACTCGAGCCTCTTGTCAATTTAAGCTATCGGTCAAAGCTATGCTAACTTTGAGTCCCAAATCAAATACTGATAAAACTTCAAATGGCCCTAACTTCTATACGGTACGTCCTACACCTATCAAAGTTTGCAACATACAGATGCTTGTAACTTTTTACTGGAGCGTCAAAAAACTTTGAAATTTTGTAACAATAAAGTACTCGAGCCTCTTGCCAATTTAAGATATTGCTCAAAGCTCTGCTAACTTTGAGTCCCAAATCAAACACTGATAAAACTTCAAATGACCCTAACTTCTATACGGTGCGTCCTACACCTATCAAAGTTTGCAACATACAAATGCTTGTAAATTTTACTGGAGCGTCAAAAACCTTGAAATTTTGTAACAATAAAGTACTCGAGCCTCTTGTCAATTTAAGATATTGCTCAAAGCCATGCTACCCTTGAGTCCCAAATCAAACACTGATAAAACTTCACATGGCCCTAACTTCTATACGGTGCATCCTACACCTATCAAAGTTTGCAACATACAAATGCTTGTAACTTTTTACTGGAGCGTCATAAAACCTTGAAATTTTGTAACAATAAAGTACTCGAGCCTCTTGTCAATTTAAGCTATCGCTCAAAGCTATGCTACCCTTGAGTACCCAATTAACCACTGATAAAACTTCAAATGGCCCTAACTTCTATACGGTACGTCCCACTCCTATCAAAGTTTGCAACATACAAATGCTTGTAACTTTTTACTGGAGCGTCATAAAACCTAGAATATTTGTAACAATAAAGTACTCGAGCCTCTTGTCAATTTAAGCTATCGCTCAAAGCTATGCTACCCTTGAGTCCCAAACCAAACACTGATAAAACTTCAAACGGCCGTTACTTCTATACGGTACGTCCTACACCCATCAAAGTTTGCAACATACAAATGCTTGTAACTTTTTACTGGAGCGTCATAAAACCTTGAAATTTTGTAACAATAAAGTACTCGAGCCTCTTGTCAATTTAAGCTATCGGTCAAAGCTATGCTAACTTTGAGTCCCAAATCAAATACTGATAAAACTTCAAATGGCCGTAACTTCTGTACGGTACGTCCTACACCTATCAAAGTTTGCAACATACAAATGCTTGTAACTTTTTACTGGAGCGTCAAAAAACCTTGAAATTTTGTAACAATAAAGTACTCGAGCCTCTTGTCAATTTAAGCTATCGGTCAAAGCTATGCTAACTTTGAGTCCCAAATCAAATACTGATAAAACTTCAAATGGCCCTAACTTCTATAAGGTACGTCCTACACCTATCAAAGTTTGCAACATACAAATGCTTGTAACTTTTTACTGGAGCGTCAAAAAACCTTGAAATTTTGTAACAATAAAGTACTCGAGCCTCTTGCTAATTTAAGATATTGCTCAAAGCTATGCTAACTTTGAGTCCCAAATCAAACACTGATAAAACTTCAAATGGCCCTAACTTCTATACGGTACGTCCTACACCTTTCAAAGTTTGCAACATACAAATGCTTGTAACTTGTACTGGAGCGTCAAAAAACCTTGAAATTTTGGAACAATAAAGTACTCGAGCCTCTTGTCAATTTAAGCTATCGCTCAAAGCTATGCTACCCTTGAGTCCCAACTCAAACACTGATAAAACTTTAAATGGCCCCAACTTCTATACGGTACGTCTTACACCTATCAAAGTTTGCAACATACAAATGCTTGTAACTTTTTACTGGAGCGTTATAAAACCTTGAAATTTTGTAACAATAAAGTACTCGAGCCCCTTGTCAATTTAAGCTATCACTCAAAGCTATGCTAACTTTGAGTCCCAAATCAAACACTGATAAAACTTCAAATGGCCCTAACTTCTATACGGTACGTCCTACACCTATCAAAGTTTGCAACATACAAATGCTTGTAACTTTTACTGGAGCGTCAAAAAACCTTAAAATTTTGGAACAATAAAGTACTCGAGCCTCTTGTCAATTTAAGCTATCGCTCAGCGCTATGCTACCCTTGAGTACCAAATTAACCACTGATTAAACTTCGAATGGCCCTAACTTCTATACGGTACGTCCCACTCCTATCAAAGTTTGCAACATACAAATGCTTGTAACTTTTTACTGGTGCGTCATAAAACCTAGAATATTTGTAACAATAACGTACTCGACCCTCTTGTCAATTTAAGCTATTGCTCAAAGCCATGCTACCCTTGAGTCCCAAATCAAACACTGATAAAACTTCAAATGGCCCTAGCTTCTATACGGTGCATCCTACACCTATCAAAGTTTGCTACATACAAATGCTTGTAACTTTTTACTGGAGCGTCATAAAACCTTGAAATTTTGTAACAATAAAGTACTCGAGCCTCTTGTCAATTTAAGCTATCGGTCAAAGCTATGCTAACTTTGAGTCCCAAATCAAACACTGATAAAACTTCCACTGCCCTTAACTTCTATACGGTACGTCCTACACCTATCAAAATTTGCAACATACAAATGCTTGTAGTTTTTTACTGGAGCGTCATAAAACCTTGAAATTTTGTAACAATAAAGTACTCGAGCCTCCTGTCAATTTAAGCTATCGCTCAAAGCTATACTACCCCTGAATCCGAAATCAAACACTGATAAAACTTCAAATGGCCCTAACTTCTATACGGTACGTCGTACACCTATCAAAGTTTGCAGCATACAAATGTTTGTAAATTTTTACTAGAGGGTCATAAAACCTTGAAATTTTGGAACAATAAAGTACTCGAGGCTCTTGTGAATTTAAGCTATCGCTCAAAGCTATGCTACCCTTGAGTCGCAAATCAAACACTGATAAAACTTCAAATGGCCCTAACTTCTATACGGTACGTCCTCCACCTATCAAAGTTTGCAACATACAAATGCTTGTAACTTTTTACTGGAGCGTCAAAAAACCTTGAAATTTTGTAAAAATACAGTACTCGAGCCTCTTGCCAATTTAAGATATCGCTCAAAGCTATGCTACCCTTGAGTCCCATATTAAACACTGATAAAACTTCAAATGGCCCTAACTTCTATACGGTGCATCCTATACCTATCAAAGTTTGCAACACACAAATTCTTGTAACTTTTTACTGGAGCGTCATAAAACCTTGAAATTTTGTAACAATAAAGTACTCGAGCCTCTTGGCAATTTAAGATATCGCTCAAAGCTATGCTACCCTTGAGTCCCATATTAAACACTGATAAAACTTCCAATGGCCCTAACTTCTATACGGTACGTCCTACACATATCAAAGTTTGCAACATACAAATGCTTGTAACTTTTACTGGAGCGTCAAAAAACCTTAAAATTTTGGAACAATAAAGTACTCGAGCCTCTTGTCAATTTAAGCTATCGCTCAACGCTATGCTACCCTTGAGTCCCAAATCAAACACTGATAAAACTTCAAATGGCCCTAACTTCTATACGGTACGTCCTCCACCTATCAAAGTTTGCAACATACAAATGCTTGTAACTTTTTACTGGAGCGTCAAAAAACCTTGAAATTTTGTAACAATAAAGTACTCGAGCCTCTTGTCAATTTAAGCTATCGATCAAAGCTATGCTACCCTTGAGTCCCAAATCAAACACTGATAAAACTTCCAATGGCCCTAACTTCTATACGGTACGTCCTACACCTATCAAAATTTGCAACATACAAATGCTTGTAGTTTTTTACTGGAGCGTCATAAAACCTTGAAATTTTGTAACAATAAAGTACTCGAGCCTCTTGTCAATTTAAGGTATCGCTCAAAGCTATGCTACCCTTGAGTACCAAATTAACCACTGATTAAACTTCGAATGGCCCTAATTTCTATACGGTACGTCCCACTCCTATCAAAGTTTGCAACATACAAATGCTTGTAACTTTTTACTGGTGCGTCATAAAACCTAGAATATTTGTAACAATAAAGTACTCGAGCCTCTTGTCAATTTAAGCTATTGCTCAAAGCCATGCTACCCTTGAGTCCCAAATCAAACACTGATAAAACTTCAAATGGCTCTAGCTTCTATACGGTGCTTCCTACACCTATCAAAGTTTGCTACATACAAATGCTTGTAACTTTTTACTGGAGCGTCATAAAACCTTGAAATTTTGTAACAATAAAGTACTCGAGCCTCTTGTCAATTTAAGCTATCGGTCAAAGCTATGCTAACTTTGAGTCCCAAATCAAACACTGATAAAACTTCCAATGCCCTTAACTTCTATACGGTACGTCCTACACCTATCAAAATTTGCAACATACAAATGCTTGTAGTTTTTTACTGGAGCGTCATAAAACCTTGAAATTTTGTAACAATAAAGTACTTGAGCCTCCTGTCAATTTAGGGTATCGCTCAAAGCTATGCTACCCTTGAGTACCAAATTAACCACTGATAAAACTTCAAATGGCCCTAGCTTCTATACGGTGCATCCTACACCTTTCAAAGTTTGCTACATACAAATGCTTGTAACTTTTTACTGGAGCGTCATAAAACCTTGAAAGTTTGTAACAATAAAGTACTCGAGCCTCTTGTCAATTTAAGCTATCGGTCAAAGCTATGCTAACTTTGAGTCCCAAATCAAACACTGATAAAACTTCCAATGGCCTTAACTTCTATACGGTACGTCCTACACCTATCAAAATTTGCAACATTCAAATGCTTGTAGTTTTTTACTGGAGCGTCATAAAACCTTGAAATTTTGTAACAATAAAGTACTCGAGCCTCCTGTCAATTTAAGCTATCGCTCAAAGCTATACTACCCCTGAGTCCGAAATCAAACACTGATAAAACTTCAAATGGCCCTAACTTCTATACGGTACGTCGTACACCTATCAAAGTTTGCAACATACAAATGTTTGTAACTTTTTACTAGAGGGTCATAAAACCTTGAAATTTTGGAACAATAAAGTACTCGAGGCTCTTGTGAATTTAAGCTATCGCTCAAAGCTATGCTACCCTTGAGTCGCAAATCAAACACTGATAAAACTTCAAATAGCCCTAACTTCTATACTGTACGTCCTCCACCTATCAAAGTTTGCAACATACAAATGCTTGTAACTTTTTACTGGATCGTGAAAAAACCTTGAAATTTTGTAAAAATACAGTACTCGAGCCTCTTGCCAATTTAAGATATCGCTCAAAGCTATGCTACCCTTGAGTCCCATATTAAACACTGATAAAACTTCAAATGGCCCTAACTTCTATACGGTGCATCCTATACCTATCAAAGTTTGCAACACACAAATTCTTGTAACTTTTTACTGGAGCGTCATAAAACCTTGAAATTTTGTAACAATAAAGTACTCGAGCCTCTTGTCAATTTAAGCTATCGCTCAAAGCTATGCTACCCTTGAGTACCAAATTAACCACTGATAAAACTTCAAATGGCCCTAACTTCTATACGGTTCGTCCCACTCCTATCAAAGTTTGCAACATACAAATGCTTGTAACTTTTTACTGGAGCGTCATAAAACCTAGAATATTTGTAACAATAAAGTACTCGAGCCTCTCGTCAATTTAAGCTATCGCTCAAAGCTATGCTACCCTTGCGTCCCAAATCAAACACTGATCAAACTTCAAATGGCCCTAACTTCTATACGGTACGCCCTACACCTATCAAAGTTTATAACATACAAATGCTTTTTTTAAACTTTAAATGGCCCTAACTTCTATACGGTACGTCCTACACCTATCAAAGTTTGCCACATACAAATGCTTGTAACTTTTTACTGGAGCGTCATAAAACCTTGAAATTTTGTAACAATAAAGTACTCGAGCCTCTTGTCAATTTAAGCTGTCGCTCAAAGCTATGATACCCTTGCGTCCCAAATCAAACACTGATAAAACTTCAAATGGCCGTAACTTATATACGGTACGTCCTATACCTATCAAAGTTTGCAACATACAAATGATTGTAACTTTTTACTGGAGCGTCATAAAACCTTGAAATTTTGTAACAATAAAGTATTCGAGCCTCTTGTCAATTTAAGCTATCGCTCAAAGCTATTCTACCCTTGAGTCCCAAATAAAACACTGATAAAACTTCAAATGGCCCTAACTTCTATACGGTACGTCCTACACCTATCAAAGTTTGCAACATACAAATGCTTGTAACTTTTTACTGGTGCGTCATAAAACCTAGAATATTTGTAACAATAAAGTACTCGAGCCTCTTGTCAATTTAAGCTATTGCTCAAAGCCATGCTACCTTTGAGTCCCAAATCAAACACTGATAAAACTTCAAATGGCCCTAGCTTCTATACGGTGCATCCTACACCTATCAAAGTTTGCTACATACAAATGCTTGTAACTTTTTACTGGAGCGTCATAAAACCTTGAAATTTTGTAACAATAAAGTACTCGAGCCTCTTGTCAATTTAAGCTATCGGTCAAAGCTATGCTAACTTTGAGTCCCAAATCAAACACTGATAAAACTTCCAATGCCCTTAACTTCTATACGGTACGTCCTACACCTATCAAAATTTGCAACATACAAATGCTTGTAGTTTTTTACTGGAGCGTCATAAAACCTTGAAATTTTGTAACAATAAAGTACTCGAGCCTCCTGTCAATTTAAGCTATCGCTCAAAGCTATACTACCCCTGAGTCCGAAATCAAACACTGATAAAACTTCAAATGGCCCTAACTTCTATACGGTACGTCGTACACCTATCAAAGTTTGCAGCATACAAATGTTTGTAACTTTTTACTAGAGGGTCATAAAACCTTGAAATTTTGGAACAATAAAGTACTCGAGGCTCTTGTGAATTTAAGCTATCGCTCAAAGCTATGCTACCCTTGAGTCGCAAATCAAACACTGATAAAACTTCAAATGGCCCTAACTTCTATACGGTACGTCCTCCACCTATCAAAGTTGGCAACATACAAATGCTTGTAACTTTTTACTGGAGCGTCAAAAAACCTTGAAATTTTGTAAAAATACAGTACCCGAGCCTCTTGCCAATTTAAGATATCGCTCAAAGCTATGCTACCCTTGAGTCCCATATTAAACACTGATAAAACTTCAAATGGCCCTAACTTCTATACGGTGCATCCTATACCTATCAAAGTTTGCAACACACAAATTCTTGTAACTTTTTACTGGAGCGTCATAAAACCTTCAAATTTTGTAACAATAAAGTACTCGAGCCTCTTGGCAATTTAAGATATCGCTCAAAGCTATGCTACCCTTGAGTCCCATATTAAACACTGATAAAACTTCCAATGGCCCTAACTTCTATACGGTACGTCCTACACCTATCAAAATTTGCAACATACAAATGCTTGTAGTTTTTTACTGGAGCGTCATAAAACCTTGAAATTTTGTAACAATAAAGTACTCGAGCCTCTTGTCAATTTAAGGTATCGCTCAAAGCTATGCTACCCTTGAGTACCAAATTAACCACTGATAAAACTTCAAATGGCCCTAACTTCTATACGGTACGTCCCACTCCTATCAAAGTTTGCAACATACAAATGCTTGTAACTTTTTACTGGAGCGTCATAAAACCTAGAATATTTGTAACAATAAAGTACTCGAGCCTCTCGTCAATTTAAGCTATCGCTCAAAGCTATGCTACCCTTGAGTCCCGAACCAAACACTGATAAAACTTCAAATGGCCGTAAATTCTATACGGTACGTCCTACACCTATCAAAGTTTGCAACATACAAATGCTTGTAACTTTTTACTGGAGCGTCATAAAACCTTGAAATTTTGTAACAATAAAGTACTCGAGCCTCTTGTCAATTTAAGCTATCGCTCAAAGCTATGCTACCCTTGCGTCCCAAATCAAACACTGATCAAACTTCAAATGGCCCTAACTTCTATACGGTACGCCCTACACCTATCAAAGTTTATAACATACAAATGCTTTTTTTAAACTTTAAATGGCCCTAACTTCTATACGGTACGTCCTACACCTATCAAAGTTTGCCACATACAAATGCTTGTAACTTTTTACTGGAGCGTCATAAAACCTTGAAATTTTGTAACAATAAAGTACTCGAGCCTCTTGTCAATTTAAGCTGTCGCTCAAAGCTATGATACCCTTGCGTCCCAAATCAAACACTGATAAAACTTCAAATGGCCGTAACTTCTATACGGTACGTCCTATACCTATCAAAGTTTGCAACATACAAATGCTTGTAACTTTTTACTGGAGCGTCATAAAACCTTGAAATTTTGTAGCAATAAAGTACTCGAGCCTCTTGTCAATTTATGCTATCGCTCAAAGCTATTCTACCCTTGAGTCCCAAATAAAACACTGATAAAACTTCAAATGGCCCTAACTTCTATACGGTACGTCCTACACCTATCAAAGTTTGCAACATACAAATGCTTGTAACTTTTTACTGGAGCGTCATAAAATCTTGAAATTTTGTAACAACAAAGTACTCGAGCCTCTTGTCAATTTAAGCTATCGCTCAAAGCTTTGCTACCCTTGAGTACCAAATTAACCACTGATAAAACTTCAAATGGCCCTAACTTCTATACGGTACGTCCCACTCCTATCAAAGTTTGCAACATACAAATGCTTGTAACTTTTTACTGGAGCGTCATAAAACCTAGAATATTTGTAACAATAAAGTACTCGAGCCTCTTGTCAATTTAAGCTGTCGCTCAAAGCTATGATACCCTGGCGTCCCAAATCAAACACTGATAAAACTTCAAATGGCCGTAACTTCTATACGGTACGTCCTATACCTATCAAAGTTTGCAACATACAAATGCTTGTAACTTTTTACTGGAGCGTCATAAAACCTTGAAATTTTGCAACAATAAAGTACTCGAGCGTCTTGTCAATTTAAGCTATCGCTCAAAGCTATGCTAACTTTGAGTCCCAAATCAAACATGATAAAATTTCAAATGGCCCTAACTTCTATACGGTACGTTCTACACCTATCAAAGTTTGCAACATACAAATGCTTGTAACTTTTACTGGAGCGTCAAAAAACCTTGAAATTTTGTAACAATAAAGTACTCGAGCCTCTTGTCAATTTAAGCTATCGCTCAAAGCTATGCTACCCTTGAGTCCCAAATCAAATACTGATAAAACTTCAAATGGCCCTAACTTCTATACGGTGCATCCTATACTTATACAAATACTTGCAACATACAAATTCTTGTAACTTTTTACTGGAGCGTCATAAAACCTTGAAATTTTGTAACAATAAAGTACTCGAGCCTCTTATCAATTTAAGCAATCGCTCAAAGCTATGCTACCCTTGAGTCCCAAATCAAACACTGATAAAACTTCAAATGGCCCTAACTTCCATACGGTATGTCCTACACCTATCAAAGTTTGCCACATACAAATGCTTGTAACTTTTTACTGGAGCGTCATAAAACCTTGAAATTTTGTAACAATAAAGTACTCGAGCCTCCTGTCAATTTAAGCTATCGCTCAAAGCTATACTACCCCTGAGTCCGAAATCAAACACTGATAAATCTTCAAATGGCCCTAACTTCTATACGGTACGTCGTACACCTATCACAGTTTGCAACATACAAATGTTTGTAACTTTTTACTAGAGGGTCATAAAACCTTGAAATTTTGGAACAATAAAGTACTCGAGGCTCTTGTGAATTTAAGCTATCGGTCAAAGCTATGCTAACTTTGAGTCCCAAAGCAAATACTGATAAAACTTCAAATTGCCGTAACTTCTATACGGTACGTCCTACACCTATCAAAGTTTGCAACATACAAATGCTTGTAACTTTTTACTGGAGCGTCAAAAAACCTTGAAATTTTGTAACAATAAAGTACTCGAGCCTCTTGTCAATTTAAGCTATCGGTCAAAGCTATGCTAACTTTGAGTCCCAAATCAAATACTGATAAAACTTCAAATGGCCCTAACTTCTATACGGTACGTCCTACACCTATCAAAGTTTGCAACATACAGATGCTTGTAACTTTTTACTGGAGCGTCAAAAAACTTTGAAATTTTGTAACAATAAAGTACTCGAGCCTCTTGCCAATTTAAGATATTGCTCAAAGCTCTGCTAACTTTGAGTCCCAAATCAAACACTGATAAAACTTCAAATGGCCCTAACTTCTATACGGTGCGTCCTACACCTATCAAAGTTTGCAACATACAAATGCTTGTAAATTTTACTGGAGCGTCAAAAAACCTTGAAATTTTGTAACAATAAAGTACTCGAGCCTCTTGTCAATTTAAGATATTGCTCAAAGCCATGCTACCCTTGAGTCCCAAATCAAACACTGATAAAACTTCACATGGCCCTAACTTCTATACGGTGCATCCTACACCTATCAAAGTTTGCAACATACAAATGCTTGTAACTTTTTACTGGAGCGTCATAAAACCTTGAAATTTTGTAACAATAAAGTACTCGAGCCTCTTGTCAATTTAAGCTATCGCTCAAAGCTATGCTACCCTTGAGTACCCAATTAACCACTGATAAAACTTCAAATGGCCCTAACTTCTATACGGTACGTCCCACTCCTATCAAAGTTTGCAACATACAAATGCTTGTAACTTTTTACTGGAGCGTCATAAAACCTAGAATATTTGTAACAATAAAGTACTCGAGCCTCTTGTCAATTTAAGCTATCGCTCAAAGCTATGCTACCCTTGAGTCCCAAACCAAACACTGATAAAACTTCAAACGGCCGTTACTTCTATACGGTACGTCCTACACCCATCAAAGTTTGCAACATACAAATGCTTGTAACTTTTTACTGGAGCGTCATAAAACCTTGAAATTTTGTAACAATAAAGTACTCGAGCCTCTTGTCAATTTAAGCTATCGGTCAAAGCTATGCTAACTTTGAGTCCCAAATCAAATACTGATAAAACTTCAAATGGCCGTAACTTCTGTACGGTACGTCCTACACCTATCAAAGTTTGCAACATACAAATGCTTGTAACTTTTTACTGGAGCGTCAAAAAACCTTGAAATTTTGTAACAATAAAGTACTCGAGCCTCTTGTCAATTTAAGCTATCGGTCAAAGCTATGCTAACTTTGAGTCCCAAATCAAATACTGATAAAACTTCAAATGGCCCTAACTTCTATAAGGTACGTCCTACACCTATCAAAGTTTGCAACATACAAATGCTTGTAACTTTTTACTGGAGCGTCAAAAAACCTTGAAATTTTGTAAAAATAAAGTACTCGAGCCTCTTGCTAATTTAAGATATTGCTCAAAGCTATGCTAACTTTGAGTCCCAAATCAAACACTGATAAAACTTCAAATGGCCCTAACTTCTATACGGTACGTCCTACACCTTTCAAAGTTTGCAACATACAAATGCTTGTAACTTGTACTGGAGCGTCAAAAAACCTTGAAATTTTGGAACAATAAAGTACTCGAGCCTCTTGTCAATTTAAGCTATCGCTCAAAGCTATGCTACCCTTGAGTCCCAACTCAAACACTGATAAAACTTCAAATAGCCCCAACTTCTATATGGTACGTCTTACACCTATCAAAGTTTGCAACATACAAATGCTTGTAACTTTTTACTGGAGCGTTATAAAACCTTGAAATTTTGTGACAATAAAGTACTCGAGCCCCTTGTCAATTTAAGCTATCACTCAAAGCTATGCTAACTTTGAGTCCCAAATCAAACACTGATAAAACTTCAAATGGCCCTAACTTCTATACGGTACGTCCTACACCTATCAAAGTTTGCAACATACAAATGCTTGTAACTTTTACTGGAGCGTCAAAAAACCTTAAAATTTTGGAACAATAAAGTACTCGAGCCTCTTGTCAATTTAAGCTATCGCTCAGCGCTATGCTACCCTTGAGTACCAAATTAACCACTTATTAAACTTCGAATGGCCCTAACTTCTATACGGTACGTCCCACTCCTATCAAAGTTTGCAACATACAAATGCTTGTAACTTTTTACTGGTGCGTCATAAAACCTAGAATATTTGTAACAATAACGTACTCGAGCCTCTTGTCAATTTAAGCTATTGCTCAAAGCCATGCTACCCTTGAGTCCCAAATCAAACACTGATAAAACTTCAAATGGCCCTAGCTTCTATACGGTGCATCCTACACCTATCAAAGTTTGCTACATACAAATGCTTGTAACTTTTTACTGGAGCGTCATAAAACCTTGAAATTTTGTAACAATAAAGTACTCGAGCCTCTTGTCAATTTAAGCTATCGGTCAAAGCTATGCTAACTTTGAGTCCCAAATCAAACACTGATAAAACTTCCACTGCCCTTAACTTCTATACGGTACGTCCTACACCTATCAAAATTTGCAACATACAAATGCTTGTAGTTTTTTACTGGAGCGTCATAAAACCTTGAAATTTTGTAACAATAAAGTACTCGAGCCTCTTGTCAATTTAAGCTATCGCTCAAAGCTATGCTACCCTTGAGTACCCAATTAACCACTGATAAAACTTCAAATGGCCCTAACTTCTATACGGTACGTCCCACTCCTATCAAAGTTTGCAACATACAAATGCTTGTAACTTTTTACTGGAGCGTCATAAAACCTAGAATATTTGTAACAATAAAGTACTCGAGCCTCTTGTCAATTTAAGCTATCGCTCAAAGCTATGCTACCCTTGAGTCCCAAACCAAACACTGATAAAACTTCAAACGGCCGTTACTTCTATACGGTACGTCCTACACCCATCAAAGTTTGCAACATACAAATGCTTGTAACTTTTTACTGGAGCGTCATAAAACCTTGAAATTTTGTAACAATAAAGTACTCGAGCCTCTTGTCAATTTAAGCTATCGGTCAAAGCTATGCTAACTTTGAGTCCCAAATCAAATACTGATAAAACTTCAAATGGCCGTAACTTCTGTACGGTACGTCCTACACCTATCAAAGTTTGCAACATACAAATGCTTGTAACTTTTTACTGGAGCGTCAAAAAACCTTGAAATTTTGTAACAATAAAGTACTCGAGCCTCTTGTCAATTTAAGCTATCGGTCAAAGCTATGCTAACTTTGAGTCCCAAATCAAATACTGATAAAACTTCAAATGGCCCTAACTTCTATAAGGTACGTCCTACACCTATCAAAGTTTGCAACATACAAATGCTTGTAACTTTTTACTGGAGCGTCAAAAAACCTTGAAATTTTGTAAAAATAAAGTACTCGAGCCTCTTGCTAATTTAAGATATTGCTCAAAGCTATGCTAACTTTGAGTCCCAAATCAAACACTGATAAAACTTCAAATGGCCCTAACTTCTATACGGTACGTCCTACACCTTTCAAAGTTTGCAACATACAAATGCTTGTAACTTGTACTGGAGCGTCAAAAAACCTTGAAATTTTGGAACAATAAAGTACTCGAGCCTCTTGTCAATTTAAGCTATCGCTCAAAGCTATGCTACCCTTGAGTCCCAACTCAAACACTGATAAAACTTCAAATAGCCCCAACTTCTATATGGTACGTCTTACACCTATCAAAGTTTGCAACATACAAATGCTTGTAACTTTTTACTGGAGCGTTATAAAACCTTGAAATTTTGTGACAATAAAGTACTCGAGCCCCTTGTCAATTTAAGCTATCACTCAAAGCTATGCTAACTTTGAGTCCCAAATCAAACACTGATAAAACTTCAAATGGCCCTAACTTCTATACGGTACGTCCTACACCTATCAAAGTTTGCAACATACAAATGCTTGTAACTTTTACTGGAGCGTCAAAAAACCTTAAAATTTTGGAACAATAAAGTACTCGAGCCTCTTGTCAATTTAAGCTATCGCTCAGCGCTATGCTACCCTTGAGTACCAAATTAACCACTTATTAAACTTCGAATGGCCCTAACTTCTATACGGTACGTCCCACTCCTATCAAAGTTTGCAACATACAAATGCTTGTAACTTTTTACTGGTGCGTCATAAAACCTAGAATATTTGTAACAATAACGTACTCGAGCCTCTTGTCAATTTAAGCTATTGCTCAAAGCCATGCTACCCTTGAGTCCCAAATCAAACACTGATAAAACTTCAAATGGCCCTAGCTTCTATACGGTGCATCCTACACCTATCAAAGTTTGCTACATACAAATGCTTGTAACTTTTTACTGGAGCGTCATAAAACCTTGAAATTTTGTAACAATAAAGTACTCGAGCCTCTTGTCAATTTAAGCTATCGGTCAAAGCTATGCTAACTTTGAGTCCCAAATCAAACACTGATAAAACTTCCACTGCCCTTAACTTCTATACGGTACGTCCTACACCTATCAAAATTTGCAACATACAAATGCTTGTAGTTTTTTACTGGAGCGTCATAAAACCTTGAAATTTTGTAACAATAAAGTACTCGAGCCTCCTGTCAATTTAAGCTATCGCTCAAAGCTATACTACCCCTGAATCCGAAATCAAACACTGATAAAACTTCAAATGGCCCTAACTTCTATACGGTACGTCGTACACCTATCAAAGTTTGCAGCATACAAATGTTTGTAAATTTTTACTAGAGGGTCATAAAACCTTGAAATTTTGGAACAATAAAGTACTCGAGGCTCTTGTGAATTTAAGCTATCGCTCAAAGCTATGCTACCCTTGAGTCGCAAATCAAACACTGATAAAACTTCAAATGGCCCTAACTTCTATACGGTACGTCCTCCACCTATCAAAGTTTGCAACATACAAATGCTTGTAACTTTTTACTGGAGCGTCAAAAAACCTTGAAATTTTGTAAAAATACAGTACTCGAGCCTCTTGCCAATTTAAGATATCGCTCAAAGCTATGCTACCCTTGAGTCCCATATTAAACACTGATAAAACTTCAAATGGCCCTAACTTCTATACGGTGCATCCTATACCTATCAAAGTTTGCAACACACAAATTCTTGTAACTTTTTACTGGAGCGTCATAAAACCTTGAAATTTTGTAACAATAAAGTACTCGAGCCTCTTGGCAATTTAAGATATCGCTCAAAGCTATGCTACCCTTGAGTCCCATATTAAACACTGATAAAACTTCCAATGGCCCTAACTTCTATACGGTACGTCCTACACATATCAAAGTTTGCAACATACAAATGCTTGTAACTTTTACTGGAGCGTCAAAAAACCTTAAAATTTTGGAACAATAAAGTACTCGAGCCTCTTGTCAATTTAAGCTATCGCTCAACGCTATGCTACCCTTGAGTCCCAAATCAAACACTGATAAAACTTCAAATGGCCCTAACTTCTATACGGTACGTCCTCCACCTATAAAAGTTTGCAACATACAAATGCTTGTAACTTTTTACTGGAGCGTCAAAAAACCTTGAAATTTTGTAACAATAAAGTACTCGAGCCTCTTGTCAATTTAAGCTATCGATCAAAGCTATGCTACCCTTGAGTCCCAAATCAAACACTGATAAAACTTCCAATGGCCCTAACTTCTATACGGTACGTCCTACACCTATCAAAATTTGCAACATACAAATGCTTGTAGTTTTTTACTGGAGCGTCATAAAACCTTGAAATTTTGTAACAATAAAGTACTCGAGCCTCTTGTCAATTTAAGGTATCGCTCAAAGCTATGCTACCCTTGAGTACCAAATTAACCACTGATTAAACTTCGAATGGCCCTAACTTCTATACGGTACGTCCCACTCCTATCAAAGTTTGCAACATACAAATGCTTGTAACTTTTTACTGGTGCGTCATAAAACCTAGAATATTTGTAACAATAAAGTACTCGAGCCTCTTGTCAATTTAAGCTATTGCTCAAAGCCATGCTACCCTTGAGTCCCAAATCAAACACTGATAAAACTTCAAATGGCTCTAGCTTCTATACGGTGCTTCCTACACCTATCAAAGTTTGCTACATACAAATGCTTGTAACTTTTTACTGGAGCGTCATAAAACCTTGAAATTTTGTAACAATAAAGTACTCGAGCCTCTTGTCAATTTAAGCTATCGGTCAAAGCTATGCTAACTTTGAGTCCCAAATCAAACACTGATAAAACTTCCAATGCCCTTAACTTCTATACGGTACGTCCTACACCTATCAAAGTTTGCAGCATACAAATGTTTGTAACTTTTTACTAGAGGGTCATAAAACCTTGAAATTTTGGAACAATAAAGTACTCGAGGCTCTTGTGAATTTAAGCTATCGCTCAAAGCTATGCTACCCTTGAGTCGCAAATCAAACACTGATAAAACTTCAAATGGCCCTAACTTCTATACGGTACGTCCTCCACCTATCAAAGTTTGCAACATACAAATGCTTGTAACTTTTTACTGGAGCGTCAAAAAACCTTGAAATTTTGTAAAAATACAGTACTCGAGCCTCTTGCCAATTTAAGATATCGCTCAAAGCTATGCTACCCTTGAGTCCCATATTAAACACTGATAAAACTTCAAATGGCCCTAACTTCTATACGGTGCATCCTATACCTATCAAAGTTTGCAACACACAAATTCTTGTAACTTTTTACTGGAGCGTCATAAAACCTTGAAATTTTGTAACAATAAAGTACTCGAGCCTCTTGGCAATTTAAGATATCGCTCAAAGCTATGCTACCCTTGAGTCCCATATTAAACACTGATAAAACTTCCAATGGCCCTAACTTCTATACGGTACGTCCTACACCTATCAAAATTTGCAACATACAAATGCTTGTAGTTTTTTACTGGAGCGTCATAAAACCTTGAAATTTTGTAACAATAAAGTACTCGAGCCTCTTGTCAATTTAGGGTATCGCTCAAAGCTATGCTACCCTTGAGTACCAAATTAACCACTGATAAAACTTCAAATGGCCCTAACTTCTATACGGTACGTCCCACTCCTATCAAAGTTTGCAACATACAAATGCTTGTAACTTTTTACTGGAGCGTCATAAAACCTAGAATATTTGTAACAATAAAGTACTCGAGCCTCTCGTCAATTTAAGCTATCGCTCAAAGCTATGCTACCCTTGAGTCCCAAACCAAACACTGATAAAACTTCAAATGGCCGTAACTTGTATACGGTACGTCCTACACCTATCAAAGTTTGCAACATACAAATGCTTGTAACTTTTTACTGGAGCGTCATAAAACCTTGAAATTTTGTAACAATAAAGTACTCGAGCCTCTTGTCAATTTAAGATATTGCTCAAAGCCATGCTACCCTTGAGTCCCAAATCAAACACTGATAAAACTTCAAATGGCCCTAGCTTCTATACGGTGCATCCTACACCTTTCAAAGTTTGCTACATACAAATGCTTGTAACTTTTTACTGGAGCGTCATAAAACCTTGAAATTTTGTAACAATAAAGTACTCGAGCCTCTTGTCAATTTAAGCTATCGGTCAAAGCTATGCTAACTTTGAGTCCCAAATCAAACACTGATAAAACTTCCAATGGCCTTAACTTCTATACGGTACGTCCTACACCTATCAAAATTTGCAACATTCAAATGCTTGTAGTTTTTTACTGGAGCGTCATAAAACCTTGAAATTTTGTAACAATAAAGTACTCGAGCCTCCTGTCAATTTAAGCTATCGCTCAAAGCTATACTACCCCTGAGTCCGAAATCAAACACTGATAAAACTTCAAATGGCCCTAACTTCTATACGGTACGTCGTACACCTATCAAAGTTTGCAACATACAAATGTTTGTAACTTTTTACTAGAGGGTCATAAAACCTTGAAATTTTGGAACAATAAAGTACTCGAGGCTCTTGTGAATTTAAGCTATCGCTCAAAGCTATGCTACCCTTGAGTCGCAAATCAAACACTGATAAAACTTCAAATAGCCCTAACTTCTATACTGTACGTCCTCCACCTATCAAAGTTTGCAACATACAAATGCTTGTAACTTTTTACTGGATCGTGAAAAAACCTTGAAATTTTGTAAAAATACAGTACTCGAGCCTCTTGCCAATTTAAGATATCGCTCAAAGCTATGCTACCCTTGAGTCCCATATTAAACACTGATAAAACTTCAAATGGCCCTAACTTCTATACGGTGCATCCTATACCTATCAAAGTTTGCAACACACAAATTCTTGTAACTTTTTACTGGAGCGTCATAAAACCTTGAAATTTTGTAACAATAAAGTACTCGAGCCTCTTGTCAATTTAAGCTATCGCTCAAAGCTATGCTACCCTTGAGTACCAAATTAACCACTGATAAAACTTCAAATGGCCCTAACTTCTATACGGTTCGTCCCACTCCTATCAAAGTTTGCAACATACAAATGCTTGTAACTTTTTACTGGAGCGTCATAAAACCTAGAATATTTGTAACAATAAAGTACTCGAGCCTCTCGTCAATTTAAGCTATCGCTCAAAGCTATGCTACCCTTGCGTCCCAAATCAAACACTGATCAAACTTCAAATGGCCCTAACTTCTATACGGTACGCCCTACACCTATCAAAGTTTATAACATACAAATGCTTTTTTTAAACTTTAAATGGCCCTAACTTCTATACGGTACGTCCTACACCTATCAAAGTTTGCCACATACAAATGCTTGTAACTTTTTACTGGAGCGTCATAAAACCTTGAAATTTTGTAACAATAAAGTACTCGAGCCTCTTGTCAATTTAAGCTGTCGCTCAAAGCTATGATACCCTCGCGTCCCAAATCAAACACTGATAAAACTTCAAATGGCCGTAACTTCTATACGGTACGTCCTATACCTATCAAAGTTTGCAACATACAAATGATTGTAACTTTTTACTGGAGCGTCATAAAACCTTGAAATTTTGTAACAATAAAGTATTCGAGCCTCTTGTCAATTTAAGCTATCGCTCAAAGCTATTCTACCCTTGAGTCCCAAATAAAACACTGATAAAACTTCAAATGGCCCTAACTTCTATACGGTACGTCCTACACCTATCAAAGTTTGCAACATACAAATGCTTGTAACTTTTTACTGGTGCGTCATAAAACCTAGAATATTTGTAACAATAAAGTACTCGAGCCTCTTGTCAATTTAAGCTATTGCTCAAAGCCATGCTACCTTTGAGTCCCAAATCAAACACTGATAAAACTTCAAATGGCCCTAGCTTCTATACGGTGCATCCTACACCTATCAAAGTTTGCTACATACAAATGCTTGTAACTTTTTACTGGAGCGTCATAAAACCTTGAAATTTTGTAACAATAAAGTACTCGAGCCTCTTGTCAATTTAAGCTATCGGTCAAAGCTATGCTAACTTTGAGTCCCAAATCAAACACTGATAAAACTTCCAATGCCCTTAACTTCTATACGGTACGTCCTACACCTATCAAAATTTGCAACATACAAATGCTTGTAGTTTTTTACTGGAGCGTCATAAAACCTTGAAATTTTGTAACAATAAAGTACTCGAGCCTCCTGTCAATTTAAGCTATCGCTCAAAGCTATACTACCCCTGAGTCCGAAATCAAACACTGATAAAACTTCAAATGGCCCTAACTTCTATACGGTACGTCGTACACCTATCAAAGTTTGCAGCATACAAATGTTTGTAACTTTTTACTAGAGGGTCATAAAACCTTGAAATTTTGGAACAATAAAGTACTCGAGGCTCTTGTGAATTTAAGCTATCGCTCAAAGCTATGCTACCCTTGAGTCGCAAATCAAACACTGATAAAACTTCAAATGGCCCTAACTTCTATACGGTACGTCCTCCACCTATCAAAGTTGGCAACATACAAATGCTTGTAACTTTTTACTGGAGCGTCAAAAAACCTTGAAATTTTGTAAAAATACAGTACTCGAGCCTCTTGCCAATTTAAGATATCGCTCAAAGCTATGCTACCCTTGAGTCCCATATTAAACACTGATAAAACTTCAAATGGCCCTAACTTCTATACGGTGCATCCTATACCTATCAAAGTTTGCAACACACAAATTCTTGTAACTTTTTACTGGAGCGTCATAAAACCTTGAAATTTTGTAACAATAAAGTACTCGAGCCTCTTGGCAATTTAAGATATCGCTCAAAGCTATGCTACCCTTGAGTCCCATATTAAACACTGATAAAACTTCCAATGGCCCTAACTTCTATACGGTACGTCCTACACCTATCAAAATTTGCAACATACAAATGCTTGTAGTTTTTTACTGGAGCGTCATAAAACCTTGAAATTTTGTAACAATAAAGTACTCGAGCCTCTTGTCAATTTAAGGTATCGCTCAAAGCTATGCTACCCTTGAGTACCAAATTAACCACTGATAAAACTTCAAATGGCCCTAACTTCTATACGGTACGTCCCACTCCTATCAAAGTTTGCAACATACAAATGCTTGTAACTTTTTACTGGAGCGTCATAAAACCTAGAATATATGTAACAATAAAGTACTCGAGCCTCTCGTCAATTTAAGCTATCGCTCAAAGCTATGCTACCCTTGAGTCCCAAACCAAACACTGATAAAACTTCAAATGGCCGTAACTTGTATACGGTACGTCCTACACCTATCAAAGTTTGCAACATACAAATGCTTGTAACTTTTTACTGGAGCGTCATAAAGCCTTGAAATTTTGTAACAATAAAGTACTCGAGCCTCTTGTCAATTTAAGCTATTGCTCAAAGCCATGCTACCCTTGAGTCCCAAATCAAACACTGATAAAACTTCAAATGGCCCTAGCTTCTATACGGTGCATCCTACACCTATCAAAGTTTGCTACATACAAATGCTTTTAACTTTTTACTGGAGCGTCATAAAACCTTGAAATTTTGTAACAATAAAGTACTCGAGCCTCTTGTCAATTTAAGCTATCGGTCAAAGCTATGCTAACTTTGAGTCCCAAATCAAACACTGATAAAACTTCCAATGGCCTTAACTTCTATACGGTACGTCCTACACCTATCAAAATTTGCAACATTCAAATGCTTGTAGTTTTTTACTGGAGCGTCATAAAACCTTGAAATTTTGTAACAATAAAGTACTCGAGCCTCCTGTCAATTTAAGCTATCGCTCAAAGCTATACTACCCCTGAGTCCGAAATCAAACACTGATAAAACTTCAAATGGCCCTAACTTCTATACGGTACGTCGTACACCTATCACAGTTTGCAACATACAAATGTTTGTAACTTTTTACTAGAGGGTCATAAAACCTTGAAATTTTGGAACAATAAAGTACTCGAGGCTCTTGTGAATTTAAGCTATCGCTCAAAGCTATGCTACCCTTGAGTCGCAAATCAAACACTGATAAAACTTCAAATAGCCCTAACTTCTATACGGTACGTCCTCCACCTATCAAAGTTTGCAACATACAAATGTTTGTAACTTTTTACTGGAGCGTCAAAAAACCTTGAAATTTTGTAAAAATACAGTACTCGAGCCTCTTGCCAATTTAAGATATCGCTGAAAGCTATGCTACCCTTGAGTCCCATATTAAACACTGATAAAACTTCAAATGGCCCTAACTTCTATACGGTGCATCCTATACCTATCAAAGTTTGCAACACACAAATTCTTGTAACTTTTTACTGGATCGTCATAAAACCTTGAAATTTTGTAACAATAAAGTACTCGAGCCTCTTGTCAATTTAAGCTATCGCTCAAAGCTATGCTACCCTTGAGTACCAAATTAACCACTGATAAAACTTCAAATGGCCCTAACTTCTATACGGTACGTCCCACTCCTATCAAAGTTTGCAACATACAAATGCTTGTAACTTTTTACTGGAGCGTCATAAAACCTAGAATATTTGTAACAATAAAGTACTCGAGCCTCTTGTCAATTTAAGCTATTGCTCAAAGCCATGCTACCTTTGAGTCCCAAATCAAACACTGATAAAACTTCAAATGGCCCTAGCTTCTATACGGTGCATCCTACACCTATCAAAGTTTGCTACATACAAATGCTTGTAACTTTTTACTGGAGCGTCATAAAACCTTGAAATTTTGTAACAATAAAGTACTCGAGCCTCTTGTCAATTTAAGCTATCGGTCAAAGCTATGCTAACTTTGAGTCCCAAATCAAACACTGATAAAACTTCCAATGCCCTTAACTTCTATACGGTACGTCCTACACCTATCAAAATTTGCAACATACAAATGCTTGTAGTTTTTTACTGGAGCGTCATAAAACCTTGAAATTTTGTAACAATAAAGTACTCGAGCCTCCTGTCAATTTAAGCTATCGCTCAAAGCTATACTACCCCTGAGTCCGAAATCAAACACTGATAAAACTTCAAATGGCCCTAACTTCTATACGGTACGTCGTACACCTATCAAAGTTTGCAGCATACAAATGTTTGTAACTTTTTACTAGAGGGTCATAAAACCTTGAAATTTTGGAACAATAAAGTACTCGAGGCTCTTGTGAATTTAAGCTATCGCTCAAAGCTATGCTACCCTTGAGTCGCAAATCAAACACTGATAAAACTTCAAATGGCCCTAACTTCTATACGGTACGTCCTCCACCTATCAAAGTTGGCAACATACAAATGCTTGTAACTTTTTACTGGAGCGTCAAAAAACCTTGAAATTTTGTAAAAATACAGTACTCGAGCCTCTTGCCAATTTAAGATATCGCTCAAAGCTATGCTACCCTTGAGTCCCATATTAAACACTGATAAAACTTCAAATGGCCCTAACTTCTATACGGTGCATCCTATACCTATCAAAGTTTGCAACACACAAATTCTTGTAACTTTTTACTGGAGCGTCATAAAACCTTGAAATTTTGTAACAATAAAGTACTCGAGCCTCTTGGCAATTTAAGATATCGCTCAAAGCTATGCTACCCTTGAGTCCCATATTAAACACTGATAAAACTTCCAATGGCCCTAACTTCTATACGGTACGTCCTACACCTATCAAAATTTGCAACATACAAATGCTTGTAGTTTTTTACTGGAGCGTCATAAAACCTTGAAATTTTGTAACAATAAAGTACTCGAGCCTCTTGTCAATTTAAGGTATCGCTCAAAGCTATGCTACCCTTGAGTACCAAATTAACCACTGATAAAACTTCAAATGGCCCTAACTTCTATACGGTACGTCCCACTCCTATCAAAGTTTGCAACATACAAATGCTTGTAACTTTTTACTGGAGCGTCATAAAACCTAGAATATATGTAACAATAAAGTACTCGAGCCTCTCGTCAATTTAAGCTATCGCTCAAAGCTATGCTACCCTTGAGTCCCAAACCAAACACTGATAAAACTTCAAATGGCCGTAACTTGTATACGGTACGTCCTACACCTATCAAAGTTTGCAACATACAAATGCTTGTAACTTTTTACTGGAGCGTCATAAAGCCTTGAAATTTTGTAACAATAAAGTACTCGAGCCTCTTGTCAATTTAAGCTATTGCTCAAAGCCATGCTACCCTTGAGTCCCAAATCAAACACTGATAAAACTTCAAATGGCCCTAGCTTCTATACGGTGCATCCTACACCTATCAAAGTTTGCTACATACAAATGCTTTTAACTTTTTACTGGAGCGTCATAAAACCTTGAAATTTTGTAACAATAAAGTACTCGAGCCTCTTGTCAATTTAAGCTATCGGTCAAAGCTATGCTAACTTTGAGTCCCAAATCAAACACTGATAAAACTTCCAATGGCCTTAACTTCTATACGGTACGTCCTACACCTATCAAAATTTGCAACATTCAAATGCTTGTAGTTTTTTACTGGAGCGTCATAAAACCTTGAAATTTTGTAACAATAAAGTACTCGAGCCTCCTGTCAATTTAAGCTATCGCTCAAAGCTATACTACCCCTGAGTCCGAAATCAAACACTGATAAAACTTCAAATGGCCCTAACTTCTATACGGTACGTCGTACACCTATCACAGTTTGCAACATACAAATGTTTGTAACTTTTTACTAGAGGGTCATAAAACCTTGAAATTTTGGAACAATAAAGTACTCGAGGCTCTTGTGAATTTAAGCTATCGCTCAAAGCTATGCTACCCTTGAGTCGCAAATCAAACACTGATAAAACTTCAAATAGCCCTAACTTCTATACGGTACGTCCTCCACCTATCAAAGTTTGCAACATACAAATGTTTGTAACTTTTTACTGGAGCGTCAAAAAACCTTGAAATTTTGTAAAAATACAGTACTCGAGCCTCTTGCCAATTTAAGATATCGCTGAAAGCTATGCTACCCTTGAGTCCCATATTAAACACTGATAAAACTTCAAATGGCCCTAACTTCTATACGGTGCATCCTATACCTATCAAAGTTTGCAACACACAAATTCTTGTAACTTTTTACTGGAGCGTCATAAAACCTTGAAATTTTGTAACAATAAAGTACTCGAGCCTCTTGTCAATTTAAGCTATCGCTCAAAGCTATGCTACCCTTGAGTACCAAATTAACCACTGATAAAACTTCAAATGGCCCTAACTTCTATACGGTACGTCCCACACCTATCAAAGTTTGCAACATACAAATGCTTGTAACTTTTTACTGGAGCGTCATAAAACCTAGAATATTTGTAACAATAAAGTACTCGAGCCTCTCGTCAATTTAAGCTATCGCTCAAAGCTATGCTACCCTTGAGTCCCGAACCAAACACTGATAAAACTTCAAATGGCCGTAAATTCTATACGGTACGTCCTACACCTATCAAAGTTTGCAACATACAAATGCTTGTAACTTTTTACTGGAGCGTCATAAAACCTTGAAATTTTGTAACAATAAAGTACTCGAGCCTCTTGTCAATTTAAGCTATCGCTCAAAGCTATGCTACCCTTGCGTCCCAAATCAAACACTGATCAAACTTCAAATGGCCCTAACTTCTATACGGTACGCCCTACACCTATCAAAGTTTATAACATACAAATGCTTTTTTTAAACTTTAAATGGCCCTAACTTCTATACGGTACGTCCTACACCTATCAAAGTTTGCCACATACAAATGCTTGTAACTTTTTACTGGAGCGTCATAAAACCTTGAAATTTTGTAACAATAAAGTACTCGAGCCTCTTGTCAATTTAAGCTGTCGCTCAAAGCTATGATACCCTTGCGTCCCAAATCAAACACTGATAAAACTTCAAATGGCCGTAACTTCTATACGGTACGTCCTATACCTATCAAAGTTTGCAACATACCAATGCTTGTAACTTTTTACTGGAGCGTCATAAAACCTTGAAATTTTGTAGCAATAAAGTACTCGAGCCTCTTGTCAATTTATGCTATCGCTCAAAGCTATTCTACCCTTGAGTCCCAAATAAAACACTGATAAAACTTCAAATGGCCCTAACTTCTATACGGTACGTCCTACACCTATCAAAGTTTGCAACATACAAATGCTTGTAACTTTTTACTGGAGCGTCATAAAATCTTGAAATTTTGTAACAACAAAGTACTCGAGCCTCTTGTCAATTTAAGCTATCGCTCAAAGCTATGCTACCCTTGAGTACCAAATTAACCACTGATAAAACTTCAAATGGCCCTAACTTCTATACGGTACGTCCCACTCCTATCAAAGTTTGCAACATACAAATGCTTGTAACTTTTTACTGGAGCGTCATAAAACCTAGAATATTTGTAACAATAAAGTACTCGAGCCTCTTGTCAATTTAAGCTGTCGCTCAAAGCTATGATACCCTGGCGTCCCAAATCAAACACTGATAAAACTTCAAATGGCCGTAACTTCTATACGGTACGTCCTATACCTATCAAAGTTTGCAACATACAAATGCTTGTAACTTTTTACTGGAGCGTCATAAAACCTTGAAATTTTGTAACAATAAAGTACTCGAGCCTCTTGTCAATTTAAGCTATCGCTCAAAGCTATGCTAACTTTGAGTCCCAAATCAAACATGATAAAATTTCAAATGGCCCTAACTTCTATACGGTACGTTCTACACCTATCAAAGTTTGCAACATACAAATGCTTGTAACTTTTACTGGAGCATCAAAAAACCTTGAAATTTTGTAACAATAAAGTACTCGAGCCTCTTGTCAATTTAAGCTATCGCTCAAAGCTATGCTACCCTTGAGTCCCAAATCAAATACTGATAAAACTTCAAATGGCCCTAACTTCTATACGGTGCATCCTATACTTATACAAATACTTGCAACATACAAATTCTTGTAACTTTTTACTGGAGCGTCATAAAACCTTGAAATTTTGTAACAATAAAGTACTCGAGCCTCTTATCAATTTAAGCAATCGCTCAAAGCTATGCTACCCTTGAGACCCAAATCAAACACTGATAAAACTTCAAATGGCCCTAACTTCCATACGGTATGTCCTACACCTATCAAAGTTTGCCACATACAAATGCTTGTAACTTTTTACTGGAGCGTCATAAAACCTTGAAATTTTGTAACAATAAAGTACTCGAGCCTCCTGTCAATTTAAGCTATCGCTCAAAGCTATACTACCCCTGAGTCCGAAATCAAACACTGATAAAACTTCAAATGGCCCTAACTTCTATACGGTACGTCGTACACCTATCACAGTTTGCAACATACAAATGTTTGTAACTTTTTACTAGAGGGTCATAAAACCTTGAAATTTTGGAACAATAAAGTACTCGAGGCTCTTGTGAATTTAAGCTATCGCTCAAAGCTATGCTACCCTTGAGTCGCAAATCAAACACTGATAAAACTTCAAATAGCCCTAACTTCTATACGGTACGTCCTCCACCTATCAAAGTTTGCAACATACAAATGTTTGTAACTTTTTACTGGAGCGTCAAAAAACCTTGAAATTTTGTAAAAATACAGTACTCGAGCCTCTTGCCAATTTAAGATATCGCTGAAAGCTATGCTACCCTTGAGTCCCATATTAAACACTGATAAAACTTCAAATGGCCCTAACTTCTATACGGTACGTTCTACACCTATCAAAGTTTGCAACATACAAATGCTTGTAGCTTTTACTGGAGCGTCAAAAAACCTTGAAATTTTGTAGCAATAAAGTACTCGAGCCTCTTGTCAATTTAATTGTTAATATCGTTCAAAGCTATGCTACCCTTGAGTCCCATATCAAACACTGATAAAACTTCAAATGGCCCAAACTTCTATACGGTGCATCCTATACCTATCAAAGTTTGCAACCTACAAATTCTTGTAACATTTTACTGGAGCGTCATAAAACCTTGAAATTTTGTAACAATAAAGTACTCGAGCCTCTTGTCAATTTAAGCTATCGCTCAAAGCTATGCTACGCTTGAGTCCCAAACCAAACACTGATAAAATTTCAAATGGCCGTAACTTCTATACGGTACGTCTTACACCTATCAAAGTTTGCAACATACAAATGCTTGTAACTTTTTACTGGAGCGTCATAAAACCTTGAAATTTTGGAACAATAAAGTACTCGAGGCTCTTGTGAATTTAAGCAATCGCTCAAAGCTATGCTACCCTTGAGTCCCAAATCAAACACTGATAAAACTTCAAATGGCCCTAACTTCCATACGGTATGTCCTACACCTATCAAAGTTTGCCACATACAAATGCTTGTAACTTTTTACTGGAGCGTCATAAAACCTTGAAATTTTGTAACAATAAAGTACTCGAGCCTCCTGTCAATTTAAGCTATCGCTCAAAGCTATACTACCCCTGAGTCCGAAATCAAACACTGATAAAACTTCAAATGGCCCTAACTTCTATACGGTACGTCGTACACCTATCACAGTTTGCAACATACAAATGTTTGTAACTTTTTACTAGAGGGTCATAAAACCTTGAAATTTTGGAACAATAAAGTACTCGAGGCTCTTGTGAATTTAAGCTATCGCTCAAAGCTATGCTACCCTTGAGTCCCAAATCAAACACTGATAAAACTTCAAATGGACCTAACTTCTATACGGTACGCCCTACACCTATCAAAGTTTCCAACATACAAATGCTTGTAACTTTTTACTGGAACGTCATAAAACTTTGAAATTTTTTTACAATAAAGTACTCGAGCCTATTGTCAATTTAAATAATCGCTCAAAGCTATGCTACCCTTGACTCCCAAATCAAATACTGATAAAACTTCAAATGGCCCTAACTTCTATATGGTACGTCCTACACCTATCAAAGTTTGCAACATACAAATGCTTGTAACTTTTTACTGGAGCGTCATAAAACCTTGAAATTTTGTAACAATAAAGTACTCGAGCCTCTTGTCAATTTAAGCTATCGCTCAAAGCTATGCTACCCTTGCGTCCCAAATCAAACACTGATCAAACTTCAAATGGCCCTAACTTCTATACGGTACGTACTACACCTATCAAAGTTTATAACATACAAATGCTTTTTTTAAACTTCAAATGGCCCTAACTTCTATACGGTACGTCCTACACCTATCAAAGTTTGCCACATACAAATGCTTGTAACTTTTTACTGCAGCCTCATAAAACCTTGAAATTTTGTAACAATAAAGTACTCGAGCCTCTTGTCAATTTAAGCAATCGCTCAAAGCTATGCTACCCGTGAGTCCCAAATAAAACACTGATAAAACTTCAAATGGCCCTAACTTCTATACGGTACGTCCTACACCTATCAAAGTTTGCAACATACAAATGCTTGTAACTTTTTACTGCAGCGTCATAAAACCTTGAAATTTTATAACAATAAAGTACTCGAGCCTCTTGTCAATTTAAGCTATCGCTCAAAGCTATGCTACGTTTGAGTCCCAAACCAAACACTGATAAAATTTCAAATGGCCGTAACTTCTATACGGTACATCCTACACCTATCAAAGTTTGCAACATACAAATGCTTGTAACTTTTACTGGAGCGTCAAAAAACCTTGAAATTTTGTAACAATAAAGTACTCGAGCCTCTTGTCAATTTAAGCTATCGCTCAAAGCTATGCTACCCTTGAGTCCCAAATCAAATACTGATAAAACTTCAAATGGCCCTAACTTCTATACGGTGCATCCTATACTTATACAAATACTTGCAACATACAAATTCTTGTAACTTTTTACTGGAGCGTCATAAAACCTTGAAATTTTGTAACAATAAAGTACTCGAGCCTCTTGTCAATTTAAGCTATCGGTCAAAGCTATGCTAACTTTGAGTCCCAAGTCAAACACTGATAAAACTTCCAATGGCCTTAACTTCTTTACGGTACGTCCTACACCTATCAAAATTTGCAACATTCAAATGCTTGTAGTTTTTTACTGGAGCGTCATAAAACCTTGAAATTTTGTAACAATAAAGTACTCGAGCCTCCTGTCAATTTAAGCTATCGCTCAAAGCTATACTACCCCTGAGTCCGAAATCAAACACTGATAAAACTTCAAATGGCCCTAACTTCTATACGGTACGTCGTACACCTATCACAGTTTGCAACATACAAATGTTTGTAACTTTTTACTAGAGGGTCATAAAACCTTGAAATTTTGGAACAATAAAGTACTCGAGGCTCTTGTGAATTTAAGCTATCGCTCAAAGCTATGCTACCCTTGAGTCGCAAATCAAACACTGATAAAACTTCAAATAGCCCTAACTTCTATACGGTACGTCCTCCACCTATCAAAGTTTGCAACATACAAATGTTTGTAACTTTTTACTGGAGCGTCAAAAAACCTTGAAATTTTGTAAAAATACAGTACTCGAGCCTCTTGCCAATTTAAGATATCGCTGAAAGCTATGCTACCCTTGAGTCCCATATTAAACACTGATAAAACTTCAAATGGCCCTAACTTCTATACGGTGCATCCTATACCTATCAAAGTTTGCAACACACAAATTCTTGTAACTTTTTACTGGAGCGTCATAAAACCTTGAAATTTTGTAACAATAAAGTACTCGAGCCTCTTGTCAATTTAAGCTATCGCTCAAAGCTATGCTACCCTTGAGTACCAAATTAACCACTGATAAAACTTCAAATGGCCCTAACTTCTATACGGTACGTCCCACTCCTATCAAAGTTTGCAACATACAAATGCTTGTAACTTTTTACTGGAGCGTCATAAAACCTAGAATATTTGTAACAATAAAGTACTCGAGCCTCTCGTCAATTTAAGCTATCGCTCAAAGCTATGCTACCCTTGAGTCCCGAACCAAACACTGATAAAACTTCAAATGGCCGTAAATTCTATACGGTACGTCCTACACCTATCAAAGTTTGCAACATACAAATGCTTGTAACTTTTTACTGGAGCGTCATAAAACCTTGAAATTTTGTAACAATAAAGTACTCGAGCCTCTTGTCAATTTAAGCTATCGCTCAAAGCTATGCTACCCTTGCGTCCCAAATCAAACACTGATCAAACTTCAAATGGCCCTAACTTCTATACGGTACGCCCTACACCTATCAAAGTTTATAACATACAAATGCTTTTTTTAAACTTTAAATGGCCCTAACTTCTATACGGTACGTCCTACACCTATCAAAGTTTGCCACATACAAATGCTTGTAACTTTTTACTGGAGCGTCATAAAACCTTGAAATTTTGTAACAATAAAGTACTCGAGCCTCTTGTCAATTTAAGCTGTCGCTCAAAGCTATGATACCCTTGCGTCCCAAATCAAACACTGATAAAACTTCAAATGGCCGTAACTTCTATACGGTACGTCCTATACCTATCAAAGTTTGCAACATACCAATGCTTGTAACTTTTTACTGGAGCGTCATAAAACCTTGAAATTTTGTAGCAATAAAGTACTCGAGCCTCTTGTCAATTTAAGCTATTGCTCAAAGCTATTCTACCCTTGAGTCCCAAATAAAACACTGATAAAACTTCAAATGGCCCTAACTTCTATACGGTACGTCCTACACCTATCAAAGTTTGCAACATACAAATGCTTGTAACTTTTTACTGGAGCGTCATAAAATCTTGAAATTTTGTAACAACAAAGTACTCAAGCCTCTTGTCAATTTAAGCTATCGCTCAAAGCTATGCTACCCTTGAGTACCAAATTAACCACTGATAAAACTTCAAATGGCCCTAACTTCTATACGGTACGTCCCACTCCTATCAAAGTTTGCAACATACAAATGCTTGTAACTTTTTACTGGAGCGTCATAAAACCTAGAATATTTGTAACAATAAAGTACTCGAGCCTCTTGTCAATTTAAGCTGTCGCTCAAAGCTATGATACCCTGGCGTCCCAAATCAAACACTGATAAAACTTCAAATGGCCGTAACTTCTATACGGTACGTCCTATACCTATCAAAGTTTGCAACATACAAATGCTTGTAACTTTTTACTGGAGCGTCATAAAACCTTGAAATTTTGTAACAATAAAGTACTCGAGCCTCTTGTCAATTTAAGCTATCGCTCAAAGCTATGCTAACTTTGAGTCCCAAATCAAACATGATAAAATTTCAAATGGCCCTAACTTCTATACGGTACGTTCTACACCTATCAAAGTTTGCAACATACAAATGCTTGTAACTTTTACTGGAGCGTCAAAAAACCTTGAAATTTTGTAACAATAAAGTACTCGAGCCTCTTGTCAATTTAAGCTATCGCTCAAAGCTATGCTACCCTTGAGTCCCAAATCAAATACTGATAAAACTTCAAATGGCCCTAACTTCTATACGGTGCATCCTATACTTATACAAATACTTGCAACATACAAATTCTTGTAACTTTTTACTGGAGCGTCATAAAACCTTGAAATTTTGTAACAATAAAGTACTCGAGCCTCTTATCAATTTAAGCAATCGCTCAAAGCTATGCTACCCTTGAGTCCCAAATCAAACACTGATAAAACTTCAAATGGCCCTAACTTCCATACGGTATGTCCTACACCTATCAAAGTTTGCCACATACAAATGCTTGTAACTTTTTACTGGAGCGTCATAAAACCTTGAAATTTTGTAACAATAAAGTACTCGAGCCTCTTGTCAATTTAAGCTATCGCTCAAAGCTATGATACCCCTGCGTCCCAAATCAAACACTGATAAAACTTCAAATGGCCGTAACTTCTATACGGTACGTCCTACACCTATCAAAGTTTGCATCATACAAATGCTTGTAACTGTTTACTGGAGCGTCATAAAACCTTGACATTTTGTAACAACAAAGTACTCGAGCCTCTTGTCAATTTAAGATATCGCTCAAATCTATGCTACTCTTGAGTCCCATATTAAACACTGATAAAACTTCAAATGGCCCTAACTTCTATACGGTGCATCCTATACCTATCAAAGTTTGCAATATACAAATTCTTGTAACTTTTTACTGGAGCGTCATAAAACCTTGAAATTTTGTAACAATAAAGTATTCGAGCCTCTTGTCAATTTAAGCTATCGCTGAAAGCTATGCTACCCTTGAGTACCAAATTAACTACTGATAAAACTTCAAATGGCCGTAACTTCTATACGGTACGTCCTACACCTATCAAAGTTTGCAACATACAAATGCTTGTAACTTTTTACTGGAGCGTCATAAAAACTTGAAATTTTGTAACAATAAAGTACTCGAGCCTCTTGTCAATTTAAGCTATCGCTCAATGATATGCTACCCTTGAGTCCCAAATAAAACACTGATAAAACTTCAAATGGCCCTAACTTCTATACGGTACGTCCTACACCTATCAAAGTTTGCAACATACAAATGCTTGTAACTTTTTACTGCAGCGTCATAAAACCTTGAATTTTATAACAATAAAGTACTCGAGCCTCTTGTCAATTTAAGCTATCGCTCAAAGCTATGCTACCCTTGAGTCCCAAATCAAACACTGATAAAACTTCAAATGGCCCTAACTTCTATACGGTACGCCCTACACCTATCAAAGTTTCCAACATACAAATGCTTGTAACTTTTTACTGGAACGTCATAAAACTTTGAAATTTTTTTACAATAAAGTACTCGAGCATATTGTCAATTTAAATAATCGCTCAAAGCTATGCTACCCTTGACTCCCAAATCAAATACTGATAAAACTTCAAATGGCCCTAACTTCTATATGGTACGTCCTACACCTATCAAAGTTTGCAACATACAAATGCTTGTAACTTTTTACTGGAGCGTCATAAAACCTTGAAATTTTGTAACAATAAAGTACTCGAGCCTCTTGTCAATTTAAGCTATCGCTCAAAGCTATGCTACCCTTGCGTCCCAAATCAAACACTGATCAAACTTCAAATGGCCCTAACTTCTATACGGTACGTACTACACCTATCAAAGTTTATAACATACAAATGCTTTTTTTAAACTTCAAATGGCCCTAACTTCTATACGGTACGTCCTACACCTATCAAAGTTTGCCACATACAAATGCTTGTAACTTTTTACTGCAGCCTCATAAAACCTTGAAATTTTGTAACAATAAAGTACTCGAGCCTCTTGTCAATTTAAGCAATCGCTCAAAGCTATGCTACCCGTGAGTCCCAAATAAAACACTGATAAAACTTCAAATGGCCCTAACTTCTATACGGTACGTCCTACACCTATCAAAGTTTGCAACATACAAATGCTTGTAACTTTTTACTGCAGCGTCATAAAACCTTGAAATTTTATAACAATAAAGTACTCGAGCCTCTTGTCAATTTAAGCTATCGCTCAAAGCTATGCTACGTTTGAGTCCCAAACCAAACACTGATAAAATTTCAAATGGCCGTAACTTCTATACGGTACGTCCTACACCTATCAAAGTTTGCAACATACAAATGCTTGTAACTTTTACTGGAGCGTCAAAAAACCTTGAAATTTTGTAACAATAAAGTACTCGAGCCTCTTGTCAATTTAAGCTATCGCTCAAAGCTATGCTACCCTTGAGTCCCAAATCAAATACTGATAAATCTTCAAATGGCCCTAACTTCTATACGGTACGTCCTACACCTATCAAAGTTTGCAACATACAAATGCTTGTAACTTTTTACTGGAGCGTCAAAAAACCTTGAAGTTTTGTAACAATAAAATACTCGAGCCTCTTGCCAATTTAAGATATTGCTCAAAGCCATGCTACCCTTGAGTCCCAAATCAAACACTGATAAAACTTCAAATGGCCTTAACTTCTATACGGTGCATCCTACACCTATCAAAGTTTGCTACATACAAATGCTTGTAACTTTTTACTGGAGCGTCATAAAACCTTGAAATTTTGTAACAATAAAGTACTCGAGCCTCTTGTCAATTTAAACTATCGCTCAAAGCTATGCTACCCTTGAGTACCAAATTAACCACTGATAAAACTTCAAATGGCCGTAACTTCTATACGGTACGTCCTACACCTATCAAAGTTTGCAACATACAAATGCTTGTAACTTTTTACTGGAGCGTCATAAAAACTTGAAATTTTGTAACAATAAAGTACTCGAGCCTCTTGTCAATTTAAGCTATCGCTCAATACTATGCTACCCTTGAGTCCCAAATAAAACACTGATAAAACTTCAAATGGCCCTAACTTCTATACGGTACGTCCTACACCTATCAAAGTTTGCAACATACAAATGCTTGTCACTTTTTACCGCAGCGTCATAAAACCTTGAAATTTTATAACAATAAAGTACTCGAGCCTCTTGTCAATTTAAGCTATCGCTCAAAGCTATGCTACCCTTGAGTCCCAAATCAAACACTGATAAAACTTCAAATGGCCCCAACTTCTATACGGTACGTCCTACACCTATCAAAGTTTGCAACATACAAATGCTTGAAACTTTTTACTGGAGCGTCATAAAACCTTGAAATTTTGTAACAATAAAGTACTCGAGCCTCTTGTCAATTTAAGCTATCGCTCAAAGCTATGCTAACTTTGAGTCGCAAATCAAACACTGATAAAACTTCAAATAGCCCTAACTTTTATACGGTACGTCCTACACCTATCAATGTTTGCAGCATACAAATGCTTGTAACTTTTACTGGAGCGTCAAAAAACCTTGAAATTTTGTAGCAATAAAGTACTCGAGCCTCTTGTCAATTTAATTGTTAATATCGTTCAAACCTATGCTACCCTTGAGTCCCATATCAAACACTGATAAAACTTCAAATGGCCCTAACTTCTATACGGTGCATCCTATACCTATCAAAGTTTGCAACCTACAAATTCTTGTAACATTTTACTGGAGCGTCATAAAACCTTGAAATTTTGTAACAATAAAGTACTCGAGCCTCTTGTCAATTTAAGCTATCGCTCAAAGCTATGCTACGCTTGAGTCCCAAACCAAACACTGATAAAATTTCAAATGGCCGTAACTTCTATACGGTACGTCTTACACCTATCAAAGTTTGCAACATACAAATGCTTGTAACTTTTTACTGGAGCGTCATAAAACCTTGAAATTTTGTAACAATAAAGTACTCGAGCCTCTTGTCAATTTAAGCTATCGCTCAAAGCTATGCTAACTTTGAGTCCCAAATCAAACATGATAAAACTTCAAATGGCCCTAACTTCTATACGGTACGTTCTACACCTAACAAAGTTTGCAACATACAAATGCTTGTAACTTTTACTGGAGCGTCAAAAAACCTTGAAATTTTGTAACAATAAAGTAGTCGAGCCTCTTGTCAATTTAAGCTATCGCTCAAAGCTATGCTACCCTTGAGTCCCAAATCAAATACTGATAAAACTTCAAATGGCCCTAACTTCTACACTGTACGTCCTACACCTATCAAAGTTTGCAACATACAAATGCTTGTAACTTTTTACTGGAGCGTCAAAAAACCTTGAAATTTTGTAACAATAAAATACTCGAGCCTCTTGCCAATTTAAGATATTGCTCAAAGCCATGCTACCCTTGAGTCCCAAATCAAACACTGATAAAACTTCAAATGGCCGTAACTTCTATACGGTACGTCCTACACCTATCAAAGTTTGCAACATACAAATGCTTGTAACTTTTTACTGGAGCGTCATAAAAACTTGAAATTTTGTAACAATAAAGTACTCGAGCCTCTTGTCAATTTAAGCTATCGCTCAATGCTATGCTACCCTTGGGTCCCAAATAAAACACTGATAAAACTTCAAATGGCCCTAACTTCTATACGGTACGTCCTACACCTATCAAAGTTTGCCACATACAAATGCTTGTAACTTTTTACTGGAGCGTCATAAAACCTTGAAATTTTGTAACAATAAAGTACTCGAGCCTCTTGTCAATTTAAGCTATCGCTCAAAGCTATGCTACCCTTGAGTCCCAAATAAAACACTGATAAAACTTCAAATGGCCTTAACTTCTATACGGTACGTCCTACACCTATCAAAGTTTGCAACATACAAATGCTTGTAACTTTTTACTGCAGCGTCATAAAACCTTGAAATTTTATAACAATAAAGTACTCGAGCCTCTTGTCAATTTAAGCTATCGCTCAAAGCTATGCTACCCTTGAGTCCCAAATCAAACACTGATAAAACTTCAAATGGCCCTAACTTCTATACGGTACGTCCTACATATATCAAAGTTTGCAACATACAAATGCTTGTAACTTTTTACTGGAGCGTCATAAAACCTTGAAATTTTCTAACAATAAAGTACTCGAGCCTCTTGTCAATTTAAGCTATCGCTCAAAGCTATGCTAACTTTGAGTCCCAAATCAAACACTGATAAAACTTCAAATAGCCCTAACTTTTATACGGTACGTCCTACACCTATCAAAGTTTGCAACATACAAATGCTTGTAACTTTTACTGGAGCGTCAAAAAACCTTGAAATTTTGTGGCAATAAAGTACTCGAGCCTCTTGTCAATTTAAGCTATCGTTCAAAGCTACCCTGGAGTCCCATATCAAACACTGATAAAACTTCAAATGGCCCTAACTTCTATACGGTACGTCCTACACCTATCATAGTTTGCAACTTTTTACTGGAGCGTCAAAAAACCTTGAAATTTTGTAACAATAAAATACTCGAGCCTCTTGCCAATTTAAGATATTGCTCAAAGCCATGCTACCCTTGAGTCCCAAATCAAACACTGATAAACCTTCAAATGGCCCTAACTTCTATACGGTGCATCCTACACCTATCAAAGTTTGCTACATACAAATGCTTGTAACTTTTTACTGGAGCGTCATAAAACCTTGAAATTTTGTACCAAAGAAATTCTCGAGCCTCTTGTCAATTTAAGCTATCGATCAAAGCTATGCTACCCTTGAGTCCCAAATCAAACACTGATAAAACTTCCAATGGCCCTAACTTCTATACGGTACGTCCTACACCTATCAAAATTTGCAACATACAAATGCTTGTAGTTTTTTACTGGACTTTCATAAAACCTTGAAATTTTGTAACAATAAAGTGTTCAAGCCACCTGTCAATTTAAGATATCGCTCAAAGCTATGCTACCCTTGAGTCCCATATTAAACACTGATAAAACTTCAAATGGCCCTAACTTCTATACGGTGCATCCTATACCTATACAAATACTTGCAACGTACAAATTCTTGTAACTTTTTACTGGAGCGTCAAAAAACCTTGAAGTTTTGTAACAATAAAATACTCGAGCCTCTTGCCAATTTAAGATATTGCTCAAAGCCATGCTACCCTTGAGTCCCAAATCAAACACTGATAAAACTTCAAATGGCCCTAACTTCTATACGGTGCATCCTACACCTATCAAAGTTTGCTACATACAAATGCTTGTAACTTTTTACTGGAGCGTCATAAAACCTTGAAATTTTGTAACAATAAAGTACTCGAGCCTCTTGTCAATTTAAACTATCGCTCAAAGCTATGCTACCCTTGAGTACCAAATTAACCACTGATAAAACTTCAAATGGCCGTAACTTCTATACGGTACGTCCTACACCTATCAAAGTTTGCAACATACAAATGCTTGTAACTTTTTACTGGAGCGTCATAAAAACTTGAAATTTTGTAACAATAAAGTACTCGAGCCTCTTGTCAATTTAAGCTATCGCTCAAAGCTATGCTACTCTTGAGTCCCAAATCAAACACTGATAAAACTTCAAATGGCCCCAACTTCTATACGGTACGTCCTACACCTATCAAAGTTTGCAACATACAAATGCTTGTAACTTTTTACTGGAGCGTCATAAAACCTTGAAATTTTGTAACAATAAAGTACTCGAGCCTCTTGTCAATTTAAGCTATCGCTCAAAGCTATGCTAACTTTGAGTCGCAAATCAAACACTGATAAAACTTCAAATAGCCCTAACTTTTATACGGTACGTCCTACACCTATCAATGTTTGCAGCATACAAATGCTTGTAACTTTTACTGGAGCGTCAATAAACCTTGAAATTTTGTAGCAATAAAGTACTCGAGCCTCTTGTCAATTTAATTGTTAATATCGCTCAAAGCTATGCTACCCTTGAGTCCCATATCAAACACTGATAAAACTTCAAATGGCCCTAACTTCTATACGGTGCATCCTATACCTATCAAAGTTTGCAACCTACAAATTCTTGTAACATTTTACTGGAGCGTCATAAAACCTTGAAATTTTGTAACAATAAGGTACTCGAGCCTCTTGTCAATTTAAGCTATCGCTCAAAGCTATGCTACGCTTGAGTCCCAAACCAAACACTGATAAAATTTCAAATGGCCGTAACTTCTATACGGTACGTCCTACACCTATCAAAGTTTGCAACATACAAATGCTTGTAACTTTTTACTGGAGCGTAATAAAACCTTGAAATTTTGTAACAATAAAGTACTCGAGCCTCTTGTCAATTTAAGCTATCGCTCAAAGCTATGCTAACTTTGAGTCCCAAATCCAACATGATAAAACTTCAAATGGCCCTAACTTCTATACGGTACGTTCTACACCTATCAAAGTTTGCAACATACAAATGCTTGTAACTTTTACTGGAGCGTCAAAAAACCTTGAAATTTTGTAACAATAAAGTAGTCGAGCCTCTTGTCAATTTAAGCTATCGCTCAAAGCTATGCTACCCTTGAGTCCCAAATCAAATACTGATAAAACTTCAAATGGCCCTAACTTCTATACGGTACGTCCTACACCTATCAAAGTTTGCAACATACAAATGCTTGTAACTTTTTACTGGAGCGTCAAAAAACCTTGAAATTTTGTAACAATAAAATACTCGAGCCTCTTGCCAATTTAAGATATTGCTCAAAGCCATGCTACCCTTGAGTCCCAAATCAAACACTGATAAAACTTCAAATGGCCGTAACTTCTATATGGTACGTCCTACACCTATCAAAGTTTGCAACATACAAATGCTTGTAACTTTTTACTGGAGCGTCATAAAAACTTGAAATTTTGTAACAATAAAGTAGTCGAGCCTCTTGTCAATTTAAGATATTGCTCAAAGCTATGCTACCCTTGAGTCCCAAATCAAACACTGATAAAACTTCAAATGGCCCTAACTTCTATACGGTACGCTCTACACCTATCAAAGTTTCCAACATACAAATGCTTGTAACTTTTTACTGGAACGTCATAAAACCTTGAAATTTTTTTACAATAAAGTACTCGAGCCTATTGTCAATTTAAGTAATCGCTCAAAGCTATGCTACCCTTGACTCCCAAATCAAACACTGATAAAACTTCAAATGGCCCTAACTTCTATACGGTACGTCCTACACCTATCAAAGTTTGCCACATACAAATGCTTGTAACTTTTTACTGGAGCGTCATAAAACCTTGAAATTTTGTAACAATAAAGTACTCGAGCCTCTTGTCAATTTAAGCTATCGCTCAAAGCTATGCTACCCTTGAGTCCCAAAAAAAACACTGATAAAACTTCAAATGGCCTTAACTTCTATACGGTACGTCCTACACCTATCAAAGTTTGCAACATACAAATGCTTGTAACTTTTTACTGCAGCGTCATAAAACCTTGAAATTTTATAACAATAAAGTACTCGAGCCTCTTGTCAATTTAAGCTATCGCTCAAAGCTATGCTACCCTTGAGTCCCAAATCAAACACTGATAAAACTTCAAATGGCCCTAACTTCTATACGGTACGCTCTACACCTATCAAAGTTTCCAACATACAAATGCTTGTAACTTTTTACTGGAACGTCATAAAACCTTGAAATTTTGTAACAATAAAGTACTCGAGCCTCTTGTCAATTTAAGCTATCGCTCAAAGCTATGCTAACTTTGAGTCCCAAATCAAACACTGATAAAACTTCAAATAGCCCTAACTTTTATACGGTACGTCCTACACCTATCAAAGTTTGCAACATACAAATGCTTGTAACTTTTACTGGAGCGTCAAAAACCTTGAAATTTTGTGGCAATAAAGTACTCGAGCCTCTTGTCAATTTAAGCTATCGCTCAAAGCTATGCTACCCTGGAGTCCCATATCAAACACTGATAAAAATTCAAATGGCCCTAACTTCTATACGGTACGTCCTACACCTATCATAGTTTGCAACTTTTTACTGGAGCGTCAAAAAACCTTGAAATTTTGTAACAATAAAATACTCGAGCCTCTTGCCAATTTAAGATATTGCTCAAAGCCATGCTACCCTTGAGTCCCAAATCAAACACTGATAAAACTTCAAATGGCCCTAACTTCTATACGGTGCATCCTACACCTATCAAAGTTTGCTACATACAAATGCTTGTAACTTTTTACTGGAGCGTCATAAAACCTTGAAATTTTGTACCAAAGAAATTCTCGAGCCTCTTGTCAATTTAAGCTATCGATCAAAGCTATGCTACCCTTGAGTCCCAAATCAAACACTGATAAAACTTCCAATGGCCCTAACTTCTATACGGTACGTCCTACACCTATCAAAATTTGCAACATACAAATGCTTGTAGTTTTTTACTGGACTTTCATAAAACCTTGAAATTTTGTAACAATAAAGTACTCAAGCCACCTGTCAATTTAAGATATCGCTCAAAGCTATGCTACCCTTGAGTCCCATATTAAACACTGATAAAACTTCAAATGGCCCTAACTTCTATACGGTGCATCCTATACCTATACAAATACTTGCAACGTACAAATTCTTGTAACTGTTTACTGGAGCGTCATAAAACCTTGAAATTTTGTAACAATAAAGTACTCGAGCCTCTTGTCAATTTAAGATATCGCTCAAAGCTATGCTACTCTTGAGTCCCATATTAAACACTGATAAAACTTCAAATGGCCCTAACTTCTATACGGTGCATCCTATACCTATAGAAATACTTGCAACATACAAATTCTTGTAACTGTTTACTGGAACGTCATAAAACCTTGAAATTTTGTAACAACAAAGTACTCGAGCCTCTTGTCAATTTAAGATATCGCTCAAAGCTATGATACTCTTGAGTCCCATATTAAACACTGATAAAACTTCAAATGGCCCTAACTTCTATACGGTGCATCCTATACCTATCAAAGTTTGCAACATACAAATGCTTGTAACTTTTTACTGCAGCGTCTTAAAACTTTGAAATTTTGTAACAATAAAGTACTCGAGCCTCTTGTCAATTTAAGCTATCGCTCAAAGCTATGCGACCCTTGACTCCCCAATCAAACACTGATAAAACTTCTAATGCCCCTAACTTCTATACGGTACGTCCTACACCTATCAAAGTTTGCAACAAACAAATGATTGTAACTCTTACTGGAGCGTCATAAAACCTTGAAATTTTGTAACAATAAAGTACTCGAGCCTCTTGTCAATTTTCGCTATCGCGCAAAGCTATGCTACCTTTAGTCCCAAATCAAACACTGATAAAACTTCAAATAGCCCTAACTTCTATACGGTACGTCCTACACCTATCAAAGTTTGCAATATACAAATGCTTGTAACTTTTTACTGGAGCGTCGTAAAACCTTGAAATTTTGTAACAATAAAGTACTCGAGCCTCTTGTCAATTTAAGATATCGCTCAAAGCTATGCTACCCTTGAGTCCCAAATCAAACACTGTTAAAACTTCAAATTGCCCTAACTTCTATATGGTGCATCCTATACCTATCAAAGTTTGCAACATACAAATGCTTGTAACTTTTTACTGGAGCGTCATAAAACCTTGAAATTTTGTAACAATAAAGTGCTCGAGGCTCTTGTCAATTTAAGCTGTCGCTTAAAGCTATGCTACCCTTGAGTACCAAATTAACCACTGATAAAACTTCAAATGGCCTTAACTTCTATACGGTACGTCCTACACCTATCAAAGTTTGCCACATACAAATGCTTGTAACTTTTTACTGGAGCGTCATAAAACCTTGAAATTTTGTAACAATAAAGTACTCGAGCCTCTTGTCAAGTTAAGCTATCGTTCAATGCTATGCTACCCTTGAGTCCCAAATAAAACACTGATAAAACTTCAAATGGCCCTAACTGCTATACGGTACGCCCTACACTTATCAAAGTTTGCAACATACAAATGCTTGTAACTTTTTATTGCAGCGTCTTATAACTTTGAAATTTTGTAACAATAAAGTATTCGAGCCTCTTGTCAATTTAAGCTATCGCTCAAAGCTATGCGACCCTTGACTCCCAACTCAAACACTGATAAAACTTCTAATGCGCCTAACTTCTATACGGTACGTCCTACACCTATCAAAGTTTGCAACAAACAAATGATTGTAACTTTTACTGGAGCGTCATAAAACCTTGAAATTTTGTAACAATAAAGTACTCGAGCCTCTTGTCAATTTTAGCTATCGCGCAAAGCTATGCTACCTTTGAGTCCCAACTCAAACACTGATAAAACTTCAAATGGCCCTAACTTCTATACGGTACGTCCTACACCTATCAAAGTTTGCAACATACAAATGCTTGTAACTTTTTACTGGAGCGTCGTAAAACCTTGAAATTTTGTAACAATAAAGTACTCGAGCCTCTTGTCAATTTAATATATCGCTCAAAGCTATGCTACCCTTGAGTCCCAAATCAAACACTGATAAAACTTAAAATTGCCCTAACTTCTATACGGTGCATAGTATACCTATCAAAGTTTGCAACATACAAATGCTTCTAACTTTTTACTGGAGCGTCATAAAACCTTGAAATTTTGTAACAATAAAGTGCTCGAGCCTCTTGTCAATTTAAGCTGTCGCTCAAAGCTATGCTACCCTTGAGTCCCAAATCCAACACTGATAAAACATCAAATGGCCCTAACTTCTATACGGTACGTCCTGCACCTATCAAAATTTGCAACAAACAAATGATTGTAACTTTTACTGGAGCGTCATAAAACCTTGAAATTTTGTAACAATAAAGTACGCGAGCCTCTTGTCAATTTAAGCTATCGCTCAAAGCTATGCTACCCTTGAGTACCAAATTAACCACTGATAAAACTTCAAATGGCCCTAACTTCTATACGGTACATCCCACTCTTATCAAAGTTTGCAACATACAAATGCTTGTAACTTTTTACTGGAGCGTCATAAAACTTAGAATATTTGTAACAATAAAGTACTCGAGCCTCTCGTCAATTTAAGCTATCGCTCAAAGCTATGCTACCCTTTAGTCCCAAACCAAACACTGATAAAACTGCAAATGGCCGTAACTTCTATACGGTACGTCCTACACCTATCAATGTTTGCAACATACAAATGCTTGTAACTTTTTACTGGAGCGTCATAAAACCTTGAAATTTTGTAACAATAAAGTACTCGAGCCTCTTGACAATTTGAGCTATCGCTCAAAGCTATGCTACCCTTGCGTCCCAAATTAAACACTGATCAAACTTCAAGTGGCCCTAACTTCTATACGGTACGTCCTACACCTATCAAAGTTTGCAACATACAAATGCTTGTAACTTTTTACTGGAGCGTCATAAAAACTTGAAATTTTGTAACAATAAAGTAGTCGAGCCTCTTGTCAATTTAAGATATTGCTCAAAGCTATGCTACCCTTGAGTCCCAAATCAAACACTGATAAAACTTCAAATGGCCCTAACTTCTATACGGTACGCTCTACACCTATCAAAGTTTCCAACATACAAATGCTTGTAACTTTTTACTGGAACGTCATAAAACCTTGAAATTTTTTTACAATAAAGTACTCGAGCCTATTGTCAATTTAAGTAATCGCTCAAAGCTATGCTACCCTTGACTCCCAAATCAAACACTGATAAAACTTCAAATGGCCCTAACTTCTATACGGTACGTCCTACACCTATCAAAGTTTGCCACATACAAATGCTTGTAACTTTTTACTGGAGCGTCATAAAACCTTGAAATTTTGTAACAATAAAGTACTCGAGCCTCTTGTCAATTTAAGCTATCGCTCAAAGCTATGCTACCCTTGAGTCCCAAATAAAACACTGATAAAACTTCAAATGGCCTTAACTTCTATACGGTACGTCCTACACCTATCAAAGTTTGCAACATACAAATGCTTGTAACTTTTTACTGCAGCGTCATAAAACCTTGAAATTTTATAACAATAAAGTACTCGAGCCTCTTGTCAATTTAAGCTATCGCTCAAAGCTATGCCCTTGAGTCCCAAATCAAACACTGATAAAACTTCAAATGGCCCTAACTTCTATACGGTATGCTCTACACCTATCAAAGTTTCCAACATACAAATGCTTGTAACTTTTTACTGGAACGTCATAAAACCTTGAAATTTTTTTACAATAAAGTACTCGAGCCTATTGTCAATTTAAGTAATCGCTCAAAGCTATGCTACCCTTGACTCCCAAATCAAACACTGATAAAACTTCAAATGGCCCTAACTTCTATACGGTACGTCCTACATCTATCAAAGTTTGCAACATACAAATGCTTGTAACTTTTTACTGGAGCGTCATAAAACCTAGAAATTTTGTAACAATAAAGTACTCGAGCCTCTTGTCAATTTAAGCTATCGCTCAAAGCTATGCTAACTTTGAGTCCCAAATCAAACACTGATAAAACTTCAAATAGCCCTAACTTTTATACGGTACGTCCTACACCTATCAAAGTTTGCAACATACAAATGCTTGTAACTTTTACTGGAGCGTCAAAAAACCTTGAAATTTTGTGGCAATAAAGTACTCGAGCCTCTTGTCAATTTAAGCTATCGCTCAAAGCTATGCTACCCTGGAGTCCCATATCAAACACTGATAAAACTTCAAATGGCCCTAACTTCTATACGGTACGTCCTACGCCTATCATAGTTTGCAACTTTTTACTGGAGCGTCAAAAAACCTTGAAATTTTGTAACAATAAAATACTCGAGCCTCTTGCCAATTTAAGATATTGCTCAAAGCCATGCTACCCTTGAGTCCCAAATCAAACACTGATAAAACTTCAAATGGCCCTAACTTCTATACGGTGCATCCTACACCTATCAAAGTTTGCTACATACAAATGCTTGTAACTTTTTACTGGAGCGTCATAAAACCTTGAAATTTTGTACCAAAGAAATTCTCGAGCCTCTTGTCAATTTAAGCTATCGATCAAAGCTATGCTACCCTTGAGTCCCAAATCAAACACTGATAAAACTTCCAATGGCCCTAACTTCTATACGGTACGTCCTACACCTATCAAAATTTGCAACATACAAATGCTTGTAGTTTTTTACTGGACTTTCATAAAACCTTGAAATTTTGTAACAATAAAGTACTCGAGCCTCTTGTCAATTTAAGCTATCGCTCAAAGCTATGCTACCCTTGAGTCCCAAATAAAACACTGATAAAACTTCAAATGGCCTTAACTTCTATACGGTACGTCCTACACCTATCAAAGTTTGCAACATACAAATGCTTGTAACTTTTTACTGCAGCGTCATAAAACCTTGAAATTTTATAACAATAAAGTACTCGAGCCTCTTGTCAATTTAAGCTATCGCTCAAAGCTATGCCCTTGAGTCCCAAATCAAACACTGATAAAACTTCAAATGGCCCTAACTTCTATACGGTATGCTCTACACCTATCAAAGTTTCCAACATACAAATGCTTGTAACTTTTTACTGGAACGTCATAAAACCTTGAAATTTTTTTACAATAAAGTACTCGAGCCTATTGTCAATTTAAGTAATCGCTCAAAGCTATGCTACCCTTGACTCCCAAATCAAACACTGATAAAACTTCAAATGGCCCTAACTTCTATACGGTACGTCCTACATCTATCAAAGTTTGCAACATACAAATGCTTGTAACTTTTTACTGGAGCGTCATAAAACCTTGAAATTTTGTAACAATAAAGTACTCGAGCCTCTTGTCAATTTAAGCTATCGCTCAAAGCTATGCTAACTTTGAGTCCCAAATCAAACACTGATAAAACTTCAAATAGCCCTAACTTTTATACGGTACGTCCTACACCTATCAAAGTTTGCAACATACAAATGCTTGTAACTTTTACTGGAGCGTCAAAAAACCTTGAAATTTTGTGGCAATAAAGTACTCGAGCCTCTTGTCAATTTAAGCTATCGCTCAAAGCTATGCTACCCTGGAGTCCCATATCAAACACTGATAAAACTTCAAATGGCCCTAACTTCTATACGGTACGTCCTACACCTATCATAGTTTGCAACTTTTTACTGGAGCGTCAAAAAACCTTGAAATTTTGTAACAATAAAATACTCGAGCCTCTTGCCAATTTAAGATATTGCTCAAAGCCATGCTACCCTTGAGTCCCAAATCAAACACTGATAAAACTTCAAATGGCCCTAACTTCTATACGGTGCATCCTACACCTATCAAAGTTTGCTACATACAAATGCTTGTAACTTTTTACTGGAGCGTCATAAAACCTTGAAATTTTGTACCAAAGAAATTCTCGAGCCTCTTGTCAATTTAAGCTATCGCTCAAAGCTATGCTACCCTTGAGTACCAAATTAACCACTGATAAAACTTCAAATGGCCCTAACTTCTATACGGTACATCCCACTCTTATCAAAGTTTGCAACATACAAATGCTTGTAACTTTTTACTGGAGCGTCATAAAACCTAGAATATTTGTAACAATAAAGTACTCGAGCCTCTCGTCAATTTAAGCTATCGCTCAAAGCTATGCTACCCTTTAGTCCCAAACCAAACACTGATAAAACTGCAAATGGCCGTAACTTCTATACGGTACGTCCTACACCTATCAATGTTTGCAACATACAAATGCTTGTAACTTTTTACTGGAGCGTCATAAAACCTTGAAATTTTGTAACAATAAAGTACTCGAGCCTCTTGACAATTTGAGCTATCGCTCAAAGCTATGCTACCCTTGCGTCCCAAATTAAACACTGATCAAACTTCAAGTGGCCCTAACTTCTATACGGTACGTCCTACACCTATCAAAGTTTGCAACATACAAATGCTTGTAACTTTTTACTGGAGCGTCATAAAAACTTGAAATTTTGTAACAATAAAGTAGTCGAGCCTCTTGTCAATTTAAGATATTGCTCAAAGCTATGCTACCCTTGAGTCCCAAATCAAACACTGATAAAACTTCAAATGGCCCTAACTTCTATACGGTACGCTCTACACCTATCAAAGTTTCCAACATACAAATGCTTGTAACTTTTTACTGGAACGTCATAAAACCTTGAAATTTTTTTACAATAAAGTACTCGAGCCTATTGTCAATTTAAGTAATCGCTCAAAGCTATGCTACCCTTGACTCCCAAATCAAACACTGATAAAACTTCAAATGGCCCTAACTTCTATACGGTACGTCCTACACCTATCAAAGTTTGCCACATACAAATGCTTGTAACTTTTTACTGGAGCGTCATAAAACCTTGAAATTTTGTAACAATAAAGTACTCGAGCCTCTTGTCAATTTAAGCTATCGCTCAAAGCTATGCTACCCTTGAGTCCCAAATAAAACACTGATAAAACTTCAAATGGCCTTAACTTCTATACGGTACGTCCTACACCTATCAAAGTTTGCAACATACAAATGCTTGTAACTTTTTACTGCAGCGTCATAAAACCTTGAAATTTTATAACAATAAAGTACTCGAGCCTCTTGTCAATTTAAGCTATCGCTCAAAGCTATGCCCTTGAGTCCCAAATCAAACACTGATAAAACTTCAAATGGCCCTAACTTCTATACGGTATGCTCTACACCTATCAAAGTTTCCAACATACAAATGCTTGTAACTTTTTACTGGAACGTCATAAAACCTTGAAATTTTTTTACAATAAAGTACTCGAGCCTATTGTCAATTTAAGTAATCGCTCAAAGCTATGCTACCCTTGACTCCCAAATCAAACACTGATAAAACTTCAAATGGCCCTAACTTCTATACGGTACGTCCTACATCTATCAAAGTTTGCAACATACAAATGCTTGTAACTTTTTACTGGAGCGTCATAAAACCTTGAAATTTTGTAACAATAAAGTACTCGAGCCTCTTGTCAATTTAAGCTATCGCTCAAAGCTATGCTAAGTTTGAGTCCCAAATCAAACACTGATAAAACTTCAAATAGCCCTAACTTTTATACGGTACGTCCTACACCTATCAAAGTTTGCAACATACAAATGCTTGTAACTTTTACTGGAGCGTCAAAAAACCTTGAAATTTTGTGGCAATAAAGTACTCGAGCCTCTTGTCAATTTAAGCTATCGCTCAAAGCTATGCTACCCTGGAGTCCCATATCAAACACTGATAAAACTTCAAATGGCCCTAACTTCTATACGGTACGTCCTACACCTATCATAGTTTGCAACTTTTTACTGGAGCGTCAAAAAACCTTGAAATTTTGTAACAATAAAATACTCGAGCCTCCTGCCAATTTAAGATATTGCTCAAAGCCATGCTACCCTTGAGTCCCAAATCAAACACTGATAAAACTTCAAATGGCCCTAACTTCTATACGGTGCATCCTACACCTATCAAAGTTTGCTACATACAAATGCTTGTAACTTTTTACTGGAGCGTCATAAAACCTTGAAATTTTGTACCAAAGAAATTCTCGAGCCTCTTGTCAATTTAAGCTATCGATCAAAGCTATGCTACCCTTGAGTCCCAAATCAAACACTGATAAAACTTCCAATGGCCCTAACTTCTATACGGTACGTCCAACACCTATCAAAATTTGCAACATACAAATGCTTGTAGTTTTTTACTGGACTTTCATAAAACCTTGAAATTTTGTAACAATAAAGTACTCGAGCCTCTTGTCAATTTAAGCTATCGCTCAAAGCTATGCTACCCTTGAGTCCCAAATAAAACACTGATAAAACTTCAAATGGCCTTAACTTCTATACGGTACGTCCTACACCTATCAAAGTTTGCAACATACAAATGCTTGTAACTTTTTACTGCAGCGTCATAAAACCTTGAAATTTTATAACAATAAAGTACTCGAGCCTCTTGTCAATTTAAGCTATCGCTCAAAGCTATGCCCTTGAGTCCCAAATCAAACACTGATAAAACTTCAAATGGCCCTAACTTCTATACGGTATGCTCTACACCTATCAAAGTTTCCAACATACAAATGCTTGTAACTTTTTACTGGAACGTCATAAAACCTTGAAATTTTGTAACAATAAAGTACTCGAGCCTATTGTCAATTTAAGTAATCGCTCAAAGCTATGCTACCCTTGACTCCCAAATCAAACACTGATAAAACTTCAAATGGCCCTAACTTCTATACGGTACGTCCTACATCTATCAAAGTTTGCAACATACAAATGCTTGTAACTTTTTACTGGAGCGTCATAAAACCTTGAAATTTTGTGGCAATAAAGTACTCGAGCCTCTTGTCAATTTAAGCTATCGCTCAAAGCTATGCTACCCTGGAGTCCCATATCAAACACTGATAAAACTTCAAATGGCCCTAACTTCTATACGGTACGTCCTACACCTATCAAAGTTTGCAACATACAAATGCTTGTAACTTTTACTGGAGCGTCAAAAAACCTTGAAATTTTGTGGCAATAAAGTACTCGAGCCTCTTGTCAATTTAAGCTATCGCTCAAAGCTATGCTACCCTGGAGTCCCATATCAAACACTGATAAAACTTCAAATGGCCCTAACTTCTATACGGTACGTCCTACACCTATCATAGTTTGCAACTTTTTACTGGAGCGTCAAAAAACCTTGAAATTTTGTAACAATAAAATACTCGAGCCTCTTGCCAATTTAAGATATTGCTCAAAGCCATGCTACCCTTGAGTCCCAAATCAAACACTGATAAAACTTCAAATGGCCCTAACTTCTATACGGTGCATCCTACACCTATCAAAGTTTGCTACATACAAATGCTTGTAACTTTTTACTGGAGCGTCATAAAACCTTGAAATTTTGTACCAAAGAAATTCTCGAGCCTCTTGTCAATTTAAGCTATCGATCAAAGCTATGCTACCCTTGAGTCCCAAATCAAACACTGATAAAACTTCCAATGGCCCTAACTTCTATACGGTACGTCCTACACCTATCAAAATTTGCAACATACAAATGCTTGTAGTTTTTTACTGGACTTTCATAAAACCTTGAAATTTTGTAACAATAAAGTACTCAAGCCACCTGTCAATTTAAGATATCGCTCAAAGCTATGCTACCCTTGAGTCCCATATTAAACACTGATAAAACTTCAAATGGCCCTAACTTCTATACGGTGCATCCTATACCTATACAAATACTTGCAACGTACAAATTCTTGTAACTGTTGTACTGGAGCGTCATAAAACCTTGAAATTTTGTAACAATAAAGTACTCGAGCCTCTTGTCAATTTAAGATATCGCTCAAAGCTATGCTACTCTTGAGTCCCATATTAAACACTGATAAAACTTCAAATGGCCCTAACTTCTATACGGTGCATCCTATACCTATAGAAATACTTGCAACATACAAATTCTTGTAACTGTTTACTGGAACGTCATAAAACCTTGAAATTTTGTAACAACAAAGTACTCGAGCCTCTTGTCAATTTAAGATATCGCTCAAAGCTATGATACTCTTGAGTCCCATATTAAACACTGATAAAACTTCAAATGGCCCTAACTTCTATACGGTGCATCCTATACCTATCAAAGTTTGCAACATACAAATGCTTGTAACTTTTTACTGCAGCGTCTTAAAACTTTGAAATTTTGTAACAATAAAGTACTCGAGCCTCTTGTCAATTTAAGCTATCGCTCAAAGCTATGCGACCCTTGACTCCCCAATCAAACACTGATAAAACTTCTAATGCCCCTAACTTCTATACGGTACGCCCTACACCTATCAAAGTTTGCAACAAACAAATGATTGTAACTCTTACTGGAGCGTCATAAAACCTTGAAATTTTGTAACAATAAAGTACTCGAGCCTCTTGTCAATTTTCGCTATCGCGCAAAGCTATGCTACCTTTAGTCCCAAATCAAACACTGATAAAACTTCAAATAGCCCTAACTTCTATACGGTACGTCCTACACCTATCAAAGTTTGCAATATACAAATGCTTGTAACTTTTTACTGGAGCGTCGTAAAACCTTGAAATTTTGTAACAATAAAGTACTCGAGCCTCTTGTCAATTTAAGATATCGCTCAAAGCTATGCTACCCTTGAGTCCCAAATCAAACACTGTTAAAACTTCAAATTGCCCTAACTTCTATACGGTGCATCCTATACCTATCAAAGTTTGCAACATACAAATGCTTGTAACTTTTTACTGGAGCGTCATAAAACCTTGAAATTTTGTAACAATAAAGTGCTCGAGCCTCTTGTCAATTTAAGCTGTCGCTCAAAGCTATGCTACCCTTGAGTACCAAATTAACCACTGATAAAACTTCAAATGGCCTTAACTTCTATACGGTACGTCCTACACCTATCAAAGTTTGCCACATACAAATGCTTGTAACTTTTTACTGGAGCGTCATAAAACCTTGAAATTTTGTAACAATAAAGTACTCGAGCCTCTTGTCAAGTTAAGCTATCGTTCAATGCTATGCTACCCTTGAGTCCCAAATAAACCACTGATAAAACTTTAAATGGCCCTAACTGCTATACGGTACGCCCTACACTTATCAAAGTTTGCAACATACAAATGCTTGTAACTTTTTATTGCAGCGTCTTATAACTTTGAAATTTTGTAACAATAAAGTTTTCGAGCCTCTTGTCAATTTAAGCTATCGCTCAAAGCTATGCGACCCTTGACTCCCAACTCAAACACTGATAAAACTTCTAATGCGCCTAACTTCTATACGGTACGTCCTACACCTATCAAAGTTTGCAACAAACAAATGATTGTAACTTTTACTGGAGCGTCATAAAACCTTGAAATTTTGTAACAATAAAGTACTCGAGCCTCTTGTCAATTTTAGCTATCGCGCAAAGCTATGCTACCCTTGAGTCCCAACTCAAACACTGATAAAACTTCAAATGGCCCTAACTTCTATACGGTACGTCCTACACCTATCAAAGTTTGCAACATACAAATGCTTGTAACTTTTTACTGGATCGTCGTAAAACCTTGAAATTTTGTAACAATAAAGTACTCGAGCCTCTTGTCAATTTAAGATATCGCTCAAAGGTATGCTACCCTTGAGTCCCAAATCAAACACTGATAAAACTTAAAATTGCCCTAACTTCTATACGGTGCATAGTATACCTATCAAAGTTTGCAACATACAAATGCTTCTAACTTTTTACTGGAGCGTCATAAAACCTTGAAATTTTGTAACAATAAAGTGCTCGAGCCTCTTGTCAATTTAAGATATCGCTCAAAGCTATGCTACCCTTGAGTCCCAAATCAAACACTGATAAAACTTCAAATTGCCCGAACTTCTATACGGTGCATCCTATGCCTATCAAAGTTTGCAACATACAAATGCTTGTAACTTTTTACTGGAGCGTCATAAAACCTTGAAATTTTATAACAATAAAGAACTCGAGCCTCTTGTCAGTTTAAGCTATCCCTCAAAGCTATACTACCCTTGAGTCCCAAATCAAACACTAATAAAACTTCAAATGGCCCTAACTTCTATACGGTACGTCCTACACCTATCAAAGGTTGAAACATACAAATGGTTGTAACTTTTTACTAGAGCGTCATAAAACATTGAAATTTTGTAACAATAAAGTACTCGAGCCTCTTGCCAATTTAAGTTATCGCTCAAAGCTATGCTACCCTTGAGTTCCAAATCAAACACTGATAAAACTTCAAATGGACCTAACTTCTATACGGTACGTCCTACACCTATCAAAGTTTGCATCATACAAATGCTTGTAACTTTTTACTGCAGCGTCATAAAACCTTGAAATTTTATAACAATAAAGTACTCGAGCCTCTTGTCAATTTAAGCTATCGCTCAAAGCTATGCTACCCTTGAGTCCTAAATCAAACACTGATAAAACTTCAAATGGCCCCAACTTCTATACGGTACGTCCTACACCTATCAAAGGTTGCAACATACAAATGATTGTAGCTTTTTACTGGAGCGTCATAAAACCTTGAAATTTTGTAACAATAAAGTACTCGATCCTCTTGCCAATTTAAGATATCGCTCAAACCTTTGCAACCCTTGAGTACTATGACAAACACTGATAAAACTTCAAATGGCCCTTACTTCTATACGGTGCATCCTATACCTATCAAAGTTTCCAACATGCAAATGCTTCTAACTTTTTACTGGAGCGTCATAAAACTTTGAAATTTTGTAACAATAAAGTACTCGAGCCTCTTGTCAATTTAACCTATCGCTCAAAGCTATTCTACCCTTGAGTCCCAAATTAACCACTGATAAAACTTCAAATGGCCCTAACTTCTATACGGTACGTCCCACTCCTATCAAAGTTTTCAACATACAAATGCTTGTAACTTTTTACTGGAGCGTCATGAAGCCCTGAAATTTTGAAACAATAAAGTACTCGAGCCTCTTGTCTATTTAAGCTATCGCTCAAAGCAATGCTACCCTTGAGTCCAAATCAAACACTAATAAAACTTCAAATAGCCCTAACTTCTATACGGTACGTCCTACACCTATCAAAGTTTAAAACATACAAATGCTTGTAACTTTTTACTAGAGCGTCATAAAACATTGAAATTTTGTAACAATAAAGTACTCGAGCCTCTTGCCAATTTAAGTTATCGCTCAAAGATATGCTACCCTTGCGTCCCAAATCAAACACTGATAAAACTTCAAATGGCGCTAACTTCTATACGGTACGTCCTACACCTACCAAAGTTTGCAAAATACAAATGCTTGTAACTTTTTACTGGAGCGTCATAAAACCTTGAAATTTTGTAACAATAAAGTACTCGAGCCTCTTGTCAATTTAAGCTATCGCTCAAAGCTATGCTACCCTTGAGTACCAAATTAACCACTGATAAAACTTCAAATGTCCCTAACTTCTATACGGTATGTCCCACTCCTATCAAAGTTTGCAACATACAAATGCTTGTAACTTTTTACTGGAGCGTCATAAAACCTAGAATATTTGTAACAATAAAGTACTTGAGCCTCTCGTCAATTTAATCTATCGCTCAAAGCTATGCTACCCTTGAATCCCAAACAAAATACTGATAAAACTTCAAATGGCCGTAACTTCTATACGGTACGTCCTACACCTATCAAAGTTTGAAACATACAAATGCTTGTAACTTTTTACTAGAGCGTCATAAAACATTGAAATTTTGTAACAATAAATTACTCGAGCCTCCTGTCAATTTAAGCTATCGCTCAAAGCTATACTACCCTTGAGTCCCAAATCAAACACTAATACAACTTCAAATGGCCCTAACTTCTATACGGTACGTCCTACACCTATCAAAATTTGCAACATACAAATGCTTGTAGCTTTTTACTGGAGCGTCATAAAACCTTGAAATTTTGTAACAATAAAGTACTCGAGCCTCCTGTCAATTTAAGCTATTGCTCAAAGCTATGCTACCCTTGAGTCCCAAATCAAACACTGATAAAACTTCAAATGGCCCTAACTTCTATACGGTACGTCCTACACCTATCAAAGTTTGCAACATACAAATGCTTGTAACTTTTTACTGCAGCGTCATAAAACCTTGAAATTTTATAACAATAAAGTACTCGAGCCTCTTGTCAATTTAAGCTATCGCTCAAAGCTATGCTACCCTTGAGTCCTAAATCAAACACTGATAAAACTTCAAATGGCCCCAACTTCTATACGGTACGTCCTACACCTATCAAAGTTTGCAACATACAAATGCTTGTAACTTTTTACTGGAGCGTCATAAAACCTTGAAATTGTGTAACAATAAAGTACTCGAACCTCTTGTCAATTTAAGTTATCGCTCAAAACTATGCTACCCATGAGTCCCAAATCACACCCTGATAAAACTTCAAATGGCCCTAACTTCTATACGGTCCGTCCTACACCTATCAAAGTTTGCAACATACAAATGCTTGTAACTTTTCACTGGAGCGTCAAAAAACCTTGAAATTTTGTAACAATAAAGTACTCGATACTCTTGCCAATTTATTATATCGCTCAAAGCTTTGCAATGCTTGAGTACTATAACAAACACTGATAAAACTTCAAATGGCCCTTACTTCTATACGGTGCATCCTATTCCTATCAAAGTTTCCAACATGCAAATGCTTCTAACTTTTTACTGGAGCGTCAAAAAACCTTGAAATTTTGGAACAATAAAGTACTCGAGCCTCTTGTCAATTTAAGCTATCGCTCAAAGCTATGCTACCCTTGAGTCCCAAATCAAACACTGATAAAACTTCAAAGGGCCCCAACTTCTATACGGTACGTCCTCCACCTATCAAAGTTTGCAACATACAAATGCTTGTAACTTTTTACTGGAGCGTCAAAAAACCTTGAAATTTTCTAACAATAAAATACTCGAGAATCTTGCCAATTTAAGATATCGCTCAAAGCTATGCTACCCTTGAGTCCCATATTAAACACTGATAAAACTTCAAATGGCCCTAACTTCTATACGGTGCATCCTATACCTATCAAAGTTTGCAACATACAAATGCTTGTAACTTTTTATTAGAGCGTCATAAAACCTTGAAATTTTGGAACAATAAAGTACTCGAGGCTCTTGTGAATTTAAGATATCGCTCAAAGCTATGCTACCCTTGAGTCCCATATTAAACACTGATAAAACTTCAAATGGCCCTAACTTCTATACGGTACGTCCCACTCCTATCAAAGTTTGCAACATACAAATGCTTGTAACTTTTTACTGGAGCGTCATAAAACCTAGAATATTTGTAACAATAAAGTACTCGAGTCTCTCGTCAATTTAAGCTATCGCTCAAAGCTATGCTACCCTTGACTGCCAAACCAAACACTAATAAAACTTCAAATGGCCCTAACTTCTATACGGTACGCCCTACACCTATCAAAGTTTCCAACATACAAATGCTTGTAACTTTTTACTGGAGCGTCATAAAACCTTGAAATTTTGTAACAATAAAGTACTCGAGCCTCTTATCAATTTAAGCAATCGCTCAAAGCTATGCTACCCTTGAGTCCCAAATCAAACACTGATAAAACTTCAAATGGCCCTAACTTACATACGGTATGTCCTACACCTATCAAAGTTTGCCACATACAAATGCTTTTAACTTTTTACTGGAGCGTCATAAGACCTTGAAATTTTGTAACAATAAAGTAATCGAGCCTCTTGTCAATTTAGGCTATCGCTCAAAGCTATGATACCCCTGCGTCCCAAATCAAACACTGATAAAACTTCAAATGGCCGTAACTTCTATACGGTACGTCCTACACCTATCAAAGTTTGCATCATACAAATGCTTGTAACTTTTTACTGGAGCGTCATAAAACCTTGAAATTTTGTAACAATAAAGTACTCGAGCCTCTTGTCAATTTAAGATATCGCTCAAAGCTATGCTACCCTTGAGTCCCATATTAAACACTGATAAAACTTCAAATGGCCCTAACTTCTATACGGTGCATCCTATACCTATCAAAGTTTGCAACATACAAATTCTTGTAACTTTTTACTGGAGCGTCATAAAACCTTGAAATTTTGTAACAATAAAGTACTCGAGCCTCTTGTCAATTTAAGCTATCGCTCAAAGCTATGCTACCCTTGAGTACAAAATTAACCACTGATAAAACTTCAAATGGCCGTAACTTCTATACGGTACGTCCTACACATATCAAAGTTTGCAACATACAAATGCTTGTAACTTTTTACTGGAGCGTCATAAAAACTTGAAATTTTGTAGCAATAAAGTACTCGAGCCTCTTGTCAATTTAAGCTATCGCTCAAAGCTATGCTACCCTTGAGTCCCAAATCAAACACTGATAAAACTTCAAATGGCCCTAACTTCTATACGGTACGCCCTACACCTATCAAAGTTTCCAACATACAAATGCTTGTTACTTTTTACTGGAACGTCATAAAACCTTGAAATTTTTTTTACAATAAAGTACTCGAGCCTCTTGTCAATTTAAGTAATCGCTCAAAGCTGTGCTACCCTTGAGTCCCAAATCCAACACTGATAAAACATCAAATGGCCCTAACTTCTATACGGTACGTCCTACACCTATCAAAGTTTACAACATACAAATGGTTGTAACTTTTTACTGGAGCGTCATAAAACCTAGAAATTTTGTAAGAATAAAGTACTCGAGCCTCTTGTCAATTTAAACTATCGCGCAAAGCTATGCTACCCTTGAGTCCCAAATCAAACACTGATAAAACTTCAAATGGCCCTAACTTCTATACGGTACGTCCTACACCTATCAAAGTTTGCCACATACAAATGCTTGTAACTTTTTACTGGAGAATCATAAAACCTTGAAATTTTGTAACAATAAAGTACTCGAGCTTCTTGTCAATTTAAGCTATCGCTCAAAGCTATGATACCCTTGCGTCCCAAATCAAACACTGATAAAACTTCAAATGACCGTAACTTCTATACGGTACGACCTACACCTATCAAAGTTTGCAACATACAAATGCTTGTAACTTTTTACTGCAGCGTCATAAAACCTTGAAATTTTATAACAATAAAGTACTCGAGCCTCTTGTCAATTTAAGCTACCGCTCAAGGCTACCCTTGAGTCCCAAAACAAACACACATAAAACTTCAAATGGCCCCAACTTCTATACGGTACGTCCTACACTTATCAAAGTTTGCAACATACAAATGCTTGTAACTTTTTACTGGAGCGTCATAAAACCTTGAAATTTTGTAACAATAAAGTACTCGAGCCTCTTGTCAATTTAAGCTATCGCTCAAAGCTATGCTAACTTTGAGTCCCAAATCAAACACTGATAAAACTTCAAATGGCCCTAACTTCTATACGGTACGGCCTACACCTATCAAAGTTTGCAACATACAAATGCTTGTAACTTTTACTGGAGCGTCAAAAAACCTTGAAATTTTGTAACAATAAAGTACTCGAGCCTCTTGTCAATTTAAGCTATCGCTCAAAGCTATGCTACCCTTGAGTCCCAAATCAAACACTGATAAAACTTCAAATGGCTCTAACTTCTATACGGTACGTCCTCCACCTATCAAAGTTTGCAATATACAAATGCTTGTAACTATTTACTGGAGCGTCGTAAAACCTTGAAATTTTGTAACAATAAAGTACTCGAGCCTCTTGACAATTTAAGATATCTCTCAAAGCTATGCTACCCTTGAGTCCCAAATCAAACACTGATAAAACTTCAAATTGCCCTAACTTCTATACGGTGCATCCTATACCTATCAAAGTTTGCAACATACAAATGCTTGTAACTTTTTACTGTGGCGTCATAAAACCTTGAAATTTTGTAACAATAAAGTGCTCGAGCCTCTTGTCAATTTAAGCTGTCGCTCGAAGCTATGCTACCTTTGAGTCCCAAATCTAACACTGATAAAACATCAAATGGCCCTAACTTCTATACGGTACGTCCTACACCTATCAAAGTTTGCAACATACAAATGCTTGTAACTTTTTACTGTGGCGTCATAAAACCTTGAATTTTTGTAACAATAAAGTACTCGAGCCTCTTGTCAATTTAAGCTGTCGCTCAAAGCTATGCTACCTTTGAGTCCCAAATCCAACACTGATAAAACATCAAATGGCCCTAACTTCTATACGGTACGTCCTACACCTATCAAAGTTTACAACATACAAATGCTTGTAACTTTTTACTGGAGCGTCATAAAACCTTGAAATTTTGTAACAATAAAGTACTCGAGCCTCTTGTCAATTTAAGCTATCGCTCAAAGCTATGATACCCCTGCGTCCCAAATCAAACACTGATAAAACTTCAAATGGCCCTAACTTCTATACGGTACGTCCTACACCTATCAAAGTTTGCAACATACAAATGCTTGTAACTTTTTACTGGAGCGTCATAAAACCTTGAAATTTTGTAACAATAAAGTACTCGAGCCTCTTGTCAATTTAAGATATCGCTCAAAGCTGTGCTACCCTTGAGTCCCAAATCCAACACTGATAAAACATCAAATGGCCCTAACTTCTATACGGTACGTCCTACACCTATCAAAGTTTACAACATACAAATGCTTGTAACTTTTTACTGGAGCGTCATAAAACCTTGAAATTTTGTAACAATAAAGTACTCGAGCCTCTTGTCAATTTAAGCTACCGCTCAAGGCTACCCTTGAGTCCCAAAACAAACACACATAAAACTTCAAATGGCCCCAACTTCTATACGGTACGTCCTACACTTATCAAAGTTTGCAACATACAAATGCTTGTAACTTTTTATTGGAGCGTCATAAAACCTTGAAATTTTGTAACAATAAAGTACTCGAGCCTCTTGTCAATTTAAGCTATCGCTCAAAGCTATGCTAACTTTGAGTCCCAAATCAAACACTGATAAAACTTCAAATGGCCCTAACTTCTATACGGTACGGCCTACACCTATCAAAGTTTGCAACATACAAATGCTTGTAACTTTTACTGGAGCGTCAAAAAACCTTGAAATTTTGTAACAATAAAGTACTCGAGCCTCTTGTCAATTTAAGCTATCGCTCAAAGCTATGCTACCCTTGAGTCCCAAATCAAACACTGATAAAACTTCAAATGGCTCTAACTTCTATACGGTACGTCCTCCACCTATCAAAGTTTGCAATATACAAATGCTTGTAACTATTTACTGGAGCGTCGTAAAACCTTGAAATTTTGTAACAATAAAGTACTCGAGCCTCTTGACAATTTAAGATATCTCTCAAAGCTATGCTACCCTTGAGTCCCAAATCAAACACTGATAAAACTTCAAATTGCCCTAACTTCTATACGGTGCATCCTATACCTATCAAAGTTTGCAACATACAAATGCTTGTAACTTTTTACTGTGGCGTCATAAAACCTTGAAATTTTGTAACAATAAAGTGCTCGAGCCTCTTGTCAATTTAAGCTGTCGCTCGAAGCTATGCTACCTTTGAGTCCCAAATCTAACACTGATAAAACATCAAATGGCCCTAACTTCTATACGGTACGTCCTACACCTATCAAAGTTTGCAACATACAAATGCTTGTAACTTTTTACTGTGGCGTCATAAAACCTTGAAATTTTGTAACAATAAAGTGCTCGAGCCTCTTGTCAATTTAAGCTGTCGCTCAAAGCTATGCTACCTTTGAGTCCCAAATCCAACACTGATAAAACATCAAATGGCCCTAACTTCTATACGGTACGTCCTACACCTATCAAAGTTTACAACATACAAATGCTTGTAACTTTTTACTGGATCGTCATAAAACCTTGAAATTTTGTAACAATAAAGTACTCGAGCCTCTTGTCAATTTAAGCTATCGCTCAAAGCTATGATACCCCTGCGTCCCAAATCAAACACTGATAAAACTTCAAATGGCCCTAACTTCTATACGGTACGTCCTACACCTATCAAAGTTTGCAACATACAAATGCTTGTAACTATTTACTGGAGCGTCGTAAAACCTTGAAATTTTGTAACAATAAAGTACTCGAGCCTCTTGTCAATTTAAGATATCGCTCAAAGCTGTGCTACCCTTGAGTCCCAAATCCAACACTGATAAAACATCAAATGGCCCTAACTTCTATACGGTACGTCCTACACCTATCAAAGTTTGCAACATACAAATGCTTGTAACTTTTTACTGGAGCGTCATAAAACCTTGAAATTTTGTAACAATAAAGTACTCGAGCCTCTTGTCAATTTAAGCTACCGCTCAAGGCTACCCTTGAGTCCCAAAACAAACACACATAAAACTTCAAATGGCCCCAACTTCTATACGGTACGTCCTACACTTATCAAAGTTTGCAACATACAAATGCTTGTAACTTTTTACTGGAGCGTCATAAAACCTTGAAATTTTGTAACAATAAAGTACTCGAGCCTCTTGTCAATTTAAGCTATCGCTCAAAGCTATGCTAACTTTGAGTCCCAAATCAAACACTGATAAAACTTCAAATGGCCCTAACTTCTATACGGTACGGCCTACACCTATCAAAGTTTGCAACATACAAATGCTTGTAACTTTTACTGGAGCGTCAAAAAACCTTGAAATTTTGTAACAATAAAGTACTCGAGCCTCTTGTCAATTTAAGCTATCGCTCAAAGCTATGCTACCCTTGAGTCCCAAATCAAACACTGATAAAACTTCAAATGGCCCCAACTTCTATACGGTACGTCCTACACCTATCAAAGTTTGCAACATACAAATGCTTGTAACTTTTTACTGGAGCGTCATAAAACCTTGAAATTGTGTAACAATAAAGTACTCGAAACTCTTGTCAATTTAAGTTATCGCTCAAAACTATGCTACCCATGAGTCCCAAATCACACCCTGATAAAACTTCAAATGGCCCTAACTTCTATACGGTCCGTCCTACACCTATCAAAGTTTGCAACATACAAATGCTTGTAACTTTTCACTGGAGCGTCAAAAAACCTTGAAATTTTGTAACAATAAAGTACTCGATACTCTTGCCAATTTATTATATCGCTCAAAGCTTTGCAATGCTTGAGTACTATAACAAACACTGATAAAACTTCAAATGGCCCTTACTTCTATACGGTGCATCCTATTCCTATCAAAGTTTCCAACATGCAAATGCTTCTAACTTTTTACTGGAGCGTCAAAAAACCTTGAAATTTTGGAACAATAAAGTACTCGAGCCTCTTGTCAATTTAAGCTATCGCGCAAAGCTATGCTACCCTTGAGTCCCAAATCAAACACTGATAAAACTTCAAAGGGCCCCAACTTCTATACGGTACGTCCTCCACCTATCAAAGTTTGCAACATACAAATGCTTGTAACTTTTTACTGGAGCGTCAAAAAACCTTGAAATTTTCTAACAATAAAATACTCGAGAATCTTGCCAATTTAAGATATCGCTCAAAGCTATGCTACCCTTGAGTCCCATATTAAACACTGATAAAACTTCAAATGGCCCTAACTTCTATACGGTGCATCCTATACCTATCAAAGTTTGCAACATACAAATGCTTGTAACTTTTTACTAGAGCGTCATAAAACCTTGAAATTTTGGAACAATAAAGTACTCGAGGCTCTTGAGAATTTAAGATATCGCTCAAAGCTATGCTACCCTTGAGTCCCATATTAAACACTGATAAAACTTCAAATGGCCCTAACTTCTATACGGTACGTCCCACTCCTATCAAAGTTTGCAACATACAAATGCTTGTAACTTTTTACTGGAGCGTCATAAAACCTAGAATATTTGTAACAATAAAGTACTCGAGTCTCTCGTCAATTTAAGCTATCGCTCAAAGCTATGCTACCCTTGACTGCCAAACCAAACACTAATAAAACTTCAAATGGCCGTAACTTCTATACGGTACGCCCTACACCTATCAAAGTTTCCAACATACAAATGCTTGTAACTTTTTACTGGAGCGTCATAAAACCTTGAAATTTTGTAACAATAAAGTACTCGAGCCTCTTATCAATTTAAGCAATCGCTCAAAGCTATGCTACCCTTGAGTCCCAAATCAAACACTGATAAAACTTCAAATGGCCCTAACTTACATACGGTATGTCCTACACCTATCAAAGTTTGCCACATACAAATGCTTTTAACTTTTTACTGGAGCGTCATAAAACCTTGAAATTTTGTAACAATAAAGTAATCGAGCCTCTTGTCAATTTAGGCTATCGCTCAAAGCTATGATACCCCTGCGTCCCAAATCAAACACTGATAAAACTTCAAATGGCCGTAACTTCTATACGGTACGTCCTACACCTATCAAAGTTTGCATCATACAAATGCTTGTAACTTTTTACTGGAGCGTCATAAAACCTTGAAATTTTGTAACAATAAAGTACTCGAGCCTCTTGTCAATTTAAGATATCGCTCAAAGCTATGCTACCCTTGAGTCCCATATTAAACACTGATAAAACTTCAAATGGCCCTAACTTCTATACGGTGCATCCTATACCTATCAAAGTTTGCAACATACAAATTCTTGTAACTTTTTACTGGAGCGTCATAAAACCTTGAAATTTTGTAACAATAAAGTACTCGAGCCTCTTGTCAATTTAAGCTATCGCTCAAAGCTATGCTACCCTTGAGTACAAAATTAACCACTGATAAAACTTTAAATGGCCGTAACTTATATACGGTACGTCCTACACATATCAAAGTTTGCAACATACAAATGCTTGTAACTTTTTACTGGAGCGTCATAAAAACTTGAAATTTTGTAGCAATAAAGTACTCGAGCCTCTTGTCAATTTAAGCTATCGCTCAAAGCTATGCTACCCTTGAGTCCCAAATCAAACACTGATAAAACTTCAAATGGCCCTAACTTCTATACGGTACGCCCTACACCTATCAAAGTTTCCAACATACAAATGCTTGTTACTTTTTACTGGAACGTCATAAAACCTTGAAATTTTTTTACAATAAAGTACTCGAGCCTCTTGTCAATTTAAGTAATCGCTCAAAGCTGTGCTACCCTTGAGTCCCAAATCCAACACTGATAAAACATCAAATGGCCCTAACTTCTATACGGTACGTCCTACACCTATCAAAGTTTACAACATACAAATGGTTGTAACTTTTTACTGGAGCGTCATAAAACCTAGAAATTTTGTAAGAATAAAGTACTCGAGCCTCTTGTCAATTTAAACTATCGCGCAAAGCTATGCTACCCTTGAGTCCCAAATCAAACACTGATAAAACTTCAAATGGCCCTAACTTCTATACGGTACGTCCTACACCTATCAAAGTTTGCCACATACAAATGCTTGTAACTTTTTACTGGAGAATCATAAAACCTTGAAATTTTGTAACAATAAAGTACTCGAGCTTCTTGTCAATTTAAGCTATCGCTCAAAGCTATGATACCCTTGCGTCCCAAATCAAACACTGATAAAACTTCAAATGACCGTAACTTCTATACGGTACGACCTACACCTATCAAAGTTTGCAACATACAAATGCTTGTAACTTTTTACTGCAGTGTCATAAAACCTTGAAATTTTATAACAATAAAGTACTCGAGCCTCTTGTCAATTTAAGCTACCGCTCAAGGCTACCCTTGAGTCCCAAAACAAACACACATAAAACTTCAAATGGCCCCAACTTCTATACGGTACGTCCTACACTTATCAAAGTTTGCAACATACAAATGCTTGTAACTTTTTACTGCAGCGTCATAAAACCTTGAAATTTTATAACAATAAAGTACTCGAGCCTCTTGTCAATTTAAGCTACCGCTCAAGGCTACCCTTGAGTCCCAAAACAAACACACATAAAACTTCAAATGGCCCCAACTTCTATACGGTACGTCCTACACTTATCAAAGTTTGCAACATACAAATGCTTGTAACTTTTTACTAGAGCGTCATAAAACCTTGAAATTTTGGAACAATAAAGTACTCGAGGCTCTTGAGAATTTAAGATATCGCTCAAAGCTATGCTACCCTTGAGTCCCATATTAAACACTGATAAAACTTCAAATGGCCCTAACTTCTATACGGTACGTCCCACTCCTATCAAAGTTTGCAACATACAAATGCTTGTAACTTTTTACTGGAGCGTCATAAAACCTAGAATATTTGTAACAATAAAGTACTCGAGTCTCTCGTCAATTTAAGCTATCGCTCAAAGCTATGCTACCCTTGACTGCCAAACCAAACACTAATAAAACTTCAAATGGCCGTAACTTCTATACGGTACGCCCTACACCTATCAAAGTTTCCAACATACAAATGCTTGTAACTTTTTACTGGAGCGTCATAAAACCTTGAAATTTTGTAACAATAAAGTACTCGAGCCTCTTATCAATTTAAGCAATCGCTCAAAGCTATGCTACCCTTGAGTCCCAAATCAAACACTGATAAAACTTCAAATGGCCCTAACTTACATACGGTATGTCCTACACCTATCAAAGTTTGCCACATACAAATGCTTTTAACTTTTTACTGGAGCGTCATAAAACCTTGAAATTTTGTAACAATAAAGTAATCGAGCCTCTTGTCAATTTAGGCTATCGCTCAAAGCTATGATACCCCTGCGTCCCAAATCAAACACTGATAAAACTTCAAATGGCCGTAACTTCTATACGGTACGTCCTACACCTATCAAAGTTTGCATCATACAAATGCTTGTAACTTTTTACTGGAGCGTCATAAAACCTTGAAATTTTGTAACAATAAAGTACTCGAGCCTCTTGTCAATTTAAGATATCGCTCAAAGCTATGCTACCCTTGAGTCCCATATTAAACACTGATAAAACTTCAAATGGCCCTAACTTCTATACGGTGCATCCTATACCTATCAAAGTTTGCAACATACAAATTCTTGTAACTTTTTACTGGAGCGTCATAAAACCTTGAAATTTTGTAACAATAAAGTACTCGAGCCTCTTGTCAATTTAAGCTATCGCTCAAAGCTATGCTACCCTTGAGTACAAAATTAACCACTGATAAAACTTCAAATGGCCGTAACTTCTATACGGTACGTCCTACACATATCAAAGTTTGCAACATACAAATGCTTGTAACTTTTTACTGGAGCGTCATAAAAACTTGAAATTTTGTAGCAATAAAGTACTCGAGCCTCTTGTCAATTTAAGCTATCGCTCAAAGCTATGCTACCCTTGAGTCCCAAATCAAACACTGATAAAACTTCAAATGGCCCTAACTTCTATACGGTACGCCCTACACCTATCAAAGTTTCCAACATACAAATGCTTGTTACTTTTTACTGGAACGTCATAAAACCTTGAAATTTTTTTACAATAAAGTACTCGAGCCTCTTGTCAATTTAAGTAATCGCTCAAAGCTGTGCTACCCTTGAGTCCCAAATCCAACACTGATAAAACATCAAATGGCCCTAACTTCTATACGGTACGTCCTACACCTATCAAAGTTTACAACATACAAATGGTTGTAACTTTTTACTGGAGCGTCATAAAACCTAGAAATTTTGTAAGAATAAAGTACTCGAGCCTCTTGTCAATTTAAACTATCGCGCAAAGCTATGCTACCCTTGAGTCCCAAATCAAACACTGATAAAACTTCAAATGGCCCTAACTTCTATACGGTACGTCCTACACCTATCAAAGTTTGCCACATACAAATGCTTGTAACTTTTTACTGGAGAATCATAAAACCTTGAAATTTTGTAACAATAAAGTACTCGAGCTTCTTGTCAATTTAAGCTATCGCTCAAAGCTATGATACCCTTGCGTCCCAAATCAAACACTGATAAAACTTCAAATGACCGTAACTTCTATACGGTACGACCTACACCTATCAAAGTTTGCAACATACAAATGCTTGTAACTTTTTACTGCAGCGTCATAAAACCTTGAAATTTTATAACAATAAAGTACTCGAGCCTCTTGTCAATTTAAGCTACCGCTCAAGGCTACCCTTGAGTCCCAAAACAAACACACATAAAACTTCAAATGGCCCCAACTTCTATACGGTACGTCCTACACTTATCAAAGTTTGCAACATACAAATGCTTGTAACTTTTTACTGGAGCGTCATAAAACCTTGAAATTTTGTAACAATAAAGTACTCGAGCCTCTTGTCAATTTAAGCTATCGCTCAAAGCTATGCTAACTTTGAGTCCCAAATCAAACACTGATAAAACTTCAAATGGCCCTAACTTCTATACGGTACGGCCTACACCTATCAAAGTTTGCAACATACAAATGCTTGTAACTTTTACTGGAGCGTCAAAAAACCTTGAAATTTTGTAACAATAAAGTACTCGAGCCTCTTGTCAATTTAAGCTATCGCTCAAAGCTATGCTACCCTTGAGTCCCAAATCAAACACTGATAAAACTTCAAATGGCTCTAACTTCTATACGGTACGTCCTCCACCTATCAAAGTTTGCAATATACAAATGCTTGTAACTATTTACTGGAGCGTCGTAAAACCTTGAAATTTTGTAACAATAAAGTACTCGAGCCTCTTGACAATTTAAGATATCTCTCAAAGCTATGCTACCCTTGAGTCCCAAATCAAACACTGATAAAACTTCAAATTGCCCTAACTTCTATACGGTGCATCCTATACCTATCAAAGTTTGCAACATACAAATGCTTGTAACTTTTTACTGTGGCGTCATAAAACCTTGAAATTTTGTAACAATAAAGTGCTCGAGCCTCTTGTCAATTTAAGCTGTCGCTCGAAGCTATGCTACCTTTGAGTCCCAAATCTAACACTGATAAAACATCAAATGGCCCTAACTTCTATACGGTACGTCCTACACCTATCAAAGTTTGCAACATACAAATGCTTGTAACTTTTTACTGTGGCGTCATAAAACCTTGAAATTTTGTAACAATAAAGTGCTCGAGCCTCTTGTCAATTTAAGCTGTCGCTCAAAGCTATGCTACCTTTGAGTCCCAAATCCAACACTGATAAAACATCAAATGGCCCTAACTTCTATACGGTACGTCCTACACCTATCAAAGTTTGCAACATACAAATGCTTGTAACTTTTTACTGGAGCGTCATAAAACCTTGAAATTTTGTAACAATAAAGTACTCGAGCCTCTTGTCAATTTAAGCTATCGCTCAAAGCTATGATACCCCTGCGTCCCAAATCAAACACTGATAAAACTTCAAATGGCCCTAACTTCTATACGGTACGTCCTACACCTATCAAAGTTTGCAACATACAAATGCTTGTAACTATTTACTGGAGCGTCGTAAAACCTTGAAATTTTGTAACAATAAAGTACTCGAGCCTCTTGTCAATTTAAGATATCGCTCAAAGCTGTGCTACCCTTGAGTCCCAAATCCAACACTGATAAAACATCAAATGGCCCTAACTTCTATACGGTACGTCCTACACCTATCAAAGTTTACAACATACAAATGCTTGTAACTTTTTACTGGAGCGTCATAAAACCTTGAAATTTTGTAACAATAAAGTACTCGAGCCTCTTGTCAATTTAAGCTACCGCTCAAGGCTACCCTTGAGTCCCAAAACAAACACACATAAAACTTCAAATGGCCCCAACTTCTATACGGTACGTCCTACACTTATCAAAGTTTGCAACATACAAATGCTTGTAACTTTTTATTGGAGCGTCATAAAACCTTGAAATTTTGTAACAATAAAGTACTCGAGCCTCTTGTCAATTTAAGCTATCGCTCAAAGCTATGCTAACTTTGAGTCCCAAATCAAACACTGATAAAACTTCAAATGGCCCTAACTTCTATACGGTACGGCCTACACCTATCAAAGTTTGCAACATACAAATGCTTGTAACTTTTACTGGAGCGTCAAAAAACCTTGAAATTTTGTAACAATAAAGTACTCGAGCCTCTTGTCAATTTAAGCTATCGCTCAAAGCTATGCTACCCTTGAGTCCCAAATCAAACACTGATAAAACTTCAAATGGCTCTAACTTCTATACGGTACGTCCTCCACCTATCAAAGTTTGCAATATACAAATGCTTGTAACTATTTACTGGAGCGTCGTAAAACCTTGAAATTTTGTAACAATAAAGTACTCGAGCCTCTTGACAATTTAAGATATCTCTCAAAGCTATGCTACCCTTGAGTCCCAAATCAAACACTGATAAAACTTCAAATTGCCCTAACTTCTATACGGTGCATCCTATACCTATCAAAGTTTGCAACATACAAATGCTTGTAACTTTTTACTGTGGCGTCATAAAACCTTGAAATTTTGTAACAATAAAGTGCTCGAGCCTCTTGTCAATTTAAGCTGTCGCTCGAAGCTATGCTACCTTTGAGTCCCAAATCTAACACTGATAAAACATCATATGGCCCTAACTTCTATACGGTACGTCCTACACCTATCAAAGTTTGCAACATACAAATGCTTGTAACTTTTTACTGTGGCGTCATAAAACCTTGAAATTTTGTAACAATAAAGTGCTCGAGCCTCTTGTCAATTTAAGCTGTCGCTCAAAGCTATGCTACCTTTGAGTCCCAAATCCAACACTGATAAAACATCAAATGGCCCTAACTTCTATACGGTACGTCCTACACCTATCAAAGTTTACAACATACAAATGCTTGTAACTTTTTACTGGAGCGTCATAAAACCTTGAAATTTTGTAACAATAAAGTACTCGAGCCTCTTGTCAATTTAAGCTATCGCTCAAAGCTATGATACCCCTGCGTCCCAAATCAAACACTGATAAAACTTCAAATGGCCCTAACTTCTATACGGTACGTCCTACACCTATCAAAGTTTGCAACATACAAATGCTTGTAACTATTTACTGGAGCGTCGTAAAACCTTGAAATTTTGTAACAATAAAGTACTCGAGCCTCTTGTCAATTTAAGATATCGCTCAAAGCTGTGCTACCCTTGAGTCCCAAATCCAACACTGATAAAACATCAAATGGCCCTAACTTCTATACGGTACGTCCTACACCTATCAAAGTTTGCAACATACAAATGCTTGTAACTTTTTACTGGAGCGTCATAAAACATTGAAATTTTGTAACAATAAAGTACTCGAGCCTCCTGTCAATTTAAGCTATCGCTCAAAGCTATACTACCCTTGAGTCCCAAATCAAACACTAATAAAACTTCAAATGGCCCTAACTTCTATACGGTACTTCCTACACCTATCAAAGTTTGAAACATACAAATGCTTGTAACTTTTTACTAGAGCGTCATAAAACATTGAAATTTTGTAACAATAAAGTACTCGAGCCTCTTGCCAATTTAAGTTATCGCTCAAAGCTATGCTACCCTTGAGTCCCAAATCAAACACTGATAAAACATCAAATGGCCCTGACTTCTATACGGTGCATCCTATACCTATCAAAGTTTGCAACATACAAATTCTTGTAACTTTTTACTGGAGCGTCATAAAACCTTGAAATTTTGTAACAATAAAGTACTCGAGCCTCTTGTCAATTTAAGCTATCGCTCAAAGCTATGCTACCCTTGAGTACCAAATTAACCACTGATAAAACTTCAAATGGCCCTAACTTCTATACGGTACGTCCCACTCCTATCAAAGTTTGCACCATACAAATGCTTGTAACTTTTTACTGGAGCGTCCTAAAACCAAGAATATTTGTAACAATAAAGTACTCGAGCCTCTCGTCAATTTAAGCTATCGCTCAAAGCTATGCTACCCTTGAGTCCCAAACCAATAACTGATAAAACTTCAAATGGCCGTAACTTATATACGGTACGTCCTACACCTATCAAAGTTTGAAACATACAAATGCTTGTAACTTTTTACTAGAGCGTCATAAAACATTGAAATTTTGTAACAATAAAGTACTCGAGCCTCTTGTCAATTTAAGCTATCGCTCAAAGCTATGCTACCCTTGACTCCCAAATGAAACACTGATAAAACTTCAAATGCCGCTAACTTCTATACGGTACGTCCTACACCTATCAAAGTTTGCAACAAACAAATGATTGTAACTTTTACTGGAGCGTCATAAAACCTTGAAATTTTGTAACAATAAAGTACTCGAGCCTCTTGTCAATTTAAGATATCGTTGAAAGCTATGCTACCCTTGAGTCCCAAATCAAACACTGATAAAACTTTAAATTGCCCTAACTTATATATGGTGCAACCTATAGCTATCAAAGTTTGCAACATACAAATGCTTGTAACTTTTTACTGGAGCGTCATAAAACCTTGAAATTTTGTAACAATAAAGTGCTCGAGCCTCTTGTCAATTTAAGCTATCGCTCAAAGCTATGCTACCCTTGAGTCCCAACTCCAACACTGATAAAACATCAAACGGCCCTAACTTCTATACGGTACGTCCTACACCTAACAAAGTTTACAACATACAAATGCTTGTAACTTTTTACTGGAGCGTCATAAAAGCTAGAAATTTTGTAAGAATAAAGTACTCGAGCCTCTTGTCAATTTAAGCTATCGCTCAAAGCTATGCTACCCTTGAGTCCCAAACCAAATACTGATACAACTTTAAATGGCCCTAACTTCTATACGGTGCATCCTATACCTATCAAAGTTTGCAACATACAAATGCTTGTAACTTTTTACTGGAGCGTCATAAAACCTTGAAATTTTATAACAATAAAGAACTCGAGCCTCTTGTCAATTTAAGCTATCCCTCAAAGCTATACTACCCTTGAGACCCAAATCAAACACTAATAAAACTTCAAATGGCCCTAACTTCTATACGGTACGTCCTACACCTATCAAAGTTTGAAACATACAAATGGTTGTAACTTTTTACTAGAGCATCATAAAACATTGAAATTTTGTAACAATAAAGTACTCGAGCCTCTTGCCAATTTAAGTTATCGCTCAAAGCTATGCTACCCTTGAGTCCCAAATCAAACACTGATAAAACTTCAAATGGCCCTAACTTCTATACGGTACGTCCTACACCTACCAAAGTTTGCAACATACAAATGCTTGTAAATTTTTACTGGAGCGTCATAAAACATTGAAATTTTGTAACAATAAAGTACTCGAGCCTCTTGTCAATTTAAGCTATCGCTCAAAGCTATGCTACCCTTGAGTACCAAATTAACCACTGATAAAACTTCAAATGGCCCTAACTTCTCTACGGTACGTCCCAATCCTATCAAAGTTTGCAACATACAAATGCTTGTAACTTTTTACTGGAGCGTCATAAAACCTAGAAAATTTGTAACAATAAAGTACACGAGCCTCTCGTCAATTTAAGCTATCGCTCAAAGCTATGCTACCCTTGAGTCCCAAGCCAAACACTGATAAAACTTCAAATGGCCGTATCTTCTATACGGTACGTCCTACACCTATCAAAGTTTGAAACATACAAATGCTTGTAACTTTTTACTAAAGCGTCATAAAACATTGAAATTTTGTAACAATAAAGTACTCGAGCCTCCTGTCAATTTAAGCTATCGCTCAAAGCTATACTACCCTTGAGTCCCAAATCAAACACTGATAAAACATCAAATGACCCTAACTTCTATACGGTGCATCCTATACCTATCAAAGTTTGCAACATACAAATGCATGTAACTTTTTACTGGAGCGTCATAAAACCTTGAAATTTTATAACAATAAAGAACTCGAGCCTCTTGTCAATTTAAGTTATCCCTCAAAGCTATACTACCCTTGAGTCCCAAATCAAACACTAATAAAACTTCAAATGGCCCTAACTTCTATACGGTACGTCCTACACCTATCAAAGTTTGAAACATACAAATGGTTGTAACTTTTCACTAGAGCGCCATAAAACATTGAAATTTTGTAACAATAAAGTACTCGAGCCTCTTGCCAATTTAAGTTATCGGTCAAGGCTATGCTACCCTTGAGTCCCAAATCAAACACTGATAAAACTTCAAATGGCCCTAACTTCTATACGGTACGTCCTACACCTACCAAAGTTTGCAACATACAAATGCGTGTAACTTTTAACTGGAGCGTCATAAAATCTTGAAATTTTGTAACAATAAAGTACTCGAGCCTCTTGTCAATTTAAGCTATCGCTCAAAGCTATACTACCCTTGAGTCCCAAATCAAACACTAATAAAACTTCAAATGGCCCTAAATTCTATATGGTACTTCCTTCACCTATCAAAGTTTGAAACATACAAATGGTTGTAACTTTTTACTAGAGCGTCATAAAACATTGAAATTTTGTAACAATAAAGTACTCGAGCCTCTTGCCAATTTAAGTTATCGCTCAAAGCTATGCTACCCTTGAGTCCCAAATCAAACACTGATAAAACATCAAATGGCCCTAACTTCTATACGGTACGTCCTACACCTACCAAAGTTTGCAACGTACAAATACTTGTAACTTTTTACTGGAGCGTCATAAAACATTGAAATTTTGTAACAATAAAGTACTCGCACCTCCTGTCAATTTAAGCTATCGCTCAAAGCTATACTACCCTTGAGTCCCAAATCAAACACTAATAAAACTTCAATGGCCCTACCTTCTATATGGTACTTCCTACACCTATCAAAGTTTGAAACATACAAATTCTTGTAACTTTTTACTAGAGCGTCATAAAACATTGAAATTTTGTACAAATAAAGTACTCGAGCCTCTTGTCAATTTAAGATATCGCTCAAAGCTATGCTACCCTTGAGTCCCAAATCAAACACTGATAAAACGTCAAATGGCCCTAACTTCTATACGGTACGTCCTACTCCTATCAAAGTTTGCAACATACAAATGCTTGTAACTTTTACTGGAGCGTCATAAAACCTAGAATATTTGTAACAATAAAGTACTCGAGCCTCTCGTCAATTTAAGCTATCGCTCAAAGCTATGCTACCCTTGAGACCCAAACCAAACACTGATAAAACTTCAAATGGCCGTAACTTCTATACGGTACGTCCTACACCTATCAAAGTTTAAAACATACAAATACTTGTAACTTTTTACTAGAGCGTCATAAAACATTGAAATTTTGTAACAATAAAGTACTCGAGCCTCCTGTCAATTTAAGCTATCGCTCAAAGCTATACTACCCTTGAGTCCCAAATCAAACGCTAATAAAACTTCAAATGGCCCTAACTTCTATACGATACGTCCTACACCTATCAAAGTTTGAAACATACAAATGCTTGTAACTTTTTACTAGAGCGTCATAAAACATTGAAATTTTGTAACAATAAAGTACTCGAGCCTCTCGTCAATTTAAGCTATCGCTCAAAGCTATGCTACCCTTGAGTCCCAAATCAAACACTAATAAAACTTCAAATGGCCCTAACTTCTATACGGTACGTCCCACACCTATCAAAGTTTGAAACATACAAATGGTTGTAACTTTTCACTAGAGCGCCATAAAACATTGAAATTTTGTAACAATAAAGTACTCGAGCCTCTTGCCAATTTAAGTTATCGCTCAAAGCTATGCTACCCTTGAGTCCCAAATCAAACACTGATAAAACTTCAAATGGCCCTAACTTCTATACGGTACGTCCTACACCTACCAAAGTTTGCAACATACAAATGCTTGTAACTTTTAACTGAAGCGTCATAAAATCTTGAAATTTTGTAACAATAAAGTACTCGAGCCTCTTGTCAATTTAAGCTATCGCTCAAAGCTATACTACCCTTGAGTCCCAAATCAAACACTAATAAAACTTCAAATGGCCCTAAATTCTATATGGTACTTCCTTCACCTATCAAAGTTTGAAACATACAAATGCTTGTAACTTTTTACTAGAGCGTCATAAAACATTGAAATTTTGTAACAATAAAGTACTCGAGCCTCTTGCCAATTTAAGTTATCGCTCAAAGCTATGCTACCCTTGAGTCCCAAATCAAACACTGATAAAACATCAAATGGCCCTAACTTCTATACGGTACGTCCTACACCTACCAAAGTTTGCAACATACAAATACTTGTAACTTTTTACTGGAGCGTCATAAAACATTGAAATTTTGTAACAATAAAATACTCGCGCCTCCTGTCAATTTAAGCTATCGCTCAAAGCTATACTACCCTCGAGTCCCAAATCAAACACTAATAAAACTTCAAATGGCCCTAACTTCTATATGGTACTTCCTACACCTATCAAAGTTTGAAACATACAAATTCTTGTAACTTTTTACTAGAGCGTCATAAAACATTGAAATTTTGTAAAAATAAAGTACTCGAGCCTCTTGTCAATTTAAGATATCGCTCAAAGCTATGCTACCCTTGAGTCCCAAATCAAACACTGATAAAACTTCAAATGGCCCTAACTTCTATACGGTACGTCCTACACCTATCAAAGTTTGCAACATACAAATGCTTGTAACTTTTACTGGAGCGTCAAAAAACCTTGAAATTTTGTAACAATAAAGTACTCGAGCCTCTTGTCAATTTAAGTTATCGCTCAAAGCTATGCTACCCTTGAGTACCAAATTAACCACTGATAAAACTTCAAATGGCCCTAACTTCTATACGGTACGTCCCACTGCTATCACAGTTTGCAACATACAAATGCTTGTAACTTTTTACTGGAGCGTCATAAAACCTAGAATATTTGTAACAATAAAGTACTCGAGCCTCTCGTCAATTTAAGCTATCGCTCAAAGCTATGCTACCCTTGAGACCCAAACCAAACACTGATAAAACTTCAAATGGCCGTAACTTCTATACGGTACGTCCTACACCTATCAAAGTTTAAAACATACAAATGCTTGTAACTTTTTACTAGAGCGTCATACAACATTGAAATTTTGTAACAATAAAGTACTCGAGCCTCCTGTCAATTTAAGCTATCGCTCAAAGCTATACTACCCTTGAGTCCCAAATCAAACACTAATAAAACTTCAAATGGCCCTAACTTCTATACGGTACGTCCTACACCTATCAAAGTTTGAAACATACAAATGCTTGTAACTTTTTACTAGAGCGTCATAAAACATTGAAATTTTGTAACAATAAAGTACTCGAGCCTCTCGTCAATTTAAGCTATCGCTCAAAGCTATGCTACCCTTGAGACCCAAACCAAACACTGATAAAACTTCAAATGGCCCTAACTTCTATACGGTACTTCCTACACTTATCAAAGTTTGAAACATACAAATGCTTGTAACTTTTTACTGGAGCGACATAAAACCTTGAAATTTTGTAACAATAAAGTACTCGAGCCTCTTGCCAATTTAAGATATCGCTCAAAGCTATACTACCCTTGAGTCCCAGATCAAACACTGATAAAACATCAAATGACCCTAACTTCTATACGGTGCATCCTATACCTATCAAAGTTTGCAACATACAAATCCATGTAACTTTTTACTGGAGCGTCATAAAACCTTGAAATTTTATAACAATAAAGAAGTCGAGCCTCTTGTCAATTTAAGCTATCCCTCAAAGCTATACTACCCTTGAGTCCCAAATCAAACACTAATAAAACTTCAAATGGCCCTAACTTCTATACGGTACGTCCTACACCTATCAAAGTTTGAAACATACAAATGGTTGTAACTTTTCACTAGAGCGCCATAAAACATTGAAATTTTGTAACAATAAAGTACTCGAGCCTCTTGCCAATTTAAGTTATCGCTCAAAGCTATGCTACCCTTGAGTCCCAAATCAAACACTGATAAAACTTCAAATGGCCCTAACTTCTATACGGTACGTCCTACACCTACCAAAGTTTGCAACATACAAATGCTTGTAACTTTTAACTGGAGCGTCATAAAATCTTGAAATTTTGTAACAATAAAGTACTCGAGCCTCTTGTCAATTTAAGCTATCGCTCAAAGCTATACTACCCTTGAGTTCCAAATCAAACACTAATAAAACTTCAAATGGCCCTAAATTCTATATGGTACTTCCTTCACCTATCAAAGTTTGAAACATACAAATGCTTGTAACTTTTTACTAGAGCGTCATAAAACATTGAAATTTTGTAACAATAAAGTACTCGAGCCTCTTGCCAATTTAAGTTATCGCTCAAAGCTATGCTACCCTTGAGTCCCAAATCAAACACTGATAAAACATCAAATGGCCCTAACTTCTATACGGTACGTCCTACACCTACCAAAGTTTGCAACATACAAATACTTGTAACTTTTTACTGGAGCGTCATAAAACATTGAAATTTTGTAACAATAAAGTACTCGCGCCTCCTGTCAATTTAAGCTATCGCTCAAAGCTATACTACCCTCGAGTCCCAAATCAAACACTAATAAAACTTCAAATGGCCCTAACTTCTATATGGTACTTCCTACACCTATCAAAGTTTGAAACATACAAATTCTTGTAACTTTTTACTAGAGCGTCATAAAACATTGAAATTTTGTAAAAATAAAGTACTCGAGCCTCTTGTCAATTTAAGATATCGCTCAAAGCTATGCTACCCTTGAGTCCCAAATCAAACACTGATAAAACTTCAAATGGCCCTAACTTCTATACGGTACGTCCTACACCTATCAAAGTTTGCAACATACAAATGCTTGTAACTTTTACTGGAGCGTCAAAAAACCTTGAAATTTTGTAACAATAAAGTACTCGAGCCTCTTGTCAATTTAAGTTATCGCTCAAAGCTATGCTACCCTTGAGTACCAAATCAACCACTGATAAAACTTCAAATGGCCCTAACTTCTATACGGTACGTCCCACTCCTATCACAGTTTGCAACATACAAATGCTTGTAACTTTTTACTGGAGCGTCATAAAACCTAGAATATTTGTAACAATAAAGTACTCGAGCCTCTCGTCAATTTAAGCTATCGCTCAAAGCTATGCTACCCTTGAGACCCAAACCAAACACTGATAAAACTTCAAATGGCCGTAACTTCTATACGGTACGTCCTACACCTATCAAAGTTTAAAACATACAAATGCTTGTAACTTTTTACTAGAGCGTCATAAAACATTGAAATTTTGTAACAATAAAGTACTCGAGCCTCCTGTCAATTTAAGCTATCGCTCAAAGCTATACTACCCTTGAGTCCCAAATCAAACACTAATAAAACTTCAAATGGCCCTAACTTCTATACGGTACGTCCTACACCTATCAAAGTTTGAAACATACAAATGCTTGTAACTTTTTACTAGAGCGTCATAAAACATTGAAATTTTGTAACAATAAAGTACTCGAGCCTCTCGTCAATTTAAGCTATCGCTCAAAGCTATGCTACCCTTGAGACCCAAACCAAACACTGATAAAACTTCAAATGGCCCTAACTTCTATACGGTACTTCCTACACCTATCAAAGTTTGAAACATACAAATGCTTGTAACTTTTTACTAGAGCGTCATAAAACATTGAAATTTTGTAACAATAAAGTACTCGAGCCTCTTGCCAATTTAAGTTATCGCTCAAAGCTATGATACCCTTGAGTCCCAAATCAAACACTGATAAAACATCAAATGACCCTAACTTCTATACGGTGCATCCTATACCTATCAAAGTTTGCAACATACAAATGCATGTAACTTTTTACTGGAGCGTCATAAAACCTTGAAATTTTATAACAATAAAGAACTCGAGCCTCTTGTCAATTTAAGCTATCCCTCAAAGCTATACTACCCTTGAGTCCCAAATCAAACACTAATAAAACTTCAAATGGCCCTAACTTCTATACGGTACGTCCTACACCTATCAAAGTTTGAAACATACAAATGGTTGTAACTTTTCACTAGAGCGCCATAAAACATTGAAATTTTGTAACAATAAAGTACTCGAGCCTCTTGCCAATTTAAGTTATCGCTCAAAGCTATGCTACCCTTGAGTCCCAAATCAAACACTGATAAAACTTCAAATGGCCCTAACTTCTATACGGTACGTCCTACACCTACCAAAGTTTGCAACATACAAATGCTTGTAACTTTTAACTGAAGCGTCATAAAATCTTGAATTTTTGTAACAATAAAGTACTCGAGCCTCTTGTCAATTTAAGCTATCGCTCAAAGCTATACTACCCTTGAGTCCCAAATCAAACACTAATAAAACTTCAAATGGCCCTAAATTCTATATGGTACTTCCTTCACCTATCAAAGTTTGAAACATACAAATGCTTGTAACTTTTTACTAGAGCGTCATAAAACATTGAAATTTTGTAACAATAAAGTACTCGAGCCTCTTGCCAATTTAAGTTATCGCTCAAAGCTATGCTACCCTTGAGTCCCAAATCAAACACTGATAAAACATCAAATGGCCCTAACTTCTATACGGTACGTCCTACACCTACCAAAGTTTGCAACATACAAATACTTGTAACTTTTTACTGGAGCGTCATAAAACATTGAAATTTTGTAACAATAAAATACTCGCGCCTCCTGTCAATTTAAGCTATCGCTCAAAGCTATACTACCCTCGAGTCCCAAATCAAACACTAATAAAACTTCAAATGGCCCTACCTTCTATATGGTACTTCCTACACCTATCAAAGTTTGAAACATACAAATTCTTGTAACTTTTTACTAGAGCGTCATAAAACATTGAAATTTTGTAAAAATAAAGTACTCGAGCCTCTTGTCAATTTAAGATATCGCTCAAAGCTATGCTACCCTTGAGTCCCAAATCAAACACTGATAAAACTTCAAATGGCCCTAACTTCTATACGGTACGTCCTACACCTATCAAAGTTTGCAACATACAAATGCTTGTAACTTTTACTGGAGCGTCAAAAAACCTTGAAATTTTGTAACAATAAAGTACTCGAGCCTCTTGTCAATTTAAGTTATCGCTCAAAGCTATGCTACCCTTGAGTACCAAAATAACCACTGATAAAACTTCAAATGGCCCTAACTTCTATACGGTACGTCCCACTCCTATCACAGTTTGCAACATACAAATGCTTGTAACTTTTTACTAGAGCGTCATAAAACATTGAAATTTTGTAACAATAAAGTACTCGAGCCTCTCGTCAATTTAAGCTATCGCTCAAAGCTATGCTACCCTTGAGACCCAAACCAAACACTGATAAAACTTCAAATGGCCCTAACTTCTATACGGTACTTCCTACACTTATCAAAGTTTGAAACATACAAATGCTTGTAACTTTTTACTGGAGCGACATAAAACCTTGAAATTTTGTAACAATAAAGTACTCGAGCCTCTTGCCAATTTAAGTTATCGCTCAAAGCTATGCTACCCTTGAGTCCCAAATCAAACACTGATAAAACTTCAAATGGCCCCAACTTCTATACGGTACGTCCTACACCTACCAAAGTTTGCAACATACAAATGCTTGTAACTTTTAACTGGAGCGTCATAAAATCTTGAAATTTTGTAACAATAAAGTACTCGAGCCTCTTGTCAATTTAAGCTATCGCTCAAAGCTATACTACCCTTGAGTTCCAAATCAAACACTAATAAAACTTCAAATGGCCCTAAATTCTATATGGTACTTCCTTCACCTATCAAAGTTTGAAACATACAAATGCTTGTAACTTTTTACTAGAGCGTCATAAAACATTGAAATTTTGTAACAATAAAGTACTCGAGCCTCTTGCCAATTTAAGTTATCGCTCAAAGCTATGCTACCCTTGAGTCCCAAATCAAACACTGATAAAACATCAAATGGCCCTAACTTCTATACGGTACGTCCTACACCTACCAAAGTTTGCAACATACAAATACTTGTAACTTTTTACTGGAGCGTCATAAACCATTGAAATTTTGTAACAATAAAGTACTCGCGCCTCCTGTCAATTTAAGCTATCGCTCAAAGCTATACTACCCTCGAGTCCCAAATCAAACACTAATAAAACTTCAAATGGCCCTAACTTCTATATGGTACTTCCTACACCTATCAAAGTTTGCAACATACAAATGCTTGTAACTTTTACTGGAGCGTCAAAAAACCTTGAAATTTTGTAACAATAAAGTACTCGAGCCTCTTGTCAATTTAAGTTATCGCTCAAAGCTATGCTACCCTTGAGTACCAAATCAACCACTGATAAAATTTCAAATGGCCCTAACTTCTATACGGTACGTCCCACTCCTATCACAGTTTGCAACATACAAATGCTTGTAACTTTTTACTGGAGCGTCATAAAACCTAGAATATTTGTAACAATAAAGTACTCGAGCCTCTCGTCAATTTAAGCTATCGCTCAAAGCTATGCTACCCTTGAGACCCAAACCAAACACTGATAAAACTTCAAATGGCCGTAACTTCTATACGGTACGTCCTACACCTATCAAAGTTTAAAACATACAAATGCTTGTAACTTTTTACTAGAGCGTCATAAAACATTGAAATTTTGTAACAATAAAGTACTCGAGCCTCCTGTCAATTTAAGCTATCGCTCAAAGCTATACTACCCTTGAGTCCCAAATCAAACACTGATAAAACTTCAAATGGCCCTAACTTCTATACGGTACGTCCTACACCTATCAAAGTTTGCAACATACAAATGCTTGTAACTTTTACTGGAGCGTCAAAAAACCTTGAAATTTTGTAACAATAAAGTACTCGAGCCTCTTGTCAATTTAAGTTATCGCTCAAAGCTATGCTACCCTTGAGTACCAAATTAACCACTGATAAAACTTCAAATGGCCCTAACTTCTATACGGTACGTCCCACTCCTATCACAGTTTGCAACATACAAATGCTTGTAACTTTTTACTGGAGCGTCATAAAACCTAGAATATTTGTAACAATAAAGTACTCGAGCCTCTCGTCAATTTAAGCTATCGCTCAAAGCTATGCTACCCTTGAGACCCAAACCAAACACTGATAAAACTTCAAATGGCCGTAACTTCTATACGGTACGTCCTACACCTATCAAAGTTTAAAACATACAAATGCTTGTAACTTTTTACTAGAGCGTCATACAACATTGAAATTTTGTAACAATAAAGTACTCGAGCCTCCTGTCAATTTAAGCTATCGCTCAAAGCTATACTACCCTTGAGTCCCAAATCAAACACTAATAAAACTTCAAATGGCCCTAACTTCTATACGGTACGTCCTACACCTATCAAAGTTTGAAACATACAAATGCTTGTAACTTTTTACTAGAGCGTCATAAAACATTGAAATTTTGTAACAATAAAGTACTCGAGCCTCTCGTCAATTTAAGCTATCGCTCAAAGCTATGCTACCCTTGAGACCCAAACCAAACACTGATAAAACTTCAAATGGCCCTAACTTCTATACGGTACTTCCTACACTTATCAAAGTTTGAAACATACAAATGCTTGTAACTTTTTACTGGAGCGACATAAAACCTTGAAATTTTGTAACAATAAAGTACTCGAGCCTCTTGCCAATTTAAGTTATCGCTCAAAGCTATGCTACCCTTGAGTCCCAAATCAAACACTGATAAAACTTCAAATGGCCCTAACTTCTATACGGTACGTCCTACACCTACCAAAGTTTGCAACATACAAATGCTTGTAACTTTTAACTGGAGCGTCATAAAATCTTGAAATTTTGTAACAATAAAGTACTCGAGCCTCTTGTCAATTTAAGCTATCGCTCAAAGCTATACTACCCTTGAGTTCCAAATCAAACACTAATAAAACTTCAAATGGCCCTAAATTCTATATGGTACTTCCTTCACCTATCAAAGTTTGAAACATACAAATGCTTGTAACTTTTTACTAGAGCGTCATAAAACATTGAAATTTTGTAACAATAAAGTACTCGAGCCTCTTGCCAATTTAAGTTATCGCTCAAAGCTATGCTACCCTTGAGTCCCAAATCAAACACTGATAAAACATCAAATGGCCCTAACTTCTATACGGTACGTCCTACACCTACCAAAGTTTGCAACATACAAATACTTGTAACTTTTTACTGGAGCGTCATAAACCATTGAAATTTTGTAACAATAAAGTACTCGCGCCTCCTGTCAATTTAAGCTATCGCTCAAAGCTATACTACCCTCGAGTCCCAAATCAAACACTAATAAAACTTCAAATGGCCCTAACTTCTATATGGTACTTCCTACACCTATCAAAGTTTGCAACATACAAATGCTTGTAACTTTTACTGGAGCGTCAAAAAACCTTGAAATTTTGTAACAATAAAGTACTCGAGCCTCTTGTCAATTTAAGTTATCGCTCAAAGCTATGCTACCCTTGAGTACCAAATCAACCACTGATAAAATTTCAAATGGCCCTAACTTCTATACGGTACGTCCCACTCCTATCACAGTTTGCAACATACAAATGCTTGTAACTTTTTACTGGAGCGTCATAAAACCTAGAATATTTGTAACAATAAAGTACTCGAGCCTCTCGTCAATTTAAGCTATCGCTCAAAGCTATGCTACCCTTGAGACCCAAACCAAACACTGATAAAACTTCAAATGGCCGTAACTTCTATACGGTACGTCCTACACCTATCAAAGTTTAAAACATACAAATGCTTGTAACTTTTTACTAGAGCGTCATAAAACATTGAAATTTTGTAACAATAAAGTACTCGAGCCTCCTGTCAATTTAAGCTATCGCTCAAAGCTATACTACCCTTGAGTCCCAAATCAAACACTAATAAAACTTCAAATGGCCCTAACTTCTATACGGTACGTCCTACACCTATCAAAGTTTGAAACATACAAATGCTTGTAACTTTTTACTAGAGCGTCATAAAACATTGAAATTTTGTAACAATAAAGTACTCGAGCCTCTCGTCAATTTAAGCTATCGCTCAAAGCTATGCTACCCTTGAGACCCAAACCAAACACTGATAAAACTTCAAATGGCCCTAACTTCTATACGGTACTTCCTACACCTATCAAAGTTTGAAACATACAAATGCTTGTAACTTTTTACTAGAGCGTCATAAAACATTGAAATTTTGTAACAATAAAGTACTCGAGCCTCTTGCCAATTTAAGTTATCGCTCAAAGCTATGATACCCTTGAGTCCCAAATCAAACACTGATAAAACATCAAATGGCCCTAACTTCTATACGGTACGTCCTACACTTACGAAAGTTTGCAACATACAAATACTTGTAACTTTTTACTGGAGCGACATAAAACCTTGAAATTTTGTAACAATAAAGTACTCGAGCCTCTTGCCAATTTAAGATATCGCTCAAAGCTATGCTACCCTTGAGTCCCAAATCAAACACTGATAAAACATCAAATGGCCCTAACTTCTATACGGTACGTCCTACACCTACCAAAGTTTGCAACATACAAATGCTTGTAACTTTTAACTGGAGCGTCATAAAATCTTGAAATTTTGTAACAATAAAGTACTCGAGCCTCTTGTCAATTTAAGCTATCGCTCAAAGCTATACTACCCTTGAGTCCCAAATCAAACACTAATAAAACTTCAAATGGCCCTAAATTCTATATGGTACTTCCTTCACCTATCAAAGTTTGAAACATACAAATGCTTGTAACTTTTTACTAGAGCGTCATAAAACATTGAAATTTTGTAACAATAAAGTACTCGAGCCTCTTGCCAATTTAAGTTATCGCTCAAAGCTATGCTACCCTTGAGTCCCAAATCAAACACTGATAAAACATCAAATGGCCCTAACTTCTATACGGTACGTCCTACACCTACCAAAGTTTGCAACATACAAATACTTGTAACTTTTTACTGGAGCGTCATAAAACATTGAAATTTTGTAACAATAAAGTACTCGAGCCTCCTGTCAATTTAAGCTATCGCTCAAAGCTATACTACCCTTGAGTCCCAAATCAAACACTAATAAAACTTCAAATGGCCCTAACTTCTATACGGTACTTCCTACACCTATCAAAGTTTGAAACATACAAATTCTTGTAACTTTTTACTAGAGCGTCATAAAACATTGAAATTTTGTAACAATAAAGTACTCGAGCCTCTTGCCAATTTAAGTTATCGCTCAAAGCTATGCTACCCTTGAGTCCCAAATCAAACACTGATAAAACTTCAAATTGCCCTAACTTCTATACGGTGCATCCTATACCTATCAAAGTTTGCAACATACAAATGCTTGTAACTTTTTACTGGAGCGTCATAAAACCTTGAAATTTTATAACAATAAAGAACTCGAGCCTCTTGTCAATTTAAGCTATCCCTCAAAGCTATACTACCCTTGAGTCCCAAATCAAACACTAATAAAGCTTCAAATGGCCCTAACTTCTATACGGTACGTCCTACACCTATCAAAGTTTGAAACATACAAATGGTTGTAACTTTTTACTAGAGCGTCATAAAACATTGAAATTTTGTAACAATAAAGTACTCGAGCCTCTTGCCAATTTAGGTTATCGCTCAAAGCTATGCTACCCTTTTGTCCCAAATCAAACACTGATAAAACTTCAAATGGCCCTAACTTCTATACGGTACGTCCTACACCTACCAAAGTTTGCAACATACAAATGCTTGTAACTTTTAACTGGAGCGTCATAAAACCTTGAAATTTTGTAACAATAAAGTACTCGAGCCTCTTGTCAATTTAAGCTATCGCTCAAAGCTATGCTAACCTTGAGTCTTAAATCAAACACTGATAAAACTTCCAATGCCCCTAACTTCTATACGGTGCATCCTCTACTTATCAAAGTTTGCAACATACAAATTCTTGTTACTTTTTACTGGAGCGTCATAAAACCTTGAAATTTTGTAACAATAAAGTACTCGAGCCTCTTGTCAATTTAAGCTATCGCTCAAAGCTATGCTACCCTTGAGTACCAAATTAACCACTGATAAAACTTCAAATGGCCCTAACTTCTATAGGGTACGTCCCACTCCTATCACAGTTTGCAACATACAAATGCTTGTAACTTTTTACTGGAGCGTCATAAAACCTAGAATATTTGTAACAATAAAGTACTCGAGCCTCTCGTCAATTTAAGCTATCGCTCAAAGCTATGCTACCCTTGAGACCCAAACCAAACACTGATAAAACTTCAAATGGCCGTAATTTCTATACGGTACGTCCTACACCTATCAAAGTTTAAAACATACAAAAGCTTGTAACTTTTTACTAGAGCGTCATAAAACATTCAAATTTTGTAAAAATAAAGTACTCGAGCCTCCTGTCAATTTAAGCTATCGCTCAAAGCTATACTACCCTTGAGTCCCAAATCAAACACTAAAAAACTTCAAATGGCCCTAACTTCTATACGGTACGTCCTACACCTATCAAAGTTTGAAACATACAAATGCTTGTAACTTTTTACTAGAGCGTCATAAAACATTGAAATTTTGTAACAATAAAGTACTCGAGCCTCTTGCCAATTTAAGTTATCGCTCAAAGCTATGCTACCCTTGAGTCCAAAATCAAACACTGATAAAACATCAAATGGCCCTAACTTCTATACGGTACGTCCTACACCTACCAAAGATTGCAACATACAAATGCTTGTAACTTTTTACTGGAGCGTCATAAAACCTTGAAATTTTGTAACAATAAAGTACTCGAGCCTCTTGTCAATTTAAGCTATCGCTCAAAGCTATGCTAACCTTGAGTCTTAAATCAAACACTGATAAAACTTCCAATGCCCCTAACTTCTATACGGTGCATCCTCTACTTATCAAAGTTTGCAACATACAAATTCTTGTTACTTTTTACTGGAGCGTCATAAAACCTTGAAATTTTGTAACAATAAAGTACTCGAGCCTCTTGTCAATTTAAGCTATCGCTCAAAGCTATGCTACCCTTGAGTACCAAATTAACCACTGATAAAACTTCAAATGGCCCTAACTTCTATAGGGTACGTCCCACTCCTATCACAGTTTGCAACATACAAATGCTTGTAACTTTTTACTGGAGCGTCATAAAACCTAGAATATTGGTAACAATAAAGTACTCGAGCCTCTCGTCAATTTAAGCTATCGCTCAAAGCTATGCTACCCTTGAGACCCAAACCAAACACTGATAAAACTTCAAATGGCCGTAATTTCTATACGGTACGTCCTACACCTATCAAAGTTTAAAACATACAAAAGCTTGTAACTTTTTACTAGAGCGTCATAAAATATTCAAATTTTGTAAAAATAAAGTACTCGAGCCTCCTGTCAATTTAAGCTATCGCTCAAAGCTATACTACCCTTGAGTCCCAAATCAAACACTAAAAAACTTCAAATGGCCCTAACTTCTATACGGTACGTCCTACACCTATCAAAGTTTGAAACATACAAATGCTTGTAACTTTTTACTAGAGCGTCATAAAACATTGAAATTTTGTAACAATAAAGTACTCGAGCCTCTTGCCAATTTAAGTTATCGCTCAAAGCTATGCTACCCTTGAGTCCAAAATCAAACACTGATAAAACATCAAATGGCCCTAACTTCTATACGGTACGTCCTACACCTACCACAGATTGCAACATACAAATGCTTGTAACTTTTTACTGGAGCGTCATAAAACCTTGAAATTTTGTAACAATAAAGTACTCGAGCCTCTTGTCAATTTAAGCTATCGCTCAAAGCTATGCTACCCTTGAGTCCCAACTCAAACACTGATAAAACTTCCAATGGCCCTAACTTCTATACGGTACATCCTACACCTATCAAAATTTGCAACATGCAAATGCTTGTAGCTTTTTACTGGAGCGTCATAAAACCTTGAAATTTTGTAACAATAAAGTACCCCAGCCTCCTGTCAATTTAACCTATCGCTCAAAGCTATACTACCCATGAGTCCCAAATCAAACACTGATAAAACATCAAATGGCCCTAACTTCTATATGGTACATCGTACACCTATCAAAGTTTGCAACATACAAATGCTTGTAACTTTTTACTGCAGCGTCATAAAACCTTGAAATTTTATAACAATAAAGTTCTCGAGCCTCTTGTCAATTTAAGTTATCGCTCAAAGCTATGCTACCCTTGAGTCCCAATTCACACACTGATAAAACTTCAAATGGCCCTAACTTCTATACGGTCCGTCCTACACCTATCAAAGTTTGCAACATACAAATACTTGTAACTTTTTACTGGAGCGTCATAAAACCTTGAAATTTTGGAACAATAAAGTACTCGAGCCTCTTGTCAATTTAAGCTATCGCTCAAAGCTATGGTACCCTTGAGTCCCAAATTAACCACTGATAAAACTTCAAATGGCCCTAACTTCTATACGGTACGTCCCGCTCCTATCAAAGTTTTCAACATACAAATGCTTGTAACTTTTTACTGGAGCGTCATGAAACCCTGAAATTTTGAAACAATAAAGTACTCGAGCCTCTTGTCAATTTAAGCTATCGCTCAAAGCAATGCTACCCTTGAGTCCAAATCAAACACTAATAAAACTTCAAATAGCCCTAACTTCTATACGGTACGTCCTACACCTATCAAAGTTTGCAACATACAAATGCTTGTAACTTTTTACTGCAGCGTCATAAAACCTTGAAATTTTATAACAATAAAGTTCTCGAGCCTCTTGTCAATTTAAGTTATCGCTCAAAGCTATGCTACCCTTGAGTCCCAAATCACACACTGATAAAACTTCAAATGGCCCTAACTTCTATACGGTCCGTCCTACACCTATCAAAGTTTGCAACATACAAATACTTGTAACTTTTTACTGGAGCGTCATAAAACCTTGAAATTTTGTAACAATAAAGTACTCGAGCCTCTTGTCAATTTAAGATATCGCTCAAAGCTATGCTACCCTTGAGTCCCAAATCAAATACTGATAAAACTTCAAATGGCCCTAACTTCTATACGGTACGTCCTACACCTATCAAAATTTGCAACATACAAATGCTTGTAGCTTTTTACTGGAGCGTCATAAAACCTTGAAATTTTGTAACAATAAAGTACTCGAGCCTCCTTTCAATTTAAGCTATCGCTCAAAGCTATACTACCCCTGAGTCCCAAATCAAACACTGATAAAACATCAAATGGCAATAACTTCTATACGGTGAATCCTATACCTATCAAAGTTTGCAACATACAAATTCTTGTAACTTTTTACTGGAGCGTCATAAAACCTTGAAATTTTGTAACAATAAAGTACTCGAGCCTCTCGTCAATTTAACCTATCGCTCAAAGCTATGCTACCCTTGAGTCCCAAACCAAACACTGATAAAACTTCAAATGGCCGTAACTTCTATACGGTACGTCCTACACCTATCAAAGTTTGAAACATACAAATGCTTGTAACTTTTTACTAGAGCGTCATAAAACATTGAAATTTTGAAACAATAAAGTACTCGAGCCTCTTGTCAATTTAAGCTATCGCTCAAAGCAATGCTACCCTTGAGTCCAAATCAAACACTAATAAAACTTCAAATAGCCCTAACTTCTATACGGTACGTCCTACACCTATCAAAGTTTGCAACATACAAATGCTTGTAACTTTTTACTGCAGCGTCATAAAACCTTGAAATTTTATAACAATAAAGTACTCGAGCCTCTTGTCAATTTAAGTTATCGCTCAAAGCTATGCTACCCTTGAGTCCCAAATCACACACTGATAAAACTTCAAATGGCCCTAACTTCTATACGGTCCGTCCTACACCTATCAAAGTTTGCAACATACAAATACTTGTAACTTTTTACTGGAGCGTCATAAAACCTTGAAATTTTGTAACAATAAAGTACTCGAGCCTCTTGTCAATTTAAGATATCGCTCAAAGCTATGCTACCCTTGAGTCCCAAATCAAACACTGATAAAACTTCAAATGGCCCTAACTTCTATACGGTACGTCCTACACCTATCAAAATTTGCAACCTACAAATGCTTGTAGCTTTTTACTGGAGCGTCATAAAACCTTGAAATTTTGTAACAATAAAGTACTCGAGCCTCCTTTCAATTTAAGCTATCGCTCAAAGCTATACTACCCCTGTGTCCCAAATCAAACACTGATAAAACATCAAATGGCAATAATTTCTATACGGTGAATCCTATACCTATCAAAGTTTGCAACATACAAATTCTTGTAACTTTTTACTGGAGCGTCATAAAACCTTGAAATTTTGGAACAATAAAGTACTCGAGCCTCTTGTCAATATAAGCTATCGCTCAAAGCTATGGTACCCTTGAGTCCCAAATTAACCACTGATAAAACTTCAAATGGCCCTAACTTCTATACGGCACGTCCCACTCCTATCAAAGTTTTCAACATACAAATGCTTGTAACTTTTTACTGGAGCGTCATGAAACCCTGAAATTTTGAAACAATAAAGTACTCGAGCCTCTTGTCAATTTAAGCTATCGCTCAAAGCAATGCTACCCTTGAGTCCAAATCAAACACTAATAAAACTTCAAATAGCCCTAACTTCTATACGGTACGTCCTACACCTATCAAAGTTTGCAACATACAAATGCTTGTAACTTTTTACTGCAGCGTCATAAAACCTTGAAATTTTATAACAATAAAGTTCTCGAGCCTCTTGTCAATTTAAGTTATCGCTCAAAGCTATGCTACCCTTGAGTCCCAAATCACACACTGATAAAACTTCAAATGGCCCTAACTTCTATACGGTACGTCCTACACCTATCAAAATTTGCAACATACAAATGCTTGTAGCTTTTTACTGGAGCGTCATAAAACCTTGAAATTTTGTAACAATAAAGTACTCGAGCCTCCTTTCAATTTAAGCTATCGCTCAAAGCTATACTACCCCTGAGTCCCAAATCAAACACTGATAAAACATCAAATGGCAATAACTTCTATACGGTGAATCCTATACCTTTCAAAGTTTGCAACATACAAATTCTTGTAACTTTTTACTGGAGCGTCATAAAACCTTGAAATTTTGCAACAATAAAGTACTCGAGCCTCTCGTCAATTTAACCTATCGCTCAAAGCTATGCTACCCTTGAGTCCCAAACCAAACACTGATAAAACTTCAAATGGCCGTAACTTCTATACGGTACGTCCTACACCTATCAAAGTTTGAAACATACAAATGCTTGTAACTTTTTACTAGAGCGTCATAAAACATTGAAATTTTGTAACAATAAAGTCCTCGAGCCGCCTGTCAATTTAAGCTATCGCTCAAAGCTATACTACCCCTGAGTCCCAAATCAAACACTGATAAAACATCAAATGGCAATAACTTCTATACGGTGAATCCTATACCTATCAAAGTTTGCAACATACAAATTCTTGTAACTTTTTACTAGAGCGTCATAAATCCTTGAAATTTTGGAACAACAAAGTACTCGAGCCTCTTGTGAATTTAAGCTATCGCTCGAAGCTATGCTACCATTGAGTCCCAAATGAAACACTGATAAAACTTCAAATGGCCCTAACTTCTATACGGTACGTCCTACACCTATCAAAGTTTGCAACATACAATTGCTTGTAACTTTTTACTGCAGCGTCATGAAACCCTGAAATTTTGAAACAATAAAGTACTCGAGCCTCTTGTCAATTTAAGCTATCGCTCAAAGCTATGCTACCCTTGAGTCCTAAATCAAACACTGATAAAAATTCAAATGGCCCTAACTTCTATACGGTACGTCCTACACCTTCAAAGTTTGCAACATACAAATGCTTGTAACTTTTTACTGGAGCGTCATAAAACCTTGAAATTTTGTAACAATAAAGTACTCGAGCCTCTTGTCAATTTAAGTTATCGCTCAAAGCTATGCTACCCTTGAGTCCCAAATCACACACTGATAAAACTTCAAATGGCCCTAACTTCTATACGGTACGTCCTACACCTATCAAAGTTTGCAACCTACAAATGCTTGTAGCTTTTTACTGGAGCGTCATAAAACCTTGAAATTTTGTAACAATAAAGTACTCGAGCCTCCTTTCAATTTAAGCTATCGCTCAAAGCTATACTACCCCTGTGTCCCAAATCAAACACTGATAAAACATCAAATGGCAATAACTTCTATACGGTGAATCCTATACCTATCAAAGTTTGCAACATACAAATTCTTGTAACTTTTTACTGGAGCGTCATAAAACCTTGAAATTTTGGAACAATAAAGTACTCGAGCCTCTTGTCAATATAAGCTATCGCTCAAAGCTATGGTACCCTTGAGTCCCAAATTAACCACTGATAAAACTTCAAATGGCCCTAACTTCTATACGGCACGTCCCACTCCTATCAAAGTTTTCAACATACAAATGCTTGTAACTTTTTACTGGAGCGTCATGAAACCCTGAAATTTTGAAACAATAAAGTACTCGAGCCTCTTGTCAATTTAAGCTATCGCTCAAAGCAATGCTACCCTTGAGTCCAAATCAAACACTAATAAAACTTCAAATAGCCCTAACTTCTATACGGTACGTCCTACACCTATCAAAGTTTGCAACATACAAATGCTTGTAACTTTTTACTGCAGCGTCATAAAACCTTGAAATTTTATAACAATAAAGTTCTCGAGCCTCTTGTCAATTTAAGTTATCGCTCAAAGCTATGCTACCCTTGAGTCCCAAATCACACACTGATAAAACTTCAAATGGCCCTAACTTCTATACGGTACGTCCTACACCTATCAAAATTTGCAACATACAAATGCTTGTAGCTTTTTACTGGAGCGTCATAAAACCTTGAAATTTTGTAACAATAAAGTACTCGAGCCTCCTTTCAATTTAAGCTATCGCTCAAAGCTATACTACCCCTGAGTCCCAAATCAAACACTGATAAAACATCAAATGGCAATAACTTCTATACGGTGAATCCTATACCTTTCAAAGTTTGCAACATACAAATTCTTGTAACTTTTTACTGGAGCGTCATAAAACCTTGAAATTTTGCAACAATAAAGTACTCGAGCCTCTCGTCAATTTAACCTATCGCTCAAAGCTATGCTACCCTTGAGTCCCAAACCAAACACTGATAAAACTTCAAATGGCCGTAACTTCTATACGGTACGTCCTACACCTATCAAAGTTTGAAACATACAAATGCTTGTAACTTTTTACTAGAGCGTCATAAAACATTGAAATTTTGTAACAATAGAGTCCTCGAGCCGCCTGTCAATTTAAGCTATCGCTCAAAGCTATACTACCCCTGAGTCCCAAATCAAACACTGATAAAACATCAAATGGCAATAACTTCTATACGGTGAATCCTATACCTATCAAAGTTTGCAACATACAAATTCTTGTAACTTTTTACTAGAGCGTCATAAATCCTTGAAATTTTGGAACAACAAAGTACTCGAGCCTCTTGTGAATTTAAGCTATCGCTCGAAGCTATGCTACCATTGAGTCCCAAATGAAACACTGATAAAACTTCAAATGGCCCTAACTTCTATACGGTACGTCCTACACCTATCAAAGTTTGCAACATACAATTGCTTGTAACTTTTTACTGCAGCGTCATGAAACCCTGAAATTTTGAAACAATAAAGTACTCGAGCCTCTTGTCAATTTAAGCTATCGCTCAAAGCTATGCTACCCTTGAGTCCTAAATCAAACACTGATAAAAATTCAAATGGCCCTAACTTCTATACGGTACGTCCTACACCTTCAAAGTTTGCAACATACAAATGCTTGTAACTTTTTACTGGAGCGTCATAAAACCTTGAAATTTTGTAACAATAAAGTACTCGAGCCTCTTGTCAATTTAAGTTATCGCTCAAAGCTATGCTACCCTTGAGTCCCAAATCACACACTGATAAAACTTCAAATGGCCCTAACTTCTATACGGTACGTCCTACACCTATCAAAGTTTGCAACATACAAATGCTTGTAACTTTTTACTGGAGCGTCATAAAACCTTGAAATTTTGTAACAACAAAGTACTCGAGCCTCCTTTCAATTTAAGCTATCGCTCAAAGCTATACTACCCCTGTGTCCCAAATCAAACACTGATAAAACATCAAATGGCAATAACTTCTATACGGTGAATCCTATACCTATCAAAGTTTGCAACATACAAATTCTTGTAACTTTTTACTGGAGCGTCATAAAACCTTGAAATTTTGGAACAATAAAGTACTCGAGCCTCTTGTCAATATAAGCTATCGCTCAAAGCTATGGTACCCTTGAGTCCCAAATTAACCACTGATAAAACTTCAAATGGCCCTAACTTCTATACGGCACGTCCCACTCCTATCAAAGTTTTCAACATACAAATGCTTGTAACTTTTTACTGGAGCGTCATGAAACCCTGAAATTTTGAAACAATAAAGTACTCGAGCCTCTTGTCAATTTAAGCTATCGCTCAAAGCAATGCCACCCTTGAGTCCAAATCAAACACTAATAAAACTTCAAATAGCCCTAACTTCTATACGGTACGTCCTACACCTATCAAAGTTTGCAACATACAAATGCTTGTAACTTTTTACTGCAGCGTCATAAAACCTTGAAATTTTATAACAATAAAGTTCTCGAGCCTCTTGTCAATTTAAGTTATCGCTCAAAGCTATGCTACCCTTGAGTCCCAAATCACACACTGATAAAACTTCAAATGGCCCTAACTTCTATACGGTACGTCCTACACCTATCAAAATTTGCAACATACAAATGCTTGTAGCTTTTTACTGGAGCGTCATAAAACCTTGAAATTTTGTAACAATAAAGTACTCGAGCCTCCTTTCAATTTAAGCTATCGCTCAAAGCTATACTACCCCTGAGTCCCAAATCAAACACTGATAAAACATCAAATGGCAATAACTTCTATACGGTGAATCCTATACCTATCAAAGTTTGCAACATACAAATTCTTGTAACTTTTTACTGGAGCGTCATAAAACCTTGAAATTTTGTAACAATAAAGTACTCGAGCCTCTCGTCAATTTAACCTATCGCTCAAAGCTATGCTACCCTTGAGTCCCAAACCAAACACTGATAAAACTTCAAATGGCCGTAACTTCTATACGGTACGTCCTACACCTATCAAAGTTTGAAACATACAAATGCTTGTAACTTTTTACTAGAGCGTCATAAAACATTGAAATTTTGTAACAATAGAGTCCTCGAGCCGCCTGTCAATTTAAGCTATCGCTCAAAGCTATACTACCCCTGAGTCCCAAATCAAACACTGATAAAACATCAAATGGCAATAACTTCTATACGGTGAATCCTATACCTATCAAAGTTTGCAACATACAAATTCTTGTAACTTTTTACTAGAGCGTCATAAATCCTTGAAATTTTGGAACAACAAAGTACTCGAGCCTCTTGTGAATTTAAGCTATCGCTCGAAGCTATGCTACCATTGAGTCCCAAATGAAACACTGATAAAACTTCAAATGGCCCTAACTTCTATACGGTACGTCCTACACCTATCAAAGTTTGCAACATACAATTGCTTGTAACTTTTTACTGCAGCGTCATGAAACCCTGAAATTTTGAAACAATAAAGTACTCGAGCCTCTTGTCAATTTAAGCTATCGCTCAAAGCTATGCTACCCTTGAGTCCTAAATCAAACACTGATAAAAATTCAAATGGCCCTAACTTCTATACGGTACGTCCTACACCTTCAAAGTTTGCAACATACAAATGCTTGTAACTTTTTACTGGAGCGTCAAAAAACCTTGAAATTTTGTAACAATAAAGTACTCGAGCCTCTTGCCAATTTAAGATATCGCTCAAAGCTATGCTACCCTTGACTCCTATATCAAACACTGATAAAACTTCAAATGGCCCTAACTTCTATACGGTACGTCCTACACCTATCAAAGTTTGCAACATACAAATGCTTGTAACTTTTTACTGGAGCGTCATAAAACATTGAAATTTTGTAACAATAAAGTACTCGAGCCTCTTGTCAATTTAAGTTATCGCTCAAAGCTATGCTACCCTTGAGTCCCAAATCAAACACTGATAAAACTTCAAACGGCCCTAACTTCTATACGGTACGTCCTACACCTACCAAAGTTTGCAACATACAAATGCTTGTAACTTTTTACTAGAGCGCCATAAATCCTTGAAATTTTGGAACAATAAAGTACTCGAGCCTCTTGTCAATTTAAGCTATCGCTAAAAGCTATGGTACCCTTGAGTCCCAAATTAACCACTGATAAAACTTCAAATGGCCCTAACTTCTATACGGTACGTCCCACTCCTATCAAAGTTTTCAACATACAAATGCTTGTAACTTTTTACTGGAGCGTCATGAAACCCTGAAATTTTGAAACAATAAAGTACTCGAGCCTCTTGTCAATTTAAGCTATCGCTCAAAGCAATGCTACCCTTGAGTCCAAATCAAACACTAATAAAACTTCAAATAGCCCTAACTTCTATACTGTACGTCCTACACCTATCAAAGTTTGCAACATACAAATGCTTGTAACTTTTTACTGCAGCGTCATGAAACCCTGAAATTTTGAAACAATAAAGTACTCGAGCCTCTTGTCAATTTAAGCTATCGCTCAAAGCAATGCTACCCTTGAGTCCAAATCAAACACTAATAAAACTTCAAATAGCCCTAACTTCTATACTGTACGTCCTACACCTATCAAAGTTTGCAACATACAAATGCTTGTAACTTTTTACTGCAGCGTCATAAAACCTTGAAATTTTATAACAATAAAGTACTCGAGCCTCTTGTCAATTTAAGCTATCGCTCAAAGCAATGCTACCCTTGAGTCCAAATCAAACACTAATAAAACTTCAAATAGCCCTAACTTCTATACGGTACGTCCCACTCCTATCAAAGTTTTCAACATACAAATGCTTGTAACTTTTTACTGGAGCGTCATAAAACCTTGAAATTTTGTAACAATAAAGTACTCGAGCCTCTCGTCAATTTAACCTATCGCTCAAAGCTATGCTACCCTTGAGTCCCAAACCAAACACTGATAAAACTTCAAATGGCCGTAACTTCTATACGGTACGTCCTACACCTATCAAAGTTTGAAACATACAAATGCTTGTAACTTTTTACTAGAGCGTCATAAAACATTGAAATTTTGAAACAATAAAGTACTCGAGCCTCTTGTCAATTTAAGCTATCGCTCAAAGCAATGCTACCCTTGAGTCCAAATCAAACACTAATAAAACTTCAAATAGCCCTAACTTCTATACGGTACGTCCTACACCTATCAAAGTTTGCAACATACAAATGCTTGTAACTTTTTACTGCAGCGTCATAAAACCTTGAAATTTTATAACAATAAAGTACTCGAGCCTCTTGTCAATTTAAGTTATCGCTCAAAGCTATGCTACCCTTGAGTCCCAAATCACACACTGATAAAACTTCAAATGGCCCTAACTTCTATACGGTCCGTCCTACACCTATCAAAGTTTGCAACATACAAATACTTGTAACTTTTTACTGAAGCGTCATAAAACCTTGAAATTTTGTAACAATAAAGTACTCGAGCCTCTTGTCAATTTAAGATATCGCTCAAAGCTATGCTACCCTTGAGTCCCAAATCAAACACTGATAAAACTTCAAATGGCCCTAACTTCTATACGGTACGTCCTACACCTATCAAAATTTGCAACCTACAAATGCTTGTAGCTTTTTACTGGAGCGTCATAAAACCTTGAAATTTTGTAACAATAAAGTACTCGAGCCTCCTTTCAATTTAAGCTATCGCTCAAAGCTATACTACCCCTGAGTCCCAAATCAAACACTGATAAAACATCAAATGGCAATAACTTCTATACGGTGAATCCTATACCTATCAAAGTTTGCAACATACAAATTCTTGTAACTTTTTACTGGAGCGTCATAAAACCTTGAAATTTTGGAGCAATAAAGTACTCGAGCCTCTTGTCAATTTAAGCTATCGCTCAAAGCTATGGTACCCTTGAGTCCCAAATTAACCACTGATAAAACTTCAAATGGCCCTAACTTCTATACGGTACGTCCCACTCCTATCAAAGTTTTCAACATACAAATGCTTGTAACTTTTTACTGGAGCGTCATGAAACCCTGAAACAATAAAGTACTCGAGCCTCTTGTCAATTTAAGCTATCGCTCAAAGCAATGCTACCCTTGAGTCCAAATCAAACACTAATAAAACTTCAAATAGCCCTAACTTCTATACGGTACGTCCTACACCTATCAAAGTTTGCAACATACAAATGCTTGTAACTTTTTACTGCAGCGTCATAAAACCTTGAAATTTTATAACAATAAAGTTCTCGAGCCTCTTGTCAATTTAAGTTATCGCTCAAAGCTATGCTACCCTTGAGTCCCAAATCACACACTGATAAAACTTCAAATGGCCCTAACTTCTATACGGTCCGTCCTACACCTATCAAAGTTTGCAACATACAAATACTTGTAACTTTTTACTGGAGCGTCATAAAACCTTGAAATTTTGTAACAATAAAGTACTCGAGCCTCTTGTCAATTTAAGATATCGCTCAAACCTATGCTACCCTTGAGTCCCAAATCAAACACTGATAAAACTTCAAATGGCCCTAACTTCTATACGGTACGTCCTACACCTATCAAAATTTGCAACATACAAATGCTTGTAGCTTTTTACTGGAGCGTCATAAAACCTTGAAATTTTGTAACAATAAAGTACTCGAGCCTCCTTTCAATTTAAGCTATCGCTCAAAGCTATACTACCCCTGAGTCCCAAATCAAACACTGATAAAACATCAAATGGCAATAACTTCTATACGGTGAATCCTATACCTATCAAAGTTTGCAACATACAAATTCTTGTAACTTTTTACTGGAGCGTCATAAAACCTTGAAATTTTGTAACAATAAAGTACTCGAGCCTCTCGTCAATTTAACCTATCGCTCAAAGCTATGCTACCCATGAGTCCCAAACCAAACACTGATAAAACTTCAAATGGCCGTAACTTCTATACGGTACGTCCTACACCTATCAAAGTTTGCAACATACAATTGCTTGTAACTTTTTACTGCAGCGTCATGAAACCCTGAAATTTTGAAACAATAAAGTACTCGAGCCTCTTGTCAATTTAAGCTATCGCTCAAAGCTATGCTACCCTTGAGTCCTAAATCAAACACTGATACAACTTCAAATGGCCCTAACTTCTATACGGTACGTCCTACACCTTCAAAGTTTGCAACATACAAATGCTTGTAACTTTTTACTGGAGCGTCATAAAACCTTGAAATTTTGTAACAATAAAGTACTCGAGCCTCTTGTCAATTTAAGTTATCGCTCAAAGCTATGCTACCCTTGAGTCCCAAATCACACACTGATAAAACTTCAAATGGCCCTAACTTCTATACGGTACGTCCTACACCTATCAAAGTTTGCAACATACAAATGCTTGTAACTTTTTACTGGAGCGTCATAAAACCTTGAAATTTTGTAACAATAAAGTACTCGAACCTCTTGTCAATTTAAGTTATCGCTCAAAGCTATGCTACCCTTGAGTCCCAAATCACACCCTGATAAAACTTCAAATGGCCCTAACCTCTATACGATCCGTCCTACACCTATCAAAATTTGCAACATACAATTGCTTGTAACTTTTTACTGGAGCGTCAAAAAACCTTGAAATTTTGTAACAATAAAGTACTCGAGCCTCTTGCCAATTTAAGATATCGCTCAAAGCTATGCTACCCTTGAGTCCTATATCAAACACTGATAAAACTTCAAATGGCCCTAACTTCTATACGGTACGTCCTACACCTATCAAAGTTTGCAACATACAAATGCTTGTAACTTTTTACTGGAGCGTCATAAAACATTGAAATTTTGTAACAATAAAGTACTCGAGCCTCTTGCCAATTTAAGTTATCGCTCAAAGCTATGCTACCCTTGAGTCCCAAATCAAACACTGATAAAACTTCAAACGGCCCTAACTTCTATACGGTACGTCCTACACCTACCAAAGTTTGCAACATACAAATGCTTGTAACTTTTTACTAGAGCGCCATAAATCCTTGAAATTTTGGAACAATAAAGTACTCGAGCCTCTTGTCAATTTAAGCTATCGCTAAAAGCTATGGTACCCTTGAGTCCCAAATTAACCACTGATAAAACTTCAAATGGCCCTAACTTCTATACGGTACGTCCCACTCCTATCAAAGTTTTCAACATACAAATGCTTGTAACTTTTTACTGGAGCGTCATGAAACCCTGAAATTTTGAAACAATAAAGTACTCGAGCCTCTTGTCAATTTAAGCTATCGCTCAAAGCAATGCTACCCTTGAGTCCAAATCAAACACTAATAAAACTTCAAATAGCCCTAACTTCTATACGGTACGTCCTACACCTATCAAAGTTTGCAACATACAAATGCTTGTAACTTTTTACTGCAGCGTCATAAAACCTTGAAATTTTATAACAATAAAGTACTCGAGCCTCTTGTCAATTTAAGTTATCGCTCAAAGCTATGCTACCCTTGAGTCCCAAATCACACACTGATAAAACTTCAAATGGCCCTAACTTCTATACGGTTCGTCCTACACCTATCAAAGTTTGCAACATACAAATACTTGTAACTTTTTACTGGAGCGTCATAAAACCTTGAAATTTTGTAACAATAAAGTACTCGAGCCTCTTGTCAATTTAAGATATCGCTCAAAGCTATGCTACCCTTGAGTCCCAAATCAAACACTGATAAAACTTCAAATGGCCCTAACTTCTATACGGTACGTCCTACACCTACCAAAGTTTGCAACATACAAATGCTTGTAACTTTTTACTGGAGCGTCATAAAACTTTGAAATTTTGTAACAATAAAGTACTCGAGCCTCTTGTCAATTTAAGCTATCGCTCAAAGCTATGCTACCCTTGAGTCCCAAATCACACACTGATAAAATTTCAAATGGCCCTAACTTCTATACGGTCCGTCCTACACCTATCAAAGTTTGCAACATACAAATACTTGTAACTTTTTACTGGAGCGTCATAAAACCTTGAAATTTTGTAACAATAAAGTACTCGAGCCTCCTTTCAATTTAAGCTATCGCTCAAAGCTATACTACCCCTGAGTCCCAAATCAAACACTGATAAAACATCAAATGGCCCTAACTTCTATATGGTACATCGTACACCTATCAAAGTTCGCAACATACAAATGCTTGTAACTTTTTACTAGAGCGTCATAAATCCTTGAAATTTTGGAACAACAAAGTACTCGAGCCTCTTGTGAATTTAAGCTATCGCTCGAACCTATGCTACCCTTGAGTCCCAAATGAAACACTGATAAAACTTCAAATAGCCCTAACTTCTATACGGTACGTCCTACACCTATCAAAGTTTGCAACATACAATTGCTTGTAACTTTTTACTGCAGCGTCATAAAACCTTGAAATTTTATAACAATAAAGTACTCGAGCCTCTTGTCAATTTAAGCTATCGCTCAAGGCTATGCTACCCTTGAGTCCTAAATCAAACACTGATAAAACTTCAAATGGCCCTAAGTTCTATACGGTACGTCCTACACCTTCAAAGTTTGCAACATACAAATGCTTGTAACTTTTTACTGGAGCGTCATAAAACCTTGAAATTTTGTAACAATAAAGTACTCGAGCCTCTTGTCAATTTAAGTTATCGCTCAAAGCTATGATACCCTTGAGTCCCAAATCACACACTGATAAAACTTCAAATGGCCCTAACTTCTATACGGTACGTCCTACACCTATCAAAGTTTGCAACATACAAATGCTTGTAACTTTTTACTGGAGCGTCATAAAACCTTGAAATTTTGTAACAATAAAGTACTCGAACCTCTTGTCAATTTAAGTTATCGCTCAAAGCTATGCTACCCTTGAGTCCCAAATCACACCCTGATAAAACTTCAAATGGCCCTAACCTCTATACGATCCGTCCTACACCTATCAAAATTTGCAACATACAAATGCTTGTAACTTTTTACTGGAGCGTCAAAAAACCTTGAAATTTTGTAACAATAAAGTACTCGAGCCTCTTGCCAATTTAAGATATCGCTCAAAGCTATGCTACCCTTGAGTCCTATATCAAACACTGATAAAACTTCAAATGGCCCTAACTTCTATACGGTACGTCCTACACCTATCAAAGTTTGCAACATACAAATGCTTGTAACTTTTTACTGGAGCGTCATAAAACATTGAAATTTTGTAACAATAAAGTACTCGAGCCTCTTGCCAATTTAAGTTATCGCTCAAAGCTATGCTACCCTTGAGTCCCAAATCAAACACTGATAAAACTTCAAACGGCCCTAACTTCTATACGGTACGTCCTACACCTACCAAAGTTTGCAACATACAAATGCTTGTAACTTTTTACTAGAGCGTCATAAATCCTTGAAATTTTGGAACAACAAAGTACTCGAGCCTCTTGTGAATTTAAGCTATCGCTCGAAGCTATGCTACCCTTGAGTCCCAAATCAAACACTGATAAAACTTCAAATGGCCCTAACTTCTATACGGTACGTCCTACACCTACCAAAGTTTGCAACATACAAATGCTTGTAACTTTTTACTGGAGCGTCATAAAACCTTGAAATTTTGTAACAATAAAGTACTCGAGCCTCTTGTCAATTTAAGCTATCGCTCAAAGCTATGCTACCCTTGAGTCCCAAATCAAACACTGATAAAACTTCCAATGCCCCTAACTTCTATACGGTGCATCCTATACCTATAAAAGTTTGCAACATACAAATTCTTGTAACTTTTTACTGGAGCGTCATAAAACCTTGAAATTTTGTAACAATAAAGTACTCGAGCCTCTTGTCAATTTAAGCTACCGCTTAAAGCTATGCTACCCTTGAGTACCAAATTAACCACTGATAAAACTTCAAATGGCCCTAACTTCTATACGGTACGTCCCACTCCTATCACAGTTTGCAACTTACAAATTTTTGTAACTTTTTACTGGAGCGTCATAAAACCTAGAATATTTGTAACAATAAAGTACTCGAGCCTCTCGTCAATTTAAGCTATCGCTCAAAGCTATGCTACCCTTGAGACCCAAACCAAACACTGATAAAACTTCAAATGGCCGTAACTTCTATACGGTACGTCCTACACCTATCAAAGTTTAAAACATACAAAAGCTTGTAACTTTTTACTAGAGCGTCATAAAACATTCAAATTTTGTAACAATAAAGTACTCGAGCCTCCTGTCAATTTAAGCTATCGCTCAAAGCTATACTACCCTTGAGTCCCAAATCAAACACTAATAAAACTTCAAATGGCCCTAACTTCTATACGGTACGTCCTACACCTATCAAAGTTTGAAACATAGAAATGCTTGTAACTTTTTACTAGAGCGTCATAAAACATTGAAATTTTGTAACAATAAAGTACTCGAGCCTCTTGCCAATTTAAGTTATCGCTCAAAGCTATGCTACCCTTGAGTCCAAAATCAAACACTGATAAAACATCAAATGGCCCTAACTTCTATACGGTACGTCCTGCACCTACCAAAGATTGCAACCTACAAATGCTTGTAACTTTTTACTGGAGCGTCATAAAACCTTGAAATTTTGTAACAATAAAGTACTCGAGCCTCTTGTCAATTTAAGCTATCGCTCAAAGCTATGCTACCCTTGAGTCCCAAATTAACCACTGATAAAACTTCAAATGGCCCTAACTTCTATACGGTACGTCCCACTCCTATCAAAGTTTGCAACATACAAATTCTTGTAACTTTTTACTGGAGCGTCATAAAACCTTGAAATTTTGTAACAATAAAGTACTCGAGCCTTTCGTCAATTTAACCTATCGCTCAAAGCTATGCTACCCTTGAGTCCCAAACCAAACACTGATAAAACTTCAAATGGCCGTAACTTCTATACGGTACGTCCTACACCTATCAAAGTTTGAAACATACAAATGCTTGTAACTTTTTACTAGAGCGTCATAAAACATTGAAATTTTGTAACAATAAAGTCCTCGAGCCGCCTGTCAATTTAAGCTATCGCTCAAAGCTATACTACCCCTGAGTCCCAAATCAAACACTGATGAAACATCAAATGGCCCTAACTTCTATATGGTACATCGTACACCTATCAAAGTTTGCAACATACAAATGCTTGTAACTTTTTACTAGAGCGTCATAAATCCTTGAAATTTTGGAACAACAAAGTACTCGAGCCTCTTGTGAATTTAAGCTATCGCTCGAAGCTATGCTACCCTTGAGTCCCAAATGAAACACTGATAAAACTTCAAATGGCCCTAACCTCTATACGGTACGTCCTACACCTATCAAAGTTTGCAACATACAATTGCTTGTAACTTTTTACTGCAGCGTCATAAAACCTTGAAATTTTATAACAATAAAGTACTCGAGCCTCTTGTCAATTTAAGCTATCGCTCAAAGCTATGCTACCCTTGAGTCCTAAATCAAACACTGATAAAACTTCAAATGGCCCTAACTTCTATACGGTACGTCCTACACCTTCAAAGTTTGCAACATACAAATGCTTGTAACTTTTTACTGGAGCGTCATAAAACCTTGAAATTTTGTAACAATAAAGTACTCGAGCCTCTTGTCAATTTAAGTTATCGCTCAAAGCTATGCTACCCTTGAGTCCCAAATCACACACTGATAAAACTTCAAATGGCCCTAACTTCTATACGGTACGTCCTACACCTATCAAAGTTTGCAACATACAAATGCTTGTAACTTTTTACTGGAGCGTCATAAAACCTTGAAATTTTGTAACAATAAAGTACTCGAACCTCTTGTCAATTTAAGTTATCGCTCAAAGCTATGCTACCCTTGAGTCCCAAATCACACCCTGATAAAACTTCAAATGGCACTAACCTCTATACGATCCGTCCTACACCTATCAAAATTTGCAACATACAAATGCTTGTAACTTTTTACTGGAGCGTCAAAAAACCTTGAAATTTTGTAACAATAAAGTACTCGAGCCTCTTGCCAATTTAAGATATCGCTCAAAGCTATGCTACCCATGAGTCCTATATCAAACACTGATAAAACTTCAAATGGCCCTAACTTTTATACGGTACATCCTACACCTATCAAAGTTTGCAACATACAAATGCTTGTAACTTTTTACTGGAGCGTCATAAAACATTGAAATTTTGTAACAATAAAGTACTCGAGCCTCTTGCCAATTTAAGTTATCGCTCAAAGCTATGCTACCCTTGAGTCCCAAATCAAACACTGATAAAACTTCAAATGGCCCTAACTTCTATACGGTACGTCCTACACCTACCAAAGTTTGCAACATACAAATGCTTGTAACTTTTTACTGGAGCGTCATAAAACCTTGAAATTTTGTAACAATAAAGTACTCGAGCCTCTTGCCAATTTAAGTTATCGCTCAAAGCTATGCTACCCTTGAGTCCCAAATCAAACACTGATAAAACTTCAAACGACCCTAACTTCTATACGGTACGTCCTACACCTACCAAAGTTTGCAACATACAAATGCTTGTAACTTTTTACTGGAGCGTCATAAAACCTTGAAATTTTGTAACAATAAAGTACTCGAGCCTCTTGTCAATTTAAGCTATCGCTCAAAGCTATGCTACCCTTGAGTCCCAAATTAACCACTGATAAAACTTCAAATGGCCCTAACTTCTATACGGTACGTCCTACACCTATCAAAGTTTGAAACATACAAATGCTTGTAACTTTTTACTAGAGCGTCATAAAACATTGAAATTTTGTAACAATAAAGTACTCGAGCCTCTTGCCAATTTAAGTTATCGCTCAAAGCTATGCTACCCTTGAGTCCAAAATCAAACACTGATAAAACATCAAATGGCCCTAACTTCTATACGGTACGTCCTGCACCTACCAAAGATTGCAACCTACAAATGCTTGTAACTGTTTACTGGAGCGTCATAAAACCTTGAAATTTTGTAACAATAAAGTACTCGAGCCTCTTGTCAATTTAAGCTATCGCTCAAAGCTATGCTACCCTTGAGTCCCAAATTAACCACTGATAAAACTTCAAATGGCCCTAACTTCTATACGGTACGTCCCACTCCTATCAAAGTTTGCAACATACAAATTCTTGTAACTTTTTACTGGAGCGTCATAAAACCTTGAAATTTTGTAACAATAAAGTACTCGAGCCTCTCGTCAATTTAACCTATCGCTCAAAGCTATGCTACCCTTGAGTCCCAAACCAAACACTGATAAAACTTCAAATGGCCGTAACTTCTATACGGTACGTCCTACACCTCTCAAAGTTTGAAACATACAAATGCTTGTAACTTTTTACTAGAGCGTCATAAAACATTGAAATTTTGTAACAATAAAGTCCTCGAGCCGCCTGTCAATTTAAGCTATCGCTCAAAGCTATACTACCCCTGAGTCCCAAATCAAACACTGATGAAACATCAAATGGCCCTAACTTCTATATGGTACATCGTACACCTATCAAAGTTTGCAACATACAAATGCTTGTAACTTTTTACTAGAGCGTCATAAATCCTTGAAATTTTGGAACAACAAAGTACTCGAGCCTCTTGTGAATTTAAGCTATCGCTCGAAGCTATGCTACCCTTGAGTCCCAAATGAAACACTGATAAAACTTCAAATGGCCCTAACTTCTATACGGTACGTCCTACACCTATCAAAGTTTGCAACATAGAATTGCTTGTAACTTTTTACTGCAGCGTCATAAAACCTTGAAATTTTATAACAATAAAGTACTCGAGCCTCTTGTCAATTTAAGCTATCGCTCAAAGCTATGCTACCCTTGAGTCCTAAATCAAACACTGATAAAACTTCAAATGGCCCTAACTTCTATACGGTACGTCCTACACCTTCAAAGTTTGCAACATACAAATGCTTGTAACTTTTTACTGGAGCGTCATAAAACCTTGAAATTTTGTAACAATAAAGTACTCGAGCCTCTTGTCAATTTAAGTTATCGCTCAAAGCTATGCTACCCTTGAGTCCCAAATCACACACTGATAAAACTTCAAATGGCCCTAACTTCTATACGGTACGTCCTACACCTATCAAAGTTTGCAACATACAAATGCTTGTAACTTTTTACTGGAGCGTCATAAAACCTTGAAATTTTGTAACAATAAAGTACTCGAACCTCTTGTCAATTTAAGTTATCGCTCAAAGCTATGCTACCCTTGAGTCCCAAATCACACCCTGATAAAACTTCAAATGGCCCTAACCTCTATACGATCCGTCCTACACCTATCAAAATTTGCAACATACAAATGCTTGTAACTTTTTACTGGAGCGTCAAAAAACCTTGAAATTTTGTAACAATAAAGTACTCGAGCCTCTTGCCAATTTAAGATATCGCTCAAAGCTATGCTACCCATGAGTCCTATATCAAACACTGATAAAACTTCAAATGGCCCTAACTTCTATACGGTACATCCTACACCTATCAAAGTTTGCAACATACAAATGCTTGTAACTTTTTACTGGAGCGTCATAAAACATTGAAATTTTGTAACAATAAAGTACTCGAGCCTCTTGCCAATTTAAGATATCGCTCAAAGCTATGCTACCCTTGAGTCCCAAATCAAACACTGATAAAACTTCAAACGGCCCTAACTTCTATACGGTACGTCCTACACCTACCAAAGTTTGCAACATACAAATGCTTGTAACTTTTTACTGGAGCGTCATAAAACCTTGAAATTTTGTAACAATAAAGTACTCGAGCCTCTTGCCAATTTAAGTTATCGCTCAAAGCTATGCTACCCTTGAGTCCCAAATCAAACACTGATAAAACTTCAAACGGCCCTAACTTCTATACGGTACGTCCTACACCTACCAAAGTTTGCAACATACAAATGCTTGTAACTTTTTACTGGAGCGTCATAAAACCTTGAAATTTTGTAACAATAAAGTACTCGAGCCTCTTGTCAATTTAAGCTATCGCTCAAAGCTATGCTACCCTTGAGTCCCAAATTAACCACTGATAAAACTTCAAATGGCCCTAACTTCTATACGGTACGTCCCACTCCTATCAAAGTTTGCAACATACAAATTCTTGTAACTTTTTACTGGAGCGTCATAAAACCTTGAAATTTTGTAACAATAAAGTACTCGAGCCTCTCGTCAATTTAACCTATCGCTCAAAGCTATGCTACCCCTGAGTCCCAAATCAAACACTGATGAAACATCAAATGGCCCTAACTTCTATATGGTACATCGTACACCTATCAAAGTTTGCAACATACAAATGCTTGTAACTTTTTACTAGAGCGTCATAAATCCTTGAAATTTTGGAACAACAAAGTACTCGAGCCTCTTGTGAATTTAAGCTATCGCTCGAAGCTATGCTACCCTTGAGTCCCAAATGAAACACTGATAAAACTTCAAATGGCCCTAACTTCTATACGGTACGTCCTACACCTATCAAAGTTTGCAACATAGAATTGCTTGTAACTTTTTACTGCAGCGTCATAAAACCTTGAAATTTTATAACAATAAAGTACTCGAGCCTCTTGTCAATTTAAGCTATCGCTCAAAGCTATGCTACCCTTGAGTCCTAAATCAAACACTGATAAAACTTCAAATGGCCCTAACTTCTATACGGTACGTCCTACACCTTCAAAGTTTGCAACATACAAATGCTTGTAACTTTTTACTGGAGCGTCATAAAACCTTGAAATTTTGTAACAATAAAGTACTCGAGCCTCTTGTCAATTTAAGTTATCGCTCAAAGCTATGCACCCTTGAGTCCCAAATCACACACTGATAAAACTTCAAATGGCCCTAACTTCTATACGGTACGTCCTACACCTATCAAAGTTTGCAACATACAAATGCTTGTAACTTTTTACTGGAGCGTCATAAAACCTTGAAATTTTGTAACAATAAAGTACTCGAACCTCTTGTCAATTTAAGTTATCGCTCAAAGCTATGCTACCCTTGAGTCCCAAATCACACCCTGATAAAACTTCAAATGGCCCTAACCTCTATACGATCCGTCCTACACCTATCAAAATTTGCAACATACAAATGCTTGTAACTTTTTACTGGAGCGTCAAAAAACCTTGAAATTTTGTAACAATAAAGTACTCGAGCCTCTTGCCAATTTAAGATATCGCTCAAAGCTATGCTACCCATGAGTCCTATATCAAACACTGATAAAACTTCAAATGGCCCTAACTTCTATACGGTACATCCTACACCTATCAAAGTTTGCAACATACAAATGCTTGTAACTTTTTACTGGAGCGTCATAAAACATTGAAATTTTGTAACAATAAAGTACTCGAGCCTCTTGCCAATTTAAGTTATCGCTCAAAGCTATGCTACCCTTGAGTCCCAAATCAAACACTGATAAAACTTCAAACGGCCCTAACTTCTATACGGTACGTCCTACACCTACCAAAGTTTGCAACATACAAATGCTTGTAACTTTTTACTGGAGCGTCATAAAACCTTGAAATTTTGTAACAATAAAGTACTCGAGCCTCTTGCCAATTTAAGTTATCGCTCAAAGCTATGCTACCCTTGAGTCCCAAATCAAACACTGATAAAACTTCAAACGGCCCTAACTTCTATACGGTACGTCCTACACCTACCAAAGTTTGCAACATACAAATGCTTGTAACTTTTTACTGGAGCGTCATAAAACCTTGAAATTTTGTAACAATAAAGTACTCGAGCCTCTTGTCAATTTAAGCTATCGCTCAAAGCTATGCTACCCTTGAGTCCCAAATTAACCACTGATAAAACTTCAAATGGCCCTAACTTCTATACGGTACGTCCCACTCCTATCAAAGTTTGCAACATACAAATTCTTGTAACTTTTTACTGGAGCGTCATAAAACCTTGAAATTTTGTAACAATAAAGTACTCGAGCCTCTCGTCAATTTAACCTATCGCGCAAAGCTATGCTACCCTTGAGTCCCAAACCAAACACTGATAAAACTTCAAATGGCCGTAACTTCTATACGGTACGTCCTACACCTATCAAAGTTTGAAACATACAAATGCTTGTAACTTTTTACTAGAGCGTCATAAAACATTGAAATTTTGTAACAATAAAGTCCTCGAGCCGCCTGTCAATTTAAGCTATCGCTCAAAGCTATACTACCCCTGAGTCCCAAATCAAACACTGATGAAACATCAAATGGCCCTAACTTCTATATGGTACATCGTACACCTATCAAAGTTTGCAACATACAAATGCTTGTAACTTTTTACTAGAGCGTCATAAATCCTTGAAATTTTGGAACAACAAAGTACTCGAGCCTCTTGTGAATTTAAGCTATCGCTCGAAGCTATGCTACCCTTGAGTCCCAAATGAAACACTGATAAAACTTCAAATGGCCCTAACTTCTATACGGTACGTCCTACACCTATCAAAGTTTGCAACATACAATTGCTTGTAACTTTTTACTGCAGCGTCATAAAACCTTGAAATTTTATAACAATAAAGTACTCGAGCCTCTTGTCAATTTAAGCTATCGCTCAAAGCTATGCTACCCTTGAGTCCTAAATCAAACACTGATAAAACTTCAAATGGCCCTAACTTCTATACGGTACGTCCTACACCTTCAAAGTTTGCAACATACAAATGCTTGTAACTTTTTACTGGAGCGTCATAAAACCTTGAAATTTTGTAACAATAAAGTACTCGAGCCTCTTGTCAATTTAAGTTATCGCTCAAAGCTATGCTACCCTTGAGTCCCAAATCACACACTGATAAAACTTCAAATGGCCCTAACTTCTATACGGTACGTCCTACACCTATCAAAGTTTGCAACATACAAATGCTTGTAACTTTTTACTGGAGCGTCATAAAACCTTGAAATTTTGTAACAATAAAGTACTCGAACCTCTTGTCAATTTCAGTTATCGCTCAAAGCTATGCTACCCTTGAGTCCCAAATCACACCCTGATAAAACTTCAAATGGCCCTAACCTCTATACGATCCGTCCTACACCTATCAAAATTTGCAACATACAAATGCTTGTAACTTTTTACTGGAGCGTCAAAAAACCTTGAAATTTTGTAACAATAAAGTACTCGAGCCTCTTGCCAATTTAAGATATCGCTCAAAGCTATGCTACCCATGAGTCCTATATCAAACACTGATAAAACTTCAAATGGCCCTAACTTCTATACGGTACATCCTACACCTATCAAAGTTTGCAACATACAAATGCTTGTAACTTTTTACTGGAGCGTCATAAAACATTGAAATTTTGTAACAATAAAGTACTCGAGCCTCTTGCCAATTTAAGTTATCGCTCAAAGCTATGCTACCCTTGAGTCCCAAATCAAACACTGATAAAACTTCAAACGGCCCTAACTTCTATACGGTACGTCCTACACCTACCAAAGTTTGCAACATACAAATGCTTGTAACTTTTTACTGGAGCGTCATAAAACCTTGAAATTTTGTAACAATAAAGTACTCGAGCCTCTTGCCAATTTAAGTTATCGCTCAAAGCTATGCTACCCTTGAGTCCCAAACCAAACACTGATAAAACTTCAAATGGCCGTAACTTCTATACGGTACGTCCTACACCTATCAAAGTTTGAAACATACTTGTAACTTTTTACTAGAGCGTCATAAAATATTGAAATTTTGTAACAATAAAGTCCTCGAGCCGCCTGTCAATTTAAGCTATCGCTCAAAGCTATACTACCCCTGAGTCCCAAATCAAACACTGATGAAACATCAAATGGCCCTAACTTCTATATGGTACATCGTACACCTATCAAAGTTTGCAACATACAAATGCTTGTAACTTTTTACTAGAGCGTCATAAATCCTTGAAATTTTGGAACAACAAAGTACTCGAGCCTCTTGTGAATTTAAGCTATCGCTCGAAGCTATGCTACCCTTGAGTCCCAAATGAAACACTGATAAAACTTCAAATGGCCCTAACTTCTATACGGTACGTCCTACACCTATCAAAGTTTGCAACATACAATTGCTTGTAACTTTTTACTGCAGCGTCATAAAACCTTGAAATTTTATAACAATAAAGTACTCGAGCCTCTTGTCAATTTAAGCTATCGCTCAAAGCTATGCTACCCTTGAGTCCTAAATCAAACACTGATAAAACTTCAAATGGCCCTAACTTCTATACGGTACGTCCTACACCTTCAAAGTTTGCAACATACAAATGCTTGTAACTTTTTACTGGAGCGTCATAAAACCTTGAAATTTTGTAACAATAAAGTACTCGAGCCTCTTGTCAATTTAAGTTATCGCTCAAAGCTATGCACCCTTGAGTCCCAAATCACACACTGATAAAACTTCAAATGGCCCTAACTTCTATACGGTACGTCCTACACCTATCAAAGTTTGCAACATACAAATGCTTGTAACTTTTTACTGGAGCGTCATAAAACCTTGAAATTTTGTAACAATAAAGTACTCGAACCTCTTGTCAATTTAAGTTATCGCTCAAAGCTATGCTACCCTTGAGTCCCAAATCACACCCTGATAAAACTTCAAATGGCCCTAACCTCTATACGATCCGTCCTACACCTATCAAAATTTGCAACATACAAATGCTTGTAACTTTTTACTGGAGCGTCAAAAAACCTTGAAATTTTGTAACAATAAAGTACTCGAGCCTCTTGCCAATTTAAGATATCGCTCAAAGCTATGCTACCCATGAGTCCTATATCAAACACTGATAAAACTTCAAATGGCCCTAACTTCTATACGGTACATCCTACACCTATCAAAGTTTGCAACATACAAATGCTTGTAACTTTTTACTGGAGCGTCATAAAACATTGAAATTTTGTAACAATAAAGTACTCGAGCCTCTTGCCAATTTAAGTTATCGCTCAAAGCTATGCTACCCTTGAGTCCCAAATCAAACACTGATAAAACTTCAAACGGCCCTAACTTCTATACGGTACGTCCTACACCTACCAAAGTTTGCAACATACAAATGCTTGTAACTTTTTACTGGAGCGTCATAAAACCTTGAAATTTTGGAACAACAAAGTACTCGAGCCTCTTGCCAATTTAAGTTATCGCTCAAAGCTATGCTACCCTTGAGTCCCAAATCAAACACTGATAAAACTTCAAACGGCCCTAACTTCTATACGGTACGTCCTACACCTACCAAAGTTTGCAACATACAAATGCTTGTAACTTTTTACTGGAGCGTCATAAAACCTTGAAATTTTGTAACAATAAAGTACTCGAGCCTCTTGTCAATTTAAGCTATCGCTCAAAGCTATGCTACCCTTGAGTCCCAAATTAACCACTGATAAAACTTCAAATGGCCCTAACTTCTATACGGTACGTCCCACTCCTATCAAAGTTTGCAACATACAAATTCTTGTAACTTTTTACTGGAGCGTCATAAAACCTTGAAATTTTGTAACAATAAAGTACTCGAGCCTCTCGTCAATTTAACCTATCGCGCAAAGCTATGCTACCCTTGAGTCCCAAACCAAACACTGATAAAACTTCAAATGGCCGTAACTTCTATACGGTACGTCCTACACCTATCAAAGTTTGAAACATACAAATGCTTGTAACTTTTTACTAGAGCGTCATAAAACATTGAAATTTTGTAACAATAAAGTCCTCGAGCCGCCTGTCAATTTAAGCTATCGCTCAAAGCTATACTACCCCTGAGTCCCAAATCAAACACTGATGAAACATCAAATGGCCCTAACTTCTATATGGTACATCGTACACCTATCAAAGTTTGCAACATACAAATGCTTGTAACTTTTTACTAGAGCGTCATAAATCCTTGAAATTTTGGAACAACAAAGTACTCGAGCCTCTTGTGAATTTAAGCTATCGCTCGAAGCTATGCTACCCTTGAGTCCCAAATGAAACACTGATAAAACTTCAAATGGCCCTAACTTCTATACGGTACGTCCTACACCTATCAAAGTTTGCAACATACAATTGCTTGTAACTTTTTACTGCAGCGTCATAAAACCTTGAAATTTTATAACAATAAAGTACTCGAGTCTCTTGTCAATTTAAGCTATCGCTCAAAGCTATGCTACCCTTGAGTCCTAAATCAAACACTGATAAAACTTCAAATGGCCCTAACTTCTATACGGTACGTCCTACACCTTCAAAGTTTGCAACATACAAATGCTTGTAACTTTTTACTGGAGCGTCATAAAACCTTGAAATTTTGTAACAATAAAGTACTCGAGCCTCTTGCCAATTTAAGTTATCGCTCAAAGCTATGCTACCCTTGAGTCCCAAATCAAACACTGATAAAACTTCAAACGGCCCTAACTTCTATACGGTACGTCCTACACCTACCAAAGTTTGCAACATACAAATGCTTGTAACTTTTTACTGGAGCGTCATAAAACCTTGAAATTTTGTAACAATAAAGTACTCGAGCCTCTTGCCAATTTAAGTTATCGCTCAAAGCTATGCTACCCTTGAGTCCCAAACCAAACACTGATAAAACTTCAAATGGCCGTAACTTCTATACGGTACGTCCTACACCTATCAAAGTTTGAAACATACTTGTAACTTTTTACTAGAGCGTCATAAAATATTGAAATTTTGTAACAATAAAGTCCTCGAGCCGCCTGTCAATTTAAGCTATCGCTCAAAGCTATACTACCCCTGAGTCCCAAATCAAACACTGATGAAACATCAAATGGCCCTAACTTCTATATGGTACATCGTACACCTATCAAAGTTTGCAACATACAAATGCTTGTAACTTTTTACTAGAGCGTCATAAATCCTTGAAATTTTGGAACAACAAAGTACTCGAGCCTCTTGTGAATTTAAGCTATCGCTCGAAGCTATGCTACCCTTGAGTCCCAAATGAAACACTGATAAAACTTCAAATGGCCCTAACTTCTATACGGTACGTCCTACACCTATCAAAGTTTGCAACATACAATTGCTTGTAACTTTTTACTGCAGCGTCATAAAACCTTGAAATTTTATAACAATAAAGTACTCGAGCCTCTTGTCAATTTAAGCTATCGCTCAAAGCTATGCTACCCTTGAGTCCTAAATCAAACACTGATAAAACTTCAAATGGCCCTAACTTCTATACGGTACGTCCTACACCTTCAAAGTTTGCAACATACAAATGCTTGTAACTTTTTACTGGAGCGTCATAAAACCTTGAAATTTTGTAACAATAAAGTACTCGAGCCTCTTGTCAATTTAAGTTATCGCTCAAAGCTATGCTACCCTTGAGTCCCAAATCACACACTGATAAAACTTCAAATGGCCCTAACTTCTATACGGTACGTCCTACACCTATCAAAGTTTGCAACATACAAATGCTTGTAACTTTTTACTGGAGCGTCATAAAACCTTGAAATTTTGTAACAATAAAGTACTCGAACCTCTTGTCAATTTAAGTTATCGCTCAAAGCTATGCTACCCTTGAGTCCCAAATCACACCCTGATAAAACTTCAAATGGCCCTAACCTCTATACGATCCGTCCTACACCTATCAAAATTTGCAACATACAAATGCTTGTAACTTTTTACTGGAGCGTCAAAAAACCTTGAAATTTTGTAACCATAAAGTACTCGAGCCTCTTGCCAATTTAAGATATCGCTCAAAGCTATGCTACCCTTGAGTCCTATATCAAACACTGATAAAACTTCAAATGGCCCTAACTTCTATACGGTACGTCCTACACCTATCAAAGTTTGCAACATACAAATGCTTGTAACTTTTTACTGGAGCGTCATAAAACATTGAAATTTTGTAACAATAAAGTACGCGAGCCTCTTGTCAATTCAAGCTATCGCTCAAAGCTATGCTACCCTTGAGTCCCAAATCAAACACTGATAAAACTTCAAACGACCCTAACTTCTATACGGTACGTCCTACACCTACCAAAGTTTGCAACATACAAATGCTTGTAACTTTTTACTGGAGCGTCATAAAACCTTGAAATTTTGTAACAATAAAGTACTCGAGCCTCTTGCCAATTTAAGTTATCGCTCAAAGCTATGCTACCCTTGAGTCCCAAATCAAACACTGATAAAACTTCAAACGGCCCTAACTTCTATACGGTACGTCCTACACTTACCAAAGTTTGCAACATACAAATGCTTGTAACTTTTTACTGGAGCGTCATAAAACCTTGAAATTTTGTAACAATAAAGTACTCGAGCCTCTTGTCAATTTAAGCTATCGCTCAAAGCTATGCTTCCCTTGAGTCCCAAATAAAACACTGATAAAACATCAAATGGCCCTAACTTCTATATGGTACATCGTACACCTATCAAAGTTTGCAACATACAAATGCTTGTAACTTTTTACTAGAGCGTCATAAATCCTTGAAATTTTGGAACAACAAAGTACTCGAGCCTCTTGTGAATTTAAGCTATCGCTCGAAGCTATGCTACCCTTGAGTCCCAAATCAAACACTGATAAAACTTCAAATGGCCCTAACTTCTATACGGTACGTCCTACACCTACCAAAGTTTGCAACATACAAATGCTTGTAACCTTTTACTGGAGCGTCATAAAACCTTGAAATTTTGTAACAATAAAGTACTCGAGCCTCTTGTCAATTTAAGCTATCGCTCAAAGCTATGCTACCATTGAGTCCCAAATCAAACACTGATAAAACTTCCAATGCCCCTAACTTCTATACGGTACGTCCTACACCTACCAAAGTTTGCAACATACAAATGCTTGTAACTTTTTACTGGAGCGTCATAAAACCTTGAAATTTTGTAACAACAAAGTACTCGAGCCTCTTGTGAATTTAAGCTATCGCTCGAAGCTATGCTACCCTTGAGTCCCAAATCAAACACTGATAAAACTTCAAATGGCCCTAACTTCTATACGGTACGTCCTACACCTACCAAAGTTTGCAACATACAAATGCTTGTAACTTTTTACTGGAGCGTCATAAAACCTTGAAATTTTGTAACAATAAAGTACTCGAGCCTCTTGTCAATTTAAGCTATCGCTCAAAGCTATGCTACCCTTGAGTCCCAAATCAAACACTGATAAAACTTCCAATGCCCCTACTTTCTATACGGTACGTCCTACACCTATCAAAATTTGCAACATACAAATGCTTGTAGCTTTTTTCTGGAGCGTCATAAAACCTTGAAATTTTCTAACAATAAAGTACTCGAGCCTCCAGTCAATTTAAGCTATCGCTCAAAGCTATACTACCCCTGAGTCCCAAATCAAACACTGATAAAACATCAAATGGCCCTAACTTCTATACGGTGCATCCTATACCTATCAAAGTTTGCAACATACAAATTCTTGTAACTTTTTACTGGAGCGTCATAAAACCTTGAAATTTTGTAACAATAAAGTACTCGAGCCTCTTGTCAATTTAAGCTACCGCTTAAAGCTATGCTACCCTTGAGTACCAAATTAACCACTGATAAAACTTCAAATGGCCCTAACTTCTATACGGTACGTCCCACTCCTATCACAGTTTGCAACATACAAATGCTTGTAACTTTTTACTGGAGCGTCATAAAACCTAGAATATTTGTAACAATAAAGTACTCGAGCCTCTCGTCAATTTAAGCTATCGCTCAAAGCTATGCTACCCTTGAGACCCAAACCAAACACTGATAAAACTTCAAATGGCCGTAACTTCTATACGGTACGTCCTACACCTATCAAAGTTTAAAACATACAAAAGCTTGTAACTTTTTACTAGAGCGTCATAAAACATTCAAATTTTGTAACAATAAAGTACTCGAGCCTCCTGTCAATTTAAGCTATCGCTCAAAGCTATAGTACCCTTGAGTCCCAAATCAAACACTAATAAAACTTCAAATGGCCCTAACTTCTATACGGTACGTCCTACACCTATCAAAGTTTGAAACATACAAATGCATGTAACTTTTTACTAGAGCGTCATAAAACATTGAAATTTTGTAACAATAAAGTACTCGAGCCTCTTGCCAATTTAAGTTATCGCTCAAAGCTATGCTACCCTTGAGTCCAATATCAAACACTGATAAAACATCAAATGGCCCTAACTTCTATACGGTGCATCCTATACCTATCAAAGTTTGCAACATACAAATTCTTGTAACTTTTTACTGGAGCGTCATAAAACCTTGAAATTTTGTAACAATAAAGTACTCGAGCCTCTTGTCAATTTAAGCTACCGCTTAAAGCTATGCTACCCTTGAGTCCCAAATCACACACTGATAAAACTTCAAATGGCCCTAACTTCTATACGGTACGTCCTACATCTATCAAAGTTTGCAACATACAAATGCTTGTAACTTTTTGCTGGAGCGTCATAAAACCTTGAAATTTTGTAACAATAAAGTACTCGAACCTCTTGTCAATTTAAGTTATCGCTCAAAGATATGCTACCCTTGAGTCCCAAATCACACCCTGATAAAACTTCAAATGGCCCTAACCTCTATACGATCCGTCCTACACCTATCAAAATTTGCAACATACAAATGCTTGTAACTTTTTACTGGAGCGTCAAAAAACCTTGAAATTTTGTAACAATAAAGTACTCGAGCCTCTTGCCAATTTAAGATATCGCTCAAAGCTATGCTACCCTTGAGTCCTATATCAAACACTGATAAAACTTCAAATGGCCCTAACTTCTATACGGTACGTCCTACACCTATCAAAGTTTGCAACATACAAATGCTTGTAACTTTTTACTGGAGCGTCATAAAACATTGAAATTTTGTAACAATAAAGTACTCGAGACTCTTGCCAATTTAAGTTATCGCTCAAAGCTATGCTACCCTTGAGTCCCAAATCAAACACTGATAAAACTTCAAACGGCCCTAACTTCTATACGGTACGTCCTACACCTACCAAAGTTTGCAACATACAAATGCTTGTAACTTTTTACTGGAGCGTCATAAAACCTTGAAATTTTGTAACAATAAAGTACTCGAGCCTCTTGTCAATTTAAGCTATCGCTCAAAGCTATGCTTCCCTTGAGTCCCAAATAAAACACTGATAAAACATCAAATGGCCCTAACTTCTATATGGTACATCGTACACCTATCAAAGTTTGCAACATACAAATGCTTGTAACTTTTTACTAGAGCGTCATAAATCCTTGAAATTTTGGAACAACAAAGTACTCGAGCCTCTTGTGAATTTAAGCTATCGCTCGAAGCTATGCTACCCTTGAGTCCCAAATCAAACACTGATAAAACTTCCAATGCCCCTAACTTCTATACGGTACGTCCCACTCCTATCACAGTTTGCAACATACAAATGCTTGTAACTTTTTACTGGAGCGTCATAAAACCTAGAATATTTGTAACAATAAAGTACTCGAGCCTCTCGTCAATTTAAGCTATCGCTCAAAGCTATGCTACCCTTGAGACCCAAACCAAACACTGATAAAACTTCAAATGGCCGTAACTTCTATACGGTACGTCCTACACCTATCAAAGTTTAAAACATACAAAAGCTTGTAACTTTTTACTAGAGCGTCATAAAACATTCAAATTTTGTAACAATAAAGTACTCGAGCCTCCTGTCAATTTAAGCTATCGCTCAAAGCTATACTACCCTTGAGTCCCAAATCAAACACTAATAAAACTTCAAATGGCCCTAACTTCTATACGGTACGTCCTACACCTATCAAAGTTTGAAACATACAAATGCTTGTAACTTTTTACTAGAGCGTCATAAAACATTGAAATTTTGTAACAATAAAGTACTCGAGCCTCTTGCCAATTTAAGTTATCGCTCAAAGCTATGCTACCCTTGAGTCCAAAATCAAACAGTGATAAAACATCAAATGGCCCTAACTTCTATACGGTACGTCCTACACCTACCAAAGATTGCAACATACAAATGCTTGTAACTTTTTACTGGAGCGTCATAAAACCTTGAAATTTTGTAACAATAAAGTACTCGAGCCTCTTGTCAATTTAAGCTATCGCTCAAAGCTATGCTACCCTTGAGTCCCAAATTAACCACTGATAAAACTTCAAATGGCCCTAACTTTTATACGGTACGTCCCACTCCTATCAAAGTTTTCAACATACAAATGCTTGTAACTTTTTACTGGAGCGTCATGAAACCCTGAAATTTTGAAACAATAAAGTACTCGAGCCTCTTGTCAATTTAAGCTATCGCTCAAATCAATGCTACCCTTGAGTCCAAATCAAACACTAATAAAACTTCAAATAGCCCTAACTTCTATACGGTACGTCCTACACCTATCAAAGTTTGTAACATACAAATGCTTGTAACTTTTTACTGCAGCGTCATAAAACCTTGAAATTTTATAACAATAAAGTACTCGAGCCTCTTGTCAATTTAAGTTATCGCTCAAAGCTATGCTACCCTTGAGTCCCAAATCACACACTGATAAAACTTCAAATGGCCCTAACTTCTATACGGTCCATCCTACACCTATCAAAGTTTGCAACATACAAATACTTGTAACTTTTTACTGGAGCGTCATAAAACCTTGAAATTTTGTAACAATAAAGTACTCGAGCCTCTTGTCAATTTAAGATATCGCTCAAAGCTATGCTACCCTTGAGTCCCAAATCAAACACTGATAAAACTTCAAATGGCCCTAAATTCTATACGGTACGTCCTACACCTATCAAAATTTGCAACATACAAATGCTTGTAACTTTTTACTGGAGCGTCATAAAACCTTGAAATTTTGTAACAATAAAGTACTCGAGCCTCCTTTCAATTTAAGCTATCGCTCAAAGCTATATTACCCCTGAGTCCCAAATCAAACACTGATAAAACATCAAATGGCAATAACTTCTATACGGTGAATCCTATACCTATCAAAGTTTGCAACATACAAATTCTTGTAACTTTTTACTGGAGCGTCATAAAACCTTGAAATTTTGTAACAATAAAGTACTCGAGCCTCTCGTCAATTTAACCTATCGCTCAAAGCTATGCTACCCTTGAGTCCCAAACCAAACACTGATAAAACTTCAAATGGCCGTAACTTCTATACGGTACGTCCTACACCTATCAAAGTTTGAAACATACAAATACTTGTAACTTTTTACTAGAGCGTCATAAAACATTGAAATTTTGTAACAATAAAGTCCTCGAGCCGCCTGTCAATTTAAGCTATCGCTCAAAGCTATACTACCCCTGAGTCCCAAATCAAACACTGATAAAACATCAAATGGCCCTAACTTCTATATGGTACATCGTGCACCTATCAAAGTTTGCAACATACAAATGCTTGTAACTTTTTACTAGAGCGTCATAAATCCTTGAAATTTTGGAACAACAAAGTACTCGAGCCTCTTGTGAATTTAAGCTATCGCTCGAAGCTATGCTACCCTTGAGTCCCAAATGAAACACTGATAAAACTTCAAATGGCCCTAACTTCTATACGGTACGTCCTACACCTATCAAAGTTTGCAACATACAATTGCTTGTAACTTTTTACTGCAGCGTCATAAAACCTTGAAATTTTATAACAATAAAGTACTCGAGCCTCTTGTCAATTTAAGCTATCGCTCAAAGCTATGCTACCCTTGAGTCATAAATCAAACACTGATAAAACTTCAAATGGCCCTAACTTCTATACGGTACGTCCTACACCTTCAAAGTTTGCAACATACAAATGCTTGTAACTTTTTACTGGAGCGTCATAAAACCTTGAAATTTTGTAACAATAAAGTACTCGAGCCTCTTGTCAATTTAAGCTATCGCTCAAATCAATGCTACCCTTGAGTCCAAATCAAACACTAATAAAACTTCAAATAGCCCTAACTTCTATACGGTACGTCCTACACCTATCAAAGTTTGCAACATACAAATGCTTGTAACTTTTTACTGCAGCGTCATAAAACCTTGAAATTTTATAACAATAAAGTACTCGAGCCTCTTGTCAATTTAAGTTATCGCTCAAAGCTATGCTACCCTTGAGTCCCAAATCACACACTGATAAAACTTCAAATGGCCCTAACTTCTATACGGTCCGTCCTACACCTATCAAAGTTTGCAACATACAAATACTTGTAACTTTTTACTGGAGCGTCATAAAACCTTGAAATTTTGTAACAATAAAGTACTCGAGCCTCTTGTCAATTTAAGATATCGCTCAAAGCTATGCTACCCTTGAGTCCCAAATCAAACACTGATAAAACTTCAAATGGCCCTAACTTCTATATGGTACGTCCTACACCTATCAAAATTTGCAACATACAAATGCTTGTAACTTTTTACTGGAGCGTCATAAAACCTTGAAATTTTGTAACAATAAAGTACTCGAGCCTCCTTTCAATTTAAGCTATCGCTCAAAGCTATATTACCCCTGAGTCCCAAATCAAACACTGATAAAACATCAAATGGCAATAACTTCTATACGGTGAATCCTATACCTATCAAAGTTTGCAACATACAAATTCTTGTAACTTTTTACTGGAGCGTCATAAAACCTTGAAATTTTGTAACAATAAAGTACTCGAGCCTCTCGTCAATTTAACCTATCGCTCAAAGCTATGCTACCCTTGAGTCCCAAACCAAGCACTGATAAAACTTCAAATGGCCGTAACTTCTATACGGTACGTCCTACACCTATCAAAGTTTGAAACATACAAATGCTTGTAACTTTTTACTAGAGCGTCATAAAACATTGAAATTTTGTAACAATAAAGTCCTCGAGCCGCCTGTCAATTTAAGCTATCGCTCAAAGCTATACTACCCCTGAGTCCCAAATCAAACACTGATAAAACATCAAATGGCCCTAACTTCTATATGGTACATCGTGCACCTATCAAAGTTTGCAACATACAAATGCTTGTAACTTTTTACTAGAGCGTCATAAATCCTTGAAATTTTGGAACAACAAAGTACTCGAGCCTCTTGTGAATTTAAGCTATCGCTCGAAGCTATGCTACCCTTGAGTCCCAAATGAAACACTGATAAAACTTCAAATGGCCCTAACTTCTATACGGTACGTCCTACACCTATCAAAGTTTGCAACATACAATTGCTTGTAACTTTTTACTGCAGCGTCATAAAACCTTGAAATTTTATAACAATAAAGTACTCGAGCCTCTTGTCAATTTAAGCTATCGCTCAAAGCTATGCTACCCTTGAGTCCTAAATCAAACACTGATAAAACTTCAAATGGCCCTAACTTCTATACGGTACGTCCTACACCTTCAAAGTTTGCAACATACAAATGCTTGTAACTTTTTACTGGAGCGTCATAAAACCTTGAAATTTTGTAACAATAAAGTACTCGAGCCTCTTGTCAATTTAAGTTATCGCTCAAAGCTATGCTACCCTTGAGTCCCAAATCACACACTGATAAAACTTCAAAGGGCCCTAACTTCTATACGGTACGTCCTACACCTATCAAAGTTTGCAACATACAAATGCTTGTAACTTTTTACTGGAGCGTCATAAAACCTTGAAATTTTGTAACAATAAAGTACTCGAACCTCTTGTCAATTTAAGTTATCGCTCAAAGCTATGCTACCCTTGAGTCCCAAATCACACCCTGATAAAACTTCAAATGGCCCTAACCTCTATACGATCCGTCCTACACCTATCAAAATTTGCAACATACAAATGCTTGTAACTTTTTACTGGAGCGTCAAAAAACCTTGAAATTTTGTAACAATGAAGTACTCGAGCCTCTTGCCAATTTAAGATATCGCTCAAAGCTATGCTACCCTTGAGTCCTATATCAAACACTGATAAAACTTCAAATGGCCCTAACTTCTATACGGTACGTCCTACACCTATCAAAGTTGCAACATACAAATGCTTGTAACTTTTTACTGGAGCGTCTTAAAACATTGAAATTTTGTAACAATAAAGTACTCGAGCCTCTTGCCAATTTAAGTTATCGCTCAAAGCTATGCTACCCTTGAGTCCCAAATCAAACACTGATAAAACTTCAAACGGCCCTAACTTCTATACGGTACGTCATACACCTACCAAAGTTTGCAACATACAAATGCTTGTAACTTTTTACTAGAGCGTCATAAATCCTTGAAATTTTGGAACAATAAAGTACTCGAGCCTCTTGTCAATTTAAGCTATCGCTAAAAGCTATGGTACCCTTGAGTCCCAAATTAACCACTGATAAAACTTCAAATGGCCCTAACTTCCAAACGGTACGTCCCACTCCTATCAAAGTTTTCAACATACAAATGCTTGTAACTTTTTACTGGAGCGTCATGAAACCCTGAAATTTTGAAACAATAAAGTACTCGAGCCTCTTGTCAATTTAAGCTATCGCTCAAAGCAATGCTACCCTTGAGTCCAAATCAAACACTAATAAAACTTCAAATAGCCCTAACTTCTATACGGTACGGCCTACACCTATCAAAGTTTGCAACATACAAATGCTTGTAACTTTTTACTGCAGCGTCATAAAACCTTGAAATTTTATAACAATAAAGTACTCGAGCCTCTTGTCAATTTAAGTTATCGCTCAAAGCTATGCTACCCTTGAGTCCCAAATCACACACTGATAAAACTTCAAATGGCCCTAACTTCTATACGGTCCGTCCTACACCTATCAAAGTTTGCAACATACAAATACTTGTAACTTTTTACTGGAGGTCATAAAACCTTGAAATTTTGTAACAATAAAGTACTCGAGCCTCTTGTCAATTTAAGATATCGCTCAAAGCTATGCTACCCTTGAGTCCCAAATCAAACACTGATAAAACTTCAAATGGCCCTAACTTCTATACGGTACGTCCTACACCTATCAAAATTTGCAACATACAAATGCTTGTAACTTTTTACTGAAGCGTCATAAAACCTTGAAATTTTGTAACAATAAAGTACTCGAGCCTCCTTTCAATTTAAGCTATCGCTCAAAGCTATATTACCCCTGAGTCCCAAATCAAACACTGATAAAACATCAAATGGCAATAACTTCTATACGGTGAATCCTATACCTATCAAAGTTTGCAACATACAAATTCTTGTAACTTTTTACTGGAGCGTCATAAAACCTTGAAATTTTGTAACAATAAAGTACTCGAGCCTCTCGTCAATTTAACCTATCGCTCAAAGCTATGCTACCCTTGAGTCCCAAACCAAACACTGATAAAACTTCAAATGGCCGTAACTTCTATACGGTACGTCCTACACCAATCAAAGTTTGAAACATACAAATGCTTGTAACTTTTTACTAGAGCGTCATAAAACATTGAAATTTTGTAACAATAAAGTCCTCGAGCCGCCTGTCAATTTAAGCTATCGCTCAAAGCTATACTACCCCTGAGTCCCAAATCAAACACTGATAAAACATCAAATGGCCCTAACTTCTATATGGTACATCGTGCACCTATCAAAGTTTGCAACATACAAATGCTTGTAACTTTTTACTAGAGCGTCATAAATCCTTGAAATTTTGGAACAACAAAGTACTCGAGCCTCTTGTGAATTTAAGCTATCGCTCGAAGCTATGCTACCCTTGAGTCCCAAATGAAACACTGATAAAACTTCAAATGGCCCTAACTTCTATACGGTACGTCCTACACCTATCAAAGTTTGCAACATACAATTGCTTGTAACTTTTTACTGCAGCGTCATAAAACCTTGAAATTTTATAACAATAAAGAACTCGAGCCTCTTGTCAATTTAAGCTATCGCTCAAAGCTATGCTACCCTTGAGTCCTAAATCAAACACTGATAAAACTTCAAATGGCCCTAACTTCTATACGGTACGTCCTACACCTTCAAAGTTTGCAACATACAAATGCTTGTAACTTTTTACTGGAGCGTCATAAAACCTTGAAATTTTGTAACAATAAAGTACTCGAGCCTCTTGTCAATTTAAGTTATCGCTCAAAGCTATGCTACCCTTGAGTCCCAAATCACACACTGATAAAACTTCAAATGGCCCTAACTTCTATACGGTACGTCCTACACCTATCAAAGTTTGCAACATACAAATGCTTGTAACTTTTTACTGGAGCGTCATAAAACCTTGAAATTTTGAAACAATAAAGTACTCGAACCTCTTGTCAATTTAAGTTATCGCTCAAAGCTATGCTACCCTTGAGTCCCAAATCACACCCTGATAAAACTTCAAATGGCCCTAACCTCTATACGATCCGTCCTACACCTATCAAAATTTGCAACATACAAATGCTTGTAACTTTTTACTGGAGCGTCAAAAAACCTTGAAATTTTGTAACAATAAAGTACTCGAGCCTCTTGCCAATTTAAGATATCGCTCAAAGCTATGCTACCCTTGAGTCCTATATCAAACACTGATAAAACTTCAAATGGCCCTAACTTCTATACGGTACGTCCTACACCTATCAAAGTTTGCAACATACAAATGCTTGTAACTTTTTACTGGAGCGTCTTAAAACATTGAAATTTTGTAATAATAAAGTACTCGAGCCTCTTGCCAATTTAAGTTATCGCTCAAAGCTATGCTACCCTTGAGTCCCAAATCAAACACTGATAAAACTTCAAACGGCCCTAACTTCTATACGGTACGTCATACACCTACCAAAGTTTGCAACATACAAATGCTTGTAACTTTTTACTAGAGCGTCATAAATCCTTGAAATTTTGGAACAATAAAGTACTCGAGCCTCTTGTCAATTTAAGCTATCGCTAAAAGCTATGGTACCCTTGAGTCCCAAATTAACCACTGATAAAACTTCAAATGGCCCTAACTTCTATACGGTACGTCCCACTCCTATCAAAGTTTTCAACATACAAATGCTTGTAACTTTTTACTGGAGCGTCATGAAACCCTGAAATTTTGAAACAATAAAGTACTCGAGCCTCTTGTCAATTTAAGCTATCGCTCAAAGCAATGCTACCCTTGAGTCCAAATCAAACACTAATAAAACTTGAAATAGCCCTAACTTCTATACGGTACGGCCTACACCTATCAAAGTTTGCAACATACAAATGCTTGTAACTTTTTACTGCAGCGTCATAAAACCTTGAAATTTTATAACAATAAAGTACTCGAGCCTCTTGTCAATTTAAGTTATCGCTCAAAGCTATGCTACCCTTGAGTCCCAAATCAAACACTGATAAAATTTCAAATGGCCCTAACTTCTATACGGTCCGTCCTACACCTATCAAAGTTTGCAACATACAAATACTTGTAACTTTTTACTAGAGCGTCATAAAACATTGAAATTTTGTAACAATAAAGTCCTCGAGCCGCCTGTCAATTTAAGCTATCGCTCAAAGCTATACTACCCCTGAGTCCCAAATCAAACACTGATAAAACATCAAATGGCCCTAACTTCTATATGGTACATCGTGCACCTATCAAAGTTTGCAACATACAAATGCTTGTAACTTTTTACTAGAGCGTCATAAATCCTTGAAATTTTGGAACAACAAAGTACTCGAGCCTCTTGTGAATTTAAGCTATCGCTCGAAGCTATGCTACCCTTGAGTCCCAAATGAAACACTGATAAAACTTCAAATGGCCCTAACTTCTATACGGTACGTCCTACACCTATCAAAGTTTGCAACATACAATTGCTTGTAACTTTTTACTGCAGCGTCATAAAACCTTGAAATTTTATAACAATAAAGAACTCGAGCCTCTTGTCAATTTAAGCTATCGCTCAAAGCTATGCTACCCTTGAGTCCTAAATCAAACACTGATAAAACTTCAAATGGCCCTAACTTCTATACGGTACGTCCTACACCTTCAAAGTTTGCAACATACAAATGCTTGTAACTTTTTACTGGAGCGTCATAAAACCTTGAAATTTTGTAACAATAAAGTACTCGAGCCTCTTGTCAATTTAAGTTATCGCTCAAAGCTATGCTACCCTTGAGTCCCAAATCACACACTGATAAAACTTCAAATGGCCCTAACTTCTATACGGTACGTCCTACACCTATCAAAGTTTGCAACATACAAATGCTTGTAACTTTTTACTGGAGCGTCATAAAACCTTGAAATTTTGTAACAATAAAGTACTCGAACCTCTTGTCAATTTAAGTTATCGCTCAAAGCTATGCTACCCTTGAGTCCCAAATCACACCCTGATAAAACTTCAAATGGCCCTAACCTCTATACGATCCGTCCTACACCTATCAAAATTTGCAACATACAAATGCTTGTAACTTTTTACTGGAGCGTCAAAAAACCTTGAAATTTTGTAACAATAAAGTACTCGAGCCTCTTGCCAATTTAAGATATCGCTCAAAGCTATGCTACCCTTGAGTCCTATATCAAACACTGATAAAACTTCAAATGGCCCTAACTTCTATACGGTACGTCCTACACCTATCAAAGTTTGCAACATACAAATGCTTGTAACTTTTTACTGGAGCGTCTTAAAACATTGAAATTTTGTAATAATAAAGTACTCGAGCCTCTTGCCAATTTAAGTTATCGCTCAAAGCTATGCTACCCTTGAGTCCCAAATCAAACACTGATAAAACTTCAAACGGCCCTAACTTCAATACGGTACGTCATACACCTACCAAAGTTTGCAACATACAAATGCTTGTAACTTTTTACTAGAGCGTCATAAATCCTTGAAATTTTGGAACAATAAAGTACTCGAGCCTCTTGTCAATTTAAGCTATCGCTAAAAGCTATGGTACCCTTGAGTCCCAAATTAACCACTGATAAAACTTCAAATGGCCCTAACTTCTATACGGTACGTCCCACTCCTATCAAAGTTTTCAACATACAAATGCTTGTAACTTTTTACTGGAGCGTCATGAAACCCTGAAATTTTGAAACAATAAAGTACTTGAGCCTCTTGTCAATTTAAGCTATCGCTCAAAGCAATGCTACCCTTGAGTCCAAATCAAACACTAATAAAACTTGAAATAGCCCTAACTTCTATACGGTACGGCCTACACCTATCAAAGTTTGCAACATACAAATGCTTGTAACTTTTTACTGCAGCGTCATAAAACCTTGAAATTTTATAACAATAAAGTACTCGAGCCTCTTGTCAATTTAAGTTATCGCTCAAAGCTATGCTACCCTTGAGTCCCAAATCAAACACTGATAAAATTTCAAATGGCCCTAACTTCTATACGGTCCGTCCTACACCTATCAAAGTTTGCAACATACAAATACTTGTAACTTTTTACTGGAGCGTCATAAAACCTTGAAATTTTGTAACAATAAAGTACTCGAGCCTCTTGTCAATTTAAGATATCGCTCAAAGCTATGCTACCCTTGAGTCCCAAATCAAACACTGATAAAACTTCAAATGGCCCTAACTTCTATACGGTACGTCCTACACCTACCAAAGTTTGCAACATACAAATGCTTGTAACTTTTTACTGGAGCGTCATAAAACTTTGAAATTTTGTAACAATAAAGTACTCGAGCCTCTTGTCAATTTAAGCTATCGCTCAAAGCTATGCTACCCGTGAGTCCCAAATCAAACACTGATAAAACTTCCAATGCCCCTAACTTCTATACGGTACGTCCTACACCTATCAAAATTTGCAACATACAAATGCTTGTAGCTTTTTACTGGAGCGTCATAAAACCTTGAAATTTTGTAACAATAAAGTACTCGAGCCTCCTTTCAATTTAAGCTATCGCTCAAAGCTATACTACCCCTGAGTCCCAAATCAAACACTGATAAAACATCAAATGGCAATAACTTCTATACGGTGAATCCTATACCTATCAAAGTTTGCAACATACAAATTCTTGTAACTTTTTACTGGAGCGTCATAAAACCTTGAAATTTTGTAACAATAAAGTACTCGAGCCTCTCGTCAATTTAACCTATCGCTCAAAGCTATGCTACCCTTGAGTCCCAAACCAAACACTGATAAAACTTCAAATGGCCGTAACTTCTATACGGTACGTCCTACACCTATCAAAGTTTGAAACATACAAATGCTTGTAACTTTTTACTAGAGCGTCATAAAACATTGAAATTTTGTAACAATAAAGTCCTCGAGCCGCCTGTCAATTTAAGCTATCGCTCAAAGCTATACTACCCCTGAGTCCGAAATCAAACACTGATAAAACATCAAATGGCCCTAACTTCTATATGGTACATCGTACACCTATCAAAGTTTGCAACATACAATTGCTTGTAACTTTTTACTGCAGCGTCATAAAACCTTGAAATTTTATAACAATAAAGTACTCGAGCCTCTTGTCAATTTAAGCTATCGCTCAAAGCTATGCTACCCTTGAGTCCTAAATCAAACACTGATAAAACTTCAAATGGCCCTAACTTCTATACGGTACGTCCTACACCTTCAAAGTTTGCAACATACAAATGCTTGTAACTTTTTACTGGAGCGTCATAAAACCTTGAAATTTTGTAACAATAAAGTACTCGAGCCTCTTGTCAATTTAAGTTATCGCTCAAAGCTATGCTACCCTTGAGTCCCAAATCACACACTGATAAAACTTCAAATGGCCCTAACTTCTATACGGTACGTCCTACATCTATCAAAGTTTGCAACATACAAATGCTTGTAACTTTTTACTGGAGCGTCATAAAACCTTGAAATTTTGTAACAATAAAGTACTCGAACCTCTTGTCAATTTAAGTTATCGCTCAAAGCTATGCTACCCTTGAGTCCCAAATCACACCCTGATAAAACTTCAAATGGCCCTAACCTCTATACGATCCGTCCTACACCTATCAAAATTTGCAACATACAAATGCTTGTAACTTTTTACTGGAGCGTCAAAAAACCTTGAAATTTTGTAACAATAAAGTACTCGAGCCTCTTGCCAATTTAAGATATCGCTCAAAGCTATGCTACCCTTGAGTCCTATATCAAACACTGATAAAACTTCAAATGGCCCTAACTTCTATACGGTACGTCCTACACCTATCAAAGTTTGCAACATACAAATGCTTGTAACTTTTTACTGGAGCGTCATAAAACATTGAAATTTTGTAACAATAAAGTACTCGAGCCTCTTGCCAATTTAAGTTATCGCTCAAAGCTATGCTACCCTTGAGTCCCAAATCAAACACTGATAAAACTTCAAACGGCCCTAACTTCTATACGGTACGTCCTACACCTACCAAAGTTTGCAACATACAAATGCTTGTAGCTTTTTACTAGAGCGTCATAAATCCTTGAAATTTTGGAACAATAAAGTACTCGAGCCTCTTGTCAATTTAAGCTATCGCTAAAAGCTATGGTACCCTTCAGTCCCAAATTAACCACTGATAAAACTTCAAATGGCCCTAACTTCTATACGGTACGTCCCACTCCTATCAAAGTTTTCAACATACAAATGCTTGTAACTTTTTACTGGAGCGTCATGAAACCCTGAAATTTTGAAACAATAAAGTACTCGAGCCTCTTGTCAATTTAAGCTATCGCTCAAAGCAATGCTACCCTTGAGTCCAAATCAAACACTAATAAAACTTCAAATAGCCCTAACTTCTATACGGTACGGCCTACACCTATCAAAGTTTGCAACATACAAATGCTTGTAACTTTTTACTGCAGCGTCATAAAACCTTGAAATTTTATAACAATAAAGTACTCGAGCCTCTTGTCAATTTAAGTTATCGCTCAAAGCTATGCTACCCTTGAGTCCCAAATCAAACACTGATAAAATTTCAAATGGCCCTAACTTCTATACGGTCCGTCCTACACCTATCAAAGTTTGCAACATACAAATACTTGTAACTTTTTACTGGAGCGTCATAAAACCTTGAAATTTTGTAACAATAAAGTACTCGAGCCTCTTGTCAATTTAACATCGCTCAAAGCTATGCTACCCTTGAGTCCCAAATCAAACACTGATAAAACTTCAAATGGCCCTAACTTCTATACGGTACGTCCTACACCTACCAAAGTTTGCAACATACAAATGCTTGTAACTTTTTACTGGAGCGTCATAAAACTTTGAAATTTTGTAACAATAAAGTACTCGAGCCTCTTGTCAATTTAAGATATCGCTCAAAGCTATGCTACCCTTGAGTCCCAAATCAAACACTGATAAAACTTCAAATGGCCCTAACTTCTATACGGTACGTCCTACACCTACCAAAGTTTGCAACATACAAATGCTTGTAACTTTTTACTGGAGCGTCATAAAACTTTGAAATTTTGTAACAATAAAGTACTCGAGCCTCTTGTCAATTTAAGCTATCGCTCAAAGCTATGCTACCCGTGAGTCCCAAATCAAACACTGATAAAACTTCCAATGCCCCTAACTTCTATACGGTACGTCCTACACCTATCAAAATTTGCAACATACAAATGCTTGTAGCTTTTTACTGGAGCGTCATAAAACCTTGAAATTTTGTAACAATAAAGTACTCGAGCCTCCTTTCAATTTAAGCTATCGCTCAAAGCTATACTACCCCTGAGTCCCAAATCAAACACTGATAAAACATCAAATGGCAATAACTTCTATACGGTGAATCCTATACCTATCAAAGTTTGCAACATACAAATTCTTGTAACTTTTTACTGGAGCGTCATAAAACCTTGAAATTTTGTAACAATAAAGTACTCGAGCCTCTCGTCAATTTAACCTATCGCTCAAAGCTATGCTACCCTTGAGTCCCAAACCAAACACTGATAAAACTTCAAATGGCCGTAACTTCTATACGGTACGTCCTACACCTATCAAAGTTTGAAACATACAAATGCTTGTAACTTTTTACTAGAGCGTCATAAAACATTGAAATTTTGTAACAATAAAGTCCTCGAGCCGCCTGTCAATTTAAGCTATCGCTCAAAGCTATACTACCCCTGAGTCCGAAATCAAACACTGATAAAACATCAAATGGCCCTAACTTCTATATGGTACATCGTACACCTATCAAAGTTTGCAACATACAAATGCTTGTAACTTTTTACTAGAGCGTCATAAATCCTTGAAATTTTGGAACAACAAAGTACTCGAGCCTCTTGTGAATTTAAGCTATCGCTCGAAGCTATGCTACCCTTGAGTCCCAAATGAAACACTGATAAAACTTCAAATGGCCCTAACTTCTATACGGTACGTCCTACACCTATCAAAGTTTGCAACATACAATTGCTTGTAACTTTTTACTGCAGCGTCATAAAACCTTGAAATTTTATAACAATAAAGTACTCGAGCCTCTTGTCAATTTAAGCTATCGCTCAAAGCTATGCTACCCTTGAGTCCTAAATCAAACACTGATAAAACTTCAATTGGCCCTAACTTCTATACGGTACGTCCTACACCTTCAAAGTTTGCAACATACAAATGCTTGTAACTTTTTACTGGAGCGTCATAAAACCTTGAAATTTTGTAACAATAAAGTACTCGAGCCTCTTGTCAATTTAAGTTATCGCTCAAAGCTATGCTACCCTTGAGTCCCAAATCACACACTGATAAAACTTCAAATGGCCCTAACTTCTATACGGTACGTCCTACATCTATCAAAGTTTGCAACATACAAATGCTTGTAACTTTTTACTGGAGCGTCATAAAACCTTGAAATTTTGTAACAATAAAGTACTCGAACCTCTTGTCAATTTAAGTTATCGCTCAAAGCTATGCTACCCTTGAGTCCCAAATCACACCCTGATAAAACTTCAAATGGCCCTAACCTCTATACGATCCGTCCTACACCTATCAAAATTTGCAACATACAAATGCTTGTAACTTTTTACTGGAGCGTCAAAAAACCTTGAAATTTTGTAACAATAAAGTACTCGAGCCTCTTGCCAATTTAAGATATCGCTCAAAGCTATGCTACCCTTGAGTCCTATATCAAACACTGATAAAACTTCAAATGGCCCTAATTTCTATACGGTACGTCCTACACCTATCAAAGTTTGCAACATACAAATGCTTGTAACTTTTTACTGGAGCGTCATAAAACATTGAAATTTTGTAACAATAAAGTACTCGAGCCTCTTGTCAATTTAAGATATCGCTCAAAGCTATGCTACCCTTGAGTCCCAAATCAAACACTGATAAAACTTCAAATGGCCCTAACTTCTATACGGTACGTCCTACACCTACCAAAGTTTGCAACATACAAATGCTTGTAACTTTTTACTGGAGCGTCATAAAACTTTGAAATTTTGTAACAATAAAGTACTCGAGCCTCTTGTCAATTTAAGCTATCGCTCAAAGCTATGCTACCCGTGAGTCCCAAATCAAACACTGATAAAACTTCCAATGCCCCTAACTTCTATACGGTACGTCCTACACCTATCAAAATTTGCAACATACAAATGCTTGTAGCTTTTTACTGGAGCGTCATAAAAACTTGAAATTTTGTAACAATAAAGTACTCGAGCCTCCTTTCAATTTAAGCTATCGCTCAAAGCTATACTACCCCTGAGTCCCAAATCAAACACTGATAAAACATCAAATGGCAATAACTTCTATACGGTGAATCCTATACCTATCAAAGTTTGCAACATACAAATTCTTGTAACTTTTTACTGGAGCGTCATAAAACCTTGAAATTTTGTAACAATAAAGTACTCGAGCCTCTCGTCAATTTAACCTATCGCTCAAAGCTATGCTACCCTTGAGTCCCAAACCAAACACTGATAAAACTTCAAATGGCCGTAACTTCTATACGGTACGTCCTACACCTACCAAAGTTTGCAACATACAAATGCTTGTAACTTTTTACTGGAGCGTCATAAAACTTTGAAATTTTGTAACAATAAAGTATTCGAGCCTCTTGTCAATTTAAGCTATCGCTCAAAGCTATGCTACCCGTGAGTCCCAAATCAAACACTGATAAAACTTCCAATGCCCCTAACTTCTATACGGTACGTCCTACACCTATCAAAATTTGCAACATACAAATGCTTGTAGCTTTTTACTGGAGCGTCATAAAACCTTGAAATTTTGTAACAATAAAGTCCTCGAGCCGCCTGTCAATTTAAGCTATCGCTCAAAGCTATACTACCCCTGAATCCGAAATCAAACACTGATAAAACATCAAATGGCCCTAACTTCTATATGGTACATCGTACACCTATCAAAGTTTGCAACATACAAATGCTTGTAACTTTTTACTAGAGCGTCATAAATCCTTGAAATTTTGGAACAACAAAGTACTCGAGCCTCTTGTGAATTTAAGCTATCGCTCGAAGCTATGCTACCCTTGAGTCCCAAATGAAACACTGATAAAATTTCAAATGGCCCTAACTTCTATACGGTACGTCCTACACCTATCAAAGTTTGCAACATACAAATGCTTGTAACTTTTTACTGGAGCGTCATAAAACCTTGAAATTTTGTAACAATAAAGTACTCGAACCTCTTGTCAATTTAAGTTATCGCTCAAAGCTATGCTACCCTTGAGTCCCAAATCACACCCTGATAAAACTTCAAATGGCCCTAACCTCTATACGATCCGTCCTACACCTATCAAAATTTGCAACATACAAATGCTTGTAACTTTTTACTGGAGCGTCAAAAAACCTTGAAATTTTGTAACAATAAAGTACTCGAGCCTCTTGCCAATTTAAGATATCGCTCAAAGCTATGCTACCCTTGAGTCCTATATCAAACACTGATAAAACTTCAAATGGCCCTAACTTCTATACGGTACGTCCTACACCTATCAAAGTTTGCAACATACAAATGCTTGTAACTTTTTACTGGAGCGTCATAAAACATTGAAATTTTGTAACAATAAAGTACTCGAGCCTCTTGCCAATTTAAGTTATCGCTCAAAGCTATGCTACCCTTGAGTCCCAAATCAAACACTGATAAAACTTCAAACGGCCCTAATTTCTATACGGTACGTCCTACACCTACCAAAGTTTGCAACATACAAATGCTTGTAACTTTTTACTGGAGCGTCATAAAACCTTGAAATTTTGTAACAATAAAGTACTCGAGCCTCTTGTCAATTTAAGCTATCGCTCAAAGCTATGCTTCCCTTGAGTCCCAAATAAAACACTGCTAAAACTTCCAATGGCCCTAACTTCTATACGGTACGTCCTACACCTATCAAAATTTGCAACATACAAATGCTTGTAGCTTTTTACTGGAGCGTCATAAAACCTTGAAATTTTGTAACAATAAAGTACTCGAGCCTCCTGTCAATTTAAGATATCGCTCAAAGCTATACTACCCCTGAGCCCCAAATCAAACACTGATAAAACATCAAATGGCCCTAACTTCTGTACGGTACATCGTACACCTATCAAAGTTTGCAACATACAAATGCTTGTAACTTTTTACTAGAGCGTCATAAATCCTTGAAATTTTGGAACAACAAAGTACTCGAGCCTCTTGCCAATTTAACACATCGCTCAAAGCTATGCTACCCTTGAGTCCTATATCAAACACTGATGAAACTTCAAATGGCCCTAACTTCTATACGGTGCATCCTATACCTATCAAAGTTTCCATCATGCAAATGCTTGTAACTTTTTACTGGAGCGTCATAAAACTTTGAAATTTTGTAACAATAAAGTACTCGAGCCTCTTGTCAATTTAAGCTATCGCTCAAAGCTATGCTACCCTTGAGTCCCAAACCAAACACTGATAAAACTTCAAATGGCCGTAACTTCTATACGGTACGTCCTACACCTATCAAAGTTTGAAACATACAAATGCTTGTAACTTTTTACTGGAGCGTCATAAAACATTGAAATTTTGTAACAATAAAGTCCTCGAGCCGCCTGTCAATTTAAGCTATCGCTCAAAGCTATACTACCCCTGAGTCCGAAATCAAACACTGATAAAACATCAAATGGCCCTAACTTCTATATGGTACATCGTACACCTATCAAAGTTTGCAACATACAAATGCTTGTAACTTTTTACTAGAGCGTCATAAATCCTTGAAATTTTGGAACAACAAAGTACTCGAGCCTCTTGTGAATTTAAGCTATCGCTCGAAGCTATGCTACCCTTGAGTCCCAAATGAAACACTGATAAAACTTCAAATGGCCCTAACTTCTATACGGTACGTCCTACACCTATCAAAGTTTGCAACATACAATTGCTTGTAACTTTTTACTGCAGCGTCATAAAACCTTGAAATTTTATAACAATAAAGTACTCGAGCCTCTTGTCAATTTAAGCTATCGCTCAAAGCTATGCTACCCTTGAGTCCTAAATCAAACACTGATAAAACTTCAAATGGCCCTAACTTCTATACGGTACGTCCTACACCTTCAAAGTTTGCAACATACAAATGCTTGTAACTTTTTACTGGAGCGTCATAAAACCTTGAAATTTTGTAACAATAAAGTACTCGAGCCTCTTGTCAATTTAAGTTATCGCTCAAAGCTATGCTACCCTAGAGTCCCAAATCACACAATGATAAAACTTCAAATGGCCCTAACTTCTATACGGTACGTCCTACACCTATCAAAGTTTGCAACATACAAATGCTTGTAACTTTTTACTGGAGCGTCATAAAACCTTGAAATTTTGTAACAATAAAGTACTCGAACCTCTTGTCAATTTAAGTTATCGCTCAAAGCTATGCTACCCTTGAGTCCCAAATCACACCCTGATAAAACTTCAAATGGCCCTAACCTCTATACGATCCGTCCTACACCTATCAAAATTTGCAACATACAAATGCTTGTAACTTTTTACTGGAGCGTCAAAAAACCTTGAAATTTTGTAACAATAAAGTACTCGAGCCTCTTGCCAATTTAAGATATCGCTCAAAGCTATGCTACCCTTGAGTCCTATATCAAACACTGATAAAACTTCAAATGGCCCTAACTTCTATACGGTAGGTCCTACACCTATCAAAGTTTGCAACATACAAATGCTTGTAACTTTTTACTGGAGCGTCATAAAACATTGAAATTTTGTAACAATAAAGTACTCGAGCCTCTTGCCAATTTAAGTTATCGCTCAAAGCTATGCTACCCTTGAGTCCCAAATCAAACACTGATAAAACTTCAAACGGCCCTAACTTCTATATGGTACGTCCTACACCTACCAAAGTTTGCAACATACAAATGCTTGTAACTTTTTACTGGAGCGTCATAAAACCCTGAAATTTTGAAACAATAAAGTACTCGAGCCTCTTGTCAATTTAAGCTATCGCTCAAAGCAATGCTACCCTTGAGTCCAAATCAAACACTAATAAAACTTCAAATAGCCCTAACTTCTATACGGTACGGCCTACACCTATCAAAGTTTGCAACATACAAATGCTTGTAACTTTTTACTGCAGCGTCATAAAACCTTGAAATTTTATAACAATAAAGTACTCGAGCCTCTTGTCAATTTAAGTTATCGCTCAAAGCTATGCTACCCTTGAGTCCCAAATCAAACACTGATAAAATTTCAAATGGCCCTAACTTCTATACGGTCCGTCCTACACCTATCAAAGTTTGCAACATACAAATACTTGTAACTTTTTACTGGAGCGTCATAAAACCTTGAAATTTTGTAACAATAAAGTACTCGAGCCTCTTGTCAATTTAAGATATCGCTCAAAGCTATGCTACCCTTGAGTCCCAAATCAAACACTGATAAAACTTCAAATGGCCCTAACTTCTATACGGTACGTCCTACACCTATCAAAGTTTGCAACATACAAATGCTTGTAACTTTTTACTGGAGCGTCATAAAAAAAAAAAAAAAAAAAAAAGTACTCGAGCCTCTTGTCAATTTAAGATATCGCTCAAAGCTATGCTACCCTTGAGTCCCAAATCAAACACTGATAAAACTTCAAATGGCCCTAACTTCTATACGGTACGTCCTACACCTACCAAAGTTTGCAACATACAAATGCTTGTAACTTTTTACTGGAGCGTCATAAAACTTTGAAATTTTTGTAACAATAAAGTACTCGAGCCTCTTGTCAATTTAAGCTATCGCTCCAAAGCTATGCTACCCGTGAGTCCCAAATCAAACACTGATAAAACTTCCAATGCCCCTAACTTCTATACGGTACGTCCCTACACCTATCAAAATTTGCAACATACAAATGCTTGTAGCTTTTTACTGGAGCGTCATAAAACCTTGAAATTTTTGTAACAATAAAGTACTCGAGCCTCCTTTCAATTTAAGCTATCGCTCAAAGCTATACTACCCCTGAGTCCCAAATCAAACACTGATAAAACATCAAATGGGCAATAACTTCTATACGGTGAATCCTATACCTATCAAAGTTTGCAACATACAAATTCTTGTAACTTTTTACTGGAGCGTCATAAAACCTTGAAATTTTGTAACAATAAAGTACTCGAGCCTCTCGTCAATTTAACCTATCGCTCAAAGCTATGCTACCCTTGAGTCCCAAACCAAACACTGATAAAACTTCAAATGGCCGTAACTTCTATACGGTACGTCCTACACCTATCAAAGTTTGAAACATACAAATGCTTGTAACTTTTTACTAGAGCGTCATAAAACATTGAAATTTTGTAACAATAAAGTCCTCGAGCCGCCTGTCAATTTAAGCTATCGCTCAAAGCTATACTACCCCTGAGTCCGAAATCAAACACTGATAAAACATCAAATGGCCCTAACTTCTATATGGTACATCGTACACCTATCAAAGTTTGCAACATACAAATGCTTGTAACTTTTTACTAGAGCGTCATAAATCCTTGAAATTTTGGAACAACAAAGTACTCGAGCCTCTTGTGAATTTAAGCTATCGCTCGAAGCTATGCTACCCTTGAGTCCCAAATGAAACACTGATAAAACTTCAAATGGCCCTAACTTCTATACGGTACGTCCTACACCTATCAAAGTTTGCAACATACAATTGCTTGTAACTTTTTACTGCAGCGTCATAAAACCTTGAAATTTTATAACAATAAAGTACTCGAGCCTCTTGTCAATTTAAGCTATCGCTCAAAGCTATGCTACCCTTGAGTCCTAAATCAAACACTGATAAAACTTCAAATGGCCCTAACTTCTATACGGTACGTCCTACACCTTCAAAGTTTGCAACATACAAATGCTTGTAACTTTTTACTGGAGCGTCATAAAACCTTGAAATTTTGTAACAATAAAGTACTCGAGCCTCTTGTCAATTTAAGTTATCGCTCAAAGCTATGCTACCCTTGAGTCCCAAATCACACACTGATAAAACTTCAAATGGCCCTAACTTCTATACGGTACGTCCTACATCTATCAAAGTTTGCAACATACAAATGCTTGTAACTTTTTACTGGAGCGTCATAAAACCTTGAAATTTTGTAACAATAAAGTACTCGAACCTCTTGTCAATTTAAGTTATCGCTCAAAGCTATGCTACCCTTGAGTCCCAAATCACACCCTGATAAAACTTCAAATGGCCCTAACCTCTATACGATCCGTCCTACACCTATCAAAATTTGCAACATACAAATGCTTGTAACTTTTTACTGGAGCGTCAAAAAACCTTGAAATTTTGTAACAATAAAGTACTCGAGCCTCTTGCCAATTTAAGATATCGCTCAAAGCTATGCTACCCTTGAGTCCTATATCAAACACTGATAAAACTTCAAATGGCCCTAACTTCTATACGGTACGTCCTACACCTATCAAAGTTTGCAACATACAAATGCTTGTAACTTTTTACTGGAGCGTCATAAAACATTGAAATTTTGTAACAATAAAGTACTCGAGCCTCTTGTCAATTTAAGATATCGCTCAAAGCTATGCTACCCTTGAGTCCCAAATCAAACACTGATAAAACTTCAAATGGCCCTAACTTCTATACGGTACGTCCTACACCTACCAAAGTTTGCAACATACAAATGCTTGTAACTTTTTACTGGAGCGTCATAAAACTTTGAAATTTTGTAACAATAAAGTACTCGAGCCTCTTGTCAATTTAAGCTATCGCTCAAAGCTATGCTACCCGTGAGTCCCAAATCAAACACTGATAAAACTTCCAATGCCCCTAACTTCTATACGGTACGTCCTACACCTATCAAAGTTTGCAACATACAAATGCTTGTAGCTTTTTACTGGAGCGTCATAAAAACTTGAAATTTTGTAACAATAAAGTACTCGAGCCTCCTTTCAATTTAAGCTATCGCTCAAAGCTATACTACCCCTGAGTCCCAAATCAAACACTGATAAAACATCAAATGGCAATAACTTCTATACGGTGAATCCTATACCTATCAAAGTTTGCAACATACAAATTCTTGTAACTTTTTACTGGAGCGTCATAAAACCTTGAAATTTTGTAACAATAAAGTACTCGAGCCTCTCGTCAATTTAACCTATCGCTCAAAGCTATGCTACCCTTGAGTCCCAAACCAAACACTGATAAAACTTCAAATGGCCGTAACTTCTATACGGTACGTCCTACACCTACCAAAGTTTGCAACATACAAATGCTTGTAACTTTTTACTGGAGCGTCATAAAACTTTGAAATTTTGTAACAATAAAGTACTCGAGCCTCTTGTCAATTTAAGCTATCGCTCAAAGCTATGCTACCCGTGAGTCCCAAATCAAACACTGATAAAACTTCCAATGCCCCTAACTTCTATACGGTACGTCCTACACCTATCAAAATTTGCAACATACAAATGCTTGTAGCTTTTTACTGGAGCGTCATAAAACCTTGAAATTTTGTAACAATAAAGTCCTCGAGCCGCCTGTCAATTTAAGCTATCGCTCAAAGCTATACTACCCCTGAATCCGAAATCAAACACTGATAAAACATCAAATGGCCCTAACTTCTATATGGTACATCGTACACCTATCAAAGTTTGCAACATACAAATGCTTGTAACTTTTTACTAGAGCGTCATAAATCCTTGAAATTTTGGAACAACAAAGTACTCGAGCCTCTTGTGAATTTAAGCTATCGCTCGAAGCTATGCTACCCTTGAGTCCCAAATGAAACACTGATAAAACTTCAAATGGCCCTAACTTCTATACGGTACGTCCTACACCTATCAAAGTTTGCAACATACAAATGCTTGTAACTTTTTACTGGAGCGTCATAAAACCTTGAAATTTTGTAACAATAAAGTACTCGAACCTCTTGTCAATTTAAGTTATCGCTCAAAGCTATGCTACCCTTGAGTCCCAAATCACACCCTGATAAAACTTCAAATGGCCCTAACCTCTATACGATCCGTCCTACACCTATCAAAATTTGCAACATACAAATGCTTGTAACTTTTTACTGGAGCGTCAAAAAACCTTGAAATTTTGTAACAATAAAGTACTCGAGCCTCTTGCCAATTTAAGATATCGCTCAAAGCTATGCTACCCTTGAGTCCTATATCAAACACTGATAAAACTTCAAATGGCCCTAACTTCTATACGGTATGTCCTACACCTATCAAAGTTTGCAACATACAAATGCTTGTAACTTTTTACTGGAGCGTCATAAAACATTGAAATTTTGTAACAATAAAGTACTCGAGCCTCTTGCCAATTTAAGTTATCGCTCAAAGCTATGCTACCCTTGAGTCCCAAATCAAACACTGATAAAACTTCAAACAGCCCTAATTTCTATACGGTACGTCCTACACCTACCAAAGTTTGCAACATACAAATGCTTGTAACTTTTTACTGGAGCGTCATAAAACCTTGAAATTTTGTAACAATAAAGTACTCGAGCCTCTTGTCAATTTAAGCTATCGCTCAAAGCTATGCTTCCCTTGAGTCCCAAATAAAACACTGCTAAAACTTCCAATGGCCCTAACTTCTATACGGTACGTCCTACACCTATCAAAATTTGCAACATACAAATGCTTGTAGCTTTTTACTGGAGCGTCATAAAACCTTGAAATTTTGTAACAATAAAGTACTCGAGCCTCCTGTCAATTTAAGATATCGCTCAAAGCTATACTACCCCTGAGCCCCAAATCAAACACTGATAAAACATCAAATGGCCCTAACTTCTGTACGGTACATCGTACACCTATCAAAGTTTGCAACATACAAATGCTTGTAACTTTTTACTAGAGCGTCATAAATCCTTGAAATTTTGGAACAACAAAGTACTCGAGCCTCTTGCCAATTTAACACATCGCTCAAAGCTATGCTACCCTTGAGTCCTATATCAAACACTGATGAAACTTCAAATGGCCCTAACTTCTATACGGTGCATCCTATACCTATCAAAGTTTCCATCATGCAAATGCTTGTAACTTTTTACTGGAGCGTCATAAAACTTTGAAATTTTGTAACAATAAAGTACTCGATCCTCTTGTCAATTTAAGCTATCGCTCAAAGCTATGCTACCCTTGAGTCCCAAACCAAACACTGATAAAACTTCAAATGGCCGTAACTTCTATATGGTACGTCCTACACCTATCAAAGTTTGAAACATACAAATGCTTGTAACTTTTTACTGGAGCGTCATAAAACATTGAAATTTTGTAACAATAAAGTCCTCGAGCCGCCTGTCAATTTAAGCTATCGCTCAAAGCTATACTACCCCTGAGTCCGAAATCAAACACTGATAAAACATCAAATGGCCCTAACTTATATATGGTACATCGTACACCTATCAAAGTTTGCAACATACAAATGCTTGTAACTTTTTACTAGAGCGTCATAAATCCTTGAAATTTTGGAACAACAAAGTACTCGAGCCTCTTGTGAATTTAAGCTATCGCTCGAAGCTATGCTACCCTTGAGTCCCAAATGAAACACTGATAAAACTTCAAATGGCCCTAACTTCTATACGGTACGTCCTACACCTATCAAAGTTTGCAACATACAATTGCTTGTAACTTTTTACTGCAGCGTCATAAAACCTTGAAATTTTATAACAATAAAGTACTCGAGCCTCTTGTCAATTTAAGCTATCGCTCAAAGCTATGCTACCCTTGCGTCCTAAATCAAACACTGATAAAACTTCAAATGGCCCTAACTTCTATACGGTACGTCCTACACCTTCAAAGTTTGCAACATACAAATGCTTGTAACTTTTTACTGGAGCGTCATAAAACCTTGAAATTTTGTAACAATAAAGTACTCGAGCCTCTTGTCAATTTAAGTTATCGCTCAAAGCTATGCTACCCTAGAGTCCCAAATCACACAATGATAAAACTTCAAATGGCCCTAACTTCTATACGGTACGTCCTACACCTATCAAAGTTTGCAACATACAAATGCTTGTAACTTTTTACTGGAGCGTCATAAAACCTTGAAATTTTGTAACAATAAAGTACTCGAACCTCTTGTCAATTTAAGTTATCGCTCAAAGCTATGCTACCCTTGAGTCCCAAATCACACCCTCATAAAACTTCAAATGGCCCTAACCTCTATACGATCCGTCCTACACCTATCAAAATTTGCAACATACAAATGCTTGTAACTTTTTACTGGAGCGTCAAAAAACCTTGAAATTTTGTAACAATAAAGTACTCGAGCCTCTTGCCAATTTAAGATATCGCTCAAAGCTATGCTACCCTTGAGTCCTATATCAAACACTGATAAAACTTCAAATGGCCCTAACTTCTATACGGTAGGTCCTACACCTATCAAAGTTTGCAACATACAAATGCTTGTAACTTTTTACTGGAGCGTCATAAAACATTGAAATTTTGTAACAATAAAGTACTCGAGCCTCTTGCCAATTTAAGTTATCGCTCAAAGCTATGCTACCCTTGAGTCCCAAATCAAACACTGATAAAACTTCAAACGGCCCTAACTTCTATACGGTACGTCCTACACCTACCAAAGTTTGCAACATACAAATGCTTGTAACTTTTTACTGGAGCGTCATAAAACCTTGAAATTTTGTAACAATAAAGTACTCGAGCCTCTTGTCAATTTAAGCTATCGCTCAAAGCTATGCTTCCCTTGAGTCCCAAATAAAACACTGCTAAAACTTCCAATGGCCCTAACTTCTATACGGTACGTCCTACACCTATCAAAATTTGCAACATACAAATGCTTGTAGCTTTTTACTGGAGCGTCATAAAACCTTGAAATTTTGTAACAATAAAGTACTCGAGCCTCCTGTCAATTTAAGATATCGCTCAAAGCTATACTACCCCTGAGCCCCAAATCAAACACTGATAAAACATCAAATGGCCCTAACTTCTGTACGGTACATCGTACACCTATCAAAGTTTGCAACATACAAATGCTTGTAACTTTTTACTAGAGCGTCATAAATCCTTGAAATTTTGGAACAACAAAGTACTCGAGCCTCTTGCCAATTTAACACATCGCTCAAAGGTATGCTACCCTTGAGTCCTATATCAAACACTGATGAAACTTCAAATGGCCCTAACTTCTATACGGTGCATCCTATACCTATCAAAGTTTCCATCATGCAAATGCTTGTAACTTTTTACTGGAGCGTCATAAAACTTTGAAATTTTGTAACAATAAAGTACTCGAGCCTCTAGTCAATTTAAGCTATCGCTCAAAGCTATGGTACCCTTGAGTCCCAAATTAACCACTGATAAAACTTCAAATGGCCCTAACTTCTATACGGTACGTCCCACTCCTATCAAAGTTTTCAACATACAAATGCTTGTAACTTTTTACTGGAGCGTCATGAAACCCTGAAATTTTGAAACAATAAAGTACTCGAGCCTCTTGTCAATTTAAGCTATCGCTCAAAGCAATGCTACCCTTGAGTCCAAATCAAACACTAATAAAACTTCAAATAGCCCTAACTTCTATACGGTACGTCCTACACCTATCAAAGTTTGCAACATACAAATGCTTGTAACTTTTTACTGCAGCGTCATAAAACCTTGGAATTTTATAACAATAAAGTACTCGAGCCTCTTGTCAATTTAAGCTATCGCTCAAAGCTATGCTACCCTTGAGTCCTAAATCAAACACTGATAAAACTTCAAATGGCCCCAACTTCTATACGGTACGTCCTACGCCTATCAAAGTTTGCAACATACAAATGCTTGTAACTTTTTACTGGAGCGTCATAAAACCTTGAAATTTTGTAACAATAAATTACTCGAGCCTCTTGTCAATTTAAGTTATCGCTCAAAGCTATGCTACCCTTGAGTCCCAAATCACACACTGATAAAACTTCAAATGGCCCTAACTTATATACGGTACGTCCTACACCTATCAAAGTTTGCAACATACAAATGCTTGTAACTTTTTACTGGAGCGTCATAAAACCTTGAAATTTTGTAACAATAAAGTACTCGAACCTCTTGTCAATTTAAGTTATCGCTCAAAGCTATGCTACCCTTGAGTCCCAAATCACACCCTGATAAAACTTCAAATGGCCCTAACCTCTATACGATCCGTCCTACACCAATCAAAGTTTGCAACATACAAATGCTTGTAACTTTTTACTGGAGTGTCAAAAAACCTTGAAATTTTGTAACAATAAAGTACTCGAGCCGCTTCTCAATTTAAGCTATCGCTCAAAGCAATGCTACCCTTGAGTCCAAATCAAACACTAATAAAACTTCAAATAGCCCTAACTTCTATACGGTACGTCCTACACCTATCAAAGTTTGAAACATACAAATGCTTGTAACTTTTACTGGAGCGTCATAAAAACTTGAAATTTTGTAACAATAAAGTACTCGAGCCTCTTGTCAATTTAAGCTATCGCTCAAAGCTATGCTACGCTTGACTCCCAAATCAAACACTGATAAAACTTCAAATGCCCCTAACTTCTATACGGTACGTCCTACACCTATTAAAGTTTGCAACAAACAAATGTTTGTAACTTTTACTGGAGCGTCATAAAACCTTGAAAATTGGTAACAATAAAGTACTCGAGCCTCTTGTCAATTTAAGATATCGCTCAAAACTATGCTACCCTTGAGTCCCAAATCAAACACTGATAAAACTTCAAATTGCCCTAACTTCTATACGGTGCATCCTATACCTATCAAAGTTTGCAACATACAATAGCTTGTAACTTTTTACTGGAGCGTCATAAAACCTTGAAATTTTATAGCAATAAAAAACTCGAGCCTCTTGTCAATTTAAACTATCCCTCAAAGCTATACTACCCATGAGTCCCAAATCAAACACTAATAAAACTTCAAATGGCCCTAACTTCTATACACTTATCAAAGTTTAAAACATACAAATGCTTGTAACTTTTTACTAGAGCGTCATAAAACCTTGAAATTTTGTAACAATAAAGTACTCGAGCCTCCTGTCAATTTAAGCTATCGCTCAAAGCTATACTACCCCTGAGTCCCAAATCAAACACTGATAAAACATCAAATGGCCCTAACTTCTATATGGTACATCGTACACCTATCAAAGTTTGCAACATACAAATGCTTGTAACTTTTTACTAGAGCGTCATAAATCCTTGAAATTTTGGAACAATAAAGTACTCTAGCCTCTTGTGAATTTAAGCTATCGCTCAAAGCTATGCTACCCTTGAGTCCCAAATCAAACACTGATAAAACTTCAAATGGCCCTAACTTCTATACGGTACGTCCTACACCTATCAAAGTTTGCAACATACAAATGCTTGTAACTTTTTATTGCAGCGTCATACAACCTTGAAATTTTATAACAATAAAGTACTCTAGCCTCTTGTCAATTTAAGTTATCGCTCAAAGCTATGCTACCCTTGAGTCCTAAATCAAACACTGATAAAACTTCAAATGGCCCCAACTTCTATACGGTACGTCCTACACCTATCAAAGTTTGCAACATACAAATGCTGGTAACTTTTTACTGGAGCGTCATAAAACCTTGAAATTTTGTAACAATAAAGTACTCGAGCCTCTTGTCAATTTAAGTTATCGCTCAAAGGTATGCTACCCTTGAGTCCCATATCAAACACTGATAAAACTTCAAATGGCCCTAACTTCTATACGGTGCATCCTATACCTATCAAAGTTTCCAACATGCAAATGCTTGTAACTTTTTACTGGAGCGTCATAAAACCTTGAAATTTTGTAACAATAAAGTACTAGAGCCTCTTGTCAATTTAAGCTATCGCTCAAAGCAACGCTTCCCTTGAGTCCAAATCAAACACTAATAAAACTTCAAATAGCCCTAACTTCTATACGGTACGTCCTACACCTATCAAAGTTTGAAACATACAAATGCTTGTAACTTTTACTGGAGCGTCATAAAAACTTGAAATTTTGTAACAATAAAGTACTCGAGCCTCTTGTCAATGTAAGCTATCGCTCAAAGCTATGCTACGCTTGACTCCCAAATCAAACACTGATAAAACTTCAAATGCCCCTAACTTCTATACGGTACGTCCTACACCTATCAAAGTTTGAAACATACAAATGCTTGTAACTTTTACTGGAGCGTCATAAAACCTTGAAATTTTGTAACAATAAAGTACTCGAGCCTCCTGTCAATTTAAGCTATCGCTCAAAGCTATACTACCCCTGAGTCCCAAATCAAACACTAATAAAACATCAAATGGCCCTAACTTCTATATGGTACATCGTACACCTATCAAAGTTTGCAACATACAAATGCTTGTAACTTTTTACTAGAGCGTCATAAATCCTTGAAATTTTGGAACAATAAAGTACTCGAGCCTCTTGTGAATTTAAGCTATCGCACAAAGCTATGCTACCCTTGAGTCCCAAATCATACACTGATAAAACTTCAAATGGCCCTAACTTCTATACGGTACGTCCTACACCTATCAAAGTTTGCAACATACAAATGCTTGTAACTTTTTACTGCAGCGTCATAAAACCTTGAAATTTTATAACAATAAAGTACTCGAGCCTCTTGTCAATTTAAGCTATCGCTCAAAGCTATGCTACCCTTGAGTCCCAAATCACATACTGATAAAACTTCAAATGGCCCTAACTTCTATACGGTACGTCCTACACCTATCAAAGTTTGCAACATACAAATGCTTGTAACTTTTTACTGGAGCGTCATAAAACCTTAAAATTTTGAAACAATAAAGTACTCGAACCTCTTGTCAATTTAAGTTATCGCTCAAAGCTATGCTACCCTTGAGTCCCAAATCACACACTGATAAAACTTCAAATGGCCCTAACTTCTATACGGTCCGTCCTACACCTATCAAAGTTTGCAACATACAAATGCTTGTAGCTTTTTACTGGAGCGTCAAAAAACCTTGAAATTTTGTAACAATAAAGTACACGAGCCTCTTGCCAATTTCAGATATCGGTCAAAGCTATGCTACCCTTGAATCCCATTTCAAACACTGATAAAACTTCAAATGGCCCTAACTTCTATACGGTGCATCCTATACCTATCAAAGTTTCCAACATGCAAATGCTTGTAACTTTTTACTGGAGCGTCATAAAACCTTGAAATTTTGTAACAATAAAGTACTCGAGCCTCTTGTCAATTTAAGCTATCGCTCAAAGCTATGCTACCCTTGAGTCCCAAATTAACCACTAATAAAACTTCAAATGGCCCTAACTTCTATACGGTACGTCTCACTCCTATCAAAGTTTTTAACATACAAATGCTTATAACTTTTTACTGGAGCGTCATGAAACCCTGAAATTTTGAAACAATAAAGTACTCGAGCCTCTTGTCAATTTAAGCTATCGCTCAAAGCAATGCTACCCTTGAGTCCAAATCAAACACTAATAAAACTTCAAATAGCCCTAACTTCTATACGGTACGTCCTACACCTCTCAAAGTTTGAAACATACAAATGCTTGTAACTTTTACTGGAGCGTCATAAATCCTTAAAATTTTGGAACAATAAAGCACTCGAGCCTCTTGTGAATTTAAGCTATCGCACAAAGCTATGCTACCCTTGAGTCCAAATCAAACACTAATAAAACTTCAAATAGCCCTAACTTCTATACGGTACGTCCTACACCTATCAAAGTTTGAAGCATACAAATGCTTGTAACTTTTACTGGAGCTTCATAAAAACTTGAAATTTTGTAACAATAAAGTACTCGAGCCTCTTGTCAATTTAAGCTATCGCTCAAAGCTATGCTACGCTTGACTCCCAAATCAAACACTGATAAAACTTCAAATGCCCCTAACTTCTATACGGTACGTCCTACACCTATCAAAGTTTGCAACAAACAAATGTTTGTAACTTTTACTGGAGCGTCATAAAACCTTGAAAATTGGTAACAATAAAGTACTCGAGCCTCTTGTCAATTTAAGATATCGCTCAAAGCTATGCTACCCTTGAGTCCCAAATCAAACACTGATAAAACTTCAAATTGCCCTAAATTCTATACGGTGCATCCTATACCTATCAAAGTTTGCAACATACAATAGCTTGTAACTTTTTACTGGAGCGTCATAAAACCTTGAAATTTTATAACAATAAAGAACTCGAGCCTCTTGTCAATTTAAGCTATCCCTCAAAGCTATACTACCCATGAGTCCCAAATCAAAGACTAATAAAACTTCAAATGGCCCTAACTTCTATACACTTATCAAAGTTTAAAACATACAAATGCTTGTAACTTTTTACTAGAGCGTCATAAAACCTTGAAATTTTGTAACAATAAAGTACTCGAGCCTCCTGTCAATTTAAGATATCGCTCAAAGCTATACTACCCCTGAGTCCCAAATCAAACACTGATAAAACATCAAATGGCCCTAACTTCTATATGGTACATCGTACACCTATCAAAGTTTGCAACATACAAATGCTTGTAACTTTTTACTAGAGCGTCATAAATCCTTGAAATTTTGGAACAATAAAGTACTCTAGCCTCTTGTGAATTTAAGCTATCGCTCAAAGCTATGCTACCCTTGAGTCCCAAATCAAGCACTGATAAAACTTCAACTGGCCCTAACTTCTATACGGTACGTCCTACACCTATCAAAGTTTGCAACATACAAATGCTTGTAACTTTTTATTGCAGCGTCATACAACCTTGAAATTTTATAACAATAAAGTACTCGAGCCTCTTGTCAATTTAAGTTATCGCTCAAAGGTATGCTACCCTTGAGTCCCATATCAAACACTGATAAAACTTCAAATGGCCCTAACTTCTATACGGTGCATCCTATACCTATCAAAGTTTCCAACATGCAAATGCTTGTAACTTTTTACTGGAGCGTCATAAAACCTTGAAATTTTGTAACAATAAAGTACTAGAGCCTCTTGTCAATTTAAGCTATCGCTCAAAGCAATGCTTCCCTTGAGTCCAAATCAAACATTAATAAAACTTCAAATAGCCCTAACTTCTATACGGTACGTCCTACACCTATCATAGTTTGAAACATACAAATGCTTGTAACTTTTACTGGAGCGTCATAAAAACTTGAAATTTTGTAACAATAAAGTACTCGAGCCTCTTGTCAATTTAAGCTATCGCTCAAAGCTATGCTACGCTTGACTCCCAAATCAAACACTGATAAAACTTCAAATGCCCCTAACTTCTATACGGTACGTAATACACCTATCAAAGTTTGAAACATACAAATGCTTGTAACTTTTACTGGAGCGTCATAAAACCTCGAAATTTTGTAACAATAAAGTACTCGAGCCTCCTGTCAATTTAAGCTATCGCTCAAAGCTATACTACCCCTGAGTCCCAAATCAAACACTGATAAAACATCAAATGGCCCTAACTTCTATATGGTACATCGTACACCTATCAAAGTTTGCAACATACAAATGCTTGTAACTTTTTACTAGAGCGTCATAAATCCTTGAAATTTTGGAACAATAAAGTACTCGAGCCTCTTGTGAATTTAAGCTATCGCACAAAGCTATGCTACCCTTGAGTCCCAAAGCAAACACTGATAAAACTTCAAATGGCCCTAACTTCTATACGGTACGTCCTACACCTATCAAAGTTTGCAACATACAAATGCTTGTAACTTTTTACTGCAGCGTCATAAAACCTTGAAATTTTATAACAATAAAGTACTCCAGCCTCTTGTCAATTTAAGCTATCGCTCAAAGCTATGCTACCCTTGAGTCCCAAATCACATACTGATAAAACTTCAAATGGCCCTAACTTCTATACGGTACGTCCTACACCTATCAAAGTTTGCAACATACAAATGCTTGTAACTTTTTACTGGAGCGTCATAAAACCTTGAAATTTTGTAACAATAAAGTACTCGAACCTCTTGTCAATTTAAGTTATCGCTCAAAGCTATGCTACCCTTGAGTCCCAAATCACACGCTGATAAAACTTCAAATGGCCCTAACTTCTATACGGTCCGTCCTACACCTATCAAAGTTTGCAACATACAAATGCTTGTAGCTTTTTACTGGAGCGTCAAAAAGCCTTGAAATTTTGTAACAATAAAGTACTCGAGCCTCTTGCCAATTTCAGATATCGCTCAAAGCTATGCTACCCTTGAATCCCATATCAAACACTGATAAAACTTCAAATGGCCCTAACTTCTATACGGTGCATCCTATACCTATCAAAGTTTCCAACATGCAAATGCCTGTAACTTTTTACTGGAGCGTCATAAGACCTTGAAATTTTGTAACAATAAAGTACTCGAGCCTCTTGTCAATTTAAGATATCGCTCAAAGCTATGCTACCCTTGAGTCCCAAATTAACCACTAATAAAACTTCAAATGGCCCTAACTTCTATACGGTACGTCCCACTCCTATCAAAGTTTTCAACATACAAATGCTTGTAACTTTTTACTGGAGCGTCATGAAACCCTGAAATTTTGAAACAATAAAGTACTCGAGCCTCTTGTCAATTTAAGCTATCGCTCAAAGCAATGCTACCCTTGAGTCCAAATCAAACACTAATAAAACTTCAAATAGCCCTAACTTCTATACGGTACGTCCTACACCTATCAAAGTTTGAAACATACAAATGCTTGTAACTTTTACAGGAAGGTCATAAATCCTTGAAATTTTGGAACAATAAAGTACTCGAGCCTCTTGTGAATTTAAGCTATCGCACAAAGCTATGCTACCCTTGAGTCCCAAATCAAACATTGATAAAACTTCTAATGCCCCTCACTTCAATACTGTACGTCCTACACCTATCAAAGTTTGCAACAAACAAATGCTTGTAACTTTTACTGGAACGTCAGAAAACCTTGAAAATTTGTAACAATAAAGTACTCGAGCCTCCTGTCAATTTAAGCTATCGCTCAAAGCTATACTACCCCTGAGTCCCAAATCAAACACTGATAAAACATCAAATGACCCTAACTTCTATATGGTACATCGTACACCTATCAAAGTTTGCAACATACAAATGCTTGTAACTTTTTACTAGAGCGTCATAAATCCTTGAAATTTTGGAACAATAAAGTACTCGAGCCTCTTGTGAATTTAAGCTATCGCACAAAGCTATGCTACCCTTGAGTCCCAAATCAAACACTGATAAAACTTCAAATGGCCCTAACTTCTATACGGTACGTCCTACACCTATCAAAGTTTGCCACATACAAATGCTTGTAACTTTTTATTGCAGCGTCATACAACCTTGAAATTTTATAACAATAAAGTACTCGAGCCTCTTGTCAATTTAAGTTATCGCTCAAAGCTATGCTACCCTTGAGTCCTAAATCAAACACTGATAAAACTTCAAATGGCCCCAACTTCTATACGGTACGTCCTACACCTATCAAAGTTTGCAACATACAAATGCTTGTAACTTTTTACTGGAGCGTCATAAAACCTTGAAATTTTGTAACAATAAAGTACTCGAGCCTCTTATCAATTTAAGTTATCGCTCAAAGGTATGCTACCCTTGAGTCCCAAATCACACACTGATAAAACTTCAAATGGCCCTAACTTCTATACGGTGCATCCTATACCTATCAAAGTTTCCAACATGCAAATGCCTGTAACTTTTTACTGGAGCGTCATAAGACCTTGAAATTTTGTAACAATAAAGTACTCGAGCCTCTTGCCAATTTCAGATATCGCTCAAAGCTATGCTACCCTTGAATCCCATATCAAACACTGATAAAACTTCAAATGGCCCTAACTTCTATACGGTGCATCCTATACCTATCAAAGTTTCCAACATGCAAATGCCTGTAACTTTTTACTGGAGCGTCATAAGACCTTGAAATTTTGTAACAATAAAGTACTCGAGCCTCTTGTCAATTTAAGATATCGCTCAAAGCTATGCTACCCTTGAGTCCCAAATTAACCACTAATAAAACTTCAAATGGCCCTAACTTCTATACGGTACGTCCCACTCCTATCAAAGTTTTCAACATACAAATGCTTGTAACTTTTTACTGGAGCGTCATGAAACCCTGAAATTTTGAAACAATAAAGTACTCGAGCCTCTTGTCAATTTAAGCTATCGCTCAAAGCAATGCTACCCTTGAGTCCAAATCAAACACTAATAAAACTTCAAATAGCCCTAACTTCTATACGGTACGTCCTACACCTATCAAAGTTTGAAACATACAAATGCTTGTAACTTTTACAGGAGTGTCATAAATCCTTGAAATTTTGGAACAATAAAGTACTCGAGCCTCTTGTGAATTTAAGCTATCGCACAAAGCTATGCTACCCTTGAGTCCCAAATCAAACATTGATAAAACTTCTAATGCCCCTCACTTCTATACTGTACGTCCTACACCTATCAAAGTTTGCAACAAACAAATGCTTGTAACTTTTACTGGAACGTCAGAAAACCTTGAAAATTTGTAACAATAAAGTACTCGAGCCTCCTGTCAATTTAAGCTATCGCTCAAAGCTATACTACCCCTGAGTCCCAAATCAAGCACTGATAAAACATCAAATGACCCTAACTTCTATATGGTACATCGTACACCTATCAAAGTTTGCAACATACAAATGCTTGTAACTTTTTACTAGAGCGTCATAAATCCTTGAAATTTTGGAACAATAAAGTACTCGAGCCTCTTGTGAATTTAAGCTATCGCACAAAGCTATGCTACCCTTGAGTCCCAAATCAAACACTGATAAAACTTCAAATGGCCCTAACTTCTATACGGTACGTCCTACACCTATCAAAGTTTGCAACATACAAATGCTTGTAACTTTTTATTGCAGCGTCATACAACCTTGAAATTTTATAACAATAAAGTACTCGAGCCTCTTGTCAATTTAAGTTATCGCTCAAAGCTATGCTACCCTTGAGTCCTAAATCAAACACTGATAAAACTTCAAATGGCCCCAACTTCTATACGGTACGTCCTACACCTATCAAAGTTTGCAACATACAAATGCTTGTAACTTTTTACTGGAGCGTCATAAAACCTTGAAATTTTGTAACAATAAAGTACTCGAGCCTCTTATCAATTTAAGTTATCGCTCAAAGGTATGCTACCCTTGAGTCCCAAATCACACACTGATAAAACTTCAAATGGCCCTAACTTATATACGGTCCGTCCTACACCTATCAAAGTTTGCAACATACTAATGCTTGTAACTTTTTGCTGGAGCGTCATAAAACCTTGAAATTTTGTAACAATAAAGTACACGAGCCTCTTGCCAATTTCAGATATCGGTCAAAGCTATGCTACCCTTGAATCCCATTTCAAACACTGATAAAACTTCAAATGGCCCTAACTTCTATACGGTGCATCCTATACCTATCAAAGTTTCCAACATGCAAATGCTTGTAACTTTTTACTGGAGCGTCATAAAACCTTGAAATTTTGTAACAATAAAGTACTCGAGCCTCTTGTCAATTTAAGCTATCGCTCAAAGCTATGCTACCCTTGAGTCCCAAATTAACCACTAATAAAACTTCAAATGGCCCTAACTTCTATACGGTACGTCTCACTCCTATCAAAGTTTTCAACATACAAATGCTTATAACTTTTTACTGGAGCGTCATGAAACCCTGAAATTTTTAAACAATAAAGTACTCGAGCCTCTTGTCAATTTAAGCTATCGCTCAAAGCAATGCTACCCTTGAGTCCAAATCAAACACTAATAAAACTTCAAATAGCCCTAACTTCTATACGGTACGTCCTACACCTCTCAAAGTTTGAAACATACAAATGCTTGTAACTTTTACTGGAGCGTCATAAATCCTTAAAATTTTGGAACAATAAAGCACTCGAGCCTCTTGTGAATTTAAGCTATCGCACAAAGCTATGCTACCCTTGAGTCCAAATCAAACACTAATAAAACTTCAAATAGCCCTAACTTCTATACGGTACGTCCTACACCTATCAAAGTTTGAAGCATACAAATGCTTGTAACTTTTACTGGAGCTTCATAAAAACTTGAAATTTTGTAACAATAAAGTACTCGGGCCTCTTGTCAATTTAAGCTATCGCTCAAAGCTATGCTACGCTTGACTCCCAAATCAAACACTGATAAAACTTCAAATGCCCCTAACTTCTATACGGTACGTCCTACACCTATCAAAGTTTGCAACAAACAAATGTTTGTAACTTTTACTGGAGCGTCATAAAACCTTGAAAATTGGTAACAATAAAGTACTCGAGCCTCTTGTCAATTTAAGATATCGCTCAAAGCTATGCTACCCTTGAGTCCCAAATCAAACACTGATAAAACTTCAAATTGCCCTAAATTCTATACGGTGCATCCTATACCTATCAAAGTTTGCAACATACAATAGCTTGTAACTTTTTACTGGAGCGTCATAAAACCTTGAAATTTTATAACAATAAAGAACTCGAGCCTCTTGTCAATTTAAGCTATCCCTCAAAGCTATACTACCCATGAGTCCCAAATCAAACACTAATAAAACTTCAAATGGCCCTAACTTCTATACACTTATCAAAGTTTAAAACATACAAATGCTTGTAACTTTTTACTAGAGCGTCATAAAACCTTGAAATTTTGTAACAATAAAGTACTCGAGCCTCCTGTCAATTTAAGATATCGCTCAAAGCTATACTACCCCTGAGTCCCAAATCAAACACTGATAAAACATCAAATGGCCCTAACTTCTATATGGTACATCGTACACCTATCAAAGTTTGCAACATACAAATGCTTGTAACTTTTTACTAGAGCGTCATAAATCCTTGAAATTTTGGAACAATAAAGTACTCTAGCCTCTTGTGAATTTAAGCTATCGCTCAAAGCTATGCTACCCTTGAGTCCCAAATCAAGCACTGATAAAACTTCAAATGGCCCTAACTTCTATACGGTACGTCCTACACCTATCAAAGTTTGCAACATACAAATGCTTGTAACTTTTTATTGCAGCGTCATACAACCTTGAAATTTTATAACAATAAAGTACTCGAGCCTCTTGTCAATTTAAGTTATCGCTCAAAGGTATGCTACCCTTGAGTCCCATATCAAACACTGATAAAACTTCAAATGGCCCTAACTTCTATACGGTGCATCCTATACCTATCAAAGTTTCCAACATGCAAATGCTTGTAACTTTTTACTGGAGCGTCATAAAACCTTGAAATTTTGTAACAATAAAGTACTAGAGCCTCTTGTCAATTTAAGCTATCGCTCAAAGCAATGCTTCCCTTGAGTCCAAATCAAACACTAATAAAACTTCAAATAGCCCTAACTTCTATACGGTACGTCCTACACCTATCATAGTTTGAAACATACAAATGCTTGTAACTTTTACTGGAGCGTCATAAAAACTTGAAATTTTGTAACAATAAAGTACTCGAGCCTCTTGTCAATTTAAGCTATCGCTCAAAGCTATGCTACGCTTGACTCCCAAATCAAACACTGATAAAACTTCAAATGCCCCTAACTTCTATACGGTACGTAATACACCTATCAAAGTTTGAAACATACAAATGCTTGTAACTTTTACTGGAGCGTCATAAAACCTTGAAATTTTGTAACAATAAAGTACTCGAGCCTCCTGTCAATTTAAGCTATCGCTCAAAGCTATACTACCCCTGAGTCCCAAATCAAACACTGATAAAACATCAAATGGCCCTAACTTCTATATGGTACATCGTACACCTATCAAAGTTTGCAACATACAAATGCTTGTAACTTTTTACTAGAGCGTCATAAATCCTTGAAATTTTGGAACAATAAAGTACTCGAGCCTCTTGTGAATTTAAGCTATCGCACAAAGCTATGCTACCCTTGAGTCCCAAAGCAAACACTGATAAAACTTCAAATGGCCCTAACTTCTATACGGTACGTCCTACACCTATCAAAGTTTGCAACATACAAATGCTTGTAACTTTTTACTGCAGCGTCATAAAACCTTGAAATTTTATAACAATAAAGTACTCCAGCCTCTTGTCAATTTAAGCTATCGCTCAAAGCTATGCTACCCTTGAGTCCCAAATCACATACTGATAAAACTTCAAATGGCCCTAACTTCTATACGGTACGTCCTACACCTATCAAAGTTTGCAACATACAAATGCTTGTAACTTTTTACTGGAGCGTCATAAAACCTTGAAATTTTGTAACAATAAAGTACTCGAACCTCTTGTCAATTTAAGTTATCGCTCAAAGCTATGCTACCCTTGAGTCCCAAATCACACGCTGATAAAACTTCAAATGGCCCTAACTTCTATACGGTCCGTCCTACACCTATCAAAGTTTGCAACATACAACTGCTTGTAGCTTTTTACTGAAGCGTCAAAAAGCCTTGAAATTTTGTAACAATAAAGTACTCGAGCCTCTTGCCAATTTCAGATATCGCTCAAAGCTATGCTACCCTTGAATCCCATATCAAACACTGATAAAACTTCAAATGGCCCTAACTTCTATACGGTGCATCCTATACCTATCAAAGTTTCCAACATGCAAATGCCTGTAACTTTTTACTGGAGCGTCATAAGACCTTGAAATTTTGTAACAATAAAGTACTCGAGCCTCTTGTCAATTTAAGATATCGCTCAAAGCTATGCTACCCTTGAGTCCCAAATTAACCACTAATAAAACTTCAAATGGCCCTAACTTCTATACGGTACGTCCCACTCCTATCAAAGTTTTCAACATACAAATGCTTGTAACTTTTTACTGGAGCGTCATGAAACCCTGAAATTTTGAAACAATAAAGTACTCGAGCCTCTTGTCAATTTAAGCTATCGCTCAAAGCAATGCTACCCTTGAGTCCAAATCAAACACTAATAAAACTTCAAATAGCCCTAACTTCTATACGGTACGTCCTACACCTATCAAAGTTTGAAACATACAAATGCTTGTAACTTTTACAGGAGGGTCATAAATCCTTGAAATTTTGGAACAATAAAGTACTCGAGCCTCTTGTGAATTTAAGCTATCGCACAAAGCTATGCTACCCTTGAGTCCCAAATCAAACATTGATAAAACTTCTAATGCCCCTCACTTCTATACTGTACGTCCTACACCTATCAAAGTTTGCAACAAACAAATGCTTGTAACTTTTACTGGAACGTCAGAAAACCTTGAAAATTTGTAACAATAAAGTACTCGAGCCTCCTGTCAATTTAAGCTATCGCCCCTGAGTCCCAAATCAAACACTGATAAAAGATCAAATGACCCTAACTTCTATATGGTACATCGTACACCTATCAAAGTTTGCAACATACAAATGCTTGTAACTTTTTACTAGAGCGTCATAAATCCTTGAAATTTTGGAACAATAAAGTACTCGAGCCTCTTGTGAATTTAAGCTATCGCACAAAGCTATGCTACCCTTGAGTCCCAAATCAAACACTGATAAAACTTCAAATGGCCCTAACTTCTATACGGTACGTCCTACACCTATCAAAGTTTGCAACATACAAATGCTTGTAACTTTTTATTGCAGCGTCATACAACCTTGAAATTTTATAACAATAAAGTACTCGAGCCTCTTGTCAATTTAAGTTATCGCTCAAAGCTATGCTACCCTTGAGTCCTAAATCAAACACTGATAAAACTTCAAATGGCCCCAACTTCTATACGGTACGTCCTACACCTATCAAAGTTTGCAACATACAAATGCTTGTAATTTTTACTGGAGCGTCATAAAACCTTGAAATTTTGTAACAATAAAGTACTCGAGCCTCTTATCAATTTAAGTTATCGCTCAAAGGTATGCTACCCTTGAGTCCCAAATCACACACTGATAAAACTTCAAATGGCCCTAACTTATATACGGTACGTCCTACACCTATCAAAGTTTGCAACATACAAATGCTTGTAACTTTTTGCTGGAGCGTCATAAAACCTTGAAATTTTGTAACAAGAAAGTACTCGAACCTCTTGTCAATTTAAGTTATCGCTCAAAGCTATGCTACCCTTGAGTCCCAAATCACACACTGATAAAACTTCAAATGGCCCTAACTTATATATGGTCCGTCCTACACCTATCAAAGTTTGCAACATACAAATGCTTGTAACTTTTTACTGGAGCGTCAAAAAACCTTGAAATTTTGTAACAATAAAGTACTCGAGCCTCTTGTCAATTTAAGATATCGCTCAAAGCTATGCTACCCTTGAGTCCCAAATTAACCACTAATAAAACTTCAAATGGCCCTAACTTCTATACGGTACGTCCCACTCCTATCAAAGTTTTCAACATACAAATGCTTGTAACTTTTTACTGGAGCGTCATGAAACCCTGAAATTTTGAAACAATAAAGTACTCGAGCCTCTTGTCAATTTAAGCTATCGCTCAAAGCAATGCTTCCCTTGAGTCCAAATCAAACACTAATAAAACTTCAAATAGCCCTAACTTCTATACGGTACGTCCTACACCTATCAAAGTTTGAAACATACAAATGCTTGTAACTTTTACTGGAGCTTCATAAAAACTTGAAATTTTGTAACAATAAAGTACTCGAGCCTCTTGTCAATTTAAGCTATCGCTCAAAGCTATGCTACGCTTGACTCCCAAATCAAACACTGATAAAACTTCAAATGCCCCTAACTTCTATACGGTACGTCCTACACCTATCAAAGTTTGAAACATACAAATGCTTGTAACTTTTATTGGAGCGTCATAAAACCTTGAAATTTTGTAACAATAAAGTACTCGAGCCTCCTGTCAATTTAAGCTATCGCTCAAAGCTATACTACCCCTGAGTCCCAAATCAAACACTGATAAAACATCAAATGGCCCTAACTTCTATATGGTACATCGTACACCTATCAAAGTTTGCAACATACAAATGCTTGTAACTTTTTACTAGAGCGTCATAAATCCTTGAAATTTTGGAACAATAAAGTACTCGAGCCTCTTGTAAATTTAAGCTATCGCACAAAGTTATGCTACCCTTGTGTCCCAAATCAAACACTGATAAAACTCCAAATGGCCCTAACTTCTATACGGTACGTCCTACACCTATCAAAGTTTGCAACATACAAATGCTTGTAACTTTTTACTGGAGCGTCATAAAACCTTGAAATTTTGTAACAATAAAGTACTCGAACCTCTTGTCAATTTAAGTTATCGCTCAAAGCTATGCTACCCTTGAGTCCCAAATCACACACTGATAAAACTTCAAATGGCCCTAACTTCTATACGGTCCGTCCTACACCTATCAAAGTTTGCAACATACAAATGCTTGTAGCTTTTTACTGGAGCGTCAAAAAACCTTGAAATTTTGTAACAATAAAGTAATCGAGCCTCTTGCCAATTTCAGATATCGCTCAAAGCTATGCTACCCTTGAATCCCATATCAAACACTGATAAAACTTCAAATGGCCCTAACTTCTATACGGTGCATCCTATACCTATCAAAGTTTCCAACATGCAAATGCTTGTAACTTTTTACTGGAGTGTCATAAAACCTTGAAATTTTGTAACAATAAAGTACTCGAGCCTCTTGTCCATTTAAGCTATCGCTCAAAGCTATGCTACCCTTGAGTCCCAAATTAACCACTAATAAAACTTCAAATGGCCCTAACTTCTATACGGTACGTCCTACACCTATCAAAGTTTGCAACATACAAATGCTTGTAACTTTTTATTGCAGCGTCATACAACCTTGAAATTTTATAACAATAAAGTACTCGAGCCTCTTGTCAATTTAAGTTATCGCTCAAACCTATGCTACCCTTGAGTCCTAACTCAAACACTGATACAACTTCAAATGGCCCCAACTTCTATACGGTACGTCCTACACCTATCAAAGTTTGCAACATACAAATGCTTGTAACTTTTTACTAGAGCGTCATAAAACCTTGAAATTTTGTAACAATAAAGTACTCGAGCCTCTTGTCAATTTAAGTTATCGCTCAAAGGTATGCTACCCTTGAGTCCCAAATCACACACTGATAAAACTTCAAATGGCCCTAACTTCTATACGGTACGTCCTACACCTATCAAAGTTTGCAACATACAAATGCTTGTAACTTTTTACTGGAGCGTCATAAAACCTTGAAATTTTGTAACAAGAAAGTACCCGAACCTCTTGTCAATATAAGTTATCGCTCAAAGCTATGCTACCCTTGAGTCCCAAATCACACACTGATAAAACTTCAAATGGCCCTAACTTCTTTATGGTCCGTCCTACACCTATCAAAGTTTGCAACATACAAATGCTTGTAACTTTTTACTGGAGCGTCAAAAAACCTTGAAATTTTGTAACAATAAAGTACTAGAGCCTCTTGTCAATTTAAGCTATCGCTCAAAGCAATGCTTCCCTTGAGTCCAAATCAAACACTGATAAAACATCAAATGGCCCTAACTTCTATATGGTACATCGTACACCTATCAAAGTTTGCAACATACAAATGCTTGTAACTTTTTACTAGAGCGTCATAAATCCTTGAAATTTTGGAACAATAAAGTACTCGAGCCTCTTGTAAATTTAAGCTATCGCACAAAGCTATGCTACCCTTGAGTCCCAAATCAAACACTGATAAAACTTCAAATGGCCCTAACTTCTATACGGTACGTCCTACACCTATCAAAGTTTGCAACATACAAATGCTTGTAACTTTTTACTGCAGCGTCATAAAACCTTGAAATTTTATAACAATAAAGTACTCGAGCCTCTTGTCAATTTAAGCTATCGCTCAAAGCTATGCTACCCTTGAGTCCCAAAACACATACTGATAAAACTTCAATTGGCCCTAACTTCTATACGGTACGTCCTACACCTATCAAAGTTTCCAACATACAAATGCTTGTAACTTTTTACTGGAGCGTCATAAAACCTTGAAATTTTGTAACAATAAAGTACTCGAACCTCTTGTCAATTTAAGTTATCGCTCAAAGCTATGCTACCCTTGAGTCCCAAATCACACACTGATAAAACTTCAAATGGCCCTAACTTCTATACGGTCCGTCCTACACCTATCAAAGTTTGCAACATACAAATGCTTGTAGCTTTTTACTGGAGCGTCAAAAAACCTTGAAATTTTGTAACAATAAAGTACTCGAGCCTCTTGCCAATTTCAGATATCGCTCAAAGCTATGCTACCCTTGAATCCCATATCAAACACTGATAAAACTTCAAATGGCCCTAACTTCTATACGGTGCATCCTATACCTATCAAAGTTTCCAACATGCAAATGCTTGTAACTTTTTACTGGAGCGTCATAAAACCTTGAAATTTTGTAACAATAAAGTACTCGAGCCTCTTGTCCATTTAAGCTATCGCTCAAAGCTATTCTACCCTTGAGTCCCAAATTAACCACTAATAAAACTTCAAATGGCCCTAACTTCTATACGGTACGTCCCACTCCTATCAAAGTTTTCAACATACAAATGCTTGTAACTTTTTACTGGAGCGTCATGAAAGCCTGAAATTTTGAAACAATAAAGTACTCGAGCCTCTTGTCAATTTAAGCTATCGCTCAAAGCAATGCTACCCTTGAGTCCAAATCAAACACTAATAAAACTTCAAATATCCCTAACTTCTATACGGTACGTCCTACACCTATCAAAGTTTGCAACATACAAATGCTTGTAACTTTTTATTGCAGCGTCATACAACCTTGAAATTTTATAACAATAAAGTACTCGAGCCTCTTGTCAATTTAAGTTATCGCTCAAACCTATGCTACCCTTGAGTCCTAACTCAAACACTGATACAACTTCAAATGGCCCCAACTTCTATACGGTACGTCCTACACCTATCAAAGTTTGCAACATACAAATGCTTGTAACTTTTTACTAGAGCGTCATAAAACCTTGAAATTTTGTAACAATAAAGTACACGAGCCTCTTGTCAATTTAAGTTATCGCTCAAAGGTATGCTACCCTTGAGTCCCAAATCACACACTGATAAAACTTCAAATGGCCCTAACTTCTATACGGTACGTCCTACACCTATCAAAGTTTGCAACATACAAATGCTTGTAACTTTTTACTGGAGCGTCATAAAACCTTGAAATTTTGTAACAAGAAAGTACCCGAACCTCTTGTCAATATAAGTTATCGCTCAAAGCTATGCTACCCTTGAGTCCCAAATCACACACTGATAAAACTTCAAATGGCCCTAACTTCTTTATGGTCCGTCCTACACCTATCAAAGTTTGCAACATACAAATGCTTGTAACTTTTTACTGGAGCGTCAAAAAACCTTGAAATTTTGTAACAATAAAGTACTAGAGCCTCTTGTCAATTTAAGCTATCGCTCAAAGCAATGCTTCCCTTGAGTCCAAATCAAACACTGATAAAACATCAAATGGCCCTAACTTCTATATGGTACATCGTACACCTATCAAAGTTTGCAACATACAAATGCTTGTAACTTTTTACTAGAGCGTCATAAATCCTTGAAATTTTGGAACAATAAAGTACTCGAGCCTCTTGTGAATTTAAGCTATCGCACAAAGCTATGCTACCCTTGAGTCCCAAATCAAACACTGATAAAACTTCAAATGGCCCTAACTTCTATACGGTATGTCCTACACCTATCAAAGTTTGCAACATACAAATGCTTGTAACTTTTTACTGCAGCGTCATAAAACCTTGAAATTTTATAACAATAAAGTACTCGAGCCTCTTGTCAATTTAAGCTATCGCTCAAAGCTATGCTACCCTTGAGTCCCAAAACACATACTGATAAAACTTCAAATGGCCCTAACTTCTATACGGTACGTCCTACACCTATCAAAGTTTGCAACATACAAATGCTTGTAACTTTTTACTGGAGCGTCATAAAACCTTGAAATTTTGTAACAATAAAGTACTCGAACCTCTTGTCAATTTAAGTTATCGCTCAAAGCTATGCTACCCTTGAGTCCCAAATCACACACTGATAAAACTTCAAATGGCCCTGACTTCTATACGGTCCGTCCTACACCTATCAAAGTTTGCAACATACAAATGCTTGTAGCTTTTTGCTGGAGCGTCATAAAACCTTGAAATTTTGTAACAATAGAGTACTCGAGCCTCTTGTCAATTTAAGTTATCGCTCAAAGGTATGCTACCCTTGAGTCCCAAATCACACACTGATAAAACTTCAAATGGCCCTAACTTCTATACGGTACGTCCTACACCTATCAAAGTTTGCAACATACAAATGCTTGTAACTTTTTACTGGAGCGTCATAAAACCTTGAAATTTTGTAACAAGAAAGTACCCGAACCTCTTGTCAATATAAGTTATCGCTCAAAGCTATGCTACCCTTGAGTCCCAAATCACACACTGATAAAACTTCAAATGGCCCTAACTTCTTTATGTTCCGTCCTACACCTATCAAAGTTTGCAACATACAAATGCTTGTAACTTTTTACTGGAGCGTCAAAAAACCTTGAAATTTTGTAACAATAAAGTACTAGAGCCTCTTGTCAATTTAAGCTATCGCTCAAAGCAATGCTTCCCTTGAGTCCAAATCAAACACTGATAAAACTTCAAATGCCCCTAACTTCTATACGGTACGTCCTACACATATCAAAGTTTGAAACATACAAATGCTTGTAACTTTTACTGGAGCGTCATAAAACCTTGAAATTTTGTAACAATAAAGTACTCGAGCCTCCTGTCAATTTAAGCTATCGCTCAAAGCTATACTACCCCTGAGTCCCAAATCAAACACTGATAAAACATCAAATGGCCCTAACTTCTATATGGTACATCGTACACCTATCAAAGTTTGCAACATACAAATGCTTGTAACTTTTTACTAGAGCGTCATAAATCCTTGAAATTTTGGAACAATAAAGTACTCGAGCCTCTTGTGAATTTAAGCTATCGCACAAAGCTATGCTACCCTTGAGTCCCAAATCAAACACTGATAAAACTTCAAATGGCCCTAACTTCTATACGGTATGTCCTACACCTATCAAAGTTTGCAACATACAAATGCTTGTAACTTTTTACTGCAGCGTCATAAAACCTTGAAATTTTATAACAATAAAGTACTCGAGCCTCTTGTCAATTTAAGCTATCGCTCAAAGCTATGCTACCCTTGAGTCCCAAACCACATACTGATAAAACTTCAAATGGCCCTAACTTCTATACGGTACGTCCTACACCTATCAAAGTTTGCAACATACAAATGCTTGTAACTTTTTACTGGAGCGTCATAAAACCTTGAAATTTTGTAACAATAAAGTACTCGAACCTCTTGTCAATTTAAGTTATCGCTCAAAGCTATGCTACCCTTGAGTCCCAAATCACACACTGATAAAACTTCAAATGGCCCTAACTTCTATACGGTCCGTCCTACACCTATCAAAGTTTGCAACATACAAATGCTTGTAGCTTTTTGCTGGAGCGTCAAAAAACCTTGAAATTTTGTAACAATAAAGTACTCGAGCCTCTTGCCAATTTCAGATATCGCTCAAAGCTATGCTACCCTTGAATCCCATATTAAACACTGATAAAACTTCAAATGGCCCTAACTTCTATACGGTGCATCCTATACCTATCAAAGTTTCCAACATGCAAATGCTTGTAACTTTTTACTGGAGCGTCATAAAACCTTGAAATTTTGTAACAATAAAGTACTCGAGCCTCTTGTCAATTTAAGCTATCGCTCAAAGCTATGCTACCCTTGAGTCCCAAATTAACCACTAATAAAACTTCAAATGGCCCTAACTTCTATACGGTACGTCCCACTCCTATCAAAGTTTTCAACATACAAATGCTTGTAACTTTTTACTGGAGCGTCATGAAACCCTGAAATTTTGAAACAATAAAGTACTCGAGCCTCTTGTCAATTTAAGCTATCGCTCAAAGCAATGCTACCCTTGAGTCCAAATCAAACTCTAATAAAACTTCAAATATCCCTAACTTCTATACGGTACGTCCTACACCTATCAAAGTTTGAAACAAACAAATGCTTGTAACTTTTACTGGAGCGTCATAAATCCTTGAAAATTTGTAACAATAAAGTACTCGAGCCTCTTGTCAATATAAGATATCGCTCAAAGCTATGCTACCCTTGAGTCCCAAATCAAACACTGATAAAACTTCAAATTGCCGTAACTTCTATACGGGGTATCCTATACCTATCAAAGTTTGCAACATACAATAGCTTGTAACTTTTTACTGGAGCGTCATAAAACCTTGAAATTTTGTAACAATAAAGTACTCGAGCCTCTTGTCAATTTAAGCTATCCCTCAAAGCTATACTACCCTTGAGTCCCAAATCAAACACTGATAAAACTTCAAATGGCCCTAACTTCTATACGGTACGTCCTACACCTCTCAAAGTTTGAAACATACAAATGCTTGTAACTTTTTAATTAAACCTTGAAATTTTGTAACAATAAAGTATTCGAGCCTCTTGTCAATTTAAGCTATCCCTCAAAGCTATCCTACCCTTGAGTCCCAAATCAAACACTGATAAAACTTCAAATGGCCCTAACTTCTATACGGTACGTCCTACACCTATCGAAGTTTGAAACATACAAATGCTTGTAACTTTTTACTAGAGCGTCATAAAACATTGAAATTTTGTAACAATAAAGTACTCGAGCCTCTTGTCAATTTAAGTTATCGCTCAAAGCTATGCTACCCTTGAGTCCCAAATCAAACACTGATAAAACTTCAAATGGCCTTAACTTCTATACGGTACGTCCTACACCTACCACAGTTTGCAACATACAAATGCTTGTAACTTTTTACTGGAGCGTCATAAAACCTTGAAATTTTGTAAAAATAAAGTACTCGAGTCTCTTGTCAATTTAAGCTATCGCTCAAAGCTATGCTACCCTTGAGTCCCAAATTAACCACTGATAAAACTTCAAATGGCCCTAACTACTATACGGTACGTCCCACTCCTATCAAAGTTTTCAACATACGAATGCTTGTACCTTTTTACTGGAGCGTCATGAAACCCTGAAATTTTGAAACAATAAAGTACTCGAGCCTCTTGACAATTTAAGCTATCGCTCAAAGCAATGCTACCCTTGAGTCCAAATCAAACACTAATAAAACTTCAAATAGCCCTAACTTCTATACGGTACCTCCTACACCTATCAATGTTTGAAACATACAAATGCTTGTAACTTTTACTGGAGCGTCATAAAGACTTGAAATTTTGTAACAATAAAGTACTCGAGCCTCTTGTCAATTTAAGCTATCGCTCAAAGCTATGCTACGCTTGACTTCCAAATCAAACACTGATAAAACTTCTAATGCCCCTAACTTCTATACGGTACGTCCTACACCTATCAAAGTTTGCAACAAACAAATGCTTGTAACTTTTACTGGAACTTCATAAAACCTTGAAAATTTGTAACAATAAAGTACTCGATCCTCTTGTCAATTTAAGATATCGCTCAAAGCTATGCTACCCTTGAGTCCCATATCAAAGACTGATAAAACTTCAAATGGCCCTAACTTCTATATGGTGCATCCTATACCTATCAAAGTTTCCAACATGCAAATGCTTGTAACTTTTAACTGGAGCGTCATAAAACCTTGAAATTTTGTAACAAGAAAGTACTCGAACCTCTTGTCAATATAAGTTATCGCTGAAAGCTATGCTACCCTTGAGTCCCAAATCACACACTGATAAAACTTCAAATGGCCCTAACTTCTTTATGGTCCGTCCTACACCTATCAAAGTTTGCAACATACAAATGCTTGTAACTTTTTACTGGAGCGTCAAAAAACCTTGAAATTTTGTAACAATAAAGTACTAGAGCCTCTTGTCAATTTAAGCTATCGCTCAAAGCAATGCTTCCCTTGAGTCCAAATCAAACACTGATAAAACTTCAAATGCCCCTAACTTCTATACGGTACGTCCTACACCTATCAAAGTTTGAAACATACAAATGCTTGTAACTTTTACTGGAGCGTCATAAAACCTTGAAATTTTGTAACAATAAAGTACTCGAGCCTCCTGTCAATTTAAGCTATCGCTCAAAGCTATACTACCCCTGAGTCCCAAATCAAACACTGATAAAACATCAAATGGCCCTAACTTCTATATGGTACATCGTACACCTATCAAAGTTTGCAACATACAAATGCTTGTAACTTTTTACTAGAGCGTCATAAATCCTTGAAATTTTGGAACAATAAAGTACTCGAGCCTCTTGTGAATTTAAGCTATCGCACAAAGCTATGCTACCCTTGAGTCCCAAATCAAACACTGATAAAACTTCAAATGGCCCTAACTTCTATACGGTATGTCCTACACCTATCAAAGTTTGCAACATACAAATGCTTGTAACTTTTTACTGCAGCGTCATAAAACCTTGAAATTTTATAACAATAAAGTACTCGAGCCTCTTGTCAATTTAAGCTATCGCTCAAAGCTATGCTACCCTTGAGTCCCAAAACACATACTGATAAAACTTCAAATGGCCCTAACTTCTATACGGTACGTCCTACACCTATCAAAGTTTGCAACATACAAATGCTTGTAACTTTTTACTGGAGCGTCATAAAACCTTGAAATTTTGTAACAATAAAGTACTCGAACCTCTTGTCAATATAAGTTATCGCTCAAAGCTATGCTACCCTTGAGTCCCAAATCACACACTGATAAAACTTCAAATGGCCCTAACTTCTATACGGTCCGTCCTACACCTATCAAAGTTTGCAACATACAAATGCTTGTAGCTTTTTGCTGGAGCGTCAAAAAACCTTGAAATTTTGTAACAATAAAGTACTCGAGCCTCTTGCCAATTTCAGATATCGCTCAAAGCTATGCTACCCTTGAATCCCATATTAAACACTGATAAAACTTCAAATGGCCCTAACTTCTATACGGTGCATCCTATACCTATCAAAGTTTCCAACATGCAAATGCTTGTAACTCTTTACTGGAGCGTCATAAAACCTTGAAATTTTGTAACAATAAAGTACTCGAGCCTCTTGTCAATTTAAGCTATCGCTCAAAGCTATGCTACCCTTGAGTCCCAAATTAACCACTAATAAAACTTCAAATGGCCCTAACTTCTATACGGTACGTCCCACTCCTATCAAAGTTTTCAACATACAAATGCTTGTAACTTTTTACTGGAGCGTCATGAAACCCTGAAATTTTGAAACAATAAAGTACTCGAGCCTCTTGTCAATTTAAGCTATCGCTCAAAGCAATGCTACCCTTGAGTCCAAATCAAACACTAATAAAACTTCAAATATCCCTAACTTCTATACGGTACGTCCTACACCTATCAAAGTTTGAAACAAACAAATGCTTGTAACTTTTACTGGAGCGTCATAAATCCTTGAAAATTTGTAACAATAAAGTACTCGAGCCTCTTGTCAATATAAGATATCGCTCAAAGCTATGCTACCCTTGAGTCCCAAATCAAACACTGATAAAACTTCAAATTGCCCTAACTTCTATACGGTGCATCCTATACCTATCAAAGTTTGCAACATACAATAGCTTGTAACTTTTTACTGGAGCGTCATAAAACCTTGAAATTTTGTAACAATAAAGTACTCGAGCCTCTTGTCAATTTAAGCTATCCCTCAAAGCTATACTACCCTTGAGTCCCAAATCAAACACTGATAAAACTTCAAATGGCCCTAACTTCTATACGGTACGTCCTACACCTCTCAAAGTTTGAAACATACAAATGCTTGTAACTTTTTAATTAAACCTTGAAATTTTGTAACAATAAAGTATTCGAGCCTCTTGTCAATTTAAGCTATCCCTCAAAGCTATCCTACCCTTGAGTCCCAAATCAAACACTGATAAAACTTCAAATGGCCCTAACTTCTATACGGTACGTCCTACACCTATCGAAGTTTGAAACATACAAATGCTTGTAACTTTTTACTAGAGCGTCATAAAACATTGAAATTTTGTAACAATAAAGTACTCGAGCCTCTTGTCAATTTAAGTTATCGCTCAAAGCTATGCTACCCTTGAGTCCCAAATCAAACACTGATAAAACTTCTAATGGCCTTAACTTCTATACGGTACGTCCTACACCTACCACAGTTTGCAACATACAAATGCTTGTAACTTTTTACTGGAGCGTCATAAAACCTTGAAATTTTGTAAAAATAAAGTACTCGAGTCTCTTGTCAATTTAAGCTATCGCTCAAAGCTATGCTACCCTTGAGTCCGAAATTAACCACTGATAAAACTTCAAATGGCCCTAACTTCTATACGGTGCATCCTATACCTATCAAAGTTTCCAACATGCAAATGCTTGTAACTCTTTACTGGAGCGTCATAAAACCTTGAAATTTTGTAACAATAAAGTACTCGAGCCTCTTGTCAATTTAAGCTATCGCTCAAAGCTATGCTACCCTTGAGTCCCAAATTAACCACTAATAAAACTTCAAATGGCCCTAACTTCTATACGGTACGTCCCACTCCTATCAAAGTTTTCAACATACAAATGCTTGTAACTTTTTACTGGAGCGTCATGAAACCCTGAAATTTTGAAACAATAAAGTACTCGAGCCTCTTGTCAATTTAAGCTATCGCTCAAAGCAATGCTACCCTTGAGTCCAAATCAAACACTAATAAAACTTCAAATATCCCTAACTTCTATACGGTACGTCCTACACCTATCAAAGTTTGAAACAAACAAATGCTTGTAACTTTTACTGGAGCGTCATAAATCCTTGAAAATTTGTAACAATAAAGTACTCGAGCCTCTTGTCAATATAAGATATCGCTCAAAGCTATGCTACCCTTGAGTCCCAAATCAAACACTGATAAAACTTCAAATTGCCCTAACTTCTATACGGTGCATCCTATACCTATCAAAGTTTGCAACATACAATAGCTTGTAACTTTTTACTGGAGCGTCATAAAACCTTGAAATTTTGTAACAATAAAGTACTCGAGCCTCTTGTCAATTTAAGCTATCCCTCAAAGCTATACTACCCTTGAGTCCCAAATCAAACACTGATAAAACTTCAAATGGCCCTAACTTCTATACGGTACGTCCTACACCTCTCAAAGTTTGAAACATACAAATGCTTGTAACTTTTTAATTAAACCTTGAAATTTTGTAACAATAAAGTACTCGAGCCTCTTGTCAATTTAAGCTATCCCTCAAAGCTATACTACCCTTGAGTCCCAAATCAAACACTGATAAAACTTCAAATGGCCCTAACTTCTATACGGTACGTCCTACACCTCTCAAAGTTTGAAACATACAAATGCTTGTAACTTTTTAATTAAACCTTGAAATTTTGTAACAATAAAGTATTCGAGCCTCTTGTCAATTTAAGCTATCCCTCAAAGCTATCCTACCATTGAGTCCCAAATCAAACACTGATAAAACTTCAAATGGCCCTAACTTCTATACGGTACGTCCTACACCTATCGAAGTTTGAAACATACAAATGCTTGTAACTTTTTACTAGAGCGTCATAAAACATTGAAATTTTGTAACAATAAAGTACTCGAGCCTCTTGTCAATTTAAGTTATCGCTCAAAGCTATGCTACCCTTGAGTCCCAAATCAAACACTGATAAAACTTCAAATGGCCTTAACTTCTATACGGTACGTCCTACACCTACCACAGTTTGCAACATACAAATGCTTGTAACTTTTTACTGGAGCGTCATAAAACCTTGAAATTTTGTAAAAATAAAGTACTCGAGTCTCTTGTCAATTTAAGTTATCGCTCAAAGCTATGCTACCCTTGAGTCCCAAATCAAACACTGATAAAACTTCAAATGGCCCTAACTTCTATACGGTACGTCCTACACCTCTCAAAGTTTGAAACATACAAATGCTTGTAACTTTTTAATTAAACCTTGAAATTTTGTAACAATAAAGTATTCGAGCCTCTTGTCAATTTAAGCTATCCCTCAAAGCTATCCTACCATTGAGTCCCAAATCAAACACTGATAAAACTTCAAATGGCCCTAACTTCTATACGGTACGTCCTACACCTATCGAAGTTTGAAACATACAAATGCTTGTAACTTTTTACTAGAGCGTCATAAAACATTGAAATTTTGTAACAATAAAGTACTCGAGCCTCTTGTCAATTTAAGTTATCGCTCAAAGCTATGCTACCCTTGAGTCCCAAATCAAACACTGATAAAACTTCAAATGGCCTTAACTACTATACGGTACGTCCCACTCCTATCAAAGTTTTCAACATACGAATGTTTGTACCTTTTTACTGGAGCGTCATGAAACCCTGAAATTTTGAAACAATAAAGTACTCGAGCCTCTTGACAATTTAAGGTATCGCTCAAAGCAATGCTACCCTTGAGTCCAAATCAAACACTAATAAAACTTCAAATAGCCCTAACTTCTATACGGTACCTCCTACACCTATCAATGTTTGAAACATACAAATGCTTGTAACTTTTACTGGAGCGTCATAAAAACTTGAAATTTTGTAACAATAAAGTACTCGAGCCTCTTGTCTATTTAAGCTATCGCTCAAAGCTATGCTACGCTTGACTTCCAAATCAAACACTGATAAAACTTCTAATGCCCCTAACTTCTATACGGTACGTCCTACACCTATCAAAGTTTGCAACATACAAATGCTTGTAACTTTTTACTGCAGCGTCATAAAACCTTGAAATTTTATAACAATAAAGTACTCGAGCCTCTTGTCAATTTAAGCTATCGCTCAAAGCTATGCTACCCTTGAGTCGAAAAACACATACTGATAAAACTTCAAATGGCCCTAACTTCTATACGGTACGTCCTACACCTATCAAAGTTTGCAACATACAAATGCTTGTAACTTTTTACTGGAGCGTCATAAAACCTTGAAATTTTGTAACAATAAAGTACTCAAACCTCTTGTCAATTTAAGTTATCGCTCAAAGCTATGCTACCCTTGAGTCCCAAATCACACACTGATAAAACTTCAAATGGCCCTAACTTCTATACGGTCCGTCCTACACCTATCAAAGTTTGCAACATACAAATGCTTGTAGCTTTTTGCTGGAGCGTCAAAAAACCTTGAAATTTTGTAACAATAAAGTACTCGAGCCTCTTGCCAATTTCGATATCGCTCAAAGCTATGCTACCCTTGAATCCCATATTAAACACTGATAAAACTTCAAATGGCCCTAACTTCTATACGGTGCATCCTATACCTATCAAAGTTTCCAACATGCAAATGCTTGTAACTCTTTACTGGAGCGTCATAAAACCTTGAAATTTTGTAACAATAAAGTACTCGAGCCTCTTGTCAATTTAAGCTATCGCTCAAAGCTATGCTACCCTTGAGTCCCAAATTAACCACTAATAAAACTTCAAATGGCCCTAACTTCTATACGGTACGTCCCACTCCTATCAAAGTTTTCAACATACAAATGCTTGTAACTTTTTACTGGAGCGTCATGAAACCCTGAAATTTTGAAACATTAAAGTACTCGAGCCTCTTGTCAATTTAAGCTATCGCTCAAAGCAATGCTACCCTTGAGTCCAAATCAAACACTAATAAAACTTCAAATATCCCTAACTTCTATACGGTACGTCCTACACCTATCAAAGTTTGAAACAAACAAATGCTTGTAACTTTTACTGGAGCGTCATAAATCCTTGAAAATTTGTAACAATAAAGTACTCGAGCCTCTTGTCAATATAAGATATCGCTCAAAGCTATGCTACCCTTGAGTCCCAAATCAAACACTGATAAAACTTCAAATTGCCCTAACTTCTATACGGTGCATCCTATACCTATCAAAGTTTGCAACATACAATAGCTTGTAACTTTTTACTGGAGCGTCATAAAACCTTGAAATTTTGTAACAATAAAGTACTCGAGCCTCTTGTCAATTTAAGTTATCGCTCAAAGCTATGCTACCCTTGAGTCCCAAATCAAACACTGATAAAACTTCAAATGGCCTTAACTTCTATACGGTACGTCCTACACCTACCACAGTTTGCAACATACAAATGCTTGTAACTTTTTACTGGAGCGTCATAAAACCTTGAAATTTTGTAAAAATAAAGTACTCGAGTCTCTTGTCAATTTAAGCTATCGCTCAAAGCTATGCTACCCTTGAGTCCCAAATTAACCACTGATAAAACTTCAAATGGCCCTAACTACTATACAGTACGTCCCACTCCTATCAAAGTTTTCAACATACGAATGCTTGTACCTTTTTACTGGAGCGTCATGAAACCCTGAAATTTTGAAACAATAAAGTACTCGAGCCTCTTGACAATTTAAGCTATCGCTCAAAGCAATGCTACCCTTGAGTCCAAATCAAACACTAATAAAACTTCAAATAGCCCTAACTTCTATACGGTACCTCCTACACCTATCAATGTTTGAAACATACAAATGCTTGTAACTTTTACTGGAGCGTCATAAAAACTTGAAATTTTGTAACAATAAAGTACTCGAGCCTCTTGTCAATTTAAGCTATCGCTCAAAGCTATGCTACGCTTGACTTCCAAATCAAACACTGATAAAACTTCTAATGCCCCTAACTTCTATACGGTACGTCCTACACCTATCAAAGTTTGCAACAAACAAATGCTTGTAACTTTTACTGGAACTTCATAAAACCTTGAAAATTTGTAACAATAAAGTACTCGATCCTCTTGTCAATTTAAGATATCGCTCAAAGCTATGCTACCCTTGAGTCCCATATCAAACACTGATAAAACTTCAAATGGCCCTAACTTCTATATGGTGCATCCTATACCTATCAAAGTTTCCAACATGCAAATGCTTGTAACTTTTTACTGGAGCGTCATAAAACCTTGAAATTTTGTAACAATAAAGTACTCGAGCCTCTTGTCAATTTATGCTATCGCTCAAAGCTATGCTACCCTTGAGTCCCAAATTAACCACTGATAAAACTTCAAATGGTCCTAACTTCTATACGGTACGTCCCACTCCTATCAAAGTTTTCAACATACAAATGCTTGTATCTTTTTACTGGAGCGTCATGAAACCCTGAAATTTTGAAACAATAAAGTACTCGAGCCTCTTGTCAATTTAAGCTATCGCTCAAAGCAATGCTACCCTTGAGTCCAAATCAAACACTAATAAAACTTCAAATAGCCCTAACTTCTATACGGTAAGTCCTACACCTATCAAAGTTTGAAACATACAAATGCTTGTAACTTTTACTGGAGCGTCATAAAAACTTGAAATTTTGTAACAATAAAGTACTCGAGCCTCTTGTCAATTTAAGCTATCGCTCAAAGCTATGCTACGCTTGACTCCCAAATCAAACACTGATAAAACTTCTAATGCCCCTAACTTCTATTTGATACGTCCTACACCTATCAAAGTTTGCAACAAACAAATGCTTCTAACTTTTACTGGAACGTCATAAAACCTTGAAAATTTGTAACAATAAAGTACTCGAGCCTCTTGTCAATTTAAGATATCGCTCAAAGCTATGCTACCCTTGAATCCCAAATCAAACACTGATAAAACTTCAAATTGCCCTAACTTCTATACGGTGCATCCTACACCTATCAAAGTTTGAAACATACAAATGCTTGTAACTTTTTACTAGAGCGTCATAAAACATTGAAATTTTGTAACAATAAAGTACTCGAGCCTCTTGTCAATTTAAGTTATCGCTCAAAGCTATGCTACCCTTGAGTCCCAAATCAAACACTGATAAAACTTCAAATGGCCTTAACTTCTATACGGTACGTCCTACACCTACCAAAGTTTGCAACATACATATGCTTGTAACTTTTTACTGGAGCGTCATAAAACCTTGAAATTTTGTAACAATAAAGTACTCGAGCCTCTTGTCAATTTAAGCTATCGCTCAAAGCTATACTACCCCTGAGTCCCAAATCAAACACTGATAAAGCTTCAAATTGCCCTAACTTCTATACGGTGCATCCTATACCTATCAAAGTTTGCAACATACAAGAGCTTGTAACTTTTTACTGGAGCGTCATAAAACCTTGAAATTTTGTAACAATAAAGTACTCGAGCCTCTTGTCAATTTAAGCTATCCCTCAAAGCTATACTACCCTTGAGTCCCAAATCAAACACTGATAAAACTTCAAATGGCCCTAACTTCTATACGGTACGTCCTACACCTATCAAAGTTTGAAACATACAAATGCTTGTAACTTTTTACTAGAGCGTCATAAAACCTTGAAAATTTGTAACAATAAAGTACTCGAGCCTCTTGTCAATTTAAGCTATCCCTCAAAGCTATCCTACCCTTGAGTCCCAAATCAAACACTGATAAAACTTCAAATGGCCCTAACTTCTATACGGTACGTCCTACACCTATCAAAGTTTGAAACATACAAATGCTTGTAACTTTTTACTAGAGCGTCATAAAACATTGAAATTTTGTAACAATAAAGTACTCGAGCCTTTTGTCAATTTAAGTTATCGCTCAAAGCTATGCTACCCTTGAGTCCCAAATGAAACACTAATAAAACTTCAAATGGCCCTAACTTCTATACGGTACGTCCTACACCTACCAAAGTTTGCAACATACAAATGCTTGTAAGTTTTTACTGGAGCGTCATAAAACCTTGAAATTTTGTAACAATAAAGTACTCGAGCCTCTTGTCAATTTAAGCTATCGCTCAAAGCTATGCTACGCTTGACTCCCAAATCAAACACTGATAAAACTTCAAATGGCCCTAACTTCTAAACGGTACGTCCTACACCTATCAAAGTTTGAAACATACAAATGCTTGTAACTTTTTACTAGAGCGTCATAAAACATTGATATTTTGTAACAATAAAGTACTCGAGCCTCTTGTCAATTTAAGTTATCGCTCAAAGCTATGTACCCTTGAGTCCCAAATCAAACACTGATAAAACTTCAAATGGCCTTAACTTCTATACGGTACGTCCTACACCTACCAAAGTTTGCAACATACATATGCTTGTAACTTTTTACTGGAGCGTCATAAAACCTTGAAATTTTGTAACAATAAAGTACTCGAGCCTCTTGTCAATTTAAGCTATCGCTCAAAGCTATACTACCCCTGAGTCCCAAATCAAACACTGATAAAGCTTCAAATTGCCCTAACTTCTATACGGTGCATCCTATACCTATCAAAGTTTGCAACATACAAGAGCTTGTAACTTTTTACTGGAGCGTCATAATACCTTGAAATTTTGTAACAATAAAGTACTCGAGCCTCTTGTCAATTTAAGCTATCCCTCAAAGCTATACTACCCTTGAGTCCCAAATCAAACACTGATAAAACTTCAAATGGCCCTAACTTCTATACGGTACGTCCTACACCTATCAAAGTTTGAAACATACAAATGCTTGTAACTTTTTACTAGAGCGTCATAAAACCTTGAAAATTTGTAACAATAAAGTACTCGAGCCTCTTGTCAATTTAAGCTATCCCTCAAAGCTATCCTACCCTTGAGTCCCAAATCAAACACTGATAAAACTTCAAATGGCCCTAACTTCTATACGGTACGTCCTACACCTATCAAAGTTTGAAACATACAAATGCTTGTAACTTTTTACTAGAGCGTCATAAAACATTGAAATTTTGTAACAATAAAGTACTCGAGCCTTTTGTCAATTTAAGTTATCGCTCAAAGCTATGCTACCCTTGAGTCCCAAATGAAACACTAATAAAACTTCAAATGGCCCTAACTTCTATACGGTACGTCCTACACCTACCAAAGTTTGCAACATACAAATGCTTGTAAGTTTTTACTGGAGCGTCATAAAACCTTGAAATTTTGTAACAATAAAGTACTCGAGCCTCTTGTCAATTTAAGCTATCGCTCAAAGCTATGCTACGCTTGACTCCCAAATCAAACACTGATAAAACTTCTAATGCCCCTAACTTCTATACGGTACGTCCTACACCTATCAAAGTTTGCAACAAACAAATGCTTGTAACTTTTGCTGGAACGGCATAAAACCTTGAAAATTTGTTACAATAAAGTACTCGATCCTCTTGTCAATTTAAGATATCGCTCAAAGCTATGCTACCCTTGAGTCCCAAATCAAACACTGATAAAACTTCAAATTGCCCTAACTTCTATACGGTGGATCCTATACCTATCAAAGTTTGAAACATACAAATGCTTGTAACTGTTTACTAGAGCGTCATAAAACCTTGAAATTTTGTAACAATAAAGTACTCGAGCCTCTTGCCAATTTAAGCTATCCCTCAAAGCTATGCTACCCTTGAGTCCCAAATTAACCACTGATAAAACTTCAAATGGCCCTAACTTCTATACGGTACGTCCCACTCCTATCAAAGTTTTCAACATACAAATGCTTGTAACTTTTTACTGGAGCGTCATGAGACCCTGAAATTTTGAAACAATAAAGTACTCGAGCTTCTTGTCAATTTAAGCTATCGCTCAAAGCAATGCTACCCTTGAGTCCAAATCAAACACTAATAAAACTTCAAATAGCCCTAACTTCTAGACGATACGTCCTACACCTATCAAAGTTTAAAACATACAAATGCTTGTAACTTTTACTGGAGCGTCATAAAAACTTGAAATTTTGTAACAATAAAGTACTCGAGCCTCTTGTCAATTTAAGCTATCGCCCAAAGCTATGCTACGCTTGACACCCAAATCAAACACTGATAAAACTTCTAATGCCCCTAACTTCTATACGGTACGTCCTACACCTATCAAAGTTTGCAACATACAAGAGCTTGTAACTTTTTACTGGAGCGTCATAAAACCTTGAAATTTTGTAACAATAAAGTACTCGAGCCTCTTGTCAATTTAAGCTATCCCTCAAAGCTATACTACCCTTGAGTCCCAAATCAAACACTGATAAAACTTCAAATGGCCCTAACTTCTATACGGTACGTCCTACACCTATCAAAGTTTGAAACATACAAATGCTTGTAACTTTTTACTAGAGCGTCATAAAACCTTGAAAATTTGTAACAATAAAGTACTCGAGCCTCTTGTCAATTTAAGCTATCCCTCAAAGCTATCCTACCCTTGAGTCCCAAATCAAACACTGATAAAACTTCAAATGGCCCTAACTTCTATACGGTACGTCCTACACCTATCAAAGTTTGAAACATACAAATGCTTGTAACTTTTTACTAGAGCGTCATAAAACATTGAAATTTTGTAACAATAAAGTACTCGAGCCTTTTGTCAATTTAAGTTATCGCTCAAAGCTATGCTACCCTTGAGTCCCAAATGAAACACTAATAAAACTTCAAATGGCCCTAACTTCTATACGGTACGTCCTACACCTACCAAAGTTTGCAACATACAAATGCTTGTAAGTTTTTACTGGAGCGTCATAAAACCTTGAAATTTTGTAACAATAAAGTACTCGAGCCTCTTGTCAATTTAAGCTATCGCTCAAAGCTATGCTACGCTTGACTCCCAAATCAAACACTGATAAAACTTCTAATGCCCCTAACTTCTATACGGTACGTCCTACACCTATCAAAGTTTGCAACAAACAAATGCTTGTAACTTTTGCTGGAACGGCATAAAACCTTGAAAATTTGTTACAATAAAGTACTCGATCCTCTTGTCAATTTAAGATATCGCTCAAAGCTATGCTACCCTTGAGTCCCAAATCAAACACTGATAAAACTTCAAATTGCCCTAACTTCTATACGGTGGATCCTATACCTATCAAAGTTTGAAACATACAAATGCTTGTAACTGTTTACTAGAGCGTCATAAAACCTTGAAATTTTGTAACAATAAAGTACTCGAGCCTCTTGCCAATTTAAGCTATCCCTCAAAGCTATGCTACCCTTGAGTCCCAAATTAACCACTGATAAAACTTCAAATGGCCCTAACTTCTATACGGTACGTCCCACTCCTATCAAAGTTTTCAACATACAAATGCTTGTAACTTTTTACTAGAGCGTCATAAAACATTGAAATTTTGTAACAATAAAGTACTCGAGCCTTTTGTCAATTTAAGTTATCGCTCAAAGCTATGCTCCCCTTGAGTCCCAAATCAAACACTAATAAAACTTCAAATAGCCCTAACTTCTAGACGATACGTCCTACACCTATCAAAGTTTAAAACATACAAATGCTTGTAAGTTTTTAGTGGAGCGTCATAAAACCTTGAAATTTTGTAACAATAAAGTACTCGAGCCTCTTGTCAATTTAAGCTATCGCTCAAAGCTATGCTACGCTTGACTCCCAAATCAAACACTGATAAAACTTCTAATGCCCCTAACTTCTATACGGTACGTCCTACACCTATCAAAGTTTGCAACAAACAAATGCTTGTAACTTTTGCTGGAACGGCATAAAACCTTGAAAATTTGTTACAATTAAGTACTCGAGCCTCTTGTCAATTTAAGATATCGCTCAAAGCTATGCTACCCTTGAGTCCCAAATCAAACACTGATAAAACTTCAAATTGCCCTAACTTCTATACGGTGGATCCTATACCTATCAAAGTTTGCAACATACAATAGCTTGTAACTTTTTACTGGAGCGTCATAAAACCTTGAAATTTTGTAACAATAAAGTACTCGAGCCTCTTGTCAATTTAAGCTATCCCTCAAAGCTATGCTACCCTTGAGTCCCAAATTAACCACTGATAAAACTTCAAATGGCCCTAACTTCTATACGGTACGTCCCACTCCTATCAAAGTTTTCAACATACAAATGCTTGTAACTTTTTACTGGAGCGTCATGAGACCCTGAAATTTTGAAACAATAAAGTACTCGAGCTTCTTGTCAATTTAAGCTATCGCTCAAAGCAATGCTACCCTTGAGTCCAAATCAAACACTAATAAAACTTCAAATAGCCCTAACTTCTAGACGATACGTCCTACAGCTATCAAAGTTTAAAACATACAAATGCTTGTAACTTTTTACTAGAGCGTCATAAAACATTGAAATTTTGTAACAATAAAGTACTCGAGCCTCTTGTTAATTTAAGTTATCGCTCAAAGCTATGCTACCCTTGAGTCCCAATTAAAACACTGATAAAACTTCAAATGGCCCTAACTTATATACGGTACGTCCTACACCTATCAAAGTTTGCAACAAACAAATGCTTGTAACTTTTGCTGGAACGGCATAAAACCTTGAAAATTTGTTACAATAAAGTACTCGATCCTCTTGTCAATTTAAGATATCGCTCAAAGCTATGCTACCCTTGAGTCCCAAATCAAACACTGATAAAACTTCAAATGGCCCTAACTTCTATACGGTACGTCCTACACCTACCAAAGTTTGCAATATACAAATGCTTGTAACTTTTTACTGGAGCGTCATAAAACCTTGAAATTTTGTAACAATAAAGTACTCGAGCCTCTTGTCAATTTAAGCTATCGCTCAAAGCTATGCTACCCTTGAATCCCAAATCAAACACTGATAAAACTTCAAATTGCCCTAACTTCTATACGGTGCATCCTATACCTATCAAAGTTTGCAACATACAATAGCTTGTAACTTTTTACTGGAGCGTCATAAAACCTTGAAATTTTGTAACAATAAAGTACTCGAGCCTCTTGTCAATTTAAGCTATCCCTCAAAGCTATACTACCCTTGAGTCCCAAATCAAACACTGATAAAACTTCAAATGGCCCTAACTTCTAAACGGTACGTCCTACACCTATCAAAGTTTGAAACATACAAATGCTTGTAACTTTTTACTAGAGCGTCATAAAACATTGAAATTTTGTAACAATAAAGTACTCGAGCCTCTTGTCAATTTAAGTTATCGCTCAAAGCTATGCTACCCTTGAGTCCCAAATCAAACACTGATAAAACTTCAAATGGCTTTAACTTCTATACGGTACGTCCTACACCTACCAAAGTTTGCAACATACATATGCTTGTAACTTTTTACTGGAGCGTCATAAAACCTTGAAATTTTGTAACAATAAAGTACTCGAGCCTCTTGTCAATTTAAGCTATCGCTCAAAGCTATACTACCCCTGAGTCCCAAATCAAACACTGATAAAGCTTCAAATTGCCCTAACTTCTATACGGTGCATCCTATACCTATCAAAGTTTGCAACATACAAGAGCTTGTAACTTTTTACTGGAGCGTCATAAAACCTTGAAATTTTGTAACAATAAAGTACTCGAGCCTCTTGTCAATTTAAGCTATCCCTCAAAGCTATACTACCCTTGAGTCCCAAATCAAACACTGATAAAACTTCAAATGGCCCTAACTTCTATACGGTACGTCCTACACCTATCAAAGTTTGAAACATACAAATGCTTGTAACTTTTTACTAGAGCGTCATAAAACATTGAAATTTTGTAACAATAAAGTACTCGAGCCTTTTGTCAATTTAAGTTATCGCTCAAAGCTATGCTACCCTTGAGTCCCAAATGAAACACTAATAAAACTTCAAATGGCCCTAACTTCTATACGGTACGTCCTACACCTACCAAAGTTTGCAACATACAAATGCTTGTAAGTTTTTACTGGAGCGTCATAAAACCTTGAAATTTTGTAACAATAAAGTACTCGAGCCTCTTGTCAATTTAAGCTATCGCTCAAAGCTATGCTACGCTTGACTCCCAAATCAAACACTGATAAAACTTCTAATGCCCCTAACTTCTATACGGTACGTCCTACACCTATCAAAGTTTGCAACAAACAAATGCTTGTAACTTTTGCTGGAACGGCATAAAACCTTGAAAATTTGTTACAATAAAGTACTCGATCCTCTTGTCAATTTAAGATATCGCTCAAAGCTATGCTACCCTTGAGTCCCAAATCAAACACTGATAAAACTTCAAATTGCCCTAACTTCTATACGGTGGATCCTATACCTATCAAAGTTTGAAACATACAAATGCTTGTAACTGTTTACTAGAGCGTCATAAAACCTTGAAATTTTGTAACAATAAAGTACTCGAGCCTCTTGCCAATTTAAGCTATCCCTCAAAGCTATGCTACCCTTGAGTCCCAAATTAACCACTGATAAAACTTCAAATGGCCCTAACTTCTATACGGTACGTCCCACTCCTATCAAAGTTTTCAACATACAAATGCTTGTAACTTTTTACTAGAGCGTCATAAAACATTGAAATTTTGTAACAATAAAGTACTCGAGCCTTTTGTCAATTTAAGTTATCGCTCAAAGCTATGCTCCCCTTGAGTCCCAAATCAAACACTAATAAAACTTCAAATAGCCCTAACTTCTAGACGATACGTCCTACACCTATCAAAGTTTAAAACATACAAATGCTTGTAAGTTTTTAGTGGAGCGTCATAAAACCTTGAAATTTTGTAACAATAAAGTACTCGAGCCTCTTGTCAATTTAAGCTATCGCTCAAAGCTATGCTACGCTTGACTCCCAAATCAAACACTGATAAAACTTCTAATGCCCCTAACTTCTATACGGTACGTCCTACACCTATCAAAGTTTGCAACAAACAAATGCTTGTAACTTTTGCTGGAACGGCATAAAACCTTGAAAATTTGTTACAATTAAGTACTCGAGCCTCTTGTCAATTTAAGATATCGCTCAAAGCTATGCTACCCTTGAGTCCCAAATCAAACACTGATAAAACTTCAAATTGCCCTAACTTCTATACGGTGGATCCTATACCTATCAAAGTTTGCAACATACAATAGCTTGTAACTTTTTACTGGAGCGTCATAAAACCTTGAAATTTTGTAACAATAAAGTACTCGAGCCTCTTGTCAATTTAAGCTATCCCTCAAAGCTATGCTACCCTTGAGTCCCAAATTAACCACTGATAAAACTTCAAATGGCCCTAACTTCTATACGGTACGTCCCACTCCTATCAAAGTTTTCAACATACAAATGCTTGTAACTTTTTACTGGAGCGTCATGAGACCCTGAAATTTTGAAACAATAAAGTACTCGAGCTTCTTGTCAATTTAAGCTATCGCTCAAAGCAATGCTACCCTTGAGTCCAAATCAAACACTAATAAAACTTCAAATAGCCCTAACTTCTAGACGATACGTCCTACAGCTATCAAAGTTTAAAACATACAAATGCTTGTAACTTTTTACTAGAGCGTCATAAAACATTGAAATTTTGTAACAATAAAGTACTCGAGCCTCTTGTTAATTTAAGTTATCGCTCAAAGCTATGCTACCCTTGAGTCCCAATTAAAACACTGATAAAACTTCAAATGGCCCTAACTTATATACGGTACGTCCTACACCTATCAAAGTTTGCAACAAACAAATGCTTGTAACTTTTGCTGGAACGGCATAAAACCTTGAAAATTTGTTACAATAAAGTACTCGATCCTCTTGTCAATTTAAGATATCGCTCAAAGCTATGCTACCCTTGAGTCCCAAATCAAACACTGATAAAACTTCAAATTGCCCTAACTTCTATACGGTACGTCCTACACCTACCAAAGTTTGCAATATACAAATGCTTGTAACTTTTTACTGGAGCGTCATAAAACCTTGAAATTTTGTAACAATAAAGTACTCGAGCCTCTTGTCAATTTAAGCTATCGCTCAAAGCTATGCTACCCTTGAATCCCAAATCAAACACTGATAAAACTTCAAATTGCCCTAACTTCTATACGGTGCATCCTATACCTATCAAAGTTTGCAACATACAATAGCTTGTAACTTTTTAATGGAGCGTCATAAAACCTTGAAATTTTGTAACAATAAAGTACTCGAGCCTCTTGTCAATTTAAGCTATCCCTCAAAGCTATACTACCCTTGAGTCCCAAATCAAACACTGATAAAACTTCAAATGGCCCTAACTTCTAAACGGTACGTCCTACACCTATCAAAGTTTGAAACATACAAATGCTTGTAACTTTTTACTAGAGCGTCATAAAACATTGAAATTTTGTAACAATAAAGTACTCGAGCCTCTTGTCAATTTAAGTTATCGCTCAAAGCTATGCTACCCTTGAGTCCCAAATCAAACACTGATAAAACTTCAAATGGCTTTAACTTCTATACGGTACGTCCTACACCTACCAAAGTTTGCAACATACATATGCTTGTAACTTTTTACTGGAGCGTCATAAAACCTTGAAATTTTGTAACAATAAAGTACTCGAGCCTCTTGTCAATTTAAGCTATCGCTCAAAGCTATACTACCCCTGAGTCCCAAATCAAACACTGATAAAGCTTCAAATTGCCCTAACTTCTATACGGTGCATCCTATACCTATCAAAGTTTGCAACATACAAGAGCTTGTAACTTTTTACTGGAGCGTCATAAAACCTTGAAATTTTGTAACAATAAAGTACTCGAGCCTCTTGTCAATTTAAGCTATCCCTCAAAGCTATACTACCCTTGAGTCCCAAATCAAACACTGATAAAACTTCAAATGGCCCTAACTTCTATACGGTACGTCCTACACCTATCAAAGTTTGAAACATACAAATGCTTGTAACTTTTTACTAGAGCGTCATAAAACCTTGAAAATTTGTAACAATAAAGTACTCGAGCCTCTTGTCAATTTAAGCTATCGCTCAAAGCTATGCTACCCTTGAGTCCCAAATCAAACACTGATAAAACTTCAAATTGCCCTAACTTCTATACGGTGGATCCTATACCTATCAAAGTTTGAAACATACAAATGCTTGTAACTGTTTACTAGAGCGTCATAAAACCTTGAAATTTTGTAACAATAAAGTACTCGAGCCTCTTGTCAATTTAAGCTATCCCTCAAAGCTATGCTACCCTTGAGTCCCAAATTAACCACTGATAAAACTTCAAATGGCCCTAACTTCTATACGGTACGTCCCACTCCTATCAAAGTTTTCAACATACAAATGCTTGTAACTTTTTACTGGAGCGTCATGAGACCCTGAAATTTTGAAACAATAAAGTACTCGAGCCTCTTGTCAATTTAAGCTATCGCTCAAAGCAATGCTACCCTTGAGTCCAAATCAAACACTAATAAAACTTCAAATAGCCCTAACTTCTAGACGATACGTCCTACACCTATCAAAGTTTAAAACATACAAATGCTTGTAACTTTTACTGGAGCGTCATAAAAACTTGAAATTTTGTAACAATAAAGTACTCGAACCTCTTGTCAATTTAAGCTATCGCTCAAAGCTATGCTACGCTTGACTCCCAAATCAAACACTGATAAAACTTCTAATGCCCCTAACTTCTATACGGTACGTCCTACACCTATCAAAGTTTGCAACAAACAAATGCTTGTAACTTTTACTGGAACGTCATAAAACCTTGAAAATTTGTAACAATAAAGTACTCGAGCCTCTTGTCAATTTAAGATATCGCTCAAAGCTATGCTACCCTTGAGTCCCAAATCAAACACTGATAAAACTTCAAATAGCCCTAACTTCTATACGATGCATCCTATACCTATCAAAGTTTGCAACATACAATAGCTTGTAACTTTTTACTGGAGCGTCATAAAACCTTGAAATTTTGTAACAATAAAGTACTCGAGCCTCTTGTCAATTTAAGCTATCCCTCAAAGCTATACTACCCCTGAGTCTCAAATCAAACACTGATAAAACTTCAAATGGCCCTAACTTCTATACGATACGTCCTACACCTATCAAAGTTTGAAACATACAAATGCTTGTAACTTTTTACTAGAGCGTCATAAAACCTTGAAATTTTGTAACAATAAAGTACTCGAGCCTCTTGTCAATTTAAGCTATCCCTCAAAGCTATCCTACCCTTGAGTCCCAAATTAACCACTGACAAAACTTCAAATGGCCCTAACTTCTATATGGTACGTCCCACTCCTATCAAAGTTTGAAACATACAAATGCTTGTAACTTTTTACTAGAGCGTCATAAAACATTGAAATTTTGTAACAATAAAGTACTCGAGCCTCTTGTTAATTTAAGTTATCGCTCAAAGCTATGCTACCCTTGAGTCCCAGTTCAAACACTCATAAAACTTCAAATGGCCCTAACTTCTATACGGTACGTCCTACACCTACCAAAGTTTGCAATATACAAATGCTTGTAACTTTTTACTGGAGCGTCATAAAACCTTGAAATTTTGTAACAATAAAGTACTCGAGCCTCTTGTCAATTTAAGCTACCGCTCAAAGCTTTACTACCCCTGAGTCCCAAATCAAACACTGATAAAACTTCAAATTGCCCTAACTTCTATACGGTGCATCCTATACCTATCAAAGTTTGCAACATACAAGAGCTTGTAACTTTTTACTGGAGCGTCATAACACCTTGAAATTTTGTAACAATAAAGTACTCGAGCCTCTTGTCAATTTAAGCTATCCCTCAAAGCTATACTACCCTTGAGTCCCAAATCAAACACTGATAAAACTTCAAATGGCCCTAACTTCTATACGGTACGTCCTACACCTATCAAAGTTTGAAACATACAAATGCTTGTAACTTTTTACTAGAGCGTCATAAAACCTTGAAAATTTGTAACAATAAAGTACTCGAGCCTCTTGTCAATTTAAGCTATCCCTCAAAGCTATCCTACCCTTGAGTCCCAAATCAAACACTGATAAAACTTCAAATGGCCCTAACTTCTATACGGTACGTCCTACAGCTATCAAAGTTTGAAACATACAAATGCTTGTAACTTTTTACTAGAGCGTCATAAAACATTGAAATTTTGTAACAATAAAGTACTCGAGCCTTTTGTCAATTTAAGTTATCGCTCAAAGCTATGCTACCCTTGAGTCCCAAATCAAACACTAATAAAACTTCAAATGGCCCTAACTTCTATACGGTACGTCCTACACCTACCAAAGTTTGCAACATACAAATGCTTGTAAGTTTTTACTGGAGCGTCATAAAACCTTGAAATTTTGTAACAATAAAGTACTCGATCCTCTTGTCAATTTAAGATATCGCTCAAAGCTATGCTACCCTTGAGTCCCAAATCAAACACTGATAAAACTTCTTAAGCCCCTAACTTCTATACGGTACGTCCTACACCTATCAAAGTTTGCAACAAACAAATGCTTGTAACTTTTACTGGAACGGCATAAAACCTTGAAAATTTGTTACAATAAAGTACTCGATCCTCTTGTCAATTTAAGATATCGCTCAAAGCTATGCTACCCTTGAGTCCCAAATCAAACACTGATAAAACTTCAAATTGCCCTAACTTCTATACGGTGGATCCTATACCTATCAAAGTTTGAAACATACAAATGCTTGTAACTGTTTACTAGAGCGTCATAAAACCTTGAAATTTTGTAACAATAAAGTACTCGAGCCTCTAGTCAATTTAAGCTATCCCTCAAAGCTATGCTACCCTTGAGTCCCAAATTAACCACTGATAAAACTTCAAATGGCCCTAACTTCTATACGGTACGTCCCACTCCTATCAAAGTTTTCAACATAAAAATGCTTGCAACTTTTTACTGGAGCGTCATGAGACCCTGAAATTTTGAAACAATAAAGTACTCGAGCTTCTTGTCAATTTAAGCTATCGCTCAAAGCAATGCTACCCTTGAGTCCAAATCAAACACTAATAAAACTTCAAATAGCCCTAACTTCTAGAAGATACGTCCTACACCTATCAAAGTTTAAAACATACAAATGCTTGTAACTTTTACTGGAGCGTCATAAAAACTTGAAATTTTGTAACAATAAAGTACTCGAGCCTCTTGTCAATTTAAGCTATCGCTCAAAGCTATGCTACGCTTGACTCCCAAATCAAACACTGATAAAACTTCTAATGCCCCTAACTTCTATACGGTACATCCTACACCTACCAAAGTTTGCAATATACAAATGCTTGTAACTTTTTACTGGAGCGTCATAAAACCTTGAAATTTTGTAACAATAAAGTACTCGAGCCTCTTGTCAATTTAAGCTATCGCTCAAAGCTATGCTACCCTTGAATCCCAAATCAAACACTGATAAAACTTCAAATTGCCCTAACTTCTATACGGTGCATCCTATACCTATCAAAGTTTGCAACATACAATAGCTTGTAACTTTTTACTGGAGCGTCATAAAACCTTGAAATTTTGTAACAATAAAGTACTCGAGCCTCTTGTCAATTTAAGCTATCCCTCAAAGCTATACTACCCTTGAGTCCCAAATCAAACACTGATAAAACTTCAAATGGCCCTAACTTCTAAACGGTACGTCCTACACCTATCAAAGTTTGAAACATACAAATGCTTGTAACTTTTTACTAGAGCGTCATAAAACATTGAAATTTTGTAACAATAAAGTACTCGAGCCTCTTGTCAATTTAAGTTATCGCTCAAAGCTATGCTACCCTTGAGTCCCAAATCAAACACTGATAAAACTTCAAATGGCTTTAACTTCTATACGGTACGTCCTACACCTACCAAAGTTTGCAACATACATATGCTTGTAACTTTTTACTGGAGCGTCATAAAACCTTGAAATTTTGTAACAATAAAGTACTCGAGCCTCTTGTCAATTTAAGCTATCGCTCAAAGCTATACTACCCCTGAGTCCCAATTCAAACACTGATAAAGCTTCAAATTGCCCTAACTTCTATACGGTGCATCCTATACCTATCAAAGTTTGCAACATACAAGAGCTTGTAACTTTTTACTGGAGCGTCATAAAACCTTGAAATTTTGTAACAATAAAGTACTCGAGCCTCTTGTCAATTTAAGCTATCCCTCAAAGCTATACTACCCTTGAGTCCCAAATCAAACACTGATAAAACTTCAAATGGCCCTAACTTCTATACGGTACGTCCTACACCTATCAAAGTTTGAAACATACAAATGCTTGTAACTTTTTACTAGAGCGTCATAAAACCTTGAAAATTTGTAACAATAAAGTACTCGAGCCTCTTGTCAATTTAAGCTATCCCTCAAAGCTATACTACCCTTGAGTCCCAAATCAAACACTGATAAAACTTCTAATGCCCCTAACTTCTATACGGTACGTCCTACACCTATCAAAGTTTGCAACAAACAAATGCTTGTAACTTTTGCTGGAACGGCATAAAACCTTGAAAATTTGTTACAATAAAGTACTCGATCCTCTTGTCAATTTAAGATAACGCTCAAAGCTATGCTACCCTTGAGTCCCAAATCAAACACTGATAAAACTTCAAATTGCCCTAACTTCTATACGGTGGATCCTATACCTATCAAAGTTTGAAACATACAAATGCTTGTAACTGTTTACTAGAGCGTCATAAAACCTTGAAATTTTGTAACAATAAAGTACTCGAGCCTCTTGTCAATTTAAGCTATCCCTCAAAGCTATGCTACCCTTGAGTCCCAAATTAACCACTGATAAAACTTCAAATGGCCCTAACTTCTATACGGTACGTCCCACTCCTATCAAAGTTTTCAACATACAAATGCTTGTAACTTTTTACTGGAGCGTCATGAGACCCTGAAATTTTGAAACAATAAAGTACTCGAGCCTCTTGTCAATTTAAGCTATCGCTCAAAGCAATGCTACCCTTGAGTCCAAATCAAACACTAATAAAACTTCAAATAGCCCTAACTTCTAGACGATACGTCCTACACCTATCAAAGTTTAAAACATACAAATGCTTGTAACTTTTACTGGAGCGTCATAAAAACTTGAAATTTTGTAACAATAAAGTACTCGAGCCTCTTGTCAATTTAAGCTATCGCTCAAAGCTATGCTACGCTTGACTCCCAAATCAAACACTGATAAAACTTCTAATGCCCCTAACTTCTATACGGTACGTCCTACACCTATCAAAGTTTGCAACAAACAAATGCTTGTAACTTTTACTGGAACGTCATAAAACCTTGAAAATTTGTAACAATAAAGTACTCGAGCCTCTTGTCAATTTAAGATATCGCTCAAAGCTATGCTACCCTTGAGTCCCAAATCAAACACTGATAAAACTTCAAATAGCCCTAACTTCTATACGGTGCATCCTATACCTATCAAAGTTTGCAACATACAATAGCTTGTAACTTTTTACTGGAGCGTCATAAAACCTTGAAATTTTGTAGCAATAAAGTACTCGAGCCTCTTGTCAATTTAAGCTATCCCTCAAAGCTATACTACCCCTGAGTCCCAAATCAAACACTGATAAAACTTCAAATGGCCCTAACTTCTATACGATACGTCCTACACCTATCAAAGTTTGAAACATACAAATGCTTGTAACTTTTTACTAGAGCGTCATAAAACCTTGAAATTTTGTAACAATAAAGTACTCGAGCCTCTTGTCAATTTATGCTATCCCTCAAAGCTATCCTACCCTTGAGTCCCAAATTAACCACTGACAAAACTTCAAATGGCCCTAACTTCTATATGGTACGTCCCACTCCTATCAAAGTTTGAAACATACAAATGCTTGTAACTTTTTACTAGAGCGTCATAAAACATTGAAATTTTGTAACAATAAAGTACTCGAGCCTCTTGTTAATTTAAGTTATCGCTCAAAGCTATGCTACCCTTGAGTCCCAATTCAAACACTGATAAAACTTCAAATGGCCCTAACTTCTATACGGTACGTCCTATACCTACCAAAGTTTGCAATATACAAATGCTTGTAACTTTTTACTGGAGCGTCATAAAACCTTGAAATTTTGTAACAATAAAGTACTCGAGCCTCTTGTCAATTTAAGCTACCGCTCAAAGCTTTACTACCCCTGAGTCCCAAATCAAACACTGATAAAACTTCAAATTGCCCTAACTTCTATACGGTGCATCCTATACCTATCAAAGTTTGCAACATACAAGAGCTTGTAACTTTTTACTGGAGCGTCATAACACCTTGAAATTTTGTAACAATAAAGTACTCGAGCCTCTTGTCAATTTAAGCTATCCCTCAAAGCTATACTACCCTTGAGTCCCAAATCAAACACTGATAAAACTTCAAATGGCCCTAACTTCTATACGGTACGTCCTACACCTATCAAAGTTTGAAACATACAAATGCTTGTAACTTTTTACTAGAGCGTCATAAAACCTTGAAAATTTGTAACAATAAAGTACTCGAGCCTCTTGTCAATTTAAGCTATCCCTCAAAGCTATCCTACCCTTGAGTCCCAAATCAAACACTGATAAAACTTCAAATGGCCCTAACTTCTATACGGTACGTCCTACAGCTATCAAAGTTTGAAACATACAAATGCTTGTAACTTTTTACTAGAGCGTCATAAAACATTGAAATTTTGTAACAATAAAGTACTCGAGCCTTTTGTCAATTTAAGTTATCGCTCAAAGCTATGCTACCCTTGAGTCCCAAATCAAACACTAATAAAACTTCAAATGGCCCTAACTTCTATACGGTACGTCCTACACCTACCAAAGTTTGCAACATACAAATGCTTGTAAGTTTTTACTGGAGCGTCATAAAACCTTGAAATTTTGTAACAATAAAGTACTCGAGCCTCTTGTCAATTTAAGCTATCGCTCAAAGCTATGCTACGCTTGACTCCCAAATCAAACACGGATAAAACTTCTTAAGCCCCTAACTTCTATACGGTACGTCCTACACCTATCAAAGTTTGCAACAAACAAATGCTTGTAACTTTTACTGGAACGGCATAAAACCTTGAAAATTTGTTACAATAAAGTACTCGATCCTCTTGTCAATTTAAGATATCGCTCAAAGCTATGCTACCCTTGAGTCCCAAATCAAACACTAATAAAACTTCAAATGGCCCTAACTTCTATACGGTGGATCCTATACCTATCAAAGTTTGAAACATACAAATGCTTGTAACTGTTTACTAGAGCGTCATAAAACCTTGAAATTTTGTAACAATAAAGTACTCGAGCCTCTTGTCAATTTAAGCTATCCCTCAAAGCTATGCTACCCTTGAGTCCAAATCAAACACTAATAAAACTTCAAATAGCCCTAACTTCTAGAAGATACGTCCTACACCTATCAAAGTTTAAAACATACAAATGCTTGTAACTTTTACTGGAGCGTCATAAAAACTTGAAATTTTGTAACAATAAAGTACTCGAGCCTCTTGTCAATTTAAGCTATCGCTCAAAGCTATGCTACGCTTGACTCCCAAATCAAACACTGATAAAACTTCTAATGCCCCTAACTTCTATACGGTACGTCCTACACCTATCAAAGTTTGCAACAAACAAATGCTTGTAACTTTTACTGGAACGTCATAAAACCTTGAAAATTTGTAACAATAAAGTACTCGAGCCTCTTGTCAATTTAAGCTATCGCTCAAAGCTATGCTACCCTTGAGTCCCAAATCAAACACTGATAAAACTTCAAATAGCCCTAACTTCTATACGGTGCATCCTATACCTATCAAAGTTTGCAACATACAATAGCTTGTAACTTTTTACTGGAGCGTCATAAAACCTTGAAATTTTGTAACAATAAAGTACTCGAGCCTCTTGTCAATTTAAGTTATCGCTCAAAGCTATGCTACCCCTGAGTCCCAAATCAAACACTGATAAAACTTCAAATGGCCCTAACTTCTATACGATACGTCCTACACCTATCAGAGTTTGAAACATACAAATGCTTGTAACTTTTTACTAGAGCGTCATAAAACCTTGAAATTTTGTAACAATAAAGTACTCGAGCCTCTTGTCAATTTAAGCTATCGCTCAAAGCTATGCTACCCTTGAGTCCCAAATTAACCACTGATAAAACTTCAAATGGCCCTAACTTCTATACGGTACGTCCTACACCTATCAAAGTTTGAAACATACAAATGCTTGTAACTTTTGCTGGAGCGTCATAAAAACTTGAAATTTTGTAACAATAAAGCCTCTTGTCAATTTAAGCTATCGCTCAAAGCTATGCTACGCTTGACTCCCAAATCAAACACTGATAAAACTTCTAATGCCCCTAACTTGTATTTGGTACGAACTACACCTATCAAAGTTTGCAACAAACAAATGCTTGTAACTTTTACTGGAACGTCATAAAACCTTGAAAATTTGTAACATTAAAGTACTCGAGCCTCTTGTCAATTTAAGATATCGCTCAAAGCTATGCTACCCTTGAGTCCCAAATCAAACGCTGATAAAACTTCAAATTGCCCTAACTTATATACGGTGCATCCTATACCTATCAAAGTTTGCAACATACAATAGCTTGTAACTTTTTACTGGAGCGTCATAAAACCTTGAAATTTTGTAACAATAAAGTACTCGAGCCTCTTGTCAATTTAAGCTATCCCTCAAAGCTATACTACCCTTGAGTCCCAAATCAAACACTGATAAAACTTCAAATGGCCCTAACTTCTAAACGGTACGTCCTACACCTATCAAAGTTTGAAACATACAAATGCTTGTAACTTTTTACTGGAGCGTCATGAAACCCTGAAATTTTGAAACAAAAAAGTATTCGAGCCTCTTGACAATTTAAGCTATCGCTCAAAGCAATGCTACCCTTGAGTCCAAATCAAACACTAATAAATCTTCAAGTAGCCCTAACTTCTATACGGTACCTCCTACACCTATCAAAGTTTGAAACATACAAATGCTTGTAACTTTTACTGGAGCGTCATAAAAACTTGAAATTTTGTAACAATAAAGTACTCGAGCCTCTTGTCAATTTAAGCTATCGCTCAAAGCTATACTACCCCTGAGTCCCAAATCAAACACTGATAAAACTTCAAATTGCCCTAACTTCTATACGGTGCATCCTATACCTATCAAAGTTTGCAACATACAATAGCTTGTAACTTTTTACTGGAGCGTCATAAAACCTTGAAATTTTGTAACAATAAAGTACTCGAGCCTCTTGACAATTTAAGATATCGCTCAAAGCAATGCTACCCTTGAGTCCAAATCAAACACTAATAAAACTTCAAGTAGCCCTAACTTCTATACGGTACCTCCTACACCTATCAAAGTTTGAAACATACAAATGCTTGTAACTTTTACTGGAGCGTCATAAAAACTTGAAATTTTGTAACAATAAAGTACTCGAGCCTCTTGTCAATTTAAGCTATCCCTCAAAGCTATACTACCCTTGAGTCCCAAATCAAAAACTGATAAAACTTCTTAAGCCCCTAACTTCTATACGGTACGTCCTACACCTATCAAAGTTTGCAACAAACAAATGCTTGTAACTTTTACTGGAACGGCATAAAACCTTGAAAATTTGTTACAATAAAGTACTCGATCCTCTTGTCAATTTAAGATATCGCTCAAAGCTATGCTACCCTTGAGTCCCAAATCAAACACTGATAAAACTTCAAATTGCCCTAACTTCTATACGGTGGATCCTATACCTATCAAAGTTTGAAACATACAAATGCTTGTAACTGTTTACTAGAGCGTCATAAAACCTTGAAATTTTGTAACAATAAAGTACTCGAGCCTCTTGTCAATTTAAGCTATCCCTCAAAGCTATGCTACCCTTGAGTCCCAAATTAACCACTGATAAAACTTCAAATGGCCCTAACTTCTATACGGTACGTCCCACTCCTATCAAAGTTTTCAACATAAAAATGCTTGCAACTTTTTACTGGAGCGTCATGAGACCCTGAAATTTTGAAACAATAAAGTACTCGAGCTTCTTGTCAATTTAAGCTATCGCTCAAAGCAATGCTACCCTTGAGTCCAAATCAAACACTAATAAAACTTCAAATAGCCCTAACTTCTAGAAGATACGTCCTACACCTATCAAAGTTTAAAACATACAAATGCTTGTAACTTTTACTGGAGCGTCATAAAAACTTGAAATTTTGTAACAATAAAGTACTCGAGCCTGTTGTCAATTTAAGCTATCGCTCAAAGCTATGCTACGCTTGACTCCCAAATCAAACACTGATAAAACTTCTAATGCCCCTAACTTCTATACGGTACGACCTACACCTATCAAAGTTTGCAACAAACAAATGCTTGTAACTTTTACTGGAACGTCATAAAACCTTGAAAATTTGTAACAATAAAGTACTCGAGCCTCTTGTCAATTTAAGATATCGCTCAAAGCTATGCTACCCTTGAGTCCCAAATCAAACACTGATAAAACTTCAAATAGCCCTAACTTCTATACGGTGCATCCTATACCTATCAAAGTTTGCAACATACAATAGCTTGTAACTTTTTACTGGAGCGTCATAAAACCTTGAAATTTTGTAACAATAAAGTACTCGAGCCTCTTGTCAATTTAAGCTATCCCTCAAATCTATACTACCCCTGAGTCCCAAATCAAACACTGATAAAACTTCAAATGGCCCTAACTTCTATACGATACGTCCTACACCTATCAAAGTTTGAAACATACAAATGCTTGTAACTTTTTACTAGAGCGTCATAAAACCTTGAAATTTTGTAACAATAAAGTACTCGAGCCTCTTGTCAATTTAAGCTATCCCTCAAAGCTATCTTACCCTTGAGTCCCAAATTAACCACTGACAAAACTTCAAATGGCCCTAACTTTTATACGGTACGTCCCACTCCTATCAAAGTTTGAAACATACAAATGCTTGTAACTTTTTACTAGAGCGTCATAAAACATTGAAATTTTGTAACAATAAAGTACTCGAGCCTCTTGTCAATTTAAGTTATCGCTCAAAGCTATGCTACCCTTGAGTCCCAAATCAAACACTGATAAAACTTCAAATGGCCCTAACTTCTATACGGTACGTCCTACACCTACCAAAGTTTGCAATATACAAATGCTTGTAACTTTTTACTGGAGCGTCATAAAACCTTGAAATTTTGTAATAATAAAGTACTCGAGCCTCTTGTCAATTTAAGCTATCGCTCAAAGCTATGCTACCCTTGAGTCCCAAATTAACCACTGACAAAACTTCAAATGGCCCTAACTTCTATACGGTACGTCCTACACCTATCAAAGTTTGAAACATACAAATGCTTGTAACTTTTACTGGAGCGTCATAAAAACTTGAAATTTTGTAACAATAAAGTACTCGAGCCTCTTGTCAATTTAAGCTATCGCTCAAAGCTATGCTACGCTTGACTCCCAAATCAAACACTGATAAAACTTCAAATGGCCCTAACTTCTAAACGGTACGTCCTACACCTATCAAAGTTTGAAACATACAAATGCTTGTAACTTTTTACTGGAGCGTCATGAAACCCTGAAATTTTGAAACAAAAAAGTACTCGAGCCTCTTGACAATTTAAGCTATCGCTCAAAGCAATGCTACCCTTGAGTCCAAATCAAACACTAATAAATCTTCAAGTAGCCCTAACTTCTATACGGTACCTCCTACACCTATCAAAGTTTGAAACATACAAATGCTTGTAACTTTTACTGGAACGTCATAAAACCTTGAAAATTTGTAACAATAAAGTACTCGAGCCTCTTTTCAATTTAAGATATCGCTCAAAGCTATGCTACCCTTGAGTCCCAAATCAAACACTGATAAAACTTCAAATTGCCCTAACTTATATACGGTGCATCCTATACCTATCAAAGTTTGCAACATAAAATAGCTTGTAACTTTTTACAGGAGCGTCATAAAACCTTGAAATTTTGTAACAATAAAGTACTCGAGCCTCTTGTCAATTTAAGCTATCCCTCAAAGCTATACTACTCTTCAGTCCCAAATCAAACACTGATAAAACTTCAAATGGCCCTAACTTCTAAACGGTACGTCCTACACCTATCAAAGTTTGAAACATACAAATGCTTGTAACTTTTTACTGGAGCGTCATGAAACCCTGAAATTTTGAAACAAAAAAGTACTCGAGCCTCTTGACAATTTAAGCTATCGCTCAAAGCAATGCTACCCTTGAGTCCAAATCAAACACTAATAAATCTTCAAGTAGCCCTAACTTCTATACGGTACCTCCTACACCTATCAAAGTTTGAAACATACAAATGCTTGTAACTTTTACTGGAGCGTCATAAAAACTTGAAATTTTGTAACAATAAAGTACTCGAGCCTCTTGTCAATTTAAGCTATCGCTCAAAGCTATACTACCCCTGAGTCCCAAATCAAACACTGATAAAACTTCAAATTGCCCTAACTTCTATACGGTGCATCCTATACCTATCAAAGTTTGCAACATACAATAGCTTGTAACTGTTTACTGGAGCGTCATAAAACCTTGAAATTTTGTAACAATAAAGTACTCGAGCCTCTTGACAATTTAAGATATCGCTCAAAGCAATGCTACCCTTGAGTCCAAATCAAACACTAATAAAACTTCAAGTAGCCCTAACTTCTATACGGTACCTCCTACACCTATCAAAGTTTGAAACATACAAATGCTTGTAACTTTTACTGGAGCGTCATAAAAACTTGAAATTTTGTAACAATAAAGTACTCGAGCCTCTTGTCAATTTAAGCTATCCCTCAAAGCTATACTACCCTTGAGTCCCAAATCAAAAACTGATAAAACTTCAAATGGCCCTAACTTCTATACGGTACGTCCTACACCTATCAAAGTTTGAAACATACAAATGCTTGTAACTTTTTACTAGAGCGTCATAAAACCTTGAAATTTTGTAACAATAAAGTACTCGAGCCTCTTGTCAATTTAAGCTATCCCTCAAAGCTATACTACCCTTGAGTCCCAAATCAAACACTGATAAAACTTCAAATGGCCCTAACTTCTAAACGGTACGTCCTACACCTATCAAAGTTTGAAACATACAAATGCTTGTAACTTTTTACTGGAGCGTCATGAAACCCTGAAATTTTGAAACAAAAAAGTACTCGAGCCTCTTGACAATTTAAGCTATCGCTCAAAGCAATGCTACCCTTGAGTCCAAATCAAACACTAATAAATCTTCAAGTAGCCCTAACTTCTATACGGTACCTCCTACACCTATCAAAGTTTGAAACATACAAATGCTTGTAACTTTTACTGGAGCGTCATAAAAACTTGAAATTTTGTAACAATAAAGTACTCGAGCCTCTTGTCAATTTAAGCTATCGCTCAAAGCTATACTACCCCTGAGTCCCAAATCAAACACTGATAAAACTTCAAATTGCCCTAACTTCTATACGGTGCATCCTATACCTATCAAAGTTTGCAACATACAATAGCTTGTAACTTTTTACTGGAGCGTCATAAAACCTTGAAATTTTGTAACAATAAAGTACTCGAGCCTCTTGACAATTTAAGATATCGCTCAAAGCAATGCTACCCTTGAGTCCAAATCAAAGACTAATAAAACTTCAAGTAGCCCTAACTTCTATACGGTACCTCCTACACCTATCAAAGTTTGAAACATACAAATGCTTGTAACTTTTACTGGAGCGTCATAAAAACTTGAAATTTTGTAACAATACAGTACTCGAGCCTCTTGTCAATTTAAGCTATCGCTCAAAGCTATACTACCCCTGAGTCCCAAATCAAACACTGATAAAACTTCAAATTGCCCTAACTTCTATACGGTGCATCCTATACCTATCAAAGTTTGCAACATACAATAGCTTGTAACTTTTTACTGGAGTGTCATAAAACCTTGAAATTTTGTAACAATAAAGTACTCGAGCCTCTTGTCAATTTAAGCTATCCCTCAAAGCTATACTACCCTTGAGTCCCAAATCAAAAACTGATAAAACTTCAAATGGCCCTAACTTCTATACGGTACGTCCTACACCTATCAAAGTTTGAAACATACAAATGCTTGTAACTTTTTACTAGAGCGTCATAAAACCTTGAAATTTTGTAACAATAAAGTACTCGAGCCTCTTGTCAATTTAAGCTATCCCTCAAAGCTATACTACCCTTGAGTCCCAAATCAAACACTGATAAAACTTCAAATGGCCCTAACTTCTAAACGGTACGTCCTACACCTATCAAAGTTTGAAACATACAAATGCTTGTAACTTTTTACTGGAGCGTCATGAAACCCTGAAATTTTGAAACAAAAAAGTACTCGAGCCTCTTGACAATTTAAGCTATCGCTCAAAGCAATGCTACCCTTGAGTCCAAATCAAACACTAATAAATCTTCAAGTAGCCCTAACTACTATACGGTACGTCCCACTCCTATCAAAGTTTTCAACATACGAATGCTTGTACCTTTTTACTGGAGCGTCATAAACCCTCAAATTTTGAAACAAAAAAGTACTCGAGCCTCTTGACAATTTAAGATATCGCTCAAAGCAATGCTACCCTTGAGTCCAAATCAAACACTAATAAAACTTCAAGTAGCCCTAACTTCTATACGGTACCTCCTACACCTATCAAAGTTTGAAACATACAAATGCTTGTAACTTTTACTGGAGCGTCATAAAAACTTGAAATTTTGTAACAATAAAGTACTCGAGCCTCTTGTCAATTTAAGCTATCGCTCAAAGCTATACTACCCCTGAGTCCCAAATCAAACACTGATAAAACTTCAAATTGCCCTAACTTCTATACGGTGCATCCTATACCTATCAAAGTTTGCAACATACAATAGCTTGTAACTTTTTACTGGAGCGTCATAAAACCTTGAAATTTTGTAACAATAAAGTACTCGAGCCTCTTGACAATTTAAGATATCGCTCAAAGCAATGCTACCCTTGAGTCCCAAATCAAAAACTGATAAAACTTCAAATGGCCCTAACTTCTATACGGTACGTCCTACACCTATCAAAGTTTGAAACATACAAATGCTTGTAACTTTTTACTAGAGCGTCATAAAACCTTGAAATTTTGTAACAATAAAGTACTCGAGCCTCTTGTCAATTTAAGCTATCCCTCAAAGCTATACTACCCTTGAGTCCCAAATCAAACACTGATAAAACTTCAAATGGCCCTAACTTCTAAACGGTACGTCCTACACCTATCAAAGTTTGAAACATACAAATGCTTGTAACTTTTTACTAGAGCGTCATAAAACCTTGAAATTTTGTAACAATAAAGTACTCGAGCCTCTTGTCAATTTAAGCTATCCCTCAAAGCTATACTACCCTTGAGTCCCAAATCAAACACTGATAAAACTTCAAATGGCCCTAACTTCTAAACTGTACGTCCTACACCTATCAAAGTTTGAAACATACAAATGCTTGTAACTTTTTACTGGAGCGTCATGAAACCCTGAAATTTTGAAACAAAAAAGTACTCGAGCCTCTTGACAATTTAAGCTATCGCTCAAAACAATGCTACCCTTGAGTCCAAATCAAACACTAATAAATCTTCAAGTAGCCCTAACTTCTATACGGTACCTCCTACACCTATCAAAGTTTGAAACATACAAATGCTTGTAACTTTTACTGGAGCGTCATAAAAACTTGAAATTTTGTAACAATAAAGTACTCGAGCCTCTTGTCAATTTAAGCTATCGCTCAAAGCTATACTACCCCTGAGTCCCAAATCAAACACTGATAAAACTTCAAATTGCCCTAACTTCTATACGGTGCATCCTATACCTATCAAAGTTTGCAACATACAATAGCTTGTAACTTTTTACTGGAGCGTCATAAAACCTTGAAATTTTGTAACAATAAAGTACTCGAGCCTCTTGACAATTTAAGATATCGCTCAAAGCAATGCTACCCTTGAGTCCAAATCAAACACTAATAAAACTTCAAGTAGCCCTAACTTCTATAAGGTACCTCCTACACCTATCAAAGTTTGAAACATACAAATGCTTGTAACTTTTACTGGAGCGTCATAAAAACTTGAAATTTTGTAACAATAAAGTACTCCAGCCTCTTGTCAATTTAAGCTATCGCTCAAAGCTATACTACCCCTGAGTCCCAAATCAAACACTGATAAAACTTCAAATTGCCCTAACTTCTATACGGTGCATCCTATACCTATCAAAGTTTGCAACATACAATAGCTTGTAACTTTTTACTGGAGTGTCATAAAACCTTGAAATTTTGTAACAATAAAGTACTCGAGCCTCTTGTCAATTTAAGCTATCCCTCAAAGCTATACTACCCTTGAGTCCCAAACCAAAAACTGATAAAACTTCAAATGGCCCTAACTTCTATACGGTACGTCCTACACCTATCAAAGTTTGAAACATACAAATGCTTGTAACTTTTTACTAGGGCGTCATAAAACCTTGAAATTTTGTAACAATAAAGTACTCGAGCCTCTTGTCAATTGAAGCTATCCCTCAAAGCTATACTACCCTTGAGTCCCAAATCAAACACTGATAAAACTTCAAATGGCATTAACTTCTAAACGGTACGTCCTACACCTATCAAAGTTTGAAACATACAAATGCTTGTAACTTTTTACTGGAGCGTCATGAAACCCTGAAATTTTGAAACAAAAAAGTACTCGAGCCTCTTGACAATTTAAGATATCGCTCAAAGCAATGCTACCCTTGAGTCCAAATCAAACACTAATAAATTTTCAAGTAGCCCTAACTACTATACGGTACGTCCCACTCCTATCAAAGTTTTCAACATACGAATGCTTGTACCTTTTTACTGGAGCGTCATGAAACCCTGAAATTTTGAAACAAAAAAGTACTCGAGCCTCTTGACAATTTAAGATATCGCTCAAAGCAATGCTACCCTTGAGTCCAAATCAAACACTAATAAAACTTCAAGTAGCCCTAACTTCTATACGGTACCTCCTACACCTATCAAAGTTTGAAACATACAAATGCTTGTAACTTTTATTGGAGCGTCATAAAAACTTGAAATTTTGTAACAATAAAGTACTCGAGCCTCTTGTCAATTTAAGCTATCGCTCAAAGCTATACTACCCCTGAGTCCCAAATCAAACACTGATAAAACTTCAAATTGCCCTAACTTCTATACGGTGCATCCTATACCTATCAAAGTTTGCAACATACAATAGCTTGTAACTTTTTACTGGAGTGTCATAAAACCTTGAAATTTTGTAACAATAAAGTACTCGAGCCTCTTGTCAATTTAAGCTATCCCTCAAAGCTATACTACCCTTGAGTCCCAAATCAAAAACTGATAAAACTTCAAATGGCCCTAACTTCTATACGGTACGTCCTACACCTATCAAAGTTTGAAACATACAAATGCTTGTAACTTTTTACTAGAGCGTCATAAAACCTTGAAATTTTGTAACAATAAAGTACTCGAGCCTCTTGTCAATTTAAGCTATCCCTCAAAGCTATACTACCCTTGAGACCCAAATCAAACACTGATAAAACTTCAAATGGCCCTAACTTCTATACGGTACGTCCTACACCTATCAAAGTTTGAAACATACAAATGCTTGTAACTTTTTACTAGAGCGTCATAAAACCTTGAAATTTTGTAACAATAAAGTACTCGAGCCTCTTGTCAATTTAAGCTATCCCTCAAAGCTATCCTACCCTTGAGTCCCAAATCAAACACTGATAAAACTTCAAATGGCCCTTACTTCTATACGGTACGTCCTACACCTATCAAAGTTTGAAACATACAAATGCTTGTAACTTTTACTGGAGCGTCATAAAAACTTGAAATTTTGTAACAATAAAGTACTCGAGCCTCTTGTCAATTTAAGCTATCCCTCAAAGCTATACTACCCTTGAGTCCCAAATCAAACACTGATAAAACTTCAAATGGCCCTAACTACTATACGGTACGTCCCACTCCTATCAAAGTTTTCAACATACGAATGCTTGTACGTTTTTACTGGAGCGTCATGAAACCCTGAAATTTTGAAACAAAAAAGTACTCGAGCCTCTTGACAATTTAAGATATCGCTCAAAGCAATGCTACCCTTGAGTCCAAATCAAACACTAATAAAACTTCAAGTAGCCCTAACTTCTATACGGTACCTCCTACACCTATCAAAGTTTGAAACATACAAATGCTTGTAACTTTTACTGGAGCGTCATAAAAACTTGAAATTTTGTAACAATAAAGTACTCGAGCCTCTTGTCAATTTAAGCTATCGCTCAAAGCTATACTACCCCTGAGTCCCAAATCAAACACTGATAAAACTTCAAATTGCCCTAACTTCTATACGGTGCATCCTATACCTATCAAAGTTTGCAACATACAATAGCTTGTAACTTTTTACTGGAGTGTCATAAAACCTTGAAATTTTGTAACAATAAAGTACTCGAGCCTCTTGTCAATTTAAGCTATCCCTCAAAGCTATACTACCCTTGAGTCCCAAATCAAAAACTGATAAAACTTCAAATGGCCCTAACTTCTATACGGTACGTCCTACACCTATCAAAGTTTGAAACATACAAATGCTTGTAACTTTTTACTAGAGCGTCATAAAACCTTGAAATTTTGTAACAATAAAGTACTCGAGCCTCTTGTCAATTTAAGCTATCCCTCAAAGCTATCTTACCCTTGAGTCCCAAATCAAACACTGATAAAACTTCAAATGGCCCTAACTTCTATACGGTACGTCCTACACCTATCAAAGTTTCAAACATACAAATGCTTGTAACTTTTTACTAGAGCGTCATAAAACATTGAAATTTTGTAACAATAAAGTACTCGAGCCTTTTGTCAATTTAAGTTATCGCTCAAAGCTATGCTACCCTTGAGTCCCAAATCAAACACTGATAAAACGTCAAATGGTCCTAACTTATATACGGTACGTCCTACACCTACCAAAGTTTGCAACATACAACTGCTTGTAACTTTTTACTGGAGCGTCATAAAACCTTGAAATTTTGTAACAATAAAGTACTCGAGCCTCTTGTCAATTTAAGCTATCGCTCAAAGCTATGCTACGCTTGACTCCAAATCAAACACTGATAAAACTTCTAATGCCCCTAAATTCTATACGGTACGTCCTACACCTATCAAAGTTTGCAACAAACAAATGCTTGTAACTTTTACTGGAACCTCATAAAACCTTGAAAATTTGTAACAATAAAGTACTCGATCCTCTTCTCAATTTAAGATATCGCTCAAAGCTATGCTACCCTTGAGTCCCAAATCAAACACTGATAAAACTTCAAATTGCCCTAACTTCTATACGGTGGATCCTATACCTATCAAAGTTTGAAACATACAAATGCTTGTAACTTTTCACTAGAGCGTCATAAAACCTTGAAATTTTGTAACAATAAAGTACTCGAGCCTCTTGTCAATTTAAGCTATCCCTCAAAGCTATGCTACCCTTGAGTCCCAAATTAACCACTGATAAAACTTCAAATGGCCCTAACTTCTATACGGTACGTCCCACTCCTATCATAGTTTTCAACATACAAATGCTTGTAACTTTTTACTGGAGCGTCATGAAACCCTGAAATTTTGAAACAATAAAGTACTCGAGCCTCTTGTCAATTTAAGCTATCGCTCAAAGCAATGCTACCCTTGAGTCCAAATCAAACACTAATAAAACTTCAAATAGCCCTAACTTCTACACGGTACGTCCTACACCTATCAAAGTTTGAAACATACAAATTCTTGTAACTTTTACTGGAGCGTCATAAAAACTTGAAATTTTGTAACAATAAAGTACTCGAGCCTCTTGTCAATTTAAGCTATCGCTCAAAGCTATGCTACGCTTGACTCCCAAATCAAACACTGATAAAACTTCTAATGCCCCTAACTTCTATTTGGTACGTCCTACACCTATCAAAGTTTGCAACAAACAAATGCTTGTAACTTTTACTGGAACGTCATAAAACCTTGAAAATTTGTAACAATAAAGTACTCGATCCTCTTGTCAATTTAAGATATCGCTCAAAGCTATGCTACCCTTGAGTCCCAAATCAAACACTGATAAAACTTAAAATTGCCCTAACTTCTATACGGTGCATCCTATACCTATCAAAGTTTGCAACATACAATAGCTTGTAACTTTTTACTGGAGCGTCATAAAACCTTGAAATTTTGTAACAATAAAGTACTCGAGCCTCTTGTCAATTTAAGCTATCCCTCAAAGCTATACTACCCTTGAGTCCCAAATCAAACACTGATAAAACTTCAAATGGTCCTAACTTCTAAACGGTACGTCCTACACCTATCAAAGTTTGAAACATACAAATGCTTGTAACTTTTTACTGGAGCGTCATGAAACCCTGAAATTTTGAAACAAAAAAGTACTCGAGCCTCTTGACAATTTAAGCTATCGCTCAAAGCAATGCTACCCTTGAGTCCAAATCAAACACTAATAAATCTTCAAGTAGCCCTAACTTCTATACGGTACCTCCTACACCTATCAAAGTTTGAAACATACAAATGCTTGTAACTTTTACTGGGGCGTCATAAAAACTTGAAATTTTGTAACAATAAAGTACTCGAGCCTCTTGTCAATTTAAGCTATCGCTCAAAGCTATACTACCCCTGAGTCCCAAATCAAACACTGATAAAACTTCAAATTACCCTAATTTATATACGGTGCATCCTATACCTATCAAAGTTTGAAACATACAAATGCTTGTAACTTTTACTGGAGCGTCATAAAAACTTGAAATTTTGTAACAATAAAGTACTCGAGCCTCTTGTCAATTTAAGCTATCGCTCTAAGCTATACTACCCCTGAGTCCCAAATCAAACACTGATAAAACTTCAAATTGCCCTAACTTCTATACGGTGCATCCTATACCTATCAAAGTTTGCAACATACAATAGCTTGTAACTTTTTACTGGAGCGTCATAAAACCTTGAAATTTTGTAACAATAAAGTACTCGAGCCTCTTGTCAATTTAAGCTATCCCTCAAAGCTATACTACCCTTGAGTCCCAAATCAAACACTGATAAAACTTCAAATGGCCCTAACTTCTATACGGTACGTCCTACACCTATCAAAGTTTGAAACATACAAATGCTTGTAACTTTTTACTAGAGCGTCATAAAACATTGAAATTTTGTAACAATAAAGTACTCGAGCCTTTTGCCAATTTAAGTTATCACTCAAAGCTATGCTACCCTTGAGTCCCAAATCAAACATTGATAAAACTTCAAATGGCCCTAACTTCTATACGGTACGTCCTACACCTACCAAAGTTTGCAACATACAACTGCTTGTAACTTTTTACTGGAGCGTCATAAAACCTTGAAATTTTGTAACAATAAAGTACTCGAGCCTCTTGTCAATTTAAGCTATCGCTCAAAGCTATGCTACGCTTGACTCCCAAATCAAACACTGATAAAACTTCTAATGCCCCTAACTTCTATACGGTACGTCCTACACCTATCAAAGTTTGCAACAAACAAATGCTTGTAACTTTTACTGGAACGTCATAAAACCTTGAAAATTTGTAACAATAAAGTACTCGATCCTCTTGTCAATTTAAGATATCGCTCAAAGTTATGCTACCCTTGAGTCCCAAATCAAACACTGATAAAACTTCAAATTGCCCTAACTTCTATACGGTGGATCCTATACCTATCAAAGTTTGAAACATACAAATGCTTGTAACTTTTTACTAGAGCGTCATAAAACCTTGAAATTTTGTAACAATAAAGTACTCGAGCCTCTTGTCAATTTAAGCTATCCCTCAAAGCTATGCTACCTTTGAGTCCCAAATTAACCACTGATATAACTTCAAATGGCCCTAACTTCTATACGGTACGTCCCACTCCTATCAAAGTTTTCAACATACAAAGCTTGTAACTTTTTACTGGAGCGTCATGAAACCCTGAAATTTTGAAACAATAAAGTACTCGAGCCTCTTGTCAATTTAAGCTATCGCTCAAAGCAATGCTACCCTTGAGTCCAAATCAAACACTAATAAAACTTCAAGTAGCCCTAACTTCTATACGGTACCTCCTACACCTATCAAAGTTTGAAACATACAAATGCTTGTAACTTTTACTGGAGCGTCATAAAAACTTGAAATTTTGTAACAATAAAGTACTCGAGCCTCTTGTCAATTTAAGCTATCGCTCAAAGCTATACTACCCCGGAGTCCCAAATCAAACACTGATAAAACTTCAAATGGCCCTAACTTCTATACGGTACGTCCCACTCCAAGCAAAGTTTTCAACATACGAATGCTTGTACCTTTTTACTGGAGCGACATGAAACCCTGAAATTTTGTAACAATAAAGTACTCGAGCCTCTTGTCAATTTAAGCTATCCCTCAAAGCTATGCTACCCTTGAGTCCCAAATTACCCACTGATAAAACTTTAAATGGCCCTAACTACTATACGGTACGTCCCACTCCTATCAAAGTTTTCAACATACAAATGCTTGTAACTTTTTACTGGTGCGTCATGAAACCCTGAAATTTTGAAACAATAAAGTACTCGAGCCTCTTGTCAATTTAAGCTATCGCTCAAAGCAATGCTACCCTTGAGTCCAAATCAAACACTAATAAAACTTCAAATAGCCCTAACTTCTAGACGGTATGTCCTACACCTATCAAAGTTTAAAACATACAAATGCTTGTAACTTTTACTGGAACGTCATAAAACCTTGAAAATTTGTAACAATAAAGTACTCGAGCCTCTTGTCAATTTAAGATATCGCTCAAAGCTATGCTACCCTTGAGTCCCAAATCAAACACTGATAAAACTTCAAATAGCCCTAACTTCTATACGGTGCATCCTATACCTATCAAAGTTTGCAACATACAATAGCTTGTAACTTTTTACTGGAGCGTCATAAAACCTTGAAATTTTGTAACAATAAAGTACTCGAGCCTCTTGTCAATTTAAGCTATCCCTCAAAGCTATACTACCCCTGAGTCCCAAATCAAACACTGATAAAACTTCAAATGGCCCTAACTTCTATACGATACGTCCTACACCTATCAAACTTTGAAACATACAAATGCTTATAACTTTTTACTAGAGCGTCATAAAACCTTGAAATTTTGTAACAATAAAGTACTCGAGCCTCTTGTCAATTTAAGCTATCCCTCAAAGCTATCCTACCCTTGAGTCCCAAATTAACCACTGACAAAACTTCAAATGGCCCTAACTTCTATACGGTATGTCCCACTCATATCAAAGTTTGAACATTACAAATGCTTGTAACTTTTTACTAGAGCGTCATAAAACATTGAAATTTTGTAACAATAAAGTACTCGAGCCTCTTGTCAATTTAAGTTATCGCTCAAAGTTATGCTACCCTTGAGTCCCAAATCAAACACTGATAAAACTTCAAATGGCCCTAACTTCTATACGGTACGTCCTACACCTATCAAAGTTTGAAACATACAAATGCTTGTAACTTTTACTGGAGCGTCATAAAAACTTGAAATTTTGTAACAATAAAGTACTCGAGCCTCTTGTCAATTTAAGCTATCGCCCTAAGCTATACTACCCCTGAGTCCCAAATCAAACACTGATAAAACTTCAAATTGCCCTAACTTCTATACGGTGCATCCTATATCTATCAAAGTTTGCAACATACAATAGCTTGTAACTTTTTACTGGAGCGTCATAAAACCTTGAAATTTTGTAACAATAAAGTACTCGAGCCTCTTGTCAATTTAAGCTATCCCTCAAAGCTATACTACCCTTGAGTCCCAAATCAAACACTGATAAAACTTCAAATGGCCCTAACTTCTATACGGTACGTCCTACACCTATCAAAGTTTGAAACATACAAATGCTTGTAACTTTTTACTAGAGCGTCATAAAACCTTGAAATTTTGTAACAATAAAGTACTCGAGCCTCTTGTCAATTTAAGCTATCCCTCAAAGCTATCCTACCCTTGAGTCCCAAATCAAACACTGATAAAACTTCAAATGGCCCTAACTTCTATACGGTACGTCCTACACCTATCAAAGTTTGAAACATACAAATGCTTGTAACTTTTTACTAGAGCGTCATAAAACATTGAAATTTTTTAACAATAAAGTACTCGAGCCTTTTGCCAATTTAAGTTATCACTCAAAGCTATGCTACCCTTGAGTCCCAAATCAAACACTGATAAAACTTCAAATGGCCCTAACTTCTATACGGTACGTCCTACACCTACCAAAGTTTGCAACATACAACTGCTTGTAACTTTTTACTGGAGCGTCATAAAACCTTGAAATTTTGTAACAATAAAGTACTCGAGCCTCTTGTCAATTTAAGCTATCGCTCAAAGCTATGCTACGCTTGACTCCCAAATCAAACACTGATAAAACTTCTAATGCCCCTAACTTCTATACGGTACGTCCTACACCTATCAAAGTTTGCAACAAACAAATGCTTGTAACTTTTACTGGAACGTCATAAAACCTTGAAAATTTGTAACAATAAAGTACTCGATCCTCTTGTCAATTTAAGATATCGCTCAAAGCTATGCTACCCTTGAGTCCCAAATCAAACACTGATAAAACTTCAAATTGCCCGAACTTCTATACGGTGGATCCTATATCTATCAAAGTTTGAAACATACAAATGCTTGTAACTTTTTACTAGAGCGTCATAAAACCTTGAAATTTTGTAACAATAAAGTACTCGAGCCTCTTGTCAATTTAAGCTATCCCTCAAAGCTATGCTACCTTTGAGTCCCAAATTAACCACTGATATAACTTCAAATGGCCCTAACTTCTATACGGTACGTCCCACTCCTATCAAAGTTTTCAACATACAAAGCTTGTAACTTTTTACTGGAGCGTCATGAAACCCTGAAATTTTGAAACAATAAAGTACTCGAGCCTCTTGTCAATTTAAGCTATCGCTCAAAGCAATGCTACCCTTGAGTCCAAATCAAACACTAATAAAACTTCAAGTAGCCCTAACTTCTATACGGTACCTCCTACACCTATCAAAGTTTGAAACATACAAATGCTTGTAACTTTTACTGGAGCGTCATAAAAACTTGAAATTTTGTAACAATAAAGTACTCGAGCCTCTTGTCAATTTAAGCTATCGCTCAAAGCTATACTACCCCTGAGTCCCAAATCAAACACTGATAAAACTTCAAATGGCCCTAACTTCTATACGGTACGTCCCACTCCAAGCAAAGTTTTCAACATACGAATGCTTGTACCTTTTTACTGGAGCGACATGAAACCCTGAAATTTTGTAACAATAAAGTACTCGAGCCTCTTGTCAATTTAAGCTATCCCTCAAAGCTATGCTACCCTTGAGTCCCAAATTAACCACTGATAAAACTTTAAATGGCCCTAACTACTATACGGTACGTCCTACACCTATCAAACTTTGAAACATACAAATGCTTGTAACTTTTTACTAGAGCGTCATAAAACCTTGAAATTTTGTAACAATAAAGTACTCGAGCCTCTTGTCAATTTAAGCTATCCCTCAAAGCTATCCTACCCTTGAGTCCCAAATTAACCACTGACAAAACTTCAAATGGCCCAGACTTCTATACGGTATGTCCCACTCATATCAAAGTTTGAACATTACAAATGCTTGTAACTTTTTACTAGAGCGTCATAAAACATTGAAATTTTGTAACAATAAAGTACTCGAGCCTCTTGTCAATTTAAGTTATCGCTCAAAGTTATGCTACCCTTGAGTCCCAAATCAAACCCTGATAAAACTTCAAATGGCCCTAACTTCTATACGGTACGTCCTACACCTACCAAAGTTTGCAACATACAAATGCTTGTAACTTTTTACTGGAGCGTCATAAAACCTTGAAATTTTGTAACAATAAAGTACTCGAGCCTCTTGTCAATTTAAGCTATCGCTCAAAGCTATGCTACCCTTGAGTCCCAAATTAACCACTGATAAAACTTCAAATGGCCCTAACTTCTATACGGTACGTCCCACTCCTATCAAAGTTTTCAACATACGAATGCTTGTAACTTTTTACTGGAGCGTCATGAAACCCTGAAATTTTGAAACAATAAAGTACTCGAGCCTCTTGTCAATTTAAGCTATCGCTGAAAGCAATGCTACTCTTGAGTCCAAATCAAACACTAATAAAACTTCAAATAGCCCTAACTTCTATACGGTACGTCCTACACCTATCAAAGTTTGAAATATACAAATGCTTGTAACTTTTACTGGAGCGTCATAAAAACTTGAAATTTTGTAACAATAAAGTACTCGAGCCTCTTGTCAATTTAAGCTATCGCTCAAAGCTATGCTACGCTTGACTCCCAAATCAAACACTGATAAAACTTCTAATGCCCCTAACTTCTATACAGTCCGTCCTACACTTATCAAAGTTTGCAACAAACAAATGCTTGTAACTTTTACTGGAACGTCATAAAACCTTGAAAATTTGTAACAATAAAGTACTCGATCCTCTTGTCAATTTAAGATATCGATCAAAGCTATGCTACCCTTGAGTCCCAAATCAAACACTGATAAAACTTCAAATTGCCCTAACTTCTATACGGTGGATCCTATACCTATCAAAGTTTGCAACATACAATAGCTTGTAACTTTTTACTGGAGCGTCATAAAACCTTGAAATTTTGTAACAATAAAGTACTCGAGCCTCTTGTCAATTTAAGCTATCCCTCAAAGCTATACTACCCTTGAGTCCCAAATCAAACACTGATAAAACTTCAAATGGCCCTAACTTCTATACGGTACGTCCTACACCTATCAAAGTTTGAAACATACAAATGCTTGTAACTTTTTACTAGAGCGTCATAAAACCTTGAAATTTTGTAACAATAAAGTACTCGAGCCTCTTGTCAATTTAAGCTATCCCTCAAAGCTATCCTACCCTTGAGTCCCAAATCAAACACTGATAAAACTTCAAATGGCCCTAACTTCTATACGGTACGTCCTACACCTATCAAAGTTTGAAACATACAAATGCTTGTAACTTTTTACTAGAGCGTCATAAAACATTGAAATTTTGTAACAATAAAGTACTCGAGCCTCTTGCCAATTTAAGTTATCGCTCAAAGCTATGCTACCCTTGAGTCCCAAATCAAACACTGATAAAACTTCAAATGGCCCCAACTTCTATACGGTACATCCTACACCTACCAAAGTTTGCAACATACAAATGCTTGTAGCTTTTTACTGGAGCGTCATAAAACCTTGAAATTTTGTAACAATAAAGTACTCGAGCCTCTTGTCAATTTAAGCTATCGCTCAAAGCTATGCTACCGTTGAGTCCCAAATCAAACACTGATAAAACTTCCAATGGCCCTAACTTCTATACGGTACGTCCTACACCTATCAAAATTTGCAACATACAAATGCTTGTAGCTTTTTACTGGACCGTCATAAAACCTTGAAATTTTGGAACAATAAAGTACTCGAGCCTCCTGTCAATTTAAGCTATCGCTCAAAGCTATACTACCCCTGAGTCCCAAATCCAACACTGGTAAAACATCAAATGGCCCTATCTTCTATATGGTACATCGTACACCTACCAAAGTTTGCAACATACAAATGCTTGTAACTTTTTACTAGAGCGTCATAAATCCTTGAAATTTTGGAACAATAAAGTACTCGAGCCTCTTGTAAATGTAAGGTTATCGCTCAAAGCTATGCTACCCTTGAGTCCCAAATCACACACTGATAAAACTTCAAATGGCCCTAACTTCTATACGGTACGTCCTACACCTATCAAAGTTTGCAACATACAAATGCTTGTAACTTTTTACTGGAGCGTCATAAAACATTCAAATTTTGTAACAATAAAGTACCCGAACCTCTTGTCAATTTAAGTTATCGCTCAAAGCTATGCTACCCTTGAGTCGCAAATCACACACTGATAAAACTTCAAATGGCCCTAACTTCTATACGGTCCGTCCTACACCTATCAAAGTTTGCAACATACAAATGCTTGTAACTTTTTACTTTAGCGTCAAAAAACCTTGAAATTTTGTAACAATAAAGTACTCCAGCCTCTTGCCAATTTAAGATATCGCTCAAAGCTATGCTACCCTTGAGTCCCAAATCAAACACTGATAAAACTTCAAAAGGCCCTAACTTCTATACGGTGCATCCTATACCTATCAAAGTTTGCAACATACAAATGCTTGTAACTTTTTACTGGAGCGTCATAAAACCTTGAAATTTTGTAACAATAAAGTACTCGAGCCTCTTGTCAATTTAAGGTATAGCTCAAAGCTATGCTACCCTTGAGTCCCAAATCAAACACTGATAAAACTTCAAATGGCCCTAACTTCTATACGGTACGTCCTACACCTTTCAAATTTTGCAACATACAAATGCTTGTAACTTTTTACTGGAGCGTCATAAAAACTTGAAATTTTGTAACAATAAAGTACTCGAGCCTCTTGTCAATTTAAGCTATCGCTCAAAGCTATGCTACGCTTGACTCCCAAATCAAACACTGATAAAACTTCTAATGCCCCTAACTTCTATACGGTACGTCCTACACCTATCAAAGTTTGCAACAAACAAATGCTTGTAACTTTTACTGGAACGTCATAAAACCTTGAAAATTTGTAACAATAAAGTACTCGATCCTCTTGTCAATTTAAGATATCGCTCAAAGCTATGCTACCCTTGAGTCCCAAATCAAACACTGATAAAACTTCAAATTGCCCTAACTTCTATACGGTGGATCCTATACCTATGAAAGTTTGAAACATACAAATTCTTGTAACTTTTTACTAGAGCGTCATAAAACCTTGAAATTTTGTAACAATAAAGTACTCGAGCCTCTTGTCAATTTAAGCTATCCCTCAAAGCTATGCTACCTTTGAGTCCCAAATTAACCACTGATATAACTTCAAATGGCCCTAACTTCTATACGGTACGTCCCACTCCTATCAAAGTTTTCAACATACAAAGCTTGTAACTTTTTACTGGAGCGTCATGAAACCCTGAAATTTTGAAACAATAAAGTACTCGAGCCTCTTGTCAATTTAAGCTATCGCTCAAAGCAATGCTACCCTTGAGCCCAAATCAAACACTAATAAAACTTCAAGTAGCCCTAACTTCTATACGGTACCTCCTACACCTATCAAAGTTTGAAACATACAAATGCTTGTAACTTTTACTGGAGCGTCATAAAAACTTGAAATTTTGTAACAATAAAGTACTCGAGCCTCTTGTCAATTTAAGCTATCGCTCAAAGCTATACTACCCCTGAGTCCCAAATCAAACACTGATAAAACTTCAAATGGCCCTAACTTCTATACTGTACGTCCCACTCCAAGCAAAGTTTTCAACATACGAATGCTTGTACCTTTTTACTGGAGCGACATGAAACCCTGAAATTTTGTAACAATAAAGTACTCGAGCCTCTTGTCAATTTAAGCTATCCCTCAAAGCTATGCTACCCTTGAGTCCCAAATTAACCACTGATAAAACTTTAAATGGCCCTAACTACTATACGGTACGTCCCACTCCTATCAAAGTTTTCAACATACAAATGCTTGTAACTTTTTACTGGAGCGTCATGAAACCCTGAAATTTTGAAACAATAAAGTACTCGAGCCTCTTGTCAATTTAAGCTATCGCTCAAAGCAATGCTACCCTTGAGTCCAAATCAAACACTAATAAAACTTCAAATAGCCCTAACTTCTAGACGGTATGTCCTACACCTATCAAAGTTTAAAACATACAAATGCTTGTAACTTTTACTGGAACGTCATAAAACCTTGAAAATTTGTAACAATAAAGTAATCGAGCCTCTTGTCAATTTAAGATATCGCTCAAAGCTATGCTACCCTTGAGTCCCAAATCAAACACTGATAAAACTTCAAATAGCCCTAACTTCTATACGGTGCATCCTATACCTATCAAAGTTTGCAACATACAATAGCTTGTAACTTTTTACTGGAGCGTCATAAAACCTTGAAATTTTGTAACAATAAAGTACTCGAGCCTCTTGTCAATTTAAGCTATCCCTCAAAGCTATACTACCCCTGAGTCCCAAATCAAACACTGATAAAACTTCAAATGGCCCTAACTTCTATACGATACGTCCTACACCTATCAAACTTTGAAACATACAAATGCTTGTAACTTTTTACTAGAGCGTCATAAAACCTTGAAATTTTGTAACAATAAAGTACTCGAGCCTCTTGTCAATTTAAGCTATCCCTCAAAGCTATCCTACCCTTGAGTCCCAAATTAACCACTGACAAAACTTCAAATGGCCCAGACTTCTATACGGTATGTCCCACTCATATCAAAGTTTGAACATTACAAATGCTTGTAACTTTTTACTAGAGCGTCATAAAACATTGAAATTTTGTAACAATAAAGTACTCGAGCCTCTTGTCAATTTAAGTTATCGCTCAAAGTTATGCTACCCTTGAGTCCCAAATCAAACCCTGATAAAACTTCAAATGGCCCTAACTTCTATACGGTACGTCCTACACCTACCAAAGTTTGCAACATACAAATGCTTGTAACTTTTTACTGGAGCGTCATAAAACCTTGAAATTTTGTAACAATAAAGTACTCGAGCCTCTTGTCAATTTAAGCTATCGCTCAAAGCTATGCTACCCTTGAGTCCCAAATTAACCACTGATAAAACTTCAAATGGCCCTAACTTCTATACGGTACGTCCCACTCCTATCAAAGTTTTCAACATACGAATGCTTGTAACTTTTTACTGGAGCGTCATGAAACCCTGAAATTTTGAAACAATAAAGTACTCGAGCCTCTTGTCAATTTAAGCTATCGCTGAAAGCAATGCTACTCTTGAGTCCAAATCAAACACTAATAAAACTTCAAATAGCCCTAACTTCTATACGGTACGTCCTACACCTATCAAAGTTTGAAATATACAAATGCTTGTAACTTTTACTGGAGCGTCATAAAAACTTGAAATTTTGTAACAATAAAGTACTCGAGCCTCTTGTCAATTTAAGCTATCGCTCAAAGCTATGCTACGCTTGACTCCCAAATCAAACACTGATAAAACTTCTAATGCCCCTAACTTCTATACAGTACGTCCTACACTTATCAAAGTTTGCAACAAACAAATGCTTGTAACTTTTACTGGAACGTCATAAAACCTTGAAAATTTGTAACAATAAAGTACTCGATCCTCTTGTCAATTTAAGATATCGATCAAAGCTATGCTACCCTTGAGTCCCAAATCAAACACTGATAAAACTTCAAATTGCCCTAACTTCTATACGGTGGATCCTATACCTATCAAAGTTTGCAACATACAATAGCTTGTAACTTTTTACTGGAGCGTCATAAAACCTTGAAATTTTGTAACAATAAAGTACTCGAGCCTCTTGTCAATTTAAGCTATCCCTCAAAGCTATACTACCCTTGAGTCCCAAATCAAACACTGATAAAACTTCAAATGGCCCTAACTTCTATACGGTACGTCCTACACCTATCAAAGTTTGAAACATACAAATGCTTGTAACTTTTTACTAGAGCGTCATAAAACCTTGAAATTTTGTAACAATAAAGTACTCGAGCCTCTTGTCAATTTAAGCTATCCCTCAAAGCTATCCTACCCTTGAGTCCCAAATCAAACACTGATAAAACTTCAAATGGCCCTAACTTCTATACGGTACGTCCTACACCTATCAAAGTTTGAAACATACAAATGCTTGTAACTTTTTACTAGAGCGTCATAAAACATTGAAATTTTGTAACAATAAAGTACTCGAGCCTCTTGCCAATTTAAGTTATCGCTCAAAGCTATGCTACCCTTGAGTCCCAAATCAAACACTGATAAAACTTCAAATGGCCCCAACTTCTATACGGTACATCCTACACCTACCAAAGTTTGCAACATACAAATGCTTGTAGCTTTTTACTGGAGCGTCATAAAACCTTGAAATTTTGTAACAATAAAGTACTCGAGCCTCTTGTCAATTTAAGCTATCGCTCAAAGCTATGCTACCGTTGAGTCCCAAATCAAACACTGATAAAACTTCCAATGGCCCTAACTTCTATACGGTACGTCCTACACCTATCAAAATTTGCAACATACAAATGCTTGTAGCTTTTTACTGGACCGTCATAAAACCTTGAAATTTTGGAACAATAAAGTACTCGAGCCTCCTGTCAATTTAAGCTATCGCTCAAAGCTATACTACCCCTGAGTCCCAAATCCAACACTGGTAAAACATCAAATGGCCCTATCTTCTATATGGTACATCGTACACCTACCAAAGTTTGCAACATACAAATGCTTGTAACTTTTTACTAGAGCGTCATAAAACCTTGAAATTTTGGAACAATAAAGTACTCGAGCCTCTTGTAAATGTAAGGTTATCGTTCAAAGCTATGCTACCCTTGAGACCCAAATCACACACTGATAAAACTTCAAATGGCCCTAACTTCTATACGGTACGTCCTACACCTATCAAAGTTTGCAACATACAAATGCTTGTAACTTTTTACTGGAGCGTCATAAAACATTCAAATTTTGTAACAATAAAGTACCCGAACCTCTTGTCAATTTAAGTTATCGCTCAAAGCTATGCTACCCTTGAGTCGCAAATCACACACTGATAAAACTTCAAATGGCCCTAACTTCTATACGGTCCGTCCTACACCTATCAAAGTTTGCAACATACAAATGCTTGTAACTTTTTACTTTAGCGTCAAAAAACCTTGAAATTTTGTAACAATAAAGTACTCCAGCCTCTTGCCAATTTAAGATATCGCTCAAAGCTATGCTACCCTTGAGTCCCAAATCAAACACTGATAAAACTTCAAAAGGCCCTAACTTCTATACGGTGCATCCTATACCTATCAAATTTTGCAACATACAAATACTTGTAACTTTTTACTGGAGCGTCATAAAACCTTGAAATTTTGTAACAATAAAGTACTCGAGCCTCTTGTCAATTTAAGGTATCGCTCAAAGCTATGCTACCCTTGAGTCCCAAATCAAACACTGATAAAACTTCAAATGGCCCTAACTTCTATACGGTACGTCCTACACCTTTCAAATTTTGCAACATACAAATGCTTGTAACTTTTTACTGGAGCGTCATAAAAACTTGAAATTTTGTAACAATAAAGTACTCGAGCCTCTTGTCAATTTAAGCTATCGCTCAAAGCTATGCTACGCTTGACTCCCAAATCAAACACTGATAAAACTTCTAATGCCCCTAACTTCTATACGGTACGTCCTACACCTATCAAAGTTTGCAACAAACAAATGCTTGTAACTTTTACTGGAACGTCATAAAACCTTGAAAATTTGTAACAATAAAGTACTCGAGCCTCTTGTCAATTTAAGATATCGCTCAAAGCTATGCTACCCTTGAGTCCCAAATCAAACACTGATAAAACTTCAAATGGCCCTAACTTCTATACGGTGCATCCTATACCTATCAAAGTTTGCAACATACAATAGCTTGTAACTTTTTACTGGAGCGTCATAAAACCTTGAAATTTTGGAACAATAAAGTACTCGAGCCTCCTGTCAATTTAAGCTATCGCTCAAAGCTATACTACCCCTGAGTCCCAAATCCTACACTGATAAAACATCAAATGGCCCTAACTTCTATCGCTCAAAGCTATACTACCCCTGAGTCCCAAATCCTACACTGATAAAACATCAAATGGCCCTAACTTCTATATGGTACATCGTACACCTACCAAAGTTTGTAACATACAAATGCTTGTAACTTTTTACTAGAGCGTCATAAATACTTGAAATTTTGGAACAATAAAGTACTCGAGCCTCTTGTAAATGTAGGGTTATCGCTCAAAGCTATGCTACCCTTGAGTCCCAAATCACACACTGATAAAACTTCAAATGGCCCTAACTTCTATAGGGTGCATCCTATATCTATCAAAGTTTGCAACATACAAATGCTTGTAACTTTTTACTGGAGCGTCATAAAACCTTGAAATTTTGTAACAATAAAGTACTCGAGCCTCTTGTCAATTTAAGCTATCGCTCAAAGCTATGCTACCCTTGAGTCCCAAATTAACCACTGATAAAACTTCAAATGGCCCTAACTTCTATACGGTACGTCCCACTCCTATCAAAGTTTTCAAATACAAATGGTTGTAACTTTTTACTGGAGCGTCATAAAAACTTGAAATTTTGTAACAATAAAGTACTTGAGCATCTTGTCAATTTAAGCTATCGTTCAATGCTATGCTACCCTTGAGTCCCAAATCAAACACTGATAAAACTTCAAATGGCCCTAACTTCTATACGGTACGTCCTACACCTACCAAAGTTTGCAATATACAAATGCTTGTAACTTTTTACTGGAGCGTCATAAAACCTTGAAATTTTGTAACAATAAAGTACTCGAACCTCTTGTCAATTTAAGCTATCGCTCAAAGCTATGCTACCCTTGAGTCCCAAATCAAACACTGATAAAACTTCCAATGGCCCTAACTTCTATACGGTACGTCCTACACCTATCAAAATTTGCAAAATACAAATGCTTGTAGCTTTTTACTGGAGCGTCATAAAACCTTGAAATTTTGTAACAATAAAGTACTCGAGCCTCTTGCCAATTTAAGATATCGCTCAAAGCTATGCTACCCTTGGGTCCAAATCAAACACTAATAAAACTTCAAATAGCCCTAACTTCTATACGGTACGTCCTACACCTATCAAAGTTTGCAACAAACAAATGCTTGTAACTATTACTGGAGCGTCATAAAACCTTGAAAATTTGTAACAATAAAGTACTCGAGCCTCTTGTAAATTTAAGATATGGCTCAAAGCTATGCTACCCTTGAGTCCCAAATCAAACACAGATAAAACTTTAAATTGCCCTCACTTCTATAAGGTGCATCCTATACCTATCAAAGTTTGCAACATACAAATGCTTGTAACTTTTTACTGGAGCGTGATAAAACCTAGAAATTTTGTAAGAATAAAGGACTCGAGCCTCTTGCCAATTTAAGATATCGCTCAAAGCTATGCTACCCTTGGGTCCAAATCAAACACTAATAAAACTTCAAATAGCCCTAACTTCTATACGGTACGTCCTACACCTATCAAAGTTTGCAACAAACAAATGCTTGTAACTATTACTGGAGCGTCATAAAACCTTGAAAATTTGTAACAATAAAGTACTGGAGCCTCTTGTCAATTTAAGCTATCGCTCAAAGCTATGCTACCCTTGAGTCCCAAATTAACCACTGATAAAACTTCAAATGGCCCTAACTTCTATACGGTACGTCCCACTCCTATCAAAGTTTTCAACATACAAATGCTTGTAACTTTTTACTGGAGCGTCATGAAACCCTGAAATTTTGAAACAATAAAGTACTCGAGCCTCTTGTCAATTTAAGCTATCGCTCAAAGCAATGCTACCCTTGGGTCCAAATCAAACACTAATAAAACTTCAAATAGCCCTAACTTCTATACGGTACGTCCTACAGCTATCAAAATTTGAAACATACAAATGCTTGTAACTTTTTACTGGAGCGTCATAAAACCTTGAAATTTTGTAACAATAAAGTACTCGAACCTCTTGTCAATTTAAGCTATCGCTCAAAGCTATGCTACCCTTGAGTCCCAAATCAAACACTGATAAAACTTCCAATGGCCCTAACTTCTATACGGTACGTCCTACACCTATCAAAATTTGCAACATACAATAGCTTGTAACTTTTTACTGGAGCGTCATAAAACCTTGAAATTTTGTAACAATAAAGTACTCGAGCCTCTTGTCAATTTAAGCTATCCCTCAAAGCTATACTACCCCTGAGTCCCAAATCAAACACTGATAAAACTTCAAATGGCTCTAATTTCTATACGATACGTCCTACACCTATCAAAGTTTGAAACATACAAATGCTTGTAACTTTTTACTAGAGCGTCATAAAACCTTGAAATTTTGTAACAATAAAGTACTCGAGCCTCTTGTCAATTTAAGCTATCCCTCAAAGCTATCCTACCCTTGAGTCCCAAATTAACCACTGAAAAAACTGCAAATGGCCCTAACTTCTATACGGTACGTCCCAATCCTATCAAAGTTTGAAACATACAAATGCTTGTAACTTTTTACTAGAGCGTCATAAAACATTGAAATTTTGTAACAATAAAGTACTCGAGCCTCTTGTCAATTTAAGTTATCGCTCAAAGCTATGCTACCCTTGAGTCCCAAATCAAACACTGATGAAACTTCAAATGGCCCTAACTTCTATACGGTACGTCCTACACCTACCAAAGTTTGCAACATACAAATGCTTGTAACTTTTTACTGGAGCGTCATAAAACCTTGAAATTTTGTAACAATAAAGTACTCGAGCCTCTTGTCAATTTAAGCTATCGCTCAAAGCTATGCTACCCTTGAGTCCCAAATTAACCACTGATAAAACTTCAAATGGCCCTAACTTCTATACGGTACTCCTATCAAAGTTTTCAACATACGAATGCTTGTAACTTTTTACTGGAGCGTCATGAAACCCTGAAATTTTGAAACAATAAAGTACTCGAGCCTCTTGTCAATTTAAGCTATCGCTCAAAGCAATGCTACCCTTGAGTCCAAATCAAACACTAATAAAACTTCAAATAGCCCTAACTTCTATACGGTACGTCCTACACCTATCAAAGTTTGAAACATACAAATGCTTGTAATTTTTACTGGAGCGTCATAAAAACTTGAAATTTTGTAACAATAAAGTACTCGAGCCTCTTGTCAATTTAAGTTATCGCTAAAAATCTATGCTACGCTTGACTCCCAAATCAAACACTGATAAAACTTCTAATGCCCCTAACTTCTATACAGTACGTCCTACACCTATCAAAGTTTGCAACAAACAAATGCTTGTAACTTTTACTGGAACGTCATAAAACCTTGAAAATTTGTAACAATAAAGTACTCGATCCTCTTGTCAATTTAAGATATCGATCAAAGCTATGCTACCCTTGAGTCCCAAATCAAACACTGATAAAACTTCAAATTGCCCTAACTTCTATACGGTGGATCCTATACCTATCAAAATTTGCAACATACAATAGCTTGTAACTTTTTACTGGAGCGTCATAAAACCTTGAAATTTGGTAACAATAAAGTACTCGAGCCTCTTGTCAATTTAAGCTATCCCTCAAAGCTATACTACCCTTGAGTCCCAAATCAAACACTGATAAAACTTCAAATCGCCCTAACTTCTATACGGTACGTCCTACACCTATCAAAGTTTGAAACATACAAATGCTTGTAACTTTTTACTAGAGCGTCATAAAACCTTGAAATTTTGTAACAATAAAGTACTCGAGCCTCTTGTCAATTTAAGCTATCCCTCAAAGCTATCCTACCCTTGAGTCCCAAATCAAACACTGATAAACCTTCAAATGGCCCTAACTTCTATACGGTACGTCCTACACCTAGCAAAGTTTGAAACATACAAATGCTTGTAACTTTTTACTAGAGCGTCATAAAACATTGAAATTTTGTAACAATAAAGTACTCGAGCTTCTTGCCAATTTAAGTTATCGCTCAAAGCTATGCTACCCTTGAGTCCCAAATCAAACACTGATAAAACTTCAAATGGCCCTAACTTCTATACGGTACATCCTACACCTACCAAAGTTTGCAACATATAAATGCTTGTAGATTTTTACTGGAGCGTCATAAAACCTTGAAATTTTGTAACAATAAAGTACTCGAGCCTCTTGTCAATTTAAGCTATCGCTCAAAGCTATGCTACCCTTGAGTCCCAAATCAAACACTGATAAAACTTCCAATGGCCCTAACTTCTATACGGTACGTCCTACACCTATCAAAATTTGCAACATACAAATGCTTGTAGCTTTTTACTGGACCGTCATAAAACCTTGAAATTTTGGAACAATAAAGTACTCGAGCCTCCTGTCAATTTAAGCTATCGCTCAAAGCTATACTACCCCTGAGTCCCAAATACTACACTGATAAAACATCAAATGGCCCTAACTTCTATATGGTACATCGTACACCTACCAAAGTTTGCAACATACAAATGCTTGTAACTTTTTACTAGAGCGTCATAAGTACTTGAAATTTTGGAACAATAAAGTACTCGAGCCTCTTGTAAATGTAGGGTTATCGCTCAAAGCTATGCTACCCTTGAGTCCCAAATCACACACTGATAAAACTTCAAATGGCCCTAACTTCTATACGGTACGTCCTACACCTATCAAAGTTTGCAACATACAAATGCTTGTAACTTTTTACTGGAGCGTCATAAAACATTCAAATTTTGTAACAATAAAGTACTCAAACCTCTTGTTAATTTAAGTTATCGCTCAAAGCTATGCTACCCTTGAGTCCCAAATCACACACTGATAAAACTTCAAATGGCCCTAACTTCTATACGGTCCGTCCTACACCTATCAAAGTTTGCAACATACAAATGCTTGTAACTTTTTAATTTAGCATCAAAAAACCTTGAAATTTTGTAACAATAAAGTACTCCAGCCTCTTGTCAATTTAAGCTATCCCTCAAAGCTATCCTACCCTTGAGTCCCAAATTAACCACTGACAAAACTTCAAATGGCCCTAACTTCTATACGGTACGTCCCAATCCTATCAAAGTTTGAAACATACAAATGCTTGTAACTTTTTACTAGAGCGTCATAAAACATTGAAATTTTGTAACAATAAAGTACTCGAGCCTCTTGTCAATTTAAGTTATCGCTCAAAGCTATGCTACCCTTGAGTCCCAAATCAAACACTGATAAAACTTCAAATGGCCCTAACTTCTATACGGTACGTCCTACACCTACCAAAGTTTGCAACATACAAATGCTTGTAACTTTTTACTGGAGCGTCATAAAACCTTGAAATTTTGTAACAATAAAGTACTCGAGCCTCTTGTCAATTTAAGCTATCGCTCAAAGCTATGCTACCCTTGAGTCCCAAATTAACCACTGATAAAACTTCAAATGGCCCTAACTTCTATACGGTACGTCCCACTCCTATCAAAGTTTTCAACATACGAATGCTTGTAACTTTTTACTGGAGCGTCATGAAACCCTGAAATTTTGAAACAATAAAGTACTCGAGCCTCTTGTCAATTTAAGCTATCGCTCAAAGCAATGCTACCCTTGAGTCCAAATCAAACACTAATAAAACTTCAAATAGCCCTAACTTCTATACGGTACGTCCTACACCTATCAAAGTTTGAAACATACAAATGCTTGTAACTTTTACTGGAGCGTCATAAAAACTTGAAATTTTGTAACAATAAAGTACTCGAGCCTCTTGTCAATTTAAGCTATCGCTCAAATCTATGCTACGCTTGACTCCCAAATCAAACACTGATAAAACTTCTAATGCCCCTAACTTCTATACAGTACGTCCTACACCTATCAAAGTTTGCAACAAACATCCTATACCTATCAAAGTTTGCAACATACAATAGCTTGTAACTTTTTACTAGAGCGTCATAAAACCTTGAAATTTTGTAACAATAAAGTACTCGAGCCTCTTGTCAATTTAAGCTATCCCTCAAAGCTATACTACCCTTGAGTCCCAAATCAAACACTGATAAAACTTCAAATGGCCCTAACTTCTATACGGTACGTCCTACACCTATCAAAGTTTGAAACATACAAATGCTTGTAACTTTTTCTAGAGCGTCATAAAACCTTGAAATTTTGTAACAATAAAGTACTCGTGCCTCTTGTCAATTTAAGCTATCCCTCAAAGCTATCCTACCCTTGAGTCCCAAATCAAACACTGATAAAACTTCAAATGGCCCTAACTTCTATACGGTACGTCCTACACCTAGCAAAGTTTGAAACATACAAATGCTTGTAACTTTTTACTAGAGCGTCATAAAACATTGAAATTTTGTAACAATAAAGTACTCGAGCCTCTTGCCAATTTAAGTTATCGCTCAAAGCTATGCTAACCTTGAGTCCCAAATCAAACACTGATAAAACTTCAAATGGCCCTAACTTCTATACGGTACATCCTACACCTACCAAAGTTTGCAACATATAAATGCTTGTAGATTTTTACTGGAGCGTCATAAAACCTTGAAATTTTGTAACAATAAAGTACTCGAGCCTCTTGTCAATTTAAGCTATCGCTCAAAGCTATGCTACCCTTGAGTCCCAAATCAAACACTGATAAAACTTCCAATGGCCCTAACTTCTATACGGTACGTCCTACACCTATCAAAATTTGCAACATACAAATGCTTGTAGCTTTTTACTGGACCGTCATAAATCCTTGAAATTTTGGAACAATAAAGTACTCGAGCCTCCTGTCAATTTAAGCTATCGCTCAAAGCTATACTACCCCTGAGTCCCAAATCCTACACTGATAAAACATCAAATGGCCCTAACTTCTATATGGTACATCGTACACCTACCAAAGTTTGCAACATACAAATGCTTGTAACTTTTTACTAGAGCGTCATAAATACTTGAAATTTTGGAACAATAAAGTACTCGAGCCTCTTGTAAATGTAGGGTTATCGCTCAAAGCTATGCTACCCTTGAGTCCCAAATCACACACTGATAAAACTTCAAATGGCCCTAACTTCTATACGGTACGTCCTACACCTATCAAAGTTTGCAACATACAAATGCTTGTAACTTTTTACTGGAGCGTCATAAAACATTCAAATTTTGTAACAATAAAGTACTCAAACCTCTTGTCAATTTAAGTTATCGCTCAAAGCTATGCTACCCTTGAGTCCCAAATCACACTCTGATAAAACTTCAAATGGCCCTAACTTCTATACGGTCCGTCCTACACCTATCAAAGTTTGCAACATACAAATGCTTGTAACTTTTTACTTTAGCATCAAAAAACCTTGAAATTTTGTAACAATAAAATACTCCAGCCTCTTGCCAATTTAAGATATCGCTCAAAGCTATGCTACCCTTGAGTCCCAAATCAAACACTGATAAAACTTCAAATGGCCCTAACTTCTATAGGGTGCATCCTATATCTATCAAAGTTTGCAACATACAAATGCTTGTAGCTTTTTACTGGAGCGTCATAAAACCTTGAAATTTTGTAACAATAAAGTACTCGAGCCTCTTGCCAATTTAAGATAGCGCTCAAAGCTATGCTACCCTTGGGTCCAAATCAAACACTAATAAAACTTCAAATAGCCCTAACTTCTATACGGTACGTCCTACACCTATCAAAGTTTGCAACAAACAAATGCTTGTAACTTTTACTGGAGCGTCATAAAACCTTGAAAATTTGTAACAATAAAGTACTCGAGCCTCTTGTAAATTTAAGATATCGCTCAAAGCTATGCTACCCTTGAGTCCCAAATGAAACACAGATAAAACTTTAAATTGCCCTCACTTCTATAAGGTGCATCCTATACCTATCAAAGTTTGCAACATACAAATGCTTGTAACTTTTTACTGGAGCGTGATAAAACCTAGAAATTTTGTAAGAATAAAGGACTCGAGCCTCTTGTCAATTTAAGCTATCGCTCAAAGCTATGCTTCCATTGAGTCCCAAACCAAACACTGATAAAACTTTAAATGGCCCTAACTTCTATACGGTACGTCCTACACCTATCAAAGTTTGCAACATACAAATACTTCTAACTTTTTACTAGAGCGTCATAAAACATTGAAATTTTGTAACAATAAAGTACTGGAGCCTCTTGTCAATTTAAGCTATCGCTCAAAGCTATGCTACCCTTGAGTCCCAAATTAACCACTGATAAAACTTCAAATGGCCCTAACTTCTATACGGTACGTCCCACTCCTATCAAAGTTTTCAACATACAAATGCTTGTAACTTTTTACTGGAGCGTCATGAAACCCTGAAATTTTGAAACAATAAAGTACTCGAGCCTCTTGTCAATTTAAGCTATCGCTCAAAGCAATGCTACCCTTGGGTCCAAATCAAACACTAATAAAACTTCAAATAGCCCTAACTTCTATACGGTACGTCCTACAGCTATCAAAGTTTGAAACATACAAATGCTTGTAACTTTTTACTGGAGCGTCATAAAACCTTGAAATTTTGTAACAATAAAGTATTCGAACCTCTTGTCAATTTAAGCTTTCGCTCAAAGCTATGCTACCCTTGAGTCCCAAATCAAACACTGATAAAACTTCCAATGGCCCTAACTTCTATACGGTACGTCCTACACCTATCAAAATTTGCAACATACAAATGCTTGTAGCTTTTTACTGGAGCGTCATAAAACCTTGAAATTTTGTAACAATAAAGTACTCGAGCCTCTTGCCAATTTAAGATATCGCTCAAAGCTATGCTACCCTTGGGTCCAAATCAAACACTAATAAAACTTCAAATAGCCCTAACTTCTATACGGTACGTCCTGCACCTATCAAAGTTTGCAACAAACAAATGCTTGTAACTTTTACTGGAGCGTCATAAAACCTTGAAAATTTGTAACAATAAAGTACTCGAGCCTCTTGTAAATTTAAGATATCGCTCAAAGCTATGCTACCCTTGAGTCCCAAATCAAACTCAGATAAAACTTTAAATTGCCCTCACTTCTATAAGGTGAATCCTATACCTACCAAAGTTTGCAACATACAAATGCTTGTAACTTTTTACTGGAGCGTCATAAAACCTAGAAATTTTGTAAGAATAAAGGACTCGAGCCTCTTGTCAATTTAAGCTATCGCTCAAAGCTATGCTTCCCTTGAGTCCCAAACCAAACACTGATAAAACTTTAAATGGCCCTAACTTCTATACGGTACGTCCTACACCTATCAAAGTTTGCAACATACAAATAATTGTAACTTTTTACTAGAGCGTCATAAAACATTGAAATTTTGTAACAATAAAGTACTGGAGCCTCTTGTCAATTTAAGCTATCGCTCAAAGCTATGCTACCCTTGAGTCCCAAATTAACCACTGATAAAACTTCAAATGGCCCTAACTTCTATACGGTACGTCCCACTCCTATCAAAGTTTTCAACATACAAATGCTTGTAACTTTTTACTGGAGCGCCATGAAACCCTGAAATTTTGAAACAATAAAGTACTCGAGCCTCTTGTCAATTTAAGCTATCGCTCAAAGCAATGCTACCCTTGGGTCCAAATCAAACACTAATAAAACTTCAAATAGCCGTAACTTCTATACGGTACGTCCTACAGCTATCAAAGTTTGAAACATACAAATGCTTGTAACTTTTACTGGAGCGTCAAAAAAACTTGAAATTTGTTACAATAAAGTACTCGAGCCTCTTGTCAATTTAAGCTATCGCTCAAAGCTATACTACGCTTGACTCCCAAATCAAACACTGACAAAACTTCAAATGGCCCTAAATTCTATACGGTACGTCCTACACCTATCAAAGTTTGAAACATACAACTGCTTGTAACTTTTTACTAGAGCGTCATAAAACATTGAAATTTTGTAACAATAAAGTACTCGAGCCTCTTGCCAATTTAAGTTATCGCTCAAAGCTATGCTACCCTTGAGTCCCAAATCAAACACTGATAAAACTTCAAATGCCCTAACTTCTATACGGTACGTCCTACACCTACCAAAGTTTGCACCATACAAATGTTTGTAACTTTTTACTGGAACGTCATAAAACCTTGAAATTTTGTAACAATAAAGTACTCGAGCCTCTTGTCAATTTAAGCTATCGCTCAAAGCTATGCTACCCTTGAGTCCCAAATCAAACACTGATAAAACTTCCAATGGCCCTAACTTCTATACGGTACGTCCTACACCTATCAAAATTTGCAACATACAAATGCTTGTAGGTTTTTACTGGAGCGTCATAAAACCTTGAAATTTTGTAACAATAAAGTACTCGAGCCTCCTGTTAATTTAAGCTATCGCTCAAAGCTATACTACATCTGGGTCCCAAATCAAACACTGATAAAACATAAAATGACCCTAACTTCTATATGGTACATCGTACACCTATCAAAGTTTGCAACATACAAATGCTTGTAACTTTTTACTAGAGCGTCATAAATCCTTGAAATTTTGGAACAATAAAGTACTCGAACCTCTTGTGAATTTAAGCTATCGCTCAAAGCTATGCTACCCTTGAGTCCCAAATCAGACACTGATAAAACTTCAAATGGCCCTAACTTCTATACGGTACGTCCTACACCTATCAAAGTTTGCAACATACAAATGCTTGTAACTTTTTACTCAGCGTCATAAAACCTTGAGATTTTATAACAATAAAGTACTCGAGCCTCTTGTCAATTTAAGCTATCGCTCAAAGCTATGCTACCCTTGAGTCCCAAATCAAACACTGATAAAACTTCAAATGGCCCCAACTTCTATACGGTACGTCCTACACCTATCAAAGTTTGCAACATACAAATGCTTGTAACTTTTTACTGGAGCGTCATAAAACCTTGAAATTTTGTAACAATAAAGTACTCGAGCCTCTTGTCAATTTAAGCCATCGCTCAAAGCTATGCTACCCTTGAGTCCCAAATTAACCACTGATAAAACTTCAAATGGCCCTAACTTCTATACGGTACTCCTATCAAAGTTTTCAACATACGAATGCTTGTAACTTTTTACTGGAGCGTCATGAAACCCTGAAATTTTGAAACAATAAAGTACTCGAGCCTCTTGTCAATTTAAGCTATCGCTCAAAGCAATGCTACCCTTGAGTCCAAATCAAACACTAATAAAACTTCAAATAGCCCTAACTTCTATACGGTACTTCCTACACCTATCAAAGTTTGAAACATACAAATGCTTGTAACTTTTACTGGAGCGTCATAAAAACTTGAAATTTGTAACAATAAAGTACTCGAGCCTCTTGTCAATTTAAGCTATCGCTCAAAGCTATGCTACGCTTGACTCCCAAATCAAACACTGATAAAACTTCAAATGGCCCTAACTTCTATACGGTACGTCCTACACCTATCAAAGTTTGAAACATACAAATGCTTGTAACTTTTTACTAGAGCGTCATAAATTATTGAAATTTTGTAACAATAAAGTATTCGAGCCTCTTGCCAATTTAAGTTATCGCTCAAAGCTATGCTACCCTTGAGTCCCAAATCAAACACTGATAAAACTTCAAATGGCCCTAACTTCTATACGGTACGTCCTACACCTACCAAAGTTTGCACCATACAAATGCTTGTAACTTTTTACTGGAACGTCATAAAACCTTGAAATTTTGTAACAATAAAGTACTCGAGCCTCTCGTCAATTTAAGCTATCGCTCAAAGCTATGCAACCCTTGAGTCCCAAATCAAACACTGATAAAACTTCCAATGGCCCTAACTTCTATACGGTACGTCCTACACCTATCAAAATTTGCAACATACAAATGCTTGTAGGTTTTTACTGGAGCGTCATAAAACCTTGAAATTTTGTAACAATAAAGTACAAGAGCCTCCTGTCAATTTAAGCTATCGCTCAAAGCTATACTACCTCTGAGTCCCAAATCAAACACTGATAAAACATCAAATGACCCTAACTTCTATATGGTACATCGTACACCTATCAAAGTTTGCAACATACAAATGCTTGTAACTTTTTACTAGAGCGTCATAAATCCTTGAAATTTTGGAACAATAAAGTACTCGAACCTCTTGTGAATTTAAGCTATCGCTCAAAGCTATGCTACCCTTGAGTCCCAAATCAAACACTGATAAAACTTCAAATGGCCCCAACTTCTATACGGTACGTCCTACACCTATCAAAGTTTGCAACATACAAATGCTTGTAACTTTTTACTGGAGCGTCATAAAACCTTGAAATTTTGTAACAATAAAGTACTCGAGCCTCTTGTCAATTTAAGCCATCGCTCAAAGCTATGCTACCCTTGAGTCCCAAATTAACCACTGATAAAACTTCAAATGGCCCTAACTTCTATACGGTACTCCTATCAAAGTTTTCAACATACGAATGCTTGTAACTTTTTACTGGAGCGTCATGAAACCCTGAAATTTTGAAACAATAAAGTACTCGAGCCTCTTGTCAATTTAAGCTATCGCTCAAAGCAATGCTACCCTTGAGTCCAAATCAAACACTAATAAAACTTCAAATAGCCCTAACTTCTATACGGTACTTCCTACACCTATCAAAGTTTGAAACATACAAATGCTTGTAACTTTTTCTGGAGCGTCATAAAAACTTGAAATTTGTAACAATAAAGTACTCGAGCCTCTTGTCAATTTAAGCTATCGCTCAAAGCTATGCTACGCTTGACTCCCAAATCAAACACTGATAAAACTTCAAATGGCCCTAACTTCTATACGGTACGTCCTACACCTATCAAAGTTTGAAACATACAAATGCTTGTAACTTTTTACTAGAGCGTCATAAATTATTGAAATTTTGTAACAATAAAGTATTCGAGCCTCTTGCCAATTTAAGTTATCGCTCAAAGCTATGCTACCCTTGAGTCCCAAATCAAACACTGATAAAACTTCAAATGGCCCTAACTTCTATACGGTACGTCCTACACCTACCAAAGTTTGCACCATACAAATGCTTGTAACTTTTTACTGGAACGTCATAAAACCTTGAAATTTTGTAACAATAAAGTACTCGAGCCTCTCGTCAATTTAAGCTATCGCTCAAAGCTATGCAACCCTTGAGTCCCAAATCAAACACTGATAAAACTTCCAATGGCCCTAACTTCTATACGGTACGTCCTACACCTATCAAAATTTGCAACATACAAATGGTTGTAGGTTTTTACTGGAGCGTCATAAAACCTTGAAATTTTGTAACAATAAAGTACAAGAGCCTCCTGTCAATTTAAGCTATCGCTCAAAGCTATACTACCTCTGAGTCCCAAATCAAACACTGATAAAACATCAAATGACCCTAACTTCTATATGGTACATCGTACACCTATCAAAGTTTGCAACATACAAATGCTTGTAACTTTTTACTAGAGCGTCATAAATCCTTGAAGTTTTGGAACAATAAAGTACTCGAACCTCTTGTGAATTTAAGCTATCGCTCAAAGCTATGCTACCCTTGAGTCCCAAATCAGACACTGATAAAACTTCAAATGGCCCTAACTTCTATACGGTACGTCCTACACCTATGAAAGTTTGCAACATACAAATGCTTGTAACTTTTTACTGCAGCGTCATAAAACCTTGAAATTTTATAACAATAAAGTACTCGAGCCTCTTGTCAATTTAAGCTATCGCTCAAAGCTATGCTACCCTTGAGTCCCAAATCAACCACTGATAAAACTTCAAATGGCCCCAACTTCTATACGGTACGTCCTACACCTATCAAAGTTTGTAATATTCAAATGCTTGTAACTTTTTACTGGAGCGTCTTAAAACCTTGAAATTTTGTAACAATAAAGTACTCCAGCCTCTTGTAAATTTAAGTAATCGCTCAAAGCTATGCTACCCTTGAGTCCCAAATCACACACTGATAAAACTTCAAATGGCCCTAACTTCCATACGGTACGTCCTACACCTATCAAAGTTTGCAACATACAAATGCTTGTAACTTTTTACTGGAGCGTCATAAAACCTTGAAATTTTGTTACAATAAAGTACTCGAACCTCTTGTCAATTTAAGTTATCGCTCAAAGCTATGCTACCCTTGAGTCCCAAATCACACACTGATAAAACTTCAAATGGCCCTAACTTCTATACGGTCCGTCCTACACCTATCAAAGTTTGCAACATACAAATGCTTGTAACTTTTTACTGGAGCGTCAAAAACCTTGAAATTTTGTAACAATAAAGTACTCGAGCCTCTTGCCAATTTAAGATATCGCTCAAAGCTATGCTACCCTTGAGTCCCATATCAAACAATGATAAAACTTCAAATGGCCCTAACTTCTATACGGTGCATCCCATACCTATCAAAGTTTGCAACATACAAATGCTTGTAACTTTTACTGGAGCGTCATAAAACCTTGAAATTTTGTAACAATAAAGTACTCGAGCCTCTTGTCAATTTAAGCTATCGCTCAAAGCTATGCTACCCTTGAGTCCCAAATTAACCACTGATAAAACTTAAAATGGCCCTAACTTCTATACGGTACATCCCACTCCTATCAAAGTTCTCAACATACAAATGCTTGTAACTTTTTACTGGAGCGTCATAAAACCCTGATATTTTGTAACAATAAAGTACTCGAGCTTCTTGTCAATTTAAGGTATCGCTCAAAGCTATGCTACCCTTGAGTTCCAAATCAAACACTGATGCAAATTCAAATGGCCCTAACTTCTATACGGTACGTCCTACACCTATCAAAGTTTGCAACATACAAATACTTATAACTTTTTACTAGAGCGTCATAAAACATTGAAATTTTGTAACAATAAAGTACTGGAGCCTCTTGTCAATTTAAGCTATCGCTCAAAGCTATGCTACCCTTGAGTCCCAAATTAACCACTGATAAAACTTCAAATGGCCCTAACTTCTATACGGTACGTCCCACTCCTATCAAAGTTTTCAACATACAAATGCTTGTAACTTTTTACTGGAGCGTCATGAAACCCTGAAATTTTGAAACAATAAAGTACTCGAGCCTCTTGTCAATTTAAGCTATCGCTCAAAGCAATGCTACCCTTGGGTCCAAATCAAACACTAATAAAACTTCAAATAGCCCTAACTTCTATACGGTACGTCCTACAGCTATCAAAGTTTGAAACATACAAATGCTTGTAACTTTTACTGGAGCGTCATAAAAACTTGAAATTTGTAACAATAAAGTACTCGAGCCTCTTGTCAATTTAAGCTATCGCTCAAAGCTATGCTACGCTTGACTCCCAAATCAAACACTGATAAAACTTCAAATGGCCCTAACTTCTATACGATACGTCCTACACCTATCAAAGTTTGAAACATACAAATGCTTGTAACTTTTTACTGGAGCGTCATAAAACCTTGAAATTTTGTTACAATAAAGTACTCGAACCTCTTGTCAATTTAAGTTATCGCTCAAAGCTATGCTACCCTTGAGTCCCAAATCACACACTGATAAAACTTCAAATGGCCCTAACTTCTATACGGTCCGTCCTACACCTATCAAAGTTTGCAACATACAAATGCTTGTAACTTTTTACTGGAGCGTCACAAACCTTGAAATTTTGTAACAATAAAGTACTCGAGCCTCTTGCCAATTTAAGATATCGCTCAAAGCTATGCTACCCTTGAGTCCCATATCAAACACTGATAAAACTTCAAATGGCCCTAACTTCTATACGGTGCATCCCATACCTATCAAAGTTTGCAACATACAAATGCTTGTAACTTTTTACTGGAGCGTCATAAAACCTTGAAATTTTGTAACAATAAAGTACTCGAGCCTCTTGTCAATTTAAGCTATCGCTCAAAGCTATGCTACCCTTGAGTCCCAAATTAACCACTGATAAAACTTAAAATGGCCCTAACTTCTATACGGTACGTCCCACTCCTATCAAAGTTTTCAACATACAAATGCTTGTAACTTTTTACTGGAACGTCATGAAACCCTGAAATTTTGAAACAATAAAGTACTCGAGCCTCTTGTCAATTTAAGTTATCGCTCAAAGCTATGCTACCCTATGAGTCCCAAATCAAACACTGATAAAACTTCAAATGGCCCTAACTTCTATACGGTACGTCCTACACCTACCAAAGTTTGCACCATACAAATGCTTGTAACTTTTTACTGGAACGTCATAAAACCTTGAAATTTTGTAACAATAAAGTACTCGAGCCTCTTGTCAATTTAAGCTATCGCTCAAAGCTATGCTACCCTTGAGTCCCAAATCAAACACTGATAAAACTTCCAATGGCCCTAACTTCTATACGGTACGTCCTACACCTATCAAAATTTGCAACATACAAATGCTTGTAGGTTTTTACTGGAGCGTCATAAAACCTTGAAATTTTGTAACAATAAAGTACTCGAGCCTCCTGTGAATTTAAGCTATCGCTCAAAGCTATGCTACCCTTGAGTCCCAAATCAGACACTGATAAAACTTCAAATGGCCCTAACTTCTATACGGTACGTCCTACACCTATCAAAGTTTGCAACATACAAATGCTTGTAACTTTTTACTGCAGCGTCATAAAACTTTGAAATTTTATAACAATAAAGTACTCGAGCCTCTTGTCAATTTAAGCTATCGCTCAAAGCTATGCTACCCTTGAGTACCAAATCAAACACTGATAAAACTTCAAATGGCCCCAACTTCTATACGGTACGTCCTACACCTATCAAAGTTTGTAATATACAAATGCTTGTAACTTTTTACTGGAGCGTCTTAAAACCTTGAAATTTTGTAACAATAAAGTACTCCAGCCTCTTGTAAATTTAAGTTATAGCTCAAAGATATGCTACCCTTGAGTCCCATATCAAACACTGATAAAACTTCAAATGGCACTAACTTCTATACGGTGCATCCCATACCTATCAAAGTTTGCAACATACAAATGCTTGTAACTTTTTACTGGAGCGTCATAAAACCTTGAAATTTTGTAACAATAAAGTACTCGAGCCTCTTGTCAATTTAAGCTATCGCTCAAAGCTATGCTACCCTTGAGTCCCAAATTAACCACTGATAAAACTTAAAATGGCCCTAACTTCTATACGGTACGTCCCACTCCTATCAAAGTTTTCAACATACAAATGCTTGTAACTTTTTACTGGAGCGTCATGAAACCCTGAAATTTTGAAACAATAAAGTACTCGAGCCTCTTGTCAATTTAAGCTATCGCTCAAAGCAATGCTACCCTTGGGTCCAAATCAAACACTAATAAAACTTCAAATAGCCCTAACTTCTATACGGTACGTCCTACACCTATCAAAGTTTGAAACATACAAATGCTTGTAACTTTTTACTAGAGCGTCATAAAACATTGAAATTTTGTAACAATAAAGTATTCGAGCCTCTTGCCAATTTAAGTTATCGCTCAAAGCTATGCTACCTTTGAGTCCCAAATCAAACACTGATAAAACTTCAAATGGCCCTAACTTCTATACGGTACGTCCTACACCTACCAAAGTTTGCACCATACAAATGCTTGTAACTTTTTACTAGAGCGTCATAAAACATTGAAATTTTGTAACAATAAAGTATTCGAGCCTCTTGCCAATTTAAGTTATCGCTCAAAGCTATGCTACCTTTGAGTCCCAAATCAAACAATGATAAAACTTCAAATGGCCCCAATTTCTATACGGTACGTCCTACACCTATCAAAGTTTGTAATATACAAATGCTTGTAACTTTTTACTGGAGCGTCTTAAAACCTTGAAATTTTGTAACAATAAAGTACTCCAGCCTCTTGTAAATTTAAGTTATCGCACAAAGCTATGCTACCCTTGAGTCCCAAATCAAACACTGAAAAAACTTCAAATAGCCCTAACTTCTATATGGTACATCGTACAAATATCAAAGTTTGCAACATACAAATGCTTGTAACTTTTTACTAGAGCGTCATAAAACCTTGAAATTTTGGAACAATAAAGTACTCGATCCTCTTGTGAATTTAAGCTATCGCTCAAAGCTATGCTACCCTTGAGTCCCAAATCAAACACTGAAAAAACTTCAAATAGCCCTAACTTCTATACGCTACGTCCTACACCTATCAAAGTTTGCAACATACAAATGCTTGTAACTTTTTACTGCAGCGTCATAAAACCTTGAAATTTTATAACAATAAAGTACTCGAGCCTCTTGCCAATTTAAGTTATCGCTCAAAGCTATGCTACCTTTGAGTCCCAAATCAAACACTGATAAAACTTCAAATGGCCCTAACTTCTATACGGTACGTCCTACACCTACCAAAGTTTGCACCATACAAATGCTTGTAACTTTTTACTGGAACGTCATAAAACCTTGAAATTTTGTAACAATAAAGTACTCGAGCCTCTTGTCAATTTAAGCTATCGCTCAAAGCTATGCTACCCTTGAGTCCCAAATCAAACACTAATAAAACTTCCAATGGCCCTAACTTCTATACGGTACGTCCTACACCTATCAAAATTTGCAACATACAAATGCTTGTAGGTTTTTACTGGAGCGTCATAAAACCTTGAAATTTTGTAACAATAAAGTACTCGAGCCTCCTGTCACTTTAAGCTATCGCTCAAAGCTATACTACCTCTGAGTCCCAAATCAAACACTGATAAAACATCAAATGACCCTAACTTCTATACGGTACGTCCTACACCTATCAAAGTTTGTAATATACAAATGCTTGTAACTTTTTACTGGAGCGTCTTAAAACCTTGAAATTTTGGAACAATAAAGTACTCGAACCTCTTGTGAATTTAAGCTTTCGCTCAAAGCTATGCTACCCTTGAGTCCCATATCAGACACTGATAAAACTTCAAATGGCGCTAACTTCTATACGGTACGTCCTACACCTATCAAAGTTTGCAACATACAAATGCTTGTAACTTTTTACTGCAGCGTCATAAAACCTTGAAATTTTATAACAATAAAGTACTCGAGCCTCTTGTCAATTTAAGCTATCGCTCAAAGCTATGCTACCCTTGAGTCCCAAATCAAACAATGATAAAACTTCAAATGGCCCCAACTTCTATACGGTACGTCCTACACCTATCAAAGTTTGTAATATACAAATGCTTGTAACTTTTTACTGGAGCGTCTTAAAACCTTGAAATTTTGTAACAATAAAGTACTCCAGCCTCTTGTAAATTTAAGTTATCGCTCAAAGCTATGCTACCCTTGAGTCCCAAATCACACACTGATAAAACTTCAAATGTCCCTAACTTCTATACGGTACGTCCTACACCTATCAAAGTTTGCAACATACAAGTGCTTGTAACTTTTTACTGGAGCGTCATAAAACCTTGAAATTTTGTTACAATAAAGTACTCGAACCTCTTGTCAATTTAAGTTATCGCTCAAAGCTATGCTACCCTTGAGTCCCAAATCACACACTGATAAAACTTCAAATGGCCCTAACTTCTATACGGTCCGTCCTACACTATCAAAGTTTGCAACATACAAATGCTTGTAACTTTTTACTGGAGCGTCAAAAACCTTGAAATTTTGTAACAATAAAGTACTCGAGCCTCTTGCCAATTTAAGATATCGCTCAAAGCTATGCTACCCTTGAGTCCCATATCAAACACTGATAAAACTTCAAATGGCCCTAACTTCTATACGGTGCATCCCATACCTATCAAAGTTTGCAACATACAAATGCTTGTAACTTTTTACTGGAGCGTCATAAAACCTTGAAATTTTGTAACAATAAAGTACTCGAGCCTCTTGTCAATTTAAGCTATCGCTCAAAGCTATGCTACCCTTGAGTCCCAAATTAACCACTGATAAAACTTAAAATGGCCCTAACTTCTATACGGTACGTCTTACACCTATCAAAGTTTGCAACATACAAATGCTTGTAACTTTTTACTGCAGCGTCTTATAAGCTTGAAACTTTGTAACAATAAAGTACTCGAGCCTCTTGTCAATTTAAGCTATCGCTCAAAGCTATGCTACGCTTGACTCCCAAATGAAACACTGATAAATCTTCAAATGCCCCTAACTTCTATACGGTACGTCCTACACCTATCAAAGTTTGCAACAAACAAATGCTTGTAACTTTTACTGGAGCGTCATAAAACCTTGAAAATTTGTAACAATAAAGTACTCGAGCCTCTTGTAAATTTAAGATATCGCTCAAAGCTATGCTACCCTTGAGTCCCAAATCAAACACTGAAAAAACTTCAAATAGCCCTAACTTCTATATGGTACATCGTACAAATATCAAAGTTTGCAACATACAAATGCTTGTAACTTTTTACTAGAGCGTCATAAAACCTTGAAATTTTGGAACAATAAAGTACTCGATCCTCTTGTGAATTTAAGCTATCGCTCAAAGCTATGCTACCCTTGAGTCCCAAATCAAACACTGAAAAAACTTCAAATAGCCCTAACTTCTATACGCTACGTCCTACACCTATCAAAGTTTGCAACATACAAATGCTTGTAACTTTTTACTGCAGCGTCATAAAACCTTGAAATTTTATAACAATAAAGTACTCGAGCCTCTTGTCAATTTAAGTTATCGCTCAAAGCTATGCTACCCTTGAGTCCCAAATCACACACTGATAAAACTTCAAATGGCCGTAAATTCTATACGGTACGGTCTACACCTATCAAAGTTTGCAACAGACAAATGCTTGTAACTTTTTACTGGAGCGTCATAAAACCTTGAAATTTTGTAAAAATAAAGTACTCGAGCCTCTTGTCAATTTAAGTTATCGCTCAAAGCTATGCTACCCTTGAGTCCCAAATCACACACTGATAAAACTTCAAATGGCCGTAAATTCTATACGGTACGTCCTACACCTACCAAAGTTTGCACCATACAAATGCTTGTAACTTTTTACTGGAACGTCATAAGACCTTGAAATTTTGTAACAATAAAGTACTCGAGCCTCTTGTCAATTTAAGCTATCGCTCAAAGCTATGCTACCCTTGAGTCCCAAATCAAACACTAATAAAACTTCCAATGGCCCTAACTTCTATACGGTACGTCCTACACCTATCAAAATTTGCAACATACAAATGCTTGTAGGTTTTTACTGGAGCGTCATAAAACCTTGAAATTTTGTAACAATAAAGTACTCGAGCCTCCTGTCACTTTAAGCTATCGCTCAAAGCTATACTACCTCTGAGTCCCAAATCAAACACTGATAAAACATCAAATGACCCTAACTTCTATACGGTACGTCCTACACCTATCAAAGTTTGTAATATACAAATGCTTGTAACTTTTTACTGGAGCGTCTTAAAACCTTGAAATTTTGGAACAATAAAGTACTCGAACCTCTTGTGAATTTAAGCTTTCGCTCAAAGCTATGCTACCCTTGAGTCCCAAATCAGACACTGATAAAACTTCAAATGGCGCTAACTTCTATACGGTACGTCCTACACCTATCAAAGTTTGCAACATACAAATGCTTGTAACTTTTTACTGCAGCGTCATAAAACCTTGAAATTTTATAACAATAAAGTACTCGAGCCTCTTGTCAATTTAAGCTATCGCTCAAAGCTATGCTACCCTTGAGTCCCAAATCAAACAATGATAAAACTTCAAATGGCCCCAACTTCTATACGGTACGTCCTACACCTATCAAAGTTTGTAATATACAAATGCTTGTAACTTTTTACTGGAGCGTCTTAAAACCTTGAAATTTTGTAACAATAAAGTACTCCAGCCTCTTGTAAATTTAAGTTATCGCTCAAAGCTATGCTACCCTTGAGTCCCAAATCACACACTGATAAAACTTCAAATGTCCCTAACTTCTATACGGTACGTCCTACACCTATCAAAGTTTGCAACATACAAGTGCTTGTAACTTTTTACTGGAGCGTCATAAAACCTTGAAATTTTGTTACAATAAAGTACTCGAACCTCTTGTCAATTTAAGTTATCGCTCAAAGCTATGCTACCCTTGAGTCCCAAATCACACACTGATAAAACTTCAAATGGCCCTAACTTCTATACGGTCCGTCCTACACTATCAAAGTTTGCAACATACAAATGCTTGTAACTTTTTACTGGAGCGTCAAAAACCTTGAAATTTTGTAACAATAAAGTACTCGAGCCTCTTGCCAATTTAAGATATCGCTCAAAGCTATGCTACCCTTGAGTCCCATATCAAACACTGATAAAACTTCAAATGGCCCTAACTTCTATACGGTGCATCCCATACCTATCAAAGTTTGCAACATACAAATGCTTGTAACTTTTTACTGGAGCGTCATAAAACCTTGAAATTTTGTAACAATAAAGTACTCGAGCCTCTTGTCAATTTAAGCTATCGCTCAAAGCTATGCTACCCTTGAGTCCCAAATTAACCACTGATAAAACTTAAAATGGCCCTAACTTCTATACGGTACGTCTTACACCTATCAAAGTTTGCAACATACAAATGCTTGTAACTTTTTACTGCAGCGTCTTATAAGCTTGAAACTTTGTAACAATAAAGTACTCGAGCCTCTTGTCAATTTAAGCTATCGCTCAAAGCTATGCTACGCTTGACTCCCAAATGAAACACTGATAAATCTTCAAATGCCCCTAACTTCTATACGGTACGTCCTACACCTATCAAAGTTTGCAACAAACAAATGCTTGTAACTTTTACTGGAGCGTCATAAAACCTTGAAAATTTGTAACAATAAAGTACTCGAGCCTCTTGTAAATTTAAGATATCGCTCAAAGCTATGCTACCCTTGAGTCCCAAATCAAACACTGAAAAAACTTCAAATAGCCCTAACTTCTATATGGTACATCGTACAAATATCAAAGTTTGCAACATACAAATGCTTGTATCTTTTTACTAGAGCGTCATAAAACCTTGAAATTTTGGAACAATAAAGTACTCGATCCTCTTGTGAATTTAAGCTATCGCTCAAAGCTATGCTACCCTTGAGTCCCAAATCAAACACTGAAAAAACTTCAAATAGCCCTAACTTCTATACGCTACGTCCTACACCTATAAAAGTTTGCAACATACAAATGCTTGTAACTTTTTACTGCAGCGTCATAAAACCTTGAAATTTTATAACAATAAAGTACTCGAGCCTCTTGTCAATTTAAGTTATCGCTCAAAGCTATGCTACCCTTGAGTCCCAAATCACACACTGATAAAACTTCAAATGGCCGTAAATTCTATACGGTACGGTCTACACCTATCAAAGTTTGCAACAGACAAATGCTTGTAACTTTTTACTGGAGCGTCATAAAACCTTGAAATTTTGTAAAAATAAAGTACTCGAGCCTCTTGTCAATTTAAGTTATCGCTCAAAGCTATGCTACCCTTGAGTCCCAAATCACACACTGATAAAACTTCAAATGGCCGTAAATTCTATACGGTACGTCCTACACCTATCAAAGTTTGCAACATACAAATGCTTGTAACTTTTTAGTGGAACGTCATAAGACCTTGAAATTTTGTAACAATAATGTACTCGAGCCTCTTGTCAATTTAAGCTATTGCTCAAAGCTATGCTACCCTTGAGTCCCAAATCAAAAACTGATAGAACTTCAAATGGCCCTAACTTCTATAGGGTACGTCCTATCAAAGTTTGCAACATACAAATGCTTGTAACTTTTTACTGGAGCGTCATAAAAACTTGAAATTTTGTAACAATAAAGTACCCGAGCCTCTTGTCAAATTAAGCTGTCGCTCAAAGCTATGATACCCTTGAGTCCCAAATCAAACACTGATAAAACTTCAAATGGCCCTAACTTCTATATGGTACATCGTACACCTACCAAAGTTTGCAACATACAAATGCTTGTAACTACACCTATCAAAGTTTGCAACATATAAATGCTTGTAACTACACCTATCAAAGTTTGCAACATACAAATGCTTGTAACTACACTTATCAAAGTTTGCAACATACAAATGCTTGTAGCTACACCAATCATAGTTTGCAACATACAAATGCTTGTAACTACACGTATCAAAGTTTGCAACATACAAATGCTTGTAACTTTTTATTGGAGCGTCATATAATCTTGAAATTTCGTAACAATAAAGTAATCGAATCTCTTGTCAATTTAAGCTACCGCTCAAAGCTATGCTACCCTTGAGTCCAAAATCAAATACTGATAAAACTTCAAATGGGCCAAACTTCTATACGGTACATCCTACACCTATCAAAGTTTGCAACATTGAAATGCTTGCATATTTTTACTGGAGCGTCATAAAACCTTGAAATTTTGTAACAATAAAGTACTCGAGCCTCTTGTCAATTTAAGTTATCACTCAAAGCTATGCTACCCTTGAGTCCCAAATCAAACACTGATAAAACTTCAAATGGCCCTAACTTCTATACGGTACGTCCTACACCTATCAAAGTTTGCAACATACAAATGCTTGTAACTTTTTACTGGAGCGTCATAAAACCTTGAAATTTTGTAGCAATAAAGTACTCGTGCCTCTTGTCAATTTAAGCTATCGCTCAAAGCTATAAAACTTCAAATGGCTCTAACTTTTATACTGTATGTCCTACACCTATCAAAGTTTGCAACATACAAATGCTTGTAACTTTTTACTGGAGCGTCATAAAACCTTGACATTTTGTAACAATAAAGCCTCTTGCCAATTTAAGCTATCGCTCAAATCTATGCTACCCTTGAGTTCCAAATCAAACGCTGATAAAACTTCAAATAGCCCTAACTTCTATACGGTACATCCTACATCTATCAAAGTTCGCAACGTACAAATGCTTGTAACTTTTTATTGGAGCGTCATAAAACCTTGCAATTTTGTAACAATAAAGTACTCAAGCCTCTTGTCAATTTAAGCTATCGCTCAAAGCTATGCTACCCTTGAGTCCCAAATCAAACACTGATAAAACTTCAAATGGCCCTAACTTATATACGGTACGTCCTACACCTATCAAAGTTTGCAACATACAAATGCTTGTAACTTTTTAGTGGAGCGTCATAAAACCTTGAAATTTTGTAACAATAAAGTACTCGAGCCTCTTGTCAATTTAAGCTATGTCTCAAAGCTATGCTACCCTTGAGTCCCAAATCAAAAACTGATAAAACTTCAAATGGCCCTAACTTCTATCCGGTACGTCCTACACCTATCAAAGTTTGCAACATACAAATGCTTGTAACTTTTTAGTGGAGCGTCATAAAACCTTGAAATTTTGTAACAATAAAGTACTCGAGCCTCTTGTCAATTTAAGCTATCGCTCAAAGCTATGCTACCCTTGCGTCCCAAATCAAACAATGATAAAACTTCAAATGGCCCTAACTTCTATGCGGTATGTCCTACACCTATCAAAGTTTGCAACATACAAATGCTTGTAACTTTTTACTGGAGCGTCATAAAACCTTGAAATTTTGTAACAATAAAGCCTCTTGCCAATTTAAGCTATCGCTCAAATCTATGCTACCCTTGAGTCCCAAATCAAACACTGATAAAACTTCAAATAGCCCTAACTTACGGCACGTCCTACATCTATTAAAGTTCGCAACATACAAATGCTTGTAACTTTTTACTGGAGCATCATAAAACCTTGAAATTTTGTAACAATGAAGTACTCGAGCCTCTTGTCTATTTAAGCTATCGGTCAAAGCTATGCTACCCTTGAGTCCCAAATAAAACACTGATAAATCTTCAAATGGCCCTAACTGCTATACGGTACATCCTACACCTATCAAAGTTTGCAACATACAAATGCTTGTAACTACACCTATCAAAGTTTGCAACATACAAATGCTTGTAACTACACCTATCAAAGTTTGCAACATACAAATGCTTGTAACTACACTTATCAAAGTTTGCAACATACAAATGCTTGTAACTACACCTATCAAAGTTTGCAACATACAAATGCTTGTAACTACACTTATCAAAGTTTGCAACATACAAATGCTTGTAACTTTTTATTGGAGCGTCATATAATCTTGAAATTTTGTAACAATAAAGTATTCGAATCTCTTGTCAATTTAAGCTACCGCTCAAAGCTATGCTACCCATGAGTCCAAAATCAAATACTGATAAAACTTCAAATGGCCCTAACTTCTATACGGTACGTCCTACACCTATCAAAGTTTGCCACATACAAATGCTTGCATATTTTTACTGGAGCGTCATAAAATCTTGAAATTTTGTAACAATAAAGTACTCGAGCCTCTTGTCAATTTAAGTTATCACTCAAAGCTATGCTACCCTTGAGTCCCAAATCAAACACTGATAAAACTTCAAATGGCGCTAACTTCTATACGGTACGTCCTACACCTATCAAAGTTTGCAACATACAAATGCTTGTAACTTTTTACTGGAGCGTCATAAAACCCTGAAATTTTGTAGCAATAAAGTACTCGAGCCTCTTGTCAATTGAAGCTATCCCTCAAAGCTATAAAACTTCAAATGGCCCTAACTTATATACGGTACGTCCTACACCTATCAAAGTTTGTAACATACAAATGCTTGTAACTTTTTACTGGAGCGTCATAAAACCTTGAAATTTTGTAACAATAAAGTACTCGAGCCTCTTGTCAATTTAAGCTATGTCTCAAAGCTATGCTACCCTTGAGTCCCAAATCAAAAACTGATAAAACTTCAAATGGCCCTAACTTCTATCCGGTACGTCCTACACCTATCAAAGTTTGCAACATACAAATGCTTGTAACTTTTTAGTGGAGCGTCATAAAACCTTGAAATTTTGTAACAATAAAGTACTCGAGCCTCTTGTCAATTTAAGCTATCGCTCAAAGCTATGCTACCCTTGCGTCCCAAATCAAACAATGATAAAACTTCACATGGCCCTAACTTCTATGCGGTATGTCCTACACCTATCAAAGTTTGCAACATACAAATGCTTGTAACTTTTTACTGGAGCGTCATAAAACCTTGAAATTTTGTAACAATAAAGCCTCTTGCCAATTTAAGCTATCGCTCAAATCTATGCTACCCTTGAGTCCCAAATCAAACACTGATAAAACTTCAAATAGCCCTAACTTACGGCACGTCCTACATCTATTAAAGTTCGCAACATACAAATGCTTGTAACTTTTTACTGGAGCATCATAAAACCTTGAAATTTTGTAACAATGAAGTACTCGAGCCTCTTGTCTATTTAAGCTATCGGTCAAAGCTATGCTACCCTTGAGTCCCAAATAAAACACTGATAAATCTTCAAATGGCCCTAACTGCTATACGGTACATCCTACACCTATCAAAGTTTGCAACATACAAATGCTTGTAACTACACCTATCAAAGTTTGCAACATACAAATGCTTGTAACTACACCTATCAAAGTTTGCAACATACAAATGCTTGTAACTACACTTATCAAAGTTTGCAACATACAAATGCTTGTAACTACACCTATCAAAGTTTGCAACATACAAATGCTTGTAACTACACTTATCAAAGTTTGCAACATACAAATGCTTGTAACTTTTTATTGGAGCGTCATATAATCTTGAAATTTTGTAACAATAAAGTAATCGAATCTCTTGTCAATTTAAGCTACCGCTCAAAGCTATGCTACCCTTGAGTCCAAAATCAAATACTGATAAAACTTCAAATGGCCCTAACTTCTATACGGTACGTCCTACACCTATCAAAGTTTGCCACATACAAATGCTTGCATATTTTTACTGGAGCGTCATAAAATCTTGAAATTTTGTAACAATAAAGTACTCGAGCCTCTTGTCAATTTAAGTTATCACTCAAAGCTATGCTACCCTTGAGTCCCAAATCAAACACTGATAAAACTTCAAATGGCGCTAACTTCTATACGGTACGTCCTACACCTATCAAAGTTTGCAACATACAAATGCTTGTAACTTTTTACTGGAGCGTCATAAAACCTTGAAATTTTGTAGCAATAAAGTACTCGAGCCTCTTGTCAATTTAAGCTATCCCTCAAAGCTATAAAACTTCAAATGGCCCTAACTTTTATACGGTACGTCCTACACCTATCAAAGTTTGTAACATACAAATGCTTGTAACTTTTTACTGGAGCGTCATAAAACCTTGAAATTTTGTAACAATAAAGCCTCTTGCCAATTTAAGCTATCGCTCAAATCTATGCAACCCTTGAGTCCCAAATTAAACACTGATAAAACTTCAAATAGCCCTAACTTCTATACGGCGCATCCTACATCTATCAAAGTTCGCAACATACAAATGCTTGTAACTTTTTATTGGAGCGTCATAAAACCTTGCAATTTTGTAACAATAAAGTACTCAAGCCTCTTGTCAATTTAAGCTATCGCTCAAAGCTATGCTACCCTTGAGTCCCAAATCAAACACTGATAAAACTTCAAATGGCCCTAACTTATATACGGTACGTCCTACACCTATCAAAGTTTGCAACATACAAATGCTTGTAACTTTTTAGTGGAGCGTCATAAAACCTTGAAATTTTGTAACAATAAAGTACTCGAGCCTCTTGTCAATTTAAGCTATGTCTCAAAGCTATGCTACCCTTGAGTCCCAAATCAAAAACTGATAAAACTTCAAATGGCCCTAACTTCTATTCGGTACGTCCTACGCCTATCAAAGTTTGCAACATACAAATGCTTGTAACTTTTTAGTGGAGCGTCATAAAACCTTGAAATTTTGTAACAATAAAGTACTCGAGCCTCTTGTCAATTTAAGCTATCGCTCAAAGCTATGCTACCCGTGCGTCCCAAATCAAACACTGATAAAACTTCAAATGGCCCTAACTTCTATGCGGTATGTCCTACACCTATCAAAGCTTGCAACATACAAATGCTTGTAACTTTTTACTGGAGCGTCATAAAATCTTGAAATTTTGTAACAATAAAGTACTCGAGCCTCTTGTCAATTTAAACTATCACTCAAAGCTATGCTACCCTTGAGTCCCAAATCAAACACTGATAAAACTTCAAATGGTTTTAACTTATATAGGGTACGTCCTACACCTATCAAAGTTTGCAACATACAAATACTTGTAACTTTTTTCTGGAGCGTCATAAAACCTTGAAATTTTGTAACAATAAAGCCTCTTGCCAATTTAAGCTATCGCTCAAATCTATGCTACCCTTGAGTCCCAAATCAAACACTGATAAAACTTCAAATAGCCCTAACTTCTATACGGCACGTCCTACATCTATTAAAGTTCGCAACATACAAATGCTTGTAACTTTTTACTGGAGCGTCATAAAACCTTGAAATTTTGTAACAATAAAGTACTTTGTAACAATAAAGTACTGTCACTTTAAGCTATCGCTCAAAGCTATGCTACCCTTGAGTCCCAAATCAAACACTGATAAAACTTCAAATGGCCCAAACTTCTATACGGTGCGTCCTACATCTATCAAAGTTCGCAACATACAAATGCTTGTAACTTTTTACTGGAGCGTCATAAAACCTTGAAATTTTGTAACAATAAAGTACTCGAGCCTCTTGTCAATTTAAGCTATCGCTCAAAGCTATGCTACCTTTGAGTCCCAAATCAAAAACTGATAAAACTTCAAATGGCCCTAACTTCTGTACGGTACGTCCTACACCTATGAAAGTTTGCAACATACAAATGCTTGTAACTTTTTACTGGAGCATCATAAAACCTTGAAATTTTGTAACAATGAAGTTCTCGAGCCTCTTGTCTATTTAAGCTATCGGTCAAAGCTATGCTACCCTTGAGTCCCAAATAAAACACTGATAAATCTTCAAATGGCCCTATCTGCTATACGGTACATCCTACACCTATCAAAGTTTGCAACATACAAATGCTTGTATCTTTTTACTGGAGCGTCATAAAACCTTGAAATTTTGTACCAATAAAGTACTCGAGCCTCTTGTCAATTTAAGTTATCACTCAAAGCTTTGCTACCCTTGAGTCTAAAATCATACACTGATAAAACTTCAAATGGCCCTAACTTCTATACGGTACGTCCTATACCTATCAAAGTTTGCAACATACAAATGCTTGTAACTTTTTAGTGGAGCGTCATAAAACCTTGAAATTTTGTAACAATAAAGTACTCGAGCCTCTTGTCAATTTAAGCTATGTCTCAAAGCTATGCTAACCTTGAGTCCCAAATCAAACACTGATAAAACTTCAAATAGCCCTAACTTTTATAGGGTACGTCCTACACCTATCAAAGTTTGCAACATACAAATGCTTGTAACTTTTTACTGGAGCGTTATAAAACCTTGAAATTTTGTAACAATAAAGCCTCTTGCCAATTTAAGCTATCGCTCAAATCTATGCTACCCTTGAGTCCCAAATCAAACACTGATAAAACTTCAAATAGCCCTAATTTCTATACGGTACGTCCTACATCTATCAAAGTTCGCAACATACAAATGCTTGTAACTTTTTACTGGAGCGTCATAAAACCTTGCAATTTTGTAACAATAAAGTACTCAAGCCTCTTGTCAATTTAAGCTATCGCTCAAAGCTATGCTGCCCTTGAGTCCCAAATCAAACACTGATAAAACTTCAAATGGCCCTAACTTATATACGGTACGTCCTACACCTATCAAAGTTTGCAACATACAAATGCTTGTAACTTTTTAGTGGAGCGTCATAAAACCTTGAAATTTTGTAACAATAAAGTACTCGAGCCTCTTGTCAATTTAAGCTATGTCTCAAAGCTATGCTACCCTTGAGTCCCAAATCAAAAACTGATAAAACTTCAAATGGCCCTAACTTCTATTCGGTACGTCCTACGCCTATCAAAGTTTGCAACATACAAATGCTTGTAACTTTTTAGTGGAGCGTCATAAAACCTTGAAATTTTGTAACAATAAAGTACTCGAGCCTCTTGTCAATTTAAGCTATCGCTCAAAGCTATGCTACCCGTGCGTCCCAAATCAAACACTGATAAAACTTCAAATGGCCCTAACTTCTATGCGGTATGTCCTACACCTATCAAAGCTTGCAACATACAAATGCTTGTAACTTTTTACTGGAGCGTCATAAAATCTTGAAATTTTGTAACAATAAAGTACTCGAGCCTCTTGTCAATTTAAACTATCACTCAAAGCTATGCTACCCTTGAGTCCCAAATCAAACACTGATAAAACTTCAAATGGTTTTAACTTATATAGGGTACGTCCTACACCTATCAAAGTTTGCAACATACAAATGCTTGTAACTTTTTTCTGGAGCGTCATAAAACCTTGAAATTTTGTAACAATAAAGCCTCTTGCCAATTTAAGCTATCGCTCAAATCTATGCTACCCTTGAGTCCCAAATCAAACACTGATAAAACTTCAAATAGCCCTAACTTCTATACGGCACGTCCTACATCTATTAAAGTTCGCAACATACAAATGCTTGTAACTTTTTACTGGAGCGTCATAAAACCTTGAAATTTTGTAACAATAAAGTACTTTGTAACAATAAAGTACTGTCACTTTAAGCTATCGCTCAAAGCTATGCTACCCTTGAGTCCCAAATCAAACACTGATAAAACTTCAAATGGCCCAAACTTCTATACGGTGCGTCCTACATCTATCAAAGTTCGCAACATACAAATGCTTGTAACTTTTTACTGGAGCGTCATAAAACCTTGCAATTTTGTAACAATAAAGTACTCAAGCCTCTTGTCAATTTAAGCTATCGCTCAAAGCTATGCTACCTTTGAGTCCCAAATCAAAAACTGATAAAACTTCAAATGGCCCTAACTTCTGTACGGTACGTCCTACACCTATGAAAGTTTGCAACATACAAATGCTTGTAACTTTTTACTGGAGCATCATAAAACCTTGAAATTTTGTAACAATGAAGTTCTCGAGCCTCTTGTCTATTTAAGCTATCGGTCAAAGCTATGCTACCCTTGAGTCCCAAATAAAACACTGATAAATCTTCAAATGGCCCTATCTGCTATACGGTACATCCTACACCTATCAAAGTTTGCAACATACAAATGCTTGTATCTTTTTACTGGAGCGTCATAAAACCTTGAAATTTTGTACCAATAAAGTTCTCGAGCCTCTTGTCAATTTAAGTTATCACTCAAAGCTTTGCTACCCTTGAGTCTAAAATCATACACTGATAAAACTTCAAATGGCCCTAACTTCTATACGGTACGTCCTATACCTATCAAAGTTTGCAACATACAAATGCTTGTAACTTTTTAGTGGAGCGTCATAAAACCTTGAAATTTTGTAACAATAAAGTACTCGAGCCTCTTGTCAATTTAAGCTATGTCTCAAAGCTATGCTAACCTTGAGTCCCAAATCAAACACTGATAAAACTTCAAATAGCCCTAACTTTTATAGGGTACGTCCTACACCTATCAAAGTTTGCAACATACAAATGCTTGTAACTTTTTACTGGAGCGTTATAAAACCTTGAAATTTTGTAACAATAAAGCCTCTTGCCAATTTAAGCTATCGCTCAAATCTATGCTACCCTTGAGTCCCAAATCAAACACTGATAAAACTTCAAATAGCCCTAATTTCTATACGGTACGTCCTACATCTATCAAAGTTCGCAACATACAAATGCTTGTAACTTTTTACTGGAGCGTCATAAAACCTTGCAATTTTGTAACAATAAAGTACTCAAGCCTCTTGTCAATTTAAGCTATCGCTCAAAGCTATGCTGCCCTTGAGTCCCAAATCAAACACTGATAAAACTTCAAATGGCCCTAACTTCTGTACGGTACGTCCTACACTTATCAAAGTTTGCAACATACAAATGCTTGTAACTTTTTACAGGAGCATCATAAAACCTTGAAATTTTGTAAGAATAAAGTACTCGAGCCTCTTGTCAATTTAAGTTATCACTCAAAGCTTTGCTACCCTTGAGTCTCAAATCATACACTGATAAAACTTCAAATGGCCCTAACTTCTATACGGTACGTCCTACACCTATCAAAGTTTGCAACATACAAATGCTTGTAACTTTTTAGTGGAGCGTCATAAAACCTTGAAATTTTGTAACAATAAAGTACTCGAGCCTCTTGTCAATTTAAGCTATCGCTCAAAGCTATGCTACCCGTGCGTCCCAAATGAAACATTGATAAAACTTCAAATGGCCCTAACTTCTATGCGGTATGTCCTACACCTATAAAAGCTTGCAACATACAAATGCTTGTAACTTTTTACTGGAGCGTCATAAAACCTTGAAATTTTGTAACAATAAAGTACTTTGTAACAATAAAGCCTCTTGCCAATTTAAGCTATCGCTCAAATCTATGCTACCCTTGAGTCCCAAATCAAACACTGATAAAACTTCAAATAGCCCTAACTTCTATACGGTACATCCTATATCTATCAAAGTTCGCAACATACAAATGCTTGTAACTTTTTATTGGAGCGTCATAAAACCTTGCAATTTTGTAACAATAAAGTACTCAAGCCTCTTGTCAATTTAATCTATCGCTCAAAGCTATGCTACCCTTGAGTCCCAAATCAAACACTGATAAAACTTCAAATGGCCCTAACTTATATACGGTACTTCCTACACCTATCAAAGTTTGCAACATACAAATGCTTGTAACTTTTTAGTGGAGCGTCATAAAACCGTGAAATTTTGTAACAATAAAGTACTCGAGCCTCTTGTCAATTTAATCTATGTCTCAAAGCTATGCTACCCTTGAGTCCCAAATCAAACACTGATAAAACTTCAAATGGCCCTAACTTCTATTCGGTACGTCCTACACCTATCAAAGTTTGCAACATACAAATGCTTGTAACTACACCTATCAAAGTTTGCAACATATAAATGCTTGTAACTACACTTATCAAAGTTTGCAACATACAAATGCTTGTAACTACACTTATCAAAGTTTGCAACATACAAATGCTTGTAACTACACCTATCAAAGTTTACAACATACAAATCCTTGTAACTACACTTATCAAAGTTTGCAACATACAAATGCTTGTAACTTTTTATTGGAGCGTCATATAATCTTGAAATTTTGTAACAATAAAGTAATCGAATCTCTTGTCAATTTAAGCTACCGCTCAAAGCTATGCTACCCTTGAGTCCAAAATCAAATACTGATAAAACTTCAAATGGGCCAAACTTCTATACGGTACGTCCTACACCTATCAAAGTTTGCAACATACAAATGCTTGTAACTTTTTAGTGGAGCGTCATAAAACCTTGAAATTTTGTAACAATAAAGTACTCGAGCCTCTTGTCAATTTAAGCTATCGCTCAAAGCTATAAAACTTCAAATGGCTCTAACTTTTATACTGTATGTCCTACACCTATCAAAGTTTGCAACATACAAATGCTTGTAACTTTTTACTGGAGCGTCATAAAACCTTGAAATTTTGTAACAATAAAGCCTCTTGCCAATTTAAGCTATCGCTCAAATCTATGCTACCCTTGAGTTTCAAATCAAACACTGATAAAACTTCAAATAGCCCTAATTTCTATACGGTACATTCTACATCTATCAAATTTCGCAACGTACAAATGCTTGTAACTTTTTATTGGAGCGTCATAAAACCTTGCAATTTTGTAACAATAAAGTACTCAAGCCTCTTGTCAATTTAAGCTATCGCTCAAAGCTATGCTACCCTTGAGTCCCAAATCAAACACTGATAAAACTTCAAATGGCCCTAACTTATATACGGTACGTCCTACACCTATCAAAGTTTGCAACATACAAATGCTTGTAACTTTTTAGTGGAGCGTCATAAAACCTTGAAATTTTGTAACAATAAAGTACTCGAGCCTCTTGTCAATTTAAGCTATGTCTCAAAGCTATGCTACCCTTGAGTCCCAAATCAAAAACTGATAAAACTTCAAATGGCCCTAACTTCTATCCGGTACGTCCTACACCTATCAAAGTTTGCAACATACAAATGCTTGTAACTTTTTAATGGAGCGTCATAAAACCTTGAAATTTTGTAACAATAAAGCACTCGAGCCTCTTGTCAATTTAAGCTATCGCTCAAAGCTATGCTACCTTTGAGTCCCAAATCAAAAACTGATAAAACTTCAAATGGCCCTAACTTCTGTACGGTACGTCCTACACCTATCAAAGTTTGCAACATACAAATGCTTGTAACTTTTTAATGGAACATCATAAAACCTTGAAATTTTGTAACAATGAAGTTCTCGAGCCTCTTGTCTATTTAAGCTATCGGTCAAAGCTATGCTACCCTTGAGTCCCAAATAAAACACTGATAAATCTTCAAATGGCCCTATCTGCTATACGGTACATCCTACACCTATCAAAGTTTGCAACGTACAAATGCTTGTATCTTTTTACTGGAGCGTCATAAAACCTTGAAATTTTGTACCAATAAAGTACTCGAGCCTCTTGTCAATTTAAGTTATCACTCAAAGCTTTGCTACCCTTGAGTCTAAAATCATACACTGATAAAACTTCAAATGGCCCTAACTTCTATACGGTACGTCCTATACCTATCAAAGTTTGCAACATACAAATGCTTGTAACTTTTTAGTGGAGCGTCATAAAACCTTGAAATTTTGTAACAATAAAGTACTCGAGCCTCTTGTCAATTTAAGCTATGTCTCAAAGCTATGCTAACCTTGAGTCCCAAATCAAACACTGATAAAACTTCAAATAGCCCTAACTTCTATAGGGTACGTCCTACACCTATCAAAGTTTGCAACATACAAATGCTTGTAACTTTTTACTGGAGCGTTATAAAACCTTGAAATTTTGTAACAATAAAGCCTCTTGCCAATTTAAGCTATCGCTCAAATCTATGCTACCTTTGAGTCCCAAATCAAACACTGATAAAACTTCAAATAGCCCTAATTTATATACGGTACGTCCTACATCTATCAAAGTTCGCAACATACAAATGCTTGTAACTTTTTACTGGAGCGTCATAAAACCTTGCAATTTTGTAACAATAAAGTACTCAAGCCTCTTGTCAATTTAAGCTATCGCTCAAAGCTATGCTACCCTTGAGTCCCAAATCAAACACTGATAAAACTTCAAATGGCCCTAACTTCTGTACGGTACGTCCTACACTTATCAAAGTTTGCAACATACAAATGCTTGTAACTTTTTACAGGAGCATCATAAAACCTTGAAATTTTGTAAGAATAAAGTACTCGAGCCTCTTGTCAATTTAAGTTATCACTCAAAGCATTGCTACCCTTGAGTCTCAAATCATACACTGATAAAACTTCAAATGGCCCTAACTTCTATACGGTACGTCCTACACCTATCAAAGTTTGCAACATACAAATGCTTGTAACTTTTTAGTGGAGCGTCATAAAACCTTGAAATTTTGTAACAATAAAGTACTCGAGCCTCTTGTCAATTTAAGCTATCGCTCAAAGCTATGCTACCCGTGCGTCCCAAATGAAACATTGATAAAACTTCAAATGGCCCTAACTTCTATGCGGTATGTCCTACACCTATAAAAGCTTGCAACATACAAATGCTTGTAACTTTTTACTGGAACGTCATAAAACCTTGAAATTTTGTAACAATAAAGTACTTTGTAACAATAAAGCCTCTTGCCAATTTAAGCTTTCGCTCAAATCTATGCTACCCTTGAGTCCCAAATCAAACACTGATAAAACTTCAAATAGCCCTAACTTCTATACGGTACATCCTACATCTATCAAAGTTCGCAACATACAAATGCTTGTAACTTTTTATTGGAGCGTCATAAAACCTTGCAATTTTGTAACAATAAAGTACTCAAGCCTCTTGTCAATTTAAGCTATCGCTCAAAGCTATGCTACCCTTGAGTCCCAAATTAAACACTGATAAAACTTCAAATGGCCCTAACTTATATACGGTACTTCCTACACCTATCAAAGTTTGCAACATACAAATGCTTGTAACTTTTTAGTGGAGCGTCATAAAACCGTGAAATTTTGTAACAATAAAGTACTCGAGCCTCTTGTCAATTTAATCTATGTCTCAAAGCTATGCTACCCTTGAGTCCCAAATCAAACACTGATAAAACTTCAAATGGCCCTAACTTCTATTCGGTACGTCCTACACCTATCAAAGTTTGCAACATACAAATGCTTGTAACTACACCTATCAAAGTTTGCAACATATAAATGCTTGTAACTACACCTATCAAAGTTTGCAACATACAAATGCTTGTAACTACACTTATCAAAGTTTGCAACATACAAATGCTTGTAACTACACCTATCAAAGTTTACAACATACAAATCCTTGTAACTACACTTATCAAAGTTTGCAACATACAAATGCTTGTAACTTTTTATTGGAGCGTCATATAATCTTGAAATTTTGTAACAATAAAGTAATCGAATCTCTTGTCAATTTAAGCTACCGCTCAAAGCTATGCTACCCTTGAGTCCAAAATCAAATACTGATAAAACTTCAAATGGGCCAAACTTCTATACGGTACGTCCTACACCTATCAAAGTTTGCAACATACAAATGCTTGTAACTTTTTAGTGGAGCGTCATAAAACCTTGAAATTTTGTAACAATAAAGTACTCGAGCCTCTTGTCAATTTAAGCTATCGCTCAAAGCTATAAAACTTCAAATGGCTCTAAGTTTTATACTGTATGTCCTACACCTATCAAAGTTTGCAACATACAAATGCTTGTAACTTTTTACTGGAGCGTCATAAAACCTTGAAATTTTGTAACAATAAAGCCTCTTGCCAATTTAAGCTATCGCTCAAATCTATGCTACCCTTGAGTTCCAAATCAAACACTGATAAAACTTCAAATAGCCCTAATTTCTATACGGTACATTCTACATCTATCAAAGTTCGCAACGTACAAATGCTTGTAACTTTTTATTGGAGCGTCATAAAACCTTGCAATTTTGTAACAATAAAGTACTCAAGCCTCTTGTCAATTTAAGCTATCGCTCAAAGCTATGCTACCCTTGAGTCCCAAATCAAACACTAATAAAACTTCAAATGGCCCTAACTTATATACGGTACGTCCTACACCTATCAAAGTTTGCAACATACAAATGCTTGTAACTTTTTAGTGGAGCGTCATAAAACCTTGAAATTTTGTAACAATAAAGTACTCGAGCCTCTTGTCAATTTAAGCTATGTCTCAAAGCTATGCTACCCTTGAGTCCCAAATCAAAAACTGATAAAACTTCAAATGGCCCTAACTTCTATCCGGTACGTCCTACACCTATCAAAGTTTGCAACATACAAATGCTTGTAACTTTTTAATGGAGCGTCATAAAACCTTGAAATTTTGTAACAATAAAGTACTCGAGCCTCTTGTCAATTTAAGCTATCGCTCAAAGCTATGCTACCCTTGCGTCCCAAATCAAACAATGATAAAACTTCAAATGGCCCTAATTTCTATGCGGTATGTCCTACACCTATCAAAGCTTGCAACATACAAATGCTTGTAACTTTTTACTGGAGCGTCAAAAAATCTTGAAATTTTGTAACAATAAAGTACTCGAGCCTCTTGTCAATTTAAGCTATCACTCAAAGCTATGCTACCCTTGAGTCCCAAATCAAACACTGATAAAACTTCAAATGGTTTTAACTTATATAGGGTAGGTCCTACACCTATCAAACTTTGCAACATACAAATGCTTGTAACTTTTTACTGGAGCGTCATAAAACCTTGAAATTTTGTAACAATAAAGCCTCTTGCAATTTAAGCTATCGCTCAAATCTATGCTACCCTTGAGTCCCAAATCAAACACTGATAAAACTTCAAATAGCCCTAACTTACGGCACGTCCTACATCTATTAAAGTTCGCAACATACAAATGCTTGTAACTTTTTACTGGAGCATCATAAAACCTTGAAATTTTGTAACAATGAAGTACTCGAGCCTCTTGTCTATTTAAGCTATCGATCAAAGCTATGCTACCCTTGAGTCCCAAATAAAACACTGATAAATCTTCAAATGGCCCTAACTGCTATACGGTACATCCTACACCTATCAAAGTTTGCAACATACAAATGCTTGTAACTACACCTATCAAAGTTTGCAACATACAAATGCTTGTAACTACACCTATCAAAGTTTGCAACATACAAATGCTTGTAACTACACTTATCAAAGTTTGCAACATACAAATGCTTGTAACTACACCTATCAAAGTTTGCAACATACAAATGCTTGTAACTACACTTATCAAAGTTTGCAACATACAAATGCTTGTAACTTTTTATTGGAGCGTCATATAATCTTGAAATTTTGTAACAATAAAGTAATCGAATCTCTTGTCAATTTAAGCTACCGCTCAAAGCTATGCTACCCTTGAGTCCAAAATCAAATACTGATAAAACTTCAAATGGTCCTAACTTCTATACGGTACGTCCTACACCTATCAAAGTTTGCCACATACAAATGCTTGCATATTTTTACTGGAGCGTCATAAAATCTTGAAATTTTGTAACAATAAAGTACTCGAGCCTCTTGTCAATTTAAGTTATCACTCAAAGCTATGCTACCCTTGAGTCCCAAATCAAACACTGATAAAACTTCAAATGGCCCTAAATTCTATACGGTACGTCCTACACCTATCAAAGTTTGCCACATACAAATGCTTGCATATTTTTACTGGAGCGTCATAAAATCTTGAAATTTTGTAGCAATAAAGTACTCGAGCCTCTTGTCAATTTAAGCTATCCCTCAAAGCTATAAAACTTCAAATGGCCCTAACTTTTATACGGTACGTCCTACACCTATCAAAGTTTGTAACATACAAATGCTTGTAACTTTTTACTGGAGCGTCATAAAACCTTGAAATTTTGTAAAAATAAAGCCTCTTGCCAATTTAAGCTATCGCTCAAAGCTATGCTACCCTTGAGTCCCAAATCAAAAACTGATAAAACTTCAAATGGCCCTAACTTCTATTCGGTACGTCCTACACCTATCAAAGTTTGCAACATACAAATGCTTGTAACTTTTTAGTGGAGCGTCATAAAACCTTGAAATTTTGTAACAATAAAGTACTCGAGCCTCTTGTCAATTTAAGCTATCGCTCAAAGCTATGCTACCCGTGCGTCCCAAATCAAACACTGATAAAACTTCAAATGGCCCTAACTTCTATGCGGTATGTCCTACACCTATCAAAGCTTGCAACATACAAATGCTTGTAACTTTTTACTGGAGCGTCATAAAATCTTGAAATTTTGTAACAATAAAGTACTCGAGCCTCTTGTCAATTTAAACGATCACTCAAAGCTATGCTACCCTTGAGTCCCAAATCAAACACTGATAAAACTTCAAATGGTTTTAACTTATATAGGGTACGTCCTACACCTATCAAAGTTTGCAACATACAAATGCTTGTAACTTTTTACTGGAGCGTCATAAAACCTTGAAATTTTGTAACAATAAAGTACTTTGTAACAATAAAGTACTGTCACTTTAAGCTATCGCTCAAAGCTATGCTACCCTTGAGTCCCAAATCAAACACTGATAAAACTTCAAATGGCCCAAACTTCTATACGGTACGTCCTACATCTATCAAAGTTCGCAACATACAAATGCTTGTAACTTTTTACTGGAGCGTCATAAAACCTTGCAATTTTGTAACAATAAAGTACTCAAGCCTCTTGTCAATTTAAGCTATCGCTCAAAGCTATGCTACCCTTGAGTCCCAAATCAAAAACTGATAAAACTTCAAATATCCCTAACTTCTGTACGGTACGTCCTACACCTATCAAAGTTTGCAACATACAAATGCTTGTAACTTTTTACTGGAGCATCATAAAACCTTGAAATTTTGTAACAATGAAGTACTCGAGCCTCTTGTCTATTTAAGCTATCGGTCAAAGCTATGCTACCCTTGAGTCCCAAATAAAACACTGATAAATCTTCAAATGGCCCTAACTGCTATACGGTACATCCTACACCTATCAAAGTTCGCAACATACAAATGCTTGTAACTTTTTATTGGAGCGTCATAAAACCTTGCAATTTTGTAAGAATAAAGTACTCAAGCCTCTTGTCAATTTAAGCTATCGCTCAAAGCTATGCTACCCTTGAGTCCCAAATCAAAAACTGATAAAACTTCAAATGGCCCTAACTTCTGTACGTCCTACACCTATCAAAGTTTGCAACATACAAATGCTTGTAACTTTTTACTGGAGCATCACAAAACCTTGCAATTTTGTAACAATAAAGTACTCAAGCCTCTTGTCAATTTAGCTATCGCTCAAAGCTATGCTACCCTTGAGACCCACATCAAAAACTGATAAAACTTCAAATGGCCCTAACTTCTGTACGGTACGTCCTACACCTATCAAAGTTTGCAACATACAAATGCTTGTAACTTTTTACTGGAGCATCATAAAACCTTGAAATTTTGTAACAATGAAGTACTCGAGCCTCTTGTCTATTTAAGCTATCGGTCAAAGCTATGCTACCCTTGAGTCCCAAATAAAACACTGATAAATCTTCAAATGGCCCTAACTGCTATACGGTACATCCTACACCTATCAAAGTTCGCAACATACAAATGCTTGTAACTTTTTATTGGAGCGTCATAAAACCTTGCAATTTTGTAAGAATAAAGTACTCAAGCTATCGCTCAAAGCTATGCTACCCTTGAGTCCCAAATCAAACACTGATAAAACTTCAAATGGCCCTAACTTATATACGGTACGTCCTACACCTATCAAAGTTTGCAACATACAAATGCTTGTAACTTTTTAGTGGAGCGTCATAAAACCTTGAAATTTTGTAACAATAAAGTACTCTTGTCAATTTAAGCTATGTCTCAAAGCTATGCTACCCTTGAGTCCCAAATCAAAAACTGATAAAACTTCAAATGGCCCTAACTTCTATTCGGTACGTCCTACACCTATCAAAGTTTGCAACATACAAATGCTTGTAACTTTTTAGTGGAGCGTCATAAAACCTTGAAATTTTGTACCAATAAAGTACTCGAGTCTCTTGTCAATTTAAGCTATCGCTCAAAGCTATGCTACCCGTGCGTCCCAAATCAAACACTGATAAAACTTCAAATGGCCCTAACTTCTATGCGGTATGTCCTACACCTATCAAAGCTTGCAACATACAAATGCTTGTAACTTTTTACTGGAGCGTCATAAAATCTTGAAATTTTGTAACAATAAAGTACTCGAGCCTCTTGTCAATTTAAACTATCACTCAAAGCTATGCTACCCTTGAGTCCCAAATCAAACACTGATAAAACTTCAAATGGTTTTAACTTTTATAGGGTACGTCCTACACCTATCAAAGTTTGCAACATACAAATGCTTGTAACTTTTTACTGGAGCGTCATAAAACCTTGAAATTTTGTAACAATAAAGCCTCTTGCTAATTTAAGCTATCGCTCAAATCTATGCTACCCTTGAGTCCCAAATCAAACACTGATAAAACTTCAAATAGCCCTAACTTCTATACGGCACGTCCTACATCTATTAAAGTTCGCAACATACAAATGCTTGTAACTTTTTACTGGAGCGTCATAAAACCTTGAAATTTTGTAACAATAAAGTACTTTGTAACAATAAAGTACTGTCACTTTAAGCTATCGCTCAAAGCTATGCTACCCTTGAGTCCCAAATCAAACACTGATAAAACTTCAAATGGCCCAAACTTCTATACGGTACGTCCTACATCTATCAAAGTTCGCAACATACAAATGCTTGTAACTTTTTACTGGAGCGTCATAAAACCTTGCAATTTTGTAACAATAAAGTACTCAAGCCTCTTGTCAATTTAAGCTATCGGTCAAAGCTATGCTACCCTTGAGTCCCAAATAAAACACTGATAAATCTTCAAATGGCCCTAACTGCTATACGGTACATCCTACACCTATCAAAGTTCGCAACATACAAATGCTTGTAACTTTTTATTGGAGCGTCATAAAACCTTGCAATTTTGTAACAATAAAGTACTCAAGCCTCTTGTTAATTTAAGCTATCGCTCAAAGCTATGCTACCCTTGAGTCCCAAATCAAACACTGATAAAACTTCAAATGGCCCTAACTTATATACGGTACGTCCTACACCTATCAAAATTTGCAACATACAAATGCTTGTAACTTTTTAGTGGAGCGTCATAAAACCTTGAAATTTTGTAACAATAAAGTACTCGAGCCTCTTGTCAATTTAAGCTATCGCTCAAAGCTATGCTACCCGTGCGTCCCAAATCAAACACTGATAAAACTTCAAATGGCCCTAACTTCTATGCGGTATGTCCTACACCTATCAAAGCTTGCAACATACAAATGCTTGTAACTTTTTACTGGAGCGTCATAAAATCTTGAAATTTTGTAACAATAAAGTACTCGAGCCTCTTGTCAATTTATACTATCACTCAAAGCTATGCTACCCTTGAGTCCCAAATCAAACACTGATAAAACTTCAAATGGTTTTAACTTATATAGAGTACGTCCTACACCTATCAAAGTTTGCAACATACAAATGCTTGTAACTTTTTACTGGAGCGTCATAAAACCTTGAAATTTTGTAACAATAAAGCCTCTTGCCAATTTAAGCTATCGCTCAAATCTATGCTACCCTTGAGTCCCAAATCAAACACTGATAAAACTTCAAATAGCCCTAAGTTCTATACGGCACGTCCTACATCTATTAAAGTTCGCAAAATACAAATGCTTGTAACTTTTTACTGGAGCGTCATAAAACCTTGAAATTTTGTAACAATAAAGTACTTTGTAACAATAAAGTACTGTCACTTTAAGCTATCGCTCAAAGCTATGCTACCCTTGAGTCCCAAATCAAACACTGATAAAACTTCAAATGGCCCAAACTTCTATACGGTACGTCCTACATCTATCAAAGTTCGCAACATACAAATGCTTGTAACTTTTTACTGGAGCGTCATAAAACCTTGCAATTTTGTAACAATAAAGTACTCAAGCCTCTTGTCAATTTAAGCTATCGCTCAAAGCTATGCTACCCTTGAGTCCCAAATCAAAAACTGATAAAACTTCAAATGGCCCTAACTTCTGTACGGTACGTCCTACACCTATCAAAGTTTGCAACATACAAATGCTTGTAACTTTTTACTGGAGCATCATAAAACCTTGAAATTTTGTAACAATGAAGTTCTCGAGCCTCTTGTCTATTTAAGCTATCGGTCAAAGCTATGCTACCCTTGAGTCCCAAATAAAAAACTGATAAATCTTCAAATGGCCCTAACTGCTATACGGTACATCCTACACCTATCAAAGTTTGCAACATACAAATGCTTGTATCTTTTTACTGGAGCGTCATAAAACCTTGAAATTTTGTAACAATAAAGTACTCGAGCCTCTTGTCAATTTAAGTTATCACTCAAAGCTTTGCTACCCTTGAGTCTAAAATCATACACTGATAAAACTTCAAATGGCCCTAACTTCTATACGGTACGTCCTATACCTATCAAAGTTTGCAACATACAAATGCTTGTAACTTTTTAGTGGAGCGTCATAAAACCTTGAAATTTTGTAACAATAAAGTACTCGAGCCTCTTGTCAATTTAAGCTATGTCTCAAAGCTATGCTACCCTTGAGTCCCAAATCAAAAACTGATAAAACTTGAAATGGCCCTAACTTCTATGCGGTATGTCCTGCACCTATCAAAGTTTGCAACATACAAATGCTTGTAACTTTTTACTGGAGCGTCATAAAACCTTGAAATTTTGTAACAATAAAGTACTCAAGCCTCTTGTCAATTTAAGCTATCACTCAAAGCTATGCTAACCTTGAGTCCCAAATCAAACACTGATAAAACTTCAAATGGCCCTAACTTCTATAGGGTACGTCCTACACCTATCAAAGTTTGCAACATACAAATGCTTGTAACTTTTTACTGGAGCGTCATAAAACCTTGAAATTTTGTAACAATAAAGCCTCTTGCCAATTTAAGCTATCGCTCAAATCTATGCTACCCTTGAGTCCCAAATCAAACACTGATAAAACTTCAAATAGCCCTAATTTCTATACGGTACGTCCTACATCTATCAAAATTTGCAACATACAAATGCTTGTAACTTTTTAGTGGAGCGTCATAAAACCTTGAAATTTTGTAACAATAAAGTACTCGAGCCTCTTGTCAATTTAAGCTATCGCTCAAAGCTATGCTACCCGTGCGTCCCAAATCAAACACTGATAAAACTTCAAATGGCCCTAACTTCTATGCGGTATGTCCTACACCTATCAAAGCTTGCAACATACAAATGCTTGTAACTTTTTACTGGAGCGTCATAAAATCTTGAAATTTTGTAACAATAAAGTACTCGAGCCTCTTGTCAATTTATACTATCACTCAAAGCTATGCTACCCTTGAGTCCCAAATCAAACACTGATAAAACTTCAAATGGTTTTAACTTATATAGAGTACGTCCTACACCTATCAAAGTTTGCAACATACAAATGCTTGTAACTTTTTACTGGAGCGTCATAAAACCTTGAAATTTTGTAACAATAAAGCCTCTTGCCAATTTAAGCTATCGCTCAAATCTATGCTACCCTTGAGTCCCAAATCAAACACTGATAAAACTTCAAATAGCCCTAAGTTCTATACGGCACGTCCTACATCTATTAAAGTTCGCAAAATACAAATGCTTGTAACTTTTTACTGGAGCGTCATAAAACCTTGAAATTTTGTAACAATAAAGTACTTTGTAACAATAAAGTACTGTCACTTTAAGCTATCGCTCAAAGCTATGCTACCCTTGAGTCCCAAATCAAACACTGATAAAACTTCAAATGGCCCAAACTTCTATACGGTACGTCCTACATCTATCAAAGTTCGCAACATACAAATGCTTGTAACTTTTTACTGGAGCGTCATAAAACCTTGCAATTTTGTAACAATAAAGTACTCAAGCCTCTTGTCAATTTAAGCTATCGCTCAAAGCTATGCTACCCTTGAGTCCCAAATCAAAAACTGATAAAACTTCAAATGGCCCTAACTTCTGTACGGTACGTCCTACACCTATCAAAGTTTGCAACATACAAATGCTTGTAACTTTTTACTGGAGCATCATAAAACCTTGAAATTTTGTAACAATGAAGTTCTCGAGCCTCTTGTCTATTTAAGCTATCGGTCAAAGCTATGCTACCCTTGAGTCCCAAATAAAAAACTGATAAATCTTCAAATGGCCCTAACTGCTATACGGTACATCCTACACCTATCAAAGTTTGCAACATACAAATGCTTGTATCTTTTTACTGGAGCGTCATAAAGCCTTGAAATTTTGTAACAATAAAGTACTCGAGCCTCTTGTCAATTTAAGTTATCACTCAAAGCTTTGCTACCCTTGAGTCTAAAATCATACACTGATAAAACTTCAAATGGCCCTAACTTCTATACGGTACGTCCTATACCTATCAAAGTTTGCAACATACAAATGCTTGTAACTTTTTAGTGGAGCGTCATAAAACCTTGAAATTTTGTAACAATAAAGTACTCGAGCCTCTTGTCAATTTAAGCTATGTCTCAAAGCTATGCTACCCTTGAGTCCCAAATCAAAAACTGATAAAACTTGAAATGGCCCTAACTTCTATGCGGTATGTCCTGCACCTATCAAAGTTTGCAACATACAAATGCTTGTAACTTTTTACTGGAGCGTCATAAAACCTTGAAATTTTGTAACAATAAAGTACTCAAGCCTCTTGTCAATTTAAGCTATCACTCAAAGCTATGCTAACCTTGAGTCCCAAATCAAACACTGATAAAACTTCAAATGGCCCTAACTTCTATAGGGTACGTCCTACACCTATCAAAGTTTGCAACATACAAATGCTTGTAACTTTTTACTGGAGCGTCATAAAACCTTGAAATTTTGTAACAATAAAGCCTCTTGCCAATTTAAGCTATCGCTCAAATCTATGCTACCCTTGAGTCCCAAATCAAACACTGATAAAACTTCAAATAGCCCTAATTTCTATACGGTACGTCCTACATCTATCAAAGTTCGCAACATACAAATGCTTGTAACTTTTTACTGGAGCGTCATAAAACCTTGCAATTTTGTAACAATAAAGTACTCAAGCCTCTTGTCAATTTAAGCTATCTTTCAAAGCTATGCTACCCTTGAGTCCCAAATCAAACACTGATAAAACTTCAAATGGCCCTAACTTCTGTACGGTACGTGCTACACTTATCAAAGTTTGCAACATACAAATGCTTGTAACTTTTTACAGGAGCATCATAAAACCTTGAAATTTTGTAAGAATAAAGTACTCGAGCCTCTTGTCAATTTAAGTTATCACTCAAAGCTTTGCTACCCTTGAGTCTCAAATCATACACTGATAAAACTTCAAATGGCCCTAACTTATATACGGTACGTCCTACACCTATCAAAGTTTGCAACATACAAATGCTTGTAACTTTTTTGTGGAGCGTCATAAAACCTTGAAATTTTGTAACAATAAAGTACTCGAGCCTCTTGTCAATTTAAGCTATCGCTCAAAGCTATGCTACCCGTGCGTCCCAAATCAAACATTGATACAACTTCAAATGGCCCTAACTTCTATGCGGTATGTCCTACACCTATAAAAGCTTGCAACATACAAATGCTTGTAACTTTTTACTGGAGCGTCATAAAACCTTGAAATTTTGTAACAATAAAGTACTTTGTAACAATAAAGCCTCTTGCCAATTTAAGCTATCGCTCAAATCTATGCTACCCTTGAGTCCCAAATCAAACACTGATAAAACTTCAAATGGCCATAACTTCTATTCGGTACGTCCTACACCTATCAAAGTTTGCAACATACAAATGCTTGTAACTACACCTATCAAAGTTTGCAACATACAAATGCTTGTAACTACACTTATCAAAGTTTGCAACATACAAATGCTTGTAACTACACCTATCAAAGTTTGCAACATACAAATGCTTGTAACTACACTTATCAAAGTTTGCAACATACAAATGCTTGTAACTTTTTATTGGAGCGTCATATAATCTTGAAATTTTGTAACAATAAATTAATCGAATCTCTTGTCAATTTAAGCTACCGCTCAAAGCTATGCTACGCTTGAGTCCAAAATCAAATACTGATAAAACTTCAAATGGGCCAAACTTCTATACGGTACGTCCTACACCTATCAAAGTTTGCAACATACAAATGCTTGCATATTTTTACTGGAGCGTCATAAAACCTTGAAATTTTGTAACAATAAAGTACTCGAGCCTCTTGTCAATTTAAGTTATCACTCAAAGCTATGCTACCCTTGAGTCCCAAATCAAACACTGATAAAACTTCAAATGGCCCTAACTTCTATACGGTACGTCCTACACCTATCAAAGTTTGCAACATACAAATGCTTGTAACTTTTTACTGGAGCGTCATAAAACCTTGAAATTTTGTAGCAATCAAGTACTCGAGCCTCTTGTCAATTTAAGCTATCGCTCAAAGCTATAAAACTTCAAATGGCTCTAACTTTTATACTGTATGTCGTACACCTATCAAAGTTTGCAACATACAAATGCTTGTAACTTTTTACTGGAGCGTCATAAAACCTTGAAATTTTGTAACAATAAAGCCTCTTGCCAATTTAAGCTATCGCTCAAATCTATGCTACCCTTGAGTTCCAAATCAAACACTGATAAAACTTCAAATAGCCCTAATTTCT